>OX101752.1:177658526-179004219 GCA_944452675.1 Tachina lurida
TGTCCGTCTGTCTGTACGTGAAATCGGTTTTCCGAAGCTCTCAGAAGAGCTAGAGACTTCGTTCTTGGACTGGTGTGTCAGAAATTTTCCAAAATAGATTGGTATTGAAATTCAGCAAAATCGGGCAGACGATTGCAGAGCTGGAAAACTTAAACTTCAGTTTGCCATATAAAAGTAACTCCCGAAAACAAATTTTTATTTTTTTTAATAAATGTACATATTTTACACTTCAGTACGACTAAAATTGGAATTTTAAATAAAAAAAATACAAAAAAATTAAAAAGACGTTTCCAGGGTTGGAAAACTTTAACTTTTTGTATTATGTAAAATTAACTATGTCTAAAACTATATTAGTATTTTCTCGAGAACCGTAAGAGCTAGAGACCTGAAATTTGGACACAGTATGTAGACCTTTGGCCGCTACAACAACAAATACATGATAATTGGAAATTAAAGGGTGTTCCAAAACGAGCAACGAAAATTTTTAAAATCCCATGTAGTATATATACAATTGTACACTTGAAATTTGTAAGGTTAGTGTATTTTTATACAGACTACAAAATTTAAAAAAATTTAAATTAAAGGGTGTTCCATCAGTTAATGCAATTTTGACTATGTCATTTTGACAATTTGCTGTATCTTGGAAACCGTAACAGCAAAACTCTTGAAATTTTCAAAAACGGTAAAACTAAAAAAATAAAAAATTATAAAATCGCCAAGCCGAAAAAAATCGCCAAAAACAAGAAAAAATCGCCAAAACGAAAAAAAGCACCAAATTAAAAAATTTCTAAGACTAAAATAAATCGCAAAAAATAACGGAAAAATTGCCAAAATGAAAACAAAAATCGCCAAAATGAAAGAAAATCGCCAAAATGAAAATCGCCATAATGAAAAAAATCACCAAAACGAAAAAACCCTAAAAAACAGAAAAAAATCGCCAAAATGAAAAAAAAAATCGCCAAAATGAAAAAAACCCCAAAACAGAAAAAAATCGCCAAAATGAAAAAAAGCCAAAAACAGAAAAAAAATCGCCAAAACGAAAAAAAGCACCAAATTAAAAAAAAATTTCTAAAACTAAAATAAATCGCAAAAAAACGGAAAAATTGCTAAAATGAAAAAAAAATCACCAAAACGAAAAAAAACCTAAAAAACAGAAAAAAATCGCCAAAATGAAAAAAAAAATCGCCAAAACGAAAAGAAGCACCAAATTAAAAAAAATTCTAAGACTAAAATAAATCGCAAAAAATAACGGAAAAATTGCCAAAATGAAAACAAAAATCGCCAAAATGAAAGTAAATCGCCAAAATGAAAATCGCCATAATGAAAAAAATCACCAAAACGAAAAAAACCCTAAAAAACAGAAAAAAATCGCCAAAATGAAAAAAAATCGCCAAAATGAAAAAAACCCCAAAAACGAAAAAAAGCACCATATTAAAAAAAAATTTCTAAAACTAAAATAAATCGCAAAAAAACGGAAAAATTGCCAAAATGAAAAAAAATCGCCAAAAAAAGAAAAAACCTAAAAAACAGAAAAAAATCGCCAAAATGAAAAAATAATCGCCAAAATGAAAAAAATCACCAAAACGAAAAAAACCCTAAAAAACAGAAAAAATCGCCAAAAAAAGAAAAAACCTAAATAACAGAAAAAAAATCGCCAAAACAAAAAAAAGCACCATATTAAAAAAAAATTTAAGAATAAAATAAATCGCACAAAATACGGAAAAATTGCTAAAATGAAAACAAAAATCGCCAAAATGAAAGAAAATCGCCAAAATGAAAAAAAAATCGCCAAAATGAAAAAAATCACCAAAACGAAAAAAAAACCTAAAAACAGAAAAAAATCGCCAAAATGATAAAAAAAATCGCCAAAATGAAAAAAAATCACCAAAACGAAAAATATCGCTAAAACGAAAAAAAACCTAAAAAACAGAAAAAAATCGCCAAAATGAAAAAAAATCGCCAAAAAAAGAAAAAAAATCGCCAAAACGAAAAAAAAACTAAAAAACAGAAAAAAAATCGCCAAAATGAAAAAAAATCGCCAAAATGAAAAAAAAATCGCCAAAATGAAAAAAATCACCAAAACGAAAAAAAAACATAAAAAAAAAGAAAAAAATTGCCAAAATGAAAAAAATCGCCAAAATGAAAAAAATCACCAAAACGAAAAAAAAACAAAAAAATCGCGAAAAAAAACCAAAAAAACAGAAAAAATCGTCAAAAGAAGAAAAATCCCCAAAATGAAGAAAAGCCCAACAACAGAAAAAAATCGCCAAAATGAAAAAAACCTCCAAAAACAGACAAAATCGCCAAAACGAGAAAAAAGCGACAAAACTGAAAAAATCGTTTTAACTGAAAAAAACTTCAAAAAAAACAAAAAACCTTCCTTTCGTGAGCGATTCAAAGTCGCACTTAACTGATTTTTTTAATATTAAAGGAATTAAATGAAACTAAGTTTTTGCTTATTTCGTTCTTGCTTTTTTCACTTAACATATTTTATGTATTTTTTAAAGAACTAGATTGGTATCAATAATCAGAAAAATCCAAAATTATGACTCCAGGGTTGGAAAACTTACACTTTTTGTGTTATGTAAAATTAAATAGGTCTAAAAATTTTTTTCTTTTTCTTTATAAATTGAATATATTTTATGCTTCTGAAAGAAAAGTTTGGTGTATGAAATTTGAAAAATTAAAATTATAGCTCCAAAGATGGAAACTTTAAAAAAATGATAAATTTTTTCGCAAAACAAATATGTATGTACGTGTCTGTATACTATATATATGTACGTACGTTGGTAAAGGGTATATAAGATTCGGCACAGCCGAATATAGCGCTCTTACTTGTTTTAATTTATATAGACAATCGCTTAACCATAAAAACAAGCCAGATTTTCTAACAATATTTAATATATATTTATAATTTTATCAGGCTACAGTTTGATCGCGTTGTAAGCCAAATTTCATGTGACATTTATTAATGGACAGATAACACCAAAGTTAATTGTAAATATTCTGACAAGCATGTAGTAGAACGGAACAACCAGCTACTTTCGAATATTTATTATATTTATATTTATATCGCTCATATATTGCAAGAGAGGTATAACTCAAAAATATTTGTTTTATAGAAAAACAGTTTTACATTTTCAATTTACGTACAACTATATGAAAATATAAAAATATTTTCTTCTCCCAAGAGGGAGGTGAGTCTTTTATAGGAAATTTTTTTGCAAGATTAGCTTTTTGTTTTATATTTATTATAACATATTATACAAAGTAAATTTGCATAATATGGTGTTGCACAAATATGGGCGGAGTAACTAGACTATTTGTTCAAGATGTTACTACATAACAGTATTTTAAAAAAGTTTTGTGACTGACTGTACACAACCTATGCCTTCACATAGGAAGTAGCAACGTGGTTGTTAAAGAAAATCCACAAAATAACTGCAAGATTATATGGTAATCCGTGGAAGATTAGTCAACTAGTGCGAGCGAGAGGAATAACTATCAAAGTCCAAGCATACACACACAAGCCTGACCGCACTTAAGAAATAATTCAAAAACACGAGAGATGTTCTTCAACCCAGAGCTGCTTAACGACTGTATGCAAGATTAAATACTCGTATGATATATGTTAAAATTTTTTCCTGCATTATTAACAAGAAAAACTAATTGTTTGAGATATATATGTATGTATTATCTATTTTGTAATAAAGAAGCCAAATTTCTTATCGACAGTTCTTCCCACTATATTTTAAGCTTTGCTTTTGAATGTTGAAACAATTTTTGGACTCAAATTTCTATCTGACATTAATTTGTATGGAAAATCGATTCAACAGAATCCTTAATAATTATTCCATCCATCAGACAGTGGCTACAAATGTATGCACTCGAACACAACTTTTATGTTATCTCATTGTCGAACATGCATTGGCAATTGTTCAATTATCGCCATTAAGTGGGTAAGTTAGTATACTTATTGCACATATTTGTGCATAATTATACATATCGCTCATTTACTCAAAGAACGTCATAACTCAAAAAATGCAATTTTTAAATCAGTGATACAGAATTAATACTCATATCATTGTTCATATTTTGCAAAAATTGCTTACAAATATCTTGAGAGAAGAGCTAAATTTTCTTTTTCCAAGTTGAATACTTCAAACTCGTTGAGTTATTACGTTGTTTGAGTAAATGTGCGATATGTATATACACTTATTGTACTGTAATATAGAGTAAATGTAACAGGAAGATTTAAAAATAAAAACTAGTTTAATGTCAATATATACAGTATATACTCGCGATGTATATCCATATATATACACATATGTACGTATGCAAGAAGCAATATGATTTTAGATAATCTAAAATTCATGAATACATTTATACATACTCGTACAAGTGCATAAAACATGTTCTATTGTGATGTCAAACTGTCAAAATTGTGCCTTATTTACATATTGTTTGAATGTAAATGTATTAGTTAGTATGGGCTTACATAAATGGCAACTGTGCCCTTGTACTTTAACATTTTTAGAAATTGAGTTTAGTCATTTGCAAGTGTACATAATAATCTCATACAATGAATTGCAGCATTATTTAGTATTTTTTCTTATACCCTTCATCAAAAATGGTCAGGGTATACATACATACGAGTAAGTTTGTCATTATCTATGTTATTTTCACAATATTCATATGCGACCCCATAATGTACATACATATACAGATATATATGTATATATATTATGGATCATTATGCATAGGGAAGACGAATAAGCGATGTCCGTCGGATGAAATCGGTTTCCCGTAGCTCTCAGAAAATCTTGACATTTCGGTCTTCGATTGATGTGACAGAAATGACCCAAAATATATTGATATTGAAAATCAGCAAAATCCAAAAGACTTTTTCAGAGCTGGGAAATGTAACCTTTTTTTTAGCTAAAACTATTTTTTTTTTAATAAATCTATTTTTTATTTCAGTAGAAATTAAATTGGTATCGTTTATATAAATATGTTGTACGGGTTAGTAAAAAATATATAGAAATATTAGTTTTGATTAAATTTTCTACAAATCTACTGACAAATTTGATTTATTTTTGTATCGAAAATCTAGTAAAAAGCAACTAAAAATCTCGTAAGCATTAGATTTTGGTACAGTGTAAGTGCTCCATAAGACAAAATTGTCGACAAAGGATTTTTTTCTTGGGTACGAAATCTTGAAGAATTTCAAAAAAGCTTAGTGTAAACGATATAGATTTCGATAAAGATTTTAAATCAGTCATACTAGATTCCCTGCAGGAAATGGAACTGACACAAGACTAGTCACGTGACCGGTTCGAAAGTGATAGGGACCAGTCCGAGTTCTAACACTTCCTATGAAGCGGACCATCTTTTGCATGGGGATGGCCTAGGATGCACCTTGTGACTTATCACTGAACTATCCCATAGGGACCTATTCGATGTATAAATGTTACAAATGCAATGACATTTTTTTTAAATTTAATTTTTAATCTGAAGATTTCTTAAGATTCGAACCGACAACCTCATACATGATAGGCTTGCATACTATCCACTCGACCACAGGGCCACTCATATTTCAAAAACATAAATACTAGTTAAGCTTAGGTTAATATTTAAGTATAGTTACGGGACTGGTTCCAGTGTCACATTGAAGGGTGCAATTAACATTATATTTACACTATTTGATAGGTCCTGTATTCGACCACATCGAACATGTTCAGTGCAGTTTACTATAATATTAGACCGAGTCCAAATCACGAGAATGGTCAATATGTCACCATTTAAACGATATGTCATGTTTTTCGCCATACACTACTCTGTACTTTTGATAACACCCACATTTTCTCCAGCTATAGGACTAGTACGTTTGGATCAATTATCACCAAATTTTTTTACAGGGTTTCGAGTCAATGTAAATACAGTACGTCTACTAACTATCCTCTTTAGCACTTTGTACCATGCTGGTGAGTTCCCAGTGCGTTAGAACGTTGCTGATGTTACTCCAATCCCTAAAAAAGGAGAAGCTAATAACATCGAAAATTATCGCCCAATCGCTATATGTTCTGTACTTTCCAAAGTGATGGAAAGTATGGTGAATTTCCATCTTGTAAGGTACTCGTATCTTGAGTCCAACAGCTTACTTAACATACGGCAGTATGGACTTCATAGAGGCCGATCTATGGGAGACCTACTTGCCCTCCTTTCAGAGAAATTTTGTAATTCAATCCACCATTTTGGCGAAGCTAAGGTAGTGAGTCTAGATATCTCCAAAATGTTTAATAGAACGTGGCATGGTGCACTTTTGTCAAATTGTATTGGACCTGGTGTCGGTCATAGCTTCTCTCGATATTTATTGAGTTTTCTCAGAGATCGCACTATAAGAATTTTTATAGATGGGATCTTATCAAACGAGTTCAAGGTAAATTCAGGGGTACCACAAGGTTTCGTTCTTTCACCAACTCTATTCCTTATTTTTCTAAATGTCAAACTTTAAATCCTATCTACTCTTTCGCAAACGACAGCAGCATCTGCCATTCTTTCTAATTCAGCAACAAACCAATCCTGCCGCAGGTTAAGGCTATGCAAATGAGACTATAAACTACGACTTAGCAAATATTTCTGAATGGAGTCATGCGAATAGGGTTGATTTTAACCCCAGTAAGACTCAATGTTGTATGGTTACTCATAGCCGCATGACCGAAAATGCTGCTGCATCTGTAACTATAGGGTGTATAGATATTAAGGAATCAGAAGCTCTTGATGTTCTTGGCATAAAAATTCAGTGTGATGTTCGATGGAGTGAACAAATTTTTTAAGTTGCAAAAGAAGCATCTAATCTCCTTACTATTTATACCACTTATATCCGACAGTAAATGGAATACAACTCTCATGTATGGGCCGGCGCTTCAAATTCTATTTTGGGGCTGCTGGATCGCGTACAGGAGAGGGCGAAGAAGCTCATCCGTGATAGTAGGGTATCCAACTATATTGATTCATTGGATCATCGACGCACTGTGGGGTGCATTTCTCTGTTCTATCGGTACTACAACGAAATGTGTTCTAATAAAATTAGGGAATTTGTTCCTGAAACCCGCAGAGCACATCCCTTTGATGTTGATTAGCCAATAAATCGCACTATGCATTACAAAGAGAATTCCTTTTTTTAGAAAAATTAGATTTGGTTTTGTATGGGAAATCTGAAAAAAAGCAGCTGGATCTAGCTCGAAATCCTGAAAGTACTAGATCTCGAGACAGTGTAAATGCACTATAACTGAATTAGGGGATTAATGTTTTTCATAAAATTTTTTTTTAAATATATTTAAATATATATATGTATATATTTCAAATACATACATTTTGTTTTTGTATGAATATTAGCCTGAATATTAGTTAAATTCGTAAGGCTACTGCTCTTGGGCCCTGCAACTGTGACATATTTTGGAGTGAATCAGAAAACCTCTTTGAGTTGTACCAATTAAAATCTGGCTTCACAAACTGCTAGAGCAGTGTAACTTTATACTTAAAATAATTTCAACTAAACACTTTAAAATATAAGGCCCAATAATTGATTTCTCAATCATGTGCTATTTAGCCAATTTGCCACTTAATCTTAAGTTACACTTAAATTTAGATAAATTTTTTCAGTGCTTAATTAAAGTTCATATTAAATTACATTGAAAGTACGGCAGCACTACAAAATTTCCCATTATTGTGGAAGGCTTTTCAAACAACAGCTGTTTATCATAAATAAGAAAGTTAGATTATCAAAATGCAGGTTAACAAAACCAGCATCTGAACGCATTTTTCTATTTATTTTTCCATAAAATAAAACTTTATATATATATATATGCTATATATATTGATGAAAATTCAACGAAATTCTTTTTAATACGACCACATGATGTTCATGTACATGTTTTCAATAAACACACACAATCACAATGACATATGCTATGCCAGTTAAACTTAAATAAGATTTAAATACACATTTAAATGTCTCTCAACTTTGTACTGAAAAAACGAATTTGGTATTTAAATGGCACTTAAAGATAAATGACACTTAATTGAGAAGTCAATTATTGGGCCTAAATTTAAGGGTTTGGTAAATAAATTGTAATTATTTTACAGTTATATTTAAATACGAAATTGTATTTTTAGGTGCATATTGAAATAACTTGTGTTTATAAATTCTATAGAAGTTTTACGAGCATAACGTATGTTTTTGCACTAGTGTGTGTTGCTGGAAAACATGTGATCATATTAATTAAAGTGTACTAATACCAAGTGACCTTCGCAGCGCAGATGATCATCAGCTGACTTTATCGCATCCGTCAAACATCACATAAAATGGCATAAAATCATAACCCGCGCTGTCAACATTCAAATAAAAATAACACTGTGATACAAAAGTTGAGAAAAAAAATATTCAGGGATTCTAATGTACCAATTCTATTTTGTTGGAGTCCATGGATGACGAAAATACCATTGGTCTTTTTATGTCACTTCATAAAATGATTTTATAAGGGTAAATGTAGTGAAAAACGGGATTTCTTAGATTTTCAGTTTTAAACAGTTGTAACTTCTTGGTTTCCCAATGCATTTCTTTTAACTTTTCGTTGGTTAAAAGGATCAAATAATATCTTTCAACCAAGATATAGTTTTTGTAAATCGACTAGCAAATGGCTAAGTTACAGTCGTTGAAGTGTACAAAAACCCATTAAAAAGTATACTTTTGTAACTCATAAGCAACTTATGGCTTTTGTTTTATAAAAGTTGTTGTCATGTAATTTAATATTTCTTATTTATATTAAACAGCTGTTGTGTGGAAGGTTCCACACGCAAAGGAAAGATATGGTTGTAAAATGGTTGAGAAAACAATATTATGTTCTCTGAAACAAATGTCTGGTCGTTGAAAACTAGTTATTGTTATTTTAAACATTAATTTCGTTACGATAAACACAGTAATGTTTGAATTTAATAATTACATTATTATATTCATAGAAACTTCGATATAGTTAGAGTGTAACAATATAGTTTTTTTTTTAAATTTATGACTACAATATAATTTGTATTATTGTGTAAAAATAATATGATTTAAATAACAATATAATTTTATCCAAAACCAGACTATGTTAAGTTAAAAAAATCTTTTTCAGAAACATCTTCTGTCAGTTCAGTGTTTCGTTTGTAAACTATCGGTAGTGCACGCGTGGTATTAAATAAATAAAAAAAAAAATTATAAACAGAAGGGTAGATAAATAAAAATAATATGTACATATTTATGTATGTATGTATATCTCTTTACACAGATGTGTCTGTATTTCGTGTATACACATATATATAAGTATACATTTCTATACATACAAACATACATTTTATTTCAACAATATTAATTTATTTTTATTTCGGATTTACCGCACAGCTGTTTTAAACAAAAGATTTGCCAATAAATTCATGATTAAAAAACAAAATATTATTGTTACATAAAATAATACTATGGTCGTATTTAACAATATTATTATAATATTAGAACATGGTGTGGTAAGTATCAATTATATTTTAGTCACATCTAACAATAGTGTTGTCTTATTTACAATAATAAGATTAGGTATAACAAAAATAATTATTTTTGTATATAGTATTATTATTAACTCAGAAAATAATATTATTTAAACTTTGCTTTTCCATTGACAATAATATGATTTGACTGCAACCATATAATTCAATCATAGTATGTTGCTGTTTGATTATGGTCACCTCAACCATATTTTTTGCTGCCGTACGTTCAACGTAATTCAATAAAAACTTAAATCGTATTTAAATGCAATTTAAATTAATATAAAAATTAGCTAAATATATACTTAAATATTAGGTTAAAAACTAGGGGTAAGTTCATGCGCTAAATAGTAACTTTTGATGCTAGCTCGGACAGTAGGCGGGTACTTTGCTAATAGTATGATTAGGCGTTATTACATGAAATACCTACATTGAATTTTCATATTGGTTCCTTTTAACTTAAACCTCTAATTAAAAAAAAAAATTCAAAATTATTTAAAATGCAGCAAACATATTTTAAATGTCATTTGCTGGCTTTTCCTGTTAAAAAAAAAAAATATAAAAAAACAACAAGTAACTCACTGCATGCAAATGAATCATTTAATGAATGTATTAATTAGAGCTCGAACATGTGTATTTTCTTTGTTCAAGTTGTATAGATTTACACAATAATAAACATAAATAATAGAACAAAATTTATAGAAATTTAAAGCATAAAACATAATTTTTAAGCCGATTTGGAATATTAATTTTTTCATAGTAAAATAAACTGCAAATTTGTTTTAGCATTATTTTCATGCAAAACTTTTGCTAAAGCATTTACACATTTAAAAATCATTGTAAATGTATGTACTAGAACTGAGCACAAGCTGTGAAAAAGTGCACAGTATTGTATTTTTTTCAACAGCGAATACTGTTTGTAGTGGTGAGTGAAGCAAAAATAGAGAAAAATAAAACAAAAAACACACAAAACCATTGTACAACAGTTGAATAGAGAGTTGTGTCAAGTGTGCAGTATTTTTATTGCACACTTCATAGTGCACCATACTTCATTTCACAAACTAAAAATTTCATAAAACATTAAGTGATAATAAAATTTTTACAATTATATCCATTGTGAAAGATATTATTTTTATTTTATTATTTATTTATTTTATTTTTTAGTCTTGAATTAATAAATTATAAAACTTGGAATAGTATCGCATGCAAACTATTACGCTCAAATAATCTACGTTGTTTGTTTTTTCTTTTACACCCCTGTCGAAAGTTCCGTTAACTTTAAACTAGCTTTAAGCTAACTATTTCGCAATTAGTACTGACTGACACTTGTATTACTTTTCAATGTAATCAACTGACTATTTTAACATTGCGATATCCTAGGCGGTACTCAATTGTCTCACTATGCATTACTTTTTAACTAACTTAAAGTTGATTATTTTTAAATCACCTGGTAGTCAGTAAATTTAAAAAATTTTTCTGGGGCTCACACGTTGTGCACTCAATGCGCTACTACCCAGGTAAGTTACCATCTAAAATAATAACAGCAAAATGTTAATATAAAACTGAAATGAGTTTCAAAGTAGCTTAGAATAAATTTGTTGGCTCTCACCAAATTCGATCATGTACTCAACTTAAAAATTAAGTTTGGATTTATTCTGAATGACATTGCAGTTAACTTTTAGTCAGTCTAAGAAAAGTTAATTATTTTTGTAGTCAACCACAAATTTTCCGACAGGAACATATATATATTTTTATACTTGTGTGCTCATTTTACAATTGTCATTCGCTGTACACTAGTGAAATATGCTAAGACACTACAAATAGCTAATGTCCTCGTTTGGCAGATAAACAAATGCTGTTGCATGATTTGGATACAATTGAATACCAGTTTTAGTATTATCATAAAATCAAGAACAGATAACAATTCAATGATGTACATGATGAAGACTAAGCAAACAAACATCTTGTGCACAGCTCTAGTATGTACAATAAATCTTTTATACTCGAAAAATTTACATCTGAGTGCGCGAATAAAACAGCGAATAAAACAGGACCAAAATAACAACAATGAGGACTCTTACGCTATTTTATTTTTGTTCTGTTTTTGCTCGTGAGCAAAATTTGTACAAAATAAAGTTTCTAGTATTTTGAGAAAAAAAACTTTACGAAAATGATTTTTGCCTGATTTGCTTGTTAAAATGGATTGGATGAAATTGAAAGGCAGTTGTATCTGGACTGCGAAAATTTTATTACGATAGTTATATAGCTTAATAAAAAAAGCGACAACTTCTCGATTAACACATTATAACACAGTGCTGCAAAATGTGGCACAATTGATACTTTTTAAGCATTTTGGCCTCAAAATTCAACTAACTACTTCAAACCTTTGAGTATTTATTTATAGTTTTGTCTTTATATTTATACAGAATTCTTTTAAGGAACTTTTTTTATTCTACACTCTTCAGCATGTGGAAGCATGGAAAGATTCATCTTCCGTCCACATCGTTTTCACATGCTTTCTTGTGAGTTTGGATGGGTAAAACACATCCTACACCGGTTAGAGTTGAAACTTAGAAAATACTAGATGAAAACAATTTAGAAATGGATGATTTAAAATTTTTTGATTTTCTTGTTTCGCTTCGCTTTCACAAAACTGTGAATGAGTGAAAAGAATATAAGTTTTTTTGCTCAAAAGTGAAAACGAAAAAATTTAAAAATTTGAAGTCGTCCATTTACAAATTGTTTTCCTAAGGAAATTATTATGTATATTTTATAATAAAAAAATTTTTTTTGGTAATCTTTCCAGCTCTTTAATATAAACAAATGATTACATATTAACAAAAGAACTCCTTTTCTTCAATACTCAAATATTTTTCTTGTGCAACTTTTTTTTAACAAATTTTTTGCTTAGTTTTTCTGTTACTTACGAGTATTTAAAAAACTAAGTAACAACAAACTTCAAGTTGAATCAAATATTAAAATTACATTTCAGTTCTAGTTTTTGTTTATTTGTCAATTCTGTTTTGGTAATTTTGTAATACTATTTTCCCCAAGTCATGCAGTATCATGTTGGCATGTACCTATACATATGTAAACCAACAATTTCCGAGGTCTATCATAGAAGTCTTAAGTAAAAATATTAACCCATACACATATACAACATTATCATATTAAAAAGAAATTGCAGTTGGTTCTATATTACTTTCATTCAACAAACTCGCAGAAGAATGAAAACAAATAACTAAATTATAATCCAACAATATCTCAATTGAAATTGGAGTTAAGCTCAATAAAAGCCATTTGTTTTTCAAGGCACTGGCTCTTGTTAGTTAATTTTGGCTGCACTTATTCTTATAGCTATGCTGTTAATTGCGCCATACAGGAGCTAGGACCTGATTTTCGTAACAAAAATAATCGACACTATTATAGTTATAAAATAAATTTATTTTTGTTGTGATTTTTCTGTACTTAAAAACAGAGTACGAAAACAAACGAAACAAATTGTTTGATTTTGTTTTGTTTCGTTCTTTGAAGTGAGTGAAACAAAAACAATGAGAACGAATACTCAATTTGTTTATTATTTGTTTTTGCACATTGATAACAAACCACAAAACACAGTCGATGTACTGTAAACCAGGTTAAAGCCGCCTCGGTCACAAACAGAGGAGTATTTGCGCCAAAAAGCTGGCCAATAATGTTTTCTAAGTTAAGATTGCTTGTGAAAAGTGAAGGCTGTTAAAACTTTAAAATAAATCGGACAAAGGGGCAAAAAGTTTTCCTCAGTGGAACTAATCTTACCTCTGATTTTATTGAGAAAAAATGCATTTAGTGCCTGCACCCTGATGAGGTGCTTAAATTTTTGTTTAAGTACAAAATGTCTTCGACAGCCAGAGTTCAATCCCTTGGCAGATTCAAGGGATCAAATACCTTAGATTTTGTGATATGCCTTAGTGTTCCGATGATAACT
Organism: Tachina lurida; assembly: GCA_944452675.1. Lineage (NCBI taxonomy): Eukaryota > Metazoa > Arthropoda > Insecta > Diptera > Tachinidae > Tachina > Tachina lurida. Next base: position 177,672,070 of record OX101752.1, read on the forward strand.
TTCTTTCAAGCTTATAAATATATGTAACTACTCGTATATAATTTTTTTAAAACACATTTGTGCTTTTCTTTCTATTTTAAATTTATACACGCACTAATCCCAAGCAAATGCCATTTCGTTTGGTACTTCAAGTGCTCAACTACTGCACAATTAGTGCTTAGTATTGAAATTAAATTGATTTGGGACGCTTTAAGAGAAATTAATCCTGGATACACACTGATATAAATAACATTGTGCCATGCAAAATGATTGAATTTCTTTGATGATTCTGTATATTTATATTCGTATGTTTATTTTTTGATTACAATGCTAATCTGATACATTATGGTATGTCAAGTTGTGTCAAGTTGTTGTTTGTGCTGGCAATGGAAATGCTAATAAAGCATATATCTACATTTATTTACAGCCTACTATATGAACATGAAGCATATCATGATATAAATTGTCGTTTTGTGTGCAAACATTAAGCATAATTGATTAGGAAAGGGCTTTGAACAAACACAAAAAAGTGTGCTTAAGTAAGTGGAAATAGAGGACAGAGAGACAGATCGTCAAAGCCAGTAATGCAATAATAAGCTTTTGAATGTGGAAAATTTATATACAATAAATACTAAACATCTGCAGGAATATACTCGCACAACAACTTTCAATCATTCCTTAACTGCACGAGTCATGATTTGATTTGATTAAACTGAAAAATAATATCCATGGTCACATATTTTTTTTTTTTTTTTTTTATGCATGATTTTTATTTATTGTATCTTCATATATGAACTAACAATAAGTATTCAAATCTTAAATCTAAAAAATATAATTAGGCCCGACCAATGTCGGACATAAGCTTAGTAGTAGTTATATATAATACATATGTAAGTAGTGATAATCAAAAGGAAAAAAAATAAAAGTATTTTCAAGAAGTCCCATCTGGAGTGCTGTGAATAAGAGCCATTGTGTCCCTCTTTTTTAGGCGGATGTGTCCAGTAAAGTTCAAAATATTACGGGCAAGCGGATTAGGATGTGACTCGAGTTTTGTTAAATATTTGCCAGCGTATTTTGCAATTTCTTAAGTCACTAGTGGCATATTCAAATCACGATGTATATTTGAATTTTTGAAGTATCATGGAGCCGATGTTATCATGCGTAAAGTTTTATTTTGCCTGCGTTGAATTTTCTCTACATTTGAAGCTGAAGCAGTGCCCCATAGTTGAATTCCGTAGCACCATATTGGCTTTAAAAGCGACTTGTATATTAAAAGTTTACAGTCTAGGCTAAGTGTTGAATTTCGACCAATCAGCCAATGTACCTGAGTTAGTTTAAGTTTCATTTGAGTAAACTTAGAATCAATGTGGTGTTTCCATGTAAGTCGTCGATCAAGGTGTATACCAAGATATTTCACATGTGAATGTTGAGAAACAACTTGATTGTTAATCCGAATGGGGGAACAAGTATCTCTTCGTAAAGTAAATGTTACTTGAACACACTTTTGTTCATTTACCTTGATTCTCCATAAGTTTAACCAAAGCTCCATCTGGCTAATGTGTTCCTGGAGTTTGCGGGATGCCTCATCAGGGTTTTCATGCATACTAAGGCAGGCTGTATCGTCGGCAAATGTGGAAGTATGGATACTACTGCTCACAGGCATATCACAAGTATAAATTAAATATAAAACTGGTCCCAGTATACTCCCCTGTGGCACACCAGATGAAATTGTTTCAGGCCTACTTGTAAAGTCTCCTTCCGCAACAGTGAACTTACGGGAAATAATGTAACTTTCCAAAAGATTTAAAATGTTTATTGGTAAGTAAGTCTTCAATTTTAAAATAAGGCCTTCATGCCACACTTTATCAAATGCCTGGGAAACGTCAATAAACAGCGCAGAACAATACTTTTTTCCCTCAAAAGTTCTTCTTATAAATTGAACTAGTCTGTGAGTTTGTTCAATGGTGCTATGCTGACTTCTAAAACCAAATTGATGGTCTGGTATGCACCCACTACTAATTAGAATTGGGGACAATTTTGTTTTGAGCAGTTTTTCGAAAAGCTTTGACATTGTAGATAGTAGACTTATTGGCCTATATGACTCAGCCTTTGTTATATCTTTGCCCGGCTTTGGAATCATTTTAACCTTGGCAAGTTTCCAGTTGTGTGGATAATACTCCAGTCGTAAAATAGCATTAAATATGAATAACAGGATTCTCATTGCAATACGAGGCAAGTTCATCAGCATCTGATTACTAATTCCATCAATACCCGGAGCTTTCTTCGGGTTGAGTTCGGCAATTAATTTTTGTAAATCACGCGTCTTAAACTTTATGTGTTGAGGGGGTAGAGCGACTATATTCGGCAAATCAGCAACACCAGTACATATATTTGGCGTAAAAGCGGATTTTAAGTGCTCAGCAAATATTTTACCTTTTTCAGTATCGCTTCTTGCCCAACCTCCGGTAGATGTGCGTAGAGGTGGCTTATACTCAACGGGTGTTTTAAGCTTTCTGGCAGCGCGCCACAAGGAGTAATTAGACGCCGGTGTAACATCAAGACCCTCCAGATAATTTTTAAGAGATGTAATTTTTTCAGATGCAAGCAACTCTTGGAGTCGTTTAGTGCACTCTTTAAATCTGATTTTATTTTGTGGTGATCTGTGCTGTTGCCATTCCCTTCTAGCCCTTCTTTTTTCACGTACGAGACGTTCAATGTCTGTAGAATAAATTTTATTAAACCCAATCTGCGGATGGGAGATAGTGGCATGTTCAGCAGCCTGTTTAATATTCTCGCTGAGATTGGCAATGTTCAATTCAATATCATCGGGTGTTCTAAGCGTAATGTTTTCCGTACAATGACTGCTGAGATATTTTTTGAACCCCAGCCAATTTACACGATTGATCATCTTCACATATGGGTCAGGTAAGTTACTTCTTCATGGGCTACAAATTGTGATGATCGTCGGGGAGTGATCGGACGAGAGATCAAGAGAAGCTTGAACTTGAATTAAATCCCTAGAGATATTTTTTATGACGCCAAAATCTATAACATCCGGAATTTTTTGTATGTCAGTAGGCCAATAAGTGGGCTCCCCACTCGAAATGACATCCAAGCCCATTTTTGAAATAGTGTTGAACAATGCTCGACCTCTGGGTGTAACAAGGCGCGAACCCCAGAACGTATGTTTCGCATTGTAGTCTCCAGCTGCTACAAAACAAGGTCCAAGAGATTTGTAGAAATCCTCATATTGATTCTCAGTGATTGAAAATCTGGGAGGGGAGTAAATTGATGATATAACGAAATTTGAACAAAAACTTTCAATGCAAATATTTGTTGCTTGTAGGTATTCTTCACAAATGTTATCAAGAACATAGTGCTTGAGTCTTGACTTTATTAGAATTGCTGATCCACCGCAAGCCCTTCCTCTAGGGTCCTTTGTATCATATATAGTGTAGCCATAAATTTTAAAAAGACTTCTCGAAGTCAAATGAGTCTCAGATACTAACATTATATCAATATTTTTTTCCGTGAGGAAGTGCTCAAGTTCATTTTTATGTTGGCGAATGCCGTTTGCGTTCCAGAAACATATTGTTAATGTGTTCATGGCTTATTAAGTATTGCTTGAAGCAGAGTATTCTGCATTCGCAACATTTCTTGCATCATGGTAGTCATATTTGTTGTAAAATTGTTTATAGTTTGCACAAGATTTTCAATAGTGGCTTCAAGGCGATTATAATTAAAGTTTGAGTTTGTATTTGTAGAATTATTTTGCGGTGAAACATTTTGTGTCGGAATAGAACTAGCCTTAGCAGCATCTGCATACGATACACGGGAAGTAACTGGTTGGCTCATTTGCTGAAAAGTGGCAGAGTAAACGTTTGCTGATTGTGCTGGAGCTAATTTAGGTTTTTGCACCATAGTCTTCTTTACAAAAGAGTACACACGACAACCTCTGTAGTTAGCGGTGTGATTACCTCCACAATTACTGCATTTTTTATCACTTTGATCTTTTGGTTTGTTGCAGCTAGCGGTGCCGTGTAATTCGCCGCACACAACACAAATAGAGGGTAAATTGCAGTATGTTTTTGTATGGCCATATTCTTGGCAATTATGGCACTGTACAGGACCTGAACGCTTATGTGGCTCTTCAACTGTGATTTTTCGGTACAAGAGGTATTTTAAATTATAAATTGGATGCGTCTCATTTTTTTTCAATTTTATATCATTAGGTTCTAGTTCAACACGAAATAGGGGTTGGGGAATCTTTTCTCTATTTATTATATTGGACACATTTTTTACCTTGAACCCCTGGAGGACGAGTGCATCTTTTATTTCTTCGGGGACAACATAAGAATCTATGCCCTTCAATACGATCTGCATGCCTTTAGCGCTCTTAAGCTGGTATGTGTAGAAGCTTGTTTTACTTTTTTCAAATTCAGCAACCGTTTTGCGGAAATCTTTTTCGTCATAAATTTGGATTTTAGTTTCATCGATGTTGCCACGTTTTATTGGAACAATGTGAAATTTATTCTCACCAATGACCGAAATTAATTTTTTAATAAGGGCATTTGAATTTTTTTGTCTCAAATAGATTGGTGGCGGCTTGGATGTTTTGTTCGAGGATACCTCGGGTTTGTCGTTGTCATCTTGAAAAATTTTAAAGCGGTTTTGGCGATTAGTTGAGGCTGCGCTGTTATCCCTAGACACTTTTGGAGCAGATGAGATTTTTGAAGAATTCGGGCTTCGCCCGCGCTTTAAAATTGTAATGTATCTGTCCATTCCAACTTGTACCTTGAGTTTCGAGCCGCTGTTATCTGTAGTGATAACTTTGTTAAGTGATAAACACGAGCCTGAAGGGGATGATATCTGACTTAAATGAAGAAGTACTGGGCAACTGTAATGTTAATGCATCATTACTATTTGGCATTGGACAAAGCGAAGTTGATCGCTGACGAAAAATTGGCGTTGCCGTTAACAAAAGATTTTCATCAGATTTATTTTTTATATTTTTTTCATTCAGAGTTTCAGAACTCACAGTAAAATAAGCATTTCTGCCGTTAGAACTCACTTCAAGTTTTTCTGTATTTGAGGAATTCATACAAAGAATTCCTCAAGGATTATTCGTTTATGTTTTTTTTTTTTTTATTTTCGGTATTTTTTGTTTTTGTTATTTATGATTGTTTGTTTGACTTTGAGGTATTCCTCAATATCACTTGTTTAAGTTTTTTTTTGCGGTTTTTTTGTTTTTGTTATTTTTACTAAGTAAAAAATATTAGCAAAGCAGAAAGCTTATTTATTAAAGACAGTATGTATGTACCTATTACGAATAATATGTACTACTAATATTTTTTTTGTATATGTAATTTTTGTTTGTTTGGTAAGTAAGTAAAATTCCGCTATTCGACTGTTCGCTATGAAGGTACCACGAGAACTGATGGTCACATATAAAATGATTTTTTAGAATCGATAGCATCCATTTCCCCTCAGTAAGAATTGTAGAAGTATCTAATGTTCTGGAGTTACACTCCAGCTGCGGTATTTGAACGGCAAGAACTACTTTGTACTGTGATACTTACTAGTTTTGATTATATTATGTATGCACACGCAAAGAAAAGATATGGTTGTAAAATGGTTGACAAAACAATATTATGTTCTCTGAAACAAATGTGTGGTCGTTGAAAACTAGTTATTGTTATTTTAAACATTAATTTCGTTACGATAAACACAGTAATGTTTCAATTTAATAATTACATTATTAAATTGAATTTAGAGAATTGTGGGTCAAAATATGAATTTTTCGTGTTGTTGGATGTATTAAATGTTATATCTATATATAGGGAAAGATATCGGCTTAAATTTTTTGAATCATTTTGCTTAAAAAGTAGGTATCAAGTCCATTTTGTGGGAAAAAACTAATTATTATTATTTAACAGAGTTCTGTTGTTTTTATTAACAGAGCTCTGTTAAACAAGACGGTTTGTGTCATGGGTTAAAAATTTTAAAATTTATCTTCACGCACATCCTAATGAAGAAAGGAAATTTAATTTTTCTCTAAGGAATTTTTACACAATATATCGTCCCTACCACGTCAAACTATCCAATATGCAAAATTCGTTTTTTAGATTCGTTATCCTGGTATACTAATTTCAAGGATATGACTCATTTCAAAATGCTGACGATACATAATTCAATAAGAAATATTTTAATACTGATATTTTTAGGAATACGCCGACTCTTTGAGCTCTTCTGAAAAGTACAAATTTGCATATTGGATAGTTTGACGTGGTAGGGACGATATAATACATATTTAAAAATTCCAATTTTTGAGCGATAGGTACAAATTTAGGATTTTGAAATAAAAAGATAAAATAAGACTTAAGTAATTCTTCCAAATACATATGTACAAAGTATATGTATGTATGTATATGAAAAGTACAAATACGCCCTTATAAAGATTGTTTGATTTGTATTCGTATCTTTAATTTTACTTCCATCCGAGAGAAAGTTTGGTTTTGATAAACAGAATGTTAAAGCATTTTTTACCAAAAAATTAGCAACGTAACTAAATTGAAAATATCTACAAGACAGTTGAAAATTATGCAAAGGTAGAATATTTCTGTTGAAAGAAGAACAAAAAGAAAATGTATCTGAACATGAGACCAAGACCGAATAAGAATTTTAAATGTGCAAACAGGTAAACTGAGGTGGAAATGTAAGGGAACAAATTCTATCGTATGTTCAACATACTTAAGTATCTGTAATAAAAGTAAGTGTTTCAAATAAAAGAAAAATTATAATAAGGCAATGTAAATGTGTATAGGTTTGGTTAAAAAATTATGATAAATGTAAAAAAAAATTATGAAAACTGTAGAGACTTTCAAAAGGGTTTAAGTTAAAACCTGCTATATTTTGTGGAAACTTTTTTCAGTCAACTGAAACAAAAATTAATGTTCAAACAATTGTTTGGTCACGGAATTTTTGACATTTCCAATTTTTATCAAATTGTAATTAATTTTTTGTGTTTTTGTGTATTGTATAATCAAAAATAAATTAATTTATGTGTATGCAAACATAATTCTACACAAAAGGCTACACGATTATTTTTCCGTGTAGAAATAAATGTAAATTTACAAACCTGAAATTCCGTAAGAACTTTGCACCGGGCTTTAAACCTGGTACGGAGTCCATACGGAATTTCAGGTTCTCATGCAAACTGTATGTAAAAAAAAAATATGGATATTCAGGTTGGTAAATTACATAAAGAAATTTAAATTTGCTAGTACGGACTTTCAAAAGAAAAATACAAGGAATTTTTGAAATTTATTGCCTATCTTAGGGATGTTATAAATATAAGTGGATGCTTTATCAGAAAATACCCTAGTTCCATTCTGTGATGCCAGCTTTTTTTGCTAGAGCTTATCCCCAATTTTTGATTTTTCATCCCCAAAAATCTCCAAAATGAGTTTTTTTTTTAATATTATTATTAAAAATAAAATTTTCTTAATTTTATTTAAAAAATAATGACAAAAATAATATATTTATTCAATAAAATTCATTTATATCGATAGCTATCTTACATTCATATTAATTTAATTTGTACTTATAAAACTTTTTAAGAAAATTAACACAAAGTTTAATGTACATAAGTATAAAAAAATGTTTCACCAAAGTTTACCATTTCACAAATTTCAGAATCGAAATCTTCTGATTCAGCAGCCTCAGAAACTCTGTTGTACATAGGGCCTATTCGGAAATGCATCTATGCGCTGCATCTGATGCAGATGCTTAAATGAATGGCATGCGCAAAAGTTCATTTGATTACAATTTCGAACGCGAGAACATAAAAATTTATAAATTAATAATTAACTTATTTTTTGACTTGGATGAATGCAAAAATGAGTTTAAAAATATAAAAAAAAAAATATAAGAAACAATGAATTAACAAATAAAATATTTACTCATCTTTTGCATCAGCCATTTTTGTGATTAGTTTTTAATGTTATTTTGCTCATCATATACTTCAGTGATGAATTTTATAGTTAACCACATTTGAAGTGTTGCCATCTATTGATTTTGGGAACGTACGACGCATCAGATACAGCGCAGTGATGCATTTCCGAACAGGCCCATATTACTTATATTAAAAAGCTTTAGCATTTCAGCAGAAGTATTAAATTTTAAATTAAACAAATTGAATTTTTTTTTTGAAGTATGTGTTTATTCTAAGAAGTGCTTCCAACAAGTCGTATTGCATTTTGTTACGTATTTTTGGTTAATCTACTTTGATACTACTTCTTGTTTATTAGAAACCATTCACTATGAGTAGTAATACACATTTTTAGACTTGCCACATGCATGTTTCTCAGTTCAAAAATTATTCTTGTTACCATCAGTGATAAAAAAGATTCCCTAAAATTTGGTTATCATCCCCAACAAATCCCCAGATCCCCAATACGAAATTTTCATCCACAATCGCAAAAAAAAATTCCCAATTTGGAGACAAATCCCCTAAACTGGCAACACAGATTCCATTTAAGATTCAATAGTATCATTAGTGGTTTAAAAACTTTACTTAACAACGTTAGAAAATTCTACTTTATACAGATTGAGATGCAACGTCAAAGTTAAACTAAATTTCGTTAAGCATTTGCATTCTTTTCAATCAACAACAACAATCAGCTATTTCGTTAGGGGAGAGAGAAGTTCGGCTAGTTCAGCCTTTATTCTATAAAAAAATCCCAATAGATACTACGCAAGCTCTTTTGAGGGACGCAAAAATATATCACTATATTTAGGAAATCAAAACAAAAATTTCCAATTTAGTCTTACTTAGACTAAACATACAATTCGTAGAATTCTATACTCAGCGACGCAATTTGTTAATAACTGCGAATATACGAAAAATTCCGAGACATGTACGCGAAAAATGCGCTAGATCGTTCTCTCGTCTAACTATAACAACGAATTCACCATAAGCTTCGAGGAGCGTAAACTCGATTAAATACTTGACTAGTTGTAATACAATACATACATCCAGCTAATTTGTATCAAAATTCTCTTGCAGCAGCTTAAGCGACCTACTTGTCATACACAAATAGCAGCGAAAAGACTTTCAAACGAATAAAAAATTGCGATAATATACATACATACATATAAAATTTAAACTCTTTATATCTTACCAAGCAGTTTTAAAATAATACCTTAAACGTCAACAGTATTAATACTTTTAGTTTGCTGCTGTTAACAATTTATGTATATTGCCAATATTATGAGTCGAATGTTAACAAAGTTTTGCTCAACTTTTATAATTTTGTTTGAGTAAATATTTGCTATAACATTTTTCTTTTATGCTTGTTGCTGCTGCAGTATATTTTTTTTTTTGCAAGTTTTTTATGGTTTTGTTTTTCCTAAAACTTGTCTTAACGACGCTCAACCCGTGTACACAACTTGATCTTTTAATCGTATATATTTTTGGGGTTGTATTTAAAGGTGTGTGTGTGTACCCACTTGACCTGAGATTCGATAAAAACGAATGTTCATTAAGGCGAAGAAATTTCGAAACAAATTGGTTTGATAATTGTGAACAAGTCTAAAAAATACTCGAACGTTCGCTAAAGCTTGGAACTTCGAACTTCTCTCGAAAGTTGTTCGAATGTGTGACGGTAGCTGAGTGGAGGTGTGCCAGCCTGTTAGTCTAGACGTACCTAGTTCGAAGCACTGTAAGTTAAAAAATAAAATAAGACCACATACCTACATATGTGCAATAATTGAACAGAAACAAATTTGCCACGCTAGCCTAGTGGATGTGTGCTAGCTAGTCTGTTAGAATAGAGGTACCATGTCCAAACCACGCAGCGTAAGTTAAGGTTTAAAAAATAATAAATAAAATAAGTTAAAATAAAGAAATTGAAAAATAAAATAACCGTTTTACTTTTTCTGTTGCACTTAAGCGATTTCGAAATTAATTTGATAATCTTTCACTTTTGATATTACTAGCGAAACTTCGATTCGAATGTTTATTTTTGAACAAAACTGAGCGACAAGTGTACTTTTTTCGATTAATTTTTGAGTGTCACTCTCGATAGTTTTATTCGGTAAACGTTCAAGATATATTCTAAAATGATATCAATAACGAAAGTCTTGGTCAATTGGGTATACCACGTTTGCACATAAATTAATTTTTTCCCCACATATTCTAAAACACAATTACGGCATCATTTTAGTGCTTTTTGTGTTTTGTTTTGCCTTAGTGGGCGATTCTTTTAAAGTTTTTCTTACTTGGATTAATGCTTTTTAAGCGCATAAAAGAAATAATTCATCTAAAAGAAAATCAAGCAAAAACTAATTTCAGTGCTGGGAGTAGTGTTTTGGCTAAAATTAAAAGTTACTTAAATATTTAGATTTTTCGAGTATTTCATCAGAGTTTTCTGGTATAGAAGAAAACAAGCACATTGCTCATTTCCTCAAAAAACGTCATAACCCAAAAAAAAACTTGCCACAAAATAAGTTTGAATTTTCCCATTTATACACAAAATTTAAATTTTTCTCTCAAGAGTTGAGTAAACATTGTATTTTTTTATGAGATTTTTACACAATATCAAAAACGATATGAGGATTAATTCTGCATCACTAACTCAGAAGTACCATTTTTTGAGTTATAATTAGGGGTTTTCCCCGGGAATTCCAGTTTTAAAATTTCACGATTTCCCGGGATTTTTTCTGCGGGATCCCTGGAAACAATAAAACAAATAGTTGACTACTTTACATATAGAAAACAACAACTGCTTTAACTTTGGCATTTGTGAAAATTTATTGCAAGCAGGGTTTTTTTCTAACAAATTTTATATTTATAGATATATCTTGTCATATAAATTGATGTTTTAAGCAGGAAAGTTTTTATAACCATTTATTGAATTTAAATAATGCTTATAATCGTAACCAATATAAGTGAGAAATATTTTTTTGTTATAAATAACTATTGACCATTGTCGAAAGTAGTTTTATTTTTCGGTTATCGCTACAAGAAATCGTATTTTAGATGTACTCGTAATGGATGCAAGATATTGAAATCTCTTTAGAAAAGTTAACAATGTATGGATATCTCACGATAATGGTTAATAATAACATAAGGTAGATAATGGTTATTTTCTAGTAATGTTTTCTTCAGAAAGCAAAAATAACAATTATTTTCGGTACCTGCTTTTAAGGTAATTTATTGAAATCATTATTCTCTTGTTTTGTTTTTAATAAAATTGTTTTACATGGAAAACTCAATTGTATGGACGTTTTTAAGGACAAATCTACTGATCTGTTTTGGATCTCAAACCGAGTATTTGTTATTTTATGTTTGTTTTTATTAACTATTATGTTATTACTTATATTTGTAAGTTTACTTTTTTTATCTCATTAGTTTTTTGTGTTGGAAAAACATTTAAGGAATTTAAAAACTAAAAGTTAAAAAAAATAAAGTTCATGTTTATGTAGTATATAACATGTGTTTTAGTGAGTGTTTTAAGCTTTCTAATCAAATGTAATGTTTATTATTTCTATGGAGCGGAATCCCGGGTTCCCGGGATATATACAAAAATTTCCCGCTTTCCCGGGAAATGAAAAAGTCGGGGAAAAAAACTCTAGTTATGCTGCTGTTTGAGTAATTCAGCCACTTGTGCATAAGTACACCACAGAGTGCACCTCTGGTAGAGGATACTATTTTAGCCGATCTTCTTTTTCGACCAGGGCGAAAAGACACCCTGCAGAAAATTTGGTGACAATTGATCCAAACGTACTCATCCTATAACTGGAGAAAATTTGGTTGTTATCAAAAGTACGGAGTAGTGTATGGTAAAAAACATGACATATCGTTTAAATGGTGACATATTGACCATTCTCGTGATTTGGACTCGGTCTAATATTATAGTAAACTGCACTGAACATGTTCGATGTGGTCGAATACAGGACCTATCAAATAGTTTAAAAATAATGTTAATTGCACCCTTCAATGTGACTCTGGAACCAGTCCCGTAACAATACTTAAATATTAACCTAAGCTTAACTGGTATTTAAGCGTTTGAAATATGAGTAGCCTTGTAGTCGAGTGGGTAGTGTGCAAGCCTGTCATGCACTAGGGTTGTCGGTTCAAATCTCAAAAAATTTTCAGATTAAAAATAAAACGTCATTGCATTTGTAACAATAAAAAAATTTATAAGCGTTAATTGTTACAGTTAAATGTCGAAATTGCATTTATAAATAATTTATATTTATATTATTATACATCGAATAGGTCCCTATGGGATAGTTCAGTGACAAAAAACAAGGTGCATACAAAATATCAATTAACCCCATCCTAGGCCATCCCCATGTAAAAGTGACTGGTCCGCTTCATAGGAAGTGTTAGAATTCGGACTTGCCCCTATCACTTGGGGACCAGTCACGTGACTAGTCTTGTGTCAGTTTCATTTCCTACAGGGCACTTAGAAATACAAATTGAAGCTGAAATGGAAATAATTCTTCATTTCCTAAACTAGCCATCCGCTTGTTATAAAATTTCATATAGCATTTGAGGAAGTCTTACAGAGCTTATTTGTTATATATCTGTGATAAAAAGGAAAAAGTGTTTAAGTCGAGATAAACTGATTTTAACCTAATGCTAGCTCGGAGATCTGCATATTTGGAAGTACCTCTAGTCAAAAACTCAATTAATTTGTTTGATTTTTCAGGAATTTATCGCACTATTACTTGCAACTTATATTTTTTAGACTTCTAATCTCACTTGGAATAAAAGCTTAATGTAGGTTATACTTTCATATATTTCAACTTAACGGCATTAGATACTTACAGTGTGTAGAATGATTTTGGCTTAAAAAAATAAATGTTAACAGAAAATTTACCATTTTAAATGAAAGAGAAATACATTTTTGAAAATCGACTTGAAAGCTTAAACGTGATATGATATGACTTAAGCACTTTTTCCTTATTACGAGTATATATAAATATTACATTTTATATTATTATTTGAGAAAAAATGTCCTAAATCCGATAAATATAACAAAAAGAAGAGATACATATGTCATCGGCCACCCGGTTATAGCTATGCCGATAAGCTATATAACACAAACTTAACAATGCAATAAAATTATATTATATGATGATGTCAAATTGGCCGTAAATATCTCAAAACGCTTCCATTTTTTATGTCAAATAAGTATACTGCGGTATTTCTTATATAAATATAAATATATAAGTATATTCCTATATTCTAGAGCTATGCTATTGATTTTTAATTTGTAAGCAATCAAAAATATGTTCTTTTTTAATAATAATTAAATTCTATTGGTTTATTTCCTTCCACTACTCACTTAACAAATGAGAAAAGCATTTTTGCATTATAACTTATTAATGATTTTATTATGCATTAAAATATTGTGTGTCCTGAAAGAAAAACTTCTTCTGTCCTTTCGTTTACAAAGAGTAGAGAATATTAAATTAAAAATTCATTAACATAAAGTGTATAAGAAAGGTAAATGCTTGCAACAAAAATAATAATAAAAAAACAACACCAACAACAACAACAATAAATAGCCCCCTTAAGGTAAAAGCAAAAATCAGGAGCATAAAATTAAATGTTACCTTTGCACGTATAAACTTTTATTGTCTTATTTTATAAAAAAAACATTTTTATTTTTTTTTTTAAATTTCGTTTTCACTTGTCTTGCTGTTAACTGAGCTGAATGTTGTAATAAACTTTTTTCTGCGCTTTTGTCTTTTCATAATTTATAATAAGTTTCACATAAAAAATAATTGACAATTTTTTTGTTAAACATTTAGTATTCCTTATTGCTATTGTTTAAAAAAAATTTTCCCAACTATGGGAAAGGGAGCGTAGGCCTATTTATAAAATTCTGTTTAAAGAATTATAAAAAATATATTGTTACCTTAATATTGAAAGGCCCTAATTCAGAATTTTTTTTTTAAATCGAATTTTTTGTATACGAGTATTTCGAAGGCAGAACATCTAATGCAGAGGTTCTCACAAGCTCTTTCTTCGTGGACCCCTACCGCAATGCGAAATATACGTTTTACATTTATTATACAAAAGCCATATTACTAAATCTTATTAATATGAACTTTTGAGGAATCATAAAAATATTTGTTTAGCTCCTCGCGGACCCCTTGGAATTTTCATACGGACGCCCAGGGGTCCGCGGACCCCCATTTGAGAACCGTTGATCTAATGTATCGAAAAAATGCAAAAATCTCGACTTCAATAAAATAATGATTTAGTGCCTTTCTATAAATTAACCCTTAAGGTACATTTATTCTAAGCTATCGGATTTTTATTTTTCTTCTGCACACTTTCTGAATTATTAAGACATTTATTTAACTTTTCAGCTCGCAACCTTAAATATTTTCTTAAGTCTTTTCGAAATAAGAACACAGTTCAATAATGAGACTAAAAATATTTCGAGCAAACGCAGCCAATTGATTTTTAAGATTTACAAAATATTTCCTAAATATTTCAGGGTAAATTGAAAAGAATTTCAGTCAGCACATGCAGCAACGGTTAAGTAAGGAAATAATTAAAATTAAAAAAGAAAAAGATGTGATATCTTCTAAACGGCTGGACCGTTTTTTCTTAAAACATAGCTAAGGACCTTTTCGATCAAGCCATCTTTCAAAAAAAAAACTAAATCAAAATCAAAATCGGTCCAGCTGTTTGGTCTGTAGGTGAACTCGTACAGACACACACCGCAAACTTCTAAGGACCTTTTCGATCAAGCCACCTTGCAAACAGAAATAACTAAATCAAAATCAAAATCGGTCCAGCCGTTTGTTCTGTAGGTGAACTCCTACAGACACACAGATATACAGACACATACTGCTAACTTATAACACCTTTTTTTTTGGTTTTGGGGGTTAATAAACAAGTAGTAATTAAAAAAATAAAAAAAACCCGATGCCGAACAACTTTGAACCGTTAAATATCCTAAATGGTCATTCGAAATGAAATATCATAAGAGAACCCTAAATATGATTTCGAAGCACCTGTCGAATGATACCCCTCCCCCTCCCTAGGAAGTCAATTTTTGACTACGTGTGTTGGCAATCACAGAGGTTATGTGGCTGGGGTGATGTGGCTTTTTCCGTTGACGTACCTTTGCTACATTACACATAGAAATTATGTGTTACTATCCAATCTCTGGCAACAGAGCAACGGATGTGCACATATTTATAAAAAGAAAACAGGTCTGTTGCTCTCAACCTGGTGCAGTGTCATCTGTAACTTCTCTGAGTTCAAAAGACGATAGAGGTGAAGTATTTCGACGTGGAACTTCAAGGTAATACCATATGCTTGTCTCTGGTACCATGTTGCCCGACAGCAAGTGTGCTCTAGGAGTTTGGGTGTATGTAACGGTCGCCCTGCGTATATTAAGCAAAGGATCCGTCTTATCCCACGGGGTTAAAGAGATGATGTTGAGCAGTGTGGATTAGGCACTGGATATTTGGCGGCACAGCCATGCGTCCAGCTCTGATAAGTGGACGAGCTGTGCCGGTAAAGGTTAAGGTATTCTCTTGAAGACCTCGCTGTGAAAGTAAGCAACTACACTCGCGGTGTGAGAGCTTGGAGAATCATACGTGTCGGCTGTTTGTTGCCACCAAAATCGCTGGAAGAATAGTCTTGGCTTTCTAGTGTTAGACCAATACTAGTGGTTGGTGGGACGCGGTCAGCCAGACATTATTCCAGGTGCTGTTGCCATACAACATATAGTATTGTTTTGACAAAGTCATTACGGCAAAGAGTTTAGATAGCTCTGAGTACCCCAGCAAGATACTTGACGTAACACAGGGATAACCACTATGATCGAAGATTACACGGTGCTTTCTAAGGCTGCATGGCGGCAATGGCAGGTGCTCACGATAAACTGAAATACATCTGTCGAATTCTACCCATCTTGATATAGCTTGCCGATTTTTTATTTTTTCGTATTTACAAAAATGTATCTGTTGGCCGCCATATCGAATAATTACTACTGTCATATCTTTAGACAAATCGATTGATGTAAAAATCATACAAATCGGTCCAATAGTTCTTTTTATATATATAGCCGAAAAGGAACACACATACATAAACACAATACCCTTCTTTGCGTCGCGTAGTCGGCTAAAAACATGATCATAAATTAAAGTTAATTAAACATAATAACTCCAATTAATCTAAGAAATTTTTTGAAAAAGGTTCCCCTTAATGATCAACATTCACAACAGTGAAATGCGCATAGGATCCAGCTGAATCCCCAATAATCAATTTCAATATATTTTTAAACAAATAAATAGTATTTTAGTGAATAAGTAAAATAATAATTTGGGACTACTAGGGCCATTTTCACAATTTGCCTTTAGTTAAAGGTAGGATTTTGTCTGCCCGATATATATATTTGCCTTTCACAACTTAAATTTTGTATTGTTATTATTATAAATAATAATAATAATAGTTGATGGATAAAAAATAATAAATGAAGGCTTTATGCAAAGCCATTTATCGGGCAGAAAACGGCCCATTGTGCGTTAAAAATTGTTAGACTTAAAAAACTTTCTTTCACCAAACATATTACACAAATATTAATGCAAAAACTTAACAAATGATTTTCTATGCAAAATTTGTTTTTAATTTATTTTGGAGCAAAGTATTTGTAGCTTTTAGCCAAGAAACTTGTGCGACATTATTCTACAAAATACTTGAAATTTGTATTGTTTCAAAAATCCACCAATAATAAGTGAATTTATGATATTTTATTAACAAAATTCAGTATACAAAGTATAGATATAAAAGTCACCATCAGCACAGGCTTCTATATATAAAACAAGGACATGCAAGCATTGAAGAAAGATATATGTATAATAAAAATGTGTAAGTGAGAGCACCCCAGCAAAAAATTAGGCACTTCCACCAACTAGCCATACATATAAGGACTTATTTTTTTGATTGCCAAATTTCACCACTCGCTTACAATTCACATTAAATACGAGTAAAATTAAAAAGAATATTATGTGTCAGTTGATTGATGAGAATAATGCTTCTTTGAGCTTTAATAGATTTCCTGAATATATAGTCAACTAAACAAACTAAGTAGTTCTCAAGAATCAACTATCTTAGTCTTACATTTTTTTTTAAAATAATTAAGTTGTTAATTCAGTAGGGAAGAGCTTCCACCAAAAATGCTTAGTTGCAAATCCGATTACAATATTATTTTAAATTTTTTGCTGGGATTTTGAAATTAAATATTTTATTTTTCTTTTTGCTTTTTAAATACTTTTATTGTTGCCCACTGTGGCAGCTAATTGTAAAAAGGTGGTGGAAAATAAAACAGATGCAATATTGCATCTTATTTCGATTGTTTTGTAAAGATTTTTGTTTGAGGCTTTTAAACTTATGATGTTTGTATATTGTGATTCTCAATAACGTATTAAAAGTTTTACTATTAACATACGAAGTTTGTTAGCTAAATTAAATTTTTTTTTGGCTTTGAGTCTACTGGCGAGTTCCATAAGCAAGAACGAAGTGCATATAGATAATGCTTAACCATAAAAATAAGCAAGATTTTCCAATTTTTACTTTTTTGTTATTAACTTTCAAATACTTAACATGAATTTGAAATGTATTTTATTTCAAATTTTTCATACAACATTTTCCTAAAATGGATATGAAATTTAATTAAATTTTTTATGAATATGGGTATTATTTTTGAAGTGGGTTACATTTCTTTAATAGTTTTTAAGTAATATAAATATTTTAAACCTTTCGAGTCCGCTCAGCAACCAACTGTCAGACATTTTTTTCCTGATACCTGATTTATTTGGATCTCCTAATTAAGGATTTCTCAGCGTCTGACTACATAGAATAGAAGTTGCTTATAAGTAACTTTGGGCCGTTGAGGAAGTATTTCGTGGCGTTGAAAAATTAAAACAAAGTTTTATTTTTAATTTATTTATTATTTATATATCATTCTCTACTATAATAAATAAGGTATGAACATTGTTCATGAAATTTTCATAGGGATCTTGTAATGTAGTTTTAACGTTGACTTGTATAGCTTAGCTGTGGGGAGAATTAAGTTACGGATCCAGAAACTTTACCCTTTCTGGGGGTTAAAATGTACTCTTATCTTTATTTACCATTAGAATAAAATCAGATATAATAAAACAATAGCTACAATGAAAATAAAATACAATTGGTGATAACCGTGAGTAATATTTGCATTTTGTAGTTATTCCCGTCAGAGTACTTGCAGCAATTGGTTACAGAATTTCAGGGTATTGTCACTTAAGATGTTTTCGAAAATTGGTCCTTAGCACTCGGGATGAGTCGGCATTATTCTACCTTCATAACTAATTCTTAAATACGTACGATATGCTTAAATCTATATAATATTATGCTAAGTAAGCAGTCAGCCGAAGCCAGAGTGGAAAATAGTCAACCAAAGTCGCTGTCACGAAACCGTCAGCCGGAGCCACTGAGGAAAACAGTCAACCGAAGTCACTGTGCTGAAACAGTCAGCCAAAGCAGCTGTTGAAAACTGTCAATCAAACTAACTGTGCAAGCTGATATACAATATACCCACGACAACTAAATACACCCTCAATCACACTCCCACAACACACCACACAGGTAAATCCTTGTTTTCCTTGAATCGCCACGATTGTATCCAAACTTGGTACACTTAAGGCTAGTAAATCAGTCAAAGTTTAAACGCTGCTTTAGTTAAACTAAATTCATATTTATATGTAGTTTAAACTCAACAGGAGTAAATCAGTGAACCATACCTTGCGTGTAGTTTAAAAATATTATTGTGGCAGCACTAGAATAAATTTGTAAAAGCAGCTATTTTGCAGCAGGCTACCAAAGGCAAAAAAGTTAAAAAAAAAATTAATTAAAGGTCACCAAATTTAACTGAGAAAGGAAGTATATATGTATATGCTTGCCAAAGTAGAATAGAATAAAATAATAATTGAGTGTAAGAAAAGAAGTCAAACAAGATCTGGAGTAAAAGTAGAGGCTTGTAAAAAGCTTGAGTGATCTTTTAATGCAAAACATGTGGTTTGTAAGTAACAAAATCATATGGCCTGTATTGATAGTTTAAACTCCCAACTTTATGCGTTTACAGATGGTTTAAATAATGTATTGATTTATAGATTTGCTACTTTAAACACATTTTACATCAAAAATAGAGATAAACGTGCACTGATTTATTAGCCCTTAAAGAAATAATATTTCATACTAAATGTATGGGTTGTTCGTTTTTATAAGGTTTGTTCGTTGCTAGTTTGCTATCTGCAGTATACTTGATGTGTTTTTTTTTTAATTTTTTTTTTTTTTTTAAAGAGAAGTAACACTCCGGAAATTAATGCCTACAACTATTACTAGATGTTGGCTTCTTTAGGAAAGGGATAGTGATAGAGAAGATATGTGGTGAAGGAAGAGATAGAGGAAAGCTTCATTCTTTTTACAACTCCGCTTTTTGCACTTTTCTTTTTTTCTTTTAATATTGCAGTGTTGCAGCACCTCTGGTGTTAAATGAGGCATAATAATTTTTGGAAGCTGTGCTTAGTAGTCATTTTATTGGTTATTTTACTTCGCCGATGATTCTGCTACACAGCGCAGGAGGGCGCTCTGATGTTACATTAGGATTAGTATATGCTGAAGTCGTTATAGTTCAGTGACCAGTGACCAGGGACTATGCCTTCATCACTTGAACTTTCCTACAACAACTGATACAAAGGGATACTAATGCACATCAGAAAAAGGCGTGGTGTTGTTATTTAATGACTGTTGGATACAGAACCCAGGACCTTCGGTTTTGTAGCCAACGTGCTAATTACTTCATTTACTTTCATTCTTATTCATTATATTATCGTAAGTAGGTAACACAAGTTGCAATTTGGTAGGTAGTATTAATTTTAAAATATATGCATATGAGTGATAAAATCGTTAAAATGTTCTTATCTTGCCGAGGCGGCATCAACCCTTTCCTTTCTTTGTCAACTAATGGAAACTCTCATTATATCCCATTGAATTCGCTAGATTCCATATTAACTTGACATAGCTTGGGAACTTGGGTGGAACTTGGCTGAACCAGATGCTAAAAAGATAGAGACGCCGGTACTGAACTTATTTCATAAGCTTGCTTCAAAATCTTTTGCTTGATCGTCCTTTTTCCTTTAGCAACTTATTTGCTATTTTCATCTGCAATATTTTCAAGTTTTTTTTGTAATATTGCAAATTTTCATCAGCAATATATCTCTAAATTATTCTCGACGATATTGAGGTGCTTGAGATACAATTGCCATGAATTGGTTAGTGACGAGCCCAAAGCACAGTTCTATTTAGTAGAGCGTTAGTTAATTTTATCCAGCAGCACTAGCATATTTGTATTGACTAGTGTTCGCCCAGTGGTTGAAAATCAACCACTAACGCACAGAGGTGGAGAAGACAATGAAAATATTTAAAGTTTGATGAATTTAAAACACAATTTAAAAACTATATTCAAATATACATATGTATAGACTCCAAGGTAAACCACTCTCTTAAACCACTTTCTTAACTACTAAATACGAATTTAAAATTTCATTTATCGGCATAAATAAGAATAGATTTTAAGCAAACTATTTAAAAAAAGTTGTTCACTTTTTGAACTAAATGTAATTAGATATTTGCTCCTAGTGCTTTCACTTCATATTCATTATTATTGCCCAAAACAAAAATATTCTCTAAAGTTTTAGACTCCCCATTAAAACGTTTGTTACAAATAATGTTTCTATTCCCTATTCTTTGATATGTACGAATATGCTAGCCTAATAATAGCCATATTCCAACATTCCATCATATTCCAACATTCCAATATGTTCAGTAATTTAAAGCACAGAAAAATAATGAAAACAATGAACAAAAACAAAACGCACACAAAATAAACCAAAATTAAAAAACTTACTTTGTGCTGTAGGTGAATTTAACTTTAATCAAAGTTATTAATAATTAAAAAAATATATTATTTTTAAGTATCTAAAGAAAAATAATACAGTACCACTCGTTATTTAAATATCCAAATTTTATTAGTTTCAGCAATAATCGTTTAAGTACATAGAAAGATGGAAATAAGAATAGAATGAACAAATAAAATGTGTTTTTCCTTCTGAGTGTTTATGGAGTGCCAAGCTAAATTGTTGTAATTTTTTTTTAGCAAATTCAGAGAGAAAGAGAGATCATGGCTTTATGATTGGCTAATATTCTTAACTGTTTTTAACTATCTTAGACACAAAAATGTAGAAGAAAAAATGCATTCTGCACTGCTCCTATTGACAATCTATCTAACAAAAAAAAATCAAGCGAATACGTTGAGTTTAAGTCACTTAAAATGGTTCTTAACTTTTTTCACTTGCCTATTTATATATAGATTATTAACTGATTGCTGTGTATAAAGTGGGAAAAAATTTTTTGCAGATGTGGAGGGAATAAAAGAAAAAAAATGATATTGTAAAGCTTTTTTATTATTATTTTTGTTTTAGACTTTAAGACAAGCATTCCCAAAACACTTTACACTCTCTTATGAGTTGTCAGTTTTACTGAGTTTGTTTTATATGCTTAGTTGAAAACTTTTATCAAAAGTAATTCCCTTCTAAGGTGTTTCGAAGCTGCCTTCAAAATAACTGAAGCTACTTTAATTATATGTATATGTATGTATACATAGTTCACAACTGTTAATAAGTAAATAACTTTCAAATCATGAGCTTTTTTCTTTAATATTATCTTGAGCGTGGTATTAATTTTGGTATGTGTATGTAAAATATTTTCTAGCAATATATATTAATACATACATAATGAAAAACATAAACATAAACAAAACTTTCCCTAGGGCCAGTAAAGTACTTCAAATGAAACAAGCTAATTAAGATAAGCCAACAGAAACTTATTATCCCAGTATAAGATGTGAAGTAAACAATATTTCTGTTATAAAATTCATTATTTTGTCATTATATTATCACTTTTATTAGGAAAGCATGAAAGAAAATCATGAAACCTGACATTGCTTTAAGGAATAAGGTGTTTACATTGTAGTTTTCTGCCATATGACACACAGGCAGCCAGCCAGCTGAAGCAGCCAGACGAAGGACACACTTAGATACGCTTTTTGCTCAAAATATAGAAAGCATAAAGTTAATGGCATGGGTGTAAATAAATGGTGTTAAAACTCATCAATTTTAAATGACAATTTACAGAATAATTTACGTGATTAATTCTTAAAGCTTTCAAAAGAGCGATGAAGCTTATAAATTAACTTAAAGCACATAGCAAAGTGGCATGACAGTTATGCTGCAGGGTAGTAAATGAAACGTGGGCAGCAACACATAATGTACAGTAGATATAACACATGAGTACAGCAAAATGAAGACATACATATACGTGTAATCAGTTCATGTGGTTGATAGTAGACGGAATACACTGTGTATTCGTGTGATGGTTGGATGAACATGTGTGTAAGCATACAAGTATGAGATAAACTGTTTGCTGACTTTTGTTTGTATATTTATAAATTTTTTTATATTAAATTGTTGCATTTTGCCCAATACTTGTGCTAAGGTGGGGTAAAAGAGTTCGTAAATTTTTGAATGAAACATTGGTGCTTGAAACAAAATATAATTTTAATAGTTCTCTACACCAAAGATGAAAAGCTTGGGAACTGTTGGGCTGTTTTCTATAGAATTGTAAGAGCTACCGGCTTCAAATTTTCACAGAATATGTAAAACTTTGGCCGCTACAACAGAAAATATATGACAGCTAAAAATTAAAGGGTGCATTAAGGCCAGCAATGAAAAATTTTAAAATCCTAATGTAACATACAAACCATTCTATACATTGAGGGTGGATAAATAAGCCCGTGAAAAACACATTTTTTTTTTTGCAAAACAAAAATTTATTTTTCAACATAATCTCCTTTTAACTTAATACACTTAACGTCTAACGTTTCTCCAGTTTTTCTATCCCTCCCAAAAAGTAGAATTTTTCAAGGTCCTTAAAATTTGTAGCCCAACTCATAGAGTTTTGCCATTGAGACTGCACACGTGCGCACTCGTGCATTATCTTGATGAAAAAGCTGATCATTTTCGGGTGTACTGACCTCTATTGGCTGTCCAGAACGTTCAGCGTCATTTGTACTTGTGCGACCACAACGAAAGTCAGTAAACCACTTCTTTACCATTGAACTCGATGGTACAGAGTCCTTATTGAGGGTTTTTTCCGCAAAAAATAATGTTTAATGAGCACACGAAATTCCCGTTTTTTCCATTTTCTTCTCAAAATGCGAGGTAGTCTGTTATCAACGGCTGCCAAACACAAACAAATTTAGACAGGAGTCAACTGATAGTTGTCGCTTGACAGCAGCAGTATTGCCATTTCATGGAAGAGGCGGGAAATTCAAAAAGACACTGAGTTGATGATCCACCCTCGTATATGCCTAATTCAGAAAACCTCTTGTATCCTTGTATCCATGTAATATCATATTAAATACAATAGTTAGTGTAAAATTTGTTGTTGGAAATTTTCATAAATAAATCGCCAAAGCCGGAAAAATCGCCAAAATGAAATAAAATCGCCAAAATGAAGAAAAAAAACGCTAAAAAGCGAAACAAAGCGAAAAGGATTCTACACCTAAATAAATCGCCAAAGCCGGAAAAATCGCCAAAATCAAAAAAAAGCTAAAAGCGAAACAAAGCGAAAAAGTTTTTACACTAAAATAAATAGCCAAAGCAGGAAAAATCACCAAAATGAAATAAAATCGCCAAAATGAAAAAAACGCTAAGAAGCGAAACAAAGCGAAAAAGTTTTTACACTAAAATAAATTACCAAAAACCGAAAAAATCCTTCGTTGTGTAGCAAAATCATCGGCGAAGTAAAATAATCAATAAAATGGCTACAAGACACAGCTTCAAAAAATTAATACGCCCCATTTAACATCAGAGAGGCGCTGCAACACTGCATTATTAAAAAAAACGTGCGAAAAGCAGAGTTGTAAAAGAATGAAGCTTTCCTCTATCTCTTCTTTCACCACCTGTCTTCTCTCACTATCCCTTTCCTAAAGAAGGTAACACCTAATATTAGCAGTAGGCATTAATTGCCTGAGTGTTACTTCTCTTTAAAAAAAAAAAAAAATTAAAAAAAACGCTAAAAATCGAAACGAAACAAAAAAGTTTCTACACTAAAATAAATCGCTAAAACCGGATAATTCGCCAAAATGAAAAAATCGGCAAAAAGAAAAATAAATCGCCAAAATGAAAAAAAATCGCCAAAATGAAAAAAAGTCGCCAAACTTAAAATGAAAAAAAGTCGCCAAAATCAAAAAAATAAACCCAGAAACGAAAAAAAAACACCTAAACCAAAAAAAAAGCTAAAAACAAAAATTCCCAAAGTCGAAAAAAAAAATCCAAAACTATATATTCGGCCATGTCACAGAGTTCAATTCCGTTCGGAAACGGATTTGAAACCACCTCAAAATATCGATTCCTAGCCGGAGTATATCCCAGCATACCAGCGCGTCCAACAGTCTGGACACACGTTACAAATTTTCGTATTTTAGTTTTCTTTTCTAGACACCATCTCCTGCAAAAATGGGGTGGATTGAATTCCGTTTCCGAACGGAATTAAACTCAGTGACATGGCTAAAGTTCGTATATTAGTAGATATCTAGTGTCCGTATGGAACGCTTCGTGTCGCACTACTGAATTTTATTTAAATCCTCATTAATGTGAATCAAAAAATATGCATTAATATACACTTTTGATTTTTTTTTTACCCCTTGGAAGATACCCAATGTGGACTATACTTCGTGCATTAAAAAAAGCGGTAAAAATTACCATGAAATGGAAAGTGAGAGTGATTGAGGAAGCCATAGGAATCCCACTTGCTGAAGTGGCTTAAATTTTTAATGATATGAGACTTATGTATGCGGCAATCGCATGTTACAATCGACCAATTCACGATTATCTAGTAGAATACTATCTAATTTTTCTTAATTCTAAAAAAAATAATTTTTTTATCAGTGAATTCTGTCACAAGCAGTTTTTCTAACAGCAGCTATTGGTATTTAGATTTTAATTAATTTTACTTGATAAACAATTTGCCCTTGTATGTATGTATATGAACATATATTTGTAAAAAGCTCATGTATATTTATAGAGACACTTTATCTCAATGCCACTTATATTTAAGTATTGAGCTACCTTGACTTGTGGCATTTTGCCTTCTTTAGAAAATTGTTTATGCAAATATCTGTTCAACTTATCCTTTGTAATTTTGTTTGTTTATTGTTTATTTGTCTCTTCTGTAGGGTTAGCAAGCGAAATGTAATTTTATTTAAATATTTTACTTTCAATGTTGTTAAAATAAATTTTTTATTGATGTTTATTTTGTTGTCCTGCTCATTGTTTATTTACTTTAAGATACATTAAATTTGCTCCAACAGATACTCGTATCAAAAGAAAGCAAGTACTTTCATCTTTTTTTGTTAACTGCATTACATTTTGTTCAGTATTATTAAAATTCTAATCAAATCTTGTTGTTTTCACTCGCTTTGTTTATATTTTACATTTAAACGAATTTGGGAAATGTTTTAGTTTTCTTTTGTTTAAATATTTATAAGCTCGTGTATGTGCAAAAGTTTATAAAATGTTGGGACTCATTTTGGCTTTCAGACAACACAATTTCTTTATTGAATAAGATCACTTTCATATATTAACTACAAAGTACTTCCGCTTGGCTGAAACAGATTAAATTCATTTCTCGTAAAAACTTATATCCTCTGCAAAGTAAGGGCCCATTTCACCAACTTATTTAAATATCAATAAGCAGAAGTGGTGTAACCCACATTGTTTTTTTGGTTGCAATTCTGATGATAAATACAAAAAAAAAAAGTAGAGTAAGCCAAAGAGAAAATGGAGAAAATGGAGCTGAAAAACGTTTTTGCTTATATCATAATATTGCAAAGTAATAAAGCAATTAAATAATTAAAAGGAGCAATTGTTTAAATAACTAGATGTGGGTTACACCACTGCTGCGCTGATAGCCGCAAATATAATTTCAGTATTACAGAATGACGTAGAACCAGAAAGAAATTCAGTTAAAGTAAATATGAACTTGAGCACTTCCTCACGGAAAAAAATATTGATATAATGTTGGTCTCTGAAACTCATTTGACTTCGAGAAGCCTTTTTAAAATTTATGGCTACACCTTATATGATTCAAAGGACCCGAGAGGAAGAGCATGCGGTGGATCAGCAATTTTAATAAAGTCAAGACTCAAGCATTATATTATTGATAATATTTGTGAAGAACATTTACAAGCAACGAATATTTGTATTGAAAATTTTTCCAATAATTTTGTCATATCATCAATTTACTCTCCTCCTAGATTCGCAATTACTGAGCATCAATACGAGGATTTTTACAAATCTCTGGGTCCTTGTTTCGTAGCAGCTGGCGACTATAATGCTAAGCACACGTTCTGGGGTTCGCGTCTTATTACACCCAG
This sequence comes from Tachina lurida, assembly GCA_944452675.1. Lineage (NCBI taxonomy): Eukaryota > Metazoa > Arthropoda > Insecta > Diptera > Tachinidae > Tachina > Tachina lurida. The sequence continues at coordinate 177,698,625 of OX101752.1, forward strand.
AGGTCGAGCGTTGTTCAATACAATTTCCAAAATGGGCTTGGATGTCATTTCAAGTGGGGAGCCCACTTATTGGCCTACTGACATACATAAAATTCCGGATGTAATAGACTTTGGCGTTGTGAAAAATATCTCTAGGGATTTAATTCAAATTGAAGCTTCTCTAGATCTCTCGTCCGATCACTCTCCCACGATCGTTACAATTTGTAGCCCATTAAGAAGTGATTTACCTCACCCATATGCCAATTTGATAAATCGTGTAAATTGTCTGCGATTCAAAAAATATCTTAGTAGTCATTGCACGGAAATGAATCTAACATTGCCAATCTTAACGAAAATATTAAGCAGGCTGCTAAACATGCTACTTCCTCCTATCCGCAGACTGGGTTTAATAGACTATATTCTACAGATATTGAAAGTCTCGTATGTGAAAAAAGAAGAGCTAGAAGGGAATGGCAACAGCACAGATCACCCCAGAATAAAATTAGATTTAAAGAGTGCACTAAACGACTCCAAGAGCTGCTTGCACATGAAAAAACTGCATCTCTTAAAAACTATCTGGAAAATCTTGATGTCACACCAGCATCTGATTACTCTTTATGGCGTGCTGCTAGAAAGCTTAAACACCTCTGCGCACATCTACCGGAGGTTGGGCAAGAAGCGATACTGAAAAAGGTAACATATTTGCTGACCATTTAAAATACGTATTTACCCCAAACACATGTACTGGTGTAATTGATTTGCCAAATGTAGTCGCTCTACCCCCTCAACAAATAAAGTTTAAGACGCGTGATGTGCAAAAACTAATTTCTGAACTCAACCCAAAGAAAGCTCCGGGTTTTGATGGAATTAGTAACCAGATGCTAATAAAGTTGCCTCGTATTGCAATTAGAATACTGTTATTTATTTTTAACGCCATTTTACGACTGCAGTATTATCCAAATAGCTGGAAGCTTGCCAAAGTTAAAATGATTCCAAAGCCGGGCAAAGACCTTACCAAGGCTGAGTCATACAGGCCAATAAGTCTCCTATCAACAATGTCAAAGCTTTTCGAAAAACTGCTCATGACAAAATTGTCCCCAATTCTAGTTAGTAGTGGGTGCATACCGGACCATCAATTTGGTTTTAGAAGTCAGCATAGCACTATCGAACAAACTCATAGATTGGTCCAATTTATAAGAAGAACATTTGAAGAAAAGAAGTATTGTTCTGCGCTGTTTATCGACGTTTCTCAGGCATTTGATAAAGTGTGGCATGAAGGCCTAATTTTAAAATTAAAAACATACCTGCCAATAAACGTTGTAAGTCTTTTGAAAAGTTACATTGCTGCCCGGAAGTTCACTGTTGTGGAAGGAGACTTTATGAGCATGCCTGAAACTATCTCATCCGGTGTGCCACAGGGGAGTATACTGGGGCCAGTTTTGTATTTGATTTATACTTGTGATATGCCTCTGAGCAGCAATATCCACACTTCCACATTTGCTGATGATACAACCTGCCTTAGTATGCATGAAAATCCTTACGAGGCATCCCGATATCTTCAAGAACACATTACCCAGCTGGAACTATGGTTAAACTTATGGAGAATTAAGGTAAACGAACAAAAGTTTGTTCAAGTAACATATACATTACGAAGAGATACGTGTTTACCCATTCGGATTAACAATCAAGTTGTCCCTCAACATACTCATGTGAAATATCTTGGTATACACCTTGATCGACGGCTTACTTGGAAACACCACATTGACTCTAAGTTAACCCAAATGAAATTAAAATTAACTCAGGTACATTGGCTGATTGGTAGAAATTCAACCCTCAGTCTAGATTGCAAACTTTTGATATACAAGTCACTTTTGAAACCGATATGGTGCTACGGAATTCAACTATGGGGCACTGCTTCAGCTTCCAATGTCGAGAGAATCCAACGAAGGCAAAATAAAATTTTGCGATTAATTACATCGGCTCCATGGTATATAAAAAACTCAAATATACATCGTGATTTAAATATGCCACTAGTGACTGAAGAAATTGCAAAAAACGCTGGCAAATATTTAACAAAACTCGAGTCACATCCTAATCCGCTTGCTCGTAATATTTTGAACTTTACTGGACACATCCGCCTAAAAAAGAGGGATACAAGGGCTCTTATACTCAACACTCCAGATGGGACTAACTGAAAATAATTTTTATTTTTTATTTATTTTTTCTTCCTTTTGTTTATCACTATTATTATTTATAACTATCTCTAAATTTATGTCCGACAGTGGTCGGGCCTAATAATTATATTTTAGATTTAAGATTTGAATACTTATTGTTAGTTCATATAGGAAGATACAATGAATAAATATCATGTATTATATAAAAAAAAAAAAAAAAGTTAAAGTAAATCCCAATGGTGGCCATAATGTTATTGTGCATTAGATTAGATAGCAAAATATAGAAATATTCTGCATGTTTTTTATAAACGTTAATTTTTTTAATTAACTGATAATTAAAATATATAGGCATTATGTTTAGTAGAATTATGTCGATCGTTATTCCGAGATACCACTGTTCAACACTATATCAGCCCATGTAAATAAAATATTCCAAGCATGGGAATTTTTTTGTTCACGTATACGCAATCTTATATTTTAAAATAAAGTATACGTATCAATCTGACAGTCCCGGTTCAGAATTGCAATTTTTGTTGTTGCAAATCTGGAGTATGGGGAAAAGTGTTAAAATCAAAATTCTCTCTTTCACTAAAAAGTAAAGATTTGCTGCAACAACAATTGCAAGTCTGGACTGGAACATTGGAAATTAGATTTAGATGGCGAAAAATAAAAACAACAATTTTGTCCAACACATAAGCTTGAAAGCATATTAAAATAAATAAAAACTATAAAAGTATCAAAATATGATCTAAAAACGTAAATTATGCTCTAAAAATTAGAAAATATGCTAAAAATATGCGATTTAGACTGATATATGCAAAAAGATGCCTCAAAATGTAAAATATGCAAAAATACGCTTTAGAGTATAAAAAATGCAAAAATATGCTTTAACATATTGATGCCAAAATTCATAAAAAGTTCTAAAACAGATAGATATCGTAATCCCGAGTTAATATATTACACAAGAAAAAACATGCAATTGCATATTTACGGTTTCCCTGGTCATAAATAATATTTCCTTCTAAATTTTCATAATTTTGCCTTAACAGAACTCACGGAATTCGTTTTTTTTTTAAATCGGTTTTTATAAAACTCCAATCCTTACTATGCCATAAAATGATTTTAATTTGCCTATTTTGCTTTTTTGGAAAAAAAAAGTTCCTGCCTTAAAAGTGGTTGCTCTCGAAATTATGTTTTTACCCTTACGGTTTTATTGCGAGAATATAAGTTTAAAAAAATATATAATAAAGTTAATTTTTGTTAAATAATTTACTATTTGAAAAAAAAATGAGTTAGTTGATAAAAACAATAATCAATAATTTGCAATGCATCTGTTTGTTTATTTATTTATTGTTTTTGTATTATGTTGTCACTAATTTCGTATTCACATCGTTAACATAAATTTATTCAAATATTATAAATTTTTATTTGATCTGTTTATTTAAATTTTTTTCATATAAAAACGTGAATTATAAAAAAAACAATAAGGGGTTTCATGAGAACTTTTAAAATGTCCATTTGTACAATTGGGAAAATTTGCGTGAGAAAAATTAAATTAAACTAATCCTTACTTAATGTTGTTGCGTTTAAGATTTTTGAACGTGTGAGTTCTTTTGTTTGCTCAAAACTAAAAACATATATCACACAAATATATCTTTGATTATGCATATCCGTTTATTCTTGACTAAACACAATTACAAACTGTCTTTAATTAATTGCTTCTTATCATTATTAACCATCGCCCGATGTCTTTACTTTCAAAGATGTTGACTCTACTATTATCTGATTAACAGTGACTTTCTCTCACACAAGGTGCCTCCTTTTGTAGTATAGGTAGCGGTTCTAGAATATTCGCTAGATGGCGTTATGAAATGTGTGCACTTAGTAAGGCCAAATGGCAGAAACTGTATTACTGCATAAGGACATTGCTGCTATGCTCACATTACCATGGTTGATGTCCTTTCCTATAAGTGGCCAAGTGATCATACAGTCTTCTGGCACAATCTTGAAATTTCTTGAGTTACTGTGTTGTTGCTAATACAAAGTTGTGTATGTATGTGCATGCGTGTGTATGTTTAGTTATTTAGCTAAGTTCTACTAGATATGCAATTCTTGTAATTTATAAAAACATTTACATTAGCTCTGTTCGAATAGTTTTACGCAACAATATTATAAATGTAAAAATGAGTTTGTTTGCTATGCTCTTACGCGTAAAACACTAAACCAATTTTGAAAATTCTTTTACACAATAAGAACCTACAAATATCACCTATCTTTCATAAGGTTTGTAACCGGTTTGATATATATACTCGTATATGTAGTTTGAATTTTTTTCCGAAAAACACATTTTTAGACTGGTTAGGGCAATTTTCGTTTCGGATGTGATTGTTTAACCAGTTTTAAAACGGGTTTTTATTCTATATGTTTGTTTTATTCACTTTGTCGGTCCTTATCATTATTTAACATCATCAGTGAGTAACAAACAACATATCATTCATAAATTTTAGGTATAGTTTCCAAAATATCTGACCAACGCCAGCGGAGTCGAGGGTAAAAGCTGGTTAATAAATAATAAATATATACATATGTATGAGTGGCCGTTAGTTGTATTTTTTTTTTTTTTTTTTTTTTTTTTTTTTTTAGTAAAGAGAAGTAACACTCAGGCAATTAATGCCTACTACTATTACTAGGTGTTACCTTCTTTAGGAAAGGGATAGTGATAGAGAAGACAGGTGGTTAAGGAAGAGATAGAGGAGAGCTTCATTCTTTTACAACTGTGCTTTTTTTGCACGCTTTTTGATAATGCAGTTTTTGCTGCGCCATCTGGTGTCAAATGAGGCGTATTAAATTTTTTTGAAGCTGTGTTTTGTAGCCATTTTATTGATTATTTTACTTCGCCGATGATTCTGCTACACAACGAAGGAGGGCGCTCTGATGTTACATTAGGATTAGTATCTGCTGAAGTCGGTATAGTTCAGTGACCAGTGACTATGCCTTCATCACTTGAACTTTCCTGCAACAACTGATACGAAGGGACACTAATGCACATCAGAAAAATGCGTGGTGTTGTTATTCAATGACTGTTGGATACAGGGATTGAACCCAGGACCTTCGGTTTTGTAGTCAACGTGCTAACTACTTCAGCCAACGCCACCCTCCATATGGATAATTTCAGTTTTATGTAAAAAAATTTTAAAAGAATTTCATAGCGATAATTTGCGTTTTAGGGGGTGCGTCTGCCCCTCAAATTTGGCCCTCAAGCCCATTTATTCAATACATATAAATTGTCTGAAAATGCCTAAAGAAAGTAAATGTTCAGATTCGTTTGTTATTTCTAAAATGCACAATTCAACAATTTAAGTTTATGGGTCAAAATTTTTGTGCCTACTTAATAAATATATGTGTGTATACATATATACATATGTGAATATTGATGCTTATGGTTCCAAAGTAGAACAAAAGGGTACATTAAAGTTGTTCCATTGTGATCTATCCTGTACTATCTGCTTCACTTCGGCCAATTTCTAATATAGTTTGTTTCACTTTCTATTTGTCTCCACAAGTAGAAACTTTTCTATTGGCATCGTGAAACAGGCCATATGTTTGTTTTATATATGTAGCTAAGCAGCATAGCTATCACCGGGTATCCTAAGACACATCTCTTTTTTTGTTTGCCCTAACACCACGTACACTCTAAAATAAAAACATCTTTAAATTTCATTACATATATATATATTATATCCTGTAATTCCTAGAAGGAAAATAGGGCCATAGCGAGGTTTTTCCAATTATCCCTATAATTTTCGATGCTTTTTATTTCGCTCCAGCTGCGTTGACCTTGGGGATTCCAGTCGATGGCCATTTTGTTAATGTTGTAGGGTTGCTTTCTAAGCGTATGGCCAATCCAGCTCCATTTATGTTTACGTATCTCCAACTGGATGGGCATTTGGTGGTTGGTACGCCAGAGGTTTATGTTGTTTATACTTTCAGGCCAGAATATATGAAGTATTCGATGAAGATATCTGTTTATGAAAACTTGGATGTTATTGATGTCTTTGGTTGCAGTATTCCAAGATTTACTGCCATAAAGCAATATAGACTTCACGTTGGAATTAAAGATTCGAAGTTTGGTGTTGCTGGATAGCTGAGTGAATCACCATACAGGATCACAGCATAGCAAAAGCCCGTCTGGCCTTGTTCAATCTGGATTTCACATCCTCAGATGAGCCGTCGGTAGTTGTGATAGTGCAGCCCAAATAGCAAAATTAAGTTACTTCATCCAAAGGTTGGTGCCGTAGAAGGAATGCCTTTAATTACTTAGGTTAATTTTCAGCCCTACTCTTGCGGACATTTCCTCTTTGTCTTGCATGTCAGAGTATCTATGAGCAAGAAGGCAAATATCGTCTGCGTAATCACCAACGTGAAAATTGTTTATGAGCGCTATTATTTTCTCCGGGATACCATTGCATCATAAAGCCGAACCATATAGCTGAATGTGACAGAGTACCGAAAGCTTTCTCGAAGTCAATGAACATTACGTAAAGGGGAGAGTGCCATTCTACGGATCGCTCGATTATTATTCTGAGGCTATTTGCATGATCAGTACATGATCTTCCAGGGCGAAATGCTGCTTGTTCTTGTCGCAACTCTCTATTTAGCGCTGTGCATAATCTTCAATTGATAATGCTTGCAATTATCTAGTAGAGCATGCTAAGCAACGTTATCCCTCTCCAGGAGAAGTATTTGAGCACTGATGTTGGGTGATAACTGCAAGAGCTCAGCTGATACTTACTTACTTGTCCATATTATTTGTTTTTCATACAATATTACTTAATTTTTTCATAAAATATTTCAGCTTTAAAGTTGTGTACTTTTATTACATTTGGCTTCCACAATTGCTGCGGAAACAGCTACACAGAGCAAAAACTGCCTCATAGAATCAAGAAAATTTTCTCTATAAACCGTTTTTAGGCTAAGGGGTATCCCAGCTGAAAGAAGAAAAGATTTTTTTATAAAGATCCCTTATTGTTTTTATGTGGTAAATCTTATTAATTTTATCAGGAAGAAATCTTATTATTCACAACTTTTTTTACTCAATTTCCGTTATTTTTGGCACCAAAAAACAATCCATAGAGAAAAACTTCTTGATTGTATAAGGTTTTCTTATAAATTGTAAACTATAGGGATTTCTTATTGATTTTATTGGGTTGCCTTTTTTATTTTTTTAAAAAGGTTTTCTTCTTCATTTTATTAGGCTGCCTTATTGATTTTTTCAATAAGGGTTTCTTCTTGATTTTAGTAGGTTGCTACTAAATTATTTTAGGAAGTTTGATACAGGATATAAAATTCTGTTGTCAAATGTGCTAGAATCTGAACGAATCTGTGTATATTTATTGTCAAAATAAAAACGAAAGTTGGCTTTGAACAAAAAAGGCCAAAAGGGGCACAAAATAATACAAATGATACAAAAAGGGGAATTAAAACTGAGGGATATTAAAAGTGACAACGCAGCCGAAAAAGGAGCAAAATGCAACTTTAGTCGCACAACGGCAACGCTGTTAATGCTTATGTATGTATAACATTTTCATGATGTGTTATGGGAACGTGGTCTAGTAAACGACACTGAACACATTTGATCAAATAAAAGTGAGACTTCCATTTAGCAATAATATAAAAATATAAATTGTGAGCGCAAAAGTCCATTGGTATAATTGCAAAATAAATTAAATTATACTCGTACTCTATATTTATAACTGAAAAAAAAAATCCATAAATCTATTGTTTCATAATGTTGTCGTTCTCATGATACATTAAAGTACTGTCAGCATTTTTGTCGTATGAAATCTAAAAATTAATTTAATTTAAACTCAAATGTTTTTCATCCTTTTTTAGTAACCCAGCAAATTATGATTTATGGATTCAAGTCATGAGGCCGAAGTGATTCGATGTAGGGTATAGATGCATGATTTTGATATTAGCATGTCTTAGGAGATCGGCGCTATGAAATATATATAATATATATAAGTTCCAATAGTTTCTACAAATATACTAGGGTCATATTTGGGAAATGAGATTTTCTACAAAGGTGCACTTAGTGCGGAAAGCTTTCTGACTGTCTTTCACTTGAGAGTGACTAGAAGCGATTTCTTTATTTGACTATCCAAGCAGCTCACTAGTTCCGGTCATAGACCAAGTATTTCCCGGGCAATGGCTTTTCAGATTCTTTTGATAGCTAGCTAGTGTGCGAAGGCGCTCAGTCATGTAGCCTGAGACGTTGCTGGTAGCCCCAGCTTCAGGATCGGATGCTTTAGACCAACCAGCTACTCATCTTAAATTTTGAAGATTATATAAACCACAACAAATGTAAATAAGGCGCTAAAAAATAAGGCCCAAGCAAACAACTTCCAAAGAAAATGAAATAAGTCTCAATAATCCTTAGGAATTTTTAATTGAGCCTTATTTCATTTAGTTTTAGCTTTATTTCATATTGAGTTTGGTTTCAGTGGGCTTTTTAATGGGTGTTTTTTTTTCATAAACCTACTCTTGGCTCTTATTTAATTTTTTTGATTTTATTTTATTGGGGCATATTTGATTTCTTATTTGGTCATTATTTCCTTTTGTCTAACTTCATAGTGCTTTGGACATCATGTGTTTCCACGGGAATTAAACTAAGAGACTCTTTATCAAAATGAATGAGTAGAACAAAAGCATGTTGTCTGATTCCAAGACAGTGATCAGCAAAATAAAATATGTTTATATTGATGAGAGTAAAATAAATTTAGACTTGAAAAAAAAGTTTTGTAATTTAAAATACCTGCTGTGGTTTTTCATTTAATATTTCTTGTAAATAAGCAATTTAATAAAAAGTTAAGAAAAAACTAAAAATATCAAATAATCCTTTCAACAATGTAATGTATAAATTCCAAATTAAATTAATTCACAGCTCTGCAAAAACTATTAAAATTTATTTTTAAACTATATTCCCTATTATTTTTAAATGTTGCATATCGCCAAAAGCATTTTTTATCACGAAATATTTCTTAGCTTCCATGATAATTTTTTTATATTTTTTGTTTGCTGTACAAAATTTATTAAATTTGAACTTTAATTTCATACCGTGTGCTCAAAAAACTAAACAAAAAAACCAGAGAAAGTTTAGTACATGCGTGCACAACTTCATTCGTTGCTTTCTCAGTGACGATTAAAGAGAAAGAGCATAAGCATGTGTGTGATTTTCTTGTCCACAATTGTGGTATGGCGTGCAGTTCACTGATTCAAGACGTTTTTCTTATTGGCTAAAAAATAAATATTCTTTATAAGTCGGTGATGAGCCCGTACATGTGCCCTGATTTATAATCACTTAGCTAATGATGAATTTAGTTGGATTTAGGAAAGCGTTAAACATTAATTCTATTTATGCAATGATTAAAAAGGTATGAAAATGAAAAAGGGTTTGAATTTTTTTTTTTTTTTGCTGGGAAGATTTTTCTGTATTACTTTATTATTTTGTCTTTAATTGTATTTATATATTTTTTTTTGTGAAATAACTTTGAAGTGCAATGAAATTAAATTCTATTTGCACCTCAAATGTCACAAACAGTTGGTATAAATTGTTGCTGTCATTATTATAAGCCTTTTTTTGTGGTCACTTTTTTTTAAATAATAAATAGTGTAAAACTAAAAAATACAATCGGATACAAACATTTATATAATTATTTGTATTATTTTTGCAACATTGTAGATCTTTGATATATGAGAAGTATGTTTATATATACATATGCATATATATGTATATACACATACAAATATATGTGAGTGTGTACTTTCATTAGCGAATGATATTATATATTTATTTGATATATAATATCAATTTAATGAATTTTAAAAGGTTTTATATAAAATGTTGGAAAAAATTATTTTATTTTATGTTTTTTCTAGCTTTAACACAAAATACATTAACCCATCGATGCACGTGGGTTAGACGAACGTGCATCTGCAGAGATTGTGATGAAATGTAATAGAAAGTTTCGCTATTTTTATTTTTATTTTACATACAATTAGTCGTCATCATAGTCACAAATAAAGTATACTTTAAGAGTTTAAAACCAGTATTGCCATGCAAAATACTGATTTTAATCTCTTAAAGTATACTTTGTTTTGACTGTGAGTAGGGCCCTATATTTTTGTTCAGTAGAGTTGTTTCGAAATGAGAAAAAAATGTTTTTGTTGATCAGCGATATTTTAAGAACTATGAACTTGTGTATGTATACATATATGTATGTGTATGTATGTGTGTGTTAAAATATTGGTCCTTTATTGCAACACAGGTATAACGCGAAAATTCCGGTTTTGCAGAAAATAAAATGAAGATATAAAAATAATTTCTTCTCTTAAGACGGGCTTGTACTAGACTGTTAAATGTAACTTTTATGCAAGGTTAAATACGATATAAGGATTTTTTCTGCATTACGCACATTCGGAATATGAATATATTGCAACAAAGGAGCGATATAGACTTGCAACTAATGAAAAAATATTTATATGCTTCGTTATTTCGAAACAATTCAACAAAGCAACAAAGCGAGGTACGCCTTAGGGGCAGTTAGAGCCCTGCGAGTAAATTTTATACAAATTTGCCTGTATATGGGAGCGCCATTATGCAGTCGAGATAGGGCATAGCTATGTTCGGAAGAAATGTTAAAAATAAAAAACTATTGTGGGTCGGTCCTACATTTTACCCCCTGGGAGGCACCATAAAAGCAGAACAAGCGGGTTTCTTAAAAAAAATTATTATTATTATTTTTTTTTTTCATATACAAATTTATTTATTGTATCTTCAAAAATGAACTAACAATAAGTAATCAAATCTTAAATCTAAATATAATTATTAGGCCCGACCAATATCGGACATAAGCTTAGTGATAGTTATAAATAATACATAAGTAGTGATAATCAAAAAGAAGTATTTTTAAGCAGTCCCATCTGGAGTGTTGGGTATAAGAGCCCTTTTTTAAGCGGATGTGTCCAGTAAAGCTCAAAATATTACGGGCAAGCGGATTAGGATGTGACTCGAGTTTAGTTAAATATTTGCCTGCGTATTTTGCAATTTCTTCACTCACTAGTGGCATATTTAAATCACGATGAATATTTGAATTTTTAACGTACCATGGAGCAGATGTTATCAAACGTAAAATTTTGTTTTGCCTTCGTTGGATTCTCTCGACATTTGAAGCTGAAGCAGTGCCCCACAGCTGAATTCCATAGCACCATATTGGCTTCAAAAGCGACTTGTATATCAAAAGTTTGCAGTCTAGGCTGAGTGTTGAATTTCTGCCAATTAACCAATATATTTGAGTCAATTTAAGTTTCATTTGGGTTAACTTAGAGTCAATATGATATTTCCATGTAAGCCTTCGATCAAGGTGTATGCCAAGGTATTTGACTTGAGAATGTTGAGGAATATTTTGATTGTTGATTCGAATGGGGGAACAGGTATCTTTTCTTAGGGTAAACGTTATATGAACACACTTTTGTTCATTGACTTTAATTCTCCATAAGTTCAACCACATTTCAAGCTGGGTAATGTGTGCTTGGAGATTGCGGGATGCCTCATCAGGATTTTTGTGAATACTCAAACAGGCTGTATCATCGGCAAATGTAGAAGTGTGGATGTTATTGCTCACAGGCATATCACAAGTATATATTAGATACAAGACTGGCCCCAGAATACTACTCTGTGGCACACCAGAAGATATAGATTCGGGTAAACTCATGAAGTCTCCTTCCACAACGGTAAATGTCCTATCAACAATATAACTTTCCAAAAGCTTTTGTATATTTTTGTATAGGTATGTCTTCAATTTTAAAACTAGGCCTTTGTGCCATACTTTGTCAAATGCCTGAGAAACATCAATAAAAAGGGCAGAACAATACTTCTTTTCTTCAAAAGTCCTCCTTATAATTTGAACCAATCTATGCGTTTGCTCAATAGTGCTATGCTGACTTCTAAAGCCAAATTGATGGTCGGGGATGCACCCAGTATCAGCTAAAATTGTGGACAATTTAGTCATGAGCAGCTTTTCGAAAAGTTTTGAAATTGTTGAAAGTAAGCTTATAGGCCTATATGACTCAGCCTTGGTAAGATCTTTGCCTGGCTTTGGAATCATTTTAATTTTGGCAAGTTTCCAGTTATGTGGAAAATACTGCATTCGTAAAATGGCATTAAAAATAAATAGCAAAATTCTTATTGCAATATGAGGCAAGTTCATCAGCATCTTGTTACTAATGCCATCAATACCTGGAGCTTTCTTAGGGTCGAGTTCAGCAACTATTTTTTGTAGTTCACGCATCTTAAACCTTAAGGGACGAGGGGGTAGAGAGACTACACTCGGTAAATCGGCAGCACCCGTACATGAATTGGGAGTGAATACAGATTTTAAATGCTCAGAAAATAAGTTACCTTTCTCACTATCGCTTCTTGCCCAGCCTCCAGTCGAAGTACGCAATGGTGATTTGAGATCAACGGGTCTTTTAAGATTTCTAGTAGCGCGCCATAAAGAGTAATTAGATGTTGACGTTACATCAAGACCTTCTAAATACTTTTCCAGTAATGCAGTCTTTTCCGACGATAGCAGCTCTTTGAGTCGTTTAGTACATTCTTTAAGTCTGATTTTATTTAGGGGTGATCGGTGTTGTTGCCATTCTCTTCTAGCTCTCCTTTTTTCACATACAAGACGTTCAATTTCCGTAGAATAAAAATTATTAAAAAAAATTTTTTTGTATGGGGACCACCTTAATGGTTGAAGAGAGACGATAAGTATGTTCAGTGAAAATATTCGTATTGAAAAAATATTGGAGGTTGGTCATACAGCTGACTTCGATAGGTACGCCCTAGGGACAGTTAGAGCCCTGCGAGTAAATTTTACAAATATGTATGTCACCTTTGTAAGGGAGCCCCCTTAAGCAGAGGAGTTGGGCGGTCGATGTGTTTAAAAAATATGTTAGGCTGTGAAAATTAATGGGTAATGATTACACATTTGACCCTTGTAGCGGTGACCCCGGGAAAGTTATATGATTTTTTGTATTTTTTTTTTTTGCTCTTACCCTCAACTTGGAGCACGAAGAGGCGACCTTTGCCCCCATCTGACCGCCACCAATTTTTTGCTTAAATATTTTCTTGTCCAAACCTTACAAAATGAGGGGTCCTTGCAAGTCGAAATCGAAAAGTCATCCACTATGCCATACCTAATATATATACATATCGTCGCCTCAGAATAGGTTTAGCCCATATGCCACAAAGTTGGAGTGGAGAAAAACAACAAAGAAGGTTTACATGAAGTTTTCTCAAAATATACCTGATGGATTTCTTTTGTAATTTCACCACTGCTTCCGACACATGTTTTGAAGAAAAATTTAAATGTTTGTGAACTTCCACGAGTGAAGGTAGAAGTTGATATTACTCCCTACCTATACTTTACTGTTGTGAATTGAGAATTTTGTTGTTATGTTTATTTTTCTTGATGTTCAGAAAAATAAGTCGATCATTTAACGCCGACCAAGAAGCCGCCTTCGTAATATTTTTAACTATCGATCCGCTTACACTCTTACACAAGAAATCTTTTCTATTATACTCAAACATGAATAATTTAGGTATCTTTTATTTTATTTTAGTGTTTAATAAGTTTATATTACGTGTAATTGGCGATGCGGCTTTTGCTTAACAGTATATTTTTTTTAATTAATTTCTTACAGAAATAAAGTAAAACAAGAGTTAAGTTTACTTCGTACGTTTTTGTGTGAATCGCCAAACAGTGCAAATGCAATCGCCACACAGTGGCGTATACAGCAAAACAATACTTATTAAACCTAAAAATAGGGGATATAGAGCAAAATAAATGCTTTAGATTTCAGAAACTATAATACATTTCATGCAACGTGTTTTGATTCACAAAAAGAGTATTCAAAATATCTGTGGCAATAAGGAAAAAGTGCTTAAGTCGTATTTTACTGTTTTGCAGGAGAAGCACTTTTAAGCGTTCAAGTCGATTTTCAGAAATTTATTTCTTTTACAGTTAAATTGGGAAATTCTCTGTTAACCTTTATATTTTTAGGCAAACATCGTTCTACACACTGTAAATAATACATTTAAGTTGAAATATACTAAAGTATAACCTTAATTAAGCTATTTTTCCAAATGAGATTAGAAGTCTAAAAAAGATAAGCCGCAAGTAATTTTGCTATAACTTCCTGAAAAATCAGACATATTAATTAAGATTTTGACCAGGGGTACTTTTAAATATGGAGATTACAGAGGTACCATTTACTCGAAATCAGCTTATCTCGACTTAAGCACTTTTTCCTTTTTGCCACAGATATATATATTCTATTTTTTTTCATATTTTTAATAATGGACGTTGGAGCTAAACTATTCTGGGTTGACGATATGTATGTATAGAAAGTGAATGAATTAGCTATTGAGGGTGTGTGAATGAGCTAAGTCGGCTTTTTTAAGTTACAATCAAAAAACAGCTTAGTGTAAACGATATAGATTTCGAGAAAGATTTTAAATAAAGTCTACTAGATTTCGAGACAATATAAATGCAGTAGTAGTTAAAATAATTACATTTTGCAAAAATTATCCCACAGTGTGACGACACTATTTTATGTGCTGTGCATTTGAAAAACAAAACTAATTTTATTCCGGGTAAAAAAGCTTAGCATAATAAAATTTATACATTTTAATATTTATATACTTAATGTAATAATGATGCAGTTAACTTGCGTGCATTTGTGTGCTTGTGTTAGAGATATAATTTTTTTGTTTGCATTTGCTTTGTCCTTTTTTTTATAATAATTGGTATATAATGAGCAGCTCATAAAATGTTATTAACACGCAGGTGCTGACCACAAAAATTCTGTTTAAATGACACCAGGTGTTAATATCATTGTCTAACAGATCCCAGTTAACATATTTGTGGTTGAATTAAATTGAATTCAGTGAAATATTTGATTTGATTTGATGGTCGGAATATATGCGTTTATGTGGTATTGATGTGAAGAATTGTCTACATTAAATTAAATTCATGTTGTTTTAACTTGAAATAACTTTGATTCATCTTAGTTCTGTATGTTATTTCAATAGCATATTCATGTTGTTTGAACTTCAAATAACTTTGATTTCATATGTATCTTTTAAAATGATTCATGTTGAATCAACATGAAATAAAGTTATATCAAAAGGATTTTTGTTTGGTTTCATCGAAAGTGGTTGATTAATTTCAAAGTTGCGGATTTTTTTTTATTATTTTTGTTGCTATTTTACGCCAGTGTGGGTTGTGAATGAAGATATGCTTTTGAAGTTTATTATAGCTTGCAAAAATTTAAATATATTCAGTAAAGTGCGACTTTGACTCGCGCACGAAGGGTTCCGTACGTTGGGCTTTGAGCATTTTTTTTAATACAGTTTTTTTACGTTTTTTCAGCTGAAATAATTTTTTTTGATTACTTTTCGCTTTTTTCTCGTTTTGGCGATTTTTTTTAATTTAGGCGATTTTTTTCATTTTGGCGATTTTTCTTATTTTGGCGATTTTTTTTTTCATTTCGGTGATTTTTTAATTTTGGCAATTTTTTTCATTTTGGCGATTCTTTCATATTGGCGATTTTTTTTTCATTTTGGCGATTTTTTCATTTTGGCGATTTTTTCGGTTTTTCGCGATTTATTTTCGATTTAGAATTTTTTTTAATTTGGTAATTTTTTTTTTTTGATTTTGGAGATTTTTTTTCGGTTTGGCAATGAGATTTTTTGTTTTCCCTTTTTTGAAAATTTCAAGAAGTTTGCTCTTACGGTTTCCAAGATACAGCAAGTTATCAAAATTACATAGTCGAAATTACATTAACTGATGGTACAACCTTTAATTAAAATTGTTTGAAATTTTAGTGTTAATTTATGTAGCCTGTATTAAAATACACTAACTTTACAAATTTCAAATGTATATACATACAATTGTATGTATATTGCATGGGATTTTAACATTTTTCGTTGCTCGTTTTGGCACACCCTTTAATTTCCAACACACTGTGTCCAAATTTCAGGTCCGTAGCTCTTACGGTTCTCGAGAAAATACCCTGTGACGAACAGACGAACAGACGGACAGACGGACAGACGGACAGACGGACAGCGTAGCGAAAACAATAGGGTTTCTTTTCACCTTTGGTGTACGAAACCCTAAAAAGTAATAAATAGAATTTAATTTTTATACCTCATGAGTGGCTTAAATGGAAGATTTGACCTTTGTTTGTGGTATTTATTATATATTTTTGCTTTCTAGTCATGTATTTTGCCTTAGACCGATGTTGGCTTTAATTTAGAATGACTTTCTGTCATGCCCTATTAAATATTAGAGCTGGGTCCAACTCGTTCATTAGTTAATTTTTGCCACAAACCTATGAATGAACAAGTTGGTCCCAGGTCTATCTAATATTGTTGATGCACAAACCTCTTGCGGCTGTGCACAACCTACAGTATTCTCTGCAATGCTGAGCCCTAAACATATTTGAACTTTTTGGTTATTTAATTATATGCAAAAAGTACTAAAACTTAATTTGTATATCTATAAGTAAGCAGTTGAGCATGATATCCACTTATTATAATTATTTTCACTTCTTAAATATATATAAGCTTGTTCTCTGGGCTTAACGTGGTATGAAATGTATGTAAACTTATGGGTATAAGTATTTGCACAAACGCTATAATTCTATGTTAGAAAAAAAAAGAAAAAATAGCAGGAATGAGCTCTCAGTGCGCCACATTGCCGGACATATAGTATTTTATATGAAAATTTATTGTGGTTAAATTACTTAAAAGCTGGAACAGGTAACATACACATAAACACACAGCATTAAGCCCAAGTTTTTCTGCGACACATTTTTCTTTGTATCTGTTTTTATTTAACTAAAATTTTAGAACAATTTCCACATTTAAAAAAGTAAGTAATACAAATAGTTATTAACATTTCTTTTCATTAGTACATGTGGATCTCCAAAACAAAATGCATTAATTGTGTTTTACAATTCTTGAAAATATTAATAAATATACTTTATTTCAATAATATAATTTTCAACTTATTCATAATTTCAATTATTGAAATGTTTAATTAAATTATTTGGCCCCTTGTTTTTCAATTAATTTGCAATAAATTATTTGAGTTATTCAATCGAACATTATAAATGAAATCATACATATTTTTTTATAATATTTTAATTAAAAATAAAAATTCCATAAGGTTGCAAATATGACCCATTTTACTAAAGAAACAGGCGACCATTTGCTTAACTGTCCTTCTGCTGTCTTATTACCGCTTTCTTAGCAGATATCCGTGATTCGCCACCGGTCACGAACCACAAGGTTGAACTTTTTAATGATTTCCTTACACCACTTGACGTGAGTCTTATATTTTTTTGAGCGATTGATAAATTATGGTGCATCCAATGAGAACAAATTTTTTTTTTACAATTAAGCGTTCATGCTAAATCGAATGTATTGAAGTGGAAATAAAGTGCAAGGAATCCCCTATGTCATAGTATGTCATATGACGATCTTAAATTATTAGTTCACGCACTGCTCTGATGTTTTGTGGTACAACAAGCGATTTTGGACGACATTCAGGGATTGCGTTGACGATAATTGAATTCACCAGCGCTCTTCTAATGTTTTATTTTCATTACAAACATTCGAAGCCAAGAAAATGAGTTCAACAATTTATGCAAAGAGAAAAATTTAAAAAAATTTAATTTAATACTCCAAATTCGATCTTAAATATTTCGAAAAGTGTTGAAGGTATGAGAATAATTTTTTTTCTCTTTGCCAAGCTAAGTGTGTACTATTGAATTAAATTAAAATGTTTCCTAATATATAATGTTATAAAAAAAATTTTATTGGAAAAAAATTGTGTTAGAAAAATTTGAATATTTTCGGAAAATCTCTTCCCCTGCCTGCATTTATGTGTTGGGTGTCAAGACTTTCTTACAACTTACTTACATATAACAAGCTTATTTACCTATATAATAAAAGACAACAAAAAAACATTTACAACAAGAGCGTGCAATTTTTTTGCCACATCCAAAAGTTAGATTTTTTGCCAAAAAAAAACTTATAATTTCGACCAATGCTGGATGTAGGGTACACGAGCAAAAATCTCTAAAATAAATATCATAGTATTTCCTAATACCTCTTCTCTTATGCGGCCCACCCACTTGCAATATAATTGTGCAGTTTTTCGTATTGTACAATAATATCGCCAATGTGTATGTCATATTTAGAGTTTTTCTTTTCCCGGACTTTTTCATTTCCCGGGAAAGCGGGAACGACTTTTAGGTTTCCCGGGAATTCCCGCTCAATGCAAAATAATACAAATTTTTTTTTAATTTAATCTATTTCAACAAAAAACAAATTATAATTTATTAGATCGATTTTATAAACACATTAGTAAAAAAAATAATATCATTTCAGTTTTTTATATAATAGTAATGCATACATACCAATACTATATGTAAATGCAAAGCCAAATGCATTGATATAACGAAAAAAAAACTAATTATACCTATTATTAAAATAATATTACAAAATATTTCTGTGGAATAGGTACAGAATAAGCATCAATATAATCGTTTTTTTTTACCAAAGAGAATATGTAATTATTTTGTAAATCTTCTTTTATTTCCTTGCGCATTTTTGTTTTTACTTTTATGAATTGTTGTACAATTGAATTTTGAACGTCGCGTTTCGATTTTAGTAAATAAAGGCCTCGAAATCTGAGAGCACATGTGTGCCAGATTTAAACTTGGCCTTAGTTGTTGTAAAGCTATAGCTATTGTGCTAGTGCCATCACCTTATTATTGCACCATCGCATTCACAAAGTGAATTACGACACTCATCGAGGAATATGCACATACATACAAACATAAGTTTCCATAACAAAATAAAAATAAAAAAATCCCGGGAATTCCCGCATAAATTTCCCAAGATTTCTTTTCCGAAAAATGTGCAGGATTCCGGGAAATTTTTCCCGGGAAATCCCGTTTGAAAAACACTAGTTATATTTGCCAATATATTGGCAAATATCAAAAGACTTTTAATTTTTATTGTACAATCAAGACAATTGTGTAATGTGGTGGCAACATTGTTCAATGTTGTTTACTTTTTCACTGTCAGGAAAATTGGGCAATATTCTCTTTGAAAATATTGTGCCATTTATTGCATAGTATAGGTCAAAATGAGCATCAGATGGTATTGATGTTCTTGGCATGAAACGGCTTTTGGAAACGGTGCAAACGATATTTCACCCCATCTGATCTTCTTACTATTTATGCCACTTATATCCGACCGAAAATGGAATACAACTCTTATGTATGGGCCGGCGCTTCAAAGTCTATTTTGGCTCGGCTGCGTACAGGAGAGGGCGAAGAAGTTCATCGGTGACAGTAGGGTATCCAATTCTATTGATTCATTGGAGCATCGACGCAATGTAGGGTGCGTTTCATTGTTCTATCGTTACTACAACGGAATGTGATATAATGAAATTAGGGAACTTGTTCCTGAAACCCGCACATTTATACGTACAACACGTGCCCCATTCAGAGCACATCCCTTTGTGGTCGATTGACCAATGAATCGCACTACGCGGGGGTCTTTCCTATCACTACCAGCGCGAGAAAGTTTAAGTCAAATGTCCACAGACACTACTCCCCCTATCCTCCTTCCCTATAACATGTTTTCCTTGTTCTAGCACAATGCATTGTATGAGTAGGGGTTATACCTTGAGTGCTGGTCCTATAATAAAAAAAAAAACGTTACAATAATATCTAAAGGGTGTTTTTTATTGAGGTATAGAACTTTAAGTTGGCATCACTTTTTTAACTGGCGGCCATTTTGTCAGCTGTCAAGTGATTAATATTTAGTTTGGTTTGCCATTTCATCATGAACAGGTTGACAAAAGAACAACGCTTGCAAATCGTGCAAATTTATTTCGAAAATAATGGTTCAGTTCGCGAAGTTTACCGCAAGCTCCGTCCATTTTATGGTCGACATAATCGTCCATCAGAGCAATTAATTCGGTTAACCATGGATCGTTTTCGCACTACGTTTACTCTATGTGATAATACGCATCCGCAGAGACGTCGAACAGTGCGCACCGAAGAAACAATTGCCGCTGTAGAGCAAAGTGTTGAAGAGGACCCGAATGAATCGATTCGCCACCGTGCACAGCAATTGGAGCTGATAACCGACTATTTTGTTCCCGAATTGGATGGCATGAATGTGGATGAGTTGTGGTTCCAACAAGACGGAGCTACATGCCACACAGCGCACGTCACAATCGATTTATTGAAGGAAACATTCGATGAGCGCATAATTTCGCGGAATGGATCTGTCAATTGGCCACCAAGATCGTGTGATTTGACACCATTGGATTATTTTCTTTGGGGATATGTGAAGTCGCTCGTCTACGCCAACAAACCAGAAACGTTAGGGGACTTGGAAGCCAACATTCGTGGCGTTATTGCCAACATACGGCCCCATATGCTCGAAAAGGTGGTTGAAAATTGGACCTGTAGAATTGGCTTTATTCGAGCCAGCCGCGGCGGCCACATGCCCGAAATCATATTTAAACATTAATGGCATAAAATTATCCTTCCAATAAAGCCAAATTGATGGACATTAAAACGATTTTCTTGTGTTTTATTTCAATTCGAAGTTCTATACCTCTAAAAAAAAACACCCTATACAACATCATATGCAATAATATTGTATAATGGATGGGCCGCTTTAGAAACAATTAAAAGTTTTTTGTCGATTACTAAACATTTTTTAAAATATTACAAAAATATTAAGAATACTTTTTCACAAGATACGACTATATAAAATTTTCTCATATTTTTCGAAAATCCAAAGTGCAAAATTATTTCTGGCTACAATTTTTGAGATATCAAAAAATTTTTATTTTCATACTCGTACGAACTCAAATAAAGTTCTCTTTTAAAAACAACAACAATTAAAAACAGTCATGGTAAAATATTAAAAAAAAATTTTTAGGTCAAATAGTTTGGAAACTGTTAGATATATAAAATCGTGTTTAACACATTTTTAGTTTTAAGCGTTGGATGCACCGCTAAACAAAATTTTAGATCGGCCGATATTTACAAAAGTTACAAAGTTTGCAACTTTGACGCTCTTTGGAGCTACCCTGAGTTATAATAAAGTGCCTTTAATAATGCCGCCTCAAAAGTTTAATACCTTTTCTCTTCTAAACAGTTGATTTCATTGAAATTACTTGACTACTTCAAAAGTTGCAGACTTTTTATCACTTTTTTTTTTACTTCACGCCACTGTGCAGTGATATGTTGTGGTTTTTGGTGATGCTTTATCGCCATGCAAAGAACTGGGGGCATCGACACATTATTGTTGAGATAATCTACGTCGATTGTTCTCAAAAATAATCCAGCGAAAACTTCCTCTTGAAATGTCCACTTTTTTCTTGCCAAATTGATTTTCTGAACTCACTTAAAAAAACAAATAGCACTTGTACATCAAAATATTCTGAGTACGTTTGTGCTAAAAAAAAATTTCAAAATTTGTTATACTGTTGCCAGATTTTAGCTATTGACATTAGTGCTTTTATTGTCCGAAATATAAATAGTAGCCCTCGTATATTATCTTTTCACATTTTTCGCAATTCTCATTTTTGCGAATAAAATGGTTTGATGATTAAAGTAGTTTTTTTTTCAGTGTACCGGGAATTATGTGATGTGATATTGTTTAAAGTTTAGGTGAATTTATTTAAAAAAGAATAAAAATATGTTGTCTGCTATTTTTGTGACACACGTGTATATCAAAAGTTATTTAAACGTTTATATAGTATATATATATTATTAAATATTTATAAAAAAAAACATACCACTTTACTTAACATTAATATCTTGTTATCAAACGTTTTTTATATAGAGTATATATTACATGAGCAATATTTATCTACTTAAGCTCTCTAATATGATTAAGCACGTTTCTTCTTCTCTTGTTTTTTAACGCTATACATTTGTTCATTGTTAAACCTTTATATAATAAATCAAATAGAAATATTACAAAATTTCTTATAAAAAACGTGTGTGTGTGCTTTTCTATTTTTACACCGGCAGCACAATTCACATTCTTTTAGGAGGTGGGGTACATTTGAGAACTTGTAGTCGCACTCGTGTTAAAAACACTAAAAGTACGGTCACACTTACCAAACATACATATGTGTGTCCAAAAATGTGTAACCACTAAAAAATAGTGAAAAATATTTTGAATTCAGATACATACGTGTTTCTTAATTTAAACCAGCTACGTCTAATCCATATGCACAATGTGCAAATTTTTATGAAGAGCTTTTTGTGCTTTCACACCGACGATAGTACAAGATCCACAAAAACAAGACAGCAGAGACCAATGCTTGCTCTTACTTTGCAAAGAAACAAGAACAAATTTAAGAGCTTTCAAAGCTGTTTAGCTCAGTGTATCAGTGTATGTGTGTTTGGGCGTAGCTGATTAAATAGTTTTATACATAACTAATAGACAGTGACATAGAATTCAACATTATTGGGAACTGTTTAACTCAATAAACGTTTGTCTGAATCGAAAGGTTTTTCATAATATTCAGTGGTTACACATTTTCGGACAAATGTTTGCCTAGTGTGACCGTACCTTAAGACGAAGAATGCAATGCGAAAGCTGTTTGTATTTTGTGTACTCGTATGTGACAAATGCGCTGTACACATTCTCTAGTCCATATACATACAATGTGTCCATAATTATGAAAGTAGGTTAAGTAATATATTTATTGTTAAGATAATAGATTAAATATATTTTTTTATTGTGCAATATTTTATCCATAGCTTTTAAGTAATGATTACTATTTTGATTACTTTTTTTTTAAAGGTGAAGTAATGATTAAATTACGATTATATTCAGTTTCGCACGATTACTAATTGATTACGATTACTATTAATGGAAAAGTAATCTGAATTATTTAAAATTACTAAAAATAATCAAAAAGAATGAAAAGTAATCAAAAAATAGTCCGATTACTTTTAACGATTACTTTTGATTATTTTTGATTATTTATTAAGAATCAAAAGTAATCTTTGAAAGTAGTCGGAATACTTTTTGATTACTTTTAGTAATTTTAAGTAATTCAGATTACTTTTCGATTATTAGTAATCGTAATCAATTATTTATCAGCAATTCTTTTGAAGGCAATTATATAATCATTACAATTCTTTTTAAAATATAATCTAATTGATAAATATTATATTTTTTTAGATTTTCTTAGCAAAAATTTATCTGACTTAGACCACTTTCATAACTATGGGCATATATATTTTAAAGTAAGAAAATTATGATTACACACTTACCAGATCTTTGAGAGAGTGAAATAATTTTTGTGATTTTCGTAATTATCGGAAAGCAAGACATATATTATAGTATATATCTTGGCGTGCCATTTTGTTGTACACTCTTTTGCATGTTTAATGCGACTTTTGATAGAAAACACATCAAACTTGTTTCTTCATAAGCGATCATTAAATGTTCAAGGAGGATTCTATAGAAGGCACCTGAAAAAAACATAGACAGAAACTGAAATTGACTTCAAAAATTTTTTCTTTATTTTATTCAATCTTTATAAGATATATTTTTAATTTAATCTAAGTCTTATTTCCACAATATTGGGAATAGTTTTTCACCTAGCGAAAACCTTTCGAGTTTTTGTAATGGGTAGTAAGTACTCTTTTAATGGCTAACAAAGTAATGAGTGGTACTTATTTATCTCATGATTTTATATATGTAATAAATACTTCCCCATTAAAAGGGTTTTCATTTGTTTTAAGTGGTTTTAGCAGAGACACATTCAGCTATCACTCCTACAAACCACTTATCCAAGTCACGAACCTTTTAGCAAAGATACAAACCATTTTGAGAAATTCCCAAAAACTAAGCTGACCAGCACTGGAAATCTAACAAATCCGCAATGGCAGCACCATATTGTTACGTAGTTGTTACCAGTACATATTTGTAACCAGTAGTGCGATTCCGTAACTTTTAACGATCTGATGATCGTAATTTTTGCAATAGCGATTGTGTGATTCTGTAACTTCTTTTAACGATACGGCGCAGCTGATATTTTCTGTTGATTTTTCCCGATAAAATTAACAGCACATAAATTATTGTCGCTTAAATAACGAGACAGCTTTAGTGCGATTTACTAACAATTTTTTTTAACGATAATCGCATCGTTAAAATAATTATAGCAAAAGTTTATCAAATTGGCTATTCAGTAACATTTTTAACGATATTCGCTGTAGGTTAATGTCACCTGTGACGTTATTGCATTCGATAAAATGTATAGATAAAAATTACGATTGTCGGATCGTTAAAAGTTACTGAATCGCACCACAGTTGAATACACTACTTCTTCTTGTGGTATTTAGAGTATTTGTTACAAACAAGAAGTGCAAACACTCATATACACGAACATCACTACATCCATCGTGCTTCGCTTATTATACGACAGTATTTATTGCTGGTTCAGTATAATAAAGGGTGGTTAAATTTTGAGGGCCGATGTTGATTTTGAATAAAACACAAATTATTGATGCCGCCAGCCCATAAACCGCACCAAAGAGTTACTCTTTGTGGGTGCATTTGTTTTTCGACAATCACTCTTCGAATTCGTCCAAATGCGGTAATTCTGCTTATTGACGAATCCACTGAGGTGAAAATGTGCCTCATCACTGAAGATGATTCCATGTTTGTTTATGTGTTTCCATGGTTCAAATTTAGTTAGTCTGAAATTAAGAAATATCAAATGAAATCCAGAAAAAAACTTGACGTTTATCTAAGGTTCACATTCAACATCGGCCCTTAAAATTTAACCACCCTTTACATGCCACGACAATATCTACATTTGAAAAGTAAGACTTATTGACATTTCAAGAATTTTAACGCAGGGCTTTAATCTGAACCATAAGGCATTTCAATATTATTTAGTGTGACCATATCTTTAGACATGCAAAATTGATTTTATAAAAATTTCACTTTACTTAAAATTATCTATAGAAAATTAAAAGAAACGCTTGAAAAACTAAAGCGACTTACCGTGAACAGAAATAATGCGCCCACCGGCCTTCTTAGCAATTAACTTAAATATATTAAAACTTAAATTTCTGTGTGTAGGTCCTGTACAAATAAATTAATAATTTGTTAGCTACAGAACTACATTAGAAACTTAACTAAAAATACTGTGTATCTTCTTCAGGGCATGATTTTTTTCTGCCTTGCTTAGAAACAACACATTAACGTCTTAAAAGATTTATACCTTTTAAATAAAGCCATTATAAATAACAAACTAAACTTGTTTTTTTTTTCAACTAAAGCTGGTAGTAATTTGGTAGTTCCCCTGCTTTTATTTTTTTGTCAAATAAATAAAGCAGCGGAAAATATGTAGAAAAATGGTGCTTGGCAAATAAAGTATATTTGATGCTCGCACATTTAAACTTTTGCACTTTATAGTTCATTATGTATGAAAATGTAAAAAAACCAATGAAATACGTGTCCTTTGTGCCAACATGTATGAGTTTACATGAATATTGTAAAAGTACAAAATCTTAGGAAAAAAAAATAGAAACTGGGGTCAACCAAAAAATATTGTGTAAGTTGAACATACGAAACTTACAAGGAATATAACATTTAGTAAAACTTATTATTATGTTTGCGGGATTTGTTTGAATTCTGTCTTATGAAGAGCCTCCCATTCTTCGCTCAGTGTATGGAATAAATAAACTCTAAGTCTTAATTGTAGTCTGTTTAAGTTGGCTGGCTAAACATTAACATCAAAATACCAAAATATACATAAGAAGCCCATCTTTAAACTGTAAAATACAGGGGAGTATACTTTTTTCAATTTAAAGAAAATCAAAGAATTTGGTTTGTGACGCTAAATGAAATAAGTTACAATGAAATAAATCCCAATGTAATGGACGTGTTGAAAGATAAGTTTGAACTTAATTAGCAGAGACAAATGTGAGGAATTTCTGATGGCCTGTCCCACTGTCATAAATAGGCTATACATTTCAAAGTTCAGAATATACAGACATTCACCTCTATCCGGGCTAGTGTTTTAGATATTATACAGAAATAGCTTTATTCTTCACAACAAGTAAGAGTGCTGTGCTGTGCCGAATCGTATATACCATCCAAACTTTTTTCAATTTCCAACCGTGGAACCATAATTTTGATTTTTCTGTTTTTAATACTAATTTGTTTCTTTCTAAAATATAGAATATATTTAATTACCAAAGAAATAATTAGTTTTATATAACTAGCAGAAAAAGTTTAAGTTCCCAGGTCTGGAGCTGTGTATTTCATTTTTCGAATTTTTACTTCTTTATAAAACATAAAGTATATATAATTTGTAAACAAACAAAAAAACTATTTGACCTAGTTACTTTTATATACATAAAAATAGAATTTTCCAACCCTGGAATCATAATTTTAGATATTCCTGATTCCTTATACCAATCTCGTTGTTTAAAAATTTTATATAAAATATGTTAAGTGAACAAAGCAAAAAATTTGTTTTATTTAGCTACTTTAATATCAAAAAAAGTTCAAAGTCTCCAGCCCTGGAGCTGTAGGTTTAATTTTTCTAGTTTTTTACACCAAACTTTTCTTTCAAAAGCATAAAATGTATTTAATTTATAAAGAAAAAGAAAAAAATTAATTAGACGTAGTTACTTTTTTATAAAACACAAAAAGTGTCAGTTTCCTAATCCTGGAATCATAATTTTCGATTTTTCTGATTTCTTGCACCAATCTGTTTTTTTAAATATAAGATATGCTTAGTTTATAGAGAAAAGATAAAAATTACTATAATAGGTTACTTTTATTTAGCAAAATAAAAATAAAATAAAGTTTTCCAACCCTGTAAACATCTTTTTTAATTTTTTTTTTAATTTTTTTTATTTTTAATATCAATTTTATACGTGCAAAAATAAAATAAAGATTAGTTTTAGCTCGTTACTTTTATATGGCAAAATAAGGCTTAAGTTTTCCAGCTCTGAAACTGTCTGCTCGATTCTGCCGATTTTCAATCTAAATCTAAATCTAAATCTAGTTCAAAAAGATCTATTGGACACAACTCTACGACGAGCAGACTGCAGGCTTGTCCACGCCCATCCCCACTTTTATGAGCCTGAACCGGTATCACAAACTACAACACTGAGTCTGTACAGATATTTATTTAAATTCAAGTCCTCTCATTCAAGTGCGATCAAAGCTTCAAATATCACAACTTGCAAACTATCCGATTTAAATTATTTATTATGTTCAATGAAACAATTTGTCCTTTTTTTTTAATTAAAACTTTATTTCAGCTCTGGCACCAAGCAAAAACAATTCTAATTAATTCATTTTAGTACCAAGAACACCTTGGGGGGATGCTTATAATGCAACTTAAGCGTAAATTATTTATTTGCTCACAGTTTGAGTTTTTAATAATTTTTAATGAATGTTTGCTTAAACAATCATAAGCGGAAAAGGAAATCCTTTCGTATAACTTTTTCTTTCCCCCTCAGCCGACAAACTATTAAAGTCATCAAGCATATAACAATGGACTCAGCTGACTTGTACATTATGTTGTAGTGAAGACAATATAATGAGAGAGAAAGAAAAGCTTTGCCAAAGCCAATACGAGTAGATGTTTCTATTTATCCGGTAAATCTTTTTTTTCGCATTTCTGTAGTTTTTTGTTACGAGTAAAATGTTAGAAAATGTTGACTTCTTGTTTTCTGCTTGAATTTTTGCCAAGAAATTGTATTATAGAAAACATTTTATCATTTAATGAACTGCACAAGTTTATGAATATTTCATATTCCAGTTTTATTTTCTCTTTTTAGTTGCAAAAACTTTTCTTTCTTGTTTCGCTTATATTTGCTTCATATCAAATAGACAAGAAAGACAATGTTGTGTAATTTGTATTCCATAATTTGAAAAAGGTCGATTATGTGTAAAGCTTGCGGCAAGATTGTAATAAACTTTACTATGGAATTTGTATTTGGATTAATATTATCATACACACATACATACATAGATTCATAAATTGAAATAAAAATGTATATTGACTGGGTTTATTAATAAAAAACTTTTTTGATTTGCAAAAGGTTTATATAACTTTCTTTTTTTTTTTTTTTTGTTTTTGCTTCAAATTTGTATTCTATCTTAAAGTGTTGTCTGTTTGCCTGGTTTTTACGTTTACCTTTTATAAATCAAAAATAAAATACGGCTGAAAAATAATTCTAGATGACAAAAGATTTATGCCCAAATTCTGTTCGACGATTATATCGTCTTGTCTATGGACGAAAAAGAGCCTTAGGCAGTTGTGATTCCTTAAAACAATTATTGTTTATTGTCTATGCTAGAAGGTTCGTGTATTTGCTTTTTGAATTCATTCCAAACATTATATCCAACATATATTTTTTCATATATTTTTCAAACTATTGTATAATACTTTCATTTAATTTTTAAGTTTTAAAAACATGGTAATAATATTTTTATTTTTCATTATCGAAGACAGCAACCATTTTTGAAAAAAACAATTTAGAGAATTCAAGAACCAGAACTCAAAAATATTTTCAAACAAAAGCATCCTAAATCTGCTTACTGAATTGGGGCATTAATAAATTTCCATACAAAGTTTTATTACCTAAAACTTTTTTTTCTAAGTTCAATTATTTTTTTTTATAAAAACGTCAGTTACAAATACTGCTGTGATTGTTGTTGTATTATTGAGTTATATTCGTATGTTATCTTTCTATTATTGTAATCAAGAATCATGAATCATTTTAGAAAACAAAAGTACATGGGCGCATATTAAAATCGCTTTTCATGTTAAGACTTCAATTAAGTGAAACTTGTCGGGCTTTAAACACACAAATATGACAAATAAGTAATCGTGCTAATTATATGGTATCTTGGAATTAATGATTAATATTAAAAACAAGAATTTCAATAATCCGATTATGAGATATTCACACCATTTTACGACTCGTTGACTTCCTTAAACAAATGTGAGAGCTATAAAATTTTAAGTAGACTACATTGTACTAGTCTTTTATTATACCCTTCAGCAAAAATGGTAAAGAGTATATTATTAGTTAAAATGCAAGACGGCATAACTAGCAAAAACATGATTTTACAGGAGAAGCAAAAAACTAAAGAAAAAGAAGAGAGGTTATAGCTATGCTACTTAGCTATATAAAAAAAAAACTTAGGCCCAAAAATTTACTTCTCACTTAAGTGTAATTTATCTCTAAGTGCCACTTAAGTACTTAATTAATTTTTTCAGTACAAAGTTGAGAGACATTTAAATGCCCAACCTTGTGCACTTAAATCACACTTAAGTTTTACGAGCATACCATATGTTACTGTGCTTAGGCTTCCATGAACATTATGGTTTCATATCATGGAAAAATAACAAAAAAAATTAATTCTGATGCTCTTTTTGTTTCAAAAAATGTGTTTTTATGCAATTTTAGTTTTCTTCATTTTGATAACTGACTTATGCCCTAATTCAGTAAGAAGAATTAGGACGTTTTTGTTTGAAAATGCTTCTGAGTTCTTGTCTTTGAAGTCTCTAGATTATTTTCTTCAAAAATGGTTGTTGTCTTTGACAATGAAAAATATAAATATTATTGCCATGTTTTTAAAACATAAAAATTCAATTAAATTATTATACAATAGTTTGAAAAATACATTAAAAAATATGTGTTGGATATAATGTTTAGAACAAAATCATAAAGCAAATACACGAACCTTCTAGCATAGACAATAAATAATAATCGTTTTAAAGAATCAAAACTGCTTCTTTTTTTCGTCCATAGACAAGACGATACATTCGTCGAACAGAATTAGGGCATTACTTTTTTATTTATAATAAGCAGCTGTTGTTTAAAAAACCTTCCATAATATTGGGAAATTTTGTAGTGCTGCCGTTTTTTCAACGCAATTTAATAAGAACTTTAATTAACCACTGAAAAAATGAAGCTACATTTAAGTGCCACTTAAATTTAAGTGGCAATTAGCTAAATTACATATAATTGGGAAGTTAATTAGTGGGCCTTAATGTGTTAAACAACAATGCAATAAAATTATTTTATATGATGATGTCAAATCCGCTTCAAATATTTGAAAATGTTTTCATTTATTTCCCATTATTTTCTTTTCTATTAATGTATTGTTTGTGACCGGCGGCGGCTGCTAGCCTGCTGACAGCCGATCGACTGTGTTCTCTGCTTTGTGCTCATGTGAAAAAACAATACAAAACAAATTGAGCAATACTTCTCATTGTTTTTGTTTTGAGTTTCTTTCACTCACTTCAAAGAACGAAACAAAACAAAATCAAACAATTTGTTTCGTTTATTTTCGTACTCTGGTTTTAAGTACAAAGAAATCAAAACAAAAATAAATTTATAACTGTAATAGTGTCGAATATTTTTGTTACGAAAATCATGTCCTAGCTCCTATATCGTGACATAAATAGCATAGCTATAAAAACCTTAACAAACTTGTTGTTAAGTCACCTTGTTTTTTGTTAATTAAAGCTAATTTTTATATCGCAAAAGTGTGAAATTTTGTGAGGGCATATAGTTTAATCGTATTCATAATAATCAATCAAAAACTCGATTTTGAGTTTTTTGTTGGTTAAGACTTTTTGCATTTTATGTAACGATATATAGGTTTGACATTCCATATGTAGTTTCCACCATATTCATATGCGTCCCATAGAGTATAAACATATATTCTGGGTCCTTATGAATACGAGAGACTAATAGTTGAGCAATGTCCGTATGTACGTCCGTCTGTCTGGAAGTTAAATTGGTTTTCCGAAAAAACTAACGACTTCGGTCCTGCACTGGTATGTCAAACATTTTCCAAAATATATTGGTATTAAAGAAAAGAAAAATATAGGGCTCCAGCTCACTTGGGTCCAATACGATGATTCCTTTGTGATAAATAATATATTGGTACTGAAAATCACCCAATTATCAAGCAGACGGTTTCAGAGCTGGTAAACTTAAACTTTACTTTGCCATATAAGAGTACCTAACTAAAACTAGTTTTTTTAAACTTATTTTATGTTTAAGTTGTGAACAAAATTAGTATTAAAAATCAAAAAAGAAAAAATAAAAAAGATTAAAAAGCCTTTTTCAGGGTTGGAAAACTTTAACTTTTTGGCTATATGCTAAAACTAAATTTATCTTTTTCTCTATAAATCCAACAAATCTTACATGTTGGAAGAAAGGGTAAGAAATCAGAATAATGATTGAGAATCTATGGTAATGATTCCAGGGTTGGAAAATTTTAATATTTTGTGATACGAGTATATAAAATAAAGTACGTCTAATTAAAGGGTAAGAAATCAGAAAAATCTATGATAATGATTCCAGGGTTGGAAAATTTTAATATTTTGTGATACGAGTATATAAAATAAAGTACGTCTAATTAAAGGGTAAGAAATCAGAAAAATCTATGATAATGATTCCAGGGTTGGAAAATTTTAATATTTTGTGATACGAGTATATAAAATAAAGTAATTCTAATTAAAGTAACTAAATATTTCCTTTTTTCTTTGTTCACTTAATATATTTAATATATATAAGAACAACATTGGAATAAGAAATCAGAAAAATATAAAAGGATGATTCCAGGGTTGGGAAACTTATAGTTTTCTAATACATAAAAGTAAATATTTCTTATTATTTTTTTTTATTTTTCTTTATAAATTAAAAATATTTTATGTTTGGTATATAAAATTAGAAAAATAAAAGCCACAGCTCCAGAGCTGGAAAATTTTAAAATTTTTTTTTGATATTAAAGTTATTTCCTTTTTTTCTTTGTTCATTTAATATATATATATATATTTTAAAGAACTACATTGGTATAAGAAATCAGAAAAATCTAAAAGGATGATTCCAGGGTTGGGAAACTTAAACATTTTGTTATATTTATGTAACTATGTACATACATATGTCTTATTAATTTTTTTTTTCTTTTTCTTTATATGTATATATATTTTATGTTTGGTATAGAAATGTAGAAAAATAAAAACCACAACTCCAGAGCTGGAAAATTTAGTTTTTTCTTTGTTGATATTAAAGTAACTAAATAAAACTAATGTTTTCCTTATATCCTTTTTTCTTTGTTCACTTAATATATTTTATATATATATTAAAGAACTACATTGGCATAAGAAATCAGAAAAATCTAGAAGGATGATTCCAAGGTTGGAAAATTTATTTTTTTTTTTGTAAATAAAATTAACTAGGTCAAATTATTTTTTTTCTTTTTTTACAAATTAAATATACATTATATTTCAGAAGGAAATAGTTTGGTATAAAAAAAAAAAAGAAAAAAAAAGAAAACAATGCTCCAGACCTGGAAAACTTAAACTTTTTCTGGTATATAAAACTAATTAAATAAACCTAATTTTTTCTTAAGTAATTATGTATATTCTGTATCTCAGTAAGAAATAAATTTGTACTAAGAAACAGAAAAATCCATACTATGGTTCCAGAGTTGGAAATTGAAAAAAAAAAATTGGTAAACATGTAATAAAAAATAATATATTTTTTTCACTTAAACATATTTCATGTTTTAGAAAGATTTTTACTCCAGATTTTTTTTTTAGCACTTGTTCAGTTTTTATATGGATATCTATGTAGGTATGATACTAAGACTATTTTAGGGTTATAATATATATAGTATCTCTGTATTTTAATATCTCGAGAGCGAGCAATTGTATTGACGCGATGTCGATGTGAAGAACTGGAATAAGGGTGAATGTAAAATATTTCTTAAATATAGGGTGTATAATAAAATATTCAATTAAGGCAAATATCGGAAATAAAATATTTGAATCAAATTCTTTAGTCGAAAAATACCGAGAGTTCACTTACTAAAAATTGCACTAGAACAAAAAATTATCATATTTTTTTCAAAAAACACATTTGTATATGTACGTCGGTGAAGGGTATATAAGATTCGGCACAGCAGTATATAGCAGTCTTACTTGTCTTTAACAACTATTGAACAAAGTTGTAGTCGAAATTAATTTTTAATTACAATTGTTTGTCATTGCTATAAATTCAATTACGTGCCTTGTCATTTCAAGTTGAAAATCTTTTGCGTAGCTATAATTGCATCAATTTTTGCACAAACTGCTTGCG
Source organism: Tachina lurida (assembly GCA_944452675.1). Classification (NCBI taxonomy): domain Eukaryota; kingdom Metazoa; phylum Arthropoda; class Insecta; order Diptera; family Tachinidae; genus Tachina; species Tachina lurida. The sequence goes on from OX101752.1 coordinate 177,732,089, forward strand.
CAGTATTTTTTTTTTTTTTTTTGTAAATTTTAATTGAATGCTAGATATAAAAATAAATAAAATAAGCATGCAAACAAGTAAATTGATTCTATTATATGCAGACAGTAGTCATCTGTGTGAATAGACTCCTTTTTAGAATTACTTTGTTCGAAGCAAAACCAATTGACATTTTGGAAGTCATTTCTTCTGTTAATCAAAATAATTTATGATGTTCACTTTTTATTTGTGATAAACATCATTGTTTGTAATATGTTCAAAAACTAAATTTTGAATATGAAGTGTTATTTGTACTATTATTAGGGTAGACTTGTGCAGATGTTTAGTAGACAGAATAAAATACTTAATGGTTGAAAGCACAAAACTTTGTTTATATTCTACTCAAGTGTCAGTTTTAATTGTATTTTTGGGGAGTTATTCATTCACTTGTTTATTTACACTGCAATTGATTTATTAAATAATTCAGCTTAATAACTATATGTATGTTTTCTGCACAATTAGTTAATGCTAATAGTTTTAATTTTAAATTATTTCCATGCATAATTATTAACACTTACATAACTTGCGACTATGCTAAAATACATTTTAACTCTTTTTAGCACAAGTTGAGCCTGAGCTGCAAGAGAGTCGTTAAGTAAAAAAAATATGGGATTAGGCTGCTATTGCTGGCCATGCCTAAAATTTCTTGCTAAGGTACAGAATTTGGTGAAATTTGCGACAACCAATATGCCGATTCCATGCCATAGTCAAAAAGTGGGACAACAAATTTTGTCTTGCACTATTTTGGATTTTAAAAATGTTGAGTAATATTTATAAAATATACAAGTATATTTTTCAATCAAAGTTTTTCATTTTATTTAAAAAGTATTTCATTCCTTAAATTTTTTTAACAAATATTTGTATCATATTTATGGCTTTTTCATGTTTGTCAATACTTGGCTTGATGATGTTTTTATATTGCTACTTTTGAAATGTGCAGTGGAAAGAATTTTTAGCAAATTAAAATTAACCAACACCGACATGAAGAATAAATTGTCAATATTTAATGCAAAAGAATATATAGAAAACAAATTGAGATAGCGTTGTGCAGAAGTAAAAGAATCTTTAAAAGATTTTGTCAAAGTAAACTTTACGTGAGCAAAAGGAGTTTTGTATTTCAGAAATGGTATTTAAAATAAAAACGTGAAATAATGGGTTATTTATTTTTTGGTTTTTTTTCTTATTTAAAATTAATAAGAAATCTGAAAAGACTGGGGGCATATTCATAGTCAAGATAAACTAAACTTTAAGCCCCATATGCAAAAAAGATAGCATGCGCTTCAAGTGTACGTTAAAACCGGTTTTTGTATGGAATTTTTTTAACGTACACTTTAAGCACACGTTATCTTTTTGGCATATGGGAGTTAAATTTTAAAACTAGTATTACCATAAAAAATATAAAACCAATATTAACACACAAAATACTGGTTTTAAATTTTAAAGTATACTTTATTTTGACCATGAATATGCGACTTTATTTTTTCAAGAAGCTTCTGAGATATGTCATATATACATATACATATATATGTATATTAGAGTGGGTAAATTTTTTTCTCGACCGAGCGGTTGTGAAAATCGTAATCTACATCAAATTCTAAAAAGTCTTGCCCAAGGAACTATGGGTCTAAAATCAAAATCGAGCTTCCCATTTTTAACGAGAAACTTTTGAATTTTTTTTTAATTTGCCTAAATTGTATCGAATATTAAATACTTAAAGAAAAACTTCTCGTTAAAAATGGGAAGCTCTATTTTGATTTTAGACCCATGGTTCCTTGGGCAAACCTTCTTAGAATTCACCGTTTATTACGATTTTGACAACCGCATCGTGAATTTTTTTTTAGTCCATACAAATTGACCCACTCTAATATACATACATACACTAATATGAGGAACTTATAGTATGGAATTGATACAACTTTAGAAAATGTTAAGAAGGCCTGGATTTGAATTAATTGGCTATTTTTTTAAATTCATGCCTCATATCCATACTCAAAGCAGAGTATACTTTAAGATTTTAAAACCAGTATTACCACACAAAACTCTTAAAGTATACTTTGTTTTGACTATGAATATGCGCCCATCTAGTTGAAATTTAAAGCCTTTCGATTCTTTTTAATAAAAGTATCATAATTTTAAAAATTTAATTCTCAGGAAAAATGTTTTACATTGTAAGCGGCATATTTACACATAATGATTGTCAAAAGTAACTTTGTGCTTAAAAAAAAAAGTAAAGTCCGCTGCTATTATTTGAAGTAAATAATTTTTACACACAATTAATTTAAATCCCAATATTTTTTAATTAATTTTTATTCATGCGAATATCTACAGACTTTGTTTGGATTTAAATGGAAATTTAAATTGTAAATGAAGAAAGTTGTTGCAGGACATTTGATACAAATAAATTCGATTAAATTCTATGAAAAACACAAAAAAAAATTAATTGAAATTAATACTCAACAGCGCAATATTAACAAAGGGCAATAATTTTTAAAAAGGATAAAAACACAGTTTTATTAATTAATCATTTTTATTACGATTAAAACATACTTTAGATGAAAATCATTTCAATAATTCGATACACAAAGTAAAGTTTAAGTTACCAGGAATTTACATATAAACATACATAAGTTTGGAAACATTTTTTCGCACAAAAATTATATGCCAGCATTTTGTTGTACCATGGATGGGTTTTCTAAAGAGGGTTTAGGTATCAAAATGAGCATATTGTTAACTTTGTTATATTAAATACTAGATATATTCTATTTCTATATGGAATTAAATGCAAAAGAATTTCTTCGAAACTATTCATTCTAGCTTTATGAAATTGAACACATCTCGCCCATTTACTTCAGTAGTGTCACAACTCAAAAAAAAAACTACTTTAGCAGAAAACGCGTTCAAAGTTTTCAATTTACATACAACTCAATGAAGACATGAAAAAATGTTCTGCTACCTAATAATATAACATTTTTACACAAGGTAAATTTCGTTATTTAGCAAAAAATAACTTGCAATTCCCAAAAAAAATTCGCAAAATCCCAAAAGTGGGGATTTTTTAGTATTTTTGGTGTATTCTTCTTATTTTTCGCCTGGAGCAGATAATATTTATGGAAACATGTAAAAAGACATCTTGTTTTAATGTGGTTTAATTAATTTTTTGGTTCCAGCTTTGGAATTTAAGAAAAAAAATGCCTTAAATTTGACATTTATAACAAAAATAGGTCTATTTCGAAACAATCTGATTACTTCAATATCAAAAATTTTTAGCCAAAAATTTCTTTATAATATTTTTTATAGTATAATCTTTTGAATAAAGAAAAATATTGGGTTGCCGTTTTCGCTATTTAAATTTTTTTAATTGCGAAATAATTAACCCACTTTTTCTGCAAAAAACGGCGAAAAATCGACTTTATCAAAATTTCAATTTAAGTTGCCTTTGACTTAATTGTGCTTTCGATACCAAACTATTTAAATGCTAAAAATCTTGTTCCTAATTTATAATAAGCTTCTTTTTCTAATCCCCCTTAGGATAACAGTGGACAAATATTGGTAGAGAAGCAAACATTTTAATTTTTTTTCTCGAATATTTTCTAAACTGTAAGCGAAACCTATAAATGTAACAGACTTTCTTTTTGCTTTTGAATAGAAAAAACATCCACTTGGAAAAAATCTTTTTTATCACATGAAAAACATCAGCTTGACATCGGTTTTAATTTTTCATTAACCCTAGCTTGCACACTTTGAAGCTTTGTGGCTCCGTCCTCTTGGAAAATATATAATCCAAATTTCAGACTAAAGCTTTGTGACACCTAGTCAAATGTTGTATGAAATTTTATAACAATCAGACAGCTCGGTTAGAAACTGCAGAACTATTTAATTTTTTTTAACAAATTCCCACACTGTGCGACGGGTACTTTAGGCCCCATTATTAAGACCACATTTATGACAGCAAGTCTAATATTTTAGACAACTCATATATTAATAATTAAATAAAACATCCCATACAAGCTGCGATTAGTCTAATGTACACCCGCATTTAAAAGGCTTCACATATTTTAAATAAATTTCAGTAAAGTGCTGCGAAGGGTTCTGTGCGGACACCACATATGTAATACTATAAAAACCTTATATAATATATAATATATCATTAGCTTAAATTCAAAAAGACGTAATTAACAAAAATATACAGGAGAGCGAAACAACTTAAAAAAACCTTAACAAACTTGTAGTTAAGTCCCCTATTTTTGTTAATGAAAGCGTCAGTTTTGTCGCAGAAGTCTAAAATTTTCTCAAGACATGTACCTTAATGGCATTTGTAATAATCAATTAAAAACTTGTTTTTGAAACTTTTGTTAGTTACGCCTCTTTGTATTTTAGCTATATATATATATATATATATATATATATATATATATATATATATATATATATTTATATATATGCATATATATAATCGATGCATAAATTAAAAAAAAAAATCAGTACTCAGTAATTTTTTTCGGTTTTTTGGCGATTCTTTTTTAGTTTTGGCGTTGTTTATTAGTTTTTTAGCTTTTTTCTTTTCTGGGATTTTTATCTGGTTTTTGGCGTTTTTTTAATTTGGTGTTTTTGGCGGTTTCAGCGTTTTTTTCAGTTTTGGCGATTAACTTTAGTTTTATCGATTTTTTTAGTATTGGTGCTAGGGATGCCAGATGGATAATCCCAAAGTCCGGGAATTTTCGGGATTGGCAAAACCGGGATTTGTAAATTTAATTCTCGCGATTAATTCTAGCAATTGTTTGATTCAACATAAAACCTTTTAGAATGCACAAATGAAATACAAATTTGGTATTAAAGTAGTATTTAAAAATATAATTTTTTACCAAAAATTTTAGATCCCGAAATCAAAAAAAAAGTCCCGATGATCGAGATTTACAAAATACCGAATCACGGGATTTCCAAAAAATCAATCCCGATTGACCTCCCTAATTGGCACTTATTTTTCGGTTTTGGCGACTTTTTTAGTATTGGCGCTAGAGATGCCAAACTCATAATCCTGAAATCCCGCGAATGACAATACCGATATTTGTAAAATTAAGTCTCGAGATTTCTTTTTCGGTATTTCGTAGAAATTGTTTGATTCAACATAAAACCTTTTAAAATGCACAAATGAAATAAAATTTTTTTTTAAAGTATAAAAAAAAAATTATTTTATCAAAAAATTTTAGATCCCGAAATCCCAAAAAAAAGTCCTAATTCCCAGGATTTCCAAGAATCAATCCCATTTGATATGCCTAATTGCCCCTTATTTTTCGTTTTGGCGATTTTTTTTTTCATTTTTGGGGATTTTTTTGGATCTTGGCGACTTTTTTTATTTTTCTATTTTTTTTTTAGTTTTTAGCGTTTTCGAAAATTTCAAGAGTTTGTCAAAATTACACAATCAAAAGAACATTAACTGATGGAATTCCCTTTAACTTTGAGGGGATTGATTATCTATCGCCTTGGGTCAAAAAAAAAGAACTAGTAAACGTGTCGAACCCAAGTATAATATAAGTTGTTGCTGAATTTTTGTTATACTTTTTTGTATATACTTTCAATTATTTGGCGAGTACCAGACCTTTTCCTTCTGAGGGAATATGGCAAGAGATGTTCCTAAATATCTAATAAAATAATAAGTTATAAAAAAAGCAATGTGAGTCCGATCACAGAGGAGATGTGTAAACATCTAGTAATGAAATTTTTTTTTAATATTGGCTTATGGTAACTAAAATATGATATATAAATTTTTTACTCTACTATATTTAAAAATCTATGGAAAAGTGCATCTATAGTAGTGGAATTATTAGTTGTGGGGCTTTGTCGAGAATTGCTCATATACAAGTGGAAAACGTCAAATAAAAATTTTGGTAAAGTTTGCGACTGTGGGTTTGCAAAATTTTTATTAAAACCTCTTCCCATAATAATTGGCATGAGATGGAGATTGTTACCCAATTGTCGTGCACCAGCTTGAGTGTAAGGCAACAGTACGTAATGAAGATATGTTATAATATAATATTATAAATTCTTTATAAAGACTGCTATATATCTTTTAAACAAATATTTGACATTTAAAACACTCTTTTATTTAAAAGTTTATATATATTTTATTTATTTTATATTCTTAAACTTTTTAACAAAATTATCCCCAATGGCAACACTATTACACTCCACAAGCAATTTTTATTACAATTAACATTGCTCCTGAAGGTATGCTTTAAAATTCGGTTGAGTGTATTTCTATGCAGCTGTTAAGTTTCTCTGTTGTCCGTATGATTACATTAGTATACACCAGTGATGTGCACTAACCTATAAACACACTTGCGCTTGTGTGTGGAGCAGAGGAAAACCTCTGCTTACTTTTAACAGAGGTGGAAATGTTTTGTGAATCACATTCTGTTTATTACTTGTTGAGACAACAACACATGCGTAAGATGTTTAAAGAAAATTACAGAAAGCGAATTCTTCTTTAAAGAAAATGTTGATGGTAATCCACAATGCGTTATATGTTATTGTGTTTTACATTTACCAAGCCATTTTTTTTAATAAAAAGACATCAAAATATAGATAAAATTTAAAAATTATTGTTATCCATCCCTGCTCTATGCTAAAGAGAAGCCAAAACCTAAAGAGAGCAACATTTTTGTTTTGTGTACGTATTTGTTTGCTGCGTAAGCAGAATTTGTTTTTTTCTTGCTTTCCTATAACGCGTAATAGGGAAAGAGATGCTTGAACATCTATGGTATACACTCACACATAGCTTATACCGATTTATAACGCATCACATATCTTAAGCGGCCCATAGATACACTACAACAGCATGCACGCTCAATCAAGCTATTGAGCAATCATGTTCGAAGCACATAACATACCAGCAAGCTGGTACAATATTCACTTTTTAAAGAAATTCAAGAAGGGAGGTTATAAATAGTGACATAGTTTTTGCTGCAATTTTTATTGATATTTTGTTAATATTAGCAGCTATGTGTAACTAAACTGCTCAAATTCCATTTTCCATTGAAACAAATTATTTTTCAACAAATTGCAAAATGCATATTTACTTCTTGATAACCTTACTCAACTGAGCTTATTTAATCATACACAATACCAGCAAGCTGGTACCATCAGCAAAATATCAAACTGTGTTTGACATCACTACAGCAAAACGTACAATCACACAAAATGGCCATACACGACCCAATCGCTGGCACAAACACTTGATTGCACATGCATGCTGTTGTAGTGTATGGGCCCCTTTACTCAAAATTTGTGATTGTATTGTGAAAAAGATTTTTACCCCTTAGCGTATAGATGTTTAGACATTAAAAATCTTGCAGACTCTGGGTAGAACTTGTTCTTTGTGTGATGAATGAATAGACAAGAGCAAAATAATTTTTAAAGTTAGCAAACATCCATATCTTAAATGTTTCCCTATCACTGCATATAAGTATATATTTAACAATGATAAATTATCAAAGGGACTTAGCAGATTAAAGCCTTTTCTAACTATACTTTCGATGTCATACGAGCGATTTAAATGTTCACATCAGCATTGGCCATTTAATAGCAATGGAACTTGCAACTGTAATGAAGCACATTATGTATAAAAGCATATAAAACTTGTAAAGAAAAGTTGCATGTTATATGCAATAAGCATGTCTACTTATAGTGTTATTTATATTGTACATAAATGGATAAGTGCTCATAAGTAAGAAGTATGTAAATACGAGTACGTTGGCTTAAACACAACAACCTCGAATTACGCATTTAATAGAACTAATGTTATTTTGCTTACGAGTATAAGAAAAAGATAATAATCCCTGATTGTCAAGAATTCATGATTGCATTGATTTAAAATTAAGTTTAAATAAATTTACCACAAGTATTAAAATCTGCCAATACTGGATACGCAAGTATGGATGTATTAAAAATTAAAAAACAAAGAAAAATAAATAAACTTTTACTACTTAAAGTAGTGCACAGCCAATTACTGTGCATAAGAGGCTTCATGGCGGTAAAAATTTTATATGTACTAGTATGTGCAGCTTGAAAGACTGCACATGTTGCAAGGCATTAAAAATCTGTAAGTATGCTTAACTTCATAATTGCTAACGAAACCTTAAGAGATAAAGATGCATTTTAAAGATAATTTTTTTATTTTTTTTACTTTTATAACTGTGATTTATGATAACATAAAATGTTAAAAGCATATCATGACGTTGCACGGTTTACATTAAAATATGACGGCTTAAAGGAGATAAACCTTATGCAATATTGCATTATTATTAAATAAGGAAGATTTACACACACACACACACACACACACATACACATACACAAACTATGAAAATATAAATATGTAACAGAAAGGCCAACAATTTTATGGCCAACTCTTTCTCTATAAAGTAAAATGAGTTTAAATGTGTAATAAATTTAAAAGAAACACAATACACTACAACGGAGTAAAAACAATTCGGTTATAAAACTGACACTGGCATTGAAGACCTAAAGGAGAATACAAGTGAACAGCAATGTTGCAACTTTGCAACAGGGTCTTATTAAAAGCAGATCTAACTTCCCAACCTTTTGCCAATTTTTGTCATAAAGCTGCATAGAAAACCATTTCGTGGTGCATCTTTTTGTCTCTTTCTTAAAATGAAACCTTGACCGCTCAAACAACAATTATATGCCAGTTAAAAATTATGCAATCCTAATGTAATATAAAGACAATTATAAATAAACACATGAAGTTTTCAAAGTTAGTGTAGTTTTAAGCAGAGCGGTTATTTGATCGCAAGTCATACAGGATATATTCATCATTGCGTAGCACAAAGTGTCTTTCAGATTAAAGTTCTGCACAAGATCACTTATAATAACTTTCAAGACAAGAGAAACCATTGAAACAAATTTGCTTTAGAATATTTCGCTATAGTAAAGCATTTGAAAACTCTCTCTCATGCCTTAAAAGTTCTTATAAATGGTCTTGTGCAGGACCTTATTTCACATTATTAAGGGCAAAATGTAAAATGTGGTGGGAACTTTTGTGTACGTATGATGTTGCATCTCACTGGAACGACTATAAAACATATAGTCGCACTGCTCACTCACTCTACTACTGCTTTTTACTAAAAAATTATACCATAAATATTAGTCAAGTTTGACTAATCATAATTGACTAATATACCGCCCATAATTCAGCAATCATACATGCTTGAAATACTGACAATAAGTATAATTTTTATTATTTTAATTGCTTTTTTTATTAGAAAAAAAGTCACTTAAAAATATAAAAGTAATTAAACAAAAAAAAAAAATTGAATCACCTACACTGAAAGAATTTTCGGCATAAATTCTATGAATTTTGACATTAGTCCAATGAAAAAGTTCACTAAAATTCAACCAACGTCACGCTTCGTTGGATTAATGAAACCAGTTTCGTCAAAAAACTTCATCAAATTTATTTAACAGTGTAATTAATGCAGTGCTATAACTTCATCGAAACAATAAAATAATTTCATGAAAAGAATGAAATAACTTAAATATAAAGGGGTTTCTTAATAATTAGAAAAAATCCAATAAAATATTCTTACGAAACCAGAATACAAACGAAGCAATTCCAATGAAATTCTTTCACAATATTCACGAAATTTTCATTGGATTTGTAAAATTATCATTAGATTTGTGAAAAGTTTTAATGAAATTGTTTCATTGGACTTATGAAGCAAAATTCTTTCGGTGTAGGTGGTATCTCTCTTCACACTTGCTTTTTACAAATATCTAAAATTTTGACAAGAAATATATATTAAATTAAATTTTGTACATTTCTTTTATTCACTATTGTTTTTACTTATCTTTTTTTAACACTTATAAATTTTAATTTTCCCAGACAGAATGAATTGTATTTTTTTTTAATAAAACAAGATGCTTCAAAAGTTTTGGCATATGTACATTAGATGCTCCACTCTAACTCTAATATATGCTAGAGTGGAGCAACTACAATTAATAAATAAATCTATCATCACTTCCGATCAAAGGATTAGTCAATTGACTGCCGCTATTGAATTCAATGTAGAATTGTTGCAATTGTGTTGGTGAAAAAATTTTGTTTGTGTTAGTTTCAGTCATTCATTTCTTGTAAGGATATTTATTTTTGAACATCCTCTCCACTTGAACCAAGAAACTTGTTACCGTTGTAAGTATGCACAAACATGGAAAAGTATATTTATATATATGAATACATACATGCATATATATATATATATATATATACATAAATATGTCTGTATGTGTATGTGTAGGTAAATAAAATGTGCGTATGTATATTGTCCATATATATACATACATATCTACACACATCTCAGGGGAACTGTTTTTTACACAACAAAATTGTTGCTAGATGACTTTACTGCTCGTCAATCGTTGATATATTGATGTGAGAGTGAAAAATATATATTCTTAGATTTTAGCAAAGAAAAATTGTATATAAAAAACAGTTGCTTAAGACATATGTTACTAATTTCAATGTACTTTTGCGTGTGTGTATGTGTGTGCATGTATGTGTGTGTGTAAAAGCTACAATATGATTGTTTTAAATTGTACTCAGTACAAAACATTACAACAACATGAAAGAAAATTTAAATATTCTTACATATGTATATATGGGGGAATATATTACCTTAAGAATTATGGATTAGGGTGGCACAGCTTTGTATGAAGAAAATATCAGACATGCTGGACATATTCATTAGAAAAATATTACAAATAATTAATACAAAGTTTTATTTCTTTTCCTTTCTCTTTAAAGATTTTCAAGCACGCTTTAGTCAAAATCTGCATGGAAATTTAGTTTTAACGTACACTTCAATTATTATTATGCTGTAAAACTGAGGATAAATGGGTTTGATTACCTTTTATATATTTATAATAATTTGTATAAAATTTTATTCACACTTCTTGTGAGAACTTTGATAGCTTTTCAAATTAAGGAGAGCTTTTCAAATATTTCCCCCACATTTTTCAGTTTCCACATCAAACAACAGATGGAAATTATGTTGCAAATAAATAAATCGGCAATAAATCTTTTACAAGCAGTCTCTAACAAAAGAGATTAAATGATTTATTTGATTAATGTTTAGAGTTTTATTACGCATGCAACATTATTGCTCAATTATTGTAACAAAGGCATAACTTAAAAATGATAATTTTGCAAAAATACTTTTTATTTACATACAATTCAATGAAGATATAAAAATTAATTCTATGCTCAACAAATGCGTATACGAGCCTTTTATAAGAAATGTTTATGTAATGTCAAAATTTGATACATCGGCGCGTAGTCATAGTCAAAACAAAGTACACTTACCATTACCATACAAAATACTGGTTTTAATTTCTTAACTTCAAATCGCATTTTTTCAGATATGTCTATATTGCAATTAAGGAGCGATATGTTGTTTCTTGTATGTCAGGTTTTGTACGGGCGCAATTTTTAAGGTTGCGTATAATATGGAATTTTGAATAATTTTAGATAACGTATACGTGCAACAACTTGCAAAAGGCGTTTAATCAATTGAGGCTATCAGCGCAGAAGTGGTGTAACCCACATTGGTTTTTGGGTGCCGTTCTGGTGATAAGTACATTATTTATATTAGCAACTATCAAAAAAAAAAAAAAGGTAAAGCAATCCACCTTTTGGTATTGTAAAGAAAATTGAGCTGAAAAATGGTTTTTGCACGGATCGTAATATTGCAAAGTAATATTCCCAGTAAAAAAAATTGGAAGTCATTCCAAAGGAATTACATTTTCATTGCTTCCCAGACCTCGATATTTTTAATTTGCCGATAGTTAGCAGAGAACCAAGTAGAAGTTTATTTTAGTCATACAAAACCTTGTAATTCCTCCCTAGTTTTGAAAAATACTCACCAGAATTTATTAAAAATCGATTTTTTTAAAGAAATTTATGAACTAATTTTAGTCTAAAATTCAAAAGTTATTTACTTAAATTTAAATGAAAACACTGTTTCGGGCTTAAGAGAACGAATTGTTAAAACAGGTAACTATTTACCATTTTTCCTAGATGAAAATATTGTCATAGACACAAAAAAGGAAATTTGTCTTAAAATCACTTCCAATTCGGTGACCAGGCAGCGAAAAAGAGAACTTCTTGCAATGACAACCCTATGTAAAAATCATTAGAACGGATCAATATTTGCACTACTTCCAGATCGCAAACTCTACATTTTCATAACTTTTTTGGAGTTTCTTTTTTACTGGGATTGCTTTATTAATAAATAATTGAAGCACAGCCGCGAATAACGTTGTAAAAGACATTTAAAAAAAAACAGTTTTTTCACTGATTACCATTAACATAACTCTCTTGCGTTGTTCAAACATCAAACCATCCAAAATTATGCACCCTATCGCCGTCAAAAGACAATTACAATCAGTCAGTCGGTGGAAAACTTTGTAAGTAACTATTAAAATCATGCAAACGAAATTTTCGAACATAATTGATAAATGTAGCAGAGATACAAAAAGAAAAGTTAATGCTAGTTATCATTATTTTCGATAAGCTAAAAAAAATTTAAATGAAAAAACCTTGCTTTAAAATACGTTTTTGGGCTCTCCTGAAAAATTATTATTTTGTTACTTAAAACGTTATTCGCGGCTTACCTTCAATTATTAAAGAATAAAATAACTAAAAATAGCAATTGTTTAAATAAATTTATGTAGGTTACACCACCCCTGCGCTGATAAAAAAATATATATTTTAGAAATTCACAAAAAATTTCTTTCTGAAGAAAAATTCTCTTGTTATGAAATTATTTTATTGTTTCGATGAAGCTAAAGCACTGCATTAATTACACTGTTAAATAAATTTGATGAAGTTTTTAATAAAATAATTTTGGCAAAACTGGTTTCATTAATCCAACGAAGCGTGACGTTGGTTGAATTTTAATGAATTTTTCATTAGATTAATGTCGAAATTCATAGAATTTAGGCCGAAAATTCTTTCAGTGTGGGACGAACGACGAATTTTTGGCCGCAAATGTGCGTCTATAAAAATATGTGCGCTTATGAAAATGCGTACAATTGCGGTGTCGCACTGTGGGACATTTTCCCCAAAACTAAAAGAACTTAATATATAAAATGCCAAAATTGTTTTGCTCTTATATGTGTATCTAAATTGTTTTATCACTACGTTATTATATGTTTGTCATGCGGTTTGTAAATAACATAACAAGCACGAATTATATGCAGTGAATATAGTGCAAATTTCAGATCAAGGTTTCAGCAATAAGAGTTTAAAAATTATAAAAATTTAATAAATGGAAAATAATGTCGAAAGTGAGTAGTTTCTTTCTTTGTGTTTAAAAAAATTTTGTATAACAATAAGGTAAACTAATCGAAGTATAAAGTCCTTTAAAAAAAAGGATAGCAAATGATATCAATAATACCATCGCAGTTCTCTAGAGCAATCGATTGTCTTCCAAACTTCAAATATTTCAGCTGTAAATATTTGCAATTAAAAACAGCATACAAAATGCTGTAACGGAAAGAAATTAAAATAAACGTGTTTTTAATGCATGTTTAAACCAAATTGAAGGATATCAAAAAGGATTCTTTAAAAATTGTCATGCGTGAGAATGAGTGATTGGAAAAAACAACCTTTTTGTGCTTTAATATAAAAAGAATAATAACGAAAAAAAATTTTTTTTTATTATAAATACAAATTTTTTTAAATTTTTCGACAGTTTTGATTCACTGTCACTTTATCAAATGTTTTGTGTGGTATTTCAAGTGTGTTGAAGTTTTTAAAAAATTTAAATAATGTGGAATGTGATTGTATGATTATTATTAGTGAAAATTTGCTGCGCGTGAGAGGACGTGAGCGTGAGTGAAAAAATTTTTTTTGCTTTAACATAAAATATATAAAAAAAACAGCTCGTTTTAAAATTTGGCGACAGTTTACATTTACTGTCACTTTATCAAGTGTCTTATATGTTATTTCAAACAATGATTGGAGTGCATAATAATGAAATTTTTATAGTTTTTAAAAAATTTTAAATAATTTAAAAGGTTAGTGTATTATTAATACTAGTCAAAAGTTGTCACGTGAGTTTTTGCTTAAAATTAAAAGAATAACAAAGAAACAATTTTTTTTTTTTAATATTTTCACTGTCAGTTGATCAAGTGTTTTGTGTGTTATTTGAAATAACAATTGAGTTTAGTGAAAATGTTACTCAAAAATTAAAATTTTTTAAAAATTTTAAAAAATTATATATTAATATTTGTCAAAGCTATCATGCGTGAGAGGACGTGAGCGTGAGTGAAAAGAATATATATATTTTTTTTGCTTTAACATAAAAAGAATAACAAAGAAAACAATTATTTTTAAAATGTTTATTAATTATTGTATCACTATCACTTTGTCAAGTGTTTTGTGTGTTATTTCAAATAACGATTGAGTGTAGTAAAGGTTTTGTTAATAAATATTTATAGTTTTTTCTTAAATCGAAAAAATTTCAAATAATATTGACGGTGAGTGTGTAATTACTTATATTTGTCAAAAGTTGTCATGCGTGAGAGAACATGAGCGTGAGTGAAAAATTTATATATATATATTTTTTTTCATTTAATATAAAAAGAGTAGCAAAGAATAGCAGTTTTTTTAATTTAGCAAGTAAGTGTCTATTGTGTTATTTCGCATGAGGACTGAGTGCAATAGAAATATGTAGTAGAAATAGTTTTTAAAAATCAAAAGCTCTTACGCGTGAGTGAAAAAAAAACTATTTTTTGCTTTAATAGAAAAAAATTAACAAAGAAATCACATCTTTTTAAAATTGTTCACTGTCACTTTATCAAGTTTTTGTAAATTATTCGTAAATAAAAATTTTAAAAAATCTAAAATAATGCCGAAGTTGATTGTAGTATTTCTATTAGCTGTCACGCGTGAGTAAAAAAATATATTTTGAATTAACATAAGTAAATAACAAAGAAATCACATCTTTTTAAAATTGTTCACTGTCACTTTTTGTAAATAATTCCTAAATAAAAAATTTAAAAAATCTAAAATAATGGCAAAGTTGATTGTAGTATTAACATAAGTAAAAAGTTGTACGCGTGATAGGTCATGAGCTGAGTGCTAAAAAAAAGTTCTTCGTCTTGAGAGTGAGTGATTAAAACTTTAAGTTTAGGTGTGTCGAAAAAGAGGCTTCCAAAGTTTGATTCCAAAAAAATCATTTCAATCGGTCCTGCCCCTTGGCTGTAATTAGAATTGACCGTAAAAATGGGCAAAATTTCCTGTAGGACGTCAGACGATGAGCAACAAAAAATAAATTTTATCTCGCTTTGCAATTACAACAGTAAATACGAGTAACTTTATCAATTATAAACACTGTTATTTCTTCGTCTTGGTTGTGCTTCATAAGACGAATTAACTCAGCGGCGAGTTTGTCTTGGTGGGCGAAATAAGTCGTTCGCCTTAGTTGTGTTCCGAGTACAAGTCATGTTTTAATGTTTTGTAAATGAGCAGTTCTAAACGTTTAACTTGATTTTCAGAAATCAATTTCTTTTACAGCTAAATTGGAAAATTCAGTGCTAACTTTTATATTATTTAGTTTATTTAAAGAAATCATTTATTTATTTGCTTAATCTATTAAAATAAAATGTTTTCACTTGCAAACTAAAAAGTTTGTAAGCAAAAAACATTTATTAATAAAATTAATATAAATGTTTTAATAAGCAAAACAAAATGTGGCAAGACAGCTCTTATGGGATTAGCCTGCATAAAGCTGAACTATTTAACTTGGTCACCTGATTTATAATTTTGTGGTCAACCGCACAGTGGGGTTGATTGTTGTACAATCAATCTACTTGTGCAATATTTTTGTGTTTCATTAAATTCTTGTTGCTGTTGTTGTTGTTCTTGCCTCTTTAAGTTCTTTGCATTCATTTGCATATCAAGTTGTTTTTTATTTTTCACTCTGCGTTTTCTCCAACTTATATTTGGCGAAACCTGATGCATATTCTAACATAAAAACTCTACAAAAAAAAAAGAAAAAAAAAACAATACTTAAATAGTTTAAAAAGTTATAGCCTGCTGTAGTAAAAGTTGTCAGTTTTAGTTTGAGCATAAAATATTTTGTGTTATATCAGTGGAAGTGTTTTAAACTTTTAGTATCTTATAATCCTTTTGCATACTGCAAGTTTTCTTAAGCAACAATAACGAATAACTAGTGTGCCAAGATCAGAAGAAAGAGGGAGAAAACACGAAATGAATAAAATGGAAAGTGCTACAAAGTTATACACATATTTACTTTGCAATAATATTAAGATAATTTTGTTATGAATGCAGCTGGTCGTATTTATGGAGTAGTTTTGTGGCTCGTAAATGTATATATGTACTGAGAACAATAAACTATGTATGAGTGGCAAATACAGTAGGAAAAAAAGTAGAGTAGAGCAGTTAGCTGGTTGCCTTGCTATTCTTATTTTAATGGTGAAAGTTGTGCGTCTTTCTTGATTTTAATATATGCTCTTTGTGGCATGGTTTTTTTTAATTTTTTTTTTTTTTGCTCTTATTATATGTATCTTTGTGCTTTTATGCATTTCGCAAACATTTACGTGTTAATGATAATGTTATGAAAGATATTAGCTTTGCTTATATTGTCATGGTAAATGACATGGAAAAGGATATGCTTCGTTTATGTTTTTTATTTTAATATTAAGACTTCAGCAAATTTAAGAAAACAATTTAATGCTACAGTATAGAAAGGAAAATATTAATAGTTAAATGAAAGTTTGCCTTGATTACTATGATGCTTATATGTTACTGGAAGTGTTAAAAAAAAAGAAAAAATTCCTGGAATTTCTAGAATAAGATCTTTCAACTTGGGAAACATCATTCGAATTTAAGAAGAGTTGGACATTCTTTAAAGAGTTTTTTATTGTAAATGATACTGCTCAGAGAGGAATTAAATTCATTCACGACTTTAACATCATTTTAAAGAACGACAAAGAGGAAAATCAACTATTACTTCAAGTTCTTGAGGATTACAGACAGAAATATCAATCGTAAAAAAATAAAAAAAAATCACTATTCCGATATAATTTTTGTTTATTTAAATCAATAAAAACATTTTTCAAAAAAATTTATTCCAAACTGACATTTTGCAAATACATAATAAGGAAATCATATATCCTTTTTAATTTATATTTGCTGCTAAATATAGCTTAAAAGCTTTTAGATGGCACCAATATTATTAACTTTAAGATTGTTCACTTTAGATTATAACGAACTATACAAGATGACTATACAATACAAACCATACAATGTGATGTGCACGTAAGAGTTGTGTATATATGTTGAATTTTTGTAAAACCGAAGATGGTAAAAATGTAAAGTCTTAATTTTGGGTCGAACATTTTTCCCAAATTACTCTATGGAGGTAAATTGAAGTAGTTTCCGGGTCCATAAAGAGTTATCCGATTCGATCCAAATTTTACTTGTTTACATAAAGGAACCAAAAGCTAGCCTGCAAACTACACTGAAAGAATTTTCGACCTAAATTCTATGAATTTCGACATTAATCTAATGAAAAATTCATTAAAATTCAACCAACGTCAGGCTTCGTTGGATTAATGAAACCAGTTTCGTCAAAATTATTTTATTGAAAACTTCATCAAATTTATTTAACAGTGTAACTAATGCAGTGCTATAACTTCATCGAAACAATAAAATAATTTCATGAAAATAATGAAATAACTTAAATAAAAATATTAAAAATTTTAACAATCCCCGATATATCTAGAAAAAATGTGACATCTTCTAAACGGCTGGACCGATTTTCTTCAAACATAGTTAAGAAGCATCTCGATCAAGTCACCTTTCAAACAGAGGAAACTAAATCAAAATCGGTTCAGCCGTTTGGGCTGTACGTGGACACGGACAGACACACAGATACACAGATACACACTACAAACTTATAACACCCCTAGTTTTTGGTCGGGGGTTAAAAAGGGGTGTCTTAATAATTAGAAAATATTGTTGTCATAAATCCAATAAAATATTCTTACGAAACCAGAATACCAACAAAGCAATTCCAATGAAATTCTTTCACAATATTTATGAAATTTTCATTGGATTTGTGAAATCATCATTAGATTTGTGAAAAAATTTTAATGAAATTGTTTCATTGGACTTATGAAGCAAACTTCTTTCGGTGTGGAATCAAAGCATTTTGAAATTTGGCCATACTAATAAGAACACCTTTAATATACATTAGGGATGGGCAAATGAAAAAAATGTATCGATATATATCGTATCGATATTTTTGAACAGTATCGATATATATTTTTTGAAAACATCGATATTTCGATATATCGATATTTTTTGCTGCATTAATTTCGAATGCACAATCAGTCACTTTAAGAAACTATTATGTTAAGTTATACGTAACCTACTGTAGCTCCTTAAGACTTCATTAGTTCTTACTTTCTGTTGCTGCTCTGTGCTGTGCCGTTCTGTTTCTAAATTTTAATAGTTACTTTTTCTGTAATAAATTATCAGCTGTTTCGGACCAGAACGGTCACAGTTTTCCACCAAAGTGATGAGGATTGCATCGTCCATTGTAATTAGAGTTTTTCTTTTCCCGGACTTTTTCATTTCCCGGGAAAGCGAAAACGACTTTTCGGTTTCCCGGGAATTCTCGCCCGGTGCAAAACAATACAAAATATTTTTTATTTAATTTTAATTTGTTTATTTCAACAAAAAACAAATTATAATTCATGATTAAATAATAATAATAACGTTTTATAAACACATTAGTCAAAAAAATAACAGAATTTCAGTTCCCGGCGATAATTGTTGTTAAGTTTTAGCTATAGTTCTACTGTCATCAACTTACTCATCGAGGAATGTGTACAAACTAAAGTTGCCCGCACAAATTTCCCGCGATTTCTTTCCCGGAAAATGTGCGGGATCCCAAGAAATCCCATATGAAAAACACTAATTGTTATGTTTCAATATAGTTTTATGTTTTTCTGGTAAAAATTATTTTTTTTTTAATTCTTAAGGCACAATCACAGTTTATTTCGAAATGTTTTTATTTTATTTATGCTGCCACTTACAATTAGTTAACAGTTTTTTATTTTCACAAGTTGAACCGAAACAGAATAGAATTAAGGAGAGAAAATCTAACGGCTTGTATATGATTTCTATAAACCAAAAAGAGTCAGCTGATTCGTAACAGAACAGAAAGTAAAAACAAATTCTGCCTTTAGGCTTATACCCACACAATCCAAAAAGTTACCTGCCTTAGTTGGGCCGCCTTATAAATTCGCCTGGTATGTTATTATGAAATTTCTCTTTTTTTTCTTCGCATCACTAGTAGTAATGTCAATATCGTACAGCTAAAAAACCGCTATAGCTCTTAAAAGTATCGAAACCCGATACTCGTAAATAAGAATCGATGTATCGATATATCGGATTTTGAAATATCGGCGATATATATCGATATTTATTTTCTCAAATATCGATATTTCGATATATCGATATTTTTTGCCCATCCCTAATATACATACATATTTATTTATTACTATTGTATATAAATGTTTTGTTTTTCTTTCAACTGTTTCTTTTAGAAATTCTTTACTTGATTTAAAAGTTCTGATTTTAATTTTAAAAATCCTGATTTCAATATGAAGTCATTGATATTGACAAGCCTGATCTAGGTTTCTAGAATTTAAAAGTTCATATGGATAATTTGGGTGCCGCTATGGCTGAGTGAT
Organism: Tachina lurida; assembly: GCA_944452675.1. Lineage (NCBI taxonomy): Eukaryota > Metazoa > Arthropoda > Insecta > Diptera > Tachinidae > Tachina > Tachina lurida. Next base: position 177,751,931 of record OX101752.1, read on the forward strand.
AGCGATGCTAGCCTCTCAGTCCAGAGGTCGTGGGTTCGATTCCTGCCACAGACGCTGAGTGTTTTCCGCAGACAAGCTAATCACTTCGCGGGTTGTGTTTGTTAAAAAAAAAATTGTATTTTTCTTAAAATTATAAAAAAAAAATACAAATTTATTGCTAAAAACCTCTTAAAAATAGTCACTTGCAAAGGGGGCAAATTTTTCTCAAAAAATTTTTTTTAAATATTAAAACACTTTCTAGTCAATCTAGTCAATCTAGTCAATCTAGTCAATCATTTATATTATTTTTAATTTTTTTTCAGTTCAAAAAATTTATAAAAATAAGTAATATACATACATATAAAACAATAACTTCTCTACTCGGATAAACCAAGATTAGTCAATAAAATATTTTGTACGGACATACATAGAAGTAAAGATATGTTAAATATCTAGGAGTTTGGGGGAAAAAAAGCTTGGGGTTGTCCGCTTTACCGGTATGTGGAGTCAAAAGATAAAGAGCGAAGTACTCGTAGCTTCGAAAAATCAACAGTAATCAACCACAACAATAACACTTTATAAACCAGTTAATTTCAATTGTATTTATAGTTTAAGCAAAAACCTTGTTTTTTTTTAGTTTAACCTCAAAAATGGATTTAGTGTTATATACATACATAGTACATCCATATAAATTTAACTAATATACATATGGTTTGCCACAAATTCGTTCAGAATTTAATTTTTGCAAGTCAAGCAGTAGAAATTGTTTTAAATAAATGGCCCCCTTATCTGCGTAAATAAAATCCATACTTCCCTTGCACAATATGCGTTAAGAACAAACAGTTGTGCGGTGAATGAGGAAAATTTAAATGCAAGACTGCAACTGGCATTGCATGCCTTAACACTTCGTAAAATTTCTATTACAGCTTTTGTGGTAAAGGCAAAATATTTTATAACAACAAAACCCATTTTATATTACTGCAATCACTCAACAGCAGTTACAATAGCAACAACACTCGGCCACCTCTACAAGTTACAACAAGATAAACATTCTCCGACCGTCCGACCATACAATAAAGTAGCAACAAGAGCAACAACAACAACAACTTCAGTTTAGTGATTTAAATTTCTTATAAATAAATACAAACACACACACACACAGTCGGTTACATACAATAACTACAAACATGGTAAAGTACAGTAAGTAAACAGGTTTCACAAACACCAGCGTAAGTACATGAGTCTGTTAAAGCCTTTTACAGGTAGACTACAATAAAATTTTGCATAAATAGGAATACTGCATTAAAACGAACAGTTGTGATGATAAAGAAAGTTGTGAATGTATTGCATTTAAACACATTCACCGCTGCAAGCTACATATGTACATATGTACATGAACTTAAGACTTCAAATGCCGCCAGCTGCATTTGTAACAGAGATCTGCATGATTACGAATCAAACGGTATAATTTTGCATTTTCTAAAATGAGTATTGAGCTAGCACTTAATATTAAAAAAATAATTCATACACGCAGAGAAAAAATAACTTAAAATCAATTAAAAATCATTTTGAATTAATAAGAAATATTAATGAAAGTCTAGTCATGTTGAAATTTCTTATCTCAATATGGAAAAATAATAATTTACAGTACCAATTTAATAATTTTATTTATTTTTAAGTATCTCAATATACATTTTCTATTTTATTGAAACTTATTGAATTAATGTTACGCGTTCTTATTTTTAAGTTGCTGCTTTCCCCTGAGTGTATCAATGAGACTGTTGCTAATAAATGCATGACACTGCTTGCAATTTCTATTCATTCATATGATTCACTAAAGCAATGAACGAATCAGTATTCTTGTTTTGAAAAATTCTTAAAACCGCTTCTGACAAATATAGTTTTTTGGAATATTTAAAAATAAAATAGCTAGGCTCAATTTATTTTATAAATTATTTTAATACGAGAAAAATACTAATAAATATGCCATATTTATTAGCGTAAGACTTCATCTAGTCAACATGCTTTTGTGAAATACTTGATTGCTATACAAAACAATCAGAACAAACAAGCGGTGCGTTAGCAGCAGGGTACGCATTTTCAGTCCACTTAAATGTGAAAATATCACTTGATTGTACTGAAAATACGTACCCTGCTGCTAACGCGACGCTTGCCGCTCTTATTTAGGTATGAGGGTAAGAATTTTTATTTTTATTAAAAAAGAGAGTGAGTTAATGACAGTCGGTTGTTAGAGAGGCAACACTGCAAGCAATATCATTACTACATACTGATGTTAAAAAAAAAAAAAAAAATCATTGTAATAGTGAGTGGAGAGCGAAAGTGAATCAACTCATACAGCTCTCTGGTACATACCAAGGCACATTCACCACGTAGTAGTGGAAATGCAGCTGAACAATATTTTTTTCAAATTAAAGTTCATCTAAAACTTCAAACATTTTTCAAAAAAGAGAAATTTAAAAAAATTTCAATAAGAAAAATTTATTATATTAAAAAAATTCTGTGAAAACGTATTAAAAATATGAAAAAAATATTAAAATATTGTGGAAAGTGCTAAACGTTGCAAATTTCGTTAGTGGTAGCTGCTGTGGAGAGATTTTAATGTGAATAATTTTTATTTTTATTATGTTAAACAAATTCTATTTTTGAAATTTGGATAAACTAAAGGTCATGTTGTTTTTTTCATTGTTGTATTTTTTTCATTGTTTTGTAATCCTAGAAATTAATGTGCCTTGGTACATACTGATGTTAAAAAACAAAACAAAAGCATTATAAAAGTGAGTGAAGAGCGAAAGTGAATCAACTGATACAGTTCTCTGATTTGTAACCTTGCAACCAACTACTTAATTGTTTTTGGAGATGGCAGCAGCATCACAAGCATTTGATATTCAATTATAAATATATATTTCAGTGGTGCCACCTCAATGCCACCCAAGGCATACATGCCATTGTATAATTGAACAAAACACATTTCTCTTTTATAATTCTTCTAATATTTTGACCTCTTTTTATTATAATTTTCTCTGATTTTATTAAGCTTAAGGTCTCTTGGATTTTTTTTAATTTAATTTTTAATGTATTTTTCGATATTTCGCCACTCCTTTGTGTGGCTTCGTCAGGAAATTGTTTTGGTTTGACGAAGCCACACAAAGGAGTGGCGAAATATCGAAAAATACATTAAAAATTAAATTAAAAAAATCCAAGAGACCTTTCTCTTTTATATATAAAACATCAGAAATATCAGACCCATTTAATCGTTCCTCTTTTCATAAACTAGTGAAAAACTTTTTGATAAAGATACGACTGTATCAAGATAAAATCAAAGTACAGAGCTTGGAGAGAAAGAAAATAATACTAGTGTCAAATTTACACAAGAATTATATGATATAAAAGCAGCAATTATTTTAAGTTTCCGTGAGTGGTAAGGTAATATGATACCGCTGAAAACACATGAGGCAAGTATCCCCAATATGCAGTTTGAGGTCTCAAGAATCTCTTAATCCTGTTCGTGCAAAACAAAAATAAGCAAATTAACTGACATGAGCATAACTAACATAAGAACAAACGACAATGGCAATACCGGTGGAAATAAAAGGCTTTCAGCAAATTATCTTTATAGAGCTGAAGTTTACTCCAATTGTAACTGAACACACACAGTAAAAGGTGTGGCGGCTTTTCAAAATAGCATGTTGTTCCGTTCGGCTAGTTTTTGTTACAATAATTTACAATTCGTCTTTAAAGCGATTTCTTCTTTAAAAATCATCACATGTAATTTGGCTTATAGAGGTATACAAACTCTTGCTAAAAAAAATATAATATGTGACCTTCGCCGAAAAAAGGGACCCAGTGTGTCAAAATCGATAAAAATGAGAAAAACATTAAAATTTTATTTTTTTAATGCGTTTTTCTCAAAACTTCATTTTCACACAGTAGGTCCTTTTTCTCGGAGAAGGTCACAAATATATATAGATTATGTTTGGTTTTTGGCATATACTATATTTTTCAACACAACTGCTTATATTGTATCTGAGTATGTACTTATGTGTATGTGCGTTACAATTAATGTTTGTAACAAATACAAGAACAAAGACTTTAATTTTGTACGCAAAAGATATGAAATGTATGCCAGAAATTTTATGAATTTTGTAATTAAACATTTAATAAAGTACTTGCAGTAGTGAAATGCAATAAAAGCTAAAGATATTCGTGTTTGGAATAACTTAGCTTTTAAGCTTGTGTAAGAGAAAGCTCCAAAAATTTAAGAAATATCACTGTACTTAAAAAAAATTATGCAAAATTTAATTATTGCATAACATATTATTATCGAAATATATACGAATAAATAGCTGACTTTATAAGGCATTTGAATGATCTTTGACTTTTTAATTAAAAAGAAATAAATAATTTTGGCATACCCTTTAACTTCAATTTTTGAAAATTGAAAAAGGAACAAAAGTAAATATTTATCTGCTTTCATATTAACAATGTAAATGCACAAAACAAGCATTAGATACCAGCATTGAAGTAAGTTTAGTTATTAAAATATTCTTAAAGAGAATTATTTTTAATCATTTTACTTTTCATTTAAGCAACTGGGCCAAACTAAAATTTTGTTAAATCGATTGCATCGTGTTTCACAAGTGAATTTATTTACTCGTATAACCTTTGGGACTATTTTCTTGAAAAAGTTTGCAAAATTATTTGACACTAGTTACCTTCACATTTAGTTGTTATATACCATAATATATTAAATTGCATGTATACTTAGAGGTGGTTATATAAAAAGTTAGTCTGTTATGACAAATTTTTTAATTCTCCAGTCCATGCTGTTAATAATGAATTTATCTTCACTTCCTTCATCTATTTTTAGGGTTCTGTACACCACAGGTGAAAAGGAGCCCTATAGTTTTCACTACGGTGTCCGTCCGTCTGTTTGTCCTATTACAGGCTCTTTTCTTGAGAAATGCAAGAGCTGCGGACTTGAGATTTTCACAGAACATGTAGAACTTTAGGAAAATCCCAAAACTAAGAAATTTTGAAACGAAAAATCGCCACAAACCTAAAAAAAAATCGCCAAAAACTAAAAAACGCCATAATTAAACAAATTTCAAAACTAAAAGAAATCGCAAAAAAAAGAAATCCCAAGACTTACAAAGAGCGCCAAAACTAAGACAAAGCGCCAAACATAAGAAAATCGCCAAAAAAGGAAAAAAAATATTTAAATATAAATCAAATTTAATTTAAATTAAGATGTCTGATTAAGAGTTAACGTGAACCTTAACTACAAGTTCTTCATACAAAACTCTTTGTTAAAGTTCCTGTTAAAGTTTAATCATACATTATGAAAAGGGCCGTTTATAGGCTAAAGTTCGTAAGGTATTACAGGTTCCGTATGGAACCCTTCATCTGGCAGGTAGTTATGTACTGAGTCATGGCAACTTATGGGAGCACCCTTAGTCCTTTGAAGAGACAAATGACATTTAAAGACATTATGCTCATGTGAAATATTGATAAAATAAAATGAAGCCAATGACTTCCTTTAAGGAAATCAAGTACCTCGATGTACACAATATAACAAAAATAAAAAAAAATATATTTTCATACTCGTCTGTATGTACTAATATTTAACGTAATATAAATGAATAGATAATATATGTATATATCATCAATGTTCAACAGTAATTCCTTGATATGAATGGTATTCTTTTGTTAATTGTTTACATGTACGTGATTTCGTTACAAATTAGTTTGTGCAAATTACATACAATAAATTTTATTTTTTGCAAAAACGAACAAGAAACTTACAAGGACAACAGCAGCAACAACTACATGTATTAAACGTAAAACTGAACATTATCTTAATTGAATACATGAAAAATATATCTAATGACTTTAACAAAAGAACCAAATAAAATATTACACTTAATTAATATGAACTATTAGTTACAATACAAATTACAGCATAGAGTATATTTTTTATTAACACTCTACGTTTGTATTGAAACTTGTCATGAGTGAACATGTTCTTTTATATTTTATTAATTAAATACTAAATGAATAAATCATGCATACAAAAGGTAGATAGGTTTCAAAATGCCAGAAGCTTCGGGAAATGTAGAAGTGTGGATATTATTGCTCACAGGCATATCACAAGTATATGATTAATACAAGACTGGCCCTAGAATACTAACCTGTGGCACACAGGAAGATATAGATGCGGATACACTCGTGAACTATCATGCCACAACAGTGAACACTTCGTGCCATACGTTATCAAATGCCTGAGAAACATAAAAAATGAGAGCAGAACAGTAATTTTTTTCTTCAAATGTTCTTCCTAAAACTTGGACCAATCTAAGCGTTTGTGCAATGGTGGAGCTATGTTGACTTCTAAAACCAAATTGATGGTCCCATTATCAGCTGCTTCGCTAAAATCAATTTGAGTGTTATTTTCCGAATACGTATTTATTAAGACTTCTTTTTTAGTGCTTTTGCTCCTGCATCGAACGTAATCGCAATCCTTTCTTGGCCGATCAAACTTCTTTCTATATACATATGTATGTATGTACATATAACCAATCCTTATTTCTATTCTGACATTTATTTATTGCATTCCCTTATCTTTTTTTTATATACATAATTTAATATTTTAATTGGTGTTTATGTACAACATTTGGTCAACCTTGTCCGACCGAGTAGTACCATCAGTGAGGTTTTTCCATATCAATTTGTAGAGCGATCTATTTTTAATTTTTATCTCCATGATAGCTTTAACTGAAATAATATCATTGCACAACGGATACAAAAGCAATACAAATATTAAGTAAAAACATACCATTAATAAGGGTGTGCGCGCAGGTTCCTTTGCCTTTGTGGGTATATATACTGTCTGAGTATATTAATTTTTATATGTTTCAGCCAAATAAAAGTAATTAATTTAAAAAAAAAAATATTTAATACACCTTCAAGAGGTCATAAAAAATTAGGGTTTGTTTGAGTAGCAAAAAAAAAATGCTGGATGTAGGGTACACCATCATAAATCTTTAAAATTTAGTTCACAGTCTTTCCTAGTAGCTCTTCCCTTAGAAACAATCAAACTTTTTATCAAATACTTAATCATTTTTTAAAATATTTAAAAAAAATCAAGAATACTTTTTTCACAAAATATACTATCCCAATTCAAAATCTTGTGCAAATGGTCTTGCATCGTAGCATGTATAAAATGGTGTAGTATATTTCTACTCACCACTAAGAGTTGTTAAGTGGTGAGTATCAATATACTATACCATTTTCCACATGCTACGATGCAAGAGCATTTGCACAAGATTGTGAATTGGGCTACTAAATTTTCTCATAATTTTCAGAAATCCAAATTGCAAAATTATTCCTTGCTACAATTTTTGAGATATCAAAATAAATTTTTTTTTCATATAAATTGTAATGAAGTTTTTTTTTCAAAAACAACAAAACCAACTGATTTTTGCCAAATAATATAGAAGTTATGTACTAAAGATTAAAAGATAAAAAATTAGGAAAAAATGTTCAAGTCAAATAACTTGGAAACTCTAAGAGATAAAATGGTGTTCTTAGCATGTTTGTTTGTTTCTTAACGTTAATTGTCCCGCTGAAAAAATTATTAAAATCGGTCAATATTTACAAAAGTTACAAGCTCCGAAAGAATTTCGACAACCACAGTTTCCCAATTTTAAGCTCTTTGGAGCTACCCTGTCTTGCAACAGGGTGCCTCCAAATATTCTTTCTCAAAAGTTTAACATTTCTTCTTTCCAAAACAGTTAGTTTTTTTGAAATCGGTTCACTAGTTCAAAATTTTGCGTACTTTTTACCACTTTTTTTTTATTTCACGCCACTGTACGTCCCCTAATCACTTGTTTTTTTTTTGTTGATAGTATTGACAGTGGAAAAACCTATCGATATTTCCTTTAAAACAAAACTATGGATAGGTTTGCAGCTCTAGTAGACAGTGTATTTTACTCTGACTCTATATAACTTAAAATTCTTGTTAAAGTGCTGAAAAAAGTCAAGTCAACATAAAATAGTCAAATATTTTGTTTAAATTTTTAAATATTTTACACACAAAGCCAGAATTTTAGATAAAATGTATGCCCATTTATCTGTATATAAAAGTGGGGTATCAGTGTTTGAGAAAATCAAATATTCTTGTATAAAAACCGCAATTTAATTTCCAGTATTAAAGTTATTTCTGTTTCATTTGTATTCCATCTTGCCAATAAATTTTAATATTTGGGAAAGTTAAGTTTGTAAATGTGCTCTGTTTTGTGAAAAGAAAAGCCAGCGTTAAATAAAAGAAAAACACAAAAACTTACAGTGATGGGCAAGTCATTAGGGATACAGTTAACTAACTAAAATAATAAACCAGCAAAAAATATTTGGATGTACGAGTAATATTTAAGGAACTACATTTTTATTACTACCAAAGAGTCTCTCTACTAAAATATGCAGATGATTAATTAATAAAAAGTCAAGTATAGTTGAATATAAATCTTGAGAAAATTTTTATTTCCATATACACCTGCATAAAACCTAGCAGATTTCAATTAAAATCTTAATGGAAATTTATAAAATTTTCACCCAGTTTTTTTACATTTATCAAGATTTTTCATCCAAACCAAGACCCATTTTAACAAAATCTAGTGGCAAAGTAAATTTTGTATGGGAAATCTAGTTGATTTTGGTCACATGTAAGCACAGTGTTAACTGAATATTTACATAGTCTTGAAATCTAGTACGAGGGCGGATCAATAAGTCCATAACTTTTCAAACTACCATCGTAGTTATATGAAATGCAACAAGTACTCCCTGTTAATAGACTACTGTCAAATTTTAAGCAAGTGTCGTCATTTACTTGGAGTTTAACAGCTGGTCCAAACATACAACCTCGTGTTTTTTTTCTAAAAATGGAAGAAAGTGAATTTCGAGTGCTCACCAGACATAATTTTTTGCCAAAAAAAAGCCGTCAATCAAAACAAGAAAAAGCTTGATAAATACTAGGGGACTCTACACCATCGATTTCAATGGAAAAAAGTGGTTTATTGACTTTCGTTGTGACGCACAAGTACAAATGAAGCTGAGCACTCTGGACGGCCAGTTGAGGTCAGTACAGCCGAAAGTGTCGAAAAAAATCCACCATATGGTGTTGGATGATCGAAGAAATAAAGTCCGTGAGATTGTTGATGCCATTGGCATTTCATATAACAGAGTTGTTACGTTTTTAAATAATCAGCTGGGTTTAAGAAAGTTGTCTGCAAGATAGGTGCCGCGTTTGCTCTCAATTTACCATAAACGTAAACGTATGACAACTTCAAAGGATTGTTTGGAGTTGTTTAACCACAATCGGAATGAGCATTTGCGGCGTTTTGTAACTGTGGATAAACACGGATCTATTATTGAATTCCGGAGACCAAGCAGCAGTCTAAACCTGCTCCAAAACACGCCAAGGTGAGTTTGTCGGCCAACAAGGTGATGCCAACAGTTTTTTGGAATGCACGTGGGATAATCTACACTGATTACCTTTAACAGGTAAAAACAATAAAAGGCGAATATTATGCCAACTAATTAAACCAATTTAATGAGAATTTGAAAAGAAAACGACCCAATATGGCCAAGAGAAAGTTATTTTTCATCAAGATAAAACACGAGTGCACACGTGTGCACTCTCAACGGCAAATCTCTATAAATTGGGCTACGAATTGGTACCCCATCTCCGGACTTAGCCCCTAGTGAATACTTTCTATTTTCAAACCTAAATAAATGGCTCGCTGAAAAGAGATTATGCTCCAACGATGAAATTATTGACCAAACAAATGCCGGTTTTAACGACTTCGAAAAAAAACTATTTTTTTTTGAAGGAATACAAAAACTGGAGAGACGTTGGACTAAGTGTATTAAGTTAAATGAAAATTATGCTGAAAATAAATTTTTGTTTAAAAAAAAATTTTTTTTTCATTCAAAAAGTCACGGACTTATTGATCTGCACTCGTAATTACGAGATTTCGAGCTAAATCAAGTTGTTTTTGGCTCAGTTCCCCATACAACAGTAAGTCTACTTTGTCAGTAGATTTGTAGAAAATCTACTCAAAATCTAACAATTTTAATTATTTTTTACTACCCTGTAAAACATAATTTATATAAAAGGTGAGTGAATTAGCTACGCTCTACAAAATTTTCTATGGAAGGTGTGTGAATAAGCCAATCATATCTCCATTTTTAGACCAAGGATGTTGTCTTAGATATGAAAGCTTTTGAAGTATCAAAAAAGTTTACTGTAAACTATAAAGATTTCGACAAAGATTTGAAATCAAATCTGCTAAATTTAGAGACAAAGGTAGTGCAGTATTATTTAATTTTTCCGCCTTAAGCCTGATACTCTGTTCACAATTTCGTGCGAAATGCTGTCAAACTACATATAAAAGTATTTGGTATGAAATATTTGCAAAATAAATTCGCAATAGTAGTACTCTGTTCTTGATGTGAAAAATACGGAAAATCCTGTCTTTCCATGCAAAATTAATCTGGCATCATTTTAGTTTAGCTGCGAAACAACATGAGCAGTACTTTTTTCGCACGGAATTTTAACAATGTTGCAATAAAAGCAAGAAATTTATTTAAAAAACCGCGAGTTGTACTACATTTAGTACATGTCAAATTTTTCACGCGAAATAACGAATGGCACTGAAAATTTTTCACAACTTCGAACAGAGTACCATGCTTTATTCACAAAAAATATTTCTGTTTAATAAGAGGTTTATGATACAAATTTTCTATGTAAATAATCAGATTTCCATTTATAAATATTTTTGTATTAAAAATACATTGAAATTGATAATTAAGGGGTAAGCTGGAACCTATGTGCATTTCACTGTTGTTGGCAAAAGTGTAAATACTGCAAATATTTCTTAAATTACATTTTATCTAAGTGGTGCCCGTGGTAACGACGCTACCCTGTCAGTCCACAGGTCGTGGGTTTGATTCCCATCATAGGCTCATGAACTAATTGCGTGATTGGAAACAATTCTTATAAATGCTGTTGAGGTTATCTAGACGTTGCTCTTACATTGTAGAAGTCTTGTGTGAAGTATAAAAAGGGCGACACATCTGCTGACAGATCAGTCTTTACGATCAGTCATTTACAGTCTATCATTCACTAAATCACTAATAAAGTCTACAATTTTTAGCCGATTTTCATAATATTTAGCTTTTTTTATTCTTAACACTTTTGACTTTACAGATAATGGTTTAAAGTTGAACACTTTACAGCTTAGATTTTTTTATGAGCTATTAAAAGAAAAAATTGTGAAATTTTTATAAAAAAAAATTAGTTTTTAAATTTTATTTTACTAATAACTAAGGATGCATTGATTATTTTTAGCTTCCTAAATTAAAATGATTTGAAGGGAATTTAGTTAGTTAGCCGTTGGAGTATTTTTGGTCAACGTCAGACATATCCCCTTTGAGTTGTGCCGAATTATAATGGTATACCTCATGAAAATATTGAGTAGGCTTATAAAAAAAAATTCTGAAGTGATGGAACTTTTTAATGATTTTTCTGAAACTTTGTACCTAATACCTATCCGAATTGCTTATTGATTTCTTAAGGGAAAAATCATTGTGTAGTTGTGTAATTAATAAAATAATACAGTGGCTACATTAAACTAAATTCATGTTGTTTCAACTTGAAATAACTTTGATTCACCGCGGGTTTTCGTGTATGTCAGTATTGAATCTACATTATCCTTATTGTGAATGGCGTCGTCGACGTCACATCAAGATGACAGTAAATGCTGTCACTTATTTTGACCTTAATTAATTTAAAAAGCCTTAGAGATTAGTAAGAGATTGTCAATAAAAGCCAATTGTTGCCGATACGAAGTAGACCAGTGACAATATTAACTGTCTTCTTGATATGATGTCGACGACGCCATTCCCAGAAAGGGGTATTATTTCAACTTCATATAACCTTGATTTAACATGATTCGGCATTTCAATTTATTTAATAGTACGGAAATGTTAAATCAAAAAGAAAGAAATTAGAGGAACAATTTTCTTTAAAGAGTGCTGTAACTCATGTTAGATTAACATGTTCGATTATACGAAGCAAAATCGTTGCCGGAAAAGGTAGAATCAACCTTGGTTACATAGATTTGAAGTTGAAATTTACCTGTGTGTATTTGCTTGTGGGACGGTTTTATCTTTGGAGTCAAAGCAATATATAGTCACTTAAGGTTAAATACAGACAATAGAAATGCAGAAACTGAGCAATTTGTAGCCAAAATACGACAGTTATTTCTCCAAATCCACATTAAAGAGACTTCAGAATTGTTTGGAATATTTGCTATTAATAAATTTACTCTTTTGAAGGCAGTCAATGTGAGTTATACCGTGTGTATCTCAAAAAACACGTCTCTAGAACTTTATTGGCTGCCTTTATCCACACTGGCCTTCTTTGGTGCCAATTGACTTCGAGAGACCCATTGTTTTGACTCCAATTTGGTCTCTGATATATTGTGGAGGAATAATGTTTCTATTTGACTAAGAAATGGCGCAGAAACTCGTCTAAACTGGTGATTAAGGACGCCCAACACTCCTGCAAAAATGTCACACGATTGCCTTCGTTGTCGATTGTGAGCAAATGGGGAAGATATCATTCAAAATTTAAGACACTGAGCCACGAGAGATGCCTTTGGCTTCCACAGTTACTATCAATTTCAATCATTGATTTCTGGATACCATATAGTTAATTTTGTTCCATTGTTTGGACCTGGACTGTTCTTGCACGGTGATTTATGAAATCATAAAGTTTTGATTACGCATACTCAACTCAATTTGTTCAAATTACTCATACGCACTGGGTTACAGTAAATAAGTTGATTATCCACATAAGCAGGCAATAGTTTTTACTATAATTTTACATATCGATGACTTAATATAAAAAGGGCGCATCTCAATTTTTTTCGAAATAGCGTTTTTAACGTTTTCTGGGAGACAACGTATAAATGCATTCTCCTTAGTCCGTTACAGTTCAAAATCAGTCCTTGATGACAACTTAAAAAATTATTTCTGCATTTAAATGCTTTAGTTTTTCTTCAGTTTTTTACTTCTCCTATAAAATATCGAAAATTTGAGTTCCGCCTTTCTTATATTAAGCTATAGATGTAAGCGAGCCCGACTTGTTGCGATGAATAACGAGTCTGCAACTTTTACTATTCTTAACCAATTTGGATGAAACTAACTGTTATTTAGAGAAGAGGTCTTCTTTTCATTGTTTCGGCCGTAGAAAGCTCACTTGGACATCCAGAATAAACGGGTTCTTTTGTGCTGGTACGACCACAAAAACAAATTAAATGACGTAGTTTCTTATCATTTTGACAGGAGTCAAGAGTGAAAATGCAAATGTAATTATTTCATTCATAAAATTTGTAACGTTCTCTCACTGTTATATTATTGATTTTAAGCGCCTTATTTTATAAAACGCAACGCCAAGCATTGACAAATTTTATATATGTTTTGTTTTTGTTATTTAAATTTTTCCATATAAAAATTGTCAACGCCGAGCGTTGCATTTTACAAAATTAGACCCTAAGTTTAAGTTAGGAAATAATTTTACATTTCAGTATTTTGTCCTATTTAAGGAGTCATAATATTTGTCCATGTCTTCAGCCCCGTTAAGCTTTATGAAAGCAAATCTTGTACAAATACTCATATCTTAAAATAAAACTTGTATTTTTTTAAATAATTGAAATCTTTTAAAAGAACTTTTTATCCATTACTGTCATCATAACTCAAGCAACAAATAGTAGAATGAACGTAATACTGTTTCGTTTATTTTTGAATGGACTCAATGGAATTTTGTTTTGTTTGTTACTTTTATTGTTGTCATTGTTTTTCTTTGCCAATTGCTATTGTCTCTTATTATGGCTTTTTAAAGTTTTCAACACAATTTACTCGTAAATCTATACATACATACACACCTAAAAAGTCATGGCAAGTGTTGACAAAAAAAAAAAAACAAAGTGTGTAAAGTAACAAAAATCCCATAACAGCCGAAATGTCTTGTATTGAGCATAAAAATTAAAATTGTACAACTTATGTCGAATTAACCCTTAAGGCCTGTGGTAAGGCTTTTACAATGATGATACACAATACTATTTGCCTTTAAAAATCTTTTGCATAGCACTAATGTTTTTTTTTTTTTTTTTTATATTTTTGTAAGAGCATAGCTGGTGCCAATAAACTTTTATTGTTTGGCAAAAATTAAGAAGGAAAATATAAACGTTTTAATTCTAAGAAATGTCCTTGTATTCCGGAATGTCTATTATAAAATTCATCCTTTTTATACTTATTGCCATTGCCTATTGAAGCTTGAACAACAATTGAAGAATTTGTAACTTGACTAACAGCAAGACAAACTGACACCAACAATAGGAACAAACAAAAAATAGTCGAAATAATTTTGTCCACAAAAGCAAAATATTTGAAAAAAGGAGGGATAGCACTGCAAAGTATTTTTTTTTTCCTTATTGCGGCCTAGCGGCGAAATGTTTTTCTAGTGAAAAGAATAAATTGAAGGCGTAATAAAAAATATTAAGTGGAAGAATTGAGCTTTTTTGAACAGTTGTTTTGTTCCTTAAAAATGTTTTGATTTTAAATTAAAGAAAGGCCAGGAAAATAATATGAAAGTATTTGGGAATTAGTAAAAATGATAAAAAAAATATGTGCTATGCTCGTAAATTTAGCAAAATTATCTATGCACTGATGTATAGACTAAAATAGTTTAAACTACTTTAATATGACGATTATATACATATATATAAAGTGTGATTAGTCAGACGTGATTACTGCATATATGTATCATCAATGTAATAAGTAAAAACACGACAGAGTAAGCAGGTCAGGGGGCAAATCACGGCATTCGATACGACTCGTAATTTAAAAATATTTCAATATAGTTTATATGGAAATATTTTTAAATTATGAGTCGTTTCCAAAGCTGTGTGTGTGTTGCCCCCAGATATATGTCTATCTGCCATAGTAGATATTTTCAATCAGTTAGACAAAGCTGCAAAATTACACGTACACAAAAGCTTGCATCACTTTTGCCACATTGCCCTTAACAAACTGATAGGAACTTAGATAGAGAAATCGATCACCACTGTCGGTCAAATGAGCGTTCATTTGACTTGGACTGTTCTTGCACAGTGATTTATTAATCCATAGAATTTTGACTACGCATAGTTAGCAATTAATTACTCAGTTTGCTCAAATTACTCATACGCAGTGGGCTTCAGTCAAAAAGTTGAATATCCCCATAAGCAGGCAATACTTTTTATTATAATTTTGTATATAAGCGAGACCGGCTCGTTGCGATGAATAACGAGTCTGCAACTTTTACAATTCTTAACCGATTTGGATGAAACTAATTGTTATTTAAAGAAGAGGTCCCAAGTCGTTTAAGTATTGTATATGGAGGCAGTCTGTTGGAAGGCAAGGTGGCTGCCAAAAGCTTCAAACTTTACAACTGTATCAGTAAAAGTTCTTGAGGAGCTAATAGCTTTTGTAAATTCTAAGCGATTTGTATGTCCTTTTTGGTATATGAATTAAAAATTATGGTTTAGAATTATTTAATATTTTGTATATATTAATTGTAGTATATTTTTTAATTTTTTTCCATTAATTTGTAGCTTGTTGAATTATAACTTATTCATTATCTGATAGAAATAACCTTATTTTATCTATTAAAATGTCCTACAGTAGATAAAGTGAGTAGCCAGAAATATGATTTTGATAACACTGTGTGACAAAAATTAATGAAATCGAAATACCTGGTGTATTTTACAGTTTTTCTGGTAGGTATTGCAGTCTAGTAGACAAAATTTTTTGCTGGCAACAGTTTGCCCAAAATTTGAAAAGGGGGCAAATTTGTCCAATTGCACAAATGGAAATTTTCAGCGTTCTCATGAAAACTCTTATTATTTTATAGAACAGGAATGATTATTTCTTATTGATAAGCACAACTGAACAACTGAGTTAGAACACCTTAGGAGTACATACGGTGCCTATTTGGAAGTTAGTGATGTCATTTTCTATATTCGATTTGATATCTCGCCCTGCATGAACGCCGTTGTACATCATTAGTATCCTTTTTTAGGGTCAAGAGGAGAGGGTATAAGTGTGAACAATGCACCTATTGCATATATTATATATTTTATGTGATAAGTTTGGGCTAAATAAAAATATTTTATATTTAAGAAAACTCTTGGTACTTATTACTTCCATGATATTCACTGGCGTATAAAATTTAAATTTTTTAAATCATCATCTAAGTAATAATATGAAAGCATAAAAAATAAATTTAGTAAATAAGACAGGCCCGAAAAAAGTATATGTGTTAAATTAAATTATTACTAGGATCGCCCGGTGATCGAAATTATACCGATTCACTCCCAGTATGTTTTTATTTATTTTAAACAAATGTGTACAAAACAAAAACAAAGAAGAAAGTCGTCCAATTTCAAGCGAATTTAAATCGGTTTTAAAAATTCTTTTGAGCAAAAGAGTTTGAAAAAATATTTATATTGTGCCTATCTGCACAAAAATACCTTTTATATCATATATGTTTCAACAATATTGGTGGACGATAAGACACATAAAAATATACGACAAACAATTTTTTGCCGTATTTATATATAAGATTATTATTTTGTTCCTTAGTCAACATCTTTGATAACCTAAATCAAGTCAAAATAAAGTATCGTTTGCAGAAATCCGTAGCATATATCCCTCGATTTGAGTTTCCTTAGGCTGTTATTGCTTCTAAGCACAATATATAACTCGTATTAATATTTTTTGCATAGCAGCTATATACGAGGGCGGATCAATAATTCCGTGACATTTTTAATGATACACAGTTTTTTTGCAAAATAAAAATTTGTTTTTCAAAATACTCATAATCTCCTTTTAACTCGATACACTTAGTCCAACGTTTATCCAAATTTTGTATCTATTCCAAAAAAGACCTTAAAATAGGCATTTGTTCGGTCAATAATTTCATCGTTGGAGCTAAATCTCTTTCCACCGAGCCATTTCTTTAAGTTTGAAAATAGGAAGTAGTTACTAGGGGCTAGGGTACCAATTCGTAGCCCAATTCATAGAGTTTTGCCATTGAGACTGCACAACGTGTGCACTCGTGCATTATCTTGATGAAAAATAACTTTTTTCTTGGCCATATGGCCTCATTAAATCGGTCTAATAAGTTGGCAAAATATTTGCCGTTTATTGCTTTTTCCTTTTGAAGGTAATCAATATGGATTATTACGCATGCATACCACAAAACTATTGCCATCACCTTCTTGTTCGACAAACTCACCTTGGCCTTCTTTGGCCGGCCTTCACCCGGAGTAACCAATTGTGAAGACTGCTGCTTGGTCTTCGAAGTACAGTAATGGATCCATATTTCATCTACAGTTACAAAACGCTGTAAAAACTCATTCGGATTGAGGTTAAACAACTCCAAAGAATCCTTTGAAGTTGTCACACGTTTACGTTTATGATCAATTGAGAGCAAACGCGGCACCCATCTTGCAGACAACTTTCTTAAACCCAGCTGATCATTTAAAATCGAAACCACACTGCCATATGAAATGCTTATGATATCAAGAATCTCACGCACTTTTACTCTTTGGTCGGCCAAAACCATGTCGTGGATTTTTTCAAAATTTTTGAGTGTACTGATCTCAACTGGCCGTCCAGAACGTTGAGCGTCATTTGTACTTGTGCGAGCCCAATGAAAGTCAATAAACCAATTTTTTACTATTAAAATCGATCGTGCAGAGTCCCCATAGTATTTATCGAGCTTTTTCTTGCTTCGCTTGGGAGTTTTTTTTTTTCGCAAAAAAATAATGTTTAATGAGCAATTGAAATTCCCTTTTTTCTATTTTTAGAAAAATACACGAGGTTGTATGTTTTGAACAGCTGTTAAGCGCAAAGTAAATGACGACACTTGACAGTAGTCTATCGACAAGTGGTACTTGATGGGAACAGCGTTGCATTCCACATAGCTACGTGAGAAGTTCAAAAAGTCAAGGATTTATTGATCCGCCCTCGTATGTATTTATATTAACAAATAAGAGTTTTAAAATAAAAATTTTGATGTTCGCTCTTGAAAATGTTGTTGTTCTCTTGCTTGGTTACAGATTTCACTGTTTCTAAAGCAGTATTTTCGAGCTTTTCCTTGCTTTGCTTGACGGTACTTTTTTTATGCAAAAAGTAATGTTTAATGAGCACCCGAAATTCACTTTTTTCATTTTCTTCACAAAAATCGAAGTATTCTGTTATCAACGGCTGTCAAACAGGAACTAAATGACACAGCTTGTTTAAATTTAGACAGGAGTCAACTGACAGTTGCATCTTGTTAGGAGAAGTGTTGCCATTTCACTTAATCGGGGGCAAATTTAAAAAGACACTCGTAACATCGTCGGTATTGTTTAGCAGAACCATCGGCGAAGTGAAATAACAAATAAAATAGCTACTAAGCACAGTTTCAAAAATTTAATACGCTTCATTGACACCAGAGGCGCTGCAACTCTGTATTATTATTAATAAAAGTTCTTTTTTTTTGTGCATGCTTATAATAAACTTCGTTACACATATCAAGATTTCACTTAAATCTAAAGTATCATTTGGCGAATTTCATAGCATATATATCCAGTTCCAGTCTCTTGCAAATAAAATATGAGAAAATTTAACAGTCTCAATTGAATATTTAAGCCAAACCAACGCTGACCGTGTACACTCCTTACAACATACACACTTGAATTCTTCTTTTGTGAATTTAAAATATTTTATTGATATTTTATAAATTTAAATCTGATTTATGCAAACTTCAATACTGTGGCTTCTTTATTGTAGTACGAGTAACTGCACTGAACCCTTTAATTGTGGCAGAGCAAAGAAAAAAAAATATATATAATAAAAATTAAAAGTTTTCTGTGGTAAAGTAAACATTTCCGTTAGCTCGCATAAAATGTTTAAATGCAGAATGCATTCACTCAATCACTGGGTTGCATAGTGTGCATTCATAGATGGTCGTTAAATGGAGGAGGTTTTATTAACAAGCAGCGAAGTGCTACCGGTGTGACTACAAAGATTCGACATTTTGAACATATTCATTTATTCTATAAAATTATATTGTGAGAAAAGGTAAAAATGCACGTGCTGTGCAGTTTTAATGCCACCGTTTGCTTAACAACTAAAAATAAAAATGAAAAAAAAAACGGGTAAAAATACACAAACGCAGGCATTGCAAAAGGTAAGAAATATTACAAAAACTGATTGAACGGAGGATACAAAAAAAAAATAGAAAGCTGAAACAAAAATAGGTGAAATGGTAATGAAAAAAATTGAATCAAGTGTAATTTAAGAGCAGCCTTCATACAGCAGCAATCAAAGTTACATTGCACCGTATTGGCAAATGATTCGCTGAATAATGTTGAGAATGTGTGTGTGTGTGTGTGCTTGCAAAAGATTGACATGTATTGGGTGTACACGAACGAAGTGTAACAATTTCCGTTTCCGTTGATGCTGATTAAGTGATTCGTTTGTTGTGATATATGAAGGTTATAATACATACAAAAAAATAAAAGATAAAATATAAATAAATGGAAATAAAACAAATTGAAACGAAGTGTAATACATGCAGGGTAAAATCGTGTAATATTTGATTGGAATGCTATTGAATGAACTTTTAACGTCAGTGATTATTTACTGTGTTGTCTGCATAGTTTAAATATATTTTTCTCCATCTTCTTCTTGTTTTTGGTACGTTAGCAGAAAATTGTGTTCAATTATTTTTTTTTTTATTTCTGGGAAAAATTTAAAGTAAAATATTTCCTTTTTTTGCAATAGAAATTGTGGTAAATTCATATTGCAATAATGAGTCTTTAATGTTTTAAAAAGTTAAATAAATATATATTATGTTACGCCACAAATAAAGTAATGACAATAGGAGTGCAATAGAGAGTCTTAAGTTTAATTGTAACAATAGCTCAAAAGTCATTCAGTCCTTAAAGTATTGTTTCTTCTTTCATATTTTATTTAATGAAAGTGAAAGTTTAAAAATACAAAATTTTCGGGTAAGGATGGCGGTCTGCTTTAGAAACCGTGAAACCTGTAACCAAGCAAGAGAACAACAACATTTTTAAGAACGAGCATCAAATTTTTATTTTAAAACCTGAAGGCGGACCAATAAATCCGTGACTTTTCGAATTTCCCTCGTAGCTATATTGAATGCAACACTGTTCCCATCAAGTACCACCTGTTAAAAGACTACTATCAAATTTTGAACAAGTGCTTTCATTTACTTTGCTTTTAACAGCTGTTCAAAATAAACAACCTCTTATATTTTTCTAAAAATAGAAAAATGGGAATTTAAATTGCTCATTAAACATTATTTTTTGCGAAAAAAAACTCAATCAAAGCAAACAGAAGCTCGATAAATACTATGAGGACTCTCGACTTTAATGCTAAAAAAATTAGTAAAAATTATTATTACTGACTTTCATTGGGTTCGCACCAGTACAAATGAAGCTGAACGTTCTGGACGGCCAATTGAGGTCAGTACACCCGAAACTGTCGAAAAAAAACCACGATATGGTCTTGGCCGATCAAAGAGTAAAAGTGTAATAGGTTGTTGATGCCATAGGCATTTCATACGGCAGTGTGGTTTCGATTTTAAATGATCAGCTGGGTTTAAGAAAGTTGTTTGCAAGATGGGTGCCGCGTTTACTCTCAATTGAACATAAACGTAAAGGTGTGACACCTTCAAAGTTGTCACACACCGCAATCCGAATGATTTTTTGCAGCGTTTTGTAAGTAAGGATAAAACATGAATCCATTACTGTACTCTGGAGACCAAGCAGCAGTCTAAACAATGGGTTTCTCCGGGTGAAGGCCGGCCAAAGAAGGCCAAGGTGAGTTTGTCGGCCAATAAGGTGATGTCAACAGTTTTGTGGGATGCACGTGGGATAATCAATATTGATTACCTTCAAAAGGAAAAAGCAATAAACGGCAAATATTATGCCAACTTATTAGACCGATTTAATGAGGATTTAAAAAGAAAACGACCCCATATGGCCAAGACAAAAGTTATTTTTCATCAAGATAATGCTTGAGTGCACACTTTGTGCAGTCTCAGTGGCACAAGTCTATGCATTGGGCTACCAATTGGTACCCCATCCACCATATTCTCCAGACCTAGCCCCCAGTGACTACTTTCTATTTACAAGCCTAAAGAAATGGCTCGGTGGAAAGAGATTTAGCTCCAACGTTGAAATTATTGACCAAACAAATGCCTATTTTAAGGACCTCAAGGAAGGGATACAAAAACTGTAGAAACGTTGGACTAAGTGTATTGAATTAAAAAAAGAGATTATATTGAGGAATAAATTTTTGTTTCGCAAATAAAAACTGTGTTTCATTCAAAGACACACGGACTTATTCACCCGCCCACGTATTTAGCTGCCTGTAACTAAAGCTGCAATACAAATCAAAGTTTATGCCAAATTTGCGTTTTCTAAAAGCTTGTGCTCTCTACCATGCTTTCTAGGGGCATTTAATTAACTTTGACTTAATTTTTTAGTGGCCCCAGAGATATACTAATATATTTTGTTCAATTATGACGCACTCAATTTTCTCTTTTGTTATAACAAGAAGAATAAAAACATCTAGTGCAAGGAAGCTGATTATTTTAAAGTTAAAAAAATAAACAAATTTATTATAATTTTACGTAAATATGTTGTTTTCATTTACAAGAATTTAATTAACAAGCCTAATTGGCGGAAATATGTAAATATGCAACACATGTTGCTAACACAAATATTAAAATTCTAGAATATTTAATAAAATAATCAAACACATGCCACACACGAAGCATTTGCATATCGCTACCTTGATATAGAAAGGCCTTAACTCGTTATTATTTGTTTGAAATCGAGATTTTTGCAATTTTTGATACATTAGATGTTCTTCTATCGAAATAACTATACAAAAGTCTGGATATCAGAAAAATATAATGAGTTAGGGGCCCAGCAAAAAATCTCAAAAAAGATAATCGGAAAGGTTGTTAAGCATTTTTGGTGGAAGCTGTTCCTTACTGGATTACCAACTTAATGATTTTAACAAGCCGTGAGACTAAAATAATCAATTCTTAAGAAGAACTTACTTTTTTTATTTGGCAACTTGTTCACGTAATCTATTTTATCTAAAAAATTTATTTTCCTCATTTAGCAACTTGTACATAATTTTTTTTAAATTTTAGGTAATGTGATTTGTAAGCGAGTAATGAAATTTGGTAATCAGAAAAGTAAGTCATTATATGGCAAGTAGTTCTCATGGTAATGTGTAATTTTTTGCTGGGGGGCTTTTCTATATTAATGTAGCGATATGTATGTGAATGAAATTGAATCAATGATTTAACAACTTTATCAAACAGGAACGAGAAATTAATTCAGTTTGGAAAATCAATTACAATATGCCACTTTTCTTCTATCTGAACTCTCTCTCTCTCTCTCTCTCTCTGTCTTATTTCTTTCTACAAAGAGATGCAAAGAGTGAAAAAGGCACATGTGCAGTAAACATTTAAAAGTATATGTTTGCTAAACTAAGAATAAATTTCATTATTGTCGAAGCGAAAAATTAATTTAAATATTTTACATATTGTTTTTTTTTTAAATTCCACCTCCTAAACAAATACGAGTACCTTAGCGTATAAGTGGAGATGTAGAATATATTATTGAAAGACAAACAGACAGAGCTAAAGATATTTAGCATGTAGTGAGTGAAAGTGGATGAGTGAGTGAGTGTGTGGGTGAGTGTGAGTAAGTATGTGCCGAAGCAGACATCAGCTAATTTCTTAAGAATTCTTCAAGTTTGTAAACTTGTATATTGATTTATGTATGTGAGAGTGTGTAAGAGTTCCTTAGTACCCAGCGGTAATAATAATTACTAATGCTGGGAACACAACTGGGACGAACAACGAATTTCGTCCATGTCAACGAATTCGTCGATAACAATTCGCTGCGAAACACAACAACGACGAATTTACTCAGCGAATTCATCTCTTATATTTGATAAAGTTGGTTGTTGTATACACAAAAACAGAGAGAGAGAGAGAGAGAGTGAGAAAATAAAATAAATAAAATAAAATAAATCTATCTCAGAGTTCGTCACGCACGACGAATTTCGTTCTACGACGGTGTTGTGTTCATTTTCATATGTACAAATGTGTTTTATTTTTTATGACGAAAGTTCGCAGCGAAAAATTCGTCGTTCGCCCCAATTGTGTTCTTAGCATTATGCTAGGAACACAATTGGGACGAACGACGAATTTCGTCCACGTGTACGAACTCGTCGATAAGAGTTCGCTGCGTAAATTCGTCGTGTGAAGCACAACAACGACGAATTTACGCAGCGAATTCCTCTCTTATATTTGATAAGGTTGGTTGTTGTGTGTAGAAAGACAGAGAGTGAGAGAGAGAAAATTGTTTTTTTGTCGTTCGTCGGCGTACAGATTAGAAATAAATCTATCTCAGAATTCGTCACGCATGACGAATTTCGTTGTACGGCGGTGTTGTGTTCATTTTCATATGCACACATGTGTTTTATTTTTTATGACGAAAATTCGCACCGAAAAATTCGTCGTTCGTCCCAGTTGTGTTCCTAGCATTACTCAGCATATTCGGCTCTTATAATTAACCAAGTTGGTTATTGTGTGTGTAAAGAGAGATAGAGAGAAAGAGAGAGAGAGAGAGAGAATTGTGTTTTCATCGTTTGTCGGCGTATGAAATCAGCAATGCCAACTATTTATAACCCAAATGCGCTATCCCCCTTCTCAAAACGCGCTAGAACGCGCTAAGTTTGCAGCATTGTAAACTATTTGTAGCTAAAACGCGTTATTTTCCAACGCGCTAAATTAGATTTTAATAAAAGTCAATGTATGCATTCTATGATTTTCAATAATGACAACGTATGTTATATATTTCTCATTTCGCGCCGCTTATGATAACAAATTATTATATTTTGAATGCTGTTTAGAGAGTTCTAGGAAATTTTTTAAAAATATGGACGCATGTACACCATTTTATTTAAACAACAACATAACTTGAACCTTTTTTAAAACAGCCTTGAAAAATTACTTTTTTTACTCTACTGAAAGAATCTGATTTTGGACATTCGTATTAGTAATAACAATGAATTTTTTTTAGCAGCTCTTTTTCAGATTTTACAATATTGCTTCTTCAAAATAATTAAAGGCATTTAATACAGAATCACAATCGTCTTCCAAATAATTGAAAGCCTTGGTTTTTCTTTTAATTTTGCTTGTCAAACTTTGTAAAATACGTTTTTAATTCTAACCACATTTCAGGGAATTTGTTTGGGTCAGCTGCATCATTAACTAATTTAAACATTTTTATCAGAGTTTTGGATACTAGAAAATTTTGAAATATATACAAAAAAAGTTAAAAAATATTGAACTGAAATGACTTTGTTTAAAACGCTCTAACTTAGCGCCTTTTTTATTAAACGCGCTAAGATGAAAAAAGCGCCTTTGGTATAGTTAAAACGCGCTAATTCTAGCGCGAAACACGCTAAATTGGCATCACTGCATGAAATAGAAACAAATCTAGCTCAAAATTCGTCACTCACTACCAATTTTGTTCGACAGTGGTGTTGTGTTCATTTTTATATGCCTAAAAGTGTTTAATTTTTTATGAGGAAGTTCGCATGAAAATTTCATCGTTTGTCCCAGTTCCTAGGAACATAGCTGGCACCAACGACGTCATGAGAAATTAAATGTTTTTATACTAATGCAAATTAAAACAACACCACTGTTTAACGAAATTTGTCGTATGTGCTTCTGTGCTAGATTTAAGTTTAAATTAGACGTGACATAACCGTAACCATACAAAAAAGCTGGTCGAACCAAACTTATGCGCGACACTGTATTTCTCATATGTTTGAAAAAAAAAATATTCAGATGTCTGAAAAAAAATATTATAGAAATGATTTTCTACTACGGAAATATCAACAGAAAATACTACAAAGATGGCCTAATATAAAATTTAGTTGAAAATAATTTTTAATGTTTTTACACATAGCCTTTTTCCTACAAATTCTATCTCTCATATATTCATTTTGTTACTCAAATATGAAACTGCTCTACTTTCTCTCTTCAGAAGTGCCTTTGTTATCTTCCAATTGATCTAGCTGATGCTATTGAAAAACAACATAGATAACTAACAAATTTGGAAACGTGGTTACCTTAACCAAATTTTTAAATTATTTGTAGAAAAAAGAGGGATTTATAAGTTATATCACGAATAAGAATAGTTTTATTTCTTTCTATAAAATAAATCGTACCTGCGAATTTTCTCAAAAGAAATCTCGATTTAAATTTTTGCTCTCAACTGCCCAGCTCCCACTAACATTTGGTCCTTCGCACCGCCTACAAACGATGTGTCAACTGATTGTTTCATAGATGCATTCTCCCAGAAAACAGTAAAAAAGCATACTAGTTATTTTGTTAAATCCTCCTAAAATCATGTAATTTTATAAATTTATGATAAAAACCCTGCATGCTCTGCACATAATTATTTCGTTCGTGAAGTTTGGTTTTGCTGGGTATTTTTGCCTCACCAAATTTTTACACATGTTATTGACAGCTACCGTTAACCTAAAAGCTATACTTGAATGCACACTTTACAGACATTTAAATATTGCAAAACAGCAATTACAAGTAGTGTACATATCGCTTAAAAACTTGCTAAGACAGGGACAAAATTTGTTTGGCTAGCACCCTGTATCCTCGAATGAGTAAGGCAACCCGTCTAGAAAACTTTATGAAAATAACTCAAAAAGATTAGTACTTTTCATATAAATTTTTTACTCAAGTCCACCAGGGACTAATAATAAAAATTTTCTTCGATATATTTCCAATAATAATAATTAAAATTACATAAATTTAATAGCTATGCAGCTGTGAGAAAAATTAAATAAATGTAAAGAACAAATGGCAAGACTGTTGTAAATTTATAGATGGTAAAATTGGGAGTTTATTACAAAAAAATTTTAAGCAAATTTTAATACGATGAATCGAAACAATTCACATATTCCATTTGCAATAACCCAGCAAAAAACTTAAAAAAAGGTAATCGGATTTGGAATTAAGCATTTTTGGTAGAAGCTGTTCCTTGCTGGAATACCAACTTAATAATTTTAACAAGGCGCGAGACTGAAATAATCGATTCTTAAAATTTGGCCACTTGTTCACGTAATCTATTTAATCTAAAAAAATTATTCTTTTCATTTAGCAACTTGTACATAATTTTTTTTAAATTTTAGGTAATGTGATTTGTAAGCGAGTATTAAAATTTGGTAATCAGAAAATTAAGTCATTATGGCAAGTAGTTTTGATAGCAATGTGTTATTTTTTGCTGGGTATGGCTGAGTATATAAAGCAGAAATCTACATCAACTGTCACCACACACAGTGGACCCACCACCAAAGAACGCTGACGATGGAGCTGTAGTGCCATTCGAAAACAGCTAGTTGTTCCGTTCTACTATGTGTTTGTCAGAATATTTACAATTAACTTTGGTGTTATTTGTTCATTCATTAATAATTATCACATGTAATTTGGCTTACAAAGCAATACGATCTTTAGTCAGCGGCCAAAATACGGCACTCGTTATCGAACAAAATTAGAAAATATTTCAATTGAGTTTATATGGAAACATTTTAAGACCTCGGACCGTATCAAATGCCGTAATTTGGCCCCTGTTTAAATTATAAATATAGAAATTTTCAAATTAAAACCCAAGATTGTCACAACTCAAAACACTTTTTGTTTTAGTTTTTCATTTTGTTTACTTAAGCCTTATTTTAAATTGTCTCCAGTGGAGTGAAGACAACAACTGCAATGGAATTTTAAAGACATGGATATAAATATCTTATTTGTATTGCAGAGAGTAACTTGCATAAAATAATGTTTTCGGCTGGGAAGGCATAAAAGAAATATGGCACATGTATGGAATAGTAATCCTTGAAATAGTAACAGGTTCCACTTTCTGTTTTTTAGCGGAGACACGTGTAAGAGTGAGTCTCTCTCTCTCTCTTCAATACAATGAAATTTTACCAAGTCATTTATAAGTAGCAAGAAATATAAGTTTATTCAAAAAGAGTTTACCATCACCATCTTTTTCTTAACCATTAACATTATTCATTTAAGATTGAAATGTTTCTTCCAGCTTAATTTAGTGTTTGTTTACTATACCGAGTTATATAATTGCTAAAATATCACTTTTTCTATGTTCTTATATTTTATTACATGTTTTGAATGGAAACAAAACAAAAGTTATTTTAAACGCCTTTTCAAGGCAAAATGAGATGCAGGCAACAACCGCTAGATGCACAGAAAATATTATAAAAAGGTATTTTTTTATTAAATAACATGATTTTGAAACTGATTTTAAATTTTATTAATCACCCTTACTCCAGTTGTCAACGTCGAGTTCACGTCAACGCAATACCAAAAACCTATTATTTTTATTATAACTTATTGTTTAAACTTAATCGAGCCTTATTTTTGATTTTATCGTGAGCGACATGTTTATCGCAAATAGACTTTTTTATTAAAATTAAAATTTTATGTTGATATCTTTTAAGATACGGCCTGTTAAATTTATCGTAAGCGACAAAACATATTTGAATATTAAAAAAAAAATTTTCCTGAAAAATTAAATTTTCGTCGCTTAGAATTAAATCGAAAACAAGGCTCGATATATTCACCTATCTATATAGTATATGTAGAATATAAAATACCATTATGCTAGTTTTTATATCACATATTGGGTGGCGTTGGCTGAAGTAGTTAGCACGTTGACTACAAAAAACCTGCAGCCTGGGTTCGAGCCCGGTCTCCGACAGTCATTAAAAATAACAACACACCACGCATTTTTCTGATGTGCATTAGTGTCCTTTGTATCAGTTGTTGTGGGAAAACTTCTAGTGATGCAGGCATAAGGCACTGGTCACTAAAAACTATACCGACTTCATTAGATAATAATCCTAATGTACATCAGAGCGCCCTCCTTCGTTGTGTAGCAGAATAATTGGCAAAGTAAAATAATCAATAAAATGGCTACTATGCAGTTTCATAATTTAACCGCCTCATTTTGACACCAGATGGCGCTGCAACACTGCATTATTAAAAATGTGCAAAGAGCAGAGTTGTAAAAGAATGAAGCCTTCCTCTATCCTCTATCTCTTCCTTCACTACCTGTCTTCTCTATCATTTCCCTATCACCCTCTCTCACTATCTTCTCTTCAATTAACAGGTAACACATTGTATTGGACCCAAGTGAGCTGGACTCTAAAATTTCACCCTTCCTTACCAGCAACCTGCTAACCTAACCTACTTGCGTCATTTGTACAGTAACTACAGTTGTTTGCAACTACTCAGCATTTGAAATTTTTTGAGTTGTGACTCTTTATGATTTAGTGTGCGATATATAAAAAAATCTAGAGTAAAGATCTTCCTAAAACGTGAAATAGGTATGTTAAAGTGGAAAAAATTGTTTTTGGCTATAACAATATTTTTTTTTAATTTCCAGCCCAGAAACCATAGTTTTTATTTTTCTAATTTATTTCATTCTAAAATATGCAATATGCACTATTTTCTCTGTGTATACTTTAAGAGCTTAGAGCAATTATTTTGTATGGTACTCGTCATAATGGTTTTAAATTCTTAAAGTATACTTTGTATTGACTATGAATATGCTCTAATAGCTTTCTTACTTCCGGTCTGAACGAACAGTTTATACAATAACAAAATAAAATATTATTACAATGTGCAACTTGACTGCAATTGATGTAAATTTTGATTAAAAAGATAGTTACATCTATTATTATTATTATTTTATTTTTTAATATTTTTTGTATAAATGTTCGTGTTGGATTTTTCAATTTCCGCCAAGAGTTTAATTTCCAGGACACAGTGGGATGCATTTTTTTTGTGTGAACAAAGTATATGAATTAATAACATTGATTAAAAATGAACAACGTTGCTCATTTCCAACCCAAAAATTTTACACGTTAGTGACAAATGTAGTTAATTTTTTATTCTAATAATTTTCCATAACTGTAAAAAATATTTTAATGAAATGAAAAGAGAACAACCTCAGGACAAAGTTCAATTGAACACACACATGCACTTAAAACTGCTGTGTTTTTTATGTCTATGAAAAGCCCCTAATCTGAACACACAAACGCACTAAATTGTTATGAACCCCCTGGAAGTTACTTAATGGAAGTGTATTGTGCAATATGCAGGGAATGTTGCAACAAATATTTAGAACTACAGGTAAGAAAACTTAAAAGATATATTTAAAGTGTGCACTACATGGCATATAATTTCATAATAGCATAGAGTAAAAAAGATAAATATATCCATACATACATTGTTTCAAACATATATACATATATGTGATATACAATGTACACTGTACATCAATATGCAATAATACATAAATTTACGAGTATTTTTAAATATGCAGGTGGTTGTATGAATACAGCACATGAATCCCTATTTTATTACTGTAAAAAGAGAATATTGCATTAACGTGTAAGAGGATATTTTTTATATTTGTATTTGTATTTGTGTTGGTATTATTGATGTTTGTAGTTGTGTTTGTCCATGTACTTAACCTTAAACTAAACACAAGTACAGTGTGGTACTTGAACTTTATCGGTTTTATTCATACAAAAAAAAAACATTTTTTATTTATAAAAGAATTTCCATACAGAATTTTAAACCCTTTATAAATCAAAAATATGTATAGTTTTTATATATATTCAGAAAGGACTTAGTTATTTAAAATTTTTAATATTATAAAATATAAATAAATATTGATATTGAAAAAAAAAGAAAAACTATTTTTGCATATGACCTTGTGATATATAACATTCAATTTATATTAATGTTTGATATTCCCTAGTAGTTTTAGTAACTAAAGTTTAGTTACTCTTTGCCAGAGAATACGAGTATCTTAGGAAGGGTACACCGCACCTCCACTCGGAGACCTCGTTGGGTACATTGTTATACGAGTATCTTAAAGATGTTGAAAAAAAAAATCAGCTGGATAGTATAAAGTTAGCGAGTATTTATAAAAATCATGCCTTGAATGCTGGGATATTAAAAAGGCGGCATAAATTTCAATTTAAGGCAGATAAAAACAAACACTAGTCGGGTCTTACTTGCATTTGGAATGGATTGAAGTGCGTTGCATGAATAGATTTACGGCCTTATATTGAAAACAACAACAAATTTTCTAATGTTATTGTTGTTTGCAATACAAGTTGTCGATCGAATGATATCTGGTGACATCATGAGACAGGCAGTTAGAATCTAAATATTAGATGATTAATGAATGAATAAAGCTCTTAAAAACTAGACACCCCTAAAAGTATGCCATAAAATAATAATAAACAAAATAAGACGTCATGTACAAACAGTGATGCCAACTTTTTGGCCCTAAAAACATATCAAAATTCAAAAAAGCGCTAAATAGCAAAATTTTGAAATCTAAAAAGCGTAAAAAGCACTAAAGTGAAAAACGAGTGATGACTTAAACAAGTGATGTTTAATATTTTTTAAGCTTTTCTCTAATTCGGCCCATAGTATCAAAATTTTTTAATTAAATATGTCAGACAAAAAGTTTATGCCTTACACTGGAAAAATAAATACACCAACTTTATATTAAAGTAATTTTAAGAAGTATACAACATTCATTTCTGGTTGGATGGGTATGTAAATAAGCAGAGTTGTAGCATTTGGATTGAGGAGAATCCACAAGATTTCATCACCACAAGATTTCATCACCACCATTTCATCCTCAACAAATTACTGTCTGGTAAGCTTTATGGGCTGGCGGAGTGATAGGGCCATAAGTGTTCAAAAATGATGATGATTATTGTCAATGGTGAATGGTATAGGAGCACGATTCGAAATTTTTTCGTACCTCAATTGCGTTGCATTAATCTTGCTGATCTGTGGTTCCCACAGGACAGAGCCACGTGCCACACAGTGGGCGCTACAATTGATTTGTTTAAAGAAACTTTTGATGAAAAAATAATTTCACATAATTGGCCACCAAGATTGTGTGATTTAACCCTATTGGATTATTTTCTTTGGGTTTATGTTCAGTCACTTGTCTACGTCGATAAACAATAAAAAATTGGAAACCTGGAAATCAACATTCGAGGAGTTAGCAGCGAAATACGGGCGCAAATGCTGCGAAAAGTAGTTGAAAATTGGTGTTCCAGATTTGCGAATTCTACGCGGCACATGGCAGAAATCATATTTAAACATTAATTTTATAAAATTTTCTTTCCAATTAAGTCTGTTTCATTGATATTAAAAATATATTTCCTTAAGTTAATTTTAATTATTATTGTTCGAACTTCATTTGTTTCTATATCTATGATTTGATTAGGATAAAGCTCGTATCGCTTTCTAGGCCAAACTACATGTGATAATTATTCATGAACAAAAAAACACTAAAGTTAGTTGTAAATATTCTGACTAACACATGACTAGTTGAACGGAACAACTAGCTATTTTCGAAGGCCACTAAACCTTCATCATCAGCATTCTTTTGAGTTTGGTACACTGTGTGTGGTGTCAGTTGATGTAGTTTTCTGCTTTATATACTCAGCCATCATTGCAATTATGAACGCTGATGATGAATATTTAGTGGCCTTCTAAAGCAGCTAGTTGTTCCGTTCAACTAGTTATGTGTTAGTCAGAATATTTACAACTAACTTTGGTGTTATTTGTTCATTAATAATTATTACATGTAATTTGGCTTACAAAGTGATACAAAATTTAGCCTGTTCAAATCATAAATATATTCCCTTGTTTTATTATGATTTAAACTTGTGTCACTCTATAAAAAAAATCACCCTTTATTGAAAGTGCAATAAATTAAATGAATTTTCTCAGTTTAGTTGAATATAAAGTTATAAATTGGTTAGAAGTAGGGAGAGATTTTAACTTTATTTTAAAGATTGAACAAATCTTTGTTATTTTAGAAAAACTTATGCTGCGCATAATAGTCTTACGCGTTAATTTTACCAACAATAAGCTCTCAGGGACTTTTGCTAACACTTTTATTGTTGTTGGTGTTGATATTAGAAATGTGCCAGTGCCGTGATTTGTTTACTAGAGTCATGCATTACTCACGCTTGAGTCACGCATTAGTCACGCCTGAGTCATGCATTACTCACGCTTGAGTCACCTATTAGTCACGCGTAGTCATGGTTGTATTTATATATAATAATTATTTAAAAAAATAACGTGTGTTACATTAGCTAACTTTCTAAGGCTTGTTAAATAATATATTTTTGTATAATTCGTATCGCAAGTGAGTCAATGGCAGGCAATTCATCACGAGCATGCGTGAATAAAAAAATCAGGAATATTTGCTTGGTTTGTTGGTAAAACACCGTTTATATGCATTTTGTTGCTGCTTTGGCATTTCTTATATAAAACACAAAAATAAACAATAATTAACTAGTAATCACTTCGTATGAAGGGTACCCGTTTCCCCCTTTTATATCCCAAGATTTTGTTGAAATATTTACTTTTTTCTAAGAGTTATTCACATAAAATTTAGTACGCCGCACTCTTGTTGTTCGGAAGATATGGGAAATATATTAACGACTTTATATTTGGGGTAGCCCTTTCCCCTTCTATACCGCCAAGATTTTGTGGAAACATTTACTTTTTTCTAAGAGTTATTCACATAAAATTTAGTTATCCTTGCTATTATAGTTGTGGAGATATGAATTAATCCACGAAAAAAGGGCGTATGGCCCCACTGTGCGCTGATCGAAATGATCCAAAGTCGCACTTTATTGAATTTTTTTTTCTTTTTTAATTGTAAGAAGAATTTTTACACTGAAATAAATTTCATTTAGAGAATATTTAGATCATTAAATTAACCAGACGTGAGTTGCTTATTTGAAATTCAAATAATATTTTAAGTGAATTGCATATGCAAAAACTAAAATTGGTTGGATTAAACGAAATTGCGAGAAATTTTCGATGTGGAAGGTTTAAGCAATTTCTCTGATAGTGTCAAAAGTTGATAAAGATTTAATTCATACACCGATATTTTTAGTGAATATCTTTATAAAGTATTTAGGCACGTGATACGATCTTTTATGAATTTTAATATGCTTTTTTCAACCCTTTTGTCGGAAAAGAGTAAAAAGAGTTAGTTTTAGTTTACACTATGCAAGTCTTAAGCTGATTAATTTGCAGGAGAGTGTGAGGAGGGGAAGAGAAACGAGTACTCAGCTTCATCTACTCTCAATACGTTTTGCTTTCTCATTCGTAATGTTAAAAAAAGCACGCATGCATATACAAAACTATGCATAAACAAATATGAACTCAAAAATAAGACTTGCTTTGTGTGAACGCCCTTGAAAGTTCTAAGAAGAAAAAGTTATTAGTCTAGCAATAAGAGAATTGACTAGTGTGAACTGGAACTTAGAGAATTAAAACTATGCGCTAAAATTTTGATCACCAAATTTTACAATAAAATGATTGTATTGTTGACGATGCAGATTCATCTCAAAAAGAGCGAGAGAAAAAATATATTTAATTACTCAGGTGTGTCAGTATCATATAATGGGTGTTTTTTATTGAGGTATAGAACTTTAAGTTGGCATCACTTTTTTAACTGGCGGCCATTTTGTCAGCTGTCAAGTGATTAATATTTAGTTTGGTTTGCCATTTCATCATGAACAGGTTGACAAAAGAACAACGCTTGCAAATCGTGCAAATTTATTTCGAAAATAATGGTTCAGTTCGCGAAGTTTACCGCAAGCTCCGTCCATTTTATGGTCGACATAATCGTCCATCAGAGCAATTAATTCGGTTAACCATGGATCGTTTTCGCACTACGTTTACTCTATGTGATAATACGCATCCGCAGAGACGTCGAACAGTGCGCACCGAAGAAACAATTGCCGCTGTAGAGCAAAGTGTTGAAGAGGACCCGAATGAATCGATTCGCCACCGTGCACAGCAATTGGAGCTTTGTCCATCAACTTTATGGAAGATTTTGAAGATTTTGAATGTGGATGAGTTGTGGTTCCAACAAGACGGCACTACATGCCACACAGCGCACGTCACAATCGATTTATTGAAGGAAACATTCGATGAGCGCATAATTTCGCGGAATGGACCTGTCAATTGGCCACCAAGATCGTGTGATTTGACACCATTGGATTATTTTCTTTGGGGATATGTGAAGTCGCTCGTCTACGCCAACAAACCAGAAACGTTAGGGGACTTGGAAGCCAACATTCGTGGCGTTATTGCCAACATACGGCCCCATATGCTCGAAAAAGTGGTTGAAAATTGGACCTGTAGAATTGGCTTTACTCGAGCCAGCCGCGGCGGCCACATGCCCGAAATCATATTTAAACATTAATGGCATACAATTATCCTTCCAATAAAGCCAAATTGATGGACATTAAAACGATTTTGTTGTGTTTTATTTCAATTCGAAGTTCTATACCTCTAAAAAAATACCCTGTATTTTTACCGTACTGTTATTCACCGTACAAGACAGTATGGTTAAGCTGGTGATTAATATAAAAAAAAAGAAACTGTGCTTGTTTACAGGACACTGTACTTAGCTTCCTATTCTATTCTCCTTCATTCATTTTTATGTAGCAAAATGTCAGAGCCATACGCTAACCTTAAGGATTAATTCTAGTTGCATAGAACGCGTGTTATGCAGGAGTTTTCATTTAAAATATTGTGCAGTGCGAAACCTTGATGTTAAAGATGGTTTATTTTATTTATTTTTTTTTTTTTGTATTTTACAACTTTCTTTTTTACTATCTATTTGTTATTTTTGCTTTACAACGTATAGTAAAATTTAATTGAAAATTGCATTTCTCCCCCTTGGCATGGTGAGAAATTTTTATTTTTATTCAGCCAACTGAACACTGTCGTTGCTGGGAAAAATGTAAAAAATTGAATGCGTGTTTTTACTAAGAGCCACAAAATACTCGTGTATGTTTATACTTGAATGCCCAAAAGATATTTCGAAATTTTTTTTTAAGTAAAATCTGTTGAATAACTTCATATTTTTTTGCTTAACGCATACAAGGTTTATTATCAATTTTTTGTTTTCTTATTGCAGCAGTATTCAAAAAACTCCGAGTGAGCTTAACACATGATCAAAGTAAAAGTGAAAAGAGATATACAATAATTGAAAACATTTAATTAACCCCTTCCGTTTGTGGGCAACAAAATGAAAGAGTAATGATTGAACATTTATTAAATTGAATGAACAATATTCTTCTGCTTCTACAATATTAATCTAAGGTAAGACTAAATAACTAGTTTTACTTGAAATTAAGGTGATTCTAAAAGCATTTAGTTTTATTTATAAATTTAAAAAATATCTTAATTGATATATTCGACTGTATGGAATCTTAAATACCCTTTACAAGCCATGAAATGTATAGAAATACTTGGATATGGAAAGCTTCATTCTTTTACAACTCTGCTTTTGCACTTGCAATATAATTGTGCAATTTTTTGTGTTGTACAATAATATCGCCAATGTGTATGTCATATTCGAAGGTGGCGCAATATATTGGGCAATATGTTCTCTGAAAATATTGTTCCATTTATTGCATAGTATAGGTCAAAACGACAATAATATGTTCAACAACATATGCCATAATGTTGTATAATGGATGGGCCGCTTAATACCCTGGTGTTAATGAGGCATATTAAA
Source organism: Tachina lurida (assembly GCA_944452675.1). Classification (NCBI taxonomy): domain Eukaryota; kingdom Metazoa; phylum Arthropoda; class Insecta; order Diptera; family Tachinidae; genus Tachina; species Tachina lurida. The sequence continues at coordinate 177,787,840 of OX101752.1, forward strand.
TTTTTTTTGAAGCACAAACTAATTTGTAGTGCGTAACTCTCATCTGCATTTGAAATGCATCACACAGACAAAAAAGCTCTTACCTTGTCATCGTGAGTGCACGCAAAGAAAAGATATGGTTGTAAAATGGTTGAGAAAACAATATTATGTTCTCTGAAACAAATGTGTGGTCGTTGAAAACTAGTTATTGTTATTTTAAACATTAATTTCGTTACGATAAACACAGTAATGTTTGAATTTAATAATTACATTATTATATTCATAGAAAGTTCGATATGGTTAGAGTTTAACAATATAGTTTTGTTTACAATATATGACTACAATATAATTTGTATTATTGTGTAAAAATAATATGATGTAAATAACAATATAATGTTATCCAAAACCATACTATGTTAAGTTCTTAAACAAATCTTTTTCAGAAACATCTTCTGTCAGTTCAGTGTTTCGTTTGTAAGCTATCGGTAGTGCACGCGTGGTCTTAAATAAATAAAAAAAAGTATAAACAAAAGGGTAGATAAATAAAAATAATATGTACATATGAATGTATGTATATCTCTTTATACAGATGTGTCTGTATTTCGTGTATACACATATATGAAAGTACACATTTCTATATATACATACATTTTATTTCAACAATATTAATTTATTTTTATTTCGGATTTACAGCACAGCTGTTTTAAACAAAAGATTTGCCAATAAATATCTGATTAAAAAACAAAATATTATTATTACATAAAATAATACTATGGTCATATTTAACAATATTATTATAACATCTAACAATAGTATTGTCTTATTTACAATAATAAGATTAGGTAGAACAAAGTTAATTGTTTTTGTAGATAATATTATTAGTAACTCAGAAAATAATATTATTTAAACTTTGCTTTTCCATTGACAATAATATGATTTGACTGCAACCATATAATTCAATCATAGTATGTTGCTGTTTGATTATGGTTACCTCAACCATATTTTTTCTTTGCGTGTGCGTGTGCTTAGCAGCAAACTTTTTGGATTCAAACATTCCAATTTATATGCTATATAAATCTAATTAAACCGTAGTGTAGACAACTGGCAACAGTATGCATGTAATGGTTAAAAAATTATTTTTATGCGTAGACAATATTTTTTCGCTCATAAAATTTTTTTCATTTATTCTTCCAAATAATATTAAAAAAATTTTTAGCTTGCTATATTAAAATTTTTATACCTCTAAATTGGCAGGTTTCCATATAATAGAACGAGATTAAAAAACTTTCAAACGGGGGCCAAATAAGCTAACTTATATTTTATTTTCCGTTATTTTGTAAACGTTAATAATAGAAAAGTTTTTAATGTCTCAATTTAAATATCTTATTGCCACTATTGCACGTTCACTTAATTCGCGATAGTGGGCAAAAATGTTCCAGGTCTTGTTGATTTTTAAGGGCAGCCTAATTAAGACAATCCCGAAGGCAACTGCCTCGGACTGAAGTCTCTAACTAATCTGGAAGTTTCGAAAAATCTATTTCACTTAAGCACAGATGGACAGCGGGACATTGCTTATTTGACTGCTTTTTTTATAAGTAACCAAAAAAAAATGTTTGTTCTTTCACTAAGATATAAGAATATATAGTTTCTGCTAAGACACAAAAAATTTGAGAAAAGGAGTGTAAATGTACACGGAAATAACTTGAACTCACCTACTGCAAATTATTTTCACGAAAACTTTTGTCAACAATTAGAATGATCCAGATATTAATAACTATAGACCGTAAAACACAGGCATAAAAGACGATGTTGAAGTAAACATTCAAAGCATAACAAATATTATGTTTTACCTTTGGTTATTAAGAAATATACAACCACACAAACACATAAGACAATGCCGACGCCAGATACAAAAGACATCATGCACACCAACTAACAGAACAAATTTTAATATAAAGCAGTCACCTAAAAGCTAACATTGATTGGTTTATGTATTCGCTGAGCTTTTCTGAATGCATCCAACATTCTTCTAGAAACTTTATGTCAGTTATGAAAAAGCAACGCATCTGCTTAACTAGTAGCCTTGTGTAAAGTTAACATTGTGGTATTCCAGCAATGCATTATTTAACATTGTGTTTCCTAATAGCTTTTAATATCAGTGCTGGGTAAATAAAATGATCTGGTTTGATAAGAATTGTACATTCGAGACTTTTGATTTATTACCAAATACTCGAGCCCACAAAAAAATATTCTTAAGGGTTAAAACATTGCAATAGACATGTTCCCTAGAAACTTTCAACTTAAAATAACATTTTAACTTATACTTTATCTTCCTTAATAAAATTTTTAAACTTATGTTTTTATGTTTTACGAGTATTATTTGTCACTTATTAAATAAGCTTTAAGTAAGCTTTTTTATCGTAAAAAGAAAAATGAACAAATATTAGTTTATTTTGGTATTTCTTTTTTTTAATTTTTTTATTAGGAAAGAGATATTCGACTCGACATACGCAATACGGGTGATTATTTATAAGACATTTGACCCTAATCTTTGTTTTATTAATTCTTGGCTGAAATAAAAATTTAGATTTTTGAAATTTTTGCTTGTTTTTTTTTGTTTTTTTGTTAAGCAACGTCTATATGCATTTCGTTCCCCAATTATGGAAGTTATCAGTAGACTTTAAGCCAAAAGCTTTTTGTAAAATACTCTCAATATATTTTTGAGAATCACAATATACAAACATAACAAGTCTAAAAGCTTCAAACAAAAATAAAAAAATATTTAGACAACAAACATCTTTATTCGATTTGGCAATTTATTTTATTTCTTGCATTAAGTTTGTTTGCTTTTAAAAATATCTGTCTTGTCACCCCCGAGAAATCCATTTTTTATTCCTGTTTGGTTTTTGATATGTTGTGGTAAATTACAATTTCGTCTACTGTTACGAAATGGTGTAAAAACTCGTCCACATAACGGTTAAACAACGCCAACTACTTCTGCAAATTTGTCGCAAGATTGCATTTGTGCTCAATTGTGAGCTAAAGCAGCACCCATGTTGTGAAAAGCTTTGTCATACCCAAGTGACTATTAAAAATTGGAACCACTTGTCCATGTGAGATTTTTCTATGGCTTCCACAATTTATATTCCTTTCTGTCTGTGTTCAGCCAACACTATGTAGTGAATTCTTTTAAATTACTTCCTGTGCAGAGGCGTCAAATGGACATCCACGACATTTATCATATTCCGTGTTTGTGCGGCCACAATGAAATTTCGTAAGGTCTTTATAGTATTTATTAAGCTTAGACCTGATTTGAAACATTTTTATAGCTATGCTATTTATGTCACGAACAAAAGAACACACAAACAAGAGAACACAGCCGATTGGCTGAAAGCAGGTTAACAGCTGCCGTCGACCACAAACAATGCATTAGTTTAATCGTACGCCGCTGGAAAAGAAAGTAATGGGAAATAATAAATAATAATAAATATAATATAATCTTACCGCATTGTTATTAACCACATTAAGTTTGTTTTACATAACTAAGCAGCATAGCTATAACCGCCCAGCGAAATAATCCAAAAAAGGTAAACAAAAGAATAATTTTCCTCAATTATTTACTTGTACATCACTTTCTTTAATTTTACGTAATGTGTTTTGTAACCGAGTGAAGAAATTTTGCAATCATAATAGTAAGTCATTATATGGCAAGTAGTTCTGATGGTAGTGTGAAATTTTTTACTGGGCGGGTGTCCTAAGACACCAGTCTTCAATTTTTTTTTTGTCAAAAAATACCATTTATCCATTATCTTATTAATTTGTTATAGGTTTGTTAGATTTTTAGGAAATCTGATCAAAGTTTAATATTTTTATATATTTTTTACTACCCTGTACAACATAATTATAAAAAAAAGGTGAGTGTATTAGCTACGGTCAACTTAAGAAGGTATGTGAATTGGCTAAATTGGCTAAGTAGTTTGGATGTAGTTTTGGAAATTTTTCAGTTAATGGGTTTTGTTTTTAATAAAGAAAGTCTTGATAAATGTCAACAATAAAGTTGGTGTAAACGGTATAGATTTTCAGAAAGATTTTAAACAAAATCTACTAGAATTTTTGTGGAGGTGTAAGTGTCATATTAATCTAAATATAAAAAATTTACTAAAGTAAATCATATTCTTCATATGACTAATATTTTTATTTTTATCATTTTAATTAATTTGAAATGCACATCTGAGAGAGAATTTTTCTAGCAAAACTTAGAATTCATCAACAAATTGTTGCACCCAATGGCACACATACATGTTTACAGCACTTGGTCCTTCAATTCCATTTTTTTATTGATTGATGTGTTACAACAATTTATTGCTATTTACCATTATTAGTGATGTTTAAGAAGCAACATATAGAACGATTTAGAAAATGATTTTCTCTTTTTTTATAATTTAAATTATTTTTACCATTAACCCATTCTATAAAGTTAATTACAAGTTGGTTTAAATCGTAATTTTGCACTTCATTGGGTTCGGTTTATGCATGACTGCCAATTTAGTTTATTATGATGCAGTGATGAAGGCGGCATTGGATGGAAGCAGTAAAAGTAAGTGTAAAGGATTATGGTGCAGCTCTTCTGTGGATATCTGAGAGCACATTATAACATAAGGTTTTTATGTGCCACGAGTGTTCATATGGGTTCATACAAATAAATTGTGTTTAATATGATAAGAATCGGAAAATTTATAAGCAGACAACGTGAATAAATAAATAGTTTGAAGTACATACTATAAATTTCTATTTTATGAATGTATGCATGTACTGAGTAATAGTGAATGAAATTTTATATTGAAATTTCTATAAAATTTTATTAATATTTGATTTCGCAATCATTAATAATTAATAGAAAAAAAGATATGTTATTTACCGGCACTTAACAATTTAATAGAAATAAAACAATTAAACGTGTGTCGGGTTTTATTTATTTTTATTTGTTTGTCTTACCAACTGTACGATTTTGCGAACATAAAATTTATATTAGGCTTCAAAATTGTAGCAGCCTGTTCATTTTAAGCGAATTAAAATTGATTTGGATTCATTAACAACGAACATTTATTCGAACGTCAAAACGAGTAGCAGCAATAAAAAATGCAAATGTCAAAATCAATCACTTGTTTTCTCGCTTTCGGCAAGTAAAATACGTTTGCCAATGATCCAATACCTATTATCTCATTTATTCACATTACTTTTACTTTAAGTTCTTACTCATACATAAGAGCCATGAATCCGAATATTATTTTAGGGTTTTGAACACCAAAGGGGAAAAGGATGTACGATGTACGTCTGTCCTTCACATTTTTCAATCCTTTCATTAGCCGAAGGCCCTAGAGAAGCCACAGAGCAGAGAATGACAAAAGTATCTTTCAGAATTGGCCATCAATCAACTATTAATGCTCATATAGGAAATTACACGCATTAACTTTAAACCGAGTGCGTATAACTATAAACATTCAACAACTTTGTTTACACACATTTTTTAAATTATGCCGCAACTATAACTAAACTTTATACACTGCATGAGCTACAATCATGCGCATGAGTATAAAAATACTTCGACTATTAATCGGCTACACATGCATATACACAGGGGCAGTTTTACATACACACACATACAGCATGTTTTTTTAATAGCTACACACACATCCACAAGTTTTCTATTACATTTTACAAACACCAATGTATGTATACGGTGGCAAATGAAGCATAAATATCCCGAGTATTATGCGTATATTTTTTTGAGCGATTAATAGTCTGAGTATAAGCGCACTCCAACTATAAGTATGACAGAGAGTCAATACGCTTGATACGCATGCGAACTTCAATTTATAGTTGTAGCGTATTTTAGTTTTGCGTATAAACAAAGTAGACGAAATACCTGAGCGTAATAATTATTTGCGCTGCATAATGACTATATACAGTTACTAAAATTAAGACTATTTTGTTTTATATATTTTTTTGTACTCATTTGCATTCTTCTAAAATTGTCCTGAATAGATTGGTATTGAAAATCCGCAAAATCAAATATATAGTTCGAATATGTGCGTAACAGATTAAACATTTTTTTTAATTTGTACATACACATATGTATTTTTATATCAAAGAAATTTAAAATATTTTAAAGCTTCAAAATTCACACAGTTTATTTATTTAAAGCCTAAACATTAAAATCATGTTTGCGGTTTAATAAATGCCATTATTATTTTTTAAACTAAAAATATACATGCATACAGTATATTCATAAATAGATTTTAATATACGTACTCGTAGATATTTATTTTTTCTCCAGCCGCCTGTGACCTCTGGCTGTGAATCTAATAACAAACATAAATATGTGTTGAAAGTTTCTATTATAAGAACACAGTTTTAAAGAATTAAATTAAGAGTCATAAGGTTAAAGGCAAACACAAAAATTAATATGAAAATGAACATCTTTGGAGGTCTTATTTATGTTCTGTACAGTGGAGCCAATTGTAAAATTAGTGCCCTAATTCTGTTCGACGATGGCATCGTCTTGTCTATGGATGTACAAAAGCCGCAATAGTAATTCTGAAAAATAATTATTATTTATTGTGTATGCTAGAAGGTTCGTGTATTTGCTTTATGATTTTGTGTCACCAAACATTATATCCAACACATATTTTTTCATATATTTTTCAAACTATTGTATAACACTTCAATTTCATTTTGATGTTTTAAAAACATGATAATAATATTTTTATTTTTCATTATCAAAGAGAAGAGCAATTTTTGAAGAATATAATTTAAAGAATTCAAAAACAAGAACTCAAAAGTATTTTCAAACAAAAACGCCCTAAATCTTCCTACAGGGCACTGACACACTGACACCTGCAGAAAATATAGCAGATTTTAATTAAAATCTTTATGAAAAGCTATACCGTTTACACCAACGTTTTTGGACATTTAATAAGATTTTTTACCCAAAACAAAACCCATTAACTAAAAAATTTCCAAAGCTACAGCCAAACAACTGCAATGTAGCCAATTCATACACCTTTTTAAGCAGACCGTAGCTAAGTCACTCATCTTTTTCATAAACATTTTGTACAGGCTACAGAATAGATTTCGTTTTGTATGGAAAATCTAGTAAACAGCAGCTAGATTTACCTCGAAATCTCATAAGTACTAGATTTTAAGATAATCTAAATACCTTATTACTAAATAAAGGCAAAAAATTTACTAGAAAATTGCAATTTAAATTTTTTTTAGTTATGAAAACAACTTCCGTATTATGTTAAAGATATAATCCACTATAGCGCAATGTATTGATTTTCGCCGGCTCACTGCAATAAAGTTTATTTTCAGATAATTTCGTATTAAATTTTCAAAAGCCATACGCACTCTCAAATATTAAGGATATGAAGGCAAATAAATAATAGCATTCTAAACCCATCGAAATCTTGAAATAGCTCCACATAAGCTTCATTAATTATTTTTTTTGATATGCCGTAATAATCACCCTAAATACGTGGTCCAAGGCCACCTTAATTTATATTTTACGATAAAAACTGAAAATTTATTATCTAATTGTGCATTTACACTGTCTCGAAATCTAGTACTTTCAAGATTTCGAGCTAAATCAAGCCAATTTTTTCCAGATTTCCCATAAAAAACGAAATCAAATTTTTCAGTAGATATGTAGGAAATCTAATAAAAATCCAATGTTTTTATTTATTTTTTACTATCCTGTACAAGAAAAGGTGAGTGAATTAGCTACGGTCTGCTTAAAAAGGCGTGTGAATTGGCTACATTGCAGTTATTTGGTTGTAGTCGTGGAAACAAATCAGTTGATGGGTTTTGTTATGGATAGAAAAATCTTGATAAATGTCAAAAAAAGTTGGTGTAAACAGCATAGATTTTCATAGAGATTTTCATCAAAATATGCTAGATTTCGTGCTGATTTAAATGCCTTATAATGAGAATTAAAACACATAAAAAATTTTAATTCTATCCAAAAAAATTAAAAATTGCCAAGTCCCCGTTCATACAGTCAAAAATTTGCTGCGAAACATTTTTGATTTCTCTTTTGAAACTGCATTCGCACACTGCACACTGTGCAGTTTTGTAGCTTAATGCATTTTCTCATATATTTCTCATGAGCATGAGGCGAAAATGACGTATTCAACAAGAACTTCGTGTACATGAAACCGAGTACTCTTTTCCATTCCTCTTTCCCCGTTCATCGACAAACACAAAAGTTTTGTAGCAAATGTTTCACTGTATGGACGAGGCTCAATTGATAGTTTCAGCTTAAAACATATTGATAACTCTGATTGAAAAGCGATTAACACTGCTGCTCTTATCTCAAAAAAAAAGATATTCGTAATAAGCAACGTCACATGATTGAGTACAAAATTCCAGCATGCATTAAACACAATCACCACAGCAAGCTACCGACTACCAAATGTCAAGGATATGAGAATGATGATGAATGAAGATAGCAAGGCAACAGGGCGACAGGTTGTTTTCTATGCTGATTTTGTCGTTATACACCAATTAAACTAATTTCTATTTCGTTACCTACAATGAGCAAATGCAGTGTTACCAGTATAATACAGAAACAATATCCAATAAATTCAGTGAAGTGCAGCTTTGATTCGCGCACGAAGGGTTCCGTACGTTGGGCTTTAAGCATTTTTTTAACATGACGTTTTTTTTTTGCGTTTTTGACGTTTTTTCAGCTGAAATTAGTTTAAATGTTTTTTTTTCTCTCTTTTTTCTCGTTTTTGCGATTTTTTCAGGTTTTAGCGTTTTTTTTCAATTTTGGCAATTTTTTTTTTAATTTTGGCGATTTTTTTAATTTTGGCGATTTTCCGGTTTTTTGCAATTTATTTACGTTTTAGAAATTTTTTTTAATATGGCAATTTTTTTTTGTTTTTGGCGACTTTTTTTTGGTTTGGCGATTTTTTTTTTATTTTGGTGATTTTTTAACTTTGGCGATTTTTTTATTTTGGCGATTTTTTTAATTTTAGCGATTTTCCGGTTTTGTGCGATTTATTTACGTTTTAGAAAATTTTTTAATTTGCCGATATTTTTCGTTTTGGCGATTTTTTTGTTTTTGGAGATTTTGTTTTGGTTTGCCGATTTTATAATTTGGGATTTTTTGTTTTACCGTTTTTGAAAATTTCAAGAGTTTCGCTTTTACGGTTTCCAAGATACAGCAAATTGTCAAAATTGCATTAACTGATGGAACACCCTTTAATATAAAGTTTTTGAAATTTTAGAGATGATTGTTGTAGTCTGTATAAAAATACACTAACCTTACAAATTTTATATATTGTATATAACATGGGATTTTAAAATTTTTCGTTGCTCGTTTTGGAACATCCTTTAATTGTTAAATCTCATGTATTTGTTGTTGTAGCGGCCAAAGGTCTACACACTCTGTCCAAATTTTAGGTCCGTATCTCTGACGGTTCTCGAGAAAATAGCCTGTGATGGACAGACGGACAGATGGACAGACGGACAGACGGACAGATGGACAGATGGACAGACGCACAGACAGACAGACGGACAGACGGACAGCGTAGCGAAAACAATAGGGTTCATGTTCACCTTTGGTGTACGAAACCCTAAAAATTTATGTAAAAAATAAATTGATTTATTTTTGTACTTTTACGTGAAATAAGTACATTTTAAAAGAGTAATTAATTTCTATAAATGCAATACTGAATTATGTATTTGTAGTTGAATATCAGGTGCAGATGGTGCTGCTGCCGTGCAGGGTTGTCAGATTTTTTAAGACCTATTTCGCCAAATTGATTTAAAAAATCGCCAAAAATCAGCTTTATGTTGTTTTTCTTGTTAAATATTTAATAATAAATTTATTTTTATATAACACTTATTAATATAAATTTTTATAAAATGATCGTATCAAAACTTATCAGAAAATCGCCAAAATTAGATATAAAATCGCCAAAAAATATTTCTTGTAAATTTTTTTTTCATCCAAATTCAAAACGCATTAATGACTATAATTAATATAAGAAAAATCATCAAAATCAAATTGTTTTGACTTCTTGCAGATGAATTTCGGTTGGATTTATTTTTTAAACTACTGCTTCAACAAAATAATTTTCATGAATTAGAAAAATTTTGAAGTTAAATTTTGTTAAAAAAAAAATAGTCATAGCAATCGCCAACAAATTTAATTATCGCCAGAAAAATCGCCAACAAATTTATTTATCGCCAGAAAGATCGCCATGTTGCCAAACCAAACATTTGGACGCCAAAGAAATTGAGAAATCGCCATATCTGACAGCCCTGCTGCCGTGTCCAAAATAATTAAGTAGCTGACTACGAGGCGACAAATGCTGCTAGCGGCATTTGAAGTCGTGTGCTCGTGTAGCCTGCTGTGGTGAATGTGTTTAATGCATGATGTATATATACATACATACATACATACATCATTTGGCTCCACTGTGCCAATGTCTATGTTATAAATTGCAAAAGTTTTCTTTTGGTATTCATGTTCTTGTTGCTTGAAACTAAATAACAAGCACACACGCTATGAATGTGTGTGTGTGTGTATGTACGCACTCATAAGGAATAATATTTTTTTCCTTCCATATCCTGCTTGTATTTAACATACGCAAACACACGCTTTAACATTGTTTCCAACATGGAACATATTCAGCTACAAACAAACATGTTAATACACTTATGCATACGGTGTTTTCATTTCTTTCTTTCCTTTTTTTTTCATCATATTTTATTTAAACTTGTTTGATCTAACCTCGCTAACAAAACCACTGACTTTGTTCAAAATATGTTCAGGTTAGTTTTTTATTTTGTAGTTTGTGTTTGTTGTTCATTTTACTCGTATATAATTTTTTTTCTCGGGGAGAAGCAAAAAAAATTTTTTTAATTTTTTTTATTTTTTAGGTTAAAGAAACTTTTGTTTATGAGTAACATCCCTATAGGAACTCAAACACATTTGTAAGTAACTTCAAACTAATTTTTTAATAACCACAACTGGTTGATTAAGTGACTTTTTTCCTTGTCGTCGACTCACTATTTTGACATAGGCATGTCATAGGCGGTAGTCAATTGGCCATCTCTGCATGACTTTTAAATTGACTACTAACTACTTATTTTTCAACCAATTTGTAGTTACTTAATATTATATAAAAAAAAAGATGTATGTTTATTTATATTATATATATACATATATGTATATATTCATATATATCTATCTAAATATATAAATACATATATGTCTATATAAATATTTATTATTATTATATTCACTAAAAATAAAAAATTCGTACATACATATACATATATGTAAATAAATACATACATACATATATCTATACATACGAACCGCTCATAGAAAATATTATTGAAATTATTTAGTTCTTTTTAATACAGTGAACAAAGAAAAAACTTGTACAGCAAACGCTCCGCTCTTCTAATCAAAATATCTCTGTTGCTTTGTAAGATTTTAAGATAAAACCAAAAGCAGTTTCAAGACAAATTAATAAGCTTTCTATAGAAATCTTTAATTTTATTAAGAAATTTATTTTAATACTAAAAAAATAACCTAACATAAAATAACACTATTTTCAAGAGCCAAAAAAAAACTTGTACACTAACTCTTCTTTCAGGAAGGAGCTATGAAATAAGGAATACACTAAAAATTAGTACTAAATGTGGCCACGTCTAGCATCTAATAGATTATTTTCATAGAATGAACTGGGTTTTTGGTAATTTTGGGAGCTATGTGGTCCAATATGCCCTGGAGAGCACTTTTGAGTTAATTTTTACACATAATCTACAGCTCGCGTAATTTTTTGTTCACATACGCCCACAGAATTTCATTTGTACTGAGGCCAAGGATCTAGGGAGGATGTGCCTGCAATTTTTTTCCATTGAATGGAAGCCATTCTCTTATTATTGAAGACGAAAGTTTCGGGTATTTAACTCTAACTAATCAATAGTCTCCACTTACATTTAATTTGGCAGCTAACTGTGCTAAATTATCTCTTAGTATGTTTAAATAATTCATTTTATTTATTGTACGTTCTATAAAAACCCGATTTCATACACCACTCGATCCCATTGGGCCCCATACCATCATATTACACCCCCCATGCTTCACCGTGTTATTCAGGTTATTATCGTTAAGGCTGGAGCTTTTCTTTGCCACGCAAAGAAAGATTATATTAATCACTATGATGACTTTTGGGACACTGCTGAATCCAAATTTAATATATTTGGATGTTATCGTTGTAGATTTTTGTGGCGAAGAGGAATTCCAGCATTAGTGATAAAAACCTGAATAACACGGTGAAGCATGGGGGGTGTAATACGATGGTATGGGGCCCAATGGGATCGAGTGGTGTATGAAATCCGCTTTTTATAGAACGTACAATAAATAAAATGAATTATTTAAAAATACTAAGAGATAATTTAGCACAGTTAGCTGCCAAATTAAATGTTAGTGGAGACTAGTGATTAGTTAGAGTTAAATACCCGAAACATTCGTCTTCAATAATAAGAGAATGGCTTCCATTCAATGGAAAAAAAATTGCAGGCACATCCTTTCTAAATCCTTGGCTTTAGTACAAATGAAATTCTGTGGGCGTATGTGAACAAAAAATTACGCGAGCTGTAGATTATGTGAAAGAATTAACTCAAAAGTGCTCTCCAGGGCATATTGGACCATATAGCTCCCAAAATTACAAAAAACCCAGTTCATTCTATGAAAATAATCTATTAGATGCTAGACGTGGCCACATTTAGTACTAATTTTTAGTGTATTCCTTATTTCATAGCTCCTTCCTGAAAGAAGAGTTAGTGTACAAGTTTTTTTTGGCTCTTGAAAATAGTGTTATTTTATGTTAAGTTATTTTTTTAGTATTAAAATAAATTTCTTAATAAAATTAAAGATTTCTATAGAAAGCTTATTAATTTGTCTTGAAACTGCTTTTGGTTTTATCTTAAAATCTTACAAAGCAACAGAGATATTTTGATTAGAAGAGCGGAGCGTTTGCTGTACAAGTTTTTTCTTTGTTCACTGTATGTTTGGTTGATATCTGCATGATATTTAAACCAATTTCTAGTCACTTGCAAAATAATTAATTTATAAGTTAGTGTTTTTTCTCAACTGATTATTTTATTTACTACAGGGATGTAAAATGTTAACAAACAAATGCATACGAGTATGTGTATACACACATACACATACATGCATTCGTTATACATACATACGTAGGTATCTATTTACACACGTATACTTAACACGTTGTTGAAAAAATATTTTAAAAGCAAAGTAATTCTCATGTTGTTTTTCCATTTGCTTATATAGTTACACATACACATACGTACATATGTATGTATGTATATTCCTTTATAAAGAAGGATCAATACATAAGTTCGTACGTATGTACTTATGTATATATGTTTGGTACAAAAAAAAAGTTTGTTGATAAATTTAATATGAAACCAAAAGTTATTCCCATATGTGTTCGCACATACTCATGTAATGTTGTTGTTGTATTTTTTTTTTAGTTATTCTCATTCTCATATTAACAAATTTTAGCATGTGTAAATAATAAGGCCGTATAAATAATCGAGTATTTTACAAAAGATAATAATAATTTCATAATATTGAAAAGTTTAATTAAATGTTTATGATTATGATAAATAAAAAGTTTAAAATGTGGTTAAAGGTTTATTGCAAAGCAACAAAACAATGCCATGAGTTCTGTAAAGGCATGATAGTAGCAGTTTTTGTTTGCCATTATGTTTTTAAAAAATATTTAATACTATTGATAAATGGTATTTGTAAAGCCGAAATTTTCTGAAAGTTTGCTAAAATCAGGGATACTATTAAATGTAAGAATATTTCAGAGCTCGCAAAATATGCTCAACCAAATTTTTCTGAGCGGTCTTCTTCACTCAAAAGACCTAAAAAAAAATTTGACGGAATCACTCAGTGTCTGAACAGCAAACCTCTTTTTGGTTTCAATCGTGGTCTCGCTCCCGGGTTATGGGTTGAGCGTAACACACGAATCGGTCTCTTACTGACCGCATGATACGAACAGAATCGTTCGTTGCTCAGGTACTGAGGGTCAGCAAGTGAGCAAACCAAGCAAAGTGTTTTTAAAAAGGTCTTTATTTTTATACACTTTACCAACAAAAATGGTAAAAGGGTATATATAGGTTTGTCATTCCGTTTGTAATTTCTATAATATCAATAAGCGACCCATAAAATATATATATTCTGGATCCTTATGCATAGGGAAGACGAATAAGCGATGTCCGTCTGTCCGTCTGTCTGTACGTGAAATCGGTTTTCCGAAGCTCCCAGAAAAGCTAGAGACTTCGTTCTTGGACTGGTGTGTCAGAAATTTTCCAAAATAGATTGGTATTGAAATTCAGCTAAATCGAGCGGACGATTGCAGAGCTGGAAAACTTAAACTTTATTTTGCCATATAAAAGTAACTACCGAAAACAAATTTTTATTTTTTTTTAATAAATAAACTTATTTTACACTTCAGTACGACTAAAATTGGTATTTTAAATTAAAAAAATATAAAAAAAATTAAAAAGACGTTCCAGAGTTGGAAAACTTTAACTTTTTGTGTTATGTAAAATTAACTATGTCTAAAACTATATTAGTATTTTCTCGAGAACCGTAAGAGCTACAGACCTGAAACATGAGAATTGGAAATTAAAGGGTGTTCCAAAACGAGCAACGAAAAATTTCAAAATCCCATGTAATATACATACAATTGTATGTATGTATGTATATACACTTGAAATTTGTAAGGTTAGTGTATTTTTATACAGACTACAAAAATTAACACTAAAATTTCCAAAAATTTAAATTAAAGGGTGTTCCATCAGTTAATGCAATTTTGACTATGCCATTTTGACAACTAGCTGTATCTTGGAAACCGTGAGAGCAAAACTCTTGAAATTTTCAAAAACGGTAAAACTAAATAAACAAAAAATTATAAAATCGTCAAACCGAAAAAAATCGCCAAAAACAAAAAAAAACCGAAAAAAATCGCCAAAAACAAAAAAAATTTCTAAGACCAAAATAAATCGCATAAAACGGAAAAATTGCTAAAATGAAAAAAAAAATCGCCAAAATGAAAGAAAATCGCCAAAATTAAAAAAAATCGCCAAAATGAAAAAAATCGCCAAAACGAAAAAAAGCACCAAATTACAAAAAAAAATTGCTAAAACTGAAAAAAATCGCCAAATGAAAAATAAATCGCCAAAATGAAAAAAACGCCAAAACGAAAAAAAACCTAAAAAACAGAAAAAATCGCCAAAATGAAAAAAAATCTCCAAAATAAAAAAAGTGGCCAAAACGAAAAAAACCCTAAAAAACAGAAAAAATCGCCAAAATGAAAAAAATCGCAGAAATGAAAAAAATCGCCAAAACGATAAAAAACCCCAAAAAAAACAAAAAAAATCGCCAAATTGAAAATAAACCAAAAAAAAAGAAAAAAATCGCCAAAAAAAACCCAAAAACAGAAAAAAATCGCAAAAATGAAAAAAAAAATCGTCAAAATGAGAAAAATCGCCAAAATGAAGAAAAGCCCAACAACAGAAAAAATCGCCAAAATAAAAAAACCTCCAAAATCAGAAAAAAACGCCAAAACGAGAAAAAAGCGACAAAACTGAAAAAATCGTTTAAACAGAAAAATTTCTAAAAAGCAAAAGAGCCTACATTTCGTGCGCGATTTAAAGTCACACTTTACTGAATTTTTTAATATTAAAGGAATTAAATGAACTAAGTTTTTTCTTATTTCGTTTTTGTTTCGTTCACTTAACAAATTTTATGTATTTTTTAAAAAACTAGATTGGTATCAATAATCAGAAAAATCCAAAATTATGACTCCAGGGTTGGAAAACTTACACTTTTTGTATTATGTAAAATTAAATAGGTCTAAAATTTTTTTCTTTTTCTTTATAAATTGAATATATTTTATGCTTCTGAAAGAAAAGTTTGGTGTATGAAATTTGAAAAATTAAAATTACAGCTCCAAAGATGGAAACTTAAAAAAAATTATAAATTTTTTCACAAAACAAATATGTATGTATGTGTCTGTATACTATATATATGTACGTACGTTGGTAAAGGGTATATAAGATTCGGCACAGATGAATATAGCACTCTTACTTGTTATTGTTGCGTTTGCTTTTTATTGTTGCCTTAAATATTTCGTCACAGGCAAAGCATTAAAGAGGAAGGGAGAAGATAATAATAAATAACAATAAAAATAATTGTAAATCAAACTATTTGTCAAAAAAGTGTAAATGTAAAATAAAAGATAGATATTTGTACAACAAAAACAAAATTAATCTTCATGCATGTAAATGTTTACATATCCACACTCGCAACACACATACATGCTCAAAGGACCGTTTGCCGAGATTTTACAAAATAAAGGGTCTCGAGTGAACACATCAGCCGAGTGATCGAAACAAAACAGTCGTTGGATGAGCGAAGAGCAATCCAATGAAGAACGAAGTTTGAGGGTTTTTCGCGACAGTGTCGCATCCAGTGATGCCAACTTTTTTGGCTCTGAAAGCATATCAAAATTTAAAAAAAAACACTAAAAAGCCTAATTTTGAGATCTAAAAGGCGTAAAAAGCACTAACGTGAAAAACGAGTGAAGTTTAAAAATATTTTACTTGAGCTTTAAAGTTCATAGTAGTTACCAAGCACTTTAAGGCTAACATTGCTTTGTTAAGAAATTGTATGCAAAAAACAACTTTAATTATTTTGTAATTTAATAATAAATACTAGTAACACCGCCGTGTTCAACAACCACTTCACGGCTTATGATGTACAACATCGAATACAAATTAATTCGAGTATTCAAATAATTTTTTATTTTATTAAATAAATTTGTATTATCTTGAAGTAAAGCAACCTAATTTAAAAAGTATGAGCTTCTGACATGGAAGGAAAACAGATAAACATTTTTAAGAAGTAAAAGTAAAAATAATATGATGAACAAAGAAAAATTATGGCAATATATTTTATTCGAATGAAATGAGTATTTGAATATCCAGATTTTTTCCATTCGTTTTGACTGTATGTACATCACTAAAACATTTTTGTATAATTGAATTTATTTTAATATTTTTGTTATGGATTTTGCTATGTATTTCGAATCAGTTGGATAATTTGGTGATGTTTTCCATAATATAACAGAAATAATAAATTTAAGATAAGAGTTAACACTTCTAGCTTCATTTTTAGATGTATCATGAATCAATATGTGCTATATTAACAAAAATATTTGAAGAACTAAATACACATTTTGGAAATATCAACTTAAAGGACCCTTAACAAACATAGGTGCCTACTTTAGAATTATGATATAATAATTTTTTTAGAATACAACTTTACTTAACATTGCTTGGCAAAGCTTTGTTAATTTTTTTTGCATACGACCCTAATAATATTAAATATTTTCTAAGCTATCCTCTATTTCGGCAATATTAACATGTTTAATGAAATATATCAGATGAAAAGGTATGCTTTAGACTGAAAAAGTAAATACAAAAAGTTTTTATTAAAGTAATTTTAAGAAATACACAAATTTTTTAAAAGCACTACTTAGCGCTTTTTCTTAGTTTGGCACTAACGCTCAAAATTTGGCGTTTTGAGTCTTCAAAAAGCACTAAAAATAGTGATAAAAGAACCAAGTTGGCATCGCTGGTCGCATCGTGTCAGTGGACGAGTGTTTTTTTTTCTGACAACACACACGAGAGAGACCAATTATTGCGAGCTCTGGAATATTTTCATGGAGCTTATTGGATTGACGCAGCAAACATTTTTCGCATGAATATTTTCTGGAATATGCGTTGACTGGGAGAAAGTTACATGGAAAACAAAAACAAAACTGTGTAAATATAAAAAATGTGTTTTTGTTTCTCATATAAAATTAAACGTTTTTAAAAGAGATAGAGAGAGAGGGAGAGAGAGAGAGAAAAAAAACGAGTTGAAATTCTCACGCAAAGTATATTTATATAAAGTATATGCAGGTCTACAACAACTAAGAAAATACAAAAACAACATGCGCTTTGTTTGTGTAAAAATAATGGATGAATGTCAAAAACAGATGATTACAACCAGATCTGGGCAACTTGCATTACTTTTCATAAGCACTGATTGGAAAACAAAAATTTTAGTGAAAATTTAAATTTGATGTTTGTAATGCACTATTTTTTGCACTTAAATAAAATCTCTTAATAGTAATGGATTAATATTGCATTAGCAGCTAATCGTATGGCGAAAAATGCACTAATTTTGTATTGCCACTAAGCACATCATGAAGTAATGCAATATTATTGCAATAGCACATATTGTACACAGTAAAATTATATAAAATGTAATCATATTTTTATCAGATAATACAAATAAAAAAAATACAGTAAAGGAACATTGAAGGCACCTGTATAAGTACATTCATACAAATGAAAGATCAGGACTTAGGATTTCGTTTATTTTATTGTAAAGTTATATCTTAAAAAATGGTGATTTTATAAACGGAATATACTACCGCTTGGAACAATTTAATCAAGTTTTGTCTTTCTCTTGAAAAATGATTTTTGCCTTAAGTGGCTATATGTACATAGAAAAAATTTAAATATTTATGTATGTACTATGTACAGATTTACGTTCTATTTTTCGCCATGTGATTTGGTGCTAGCGCAATATTAATGTATTACTTTGGAGAGATTTTAGTTTAATGCCAAAAAATTGCACTATAATTATCAAAGTTAGTTCTAATGTAATAAATTTGCATTTGTATTGATTTGGTTTAGTGCGGGAAAATGGTCAATGCATTTGCTTATTTAATGCAAGTCCCAGATCTGCATACAACAAGAAGGAAATGTATGGATACACAAAACCAAAGTAAATTTATTATTTGATAAACCTTTATTACGTGAAATAAGTATAAAAAGCTACATATTTATTTTAATAATTAAATATAATTATTTTTAAATGTTTTGAAACACCTTTTTTAAGTAAAAGTTTATTTCAACTTTTTCACTACACACAATTGTGTATAACAAAGCAAAGCAAAACAAAATGGTGTACGAAAATTGTAAACAACTTTTGACATTCATGCATTGACACTACACGAGAAAAAAATTAATCACCTGAGTACTTGCATATACTTTATATAAATTTACTTTGTTCTCACGTTTATTTCATTTTAGAAATGCATGACAGTGTTACCAGCTTAGGGGATTTGTCACCAAATTGGAGATTTTTTTTGCGATTGAAGATGAAAATTTCGTATTAAGGTTCTGTGGATTTATTGGGGATGATAACCAAATTTATGGGGATTTGTTGGTTATTTTTTTATAACTGATGGCAAAACAAATGATTTTTGAACTAAGAAATATGCGTCTGGCAAGTTTAAAAATGCGTGTTACTATTCTTAGTGTATGGTTTCTAATAAAGAAGAAGTATCAAGGCAGATTAACCAATAATGACTACTACCAAAATAAAAATACGCAACAAAATGCAATACGACTTGTTGGAAGCAATTCTTAGAATAAACACACACTTTAAAAATAATTCGATTTGTTGTGATAAAATTTAATCCTTCTGCTGTTTAATACAAGTACTATGTACAATAAAGTTTCTGAGGCTGATGAATCAGAATATTTCGATTCTGAAGTTTCTGAAATGGTGTAAGCCTTGGTTAACAATTTTTTATACATGTGCTTATTAAACTATGTAAATTTTTCCTTGCAGGTTTTATAAGAACAAATCAACTCCAATATTCATAAAAAAAATAAAATAAATTTAAAATCCATTTTAGGAAAATTTTTTATGAAAAATGTTAAAGAAAAAAAATTTTATGAATATGGGGGTAAATTTATATGAATATAAATACAGCCATTTTTTCCATGAAGTTTCCAATACATCCTACTAATCATTTATTTGAAAAAGAATTGAATAAAACCAACAAGTACGTATATAATTTTTTGTATATACAGTGAAAGCTCTCATAACGGACACCTCTCATAAGCGAAAACCTCTAATAATCGGACGAGTTTTGTAGATCCAAAATTAAAATAAAAGAATATGTAACTCTCTCTTAAGCGGACACCTTTAATAACCGGACAAAAACACCACGACCGTGAGTGTCCGGTTGTAAGAGATTTTACTGTATATAGTTATATCGTCCCCTTAATAAAACAATAGTGTATAATCTTTTTTGCCGTTTCGAGATAATGGAGTTTAAAGTTTTTGTGTTATTAGACATCTGGGAAAACAGTAATATTTCAGAAAATATTCAATGTTTTTAAGCTGTGGTCATTTAAATATGTGGTGGAATCAGTTATGTACACTCTTATTATGCAATAAACAAATTATGGTGTACAGGCGTATACACTGTTGTTTTATTGAGGGGACGATATGTACTTATGTTGACATTTTATAATTAGATAACACTGCTAACAATATCATTAGTACATACTGATTTTGAGAAGCAATGTAGATGTGAGTGGGGAGCAAAATTTATTCAACTCATGCAGTTCTCTGAAATGCAACACAAAAAACCATTGCATACAAATTTCCCATAGAAATATGTATGTCAAATAAGCACTTAATAAACTTTTTATGAATACGCTAAGCAGCTCAGGGCTGAAGAACATCTCTCGCATCATCGTAATTATTTCTTTAGTGCGGTCAGGCTTGTGTGTGTTGTTTGGCTTTCGAGAGTTTTTCGTCTCGCTCGCAATGGTTGACTGATCTGCCACGGATAACCGAATAATCTTGCGGTTCTATTGTAGAATTTCGTTGACAACCACGTTGCTACTTTCTATGTGAATGCATAATTTGGATAAAGTCGGTCGGTCACAAAAACATTTTTAAGAATACTGTTAATAACATCATGGCCATATGGTCTTAGTCACCCCATCCATTTTTGTGCAATCATATTCTGCAAATTTACTTTGCAGAGTATGTACCAATAAATAAAAAAAAGTAAACTCCAGCGCTGGCAAATTATGTACATTTGAAAATGTTTAATAAAAACTGTGTAATTTAATTTGCAACTATACTATCTTACCAAAATTTTAATAAATTTAATAAAAATGAAATGCTTCTAGCACGTAAATATTTTAGCGGTGGTTGCGGCCACTTCTGCATTTTAATACTTCAAAACTCAACTGTCAACTGCAAGTTTAATAAACATTTAAAAACAATACTTACGCTCTCTAGCAGAAAGTCATTGCATATATCTTAAAGTTGCAGAAATGCAACAAATATTGCTTTTCGCTTTTATTTCAGTGCACTTTAAAAAACATCATGCTTCGGGAGACTTATAAAAAAATATAATAATTTTGCTACAGCTACGTGAAGTTGACGCGCGTTGCATTCTTGTTAAATGTGAAATATATATTTGGGGTATTCACACCAGTGTTCCAAGTGTCATAATGTCTTAACATTTTAACATAGTTTATAAAAATTGTTGTTGTGGCTCAAACAACAAGGTCATAAAGAAATAAGACTTTCTCAGCTATGTTTATTGTTTGTCATAAATACATGAAGAAACGCGTGAGATTTTAACAAAGCAATTGAGAGAGAGAGTAAGCTAAGAGAGGTGCTAAGACCAAATTTTATTTATAATTGTAAACTGCTGTGAGCAAGTCATATTTTTTCTTGTTATTACTTTAAAACGTGTTAATTTATGAGTACCATTTGAATACCCCAATTGTATAAAATATGGTTATTTCATGATGTATTAACGAGCCCATATAAAAAGAAAATTTTTTAATAAAACTTGCATGGTCTTTCTTTATTTTTATGCAGGATTGTAAATATTAATCCAATGCCGCCTAGTGTTTGCCACTTGAGAAAAATGTGACCAAATGAACCTAAAAGCAACAAAATGTTATTATGTTTTTTATGTGTGATATTGTGACGAAACACTCACAGCAATACTTCAGCATTCATGCCAACAATTCAGAACGATTGTTGTTTTTGAAATACGACTGACTACAGAGTGATGCATAACGAACAATGTTGTACATATGTATAACTCCATAAACACATAATAACATACAGTTAAATTTTATATTTTATGAGCTGAGCTTGCATATCCTGGCATGATGGTTATTGTCATCTAGATATTTTATTTTAAAACATTCACATTTCTTTGGCATGCCAAAATATTTTATGGCAGCCGGTCTGTCATTGATTTAAACGCATTAAAATTTTCTAATTAAAAGAATTATATTGCAGATATCACACTTATGAAATAACAGAATGAGAAAATTGTTATAGTGCAATATATTCTAAGAGTGATTGTACGTACATACAGTGGTGTTTAAATATCAAAAAATTAAATTAATTTGCAGTTTCAAAGGGGGCAGGTGTATTTGTATAAAATGATTCGTGCTTTTAGCAAAGTTAAAGCTATACTTATATTGTTAAACACATTTTAAAGTTTATTCAAATCGTATATCTTATGGCGGTTTGTTCAATGAAATCGGCTGTACAGCTTTTTAATTAATGTGCAATATATGAAACATAAACCTTGATTTCTAATGCAAAATGATAGGAAAAAAGACAAATCAATTACATCGTTTATAGTGCATTTCAATTAAAATCTTTATCAAAATCTATACCGTTCCCACCAGGTATTTTCGATATGTATCAAGATTTATTCAAAATAGTTTCTTAAACTACAACCAAACAACTGCAATATAGCGAATACACACACCTTTTTAAGTACACAAGCTGACTTTTTTGTACAAATTAAAAAAAAAATAATAATAGTAACATCACTAAAAGGCCATTTACACCAGCACAAAATCTAGCAGATTTTAATTAAAGTCTTTATCAAAACCTATACCATTTACACCAACTTTTTTTTTTGCATTTATCAAGATTTTTTATCCAAAACAAAACCCATTAACTGAAAAATTTCCAAAATTATTACCAACCAACTGAAATGTAGCCAATTCGCAGACCGTAGCTAATACACTAATCTTTTTTATAAATATATTGTACAGAGTAGTAAAAAGTAAATAGAAATATTAGATTTTGATTAAATTTCCTACAAATCTAATGACAAACTAGATTTTGTTTTCTATGGGAAATCTAGTAAAAAGCAGCAAGATTTAGCTCGAAATCTCGTAAGTATTAGATTTCGAGACAATGTAACTGCCGTATAAGTTTTAATAATTCTTATAGTGCATTTACACTGTCTCGAAATCTAGTACTTCCGAGTTTTCAAACTAAAGCAAGTGCTTTTTTCCAGATTTCCCATACAAAACGAAATCTAATTTTTCAGTAGATTTGTAGGAAATCTAACAAAAATCCAATGTTTTTATTTATTCTTTACTACCCTGTACAACAAAAGGTAAATGAATTAACTACGGCCTGGTTAAAAAAAAAGTGTGAATTGGCTACAATGCAGTTTTTTGGTTGTGGTCTTGGAAACAAATCAGTTGATGGTTTTGTTTTGGTTAAAAATATCTGGATGAATGTCAAAACAAGTTGGTGTAAACGGTATAGACTTTCATAAAGATTTTAATTAAAATATGCTAGATTTTGTGCTGATGTAAATGCCCTATAAGAATTATTAGAACTTAGTAATGCAACTATTATTATTTTTTAAGTATGTACAAAAAAGGCAGTTTGTGTACTTAAAAGGGTGTGTGAATTCGCTATATTGCAGTTGTTTTATTGAAGTTTAGGAAAATACTCAGTCAATGGTTTATATTTTGGATAAGAAATCTTGATAAATGTCGAAAATAACTGCTGTTGAACACTATAGATTTTGATAAAGATTTTAATTGAAATATGATAATTCTTAGTAGTTCTTATACCCTTTACCAAAAATGGTAAAAGGGTATTTAGAGGTTTGTAATTCCATGTGTAATTTCCATAATATTTATATGCGACTCATAAAATATATATATTCTGGGTCCTTATGAATAGGGAACACGAATAAGCAATGTCCGTCCATCCGTCCGTCTGGTGTACGTGAAATCAGTTTTCCCAAGCTCCCAGCCAAATACTTCGGTCTTGAACTGGTGTATCAAAAATGATACAAAATAAATTGGTTCTGAAAATCAACGAAATCGAGCAGACGATTTCAGAGCTGGAAATCTTAAACTTGATTTTGTCATATAAAAGTAACTAGATAACACAAATTTTAAAATTTTTTTGTCAAATAAACTTATTTTATATTTCAGTACGAATAAATTTTGTATTAAAAAAATATAAAAATTAAATAAAAAATGTGTTTTCATTTTTTACCAAAAATGGTAAAAGGGTATTTAGAGGTTTGTAATTCCATGGGTAATTTCCATAATATTTATATGCGACTCATAAAATATATATATTCTGGGTCCTTATGAATAGGGAACACGAATAAGCAATGTCCGTCCATCCGTCCGTCTGGTGTACGTGAAATCAGTTTTCCCAAGCTCCCAGCCAAAGACTTCGGTCTTGAACTGGTGTATCAAAAATGATCCAAAATAAATTGGTTCTGAAAATCAGCGAAATCGAGCAAACGATTTCAGAGCTGGAAATCTCAAACTTGATTTTGCCATATAAAAGTAACTAGATAACACAAATTTTAAAATTTGTTTGTTAAATAAACTTATTTTATGTTTCAGTACGAATAAATTATGTATTAAAAAATATAAAAATTAAATAAAAAAGGCGTTTTCAGAGTTGGGAACTTTAACTTTTTTGTTATATAAAAATAACCTACAAAGACTTGCTTTTTCCTTTTTCCTTTTTATCTATAAATTTAAAATATCTTACATTCTTAAAATTAAAAGTTTGGTGTAAGAAATTAAAAAAATTTTAAATTATGATTCCAGGGTGATACATGAAATTAACTAGGTCTAATAATTTTTTTTTATATTTTAGTTTATATATATATTTTATGTTTTGGAAAGAAAAGTTGGGTATAGGAAATTATCCACAGCTGGAAAATTTAAACTCTTTTTGATATTAAAGTAACTAAATAAAACTAGTATTTGCCTTATTTCTTTTTTCTTTGTTCACTTAACATATTTTATATAATTAATAAAGAACAATTATGGTACAAAAAAATCTAAAAGGATGATTCCAGGGTTGGAAAAAGTACTTTGTCTTTGATATATAAAACTAATTAAATATATCTAGTTATTTCTTTGGTAATTAAATATGTACTATATTTTAGAAAGAAATAAATTAGAACTGGTATTAAAAGCAGAAAAATTTAAATTATGCTTCCAGGGTTGGAAATTGAAAAAAAAAATTTTGGTAAAAAAACTACCAAAAATAATTTTTTTTTCGGTTAAACATATTTCGTGTTTTAGGAAGATCTTTATTAAAGCAAATTCTTTAGTCAAAAAAAGTCAAGAATATTTCAGTAATATTTCATAGGAAATAAGTCAAAATTTATAAAAACAAACAAAAGAATATATTTCTTGATATATATACATTTATAAAATTTTAGGTCAGGTGAGGTTACATAGAAAAAAAATTTGCTGCAGTAAACACGCTTAATTTAAGAAAAAAATACAAAAATCTATTAAAAATGTAACTGATTCAATTAAACTTTTGTTTAGAAATTGAATTAATTTAAAATTTTACTTGACTCAACAAAATTTTAAATTAATTTTTTAATTTTTTTTTCTAAAATTAAACATATATATTTCGGGAAATTTTTTTTTTCTGTGTAGCTTAAGTTTGGCATGCCTCCTTTGTTAATATAAAGTAAGCTTTCAGCTCACTTTAGTGCTGAAAGCAGGTTCCCTTGCTTCACTTGGGAGTTGGAAATGGATAGTGCAAGCACAGATGATGAAATATTAATCTGATGAGATGAGGAATTTCTTTGCCAAATGCGAAAATATAACGAATAATAAAGGAATGCGATAATGCGTTATCAGGGGAAGAAGCAAATTACGACATTCGATACAATTCGAAATTTAAAAATATTTCCATATAAACTCTATTGAAATATTTCGTAATTTCGTTCGATATCGAGTGCTCCCAGAGTGCCGGGGAGCGAAAATCTCGCAGCTGGCAATCAACGTGTTAAAATATTTATATATATACATTGTAACACTATGTTTGAAAAGTCGAAAATTATGTCGCTTAAGCTTTTTTTTTTGTGGTTATGGCATGATATAGCAATATTCTATCTTAAATATTAAATAGTTCTAGGACGACAACTTGTATAATAAATTGTGTTTTTCATGATTTAGATTTTTAACTAAGTACACACACACACACACATACACATATACACACATACAGAGTACATGTATTATTGTTTATCCTGGTCACTTCTTTATAAGTGTTAACAAATGTACAGAAGTGATTCTCGTTTCTGGGACTTTAACACTAAATCTTTGCCACACTGCACTTAAGGAAGATGAATAAAGAAACAAAACAAAAAAAAAAAAAAAAAAAACTAACAAAAAAACGATAAAAAGAGGAAATGCTTATTTTTTATCGGCCTCCTGGGAAATAAACGGAAAAGGTCATAAAATGTATACAATATACATCGTTTGTTATTTCTTCATCTAATACTTTATTTCTCATCTTGGACTCGTATTTGATTTGGTTTTTATGTCGACTACAAGACAACACAGCACATTATTGTACATGTGTACTTCATTTATATTTCTGATTATACAATATAACAAATAAACCAACATACTTATTTATACATACATACATACTCGTACATACATATATGAGATATTTTATTTCAAAGGATATGACTAAATGTATGGGTATGTTTTATGGTTAGAACGGGTGATTATGATGATGCAGTGTAACAAGATACAGTCTTTTCTCTTTATTGTTTCAATGTCTATAAAATATTTTACTTTTTTTATTTTGCCTTTAGGTTTTTTTTTTATTTGTGTATTTATCACCCTGACCAAGTGTCATCATGGGCAAGACTGTAAAAGCCTAAAGGATTTGTATACATACATACATATAGACAAAAGTGAGCATATATAGAAATGTGCACAATCATAATAACACAGAGATTTTGCAGTGGATAAGACAGCAAATAAATAAAACCAGACTCAACATTACTTTTGTGTAAAAATGGACAAATGACATAAAGTGACCAAAATGGCAAACTCTCTTTTTTTGAAGGCCCTAACGAAGACCACAAATGGTTTTGTTGTTATAGCGAAGATACCGTTTGCAATTTAAATCATAATGAAAACATTAAAGGAAAACACTTACTTAAACATTAAACTTTTAGTGATGCTTAGTCAAATTATATAAAAAATATTTGGCTTTTATTTAAAACGAGTCATAATGAATACAAATTTAAAAAAAAAAACTTATTTGTTGTTGGTTAGAGATGTCTAGATACAGCTTTAGCAATAATAAGTAACAAAAATATGTTGTATCAAAAAAACCTAGTCGTTTATGCATTAGTCACATAAAGTACACTTTAACCACCATATTCATAAAATTTTAAACGAATTTTAAATGTTTTTTATATTTAAAATTTTTCATGAAAAATTTTCCTAAAACGGATTTAAAACTAATTTTATCTTTTTATTTATACGGGGTAAGAATTTAAAATAAGTAATATCAAACTAATTATAATTTGAAACGAAATCTTAAGTCGTTTTACAAATGAACAAAATGACAAAAATTATGATGTCCTTATTAGTAGCATGTTTGCTGAGTTTTTCTCTACAACTTATTCTGTTAAAACGTTTGATGATTCAATCGAGCACCCATTTCCATTAGCTGAAAGTCTATCTACATCCTTACCCAACTTTGATATACATATATGTACTTGGTCATAAATTAATTTAAAAAAAATTATATTTTCATATGATGTTGACCCCGATAAAATGCCCAGTTGTATTTTAATCAACTGTGCTGAAGCCTCAAGCTATTCCGCTGACTGTGATGTTTAATTTGTCAATTAAATATGAATATTTCCCTGATATTTGGAAAAAAGTCCTTCGTTGTTCCGTTGTTTAAATCTCAAATTGAAAATTACCCTGGCTTCGCAAAGCTAAGTACTATACCTAAATTGTTTGAAAAGCTTATCACTGAATATATATACTATCAAGTTGCAAGTATCATATCCCCGTGTCAACATGGCTTTCAAAAAGGATGTTCTACAACCACAAATCTTCTTCACCTAACGATCACAATAAATAGAGACGTTTTACAAAGGATGCAAACAGATGTTATCTAAACGAATTTTAGAAAATCATTAGACAAAATTAATCATTTACTTTTTAGTTCTAGATTACACTAGGCAAGTGTTATTGCTAAGCTGATTAGTTTGTTAGCGGAAAGAGACGAAGGAAAAAGAAACGTTTCTGTGCCACTCGTCTCCCTTTCCCTCAAACTAATCAGCTTAGCGATAAGACTTGCATAGTGTAAACTAGGACTTATCAAAAAACTTCAAATAATGGGATTTACAGATCTAATCCTAAACTAAATCGTACTTAACAAATAGATCACAGACAGTTCGTTTCAGAAACAAATTGTTTAAAAAGCATAGCCATACCTTCAGGTGTACCCTGGAAAAGCCATCTTGGACCGCTTCTGTTTTCATTATTTATTAATAACTTGCCCACGGTAATCAAATCTTCATCTGGCCTAATATATGCCGATGATGTAAATTTTTTTTTTTATTTATAATAAATTTTTGACTCATTAACTTCTTCAAATGGACCTAGAATTACCTTCTGAGTGATGCAACGCAAATTTAATGCTGCTTTGAATAAATGTAAATTAATGATATTTGTAATTGATAATTGAATTACTGCACACAATTTTCTTGGTGATCATCAATTGGATTTGGTAGAAAGTTTTCTAGACTTAAGTAGTTTACTAGATCCTAAGCTGAATTTCATCTCTTATATGTTTAACATTTGCAATAAACAAGGCCAGAGGTACACAAAGCAAAATGCAAAAGAGTTTAACGACCCGTACATTGGTAAAGCATTGCAATTCTGGAATATGGATAAATAATATAAGATCATATTGATCAAATTCACACTGATGCTATTAAATCGGTGCAAAAGCAATTCATGTTATTTTGTCCTCGACTTGAACTTATTAAGCTGCTCACTTTAAAAAGGCGTAGAACTATGCTGAATGTATCATTTGTCTTCAATATTATTAAAGATGATATCTGTTCCGGACTTATGTTCAGCGAAATTTCGTTTAATGTTCCTCAACGTACATCCCGTAATTTTATTTCTCTATCGGTAAAAGTTTATGGAGCCAATTATGCTGATGCCGACACAGAGAAAACAGTGCATACCAAATACCTCAGAAAATAGAACAAAATTAATAAGAAATCTCTATGGTTTTTTTCAATAAGGAAATCGTATTAATTTCATAGAAAATAGCTTTTTGAAAAAATCAAGAAAAAATCTTCTAGTTTTTATTTGGTTATCTTATTGATTTTTTCAATAAGGATTTCTTCTTGTTTTTATTAGGCGACCTCATAAAAAAATTGCGTCTTTATTCTCTGTAGTTATGTATTTTCATTTAAATTCTATACCATATAGATATGTATGTATGTATGTATGTAGTATATTGTAGATGTTATTTATTTATACACATTTTTTATATTCTTAACTAACTTACTCACCAAGTATTGAACCAGCAAACTTCTGACTGATAGACAAGCACTCTAACCAATTTGCTAACAAGCAGCCTGAATAACCATTGAAATTATTGTGCAAACATTCTTATACAAAAATGAAAAAGATCATGAAAAAAATTGTCTCTATGTCTATTTATAGATATGAGATAACACAGCACCTCATAAAATCAACAAGATTTCCTTATTAAAAAAAATCAATAAGATGCTTTACACATAATCCCATAGGAACCTACTAAAATCAAGAAGAAATCCTTATTAAAAAAATCAATAAGATAGCCTAATAAAATCAAGAAGAAAAACTTTTTAAAAAAATTTATAAGGCAACCTAATAAAATCAATAAGAAATCCCTTTAGTTTACAATTTATAAGAACACCTAATAGAATCAAGAAGTTTTTCTCTATGGATTTTTTTTTTTTTTTTTGGTGCTAAAAATAACGGAAATTGAGTAAAATAAATTGTGAATAATAATATTTCTTCTTAATTTTATGTGGTTTTCTTCTTGATAAAATTAGTAAGATTTACCACATAAAAACAATAAGGAATCTCTATGAAAAAATCTTCGCTTCTTTCTGCCTAAAAACGATTCATAGAGTAACTCTTCTTGATTCTATGAGGCAGTTTTTTCTCTGTGTATGCTGAACGTATTATTTGTCTTCAATATTATTAAATGTTCTGGATTTATGATCAACGAAATTTCGTGTAATGTTCCTCAACGTACATCCCGCAATTTTATTTCTCTAT
This sequence comes from Tachina lurida, assembly GCA_944452675.1. NCBI lineage: Eukaryota > Metazoa > Arthropoda > Insecta > Diptera > Tachinidae > Tachina > Tachina lurida. Next base: position 177,818,251 of record OX101752.1, read on the forward strand.
CGGTAAAAGTTTATAGAGCCAATTATGCTGATGCCGATCCTCTTAGAAGAATTTATTACAAATTTAATCAATTGTATAGATTTATAGACTCTTCATTAAATGCTAATGTTGAAAGGAATTCGATTGTAAATTTTCTAAACTCATTATTTTGTATTTTTAACCACCGACCAAGAAAAAGGGATGTTGTAAGTTTGTAGTGTGTGTCTGTGTATCTGTGTGTCTGTCCGTGTCCATGTACAGCCCAAACGGCTGGACCGATTTTAATTTGTTTTTTTGTTTGAAATGTAAATTGATCGAGAAGAATCTTTACTACGTTTGAAGAAAATCGGTCCAGCCGTTTAGAAGATATCACATATTTTCTAGATATATCGAGGGTTTTACAATTTTTAATTTTTGTTATTATTTTCTATTTTTTGAAATTTATTTAATGCTGTGAATTAGTAATTTAATATGAGTTAATAATTAATAATTGTCTGTAAGGAAATAATTCCATAGACAAATAATAAATAAATAAAAGTACTGGTTGTAAACTCTTAAAGTATACTTTGCTTTGACTATGAATATTGCCATTATTTCCTCAAGTTTCAAACTGTACATTAAAAAAAAACGAACACGACATTATAAACAAAACAGCTAAACAACTTTACAAAGCTTTTTCTTTCTAAGCTACAAAAAAAAGATATATTAACATAGTTTCTAGTTTGAGCGCACGATATGTATTAATTTTGCATTGAACTTTAGTTAAATTGTATAGATTTGGGATAAATCTCCAGATAATATAAACAAAAACATTCAAACGATTAAACATTGACCACGCCATTAACAGCAAATTTATAACTCAGAGGTTACAACATGTGGCAGACCACCACACAACAATACACAAGTGTGATAAGCGGCAGCATTAACTCGCAAAATCAATAAACGATATAGAAAGCAAGACTTTGTTAAATTAAATATGTATTAATTTTCCCCAGGATACAGAAAGGTTTCTTTTATAATTATTGCTTTGCGAAGGAAACAATTAAATTTCAAAATATATTATTTTTCCATGTTGTGCTTTTGCCAAATGTTTATTGATTTCATACAAGAACCTTTAGTTCGACAGATTGAAATATACGAATACATGCATGCAACATTAATTTGTATAGTGAATGTTTATTAATATCTTGGGGCTTAATTAATTTTATTAATTGAAAACATCCAACATAGATAGATGATGCTCTTTATATTAATGAGGGATAATTTTAGCCATGGCGTAAATGTAAGGGGATACAAATTATTTTATAAGAAAAAAAATTTATAATATATATAAATATAATTTTTTTTCGTTTTTGTGATAAATGAACCAATACCAAATGATGTTTAAAAAGAGTAACAGGGAATATTACTCAGCTTATTCAAAAAACAATCTCACTACATCGTTAGAGGAAAAGGCAAGAAGGACTTCCACTTGAGAACGCAAAATTACAAAACAAAAATTTTAAATCTGAGTAGTACTCGTAGCTCCGGAATTACATGTGAAGCTGTGGCTAATAAGTACATATATATTAATGTATTGTTTAGGTAATTGATAAAATAATATATTGTTACGTTTTTGCCTTTTAAAAATATTATTTGGACTTCCAGTATAGCCTGGTGGGTAGTAGCGGACGTCGCACAGTGTCGTGAGTTCATAGAACGAGCGGCCAAAAATAGACGGACTTATCGAAAAGAAATGAAATTTGCACATATGTTCTAATTGGTACAATATATTATCACACATAAAATTTGGCCATTTAATTTCCAAGGATTCGTGTCCTTCCCATATATCCTGAAATAAAAAATTATCATAACAGTGAGAAAAATAACTGTAACTTAATGAAATTGTGTAAAGACACTAATTTTAACACATTTAATGCTTCGTAAATATTTCGTTTAATTCACAGAAAGGATACGCATACCTCAAAAAATGTCCTTTTTCAAAAAAGTAAAAAGCATCAAAATAAATTGTCTTCACTTATAGGGAGTTAAATGTTTAACTAGACACAATATATAATATAAATCACATCTACAATTTGGTCATTTAAATTTCAAGGACTATTATCCTTCCCAAATGTCCTGGAACTAAGTAATATACTGAAAATATGCCAATTCTAGCTTAAAAAATATTGTTAAATTAAATTGTAAGGGGGAGAAAGGTGGACAAGAGTACAAAAAATTTTAAATGTACTTACTTGTAGAAATATAATGTGCAAGTATGAAAAATATATTTTTTATATTTTTTTTTCTATAGACCACTTAATTCGTACTTTTTCACTCACAGGTGGCTTTCTTTAAATTTACATTAAAAGAAAAGGCACATCGCATATGCGTTACAGAATATAGAAAAAATTTATTGTAGCCATATTATAACAATATCCACTTTATGTTTTATTGGAAGCTGTAGTGCAATATCTAAAATAATTTTTAATTAACCTGTTAAAGTTTGCATGTGTCTGTACCATATTTTCATATAGTTGCATACTGGCCAAAAACGGTTGACTTTGAATCATCAAAACTATTTAAAAAGTATACCTTTTTTAAAAAATTCTTTTTTATTTTACTTAATTAGAATATTGCACATGCAACAGAGTAATTTGTTTGTTTTAATTCAAAACAAATTTTTTACATTTTTGGCCGCCTTCGCGACAGTGTGCGTCGTATGTTTGATTCCCACCAAAGACTACTGTGTGATTTGTAATTTTATTTGAAGCCACATATTCATTAAAAAAATTAAAAAAATTTGAAATCCATCTTAGGAAAATTGTGTATGAAAGATTAGAAATGAAATACATTTCAAACTCATTTGAAATTTTATGCTAATGGGGGGGGGGAGTATTTAATAAATAAATAAATAAATAAAATTAATAGCCATAAGCCTGAGGCAAAAATTAAATAAATATACTTAATATTAACCAACCAAAAAAAACTTGTCTTAAGTAGAACAAAAATAAGCAACTTAACTAACATGTGCATAATTAGTAAAGAACAAACGACAATGGCAAGACTTTTGTAAATTTAGGGATGATAAAATTGAGCTTTCATTACAAAAAAGCTTTCAACATATTCCATTTGCAATAACGGCTGAGTGTATAAAGCAGAAATCTACATCAACTGACACCACACACAGAGGACCAAATACAAAGAACGCTGATGATGAAGGTGTGTAGAGTGGCCGTCGAAAACAGCTAGTGGTTCCGTTCGAACAATAATAAATAACACTGATGTTAACATTGTAATTAAGAGCTTTGCAATACATAATATTAAATAATTATCTGCTAGAATTCCACGATATAAATTTTGCTGTTATTTACACAAGATTTCTCATTTAGCGGACACATCACCCGTTTTATACTTAACATAGAGGTTCTAGAAGAATTTTAACAACATCCAGAAAGTTTCAGTACATTCAAAAACATGTCATGACATTTAGAAAAATGTACCATTTGGTGTGGTTTACTAACTGGTGCGATCATTGGAACTTATTTCTTCAAAAAAAAAAATTAAGCCAACGTTCGCGTTGCGATCAATTTGGATCACTACGGAACTATGATAAACTATTTTTTTTTGCAAATTAAAGTAAAAAACTATAAAGAATATTGTAATAGAGAGGGCAAGTGAACCGCACATTTGTCATTTATTTAGTGTTTTAATCACTATTCAATATTTAAGACGATATGACCTCGGTACGTAAGCCTTTCGAGCAAACCGTTCAAAATTTATCTATATATTCAAGAAATATTATTATTTGACATATAGTCATAATTCTATTATAAGTAAAATTTATTTGCCGACGGTTAAGCATTGACTATATACATTTCATTGTTGCTGTAACAAATCATCAGTAGACTTCAACAATACATTTGGAACAATCACAAACCTCTTAGCTTATGCACAGACTTTCAAACACCATTTGAGTAATCACAAATAATAATATTTTTGAAAACTACAAAAGAAAAATAAGCGTAGTGGGTTTGGAAACTTATACAAAACACAGCAAATAATTTTTATGCTATATAAATCTCTTTTATTGAAGTCTACTGGCGATTAGTTAAAGCAACAATGAAATGCATATAGAGAATGCTTAACCACAGGCAAATAAATTTCATTAATCTATATATATATATATATATATTATAGGAAACAAAACATGAAAAAAAAATTCAACAACTAAAATCGTAACGATGTAAGTTAGTCAGATCAAAAAATTGATTTTCTAAGGAATAATGCTAAAAAAATAATTCTGTACCAAGTAAGTAGATATAGACACACTACCGGTTTAATCATACGTTAAGCTAGGAAATAATTAATCAATACTAACATGGTTTACAATTGACTTCAGTGGGACACTTCGTGAACTCCACTGAAGTCATTCCTTATGAACATTGTGACCATATGTTCGCTGGGATATTGTTTACTTAACCAAACCCAGACGTTTTATACTTAACACCTACATATGTATATACATATATTACATAAATACATATATAAATTTATTACAACCCTGCAGGAGAACGAACTAGTGTCCAACTGGTATTTTACTAGTACAGAAGCCACCACCACTAGTTCCCAACCGTAAACTTTCCTATAACATGTTAATGATCAAATTAGCATTTAGTGTGTTTAGACAGTTACTAGTGCCATTAGTACTAGTTGAGGACTAGTTAATTACCAGTTCTTTTGCAAAGACAAATTCTATAAAATTGGTGGATTTATTCCTTTGTTACCCAGTGACAACTGCTAGTTAAAATTCGCAATTATTTATCAAAATTCAAAAATACAAAAGGTTAATTGTAATTATTTGATTATAATTATTTATAGGTGAACCTAAAACTGTAATAATTGTTTAATACCAATTTTCGTACAGTGCAAGTGCTCTGTTAGACAGTCAAAATTTATTTTGCAATATGGTGCCTTGGCACTACTTCATATACTAGTGCTCATCAGAACTAGTAATTTTATACAACAACTTTAACCCTTTTCGCACTACGAGTAGTTCTTGCTGTTCTAGTAATTATACTAGTAGCTTTTAGACAATTGACACCTATTCTCCTGCAGGGAAGCAATCTACTCCTACACAGACACACATAAATTATAAATGTATCTATGTATACATATGGTAGGTTGGCATATGTTTCAAACAGTGGTTTATGTTTAAAGTTACTTGTACTGCCCAAACACTGTGCCAACTATTTTAACCACATAATCCCAGTGACATTAAACATAATTTAGCAACAGCTACATCAACGTAATTGTGTCTCTGGAAGTTTTGCTCTATTTTTGTTCTTGTTTCTTCAGTTGAAGTCGAAAATTATGTTAAACATACGAACATGGCAAACACTTTATTATATGCTCGACTTAAAGTTAAGGACTATTTTTCTGTCATATAAGTTTTCCTACAAATACATACATACACATACATATACATATATTTACTTAATGTCTAATAAATACATGAGGCTGTAAAGAAAAAAAATTTCACACATACGCAAAAGTATTAAAGAAATAAGATAAACAAACATTTTAGTATTACAAAAAAAAATATTTATTAAAACTAAATTACTAATTATATATTTATTTATTTAAATTTAACAACTAAAACTTTTTGTTTACTCAGAGTCCGCACGAATGCTGGCGAAGCTTATATATATTGAAATATCAAGTTAATTTAAAAATCGAAAAAGAGCTGTATATAGGTCTGTGAGTACTTGTATATATCCTTGGCAAGGATTAAATTGTATAGGCATGCATGCAAGTGTATATACTATATACCTAAACTAAAGATTCTATATGCGAGGCCATCAACGTAAAAGTAGTCCAACTCACATTTTCTTGGTTGCTTTTCTGGTGTTTTGAGTACTATTTGAGTATAGGCCGTCAAACCACTACGAATGCTTACGTACTATAAACACTCAACAACTATGTTCATACACATTTCCTAAATTACGCAGCTCAAACTACTAACTAAAACTAAAATTAATGGACTGTATAAGCTACAATCATGAGCTTAAGTATAAAAATACTCTGAGTATTAATTGGCTGCATATGCGTATATACAGGGCTATTTTATTTACAAACATATAAGGAATGTTTTCCAATTAGCAAAAACAAATTTTGCATACCGTTTTATATGTAAAAGGGTATTTATACGGTTAAATGTTAAATGATGAATAAATATCCCGAGTGTTTTGAGCATATTTTTTTTTGTCCGAATAAATGTACATAGTCTGAGTATAAGCGTACTCCAGCTATAAGTAAGACAGATAGTCAATAAGCCTGATAAATAAATATGTAAACTTTTATTTATAGTTGCAGCGTGTTTGGGTTTTTCGCATATACAAAGTAGAGAAACTCTTGTATGTTGCAATCGGCTATAGTCATATTGGCTTGAGAGAAAATATATGAGCGCACAAATTATTTGCGCTACAATTATGATTAATATTTCGAGCCTCTTTTCGATTCAATCGTAAGCGACATGTTGTCGAAAATTTAATTTTTTATTGAAATTAAAATTTTATATGGGTAGTTCCCATAGTTTAAAATTATCAAAATGCCAAAACTGTTAATAACCTTTAAGATACTGGCTGTAAAATTTAAAAATTCATCCTAAGCGGCAATTTACGTACAAAAACATATTTTAATATTTAAAAAAAACCTTCTCCTGAAAACTTTAATTTTTGTCGCTTACGATAAAATCGAAAATAAGGCTCGATTTACTGATTTTCATTTTCTGGTATATAACAAAAAAAAAACAGGCAAAACGGTATTTTATATTTCGGAAGAATTTTATGCTGCGAACGGATATGTTCGCGGTTGTTCGAGATTTATAAAAAAACCAAAATAATTATTATAAGTGTGACCTATGACTGTGTATAACTAAGGGTCTGAATCAAATATTTGAAAAATTTAATACTACTGAGGCTATATTAATATGTAAATTAATAAATCTTAATTAAGCTGAAATTGAGTCAGCAGATACGGGGATTTTTTCACACGAAATTTTTTTAGGAGAGGCTGTTTACTTTATTAATGAGAGTATTGAACAGGATACTGGCTGGTAAACGAAAGCATAAGGCAATAAATTAGTGCACTACTAGCCTATCACCACACTTTAAAATTTATATATGAATAATCTCAAGCCCGGCTGTCCAAACACTGGCACCAGAGTGCCGAACATCAATCGGTTTCTTATACAAATGAATATGTACACATATGCGAAAACATTTCTCTCGGTGTGCTCTCAGTCAGCCAGCCTTGATCTAAGGTATTGTATTCTTAATATTTTGTAGAATTTGAAAATAATAAGATCACCCTAATAAATAAGTATATGCATGTGCATACGTATCAGTGGTCGGCAATGAATCGCTTTTTCGCTATTCATATTGACTCATGCAATTTTAAATATAAGTAAGTAGACATCATTTAAATTTAACTACTCTGATTTTCGCTATATTGATTTATAATAATAAATATAATAATATTGATTTATAAGTGTAGGTTGAAATAAATATGAATGTGACGTCGACATCATAGTCATAACACACTCACACTTACAAATCACCTCAGTTTGATTTCTAATTTCTGGAAAATACTTATGCTACTCACATTGATTCAGCTCACTCAACTCACGCTTGAAAGTTTATATAAAAGTTTAGGTACTAAACAGTTTACTAATATAGTATAAAATAGTAGTAAATAGGGTTGTTTTTTAATTCCTGCAAAAACAAAAGCAATAGAGAAACTCTTAACCTCATAATGAGAATTTTAATGTTCGTATTCGAAGTTCGCATTTTGAATCATACTTATTTTTATCGTCAATAGGCATTGAGTTAAGGAGAAATTAATTCAACAACGTCATAAATGTTACCAAGTATGAGTTCGATGCGCACTTCAAACTTTCGAGTGAATACGATTCATAGACAACATTGCATTAAGTATGAGTGCGCATAAGTGCAAGAAATTATAAGTCATGATTCAACTCCACTCACTTTTTCACTTCTCATTTCTGTTCTCTGATATGTCCAAATTACAACCAAATATATATGTATTTATAAATTTGTTTGTATGCATGTGTGTGAGTGTCTGTAAGTGTGTGTGTGCTTGAATGTGTCCTTATGCGGTTTGCATTAATAATCAAAATACATTCATACTGTCACTTACACCATTACGGCCAAATACACAAGTACCAAAGCATATGCTTTGTGTTTCTCTTAATGCTCTTTAAGGATAATTTACCAACAATGATGTAAATTATCGTATAATAGTTTAGCTATTTTATGACAATAAAACTATACCCACAAAAGCATACGTACATGAACATAAGGTTATTAAGTATAATAAAGTTTCTTAATAGAAAGGGAGTTTCTTGAGACTTAATTCATATGGTTTTATAGTTTTAGATACATACACATTGTGTGCTCTTGCAATAAATAATTAGTTTGAAGAATAATGAAATAGTTTTATCGTTACTGGAGCTTAGAATGTAGATGCTTAGTTGTATAGTAGAAATATAAGTTCATTTGAAAACATTATTATTATACGAGTTAAATGTCAATTTAGTGTATTACTAAATATTTGCAATCGAAATATTTGTAATGCAGTCGCTAAAGAGATAGAGACTTAATATTATTATTATGCATCAGGGTTGGAGAACAGTCAAATAGTCACTTACTTAGAGTTAGAACATTTTCTTCTTAGAACATTTTCTTCTTTTTATTTATAATATCTGGATCTTGTTGTATATTTTTTGAATTCCCGATCCCAAATTATAATCTAAAGGATCTGCCAAAAAAAACTTTGTTGAACTTTAATAGTCTATAGCGTTCATATTGATGAAACTACATCTATTTATTGGCTGTCACTTATGCAATCTAGTTCGACAAATCACATACTGAGAGGAAGTATTTTTGTATGAATGCTTAAGTTAACAATCAATCAATCCAATTTATTGTATCCAATTCATCCAGAAAAAGTCACAATTTGTTGTGGATTTTGTGCTAGCGTGGTCATGGGCCCATATTTTTTTGAGAATGACGCACATAGAAGCCAGAGGCGCACTCAGCGACTTCTGCTAACATTTTTATTGTTCTTGTTGTTGTGATTGTTTTATGTATTTTTATTAGAAATGTACAAGTGCCGTGATTTGTTTACTTGAGTCACGCAGTACGAACACTTAAGTCACGCATTACTCACGCGTGAGTCACGCGTAATCATGATTGTATTTATATATAATAATGATCAAAACAATAACGTGTGTGACACTAGCTAACTTTCTTAGCCTTGTTAAATAATCTATTTTTGTATAATTCGTATCCCAAGCGAGTCAATGGCAGGCAATTTATCTGGAGCATGCGTGAATTAAAAAAATCGCGAATATTTTCTTGTTTTGTTGGTAAAACACCGTTTATATGCATTTCTTGGCTGCTTTGGTATGTCTTGTATAAAAAACAATCATTAACAATAATTAATAAATAATCACTTTGTATGAGGGGTACCCGACTTCCCTCTCCTAAACTGCCAAGATTTTGTTAAAACAAATAATTTGTTCTAAAATTTCTACACATTAAATTTAGTGCGCCTCACCTTTATTTTTCGGTATAAATTAAAAAAATTATTATTACTTTATATGGGGGTTACCTCTTGTCACCGTCCTATACCTCCAAGATTTTGTCAAAACATGTACTTTGTTCTAAGAGTTAACGACATCAAATTTAGTTACTGTTACTATCGCAGTCGTGGAGATATGAATTTGGCCCCAATGCATGTTAAGTAGAATTTTTTGGCAAAAAAATTAAACTTGTTAAGTGTGTTAAGGAATGCACAACGTGTTTGCTGCTACATATCGAGCCATAATCGCCAAAAAAGCTTAAGTGACATATATTTTGAAACTGGTTTTTTGACAAAAATCAATTATCTACAATCGTCAGTAGTAGATTTTAGTGAAAAAAAATTAAGCTTTAAAATTATGTCGCTTAAGCTTTTTGGGCGGTTATGGTGCGATATTTTTGCAGTTAGCTACATACATTTACGAGTCCCAGCAAACAAAAAAGCTTGATTTTAAAATTTTTTTTGTAAAAAATATTTTTTTTTATGATCTATCAGCCAATAAAAAGGATAGCAAAATAAGATCAAGCACGTGCATAATTATTGCCGTAAAGCAAACAACAATGGCAAAACTGTTGTAAATTTAGAAATGGCAAAATTGAGCTTTCAGTGCAAAAAAAACGTTCGAAAAATTGTAATAACCTGAATCTAAACAATTCACGTGATCCATTCACATTGAAAAATATGTCTATAGAGGTGAGATTTGCATCAACTGATACTAAACACAGTATACTAAATACAAGAACGCTATTGATGACCGTGTGACAAGCTACGGAAACAGCATGTTGTTCCGTTCTGCTAGAGTTTGTCATAATATTTAAAGTTTACTTTGGTGATATTTGTTTCTTAAAAAATATCAGCTGTAATTTGGTTTACAAAGCGATGCGAAGTCATAAATATAGAAACAAATAATATTTAAATTATTTTGGAAAAAATTTAATTTTGATATACAGTGTAGCTAAAATAACTAAACTAAAAATTTTACTACTGACGAGTTGCGAATTTATTTAACCGGATTGTCAAACAGTGAAAAAAAAATTGTTGTGGTAGCATTGATATTAATAAAAATAAAAACTTACATAATGTGTTCAGCATCAACCATAATTTTTCTGCCAGATCCATTTACATTGAAAAATATGTCCATAGAGGTGAGATTTGCATCAACTGATACTAAATACAAGAACGCTATTGATGACCGTGTGACAAGCTATGAAAACAGCATGTTGTTCCGTTCTGCTAGAGTTTGTCATAATATTTAAAGTTTACTTTGGTGATATTTGTTTCTTAAAAAATATCAGCTGTAATTTGGTTTAAAAAGCGATACGAATTCATAAATATAGAAACAAATAATATTAAAACTATTTTGGAAAAAATTTAATTTTGATATACAGTGTAGCTAAACTAACTAAAAATTTTACTGCTGACGAGTTGCGAATTTATTTAACCGAATTGTCAAATAGTGAAAAAAATTGTTGCGGTAGAATTCATATTAATAAAAATAAAAACTTACATAATGTGTGCAGCTATATTTTTGATTTTTCTGCCAGATCCATTTACATGAAGGCGGGTTAAAAAGCCCGTGACTTTTGAATAGCACAGAGTTTTGCATAAAATTTATTAAATATAAGATTTATTTCAACGATTTCATCGAATGATGATTATGTTGAAATACATTTAATGTTTTAGTCTTCATGCACCTTTAGGTTTACTGGGAAGTTTAACGAAATCGTAGCACTGAATGGAAAGAAATCACATTTTTCCATTTTGCTATTGAAGGCGTTCCAGTCATATTTGCTCAATTGCTGTTCCACCTTTTATACCATAAACTATGACTAAAGTTCTTTGTCTTTTTTTTTTAGTTTGCAATTTTATCTTTCAGTTGGAATTTTTGAAAAAATCCTTAAGATTTAGCTCTTAAGCTCGAATGGAATATGGACTAAAAGCGTATTTGATCTAACGAAAAAAGGGTGCCAGTAAATTCATAAATTCAGCAGTGTGGGAGCTTGCAATTTTTTATTTTTTATTTTTAGTTTGCAAAATGTTTGTAAAATGTGTTTGAAATGTTGGTGCCAGTAGAGAAGAGGACGTAAAGTGTATGAGTATGTAGGAAAATACCATGATACCACTTATGCTACAGTTTGAAAATGTAAGCTGTAAAATAACATACTCAAATACGTGTTGTTCCAGCATTATCATTATACTTGAATTTTAAAGCCAAGGCTTTGATGTTGTGGCACGTGATAAGCTATTTTACGTGTGACAACGCAGTCAACTCTACCATCAGCAACATCAGCACCATCAACGTCAACATCATCGTCATCGTCATCGTCATCGTCGCCAACCAACCAACAACATGCCCTTAAAAACATGTTGTTATTTTCCGTCAATGTTGTCGACTTTAACATTTAAGAGAAGAAAAAAATTTAAATACACTAACACTTTTATGTGTTCAGTTTTTTTTAGACACATATGTCAGTATCAGAGAATAGCAATGAGTAGTGAAATAGTGAGTAGAGTTGAATCATAACTTATAATTTCTTGTACTTATGCGCACTGTTACTTATTGCAACAATGTCTATGAATCATATTCACTCGACAGTTTGAAGTGCGCATCAAACTCATACTTAGCAACATTTATGACATTGTAGATTTCTACTCTGCTTAACTCAATGCCTATGGACGATACAAAATAATTATGATTCGCATACGAACATTAAAGTTCTCATTAGACTTGCGTCCAACAGTTCTTTTTGAACTAGTTTGAGAGCGTTTGAATAAAAAGTTGTTTCAAACCCATTTAATTTACATTGTTGTTTTTGACCGGACTTGTGTCCAACTGAACGAACTAGTTCAAAAAGAACTGTTGTACACAATTCTAGTTCTCATTATGAGGTTATGTGTTTTTCTCTTGATTTTTTGTTGGTTTTTTTTTTTTTGCAGGAAATGAAAAATAACCCTATTTACTACTATTGTATACTATACTAGCAAACTGTTTAATACCTAAACTTTTCAATAAATATACATGCATGAGTTAAGTGAGCTGAATCAATGTGAGTAGTATAAGTATTTTTCTGAAATTAGAAATCAAACTGAGGTGATTTGTAAGTGTGAGTGTGGTATGACTATAATGTCGTAGTCATATTTATTAACCTTAACTTATAAATCATGAGTCAGTCATGAAAAGCAAAAACATGATTCATTGCTGATCACTTACATATACATTTTTGTAAATAAAGAATAAAAAAATAAAAATATATAGTACTTGTGCTTATATTTACTATATTATTAATTCTAAAACATTTTCGCTTCTTATTTTTTATTCCAGTCGCATAGAGCTTTTTAAGTATGAGCATTTTTATGTATATTTATCATATGCCAGATTTTATACGTTTGTCGCTTAAGTTGCCTGTGCTGAATTTGTAATGAATTTTTTTTTAACGTAATTAGTTTATACAGAAATAATTCTTAATACGGAGTCATGCAGGTGGATGTTTCAGGGGATATTGCTATCCTGCAAATACGTTAATTTTTTGCTCCTCTTCTTAGTTTTATTATATGGAGGATCTTTAAATATTCCTAAAACATGAAATATGTTTAACTTGTAAAAAAAAGTATTTTTGATTTTTTTAACCAAATTTTTTTCAATTTCCAACACTGGAACAAAAATGTTAAATTTTTCTACTTTTTAATGCTTAATTATTTTTTCCTAAGATATAGAATACATTTAATTACTAAAGAAATTATTATGTTTATTTAATTAGTTTTATATATCAGAAAAAGTTTAAGTTTTCCAGCTCTGGAGCAATGTTTTCTATTATTGTAATCTATTCTACCAAACTATTTCTTTCTATAACATAAAGTATGTATATATGATTTGTAAACAAAAGAAAAAATTAATTTGACCTAGTTACTTTTGTATACAAAAAAATTTAATTTTCCAAACTTGGAATCATCCTTTTAGATTTTTCTAATTTCTTATAACAATCTATTATTATTTAATAAATATATAAAATATGTTAAGTAAACCAAGAAAATAAGGAAAAAGTTAGTTGTATTTAGTTACTTTAATATCCTAAAAAAAATTCAACTTTTCCAGCTCTGGAGGTATGGTTTTTTTTTGCAATTTTCTATGCCATACTTTACTCTCCAAAACATATAATATATTTAATTTTAAAAAATATAAAGAAAAAAATTAATTTGACCTAGTTGCTTTTATACATCACAAAAGGTGTGAGTTTCCCAACCCTGAAGTCATCCTTAAGGATTTTTCTGATTTCTAACACCAATCTCTTTTTTTAAGAATGTAAGATATGTTTGATTTATAGAAAAAAAAGAGTAAATTTCTTTTAGTAATTTACTTTTAATATATAAAAAAAGTTAACGTTTGCCAACCCTGGAAACGTCTTTTTAATTTTTTTTTAATTTGGAATACCAAGTTTATTCGTACTGAAGTATATTATTAAAAAAATAAAAATTGGTTTTCAGTAGTTACTTTTATAAGGCAAAATAAAGTTTAAGCTTTCCAGCTCTGCAAACGTTCCCGATTGTGCAACGCAATGTACGTCTGTATGTATTTATATTTGCGGTACTATATAAACGGAACGCGTAAGTCGATTTTGATGATTCTTACATCAATCGATTTAACTTAATCCTAGGAGTGATATGACAGTAGTCAAAACTAAATATGGCGGCAAACAGACGCCATTTTGTAAATATGAAATAAATTAATGGTCTGCGAATGACATCAAAATGGATACCATTCGACATATATTTTAAAATCATTTTTAGTTTACTCCTATGACTTTTCATTTCGAATAATCATTTAGGAAATTCATAGAGTTTTATTACTACAGGCAAAACTCGGTATAACGAATCTCGCTTTAACGAAAATCCCATATAACAAACGTCCAAATTTTTTACATTAACAACCTTATAGAGCGAATACCAACATAATTTTATACTGGATATAACGAATGATAAAGAAAAAATCGCAAAATAAAAACCAAAAACCTGCTAGGAACATATTTCTAATATTTAGTTCTGCTTTATATAGCGAGTGCTTTGGTAAAGGTGTGCTCTGTTTAACGAACGGCAAAAAATATATTTAACAAAATCTATACTAGCATTTTTCTAAAAAAAAAAAAAATGTGGTACCGATAGTTTGTATTTGGCAGTTTATTTAAAAATCATAATGTCTACAGGAATAAAATTTAAAATAAAACTTGAAATCAACTTGCGATATAACGAATTTTTCGGTATAGTGAATGGGCCTTACACTATATCGTTCGTTATACCTGGATTTGCCTGCAGTTCATTACCATCTGGATATTATATTTGAAAGTAGTGCTTTGAAGAAAACTAACACAAAACCCCAAAATTACAGAAATAGATTTAAAAAATATCATGGCCATAAGGAAACAATAGTTCAGGCTACATTTTACCAACATGCACAACTAAAGTTTCCCCAACACTTTTATTTTCTTAAATTTTACTACATTACAACTATTCTTCCTCCACTGTCAGCTTGCTATAATATAATAAAAATTAATTACAATAATGTGTTTTATTACTCGTACACCAACTACCAGCCAGCCTCCTTTAAATATTTTAACAACCTTAGCTAAAAAAAAGAAGAAAAAAGAATTCAGATAAAATTGTAACAATCTTGTAAATCATTTGACGAGCAAACAACTCAAGTAGACATTTACAATTATTTATATTTTATTTTTCCAGCACAATTATCTCTAAGTATTATTGTCATTTTGACCCATTCAAATAAAAACGACAGCAAGAAGATAAAAACTTCATAATGTTTTATTTCAGGTCCTTGTAAGATACTATTGCTATTGTGTAGGTTTTCTTCTTCATAATATTATTTATTGGAGTGTATGCCTCGTTGTTATACTTGCTTAATTTATTATAATACCAAGGAAAATATAAATAAATTCCTATTATACCTTTATGTTATTATACTGTGTATTACTGTGATGTTAAACGCTGCGTAAAAAAGCAATATTTGTCCACTGGGAATGAGATAAAATAATAAACATTAATTTACCTCCGACAAGCAAAGCGTGTTGGTAAAAAGAAAATTCATGTATAAAAAAATATAAACAGCAGCAGCACCAGTGAACGTTTACGTACTTCGTCTCGTTATCTTTTTGACATTTTATCGCATCGTGGAAAATTAAATATTAAGTATTGATTTATTTTTCATTGTTTTAAGAGTAGAAAATGCTTTGTTTTTATTTTGTTTTATGGGCATGAAATTATGTATAAACATTAAACTTTAATTTATTAGTTTGCTTGTGTATACCTGAGCTTAATATAAAAAGGCCCTAACTCATTATTTTTAATATATTTTTGATATCAAGATTTTTGAAACTTTCTTCACAAAAACTCTTTAAAATAACAAAACTTAAAAATTTAAAAAAAAACCCCCCGAATGTAACTAGAAAAGATGTGAAGATATCACACGGCTGGACCGTTTTTTCTTAAAATATAGCTAAGAACCTTGACGATCAAGTCACCTTTCGAACAGAAGAAACTAAACCAATATCGCTCCAGCCGTTTGGTCTGTACGTGGACTCATACAGACACACACAGTTACACAGACACACACTAGAAACTTATAATACCCCTTTCTTGACTTAGGGCCTTTACATATTAAGGTAACGATATGTAAGTATGTATTTTATTATACAAGACGTCTTATGCACATTTCCTTGATACAAATAAAAGTTAATGAGATTAATAGGTTTACGAATTGCTAAATTTTGAGGTTAACTAGATGGTTTTGCACAACACTAACTTTTCCCAACATCTAAAATTTTTCCACCCGTTTCCAAATCGCTGGCAGAGAAGCTGCTTCACGGATAAACCAGTTTATTTTAAATTCTCTTGTTTCTAAGGCTGCCTGTTTTTTTTTTGCTTAAAAATTCCCTTTTGGGGCCACTTTCTTTTAAAAATCTCTTTTTTGTGGGCCTTTTTTCAAATTTTCCAACGGTAACGCTGTTGAATGAGATTTGACTCTCTGAATGTTACTAATAGTGCATTTACACTGTCTCAAAATTTAGTACTTTCGAGATTTCGAGCTAAATCAAGCTGCTTTTTTCCAGATTTCCCATACAAAACAAAATCTAATTTTTCAGTAGATTTGTAGGAAATCTAATAAAAATCCAATGTTTTTATTTATTCTTTACTACCCTGTACAGAAAAAGGTGAGTAAATTAGCTACGGTCTGCTTAAAAAAGTGTGAGAATTGGCTACATTTCAGTTGTTTGATTGTAGCTTTGGAAACAATTCAGTTGATGGGTTTTGTTTTGGATAAAAAAGTATTGATAAATGCCAAAAAAAGGTGTGTGAATTGGCTAAGTTGCAGTTATTTAGTTGAAGTTTTGGAAATGATTTAGTTAAGGGGTTTTGTTTTGCACAAAAAATCTTGATAAATGTAAAAAAAAAGTTGTTGTTGACGGTATAGATTTTCATACAAATTAATATAATTAATTAATTAACTAAAGGCTAGATATTGTGCAAGTGTAAATGCCATATAAAGCTTAATAAAATAGTTTCTATGATAAACAGTTTTAGTTTTTAGCGATTTTTCAGTTCTGGTTTTTTTTTGTTTTGGCGATTTTTCCCGTTTTTGGCGATTTTTTTTTAGTTTTTAGCTTTTTGCTTTTGGTAATTTTTTGCATTTTAACGATTTATTAAATCATTGATGATATTTTTCATTCAAGCGTTTTTTTCCTTTTTGGCGATTTTTCGTTTCGACGTTTTTTTTTTTTGCGTTTTTTTTTTTCTTTTAACGTTTTTGAAAATTTCAAAAGTATGCTATTTCCGATTTCCAGGACACAACAAGCTATCATAATTGCATTAACTGATTTAATATCCTTTAATTTTTTTCTTTTAATTTCAGTGTTAGTTGGTGTAGTTTGCACAAACTTGCATACACTAACTTTGAAAATACCAAGCGTCTATATGACTGTAGGTATAATTATGTGTATGTATAATATACGAAACGATATATTGCTGTTGTAGCGGTCTAATTTTTACATCATCTATGAAAATATCAGCTTCAGATAGACAGAGGGACGCCCGTATGGACATCGTTGCGAAAACAATAAAGTTCATTTTCACCTTTCACCTTTGCTGTGTGGAACCCTAAAGTGGGCAAAAACGAAACAGACAGTATTGTGTAAAGATAAGCAAAGTTAACATCGCGGTATTCGCAACAATGAATAATTTAACATTGTGTGCTTAAAAGCTCTTAATGTCGGTGTTGACAAAATAATGTGATCTAATGTCATCAGTGTAGAAATTTATGTATTTTTTTTTATTAATCCGCAAATTATTAAATAAACACATCCCAAAAAAATTAATCTATAAATCTTGAGTTGTTGAAGTCTGCTGCAAGTAGTTCTATTTCTGGTGAAACATCAATAAATTTAAGACATGGTTGTCATAGGACATAAAACATGAATGGTATGCGCTTAAAAGTTTTGTATAGAACAATTTTTGATATAAACAACTGCCTTAAAATAATAAATTCTGTACCTGTAGTGATTGGTATGGAATTAAAATGGTAAACTTTTAGAACTAGTTCCAATTTTTTTTTTTTTTGCTAGGATGTTTTAAAGGTGTGTATATTATTATTTTCTTAAAGACGTCTTATTTACAATTTTTCTTACATCTGCTTACATTTCATACTATAACATGTTAAATTTTATAGTTTGCAAGTAAAATTATAAATTCATAACCCGAGTGTGCAGCCTTCCTTACAAGTCGGTATTATGATATTCTAGTAAATGCCCTCATAAAAATTTGTTATAATATTTCATAAACACTTGCACAGCGAATTAATTTGATGCTTGCTTACGTCTATAACCAATTCTGTAAATAATTTTCAGCTAAAACTCCAAAAAAGGTTACTTTAAGCAAACACAAAACAATTTCAATATTTTTATGCATACACCTAAAATAGGAATTATAGTGTATGTATGAAAGAAAAATTAAAAACTTTATAATAAATCTATGTACAAATATATATGTACGATTCTATGCAAATATGTCATTTAATGAAATTTACATTTTATATGCCCTGAACAATTAATATTACAAAAATTAAAATGCGCATAAATTTACATTTGTGTAAATATTACGAAAATGGTGGAAAAATACACACTCAAACATCCAACGAATGAATATGTTGGCTTAAAGTTTAACTTTTGGCAATATCATTTTTTTCCAACTTACAAGAGAAAAATATAATAATAATAATAAAAAATTAAACAAAAAAGAAATGGCGTCGATTTATGTGCTAAAAGATTATTTTAGTTTTTATCTTACAACCCAATCACCGCAGTTGATGTACAAAAAAGAAATTAAAATAAATAATAAATAAAATCTGGTAGGTGTAAGTGAAGCATTTATCTTGGTAAGTCCCGGTGCAGACTAGCAATTTTTGTTGCAACAATTCTTGAATATGTGTGAGAATGTTGAAATAGAAATATATACTTTTTGTATTCCTCTCTCGCTCTTTTGCACTAAAAAATAAAAAGTTGCTGCAACAAAAATTGCAAATCTGGACTGGGACTAGGTAATATGTATATAGGAGAATAATGGGGGTATTCAAACCAGTGTCTTAAGTGTCATAATGTCTTAATATTTCAATATAGTCTAAAATAATTGTTATTGTGACTCAAATAGAAGGGTCATAAAATAATAAGACTTTCTGAGCTTTTTTTACTGTTTTATCAAAAAAACACGTAAAAAATATGTGAGAGCTTACCAACGGATTTAAGAGAGAGAGATATATATATATATAGAGAGAGAGAGAGCGAGAAAGAGAGTGAGAAATTTACAAAGGTGCTAAAGCGAAAACACCAATAAGCACAACAGTGATGGGAAACTTGATACGATCGTACTTTTTTAATACTATTTGACATGAAAAAGTGCCGTACTACTCCCTTAACACATTTGATACTCTCACGGTCAACTTAGAAATGCAGTTAGAATTTAATTTATTTTTCGACAAACGGAACGAAACCTTATTAGTAAAGATCAGGGTGACCGATGAAATTTTTCAAAAAGTGGCACCAAAAGGGGCCAAAATTAAAAAAAACGAGAAAGCTACATTAAACTTCTTATTTTTAATGTATTTTTATATAATTCACTCTAAAAAAAAGGGAGAAGACAGTCGAAAAAGTGGCATTTTGCCACTTTAGTCGGTCAAACGGTCACGCTGGTAAAGATATCTTAGAAAAGTGTAATCTGCCAAAATTAAATATAAACGGAAACAATATATCAACCAATGATATTTTTGCTGTGGCACAGAAGTTGATCTAGATATATGTATATAATCACGAATAATGTTGAAAAAACTGTTTAAATCAGTTTAAATAAAATTGTAAAATGGCCCTTAGGATAATGAAATGTTAGTTTGGTTTAGTAAGTTTGCCCCAGAAAATGTTTTATCTGGTAAATTCAAAAGCATTATGTCACTTTTAATTAAAATGTTTCCCCCAGGGAAAAAGCAAAATTTCAAATATATTAACAACCAATATAGAGCTTTGGCTGATATGGAACTGAAACCATTAATAACAGAAAATATAACTATACAGATTCTGCCTTACAGTGGCTAAAACTAAAAACGCATTAGATAAATACATGTTTCCTGATAGATCGAGAGTAGCTTACGGAATTATGTCCATACCTTACTTCTTTGTAGATTCTGGTGTACGTACAGTGGCTAAAACTGAAAATGCATTATATTAATACATGTTACGAAATTATGTCTATACCTTACTTCTCTGTAAATGTCGAACGTATTTTCTCTTACCAAAATCTCATGAAAAGAAAATGGAACAGGCTTTATGTTCCAACAGTATCAAGTCTAATTCAGGCACAAGATTTATTGAGGTCTAAAAACTCTTCTTGTTATAACTTTAACATTTGTATCTATCTATATGTTCCTATGTTTATTTCTTTGTGAGTGAACTAACATGAAAGCTTAAATATATATAAAAAGGAAATAAATTATTAAAAACGTATGTATACACAGGTATCAGAGAAGCGCAATGAGTAGTGAAATAGTAAGTAGAGTTGAATCATGATTTATAATTTCTAGTACTTATGCGTACTCATACTTATTGCAATGAATCATATTCATTTGAAAATTTTAATTGTGCATCGAACTCATACTTAGCAATATTTTTGACGTTGTTGATTTCGACTCTCCTTAACTCAATACCCATGGACGATGCAAAATAAGTATATACTTATAAATCAATGTCATAGTGAGTATACGTAAATCAGAATAGTTGATTTTAAATGATGTATACTCACTTATATTTAAATTTTATGAGTCAGTATGCAAAGCAAAAACATTATTCATTGCCAATCTCTGATAGGTATCCATACTATAAGTAAATGTCGAAGAAAATTTTCAGGAACACTTTATTATTGATTTTGAAATATTTTTTGCTTCTCTTGTAAAAAAATATAAAAGTGTAGCTACGTGCGTTTGCATTTAAGGTGACGATATTTGACTTTTGTAATAAAAATTTGGACTTTACCTTATTCAAAAAAAAAAAAACATATATATATTATGAAAAGTTATTAATTTTTTTAATATTTATCAGAAATTACATTAGAATAGTTTTATTAGATCCCTGCTATACGCATTACTCAATGTCTCTCTGTGATAAAGAGCTTTATAGCATAGAATCTTTAAACTTTTCCTCACTTTTGCAAATGCAAATTTTACTTTGTTTCACTATACCATGTAGCAACTACTTATATACAATGTAGGAGAAAAAAAATAAATGAACGGAAAACAAAACAAATTTGCGACCACATCAAAGTCATAATCATTATTTTTTCCCTTCTTTCCGACAAACACAAAAATATGTTTAAAAATATCCTGAGTATGAGTTTTATTTAGACAGCAATTAATTAAATATTAAGTATACTCTCATACGTTCGTTATTCAACAACAATATGAACAAGTTTTGTCATGGCTTCGTAACCGAAAACAAAACATGGATACACCGCAACATACAACAGTCATAAAGTTATGGAGCAAATTTTTGACCTGCCCTCGTACTATTTTGAGTACAGTGTCATTGTCATAAATGATTATAATATACGAGTATTAAATACAAAAATGAAGCATTATATCTTTTTTTTTAATAAACCAAATTATTCCTCTCGCAAAAGTAAAAGTTCAATATGTGACCTGCTCCACGAAAAGGGCTTCTGCGCAAAAAAGTTCTTATAGGAAAAATAAAACGCTCTTTCAAATGCCGCAAACCGCAAGTTTCTATGTCTTTTAGTTTTTTTACAAATCACATGTAAAGATGAATATAATTAATGAAAAAATTTCAAAATGTGATATAAACAGATAATATATATAATATTTGAAATTTAAAAAAAGTTCAATATCAAAGGTACAAAATTACAAAAACAATTTTCATAGAGGCAACACTGCATAGTGAACATCGAAAAAAGTACCAGAGAGTCGAAATACATCGCCAGATGATCAGGTTGAAGGAAGAGTTGCATAACCATGCGTAAAACACGGAAAAACGAAGCGCTTTTTTTAAACGCGTTTTTCTCAATAACTTCTTTTCGGCGCAGAGGTCCCTTTTTGTAGAGCAGGTCACATATATATACATACATTTACATATGTGACAGCACATAGAGAAAGGGACCTAAGGGTAAAAAAATTAATTTTCACTTTTTTTTTTTTTTTTTTTTTGATGTGGACAACATCTGAGCATCGAATGAGACCGATCCCATGCCCATGTTCCTTCCTAGAGATATGTGCGTTTTATGAAATTGAAGTCGACGATTCTAAGGTTATGTGAACAAATCTTCGTACTAACAGAGTGATATTCACGATTTAAAAGAATTATAAATGAGTATTTATTATAATTCATAATAAATAATTTCAGAAAATAAACCTGGATTCGAAAAAACGCGAAAAAAATTGATATCAAACTCATGGAAACAGCGCGCTAGGTAGAAAACAGTAAAAACCAACTACACAAAACAAGAGGTAGGGACGACTTAAGCGCGGTTTCAAGGTTGACCTACACGTTTCTGATGTCACGAGATGTGTCGCTTTCAAATGAGACCAATACTAACGCGCTCAGTGATGGTACACCAAAGATTCACGTATTTAAATCTTTCAAATGGCTCTCCTGAACAAAACTTGTTTTTATTCTTAGGTCCCTTTCTATTTTACGCGTCACATATACATATATTTTATCATTCAAACTTATTTGTTAAATCAAATTATGCATTTGTTAAATAAACAATGCCAGACGACAAATGCAAATATTAAATCAATTAATTGTGAATATTGCAAGTATTTAATGAACAATTAAATGCTGATTGCATTGATATAAATTCTAAAAATTTTTTACTTGATTAATTTAATTAATTAATTCTATTCATGCTTTAAAAAAATAAATATTTGTATAAATATCACACATACTTTTATACGTGTTATACAGGTATTTATTAGGTGCAAAAATTTTTGATTGTATGAGTGCAATTTTGATATACAATAAGCAGACGTACCAGGCTTGTCTCGATTTCCTTAGAAGATTCATATGGGAAATAAAATATATATATAACAAAAAATTTTATCTCACTCATATTCTTAAGGAACGAGGCAAAGAATTTAATAAGTTTGTTGCTTATCATTTAAACGAACAAATATTAAATTTGTATTAACTAAACTAATTAAATTAAAAGCTAATAGCCAGTAGCAAGAATTAAATAAATATACTTAAAAATAAGAAACCAAACAACGTTGTCCTAAGTAGCACAAAAATAAAGCAAAATAACTCACATGTGCATAATTAGTAAAGAACAAACGACAATGGCTTTAATTACAAAAAAAAAGCTTTCAGCAAATTGTAATACCATGAATCAAAATAATTCACATTTTTTATTTGCACTTAAAACTGGGTATATAAAGTAGAAATCTGCATCAATTGATACCACACACAGTGGACCAAACAGCTAGCTGTTCCGTTCTACTTGTATTTGTCAGAGTATTTTTGCATTTAACTTTGGTGTTACTTGTTGCTTAAATATTATAATATTTAATTTGGTTTACATGGCTATACGAACTTTAGCCTTATCAAATACGAAATATAGAAACGAAATATAGAGGAATAATAACTAAAATTAACAGCTTTTGGTCTGTGGCAAAAATTAAATAAATGCACTTAATACTCGTAGTAACAAACCAAAAAAGTTTGTCTATCTTAAGTAGAACAAACAAGTAAGAGTGCTATATTCGGCTGTGCCGAATCTTATATACCCTTTACCAACGTACGTACATATATATAGTATACAGACACATACATACATATTTGTTTTGTGAAAAAATTTATAATTTTTTTAAAGTTTCCATCTTTTGAGCTGTAATTTTCATTTTTCAAATTTCATACGCCAAACTTTTCTTTCAGAAGCATAAAATATATTCAATTTATAAAGAAAAAGACAAAACTTTTTAGACCTATTTAATTTTACATAACACAAAAAGTGTGAGTTTTCCAACCCTGGAGTCATAATTTTGGATTTTTCTGAATATTGATACCAATCTAGTTCTTTTTTTCTCGTTTTGGCGTTTTTTCTCTGTTTTTTAGGTTTTTTTCATTTTGGCGATTTTTTTCTGTTTTTGGGCTTTTCTTCATTTTGGGGATTTTTCTTATTTTGACAATTTTTTTTTCATTTTAGCGATTTTTTTCTGTTTTTGGGTTTTTTTATTTAGGCGATTTTTTTCGGTTTTTTTTTCATTTTGGCAATTTGTTTTCTGTTTTTGGTTTTTTTCATTTTGGCGTTTTTTTTCATTTTGGCGTTTTTTTCATTTTGGCGATTTTTTTTTCATTTTGGCGATTTTTTCTGTATTTTAAGTTTTTTTTGATTTTGGCGATTTTTTTTCATTTTGGCGATTTTTTTTTTCATTTTGGCGATTTTTTTCATTTTGGCGATTTTTTTCATTTTGGCGATTTTCTTTCATTTTGGTTTTTTTTTTTCATTTTGGCGATTTTTTTCATTTTGGAGTTTTTTTCATTTGGCGATTTCTTTTTCTGTTTCTTGGTATTTTTTTCATTTTGGCGATTTTTTTCATTTTGGCGATTTTTTTCATTTTGGCGATTTTCTTTTATTTTGGCGATTTTTTTTTTCATTTTAACAATTTTTCCGTTTTATGCGATTTATTTTAGTCTTATATTTTTTTTTTTAATTTGGTGCTTTTTTTTCGTTTTGGCGATTTTTTTTTTGTTTTTGGCGATTTTTTTCGGTTTGGCGATTTTATAATTTTTTGTTTTTTTTTAGTTTTACCGTTTTTGAAAATTTCAAGAGTTTTGCTCTCACGGTTTCCAAGATACAGCAAGTTGTCAAAATTGTATAGTCAAAATTGCATTAACTGATGGAACACCCTTTAATTTAAATTTTATGAAATTTTAGTGTTAATTTTTGTAGTCTGTATAAAAATACACTAACCTTACAAATTTCAAGTGTATATACATATAATTGTATGTATATTACATGGGATTTTAACATTTTTCGTTGCTCGTTTTGGAACACCCTTTAATTTCCAATTCTCATGTATTTGTTGTTGTAGCGGCCAAAGGTCTACACGCTGTGTCCAAATTTCAGGTCTGTAGCTCTTACGATTCTCGAGAAAATACTAATATAGTTTTAGACATAGTTAATTTTACATAACACAAAAAGTTGAAGTTTTCCAACCCTAGAAACGTCTCTTTAATTTTTTTTTATATTTTTTTAATTTATGCCCTAATTCTGTTCGACGAATGTATCGTCTTGTCTATGGACGAAAAAAAGCAGCAGTTTTGATTCTTTAAAACGATTATTATTTACTGTCTATGCTAGAAGGTTCGTGTATTTGCTTTATGATTTTGTTCCACGCATTATATCCAACACATATTTTTTCATATATTTTTCAAACTATTGTATAATAATTAAATTGAAATTTTATGTTTTAAAAACATGGCAATAATATTTATATTTTTCATTGTCAAAGACAACAACCATTTTTGAACAAAATAATTTAGAGACTTCAAAGACAAGAACTCAGAAGCATTTTCAAACAAAAACGTCCTAAATCTTCTTACTGAATTAGGGCATTAAAGTACCAATTTGAGTCGTACTGAAGTGTAAAATAAGTTTATTTATTAAAATAAATAAAAATTTGTTTTCGGTAGTTACTTTTATATGGCAAAATTAAGATTAAGTTTTCCAGCTCTGCAATCGTCTGCTCGATTTTGCTGAATTTCAATACCAATCTATTTTGGAAAATTTCTGACACACCAGTCCAAGAACGAAGTCTCTAGCTTTTCTGGGAGCTTCGGAAAACCGATTTCACGTACAGACAGACGGACAGACGGACAGACGGACATCGCTTATTCGTCTTCCCTATGCATAAGGATCCAGAATATATATATTTTATGGGTCGCTTATTGATATTATAGAAATTACAAACGGAATGACAAACCTATAAATATATACTCTTTTACCATTTTTTTGGTAAAGGGTATAAAAAAGCAACTAAACTAACATGTGCATTATTATTAAAGAACAAACGACAATGGTAAGACTGTTGTAAGCTTTGAGATGGTAAAATTGAGCTTTTATTGCAGAAAAGCTTTCAGCAAATTAAAATAGGATGAATCAAATCAATTCACATATTCTATTTGCTATAAAAGTTGTATATATAAAGCAGAAATCTACATCAATTTGACACCACACACAGTGAGCCCAAACACAAAGAACGCTGATGATAAAAGTGTAGTGGCCTTCGAAAGCAGCTAGTTGTTCCGTTTTACTACGTATTTGTCAGAATATTTACAACTAACTTATGTTATGTGTTATTTGTTTATTAATAATTATCACATGTAGTTTAGCTTACAAAGCTATAAGAACTTTAGCCTGATCAAATCATAAATATAAAAATTCTTTATGTTATTCAATTACAGATTTAACTTGGAATATATATACTCGTACTTCTGTACCTAGTTTATTTTTGCTATTATAAGGAAGGCAAGTATTTTTGAAGTAGAAATGAAATTAATACTGAAATAAATTATACAAATGCTAAAAACTTGAAAGTCATTTAATAACTAACTTGCCTCAAAAATATATGAAATTTTATTGGGAAATAATTATTTGTTCATTATTTTGTGCAACAAAGAAAATGACAATAGTTCGGAAAAATACTTAGAAGAAGTCCGAATTTGAAGTCCGAATCAGAGCATGACAAGGAGTACTCAAAAAAATATACATAGCAAAATAGTCTTAGTTTTAGTGACTGCGTATAATCAACATTGTAGCGCAAACAATTCGTATGCTCACATATTTGCTCTCAAGCAACTATGGCTATAGCCGATTCCAACATAAAAGAGCATTTCTACTTCGTTTTTCCTAAAAACTAAAACACGTCTCAACTTAAAATAAAAATGCACATGCGTATCAAGCCTATTGATTCTCGGTCATGCTTATAGTCGGACTATGGTTATACTCAGATTATGGATACTTATACGGACAAAAAAAAATTCGCATGATAGTCGGGATATTTAATCACCATTCGCCACCATATACATACATACTTTTGGGTATATAAAATGGAAAGGAAAACGTGTTACTGTGTGTGCGTTTGCTTGTGGCTGTTTTAAAAAGGTGCTATATATTTAAAAATAGCCCTATATAAAAGCATGTGTAGCCGACTAATAGCCAGAGTATATTTGTAGTCATACATATGATTGTAGATCTTACAGTCAATAAATTTTATTTAAAGTTGTTTGTGCTGTGTAATATAAAAATTGGGTATAAACATAATTGTTGAATGTTTAAAGTTATATGCATTCGGTTTAAAATGAATGGGTGTGTTTGCGTATGAGGGTGTTATTTTTTTAGCTGTAAGCATTTATACTTATTTGATTGCCAATACTCAAAGAGTACTTAAAACTATACTTTTGTCATTCTCTGCTACGTGGTACTCAAGTAACGATGTCAACGCTCTTTTGTGTGAAAAGTTTCCTGATAATGTGATTTCTAGAATAGACGATACAAATTGACTATTAAGATCTTGTGATTTAGCATCTTTTGACTATTTTCTTTAAGTCTGTGTGAAAGATAAAGACTCGCAATCGAGTTAAGACCTCAAGGATGGAATTTGTGAAATTATTGTTGACCTGCAGTTGCAAATTAGCAAATTTCTGACAGAAATATTGTACTAATAAATACAAAAATATAAACTGACCTAAAGCTCAAAAAAATAGTTTAAGTTCACTTACTATGCGATATCTAGGACTGTTTCTGTCAGTTTCCTAAGGTGCCGAAACTAGTTTCTTCATTGTATAAAAATAATCGAATCAATGGATTGACTGATTGATTCAATTACCACTAACTGACATTCTTTGCAAGACAATTAAAGTTTGTTTGCTTGTGTTGAATGAATGTTTTTGATTTGGTATGACAAATGTTAAATTAATTTTTTGTTTCTTTGGCTAATATAAAAATTTAATTAAATTGCTCAAGCTTTTTATTGTTAAAAGACTATAATAATATTTTTTTATTAACAGCGAATTCTTTTTCTTTGTGATAGTTTTATAAAATATTACAAAAACTTCAACAAACATAACTTAAGCACATCAGCTATTAAAGCATGAATAGATTGCTTAAATTTTAAAGAAAATTTTCAAAACTAATACATCTGCTGGTTTTGTAAATATTTTTATGGTTAAAAGAATGCAAGACAAGATTTATAAAAGCCAGTTGATTATACATACATATGTATATACTCGTATATAGAACGCGCTACTACCAAAAATATCTTTAATATAAAACAAAAACTGGAAACTGGAAAATGCAACAGAAACAGCAGGGCAAAGTTTTGCTGCAAAAAGTGTTAAGAAATGCTAATAAACTGATAAAAGTTTTGTGAACCAAATAAATACTTATGACACACTAAAATGAAAGCCAAACTTAAGATACAAAATGGTAGAAAATACAATATGTAAGTATGAAATTTTTCACAATGAATAGCAAAGTAGTTGTAAAATATATATGCATAAATATTATTTTATTTTTCTTTTTTTTTTTTTGCCTCATAAAAAACCAAAAAGTGACATAAATTACAAGCTTAAGTTTAGAGCAATAAAAATAAGAATATGAACACAGAATAAAAGCAGATAAAATAATATAAACTATAAGTAAATAAATTGAGTTTCATTACAAGCCAAAAAGTTATAAATAAACTTTATTTATTGTTCAAATGAATTTGAAGTTTTATTAAAAAACAGAACTTTAACTCAAAACACAAAAAAAACCTTTTATTTAAACTGATTTACATTTTTAATTGAAACTTATTAACGACTACTATTGTCTTTGTACGAAAAGAAAGAGGAGAACATTTAATGTAGAGTGATACAGTGGAATCTCCCTTAACGCACGCTTCCTATAGGCGGACACCCACTTTAGGCGGACACTTTTGACAGTTCCCGGCAGCGCTCCATTTAAATGTTTAGTTTTCTCTTAACCGGACAGTCTCCTTCTACGAAGACATTTTAATGGTGCCTTCAGTGTCCGCTCAAGAAAGATTTCACTGTAATAAGGTGGTATTTTCAGCAAATTGCATTTAGAATGTCCTCGTTGAACACAATATAAAAATGAACACTAACGCGTAGTTTATATATTTGAACACTAGCCAGAAAAAATTTTGATGGTAAAGTAATCACCAGGGAAACCGCATATATGCAATTGCATGTTTTTCCTTGTGTCACGTACTAATGCGAGCACAAGATATTTATCCTTTTCAGAACTTTTTATGAATTTTGACATCGATTTGTTTTTGCATATTTTTGCATATTGTGCTTATATTGGTTTTACATGCATATTTTCAGCATATTTTCGAATTTTTAGAGCATAATTTATGCTTTTAGGGCATATTTTGATACTTTATAGAATTTGTTTTATTTTAAAGGACACCCCATTCCGGAAAAAAATTTTATAAATTTTTTTTTTTTCTAGAAACTCATTAAAATTTTATTTTTGCAATTTTCCTGCGATATCTGGATTAATATGCTTACAAGTTCAACATTTTAATTTTTATTTTTCGCCATCTAAAGCTGTGTTTCAATGTTCCATGTAGTGTATATATTTTTCATATACATTACGCAGTTTTACGGACGTTAGTTTCAATACAAATTCAGTTCTACTAATTGTGACGGACTCTGTCCCGAGTAGACGTTC
Source organism: Tachina lurida (assembly GCA_944452675.1). Classification (NCBI taxonomy): domain Eukaryota; kingdom Metazoa; phylum Arthropoda; class Insecta; order Diptera; family Tachinidae; genus Tachina; species Tachina lurida. The sequence goes on from OX101752.1 coordinate 177,848,164, forward strand.
AAGGAACATTGTCTATGTACTAAGGTTTATTTAGATGAGACATTAAGGAGTTTTATTTAAAATTCTAGGTCAATATTTTGTTATTTATTGCAATAAAAATTATAAATAAAATACTTGTCTTACTTTTTCAAAATACAGTTCCAAAGCCTTCATTCTGATATCGTGATCTTTTGAAATTGAAATAAAATTCTTATGCATCCAATAAAAATTAATTTGTATTATTTGTCTTAGTCTAAATTTGTATGGTAATTTTGTTTTAACATGCTCTTCAAACCCAGTTATTCTTTGTTAATTTGATTTGCATACGTATTTTGCTATATTGTCAACACTGTTTTTGGTTTGCAGCCATAAAAAATAGAAATTAGTTTAATTCGACTACAACGACAAATTTAGCACGGACAACAACCTGTAGCTCGTTGCCTTGTTGCCATCAAAATAATCATTCTCATATAAACATGTGTATTCTATTTTTGACATTTTGTAGTCGGTAGCTTGCTGTGGTGAATGTGTTTAATGCTTTAAACTTATATTTTCTGTATCAGAAATCATACGTGTTACTTCATGGGCTATCACACACGTAACTTATTGTGCGTTCATAACTAGTTTTCTATAGCACATACAAAACACACTATTACATTTTTACCCTTTAAAAACGCTTTTCCCAGGCCTCGAAGATTTGTAAATGAATAAAAGACCCCAGTGTACTAATTAGGGTTAAGAATTACACTTTATTTTCCAATAAATGCAATAAATATCTACTTCGAGAGCTTAAATACACAAACATAGATTATTTAAATATACCACAACTGGTTACCACTACACCTTTCCCGCTGTTGTAAACACACGTGTCACTGACTGTACTGGGCAAGTAGCAAAACTTCCACTCCACTCCGCTGTTTGTCACACACATGACTTATTCTGCTGATGCTCACTATTTATACAACACTACAGACTCCCTTGCATTTACTTAATTAATTCTAATCGTTATTATCGATCGCACGATGTCTTTACTTTCAACGATGTTGACTCCACTATTAACTGATTTACACTGACTGCCTCTCACACAGGGTACCAACCACCTTTTATACTACAGGGTTCTAGAATGTTCGCCATGTTCTTATAGATGCTATAATCAAATGTGTGCACTTAGTACAGCCAAATGGAAGAAACTGTATTGCTGCATAAAAATGTTGTTGCTATGCACGTTACCATTTGTGTTGTCGTGTACTATTGGTAGCCAAGCGATCAAAAAGTCTTCCAGCACAATCTGAAAAATGCATGTTACGTTTCTAGGCGTTTGTAGATAATTTGATTGGCCATTATTTTGAATTTCACAGTTACCGGCAGCCGTTATACAAATGCTGTGAAATAATTCAAACGGTATGGAGTTTGTGTTGAAAAGTAAGTTGTTTTAATCTAAGTTTTTGCTAAGATTTTGCTGGGTAATTGTGTAAGTCACAAATTTAACAGTTTGATTAGTACATTTTATATAATTGCTAGTGTTAAAAAAACATATGCATATTAGGTCAGTTTTTTAACTCTTAACATTAGGTCTCTTCACGAAATCTACTCTAGTTTGAATGAAATTTGGGAAAATGAGAGAGGTTGAACGATAGTGATATTCTTCTCCTTCATCTTGCCCGAAAAAAGCCCTTACCTTTTTTCGGGCTTGTTTGGGCAAGCAAGCAGATCAGCTGTTTGAAAAATGAGCGATGGCAAGTAAAAATTAAAGGTTCCTAAAAACCTAACAAATAAAATGTTGTATATCAAAAAATATTTGAAAAAGTAATGGTCAACAAAATTGTAAAACTTTTTATTTAAAAGTATGGAAAAAAAATAATTTTAATGATGAAAGAAAATTGCGGCATAAACACATTTTCCATACAAATTGGCACAAAAAGCAGCCCCAGGAGTTAAATAAAAATACGAGTATATCAATGTTAAACATGTTTGTTTACTCTTTACATTAGGTCTCTTCACGACCTCAACTCTAATTTGCACGAAGAGCGTTTAAGTACTCGAAAATTGGGTAAATTAGAGAGGTTTAGAGTGAAAAGTAATCTTATTATTCTTGGACGAAGTAAAACGTACTTTTTTTCAGTCTAGCTTAGGCATACCAAGGATACCAAAGATACCAAAAAACCAAATATACAAAAAGCTTAAAAAAAAAAGATTTTAAAACTAGTGGTGAGCAACGTTATAAAAAATTGTATTTAAAATTATGGAAGATGAACATTAATGATCAAACATAATTGCGGCATAAAAACTCAGCCCCAGTAAGCAGTCGAGAGATAGAGTCTATTTTATTTCGACAGCGTTTTTTCTTATTCTCTACCAAATAAATCCAAATAAATACTTATTTTCTCAAAAATGCTGCCATACTTGCAATAATTCTCATAAATTTTTTAACCAAAACTGCAAAGACATAGAACAGAGGTGTCTTAAGATACCTGGCTATAGCTATGCTGCTTAGCTATATACAATAAACTTAATGTATTAAATAACAATGGAATAAAATTATATTATAGGATGCCGCAAATATTTCAAAACGTTTCCATTTGTTCCCGATATTTTTTTTTAATAAAGAGAAGTAACACTCAGGCAATGAATGCCTACTACTATTACTAGGTATTACCATCTTTAGGAAAGGGATAGCGATAGAGAAGAGGAAAGCTTTATTTTTCTTACGACACAAAAAAAATTAACTTTCCTACAACAACTGATACAAAAAGTCACTAACGCACATCAAACAATGCGTGGTGTTGCTATTTATTGACTGTTGGATGTCGAGCTTGAACCCAGGACCTACGGTTTTGTAGTCAACGTACTAGCTCGCTCAGCGGCATACGATTATTGATTGTGGCCGACGGCGTCTGTTAGCCAGCTTACAGCCAATCGGCTGTATTCTCTAGTTTGTGCTCATGTGCAAAAACAATGCAAAAACAAATTGAGCAATCATTCTCATAGTTTTTGTTTTGTTTTTGTTTCACTCACTTCAAAGAACGAAACAAAATAAAATCAAACAATTTGTTTCGTTAATTTTCGTACTCTGGTTTTAAGTCAAAACAAAAATAAGTTTATAACTGTAATAGTGTCGATTATTTTTGTTACGAAAATTATGTCCCAGCTCCTGTGTCCTGACAGAAATAGCATAGCTATAAAAATATGCACAAAGGAAAATAAAATAAAAATTATATAGCATTTAAAGTTACTACTTTAGATTTTTTCGTAAGCTTTGTTAAGCTTAAATTAGACGTGCCATACCATATTGCTTTACCCATAACAAAAATCAAAATTCAATTGGTTTATATGGTTAGGGCTGTGGCATTATTTTGAGTCACGTATAAGCAAATACAGTGTTGTCCATTAGTTTGGTGGGAACAGCTGTTTTGTATAGTTGTTGTTATAACACGTCAAATTGTTCTCATATTCGAACAGAGTACCAGTCTTAATATATAAAAAAATCTAATAACGTAAATATATTTTTGTAATGAAAAGCTATTAAATCAGTTGTTTTCTAGATTACAGGACGAAAGAAGGCAAAAACTTTGTTGCGTAACTTTTTTTTTTATATATAAGATAAAAGTTAGGACATAAGACCCCGGTCTTTCTACGTCAATGATTATTCAATATGATGAAAAAATAAGCAAACAAATAAAGAACTGCTAGCAATTAATTTTAAAGTTTCATTTGCCGTCAAGAAGAAAAACCCCCACAACTAAAACTAATTATTTTCCAGTTTAATTGTTGACAAACGCATTTAATTGCTGTTGTTGATTTAGCAGCTTAAGCATAATTATCATTGGCATAAGTAATTATTTTTTTTTTTGCAAAAGACATTCGCTCTTATAACTAAAGAAGTTATAAGGTTTCGAAAAAAAAACAAGTACAAAAGTTGAATTGTTAGAGAAATTAAATTTTATGCTTTAATGGGTAACGTTTTTTAAAAGTATATTATTTCCAAGAGTGAAGCAAGCATTCCAAGTCCTTATACTGATTTGTAATTGGGTTTTGAAAATTAACTTTTACCTTTAAAAATTTGGTGTATATATGTTTGCCTTGATTTGTATTTTAAAAAATAAATTAAATTATTTTTCTAGTAATTTTTATTAAATTATTGTGACAACAGAACAGGAAAAAATTATGTTTTCAAAGTTCGCCACACCTTCATACACAGTACACTGTACATGGTGCTAATTGATGCAAAATTCAGCACTACATGCATAATTTTTAATTGAAATAGAATATGTGAATTGTTTATATTCATGGTACCACAATTTCGTGCAATGAAAGCTCAAAATTTGCCATCGCTTATTTAAAACAGTCTTGCCGTTGTGTTGTTTGCTCTTTGCTAATCAAACTCTAACTTATAAAATATCTAAAAAAAAACCCTCGCACTATAATTGAAATAAAGTTCAATAGATGACTCTGAATAGCGCTTTTTAAACTTCAAAATCAAAAACACTTCAAAACTTTTACAAAATCTTGTGCTTACTCTGTTGAACTTTTTTGTTTTTTATTTAGGCTTTTAAAATAGCAAAAGTATTTGTCGAATAAGAAAATCTAAGTATAATATACATAATTTGCTAAACCACAAAATTTGTATGAAAGTGAAACACAACTATTTTGTTTTAAAAGCCGCAAGCATCAAGATGACCTAAATTTAACATATTTGCAAAATCAAAAAAAAAAAAACAAGTAAAAGAGTCAACATTTTGCTTTATTATTAATATACCATCTTGGTTAATTTTTTTTCTTAGTTTTTCTTTTCTAACGAAGTGCAACTGCAGCTCTCCTTCTTGTTATTCATCAGCGTTGAGTGATTACTTTGGTCTCAGGTTGCACCTTTCAAGATAATTAAAATCTCAAAATATAGAGATAAACCTAAAAAGATTTTTAAAGCAAAAGAAACCGACATAAAAAATAATAATAAAATGTAAAAAAAGACCCCAACAATAGTATAAAAATACAAAAAAAAAACTAAAACAGATAAAAATAAATTTAAGTTAATGTATTCGTATAATAAATTTATATTACAAAGACTTTTAATTGTAGCTGCAGCTTTTTAGGAAAAGTTTTTGTTTTAATCGGTTGGTCTTCAGCAACATCAATTTAGGATTAATTGTAATTGCAATTGGAGCATAAAATTTGTTTAAACCATAATTTTCTACGTTACAAATTAGAACAATATAAATTCAAGGCTTTTTAGCTATAAGGCAGCAGCATTTGCTGGTTGTTGTACTAAATGATTTAGTGTATTTTAATATCTCGTTGCTTTCTTCAAGATAATTACTAAAAGTCTAAAATATCCCAATGAGTATTTTTTTTTACAAATACTAAATGCAACTGTAACAACCTCAGACTTTCTTTGTATGACAAAAATTATACGAGATAAACTTTAAATTGTTTATATCTGATACATATATCTTGCAAAATTCGCTTTATTATAGCTATGCTATTTATGTCACGACACAGGAGCTAGAATGTGATTTTTGTAACAAAAATAATGGACACTATTACAGTTATAAATTTATTTTTGTTTTTATTTATTTGTACTTAAAACCAGGGCACGAAAATAAACGAAAAAAAATTTTGATTTTGTTTTGATTCGTTCTATTAAGTGAGTGAAACAAAAACAAAAGAAAACCAATGACAACGATTGCTCAATTTATTTTTGTATTGTTTTTGCACATGAGCACAAACCAGAGAATACAGCCGATTAGCTGTTAGCCGACACCACCCACAAAAAATACATTAATTTATTTACACGCCGCTAGAAAAGAAAGTAATGGGAAATAAATGGAAACATTTTGAAATATTTGTGGCGAATTTGACATCTTCATATAATATAATTTTATTGCATTGGTATTTAACACATTAAGTTTTTCTTATGCAGCTAAGCAGCATAGCTATAAACGGGTGTCCTAAGACATCTCTCTTTTATTTTTAATTATTTTATTTTATACTATTTTTATTTTTATTTATTTTATTTTATTTTATTTTATTTTATTTTAATTTATTTTAATTTATTTTATTTTATTTTATTTTATTTTATTTTATTTTATTTTATTTTTATTATTTAATTTTGTTTAATATTATCTAATTTAATTTTATTTTATTTTACTTTATTTTACTTTATTTTATTTTATTTTATTTTATTTTATTTTATTTTATTTTATTTTAAGTTATTTTATTTTATTTTATTTTATTTTATTTTATTTTATTTTAATTTATTTTATTTTATTTTTATTATTTAATTTTGTTTAATATTATCTAATTTAATTTTATTTTATTTTACTTTATTTTATTTTATTTAATTTTTTTATTTTATTTTATTTTATTTTATTTTATTTTATTTTATTTTATTTTATTTTATTTTATTTTATTTAATTTTATTTTATTTTATATTATTAATTTTTTTATTATATAATTTTGTTTAATATTATTTAATTTTGTTTTATACTATTTAATTTTATTTTAAAAATAATGTTTAATTAGAAAATATTTACAAAATCCTGCAAAAGCCGAATAAACCAATCACACTTAACCCTAGTTTTTATAACTTAGGTGCAATAATTGACTTCTCTATCATATGTCATTTATCTTAAAATGCGATTTAAGTACAGAATTAATTTTTTTTAGTAGAAACTTGAGAGACATTTAAATAAAGCTTAAATGTCCAACATTGTATATTGAAATCCTAGTTAAGTTTTAAGAGCATACCAGTGCGTTTACTGAAAATATGTGGGCGTATTAAAAAGAATTTTGTTTAATTTCCACAAATATTTAACATATACAATATATCGTTCATATCATATCAAAATAAAAAGAAAAATGCATTCTGATGCTCTTTATGTTTCATAAAATATGTTTTAATGTAATTTTAATTTTCTGCATTTTGATAACCTAACTTTCGTATTTATGAGAAACAGCTGTTGTTTGAAAAGCCTTCCACAATACTGGGAAATTTTATCGTGCTGCCGTACTTTCAAAGTAATTTTATAAGAACTTTAATTAACCACTGCAAAAATTAGACTACATTTAAGTGCAACTTAAATTAAAGTGGCAATTAACTAAATCATATATAATTGAGCCTTAGGGCATAATTCATAAAAAATATATTGGTTTTATAAAAGGTTTATTAATCAAATTTCCATAGAAAACTTGTTTAATAAACAGAAATACTTTTTTATGAATAATGCAGTTAGTGTTTAAGTACGTAAATAGGTAATTTTTATTTAAAAGTAAATTGTATTTAAATACGATTTCATTTTATCAGTGTTTAATTAAAATTCCTATTTATCTACGTTGAAAGTATAGCTGCACTAGCAAAAGGTTTACAAGCAACAGCTGTTTAACATAAATACAGAAGTTAGATTTTCAAAATGTAGAATACTAAAATTGCATAAAAACACATTTTATGAAATCAATAAGTAAATATAATAATTTTTTCTATGTATTTATTCCATAATATAAAACTATATACGAGTGTGGTATATTTTATATATATTATTTATGAAAATTATATGTATGTATATGGTTTCAGTAAGCACACACAATCATAAACACATATGATAGGCTTATAAAATTTGAATAGACTTTAAATACACAAGGTTGGGCATTTAAGTATTATTTAAGCATTGGTTAAATATGCACTGAAAAAGATAGTTTTTTCTATAAATAGAACTTAAAGATATTTACAATTTAATTACCCAGTCAAAAATTGGTCCTTAAATATACTTAAATTTTACAAAAAAAAAAACTAAACATACCTGAAAATTTGCTACAAACCACACATGCTTCTGTGCAACATAAAGCATACTGCAGCATCCCCAAGCAATATTTATTTAGCAGATTTTTCAAGGAAATTTTGTAATTTGTCTTGTATAACAACCACTATTCCCTCTTGATAACTTCTCCCATTTCAAAGAACTTGTTAGCAAGGGAAAATACTTTTCAGCAAAAGTTAGCTCCTAACAAAACTTTATTTTTTTTTATATTTATACTACATCCAGCAACACATAAAATGGACTACAATAGAAGAACAATAAAATGTTACAATAGTTCTAACAAAAGCATCAACAATCCAGCTGCTTAAGTACACAAGCAAATTAAAAAGCTAAAAGGAAACAAAAAAACTCTAGAAAAATCGGCTAAATATGAACACAAAAGCAGAGAACAAAAACCCAAGGTTGTAACGAAATTAAAGCAATTGAATTTTTTACTTTTCTTTTTTTTTTAATTTGTTGTTTTAATTTTATTTACCAGGTGTTTTTCTTTTGTATAATAAATTTAAAAAAATTTTTTTGCTGCAAAACAAGTAAAGACGAGTGTGTACAGAATGTAAGTGTTGGTAATCAAGGTGTTTGTAATTGCGTTTTCTTAACACATGTGCTTTCGTTTGTTTTCAGTTCAGTTTAAAACATGTGTGATCACACTTGTTTGCATGTTTGTGTGTGTGATTATGTCGATTTTTAGTACTAAAGAACTTTGTTTTCAGTTCAGTTCAGTTTTTTTTTTGTAATTTGTATGTTTGTTAAAAATGAAGTATGAACAAGTTGCGGATTTGTTGATGGTCTTAACTTTTCACTGACAGTAGTTTCTAATGAAAATCAAATAAATAGCAATATCTAGAGAAATATTGGACAGTGTTTCTTTAACAAATGGGATCGCAATGTGTGAAATGGACAATCGTGTGTTATACGAGATATGAATTTGGTCATAGGCACAGCGGCCTGGCTGACTATTCTTCCAGTAGTTCTGACTGATTGTTTTTATAGTGGCTTTGACTGACTGTTCTTAACATTAAGTTAAGGTACGAGCACTTTATGAATGGTTGGCTTACAGCTTGCTACCTACAAGCAATCCAGTAGAATCGTGAGATTCTGTTTTAATTGTAGGTTAGGTTAGGTTAGTCTGGGTGGTCAAAGGACCTCGCATAGACCAAAATTGATCCTTAGCGATACCCAAAAAGTGACAAGAAATCTGCAAGTATGGCGGCCTAGTTCGCGGTGCCTGTATCGAATGACTCCCACACAGATTTAGCAAACCTTAGCAGCCTACACATTTCTATTCCCGATACAAGATCAAGACTACGAAAAGTGTGATCACCAAGGCAGTCATATCTAGTGCGGTTTAGAGCCGGACAGTGGCACAGTAGATGTTCTACTGTCTCAATTACCCCAGGTTCCATACATTTCCTGCAGGTGCCGTCGAGTATTTGTCCTATTTTGACGGCATATGAAGCCGTCCAACAGTGTCCAGTTAATATCCCCACTAGAAGTCTACAGTTTCTTCTGGTTAGTGATAAAAGGAATTTAGTCGATTTAGGATCATGGAGTTCCACATGATTTTAGAAGTTTTGCAAGTTTCCGTCGCACGCCAACTTTCCTCCGCTTCTTCCTTCATCTTAGAGTCCAAGATTCCTTTCAAGTGCTGAATTGGTTTCGGAACCTATACCATTTCTTCCACAGGTAATTGGATTCCCCTTTTGGCCAGTGTATCTGCCATTTCGTTTCCCTCAATCCCCATGTGTCCTCGTACCCAAAAAATATGTACTTGTCTATTAGCACATAACCTATTTAGGGCATTTCTACACATGAGCACAACCGAGGAGTAGTTACAGTCTGCTGAAATAGCCTTAATTGCTGCTTGACTGTCTATATATATATTCACACGCGCATTCATGGTTTGAGGGTTAAAAGCTAATTCTGCAGCCATTTTGGCTGCATAGATTTCCGCCTGGAATATGCTACAGTAATCAGGAAGTTTATAAGATTCCTCTTTACTGAGTTCCGGGCAGTAAACCGCAGCTCCTACCCCTTCATCCATCTTTGAACCATCAGTGAATAAGTTGAAACTATGTCCCCTATAGTTAAGACCTTCGAGATAGCCTTCTTCCCCCATAGTGATCTGAGGTTTTCCAAGAAAGTTAATTTCTGGAATGATGTAGTCCGAGCTACACTCCATGTCTTCCAGCAATTTACCGTGACCGAATGGTTTGTACGACATCTGTCCTGTTATTCTCAGTCGGATTACGGACTTGCATGCCGCGTTCAAAGCGGTTAGTTTTATTGGTTTAAGGTCCAACATAACATCTAAGGCTGCAGTAGGTGTGCTTTTCAGAGCACCAGTGATGCAGAGTTCTGCCAGTCTCTGGGTGTTTTCAAACTTTTTTAGGTATGCTTTCGTCTCAGTCGCCCTCCACCATACAAGTATTCCGTAGAGTAGAATTGGTCTAGCTACCGCTGTGTAGGTCCAATATGTAAGATTAGGCGAAAGTCCCCATATCTTTCCCAGCATCTTTTTACATGCGTACAGAGCAGTGGTGGCCTTTTTGACTCTATCCTCTATATTAGGTTTCCACGTCAGTTTACTATCCAAAATAACTCCCAGGTACTTTGTATGTGTTTTGGGCGAGAGTGATATACCGTCCAATTTTGGTGTTCTCCATTCCGTAACTTTCCTTCTGGTAAAAAGTACGAGATCTGTTTTTTCAGGGTTCAAGTTCAGACCTACCCTGGCTGCCCATCTATGAATATCCTTTAAGGAGGACTCCATAATGGAGCTAATTGTGTCGAGGAACTTACCAGTTATGATAATGGCTATGTCGTCTGCATATGCCGTAATCCTAGCTGCTTTTCCCTCGAATTCCATGAGAATGTCATTCACGACAAGCGTCCAAAGAAGAGGTGAAAGAACTCCTCCTTGGGGAGTTCCTCTATGAGCTTCCTTGTTTATAGTGGCATTGCCTAATTTCGCAGATATAATTCTACATTTTAAGAGATTTCCAATCCAATTCTTGACTAATATGTGAGCACCAGACCGATTAATGCTTTCCATAATTGCGTCCGTAGAGACATTATTGAAAGCGCCTTCAATGTCTAGGAAGACCCCCATAGCATAGTCCTTATAGTGTAACGATTTTTCAATCAGCTCGACAACATTATGGAGCGCTGTTTCTACTGATCTATCCTTTGTATAGGCATGTTGTCTAGAAGACAGAATATTTGGGTATACATTTTCTTTTATGTGTATATCTAAGATTCTCTCTAGTGTTTTTAGCAGAAAGGATGTTAGACTGATAGGCCTAAAGTCCTTCGGATACGTATGGTTACTCTTACCTGCTTTCGGTATGAACACAACCTTAGCTGTCCTCCATGACCTTGGCACATAATTTAGTCGAAGACAGCCATTGAATATTCCCGTTAGCCAGAGAATTATCCTATGTCCGCCGTATTGAAGTAGGCCCGGAAAGATGCCGTCTGGCCCTGGTGATTTATAAGGTTCGAAAGAATTGATAGCCCATTCCACTTTACTAATGGAAATGACGTCACAGTTCTCAGTATTCAGTTCATTTGTAGTTTCAGATCGAGAGGAGATCTCCGTGCAGCCTGGGAAATGTGTGTTCAAGAGAACCTCTAACGTTTCCCGGCTGCAACTAGTCCAATCACCATTCACTTTACAGATCGTGCTAGGCAAAGATGGGTTGCTAGCCAACAGCTTCCTCATTCTAGCCGTATCCTTAGTTTTTTCCATGTTACCACAAAAATTCTTCCATGAATTTCTTTTGGCCTTTCTCACCTCTTTCTTAAAAGATTTCAATGCTTTTTTGTAGTCCCTCCAGCACTCAGTTTGTTCTATGTATTTAGCCAATCTGAAGAATTCACGCAGTTCACGTCTCCGAACGTCTAATTCACTACTCCACCATGGAGGTTTAGACTTACGTTTAATGCACGAAAGGGGACAAGCTGATTCATATGATTTGGTTATAACTTTCGTTAAGCAGTTAACAGATCTTTCAATATCAGCTTCACTCCTAATTGGTTTAGCCTGATATAAGTTGTTTTCAATGTTCTTGGTATAGCATTCCCACCTGGTATTACGTGGGTTTCTATACAATTTCCTAAGCTTTGAAACTTTAGACAAAATTTTAAACGATATATAGCAATGATCAGAGAAGGACGGCCGTCTAAGCACCTTCCAGTCATTTACAAAAATTTCTTCATTATTAACAAGTGTTAAGTCCAATACGTTAGATGAGGTAGGACCTATATAAGTAGGCTCCTCACCTCTGTTCACAATCGTAAGGTTAGTTTGAAGTATGAATTGAATAAGTGACTCACCTCTATCATTGATGTCCTTACTTCCCCATACTGTATGGTGCGCGTTTGCATCTGTGCCTATTACCAGTTTTAGCTTCTTGCCGTAGGCTTCTTTAACGAGCCGTTGGAACTCCGCTGGGGGCGCATCATCAGCGTGTGGCATATAGCATGATGCAAGGAGTATAAGCCCATCCTTGCTCTCATCAACTGCCACAACTACTAAATCGTCAGTGCTGTAATTATACAAAATGTATGAATTCAAGTTCTTCTTAATTAGGATAGCTGATCGTATCTTGCTTACCAAATTTGAGAAGTATGTGTGGTAATTTCGCGACCTTAGCCCAGCAACCCTGTTTCCAGATGAGATCCATGGCTCCTGGACTAATGCCACGTCGTAGTCGCCCTCCTCTAGAGTGAGGAGAAGCTCATTGGATGCTATTTTACTGTGTTGGAGGTTTACCTGAAGGATCTTTAGCTCCATTGTCTAAATTCTCCTTTCTTGAGTCCATATCCAGGTATGGGACCTCACGTACCGGTTCCTCCAACTTTAAGCCGGCTGTAGCAGCTGCCAATTCACTCTCCAATTCTTCGGCTTCTATAGTGTTTTCGTTTTTGTCCTGCGGGTGTCTTTTCTTCAAACGGAGAAAAACACTACCCACGCCCCAAGACATCTTGACATTCCGCTTGTACAGAATGTCCTCAGCATTCTTGTTAATTTGCAGGATATAGCTTTGGCCCTCTGTTTTCGGTTTCGCAACATGCAACACCCTCCAGTCCTTCGTCGGAATATCAGGGTTTTGGTTTTGCAAAAGGCGAAGAGTGACATCCGGCTTGACCACTCGCGGAATCATGACCTTCGCCTTTGGTATGATGGGTATATTGTCCCTGCTCACAATCTCGAGTTGTGCACCAGGCCAAAGGTTTTTGAGCGTCGGTAAACTTTCCAATCGTCCGAGTCCTGGCGAAAAAAAGGTCCTGATACAATACTAGATCTAGTTATCAATTGTATTACATCCACCCCCTGGCATAGAGGGTGGCGTTGGCTGAAGTAGTTAGCACGTTGACTACAAAACCGAAGGTCTTGGGTTCGAGACCGGTATCCAACACCACACACTTTTCTGATACGCATTAGTGTCCGTTTGTATCAGTTGTTGTAGGAAAGTTTAAGTGATGAAAACATAGTCACTGGTCACTGAATTATATAGACTTCATCAAATACTAATCCTAATTTAACATCAGAGCTCTCTAATTGGTTGGTTGGTTTACGTGGCTGCCTACTACGGGCAGGCATTCAAGTAGAATCTAGATGACTCCTTTTTGAAAGGACTACACTCACCGGTGTCAACCTATGTAGAACCGTATCTAAGTATTCTAACACGGTGATCTGATACTAGATCCAATCCGTTGCGTTGAGGTATCTGATAAGGTCACTCCAGTCAATATCAGATAATTCTGAAAGATTGTCTAGCACATGACTTCCTAAGAATTTGTGTCTCGAGAGATGCTAAGCTGGACATTCGCAAAGAAAGTTTAAGATTGTTTCTTCTCTCCTTTCTTCTCGACAACCTCGGCAGAACTCATTATAGGACAAACCTATCCTACTAGCATGTCTGCCAATCGTCCAGTGTCCCGTCATCCATACGGTTCCTATTTGTTAAATGTATTGAGCGTCTATCATTGTAGCAAGGCCTCGACTTTTTAGCAACCTTGCACGTCCCTATGTTGCGCCATCTACCTTCGACCTTATAGAGATAGTGCTTGAATATACCTTTTCTAATAGCACCAAATGGCATGGCTACTGATTCGGTATTGGAGGCATTCATAGCAGAGCCAGCCCTAGCCAGCTCGTCCGCTCGTTCATTACCTAAAAAACTAATATGTGCTGGAGCCTAACCACCCAGTCTAGATAGCAAAGTCTTACACTGCCCGACTAGATATATGATCTAAGGAATAGAAGCGCTGCTTGGCTATCGACAAAGATATCAACTTTACCCTCAGCACTCTAGCCGCTTCCCTTACCGCTAAAATTTCAGCCTGAAATACTGTGGCTTCGTTAGGGAAACGAAATGAGCATTCTCTACCAAGATCGTCCGAAAAGACCCCAGAGCCAACACCGTAGGCCATTCTTGATCCATTAGTGTATGCCCTGATGTCGTATTCTGTTATTATTGTGTCTCCTTTGTATTCCCGCCTGGATGGAATCAAAACTTTAAATACTTTATAAAAGTCAAGATGTGGTACCATGTACTCAGTAGATGTCCTCAGCGAAGGGGGTAGTTCATCTAGGATTCTGGCATGACCATAAGACCTTGATCTCCACCTCCTAGATGCCACTAATTTTGCCGCACTACTTGAGGATACCGCCAACATATGAAGTTCTATCGGAATATACATTCAGAGCCTCTGAAGGACTAGTACGTAAACATCCTGTTATCCCTACACAGGCGGATCTCTGTATTCTATAAAGTTGGTCAACCACGTATTTCTTATTTGTGGCAGGCCACCATACTACAGAGCTGTAACTCAGTATAGGATGCATAATTAATGTATACATCCATTTAAGCACTTTGGGACTTGGGCCCCATTTAGATCCAAACATTCTACGACAGGAATAGAGCACCCTTCTTTGTTGGTATTATGTAGCGGAATCATAGGCGAGGTAAAATAACCAACTAAATGGCTACTAAGCACAGCTTTGAAAATTTAATACACCTCATTGACACCAGAGGCGCTGCAAAAAACAGAGTTGTATAAAAATTTAGCTTTTCTCTCTCTTTTCCTTCACCACCTGTCTTTTCTATCACTATACCTTTCTTAAGGAAGGTAACACCTAGTAACAGTAGTAGGCATTCATTGCAGGAGTGTTACTTCTCTTTAAAAAAAAATATATATAAAGGTACCGTATCAGATCCCCTACAGAAACCTGTGGTACGTCTGATATTTCGTCTAGTATGTGTTTTCCTAGACACTTGTATTGCGTAGTGTTTATTATCAGGCCTTTGTAGAATTAGAACAGTTGAGACATAAACACCACGACCAACCGTGGGATGTTCTTCCTAGTTTTGCTTCTACACGTTTTGATCTTGTTCCATTTATCTTTGTCTTTCTGAAGATAGTGTTTGAGTATAATATTTCTTATTACTTCCATTATTTGGTTTCGTCCTACTTTAAGCAGACTTACAATGTGATATTTATATCAAAGTGAAAAAAAAAAAACAAAGTCACTTAATATTTTTGGGTGCAAAATGCAAAAGGAAAAGTGTTGCTTTGCAACAGTAAGTGTAAACATCATGTTGCCCGTTGTTACGAGTTCATGCAAACACTTGTAGCGAAGTAATATTTTCTATATTGTAAGCAACAGACTATTTGTAGAAAACATTGCTACTCATTGGTGTTGCTGTCAAGCTTGTGAAAATTTATGTATCTACAATGTTTTGTAGCAATTAAATTTGTTTGTCTCAATGTTGTGCAAACCTTGTTTCGATTCTGTTTCACTTTAGTTGTGTTACTTTGTTTAGTTGTGTTGCAATGTTGTGGAGTGAGTAAAATAATGCAACTTTTTTTTAATTTAATTAAGTCAAACAATAGACAAATTGAATTAGGTTTTTAGTAAAAAAAAAGTAAGTAAATTACTGCAGGACACCGTTAGAATTGGGTTAAAATTTTTGTTTTAGAATTTATCACAACTATATGAAATGCAATAAGTTAGCTGAACAGTGTAACAATGGTAGCGGTGCTGGGTCAGATACGAGTATTATTATTTGAATTTCTTTGTTTAGCTTTGAGAGAGAGTGAGAGAGCGACTTCAGTTGAAATTTTAATGTTAAACAAAAAGAAAATTGCTGATTGCATTAAAAATATATTGATTTCGAGGGACTTTTAGTTAAATTAGAGACTTGCAACGCAAGCTCATTAACAACAAATCTTTAATAAAATTTTACTTTACGAGTATGGTGCCTCAAAGCAATGAATCTTTTTTGCTACGGAATGTTTACTTAAGATAAATTCTCATTTAACAATTTTAGGGTCTGGAAGATTCTGCTTTATATACATATATATAGCGAAAGAAAATAGAGGGAATAATGTTGTTACAAACTTTTTCTTCATTCATGAGTTAACTTACACAGAAAAAACAAAATTTCATTTTCAGTAATAGGGCATTTGCACTATCTTGAAATCTAGTACTTTCCAGTTTTTTCCAGATTTCCCATACAAAACGAAATCTAATTTTTCAGTAGATTTGTAGGAAATATAATAAAAATCTATGCCCTTATGCAAAAACGATTGTTAAAGTTAAAGCATGTTTTAAAACCGGTTTTGCCATACGAAATTCGTTTGTTAAATCCACTTTAAGTTTAACAATCGTTTTTGCATAAGAGGGCTAATGTTTTTATTTATCCCATACTACCCTGTACAACAAAAGGTGAGTGAATTAGCTATGGTCTGCTTAAAAATGTGTGTGAATTGGCTGCAATGAAGTTGTTTGGTTGTAGTCTTGGAAGCAAATCAGTTGATGGGTTTTGTTTTGGATAAAAAAATCTTGATAAATGTCAAAAAAAAAAAAGCTGGTGTAAACGGTATAGATTTTCATAAAGTTTTTAATCAAAATATGTTCGATTTTGTGCTGATGTAAGCGCCGTATAACCAAATTCATTGAATCGGTAAATAACTTTTATGAATGCGGTCGCACAATTAATTTTGTAAGCTCTGACAATTTTGTAAAAATTTAAATTATTCAAAGTTTGGCTGAGAGAATTTGTTATTTAAGTGTGATGGTGTTTAACTTACTTATTGAAAGAAACAAAGTGCTGTTGTGCTCTTGTTGTTGCTTATTTTGCTGTATACATGTATATACCGAAAAGTAGCCCATAAACGTCATGACCTATTTCTTCTCTATTTTTTTTTTTTTTTTTTGCAACAAACAAATTTACTGGAACAGTGCAAAATATTTCCTGAGACAAAGTTTTATTTCAAAAAACATTTGTTTGAAAATTTTTTGGGAATCAATTTGTCTGTATATCAATTGCAGTTATTTTTATAGCTATGCTATTTATGGTGCTATACAGGTGTTGGGATGTGATTTTTTTAACAAAACTTGTCGGCACTTATGCAGTTATAAATTTATTTTTGCTGTGATTTCCTTGTACTAAAAAGCTGAGTACGAAAATAAAGGAAACAAAGTTGTTTGATTTTGTTTCGTTTCGTTCTACGAAGTGAATGAAACAAACACAAAACAAAAACAATATGTTTTTGTATTATTATTGCATATGAGCACAGGCCAGAGAATACAACCGATTGGCTGTAAGCCGACTAAGAGCCGCCGCCGGCCACAAACAATACAATAATTTAGTATCGTATCGCACTGGAAAAAAAATGGGAAATAAATGCAAACATTTTGAAATATTTGCGGCGAATTTGACCTCATCATATAAAATAATGTTACTGCATTTTTATTTAACGAATTAAGTTTGTGTTATATAGCTAAGCAGCATAGCTATAACTGGATGTCCTAAGACACCTCTGTTCTTTTTTCTATTTTTTGAACAATAGCTGTCTTCGCAACTGCTAGCAAAAGCAATATATATCTTTGAATTCACGTGGTGATATATGCTAAGTTTTCTTACTGTTCTTAGATTTATATCATACATCTTTGAAATGAGACATATTTTTGCTCATCTTGCACATTGTTTTTCTCTCAATGATTTTTTTTTTGGTGGAAAATATATTCCTTTTAACCTTAAGGTTGCTTGTTCTTAGGGTTTCGTATACCAAAGATGAAGAGGAAACCTATTGTTTTCGCTACAATGTCCGTCTGTCTGTCTGTCTCTCTGTCACACGTTAAAGCTAAACTAAAATAAATCGCCAAAAACAAAAAAAAAATGCTTAAACTAAAAAACCGCTTAAAAACCGAAAAAATATTAAAAACGAAAACAAGTTTACCTGGTACTTAACCCGCCATAAGTCATACCCCAGATGATTCAAAAGCAAGATTTTTTAATGATATTGTTTTGATGACATTTCCATCGTTAGAGTAGTTGAAGGTAGAGGTGCACAGTACGAGGTGAAAGTTATAAAATCGTTAGCGGGAGATAAGCAGTTGCAATGATACACCCCACCCACCCCACAGCTGGTGATAATATTTTTTTTTGTTGACAGTAAATTTATAATTTATTGTGTATTCTGATTTATTTTTTTATTTCTGAAGATGTTTTATGAAGAAAGAGAACATAGTTTACAAAAATTATTAGAAAGCTGCTCAAGTGACAGGTTCTCAGACTTCGAGAATTAAATAGAGATTGAAAGCGTTTTTTAAGGAAGTGAAGAAATTTATTAGGAGCAAGATATGTTTTTGTATAGTTTGGAGGATCGGAAACCTGTACAAGTAGATTCTAGTCAGTTTTATGGTATACATGACTTTTTATACATCTAAAGATTCTAAAGATGATACAAAATGGTCAATTGTATTTTTTTTTAGGAAGTTACACTCAGACAATGAATGCCTACTCATAAAAGGTATTACCTTATTTAGAGAATTGATAGTGATAGAGAAGATAGGTAGTGAAGGAAGAGATAGAGGAAAGCTTTATTTTTTTAGCTCTGCTTTTTTTTGCACGTTTCTAATAATGCAGTGTTGCAGCGCCTCTGGTGTCAATTAAGCGTATTAAATTTTTTTTGAAGATGTGTTTAGTAGCCATTTTATTTATTATTTTACTTCATCGATGATTCTGGTATACAATACCGACAAAGGAGGGCGCTCTGATGTTACATTAGGATTAGTATCTGCTGTATCTGAAGTCGCTGTATTACAGTCACCAGTATCTATACCTTCATCACTTGATGCAAATGGACACTAATGGACATCAGAAAAATGGGTGGTATTGTTATTCAATGACTGTCGAAGACCCGGGGTCCAACCCAGGACCTTCAGTTTTGTAGTCAACGTGCTAAATAATTCAGCCAACGCCACCCTCATTATTTTTAAGTGGGAAATTTCCGGGGAATTTGTGCTGATTCATAGGTGTAAACTTGATAATGTGTTACCGGATGAAGTATGCAAAAACATGCTTTAAAGGGAAAAATAAGCAAAAATATGCTCTAGCAACTTAATGCTAAAATTCATAAAAAGTTCTGAAACGGATAAATATCTTATCTCCACATCAATACGACACACAGGAAAAAACATGCAATTGCAGGTTTGCGGTTTCCCTGGTCATTACATAAATATAAAACTACTACTGGGACATACTTCATTAAAAATTTAAACAGAGTATAATCCCCTACAATGGAAACATCTACAGAGTTAGCATTAATATTTTAAATTCAGTGTCCTTCATATAGTTTAATCAAATTAGCAATCATCATTTTTTTTTTTTTTTACACACATATATTTATTTATTGTATCTTCAAAATATGAACTAACAATAAGTATTCAAATCTTAAATCTACATATAATTATTAGGCCCGACCAGTATCGGACATAAACTTAGTGATAGTAATTAATAATACATAAATTTCGTATTAAGCGCAATAATTATTTTCAAGAATTATCATATGGGGTGCTGACTATTAGAGCCCTTGTGTCCCTCTTTTTTAGGCGGATGTGTCCAGTAAAGTTCAAGATGGAAAAAGTTTAAATTTCAAGCACAAACTCAGACGACATACATATCTGCGCACATAAAACTAACTTTAGCTTGGCATAGTGAAACAATCTGAATTGATGCTACAACACTCCGCAGCAAGACAAATTTCAGGATAATCAACAATAAGAAATCACATACTAAAATCCAAATAATTCATGTGATGACAAAAAGGTCATTACTCCCACCAACACACTATTCCACAATACTTTTGTACATACAAATACATGTACATATGTACATTGATATGCCTTTTAAATTTGTGTACACATGTTTAGCTAGAAAAATGACAGGAAATTTAACATAAACATGTTACGTAAACTGTATCCTTCAGCCATACAAGTCGGTTTTGGGTTTCACCAATGCCTGTATTTAGGGAAATAATAAATTATACAAAAATATGTGCTTCCATATATCCTTCAGTAGAAGGTATGATTACATACTTCCTCCTTTTATCTGTAGACACATACAGAGGTAAACAAAAGGCCACAACCAAACAATCATCTTTTTACACACAAACATCATGCCATTCGTAACGTGTACTTGTGACTTAATTAATATTAAGCTGTCTTTTGTGTTTTAAACATTAAAATATGTAAATATTTTTATGATACAAAAAGAAAATCTTTTGCACAGAAACATGATTATATCACATACGAAGCTGTGCACTTAACCCTTTTGGGATGGAGTTTCATTTTTCAAACCATAATATTTTTTAAGAGATAATTTTTATACATATTAAATGATATGGCCAAAAGAAATTATATTCAGCATACTTA
This sequence comes from Tachina lurida, assembly GCA_944452675.1. Classification (NCBI taxonomy): domain Eukaryota; kingdom Metazoa; phylum Arthropoda; class Insecta; order Diptera; family Tachinidae; genus Tachina; species Tachina lurida. The sequence goes on from OX101752.1 coordinate 177,868,684, forward strand.
GAAGTTTTGAAATTATCCTAACCTGCTGGAACATATGCAGTAGACTGGTAGTAGCTTGTATGGGCTTTTTCATAGCTATGCTCTTTATTGCACGATGCAGCAGCTAGGACGTGATTTTCGTAACAAAAATAATCGACACTATTACAGTTATAAATTTCTTTTTGTTTTGATTTCTTTGTACTTAAAAACAGAGTACGAAAATGAGTGAAACAAAAACAAAACAAAGACAATGAGAAGGATTGCTCAGTTTGTGTTTGTATTGTTTTTGCACATAAGCACAAACCAGAAAATGCAGACGAAATAATAGCTGCCGCCGGCCACAAAAAATACAATAATTTAATCGTACGCCGCTAAAAAGAAATTATTGGGAAATATATGGAAACGTTTTGAAATATTTGCGGCAAATTTGACACCAGCATATAATAAAACTTTATTGCATTGTTATTTAACACATAAAGTTTGTTTTATATAGCTAAGCAGCATAGCTATAAACGGGTGTCCTAAGACACCGCTCATCTTTTTATTTTATTCTTAATATAAGCGCTGTCTAAAATATGAGGCTTGCTGTCTTAATTTTTTAGCTCTTTTTGTCGGTAACTTCGGGTGCCTAGTGGGGCCTAAAGTACTCGATACGAAGTGGGGGATTTTGTTTAAAAAAATGGAAATAATTCTGCAGTTTCTAAACGGGCCGTCCGATTGTTATGAAACATCATACAGCATAGGAACATTGTCAGCCGAAAATATTGATAAAATGGTTCACGATTTGTAGGATAATTTTCAAATTCATAACAAAACTTATAATAATAAGCTGGTATATGATGTTTTCATCTTTATATTCGCATTTATCAATAGTTTTAGCTGCAAATATTCGTTTAGGGGGAAAATGATGCAATTAAAAGAAAGTAAGAGCTAATAGAACTTGCTTTTTTAGTTCCTGACAATTCCCAAAACTAAATCGCAAAATCCCAAAAATGGGATTTTTAAGTATATCTGTGTATTCTTCTTATTTTTCGCCAAGCGCAATTAATTTTTTTGGAAATATTTAAAAACAAATCTTGTCTTGAGGAGGCATAATAAATTTTTTGGTTGCAGAGACTTAACGGACTTAAATTTTATATTTATAAAAAAATAGACCTATATCTCCAAACCATCTGCTTCCTTTAATATCAAAAATTTTTGAAGAAAAAATTTCTTTGTAATATTGCTTATAGCTTTACCTTTTGAATAAGTAAAAATATGGGGTTGATATTTTTGCATAACTTTTCTATAAGAGAAAAATAATTAACCCACTGTACAAATTTTACAAATTTAATTATTTTAATAAACTATTAAATGAACAAATTTTATTAATTTAAGGTGCTTATATCTTTTGACTTAATTGATACCAATAATTGTTTTATGTTATAAATTTTGTTGTTAATTCATAATAAGCTTTTTTCTAAATCGAACCGATCTGTGTTCTCCATTAGCAGAACAGTGGACCAAGGTTGGTAAAAAAAGCCAAATATTAATTTTTGTTTCTGGAATATTTCCTAAACTGTAAGCGAAAACCCATAAATGTAGCAGACTGTTTTTAGCTCTTGGATAGAAAAAAATCCAATTGCTAGAATTATTTTTTATCAGATCAAAAATATCAGCCTGGCATCGGTTTTAATGCTTCATTAACCCAATGTTGGCCACTTTGGGGCTTTGTGGCTCCGCCCCTTTAAAAAGGTATACAGGCCAGACTTAAACTGTGTCACATCTTCTCAAACGCTGTATGAAATTTCATAAGAATCGTACGGCTCGTTTAGAAACTGCACAATTATTTCCATTTTTTTAACAAAATCTCCCCTTCTATATCGGGAATTTTAGGACCCACTAGGCACCAGAAAGCTCTATCAGATCGAGCAAAAAAAAATTAAGCCCGCATTTATGACAGCAAACCTTATATTTTAGACAGTGCAAATATATCAATTGACGAAAAAAATTTTGCGACCAGTCTAATACGAATATACAGGGATGGCCGGCCATTTAGTGGTGCAAAATCGCCAGTCTGGCAAGGCTGTCAGCTGTTAAATATCACTTATCTGAACTGTCATTTATTTTGTAAAATATTTGTTATTTACGAATATGAAATAATTAAATCATAAGCAAAGGACGCACAAAAATATCTAAAACTTACTACAAAAGTGATGGGTAAAAAGAGGTGGTCACTTTTCAAGCAGTGCAGGCTAATTATGGTCGTCATAGTCCACCTACTAGTTAACTAATTTGCAAGATTATACAGAGATTTAAAGAGAATGGAAGCGTTACAGATGTGGTCATCAGGCCTGTACACCATCGCAATGTACGCACTGCCCAAAATATGGCTTATGTTAGTGATAGTGTGCGGCTAATCCGAAGGACCATTAGCATCACTTCAGATTGCTATAATTATATGATAGCGCGGTAAAACTTTTTTTGTGGAACTTCATCAAAAATTCCCTAACGTTGGAGCATTTGAAAGCCAACATTCGCCAAGTTATTGCTGAGATACCGCCCAAAATAAGCAAAAAGAGGATTAACTGCTGTAACCAAAATAAATTGGGTCTCAGTCCAGAGGTCGTGGGTTCGATTCCCGCCACAGACCTTGGGTGCTTTCCGCAGACAAGCTAATCGCTTCGCGGGTTGTGTTTGTTATAAAAAAAAATTAAAATACAATAGCCCAATTCACAAACTTGTGCAAATGGTCTTGCATCGTAGCCTGTATAAAATGGTGTAGTATATTTCTACTCACCACTAAGAGTTGTTAAGTGGTGAGTATCAGTATACTATACCAGTTTGCACATGCTACGATGCAAAACCATTTGCACAAGATTGTGAATTGGGCTATTATATTTTGTACGTAATGACAAGGCCCAAATAGGGGTGGAAAACTGTCGATGACAGTATCGATACTATCGAAAAAAAATATTTTTTTGTGACTATCGATGTTTTAATTCTAACATCGATTAATAGTTGATCTCATTTATTTTTTTATAAAATTATATAACTTCGATACTATCACGATAGTATCGTCGATATATCGATAGTGTTTTTAACTTACGATAGTCTTGAATTGATATATCGATAGACTTTCTTAAACTATCGAAAACTTTCGATAGTGACACTATCGATACTTTTCCAACTCTAGGTCCAAGCTAGATAAAAGTTTCATCACAATCCTAGCGATGTGTGTGCTTTATTTCTTAAACGGAATAATGGATAAGCATATACAACCATTTAGAATTTTCTATTTATAGAATTTGTCTGTATACAAATATAAGGAAAGAGCAATAGTGTTTGTCAAGGCAAATCCATATCAGGTGGTCTCAACTGCCCAGGTGACTATTTTCATCGCTTGCAATTTGAATATCCCTCGGATATTAATACACATTCTTCAGCACTTTTTTTTGACATCTCAAGTACGAGTTTTTTTAAAGTAAATTCATGGCAGTCTACGTTATATGAATATGCATTGCGTGTAATTTCTTCTAAATGGAATAACATGAAATTTATTGATGTCTTTTTAAGACATATCGTTTTATTACGCCAACGTCTGCTCAGCTTCCTCTTTTGTAGTGAAGTATATCATTTGAAATGTGGCACTACCTTTTTGCTGTTAATTTAATCCTCAGAAATCTTGTATTTCTCATAAAGCTCTACCTACAAATATTTAAGGAGTAACACATAACTAAAATTGTTGTTCGTATAAGTCTGTGTTAAGTTATTTCCACATAAATTTTGCCTGTACTTTGGTAAAGAAGAAGGATTGTGTCTTTTCTATAAGGCAAGCATACATAAATACTTTAACACATTTCCATAGTTTTCATTCTCCTACATGCATTTGATGTCTGCACAATTTGAAAATGTTCAGGCTTAATTAAACTAAATGTAACAACACATCTAGCAATTTGAGTTCAGTGAACACTTAAAGTTTGCAATAAAAGTTAAAGTGATTTTTTTTTCATATTTCTTTACGATATCTTTCATATAAATTATCATTTCCTTTTTAAAAATCTACATACATATATTAAATTGAAATAGAAGGGAAGGAAAACTATAAAAACCCAAAGGCATACACACCAATAAGCTGAACGTCCTTCTTACTGAAAACATTGAAACGATTTGCGGACACAATGTTGAAGGAGAAAATACCACATGATTCCACACGCCTATAGTAGAAGCAGGTTTGTTGAAACCTCCCTACAGAAAATTGTATATCATGCTAAAAGATCCTTTGATCTAGGCATTTATACTCTAGCTATATTTATTGATATAGAAGGGACTTTCAAAAATGTTTCCATCTCGATTCTTATGGAATCCCTAAGCATATTTGACTTAGATCGGAGCATATCAACTTGGATAAGTCATATGCTTAACACCAGGTGAATAAGTTGCGATACAAACAGAAGAGATCATATATAACGCAGAACATCACAGGGAGGTATTTTATCTCCTTTATTGTGCCCGTCTGTTATGCAGATGACGCACAGTTTGGTGAGTTTATAGGAACTCAGCGGCCAGAAATAGAAGGAGTTATCGTAAAAAAAATTAAATTTGAAACACACGCCTTAATTTGTAAAATATATTTGCACATAAAATTTGGCCAATTATTTTCCAAGGATTTGCGTCCTTGCCATAAGAAAATAATTGTAACTCAATTAAATTGTGTAAAGACACTAATTTTAACATATTTAATGCTTCGTAAATATTTCGGTCAATTCATACCGCAAAAATGTCCTTTTTCTAAAAAGTAAAAAGGAGCAAAACAAATTATCTTCATTTACAGTGAGTTAAGTGTTTAACTAGACACAATATATAATATAAATTGCAACTACAATTAGACCTTTTAAGTTGCAAGGACTAATGTCCTTCCCAAATGTCCTGGAACTAAATAATATACTGAAAATATATAAATTCGAAGTTAAAAAATATTGCAAAATTAAATTGAAAGGGGTGGGGGGAGACAAGACTGACGTTAATAAATGAATGTCTTACAGGAGAATATACAACCAAGTACTAAAGTATAATCATATCTTACCCATGCGAAACGTCACCATGTGTGATAAAATTCCAATTATATGTGTATGTATGCACGCAGCAATAATAGAAAATAACCGCGAAACTATCCTTTACACGGATAACCCGATCGGGTTGTGGATTTTACGACATGTGCTGTAATAAACGTAAATTCTTTCGATTGCCGAATCATAATACAATCTTTCAAACTGTGATCACAGCTACAACGGAAGGCATTAAATATCTAAAGGAGATTGACAACGAACTACCTATTCGTATATTTATGGATAGTAGGAAGGCCATCGAGGCCTTAAGAAATCATAAAGTTCCATCTCGAAGCATTCTTCGCTTCAAAAATCCTATAAACTCGTACAGGTATTGTAGAGAAATCAATATACTATGGATTCCAGGACATCAGGGTGTTTCTGGAAAGAGGAGATGAGGCTTGCACAAATGGGATCATTACTGAATAATATCACATTAGAAAATAACAAACCTTTTCAAGAATTTAAAAATGAACTAAAACAATGGAACAATGGGATAGAAGAAAACACAAGATATTGGCAGAACTCTACTGTTGGTAGAGTGGCCGAAATTCTCTGGGGAAACACAAGTAGCAAATAAACGGTAGAGATTCTAAACTCAAAGAGGCCAACACTTCGGAACTTGGTTAGGATAATAATAATACATAGAGAGCTAAGAAGTGACATGGCTTACATGGGTGTGGTTGACGATACGACATGTAGAGCTTGTCAAGAGGACGATGATAAAACTCTCGAACGCTACTTGTATCACTGTCCAGCATACAGTCAAATTAGAAGACATATCTGCTATCTGGCAAATACATATACAAGACATGTAATATCTTAGGGGTTCACACTGGAAAAAACGAAGAAAGCATGTTGAGGAGACTAAGTTTCTAATCTAGTTAAGTTTACTAGATTTTCATGGTTTTTTTTTTACTGGGTAATATTTATAATAATATATCTAAGCAGGAGTGCACCAGATGCTACAATAATAATCCTAAATAGATTGGGTAAATTTTTTTCTGCCCCTCTTTTCAACTTTACCTCACCTAACCTAAATTGAAATAAGAAAAGATAAAAAATTTAAAACCGCGGGACCGATTTTTTTCATAAAATAAATTCTATTATATATATTTTTAAGGAGAAGTAACACTCAGGCAATGAATGCCTACTACCATTACTAGGTGTTACCTTCTTAAGGTAAAGGATAATGATGGAGAAAACAGAGGTGGTGAAGGAAGAGCTAGAAGAAAGCTTGATTCTTCTTACAACTCTGCGTTTTGCACTTTTTTTTAAATAATGCAGATTTGCAGCGCCTCTGGTGTCAATGAGGCGTAGTAATTTTTTGAAGCTGTGCTTAGCAGCCATTCTATTGGTTATTTTACTTCGCCGATAATTCTGCTACACAATACTGACGAAGGAGGGCACTTTGATAATAATAATGGATTAGTATCTGCTGAAGTTGGTTTAGTTCAGTGACCAGTGACTATGCCTTAATCACTTGAGCTTTCCTACAATAACTAATACAAAGGGACACTAATGTACATCAGAAAAATGTGTGGTATTGCTAATTTAATGACTGTCGGATACTGGGCTCGATCCCAGGACCTCCGGTTTTGCAGTCAACGTGCTAACTACTTCAGGATTCCTTTAGAATATGTATGTACATTTATTATTTGTTAATATAAAATTTATTGAAATATTTTAAGCAGTTGATAATTCAACTAGCTAATAAAATATCTTGTCCTGACTGGTTGAAAAACTTAAAGTCCTTCACTTGCACAACTGGCAATATTTATTTCCTGAGATACATATGTACATAAATTTTGAGTATTTTTAATTAAAAACTCCCCTGTAATTTTATGTATTGCTTTTCGTTAGGAGATCTTTTTTGAGCGGTGTTTATCGAAAGAAAAAGCTTTAAAAGAAAAACAAAAACACCAACTTCTGCAGTGAATCTAAACAAATATTAAATAAAAACCTAAACCCCCTAAGCGAACTGACAACGTTTATTTATGCGCACAAACAATGTATCCATAAACTAAGTAATTGTAGATTCAAAAAATATATTGTAAACTTTTTTCATTAGTAACATTCAAAAACTTCTAACAGGAAGTTTTTGTTTCGCTTTTACCAAAAACAAAAATAAAAATATTTATGTATGTATGTATGCTTGTAAGAAAAAAGTTTCGTATATGAAAATTTATTAACAACTGACATGATGCAACAATCAGACTGTACAAATAGCACATAGAGGAAGGAGAGATACGCTGAATGTGTGACAAATTCAATATCTCTTTAAAGCAAACTATTTTCACATCAAGTGAATAGCGGCATTTACTGTCTTCCTAGTGGGTTAAAAATAGCGACAGGGTTCACAAGAAAGTAAAAAGGTTTTGGTTAATTTTAATTATTATTGTTCGAACGTCATTTGTTTCTATATTAATAATTTGATCAGGCTAAAGTTCGTATCGCTTTGTAAGCCAAATTACATGTGATAATTAGTATATAACATTGTAAATATTTTGACAAACATGTAGTAGAACGGAACAACTAGCTATTTCCGGAAATCGCCACACCTTCATCATCAGCGTTCTTTGTGTTTGGTCCACTGTCTGTAGTCGCAGTTGATGTAGATTTTTGCATTGTATACTCGGCTTTCAAAAATGGAATATGTGAATTGTTTGTTTTTGATTCATCGTATTACAATTTGCTGAAAGCGTTTTTTGTAATGAAAGCTCAATTTTACCATCTCAATTTTACCATATATATCAAAGAACTCAAAACTTACAAATTCTCAGTAGAAGCGTAAAACTATTTTATCTTTCATATACTTTTATTGTGCGCACGTTTTAACTCAGTGTTGCAGCGCCTCTGGTGTCAATGATGTGTATTAAATTTTCAAAGCTATTGTTGGTAGCCGTTTTATTGATTGTTTTACTTCGCGGATGAATCTTCTACACTATACTGAAGATGGAGGACACTCTCAGCTTACATTATGATTACTATCCGCTGTGATCGATTTAGTTCCATGGCCTTTAGCACAGCTTATTTGCATCCATTAGTAGGCGAGGCGGACAGATTACCGATGTATTCCTTGTAAAGAATTGGCAAGAAGTATAGCTTCAATTTGTGTGCCGGTCAAACTTCCCCACGTGACTCTAACATTATCTTGCACAGGATATAAGCGTTATATTCTCTTGGTATAGGCAAGAATCAATGTACTGAGTAAAACTCTCAACAGTAGCCCACTCACAGCATCTACGACTAAGTTCCAGTTTTTAGAGGATTTTCCTAGTATTTGTACCCTGACAAAGCGTCTTCAGTAGGAAAAAGGACACTTTTAAGACCCCCAATAAGCATTTTAGCACAGTGGAGAGAGTATTTCTCTTTGGTAGAGGGCTTTGTGCAAAGTGTACTTACTATTTCGTAGATTGAAGGCCAGCGGATGGAGGGCTTTTTAGAAGGTATTTGATGCCTTAGTGGCATAAGAACTGATGCCGTTCAGGCCGAAGAATTATTTTTGCATGCCAATCGCACAACATTTTGCACTAAGAAAGATGATTTAGCAGTGGAATGAAACTGAGCCGCCTTGCCAGCAATATAAACAATGCTTTCTAAGTACTTTCAATCGTGCTGGACCGTAGAAGCCTTTGAGGTGATTGTCTCGTTAGAACCTGACTACCCATCGTCGTCTAGTTGAGTCTAGCGCAACCACCTAACTAGACTAAGTCTCAGTCGTAGACAACTTACTACAATCTTAAAACGATGCAATAGTACTAAAATACTATCTATTATAAAAAAAAATAATTAGATACACAGGTGGTGAGTTGCTTACGGACATTATTATTATCAATTAAGAGTGATTTATCGAATTTTATATATATGCCCTTCGCAAATCGTGAAATGTATATAAATCCAGATAGGCCAAAGGTAATTTTTTCATAGTCCATCGTTAGCACAATGGACCCAAATTGGGTCTCCGAGTGGAAATGCGTTTTTGCACCACCCTTCCTCATCTATATCTAATCCATCGTAATTAAAACCAAAAATTTATCCTTTAACCTTAATGTATGTAGGTATGCGAAACACGTTTGATTTCGTTCTGAATTGTGTACCTGCATTTTTTTTTTACTTTTAATTTTTAAAACTTTTCATTACAATTTAGTAAACAAGTACAGTTTTTTTTTAATTATGTACATGGCATTTACTTCACATTTTAAAATCAAACTTTTTCGTATGAGGAATAGATTTCACAGCATAAAATTATATAAAAAGGCCCAGTAAAACTAATATTTTTATTTAAGTGTTCTGAAAACATTTAGGTTAGTATAAAATCAATAATGACTAGATTATAGATTGCCAGCAAACTATAATTTTTTTGCCCATCGGCAACCAAAAATACTTATTTGCCACAACAACTACATAGTCACTAACTGAATAGAACAGTTGTTATATACCAGTATCACAGTTCCAATTACAGCCAAATACTTAAAGTTTGATCGCATTACTAATCCAACCATTAAACAATTTCAACCAAAATGATTAAACATCTTTAAATTTGACTCCCTAGGACATGCTTCAAAAAATATAATTGTGAAATGTTCGTATTCGCAAAATAAGTCTGGCATCTCTAATTTTCCTATTACTTATAATCTTTTATCGAGCTCAACAACTAAAAGAATGCAGCAAAAAACAACCACAACAGATTCGAATGGATGTCATCGTCTGCTTTATTTCAGCATTTGCCGAATACAGCTGATGGTAAAAGTTTTCACTACCTTTTTATACCCTTTACCAAAAAAATGGTAAAAGGGTATATATAGGTTTGTCATTCCGTTTGTAATTTCTATAATATCAATAAGCGATCCATAAAATATATATATTCTGGATCCTTATGCATAGGGAAGACGAATAAGCGATGTCCGTCTGTCCGTCTGTCCGTCTGTCCGTCTGTCCGTCTGTCCGTCTGTCCGTCTGTCCGTCTGTCCGTCTGTCCGTCTGTCCGTCTGTCCGTCTGTCTGTACGTGAAATCGGTTTTCCGAAGCTCCCAGAAGAGCTAGAGACTTCGTTCTTGGACTGGTGTGTCAGAAATTTTCCAAAATAGATTGGTATTGAAATTCAGCAAAATCGGGCAGACGATTGCAGAGCTGGAAAACTTAAACTTCATTTTGCCATATAAAAGTAACTCCCGAAAACAAATTTTTATTTTTTTTAATAAATGTACATATTTTACACTTCAGTACGACTAAACTTGGAATTTTAAATTAAAAAAATACAAAAAAATTAAAAAGACGTTTCCAGGGTTGGAAAACTTTAACTTTTTGTGTTATGTAAAATTAACTATGTCTAAAACTATATTAGTATTTTCTCGAGAACCGTAAGAGCTACAGACCTGAAATTTGGACACAGTATGTAGACCTTTGGCCGCTACAACAACAAATACATGAGAATTGGAAATTAAAGGGTGTTCCAAAACGAGCAACGAAAAATGTTAAAATCCCATGTAATATACATACAATTGTATGTATGTATGTATATACACTTGAAATGTGTAAGGTTAGTGTATTTTTATTCAGACTACAAAAATTAACACTAAAATTTAAAAAAATTTAAATTAAAGGGTGTTCCATCAGTTAATGCAATTTTGACTATGTAATTTTGACTATTTGCTGTATCTTGGAAACCGTAAGAGCAAAACTCTTGAAATTTTCAAAAACGGTAAAACTGAAAAAATAAAAAATTATAAAATCGCCAAACCGAAAAAAATCGCCAAAAACAAGAAAAAATCGCCAAAACGAAAAAAAGCACCAAATTAAAAAAAAATTCTAAGACTAAAATAAATCGCAAAAACAAACGGAAAAATTTGCTAAAATGAAAACAAAAATCGCCAAAATGAAAGAAAATCGCCAAAATGAAAATCGCCATAATGAAAAAAATCACCAAAACGAAAAAAACCCTAAAAAACAGAAAAAATCGCCAAAATGAAAAAAAATCGCCAAAATGAAAAAAATCGCCAAAACGAAAAAACCCCAAAAAACAAAAAATCGCCAAAATGAAAAAAAGCCAAAAACAGAAAAAAAATCGCCAAAACGAAAAAAAGCACCAAATTAAAAAAAAATTTTAAAACTAAAATAAATCGCAAAAAACGGAAAAATTGCTAAAATGAAAAAAAATCGCCAAAACGAAAAAAACCTAAAAAACAGAAAAAAATCGCCAAAATGAAAAAAAATCGCCAAAATGAACAAATCACCAAAACGAAAAAAAACCCTAAAAAACAGAAAAAAATCGTCAAAATGAAAAAAAAATCGCCAAAACGAAAAAACCCCTTAAAAACAGAAAAAAATTGCCAAAATGAAAAAAATCGCCAAAAAAAAGAAAAAACCTAAATAACAGAAAAAAAATCGCCAAAACGAAAAAAAGCACCAAATTAAAAAAAAATTTCTAAGACTAAAATAAATCGCAAAAAAACGGAAAAATTGCTAAAATGAAAACAAAAATCGCCAAAATGAAAGAAAATCGCCAAAATGAAAAAAAAATCGCCAAAATGAAAAAAATCACCAAAACGAAAAAAAAACCTAAAAAACAGAAAAAAATCGCCAAAATGATAAAAAAATCGCCAAAATGAAAAAAAATCACCAAAACGAAAAAAACCCCAAAAAACAGAAAAAAATCGCCAAAATGAAAAAAAGCACTAAATTAAAAGAAAATTTCTAAGACTAAAATAAATCGCAAAAAAACGAAAAAATTGCTAAAATGAAAAAAATCGCCAAAATGAAAAATATCGCCAAAACGAAAAAAAACCTAAAAAACAGAAAAAAATCGCCAAAATGAAAAAAAATCGCCAAAAAAAGAAAAAAAATCGCCAAAACGAAAAAAAAAATTAAAAACAGAAAAAAATCGCCAAAATGAAAAAAAATCGCCAAAATGAAAAAAAATCGCCAAAATGAAAAAAATCACCAAAACGAAAAAAAAACAAAAAAATCGCCAAAAAAATCGCGAAAAAACCCAAAAAACAGAAAAAATCGTCAAAATGAGAAAAATCTCCAAAATGAAGAAAAGCCCAACAACAGAAAAAAATCGCCAAAATGAAAAAAACCTCCAAAAACAGACAAAATCGCCAAAACGAGAAAAAAGCGACAAAACTGAAAAAATCGTTTTAACTGAAAAAAACTTCAAAAAAGCAAAAAACCTTCCTTTCGTGCGCGATTCAAAGTCGCACTTAACTGATTTTTTTTAATATTAAAGGAATTAAATGAAACTAAGTTTTTACTTATTTCGTTCTTGCTTTTTTCACTTAACATATTTTATGCATTTTTTAAAGAACTAGATTGGTATCAATAATCAGAAAAATCCAAAATTATGACTCCAGGGTTGGAAAACTTACACTTTTTGTGTTATGTAAAATTAAATAGGTCTAAAAATTTTTTTCTTTTTCTTTATAAATTGAATATATTTTATGCTTCTGAAAGAAAAGTTTGGTGTATGAAATTTTAAAAATGAAAATTATAGCTCCAAAGATGGAAACTTTAAAAAATTATAAATTTTTTCACAAAACAAATATGTATGTACGTGTCTGTATACTATATATATGTACGTACGTTGGTAAAGGGTATATAAGATTCGGCACAGCCGAATATAGCACTCTTACTTGTTTATTATTTAACTTGGTTTACTTACATTAGTATGTGAGGCGTGTCATAATACTTTTGCGTCGAAGTGTAACATTGAAAACCGAATATCAGGCCACAAGTGAGCAGCAACAAACACACAAACACTTTTTGCAATGTTCAATTCATTAAAAGACGTATCGACCGAACCGAAATTTATAAAAAAAACCAGTAAAATAATTAAACATGACTAAATTAAAGTTTATATATCATATAGAAAAATATTTGAAAACACCTTTTCAATGAAAGAAATGTATCGATATATATCGTATCGATATTTTTGAACAGCATCGATATATATTTTTTGAAAACATCGATATTTCGATATATCGATATTTTTTGTCTTATGGGTTTTAAGGGTTTTTCAAAAAGATTTCCATAAAAAAATTTCTGATTAAGCCTTTAGAAAGTTTTAATAATTTTTATAAATAATGATGTTAATCATTGATTAATGAATCCCGTGTTTAACACTTCAAAGTTCATCATTGCGGAATACGAGAAATATTCACTTTGCATCCAAACAATAATATTTAAAGAATTCGCGAACAACTAACTTAAAACTTAATGAACTGCTTGAGTCGAGAAAACCCAAATTGATATTGGTATCGAAAAAGGAAATAAATTTAGCCATACATCTGTATGTTTAATTTGTATTATAGGATAATTTCTGAAAAACTGCATTCATTTCGAATGCACAATTAGTCACTTTAAGAAATGTAATACAAAGGAACTACGTATGTTAAGTTATACGTAACCTACTGTAACTCCTTAACGCTTCCTTAGTTTTTACTTAATGTGGCTGTTCTGTGCTGTGCCGTTCTATTTCTAAATTTTAATAGCTGCCTTTTTTGTGTTAAATTAGCTGTTCCTGACCAGAACAGTCACCGTTTTCGACTGAATTGATGACTTTTGCATCGTCCATTGTTATGTTTCAATATGATGAGTTTTGCTTCGTCCATTGTTATATTTAAATATAATTTTATGTTTTTCTGGTAAAAATTAAATTTTTTTAATTCTTAAAGCACAATAAAATTTTATTTGGAAATTTTTATATTTTATTTATGTTTTTTGATTTTCAGAGGTTGAACCGAAAAGAAACAGAGGCGTGTTTTTCAAACCTACAAGTTACAAACTTACAAGTAAAATAGACACAAAACAACAACACTTTTACAAATTTTATTGTTGTTTTGCGTGTATTTTATTTTTAGATTTGTAACTTGTCGATTTCAGAAGCGGGCCCTTAAACGAAAGAGAAAAACTAACGGCTTGTATAAGATTTCTATAAACAAAAAAGAGTTAGCTGATTCGTAACAGAACAGAAAGTAAAAACTAATTCTGCCTTCAGGCTTATACCCACACAAACCAAATTTGGCATTTAGCTTAGTTAACAAATAAAAGTCACCTGGCTTAGTGGGGTCACCTTATAGATGAGCCTTGTTATTATGAAATTTCTCTTTTTTTCTTCGCATCATTAGCAGCGATGCCAATATCGTACAGTTAAAACCCGGCTAAAATTTTTAGATCTCTTAAAAATATCGAAACCCGATACTCGTAAATAAGAATCGATGTATCGATATATCTGTTTTTGAAATATCGGCGATATATATCAATATATATTTTCGCAAATATCGATATTTCGATATATCGATATTTTTTGCCCATCCCTAATATGTATGTATATGGAAATTAGAACAACACACATTTATCTTAACTAGTGGGCATTCATGTGCCTCTTTTAATCATTTGTACCAAATGAATTTTACTTGATAACACTTTTCACAAAAATTTAATAACTAACTTCACTTCTGTAGTTTAACAAAATTTAATTATTTTGCGTTAAACAACATTTTTGCGAAACTGCGAACCGAACTGCACGAGAGATTTCTAGAAACTAAATTTATTTCTTCTTCCTCATTGTCTTCTTCTTAAGAATACACTCTTTGTTGTTGTTGATATCTTCGATATATCATTATTTGCCCCTTAGCATATGCATCGATCTGTCACATCAAATATCAAATTCAGCTAATTATTAAAAGCGTTGCCAGTATGAATTATTTTTTTAGTGGGCTTTTTTTTTACAAATATTAAATAAAGGCTGACCAATATAATAAATTTACACGCTTCAGTCGTTTACCATTTACAATTTATAAACTAATTATTTTTAAGCTGATTTATTAATTGAACTGGTTATTTATTGGTAAGTGATATACAAATGCGAATAACAGGTTGTAAGCCCTCAGACACTTGCTATTACCTATTTTCACACATATTCTAGAAGAATTTTTAATAAGAGTGAATTTTATTGTAAAAATTGGACTTGGAAAATTGGCCTCCAAGAAACTTAAGTTTTGTTGCCCATCGCCAATATATATTAAAATTTTGTTTTGTCACTAACTGAAGAGAACAGTTGTTTACATGCAGGTAACTGTCTGTAGCACAGTTTCCAATTACTGGCAACATAATTAAATTAACATTAATGCTAGCTATATACCATAGCTCTACGAGTAGTATAGTGACGACAATAGTGAGAGGAATTTGGCTGAGATATTTTTTTTAGTTTTTTTTTAATTTTTTAATTTATACATATTTAATACATACATACATATATTAAGTTAGTGTTTTGTGATTGTCCAGTTTACACACTGTCATATTTAAAATTATGGGAACATTTTAAAGATTAACGGCCTGTCCCACGATTTCACCAGCAAACGTTCGATCGACAACTTGTATTGCAAACAACAATAACATTAGAAAATTTGTTTTTATTTTTAATATGTATAAGTATTCGATCGATCGATTTCTGTTGACATCGTGGGACAGGCCGTAAATGTAAGTGCAATGGATAAGAAAGAATAAGACAGATGTTTATTGTTATTTAATATAAACTTTATTTTTGCTTTTATGAATACTTATCTGATTGCCAGATATTAATAAAGAATCATCCCTGAAAAAGTTGGAAAAACACCAACGTAACGTAGGACGGAAAATATTAATATTTAATGAGTAATATTTTATTTATTTAAATATATAATTTAAAATGACCTTGAAAGCCTGAATTTTGAGGGGGTAAAACCAAATAATATCAAAATCATAATTAAATTTTTATTGCCATTCTAAAACACCCATTAAACACATTTCAACTTTCAAAGTCAGCGCCTTAAAATAGGCATAGAAACTTTAATTGTGAAATAAACCTGGCATTTCTAATCTTTCAATCACTTGCACTTTTTTTATCAAGTTCAACAACTAAAAGAATACGACAAAACGAACCGAGTATAATGCAAAAAAACCAACAACATAGATTCGTAATGATGTTGCCTTATGCTTTAATTCAGCATTTACCGAATACAGGCCATGATAAAAGTTTTCACTCTTCTTTCTTATTAAATAAGTTGGTTTACTTACATTACCATGAGAGGCGTGTGATAATACTTTTGCGGCAAAGTGTAACTCTGAAATTCAAGCAACAGGCCACAAGTAAACAGCAACAGACACACAAACACTTTTTGCAATGTTCAATTCATTAAAAGACGTATCGACCGAACCGAAATTTATAAAAAACCAATAAAATAACTAATTATTTCATATAAAAATAAATACTCGAAAGCAGCTTTTTTATACACATTTGCTTCAAGATACATATTAACATTTAATACATACATACACACATGTGTATGTATGTACAACAAAATTAGAACAAAACACATTTATCTTAACTTGTGGGCATACATAAGCCTCTTTTAATCATTTGTACCAAATGAATTTTACTTGATAACACTTTTCACAAAAATTTAATAAATAACTTCACTTCTATATTTTAAGAAAATTTAATTATTTTGCGTTCAACAACATTTTTGCGAAACTGCGAACCGAACTGCACGAGAGATTTCTAGAAACTAAATTTATTTCTTCTTCCTCATTGTCTTCTTCTTAAGAATACACTATTTGTTGTTGTTGATATCTTCGAAATGTCATAATTTGCCCATAAATATATGCACCGATCTGTCACAACAAATATCAAATTCAGCTAATTATTAACAGGGTTGCCTACTTGGATGATTTTTGTTTTCAACTAATTAGGAGTTTTGTTGGTTTACAGTGGGGCTTTTTCTTCAATAATCAAAAAAAACAAATGCTGACCATTATAAACAATTTACACTCTTAAGTACTTTATCATTGATAATTTAGAAACAAATTGTTGTTAAACTGATTTATTTGATAAATAAGCATAATAATTGGGAAGTGATATTCGACTAGGAGTTATATTAAGAAAGTTTTCGGAACGTTAATATTTGTATAGATGTTCAAAATATTATAAGACTTGCTTATGATTATCAGCTTATTTATAAACTGCTTAATATTCAGATGTTAATGAACTGCTATACTTCCGAAAATTTTTTGGTCAATAAATATTTTTGGCTATTTATCATCGATTTTCATCCCTATTGCATCCTTTAGGAAGTTATTAACTGCCCAATATAATCGTTCAACTTTTGAGAAAATACAGCCGTGTTATGGTGGAGCTTATAGAAATCTTCAAAACGTTCATTCATAAAATCTTCGTTCTATTTTTTCCAAATTTGTGCAGCTTTGTAGGATGGTGAGTCCTAGCCTTTAAGTGTTTTTGAAATTGCATTATAACTTTTTGTTTCAATCAAGAACTATTGTTGAAACTTTTGATCTAACTAAGTTTTTAAATTAGGTACTTCTCAGCATTGTTTATTAAAGTTTTTTTTTATTAGTTTATGGCTTGTTATTAAAGAAATGCAGTATATAGAGAAGCTCAAACAACATCAAAAATACATACTAGTTTATTTAGAATAAGGGTAGAATATTTGCTTCGGTAAAGATATGTATATACAGAAGATTATCACATCTTAAAATTTCGTTTGTAAAATGTGCTTAAAAATTCTAAAAAACGTGTCATATGACAATTTTAATCAGATAAAGTTGCTAGAAAAAGCATTTTCAGTATATATAGACAGTGATTAGCCAAAGAAACAAACCAAAATTAAAAATTTTTTATTTAATTTGTAATATTAACAGTCAGTTTATTCGAGACAATAAAAAATTCCATATAGAAAAAAGAGCTAACATAAAAAAATTATTTTTCAATATAAAATTTCACTTTTGTTATGATAAAAATATATCAGGTGTAGACGTAGGGTTATATATTTGTTTTAGTTTTCAATATTAATAGACAGACAAGAGTTTCAGATTTTCTGTGATAAAATGCTTCTAATAAATTTGAATTGTTTGCAAGTTTGTCAAACAATTTTTGAGTAAAAACGTAATAACTAGATATTTAGTGGCTTTGCAATTGTGACTGTTGTCAAATGCAAACAGGTACTTGTGCGGAAACGAATATAGTTTTTAATTATCAAAAAAGAAAACTAACATACACACAATTATTTAACGGATCCAATTTGGAAGTTTTGTCATAGATTAAATCATTTTTACATTTACTATACATGTATTTTCATCACAATATTACTTTCAACTCTGTTCTCACAAATTTGTTCAAGAAACTAATATTAGACATGCTCAAGTACCTACAAAATTTTAACTGAGCATTACTGCATTCTGCTAAATTTGAAATCTTCTAAATGAGAATACAAAAATTTACATCTATATGTCAGAATAATTGCAAGCAATTACTAAATAAAAATGACATATTTTTTTGCTGTTAAAACCTGAGTAATTATTTTACTTTTACTTTTTAAACCATACTTTCAATGTTTACTTTCTTAATCCAAATAACTATCCCGATTGTTAATGCATTTAAATAAAGAAGATCAGGAACATTTTCACTAAACGCGGTAGGCCTGTAACATTATGACGAGCATTATTCTACTTTTTTTTATTTAAACAAATAAAAAGCTTAAATTGCTTGAGAGATATCAAAAAGTTTACATGTTGTACATTTAACAATAAGAGTAACAAAAATTGTTGACTTGGTTCAGTTAAATATTAAAAAAATTTTATTTTTAATGCATATAATGTTGTACATTATTTCCATTTATACAGAAACAACCCATGAATTAATAAAAACCGGGGGCAATTTACGGTACTCGTTATCGAACGAGTGCCCAGATTTAGTGTGGATCACAGTGATGCCAACTTTTTCGGAGCAAAAAGCACTGTTTGTTCAAGAAAAAAGAACTAAAAAGCACTAAATGCCATAACTATGTTTGATTGTATGTACAGGATAAAGATTTCAATTCAAATTTAATTTTTCCTCTTTTATATATTAAATCATCCAGTATAGTCGAAATATCAAAACAATTCATAGTGCTAAAACTTCTTTCCACCTCAGCATTTGAATATGGTAATGTTAATGGTAATAATAGAGAAAAAATTTGGTTTTCGAAATGGACTATTATTAGCTAAATTTCTACAGTTATGAACTTCAATCTAAAATAGATCAACTCTGAGAAAATTTTTCAATTTATGTAGCCTTTAATTTGCAAATGCTTCGTTCTTCTGTATATCTTCAACTTCACCGTATTTATTATTATCAGGGGCAGTGGGTTCATGCAAATGCATGTATTTTCCCTTAACCCTGATAACGGCAAGAATGAAATATATTTACGAAACAATGAATTTGCGTAAAAATGGCATCGATTTGTTACTGCATATTTTTGCATATTTTGCTGAAAATGCATATTATTGCATAATTTGGTCATAAATGCATATTTTTTTCTCATATTTTGGCAAAAATTTATGATTTGTGTCATATTTTGTCAAAAATTCAAATTTGCTACTTCCTATGTGAAGGCATAGGTCGTACAGTCAGTCACGAAACTTTTTTTGAAGATACTGTTTATAACATCTTGGGCATATGGCCTAGTTACTTCGCCCATATTTGTGCATTACCATACTATGCAAATTTAGTTTGTAGAGTATGTTTCAATAAATAAATAAATAAATGGTTGTAGAATTGTAAAACGATTGTGCGCTCACACTATTACCAAATTAAAATGAAATTGTCATTTTGATGATTTCAACAGGAAATTGTGTGCTAAAGTCTGAAGTAGTGAAGCAATTCTACTGAAACTTTATATTGTCTTTAAAAATTATAACGGATTTAAAAAACAAATGTAATAGCTAGTATTCAATTCATTGTAATGGTAGGTTTCAATAAATAGCTATATAACTTTATATAAATAGAAGCATTTAAATTTGAGCCGATTATATCCACAAGGCCTTTTTCAATGCACAAAACATTGATTGAACTTCACATTTGAAAATATAAAAAATATAAAATTTTTAAATGAAAATAAATAACTAACAACACTTTTCTTTTTGCTGCAATATAAACATATCTCGAAAAATGCATGCTTGGAATCTATAATGCAAAAAATCCTTATATCACATTTAATATTGAGAAAAAATTTAGTATTAAAGGCTTGTACACGCACCACTTGAGAAAAGAAAATATTCTTATATCTTAATTTAGTTGTATGTAAGCCGGAAACTTTTCTTTTGAATAAAAAGCTTTTAAAATATGTGCATATTTTGTTGTTTTTAGTGCATATTTTGCGTTTTTGATATCATATATTAGGCGCCTAAAATGCACTTAAATTTTTTAAGTGCATGAAGTCCTTGTCCCTGATTATTATATTCTTTTATAACGTCTATGTGTCCTCTGTAATTTCTAGAAATATATTCTTAACGCTTCTTAATGTTCTTTTTTTTACAATTTTGAAATTATGTAGCGATTTAGCTCTAAAATCAATTAATTTTTTTGTGAAAGCCAATTTTGCACACTGTGAATGAGAAAGCGTTTCCCTATCTGTCTTTCATCCAATTAAATAAAGACCTTGCAAATAAAACTTTTCGTATCTAAAAGGTGTCTAATCAGATATTTTTTGCCAAACAAAATTTATATTATTGTTTCATTCATACAACCAAGACGTTACGTCTAATTCTCAAACTTCATCATATGTATGTATCTAAAAAGCAAACAGAATATTATTATTATATTTTTTCAGTGGTTTTATGTGCTTAATTTTTGAGTTTCAAAAATGTGGAAAATTCATATTTCGCATTTTTTATGAAGCTACTACACTATCGTAAACTAATATTTAGTCTAATTGCAAAACTCACTGAAAGCACTAAAATTACAATTTAGTGCTTTTTTTTAAAGCACCAACTTGAAATAAATATGCGCAATGTTATGACTTAAAAATCACTAAATCTAGTGCTAAAGGCACTAATTTGCAGCGTTGTCAACTCGGTGCTTTTCGCACCGTTTTTAGTGCTTTTTGAAATTTTCGACGCGAAAAATTTTGAAGTTAGTGCTCAGTGCTTTTTTAAATTAATTTTTGGTGCTTTTTGTATCGAGCGGTGGCACTAAACCAAAAATTCAAAGAGAAATTTCCTTATCTATTTGTTTTTCGAGGAAGTCTATCAATTAAAAAACATAAGCTCTGAAGTTAAATGGAGCATTTCAAAAAATTCTAATGAGTTTGTACAAGACTTGGTTGAAGAAATAAGCGCCATATTACCCTCAAGCTTTAAAATTTAAATTTAAAATGTAATCAACTCTTAACCTCATAAATTACTTGTCGATTACTGCCAACTTGACTAAACTCGAGTGATTCGTTTGTTCCTTGACGAAAAAAACTAAAATATTTTTTATAATAACTTCAAAAACCTTCGTCAAACTGATTTTAGAATACACTGATTCCTATAGAATTAAAATGTGTATCGGATGCCTCTAATTTTACGTTTTAGGAACGGAATGTAAGGTCAACCAATTTTTTTTTATAAACCGACGTACATACATATGTATGTATCTATAACTAATTTTTTTAAAATAAAATAAAAAAATTTTAAATTTAGTGCTTTTTTACTTAAATTACGCGATTTTTTCCTGATTTCAGTGCTTTTTAAAATTTGAAAATTGACAACGCTGCTAATTTGACATCGTTGGTGGGCGAAGACTTAACCGAGTGTGGGAAAATTATAAAGAGGTGGCATCTCTGTCCTAAAAGTTGATAAAGTAGGAAAGCAGAAAGGGGAACGGAAAAATGCAAATTATTTTATGCTAGTGGACCTTTGGAACAAATATTTATCGCTTATTTCGTTGATTTTGCACAAATAAGTCACATGTTATTAAAAATATTAATAAAACAAATAATATTCATACATACATAAGTATCTTTATGCATTGCTAGAAAATGGCAACTTACTCAGTTTTTGCTGCTGCAGCTGAACAGCTGAATCGCTTAAATTCGAAAATTATTGTTTTCGATGACAACAACATCTAATATCACAACCCAGCACATGGTTAACTACACTACAGGGTGTTAGTATTGAATAATACAATTGCACTACTGTTCTTATTCTTAATTAATGTTGTTGACAACATTCGATAAGCATCGAATTATGTGCATGGGCAAATTATGACATTTCGAAGATATCAACAACAACAAATAGTGTATTCTTAAGAAGAAGACCATGAGGAAGAAGAACTAAATTTAGTTTCTAGAAATCTCTCGTGCAGTTCGGCTCACAGTTTCGCAAAAATATTTTTTAACACGAAATAATAAAATTTTCTTAAAATGTAGAAGTGAAGTTATTTAATAAATTGTGGTGAAAAGTGTTATAAAGTAAAATTAATTTGGTATATGTAAATAAAAAAAGAGGCACATGCATGCCCACAAATAAAGATCAATGTGTGCTGTTCTAATTAACATACTTATGTATGTACATAATGTATGTATGTATGTATGTAAATGTGAATCGCTTAAATTAAATTGTATGTGTAAAAAATCTGCCATCATGTTTTTTATAAGAAATATATATAAATTGCAGTTGTTAAATATTAAGTTAAATTACTTGTTTTTAAAAATATTCGGTTCGGTCCGTACGTCTTTCAATGAATTGAACATTGCAAATAATGTGTATGTGTTGTTTGCTGTTTACTTTTCGCCTGTCGTTTGGTTTTCAATGTTACACTTTACCGCAAAAGTATTATCACACGCCTCTCATGCTAATGTAAGTACATAAAACAAATGAACTAATTAATAAGAAAGGAAGAATGAAAACTTTTACCATCAGCTGTATTCGGCAAATGCTGAAATAAAGCAGACGGTGACATCCATTCGAATTTATAAAGCTGTTGTTGTTGTTGTTATATTTTGTTGTATTACCATAGTTGTTGAACTCGATAAAAAAATTACAAGTTCATAATTGAAAGATTAGAAATGCCAGACTTATCTTTCAAATCCAAACATTTTACAATAATATTTTTTGATGCCTATCTTAAGGAGCTAAGCTTAAAGATGTTTAATTATTTTGGTTGAAAATGTCTAATGGTGTACAGGCAAATGCCGGTATAACGAACGATATAATCTCTGGCACATTCGTAATATCGCAAAGTTTCTTTTAATTGTTATTTTAAATTTTGTTACTGTAGACATGATCCAATACAATACAAGGAATGAGGGAAATTTTTTTTAAATAAGATACCAAATACAAACTATGTAACTAACATTTTATTTTTGGAAAAATGCTGCTGTAGATATTGTTAAATATTTTTTTCGCGTTCGTTATACAGAGCACACCTTTATCAAAGTAGAACTAAATGTTAGAAATATAATGGTAGCAAGTTATTGTTTTTTATTTTGTGATTTTTTTTTCTTTACATACATATATTTTTTCTTTAAATTTTCAAAATATTTGGAACACTAAAAATAGCGAGTGCCTGAGGGGTTTACAGTCTGCTAGTCACATTCGTATATCACGTCCCAATTATTAACCTTTTCATTAAATAAATCCGTTTAACAATAAATTGTTTCTAAATTATCAATGATAAAGTACTTAAGAGTGTAAATTGTTTATAATGGTCAGCATTTGTTTTTTTGATTATTGAAGAAAAAGCCCCACTGTAAACCAACAAAACTCCTAATTAGTTGAAAACAAAAATCATCCAAGTAGGCAACCCTGTTAATAATTAGCTGAATTTGATATTTGATGTGACAGATCGGTGCATATATTTATGGGCAAATTATGACATTTCGAAGATATCAACAACAACAAATATTGTATTCTTAAGAAGAAGACAATGAGGAAGAAGAAATAAATTTAGTTTCTAGAAATCTCTCGCGCAGTTCGGTTCGCAGTTTCGCAAAAATGTTGTTTAACGCAAAATAATTAAATATTGTTAAACTATAGAAGTGAAGTTATTTATAAAATTGTTGTGAAAAGTGCTATCAAGTAAAATTCATTTGGTACAAATGATTAAAAGAGGCTTATGCATGCCCACAAGTTAAGATAAATGTGTTTTGTTCTAATTTTGTTGTACATACATACACATGTGTGTATGTATGTATGTATTAAATGTTAATATGTATCTTGAAGCAAATGTGTTTAAAAAAGCTGCTTTCGAGTATTTATTTTTATATGAAATAATTTGTTATTTTATTGGTTTTTTATAAATTTCGGTTCGGTCGATACGTCTTTTAATGAATTGAACATTGCAAAAAGTGTTTGTGTGTCTGTTGCTGTTTACTTGTGGCCTGTTGCTTGAATTTCAGAGTTACACTTTGCCGCAAAAGTATTATCACACGCCTCTCATGGTAATGTAAGTAAACCAACTAATTTAATAAGAAAGAAGAGTGAAAACTTTTATCATGGCCTGTATTCGGTAAATGCTGAATTAAAGCATAAGGCAACATCATTACGAATCTATGTTGTTGGTTTTTTTGCATTATACTCGGTTCGTTTTGTCGTATTCTTTTAGTTGTTGAACTTGATAAAAAAAGTGCAAGTGATTGAAAGATTAGAAATGCCAGGTTTATTTCACAATTAAAGTTTCTATGCCTATTTTAAGGCGCTGACTTTGAAAGTTGAAATGTGTTTAATGGGTGTTTTAGAATGGCAATAAAAATTTAATTATGATTTTGATATTATTTGGTTTTACCCCCTCAAAATTCAGGCTTTCAAGGTCATTTTAAATTATATATTTAAATAAATAAAAAATTACTCATTAAATATTTATATTTTCCATCCTACGCTTCGTTGTTGTTTTTCCAACTTTTTCAGGGATGATTCTTTATTAATATCTGGCAATCAGATAAGTATTCATAAAAGCAAAAATAAAGTTTATATTAAATAACCATAAACAACTGTTTTATTCTTTCTTATCCATTGCACTTACATTTACGACCTGTCCCAGGATGTCGCCAGAAATCGATCGATCGAATACTTATACATATTGAAAATAAACACAAATTTTCTAATGTTATTGTTGTTTGCAATACAAGTTGTCGATCGAACGTTTGCTGGTGAAATCGTGGGACAGCCCGTTAATCTTTAAAATGTTCCCATAATTTTAAATATGACAGTGTGTAAACTGGACAATCACAAAACACTAACTTAATATATGTATGTATGTATTAAATATGTATAAATTAAAAAATTAAAAAAAAACTAAAAAAAATATCTCAGCCAAATTCCTCTCACTATTGTCGTCACTATACTACTCGTAGAGCTATGGTATATAGCTAGCATTAATGTTAATTTAATTATGTTGCCAGTAATTGGAAACTGTGCTACAGACAGTTAGTTACCTGCATGTAAACAACTGTTCTCTTCAGTTAGTGACAAAACAAAATTTTAATATATATTGGCGATGGGCAACAAAACTTAAGTTTCTTGGAGGCTAATTTTCCAAGTCCAATTTTTACAATAAAATTCACTCTTATTAAAAATTCTTCTAGAATATGTGTGAAAATAGGTAATAGCAAGTGTCTGAGGGCTTACAACCTGTTATTCGCATTTGTATATCACTTACCAATAAATAACCAGTTCAATTAATAAATCAGCTTAAAAATAATTAGTTTATAAATTGTAAATGGTAAACGACTGAAGCGTGTAAATTTATTATATTGGTCAGCCTTTATTTAATATTTAAAAAAAAAGCCCACTAAAAAAATAATTCATACTGGCAACGCTTTTAATAATTAGCTGAATTTGATATTTGATGTGACAGATCGATGCATATGCTAAGGGGCAAATAATGAATTTTCGAAGATGTCAACAACAACAAATAGTGTATTCTTAAGAAGAAGACAATGAGGAAGAAGAAATAAATTTAGTTTCTAGAAATCTCTCGTGCAGTTCGGTTCGCAGTTTCGCAAAAATGTTGTTTAACGCAAAATAATTAAATTTTGTTAAACTATAGAAGTGAAGTTATTTATTAAATTTTTGTGAAAAGTGTTATCAAGTAAAATTCATTTGGTACAAATGATTATAAGAGGCACATGAATGCCCACTAGTTAAGATAAATGTGTGTTGTTCTAATTTCCATATACATACATATGTACGTACAGTGGAGGCTCAAAAAAGTTAAGTAGTTTGTTTTGGGGGTGATGAACTTTTCCGAAATCTTAACTTTTTCGTAGTATGAAAAATTCAAGAGGTTATATGTGTATTTGTACATTGTCTATTTATTTTTTAATTGTCAATTAGAATTATATTCCACGACTAATTTCTTTTACAACCAACTGATGAGAGCAACAACATTATGCATATAAAATTCACAAAAAAAAATATATATATAACGGTAACGGTTTTATTTTTGCATGTATACAGGCGTATATGACTCACTATATATATAAATATGTATTGAGGATTTACATACAAAAGTTGAGATCACCTTAGAAAGAGAAAAAAACTATATATAAAAAAATTGTCTCAGAAAAGTTGAGAATTACTTAACTTTTTGGAGTCACCAATGGTGAATAAAAGCTGCTTAACTTTTCCTTATACTTAACTTTTCTATGACTTAACTTTTTCGAGCCTCCACTGTATATATGTATGTATGTATGTAAATGTGAATATGCATCTTAAGCAGATGTGTATAGAAAAGGTGTCTTCAAATATTTTTTTATATGAAATATAAACTTTAATTTACTCATGTTTAATTATTTTACTGGTTTTTTTATAAATTTCGGTTCGGTCGATACGTCTTTTAATGAATTGAACATTGCAAAAAGTGTTTGTGTGTTTGTTGCTGCTCACTTGTGGCCTGATATTCGGTTTTCAATGTTACACTTCGACGCAAAAGTATTATGACACGCCTCACATACTAATGTAAGTAAACCAAGTTAAATAATAAAAAAGGTAGTGAAAACTTTTACCATCAGCTGTATTCGGCAAATGCTGAAATAAAGCAGACGATGACATCCATTCGAATCTGTTGTGGTTGTTTTTTGCTGCATTCTTTTAGTTGTTGAACTCGATAAAAGATTATAAGTAATAGGAAAATTAGAGATGCCAGACTTATTTTGCGAATACGAACATTTCACAATTATATTTTTTGAAGCATGTCCTAGGGAGTCAAATTTAAAGATGTTTAATCATTTTGGTTGAAATTGTTTAATGGTTGGATTAGTAATGCGATCAAACTTTAAGTATTTGGCTGTAATTGGAACTGTGATACTGGCATATAACAACTGTGCTATTCAGTTAGTGACTATGTAGTTGTTGTAGCAAATAAGTATTTTTGGTTGCCGATGGGCAACAAAATTATAGTTTGCTGGCAATCTATAATCTAGTCATTATTGATTTTATACTAACCTAAATGTTTTCAGAACACTTAAATAAAAATATTAGTTTTACTGGGACTTTTTATATAATTTTATACTGTGAAATCTATTCTCCATACGAAAAAGTTTGATATTAAAATTTTAAGCAAATAATATTTAGTCCTAATTTACACTCAGCAAGTCTTATTTGCCAAGCTGATTAGTTTTTTAGGAAAGAGAGACGAGGGGAAGAGAAACTTTTATGTTCCCCTAGTCTCTCTCTCCAACAAACTAATCAGCTTAGCAATAAGACTTGCTTAGTGTAAATTAGGACTAAGAAAGAAATGTCGTATACATATTTCCTTAAGCAATTATCAAGAAGTAAACGAAAGAAACATGAATTTTGCTATAAAAAAAAAGATTATTACTGACGCTGTTGATAACTGTTTTTGTTTTTTTATAAAATTTCTGATATTAATTATCTGGATTCAGAATTTCCTTTTTAAATTTAAAAATCGTAGCGATATTGGCAATCTGTAATTTAATTTTTACGGCAGTAAAAGATTCATATGTAGTTTGAGCTTGTAATCTTAGATTCGGAAGGGTGGTGCTCCACTCGGAGGCCCGATTGGGTCCATTGGTAAAGCTTGTAATCTTACTAGACAATAAGTATCATTTTGAGTTTTTTTTTAGTTTAGGGTAGGTGGCGTTGGCTGAAGAGCTTAGATCGCTGACTGCAAACCGAAAGTTCTAGGTTCGAGACCGGTCTTTGACAGCCATTAAATAACAAGGCCTCGTATTTTTCTGATGAGCATTAGTGTCCCCTTGTATCAGTTGTTGTTGGGTGCCCCTGTGACTGAGTGGTAGCCTCTCAGTTTAGAGGTCGTGGGTTGGACTTCCGCCATAAACCGCGAGTATTTTCCACAGACAAGCTAATCGCTTCCAAGGTTGTATTAGTTATACATTTTTTTTTTTAATTATGCAGAAAATGGTTGATGTGAAAGGAAAAGCTTAAGTGATGAATGTATAGACCCTGGTCACTGAACTGCACCGGCTTCAGCAGATGCCAAGCCATCCTAATGTAGCATCCGAGCGCCCACCTTCATCGGTATTGTGTAGCAGAATCATCGGCAAAGTAAAATAGCCAATAAAAAGGCTACTAACCATGGCTTCAACATTTAATGCGCCTCATTGACACCAGAGGCGCTGCGACACTGCATTATTAAAAACAAGTAAAAAGCAGAGTTGTAAAAGAATGAAGCTTTTTTCTATCTCTTTCTTCACCACCTGTCTTCGCTACCTGTCTTATCTATCGGTAACACCTTCATATAGTATTAATCGTATTTTTTGTCTTCCCTCATTGGCCCAGGAAATCCCTCTCTTGCATATCCCAGTAATAAAGAGATTTGAACTCATCCTTCTTCTTCTTCTTAGTTAGTTCTTAATTGATGGAATCTACTTTCCATAATTGAATAATGTCTCTTTATTTCACCAGTATACACGAAAGTTTTTACTGTGAAATTTCGCATGGCTCATAGTGCACCGTTTTACATGCATCTGATGCTGAAGCTTTGCTTTTGTACAAGAGAGATGAAAAAGTAATATGTACTATATAACTTTTACTGGAACTGTCTTTTTCTTTCTTATAACAAAATCCAAATTTAAGCAACAAAAAACTGATGCATGTAAAATATAGATAAATATAAAAATGGTTTTTAAGCAACTTAAAATTTATATACCATCTATTTAAAGAAACTTGGCCATGAATAATTTTAATTTAATAATCCTCCCTATAAATCTAATAATTTTACCTTTAACAAAAAATAAAAAAAAACAGCTCACGCAAAGCCTAACTGCTGAAAAATTTTTATATAAACGTTATCATGGGAATAAACAATAGCATGTAGCCAATTCTTTTTTTTTTGTGAACTTTTCAAAATAAATATTTCAAGTCTAATAAAAGTCGCCCCAACATTGATTATTTCCCTCCTTGGCAAAGGAAATAAAACTTTGCACGAAGTAAAACAATAAATTTTTGATATTTATTGTATACCCTACTCTACCTCCCACTCTTTCTCTCCCTCTCTCTCTCTCTATCTCTCTCACTCGCACTCACTCTCTTATCCCCTTGCGCTCTCTATAAATTTAACAGATTTAAAAGGAAATCTATTATTGTCGTTTTTGCTTTGCGAGTAATTGTGTTTTTGTTTTTATTTGGAGATAACAATTTCCAAAATGGCGTTGTTGTATAACATCCGTTTTTATTATCAGCAATCAGTTTTGCAATATTTCTATTTTGCAATTTTTTGTGCCCCTACATTGAAAAGAGTTTGCTTGTTAAGTTAGTGTTAATGATTTGGTAAAATAAATATTTAAGAATAATATTCGAGGCTATTTGTAGTTGAAACAGTTTGTTTTTGCCTTTATCTTAATTGCTTTATAGCCAAATATATGTACATATATATGGAACTTCAAATTGCTCTTTAAGGTTTGCCATTTATAAATAATTCACACAATATCTGAGATTGGCTTGCGAAACTAAATCAAATTGATTTATAGGAAACGTTAAGCAGCGTTATAAGTGTAACAAAGCGTAAATTTAAAATAGGAGATCAATAATTGATATGTAGTGATGCCAAAACATAATTCTAGAATTAACTCTTGTATACAGAATAATTTATATCTTAAAAGGATTAAAATTTATATTGATATCCAGCTGAGCCCGGCAAAAATTGTTTTACCTTCAAAAATTATTCCACACCATCACTGGTTGAGTTAAAAACAAAACAAAAACTTATTGACCCGAAACTGTGCTGAACATTTCACCTTCACAGTTTTAATAGTTCAAACCCACACTACGATCTTATATATATATAATAAATTTATTTATTTATATATAAATGCTTTAATATCATATATCTTGGTATATAAGCAAGATGTGTGTTTTAGTAGACTATTGAGCTATTTCCAGCAGATATAAAAAAAAAATTGTTTCCTGGTCGCAACTTAAAACATTTATAAATATTTATTTATTTTTTTATTATCTAAATACATAAGTTTTATATTATGTTTTATTAAGCACTTTATATTAATACGCAAGTATACGCGAACAAGCCTTGTACAAATGTTTTCTATACAAATATTTGTAAACAATAATCAAAAGAACTATCCAAAATTAAAAGTAAAATACTCAAACAACAACAGTTATATCGCTATACTCTGTGCTTAATGAGAAATGTACAACCACACAAACACATGAACCAATATAGAGAAGCAATGTTAATAACGCCACGAATCAATACATGCATATAAAGTTTACTCTTTAAGAACTTTTTTTTTAACGATAATCGCATCGTTAAAATAATTATAACGAAAATTGATCGATTAGTGTTTTTTATGGGAATTGTTATAACTTAAGTTTAGCATCTGTTAAGGCACTAATAATCTCAATTATATTATTTTACTTATTCAGTAAAATATTTTTATTTAAAATACATTGAAATTACAATGAAATTTATCGAATTTGTTATTCAGTAACACTCTTAACGATATTCGCTATAGTTTAATGTTAGTATCTGGATTCTGTAACTTTTTGCGAATCGAAAATCGCAATATTTATCGACATATTTATTCGCTTGCGGTAACGATAATGTGCTTCCGTAATTCCTTTTTTACGATAGTCTCCAGTTTTATCTTACTCACCATTTAAATAATTCAATATTATGTGGTAGCTCTGTATAAAAAATGTGAAAATAAGCGAAAAGCACAAAGAATAATAAAAAACTCAGTGAATTTGAGCTTGCGACTTTATTTTATTTTCCTCCACCCGGCAGCGAATATCGTTAAATTAGTTTACTGAATAGCAAAATCGATAAATTTTCGTTATTTTTATTATAGCGATACGACTATCGTAATAAAAGCTACTGAATCAGGTACAGCTGTGTCGTTATTTAAGAGAAATTTATTTGCTGGTGATTCAGCGTTGTCTATATGCATTTCATTGTTGCTGTAACAAATCATCAGTAGACTTCAACCACACATTCTGAATAGTCACCAACCTCTCATCTTATGCACAGACTTTCAAAAACTATTTGAGAGTTCACAAACAATAATATTTTTGAAAATCACAAAACAATCTCTCTTAAAGATTATAGCGCATTTACACTGTCTCGAAATCTAATACTTTCGAGATTTCGAGCTAAATCATGCTGCTTTTTTCCAGATTTCACATACAAAACGAAATCTAATTTTTCAGTAGATTTTTTGGAAATCTAATAAAAATCTTATGTTTTTATTTATTCTTTACTAGCCTGTACAACAAAAGGTGTGTGAATTAGCTACGGCCTGTTTAAAAAAGTATGTGAATTGGCTACAATGAAGTTGTTTGGTTGTAGTCTTGGAAATAAATCAGTTGATGGATTTTGTTTTGAATAAAATAAAATCTTGATAAATGTCAAAAAAAGGTGGTGTAAACGGTACAGATTTTCATAGACTTTAATCAAAATATGTTAGATTTTGTGCTGATATAAATGTCTTATTAATTAAAGTCTGCTTGATTTTGTGCAGATGTAATTGCATTCTATTGGCAACTAAAACAAAATTATATATTTTTCATTGCCCTTGTGTAACTGTAGAGTAATATAGTCTGCAGTGCTACAGCTTTTAAATTTTTAGCTTAATATTTGCTTTTGTTTGTAGTGTAGAAATTCATAAATTTTATTATGTGCATCGCCGGTTATATCACATACATACATATGTATGTCTGTACGTGCCCTATAGGAACTCAAACCCATTTATAATTAACTTCAAACTGGTTTTTTAATAACCACATTTAGTTGATGAAATGACTTTTTTCCTTGTCGCCGACTCACTATTTTAACATAGGCATGTCATAGGCGGTAGTCAATTGGCCATCTCTGTATGACTTTTACATTGACAACTAACTACTTATTTTTCAACCACTTTGAAGTCAATTAATATTATAGTTAAATAAATATATACATATATGTATGTATATATGTATATATATGTGTACATATACATCATCATATCCCGCTCATAGAAAATATTATATATATTAGTATTGAAATTATTTAGTTTTTTTTCAACACAAACATTTTACATCTGACTTCATGGCATGCTTCCTTTGTTTTTTAATTTTCTTTTCATTTACTTATTTTGCTTTTGTTTATTTCTTACGTGTGCTTCTATGCAATATGTTTGGTTGATATCTGCATGAGATTTAAACCAATGTGTAGTCACTTGCAAAATAATTAAGTTATATCTAGTGTTTTTTTTTGTCAACCGATTATTTTATTTACTACAGGGTGTATATATATATTTATATACGTATATATGTATGAGATTTTATTTTTGTGTGTTTGAAGGAGTTTACATTATGTGCATTTTTTTATTTTTGGTAAATTGTGTCATATGCTTTGTTTTATTTCCGTTAAATATTTTGCGTCGTTACTTTTTCTATCTTTACTTCTGCCTGTCGTTTGCACTCGCACACGTATGCACTTACACAAATACGCACAAAACATTTTCCTCTTTGTGTATGTTAATGTTTGTGTTTGTGAAGTTTTTACTGATAATAATAATAATATTATATTTACTATTATGTACCTTTGAATTTCAAAAAATTTCTTCTTTCTGTTTATAATATTAAATTTCCCACCAGAAACTGAGTGAGTGCTTTTAAATATTTTTTTAAACTGCTTAATAATTTTTAATAATTACTTTTATAGCAATTATTTCGTTTAATATTTAACTTATTTAAATTTTTAGTAGTTAAGTTCAAAATAATTATTTTAAACCTTTAATACTAATAACCAGGGTAAGTTTTCTGTGGCACGATGCCTGGCAAAAACCCTGACCAATTATGGCAAGTTAGACAAGAATTGGCTTTTTATGTCAATAATTGTTGAAGAAATGGCTAAAATGGCAAAAATGGCATATGCCACAAAAAAACTTGACCTGCTAATAACAATGAACAATAAAAATAATAACAAGGTTCTAATGGCTGATTTGGCAGAGGACAACAAACAAATATAATATATTATGTATGAGCCCTTAATTATGAAAGGGCACATATGTACTACTTTACGAGCTAAGTCTATATAAACGAATATCGTCCCTGCTGTATACATTAAAAAAAATTAAGTAAAAAAGTTAACTATTTTTTCGTTTTTGGCGATTCTTTTAGTTTTGATAATTTTTTTTTTAAATTTCGCGCTTTTTTTGTTTTTTTTTTGTGGCAATATTTTAGTTTTTTGGAGATTAATTTTAGTTTAAGCAGTTTTTTAGTTTTGTCGTTTTTCTATTCACTGTTTGGCGATTTTTTCGTCTTTGATTTTTGGTTTGGCGATTTTTTCGGTTTGTTTTTTTTTATTTTTAGTTTTTTTTTTAGTTAAAGCGAGTTTTTTAATTTTGGCGTTTTTTTCTGGAATTTTCGCGCTTTTTTCGTTTATGGGATTCTTTTGGTTTTTTTAGCTTGGCGTTTTTTTTTGTGGCGATATTTTAGTTTTTTTTTTTATTTCAGTTTAAGTAGTTTTTTTAGTTTTGGCGATTTTTTCGTCTTGGATTTTTTTGGTTTGGCGATTTTTTCGGTTTGGTGATTTTTTTTATTTTTGGATTTTTTAGTTTTAGCGTTTTTGTTTAGGGGTTTTAACAATTTCAAGAGTTTGCCGCCTGGTTGTCAAAATTACATTAACCGATGGAATATCCTTTAATGTTTATAGCTATGCTATTTAACACACAATACAGGAACTAGGACTAATCGATTTTATTACAGTTATAAATTTATTTTAGTTTTAATTTCTTTGTACTTAAAAGCAGAGTACAAAAATAAACTAATGCCCTAATTCAGTAAGAAGAATTAGGACGTTTTTGTTTGAAAATGCTTCTGAGTTCTTGTGTTTGAGTTCTCTAAATTATTTTCTTCAAAAATGGTTGTTGTCTTTGATAATGAAAAATATAAATATTATTGCCATGTTTTTAAAACATAAAAATTCAATTAAATTATTATACAATAGTTTGAAAAATATATGAAAAAATATGTGTTGGATATAATGTTTAGAACAAAATCATAAAGCAAATACACGAACCTTCTAGCATAGATAAATAATAATCGTTTTAAAGAATCAAAACTGCTTCTTTTTTTCGTCCATAGACAAGACGATACATTCGTCGAACAGAATTAGGGCATAAACAAATTGTTTGATTTTATTTTGTTTCGTTCTTTGAAGTGAAACAAAAACAAATCTAGAACAATGAGAACAATTCCCAGCAAAAAATTTTCAAGATTTTGTAATGGGTAGTACTCTTTTAATGGCTTACAAAGTAATGTGTGGTACTTATTTATCTAATTATTTAATGTGTGTTATAATGACTGTCCTTTAATGAATAAAATAACAACTTATTTATATCATTACGTGAAAGTACTTATTGTAGTACTTTCCAGTTAATAATGAAATATATCTGGAGAAAAATTTTCGCATATTCGAATATACATATTCATATACTTTCTTTGTAAAATTAAAGAAAAGGTACAAGTTTTATATTTATGTTACAAGAATCTGTGTATTTTTATTAAAAAAAAATTTGGCTTAAAGTAATCTACCAAATTTTGCATATATGTAAGCAAAAAATAACCCATTAAATTTTGAATACTTTTAGGCAATCAGTAATCTATTAATTTTTTGGTTATTTGTAGGCAAAAAGTATAGGGTAGCGCATACTTTTTGAACTTCTCAAATTGTAAGTACTTACGACTTGAGAGTACATACACTTTTTTGCATTCTAGTAGGCAAACTTTTTTGGTGGGTTGTTCAATTTGTTTTTGTTATGTTTCTGCACATGAGCACAAACCAGAAAACACAGTCGATCCGAAAATAATGGGAAATAAATGGAAATGTTTTGAAATATTTGCAGAGAATTTGATATCGTCATATAATATAATTTTATTGCATTGTTATTTCATACATGAAAATTGTTTTATGTAACTAAGCAGCATAGCTATAACCGGGTGTCCTAAGACACCTCTCTTTTCCTTTTATTTATAATTGTTATTGCAATAAACAATAAATTATTGACCTAGATTTTCAAATCAACATCCTTGCCTGTCATATCTAAATATACTTTATACATTGACAATGTTCCATCAATGTCTACTGATTTAATTGGGGCTGAGTCCGTCCCAAATAACAAACTCAAATTTTTATTAAGATTTAAATGGCGAAAGATAAAAATAATTATTCTTGGCTTGGAAGCATATTAAAATAAAAGAATTCTAGAAAGTATAAAAATATGCCATAAAATCGTAAAATATGTATATCCTAAAAATTTGAAAACATGCTCAAAATATGCGTGTAAGACTGCAATATGCAAAAATATGCTTTAAAGGGTAAAATATGCACTAACAAATCGATGCCAAAATTCATAAAAAGTTCTGAAGCGGATAAATATCTTATCTCCGAATTAATACGTCACACAAGAAAAAACATGCAATTGCATATTTGCGGTTTCCCTGTTTATGATTTACTGGACAAGAGTAATGTGTTGTTCCCAATCGCTGTAATTTAGTTTTCAACATAAAATTGGTAGCATTGTAGTAATAGTAAGATTAAATTTTTAAAACAGTCCATTAGTTCTTGGGGTTGACTTGGTCTTTAGTACTTATATATTATCTTTATCGAGATAAAATTTCTGAAAATGACTCCCAGTTAATGTGGTACCTCTATCATATATCATATGAGTTGTGGTTACAAATGTGGTTACAACACCATCTGGCGCAAAAACTGTAACTTCACTTTTGACATTATGCATACGTTTCAACACACAAAACTTTTCCAAACGATGTATAATGACCAAACTTTACATGTTGTCGTAATGTTGCACTCTTTCCTGCTAATTTTCTTTTTGGCCATAAAAATAAGCGAGAAAAAATAAACAATTAAATTTGAAAAAAAGTACAATATATAAAATAATACTTCAAAAATTTTGCCATATAACGAATAACATTATATAATTCGTTATACCGGCGTTTGCCTGTATTTTTGAACTTTAGGGCCCCATTGCTTATGTGAAAGCTGGCTCTACTAGGAGCATATATTTATATACGAATTATATTCAAACTCTTTAGAAAAAAATTTTAGTGGATACTCCCGAACTTTTTTACTAAAAACTTAAAAATACCCCTGCTAAGGGACACTTTGATAATAAACGTACGTGTCTATGCGTAAATGAAGTATTAATTTAAACACTTTTGCCAAGAATGGTGTTTCCATCAAGATAGGAAGCCATGAGCATGAAAAGGACATAAGTGACATATGTAAACTTTTTACTAAATTAAATTATTATTCGATAATAGTGCAAGTAGTTTTAATATAGTTCCGAATATTGGCAGTGTTAAAAAGTTAGCTGATTAGATATTATTAAAACGTAGAAGAAACTATTTCTTATAATGTGTATCTATAGAGTCAAGCTGGTAATGCTGGAACAACTTAGTTCGGTCAACTAGAAAACTATAAATTTTCTAAAAGCTAAACAACTTTTATCAGCCTTAGGGATGTTTTAAATGGGTATTAGTTGCTGAACTCTATTAGGCTCTACAAAATATTATTTATCCTTAGGGAAACTTAAGAGTTTTGTCACTTACGTTCATTTGTTCGCCAGGGCTTAATATTTCACAAAAAGCTCAGCGACGACACCAACTTTATTATAAAACAGCACATAGAAGAAATGCTTGTAATATATTTCCCAAAGAATTTTTCTTCTTAAATGTTCGTGTTTAGTTTCATGATTTTGTTGCTGTTGGCTGTTCCTTTTTTTTTGTGTTTGTGTTTTTGTGTCTTATTTTGTCGCTAGTGTTTTAGGAAGACAAATCGTTTTAATATTCGCAGGTAAATGTTGAAGTTATAAAAATTCCCTTGGCAGTGATAAATTTGTCGTCCATAAATATGGCCCTAAGATTTGTATATTTTATGAACACATCCATAGTTACACACTAAAAGCATTAAAAAAGTATTTGCTAGATATTTTAAATTTATTTTTCGTTACTCGTTTTAAATGTACATATTTCATGAACTTGAGTCTATATTTGGACAGTGAGAAAAGAAAGATAATGTTATTTGAGGGTCAGCAGTATTAGACTGTGTCCTATAAAAATAAATATCTATGGAAGTAAATTTGCTTACGCTCTAAAATATTTTCCTAGAAATTGAGTGTGTTTATCTATTGAATTGCACGTTTATATGTTTGTACTTCTGAGTTCTAAAGCTACATATAAGTGGTCGTAAATATTCATGTTGTAAATTTGCCCCTCTTCTTGGCATTATTCGTCGTTTTTCAATGTTTTTAAATTAAGATGGAAAAGTAGGCGACTCCATGGAGATTATTAAATTGAACTGCTATATAAATAAATTTTATAAAATTTTTATCAATTCGCAAATTTACACACTTCGCATAACAAAAAGAGGAGTGGAACAGCAAATTGGGATAAAATAAACTTCCACAAATGCTCTAAAGTGGCAACATACTCTGATATTTGCATCCAAGCATTGTTTTAGCTATACATTTTTTCTTGGGGGGCATAATGACTGGTAATTTTCATGAGTAACAGTAAAATAAATAATTACATGCAAATTGTAATAATTATTGGACGGGGGGAGCAATCCACCCCCAGACTAGCCTTTCTATGTCTATGGTTGTCTCCTAGATCTGGCGGTCTACTCTGTAACTTGAAACGAAAGAAACTACTTTCGAATTTGTATCTTGATTACATGCAAATTCGAAAGCATTTTATTTCTTTTCGAATTACAGAGTAGACTCCTTGATTGGCTGTTGTGCTATCGTTGCTTTGAAAGCACAAAGCTCTTTTGTAAAAGCTCGCACATTGTGAATATGACTTGCACGTATGTAGCTGCTCTAAAGGCTCAGTTACCCGACTGTAATGTAAAGTAACTGCAACAGTAGGAAACAGCTGATCGATATTTTTATATGAAAAGTAGGTTACGTTGCATTACATCTCTATAATCATTTTCATTACTTTTCACATAACAATATCGATCAGCTGCTTCCTACTGTTGCTGTTACTTTACATTACAGTCGGGTAACTGAGCCTTAAACCATTGATTGTTTATCTAT
Organism: Tachina lurida; assembly: GCA_944452675.1. Lineage (NCBI taxonomy): Eukaryota > Metazoa > Arthropoda > Insecta > Diptera > Tachinidae > Tachina > Tachina lurida. The sequence continues at coordinate 177,907,090 of OX101752.1, forward strand.
TTTTTTTTTTTTGTTGAGATTCTTCCTATTAACAGTTAGGAGCCGGAGTCAGATTCCGCTTCATCCCCGCACATCCTAGAGAAATCTGGAGTACCAGTTTTCCATATGCTGGGTTCTTGCTCTGACCAAGTAGTGACCAGTCAACGCATCTATCATGATTCATAGCGCCTTCCTATCCGTGTTCAGTAACAGTTTGGATCTTGCTTAGTCAAGCTTAGGGCACATATCCTTCTTCTTACTTCGCCATGCTTTTTAGCAGGGACCGTAACGGTTATAATTTTTATTTTAAAAATCACTTTTTAATCATTATTTCTTGATTTTTATTTATCCCTCACAAAATAACTCTTATTTTGTGACTTTTATTTATTCCTCAGAAAATAACAGTTATTTCTTGATTTTTATTTATCCCTCACAAAATAAGAGTTATTTTGTGACTTTTATTTATTCCTCACAAAATAACAGTTACTGTTTGATTTTTATTTTTTTGCTTAACTTTTAAAATGTAGAAAGCGTAATTTTTGCGTTAAAATGAATATTAACCGATTTAAAATTGAATTTATCGCCAGAGTCTTTAAAAAAAACTCTTATATGTTAAATTAAATTTACTTTTTTATTATTTATTAATTTTAAAAGTTAAAATTTTTTTGAGCAAAAAAATAAAAATCAAAAATTAACTGTTATTTTGTGAGGAATAAATAAAAGTCACAAAATAACTCTTATTTTGTGAGGGATAAATAAAAATCAATAAATAACTGTTATTTTCTGAGGAATAAATAAAAGTCACAAAATAAGAGTTATTTTGTGAGGAATAAATAAAAATCAAAAAAATAAAAATCATTGCATCTATCGGTAGTCCATGTAACATGGAGTATCTTGGTATATTCCTTGTGCATGTAGCACTTCTCTATTATTGTGATTTTTTTACTTTAAATTTGGAAAATAATCGTTATTTGCGATCCTTGCTTTTTAGCCCATTACTGAGTTACATCGGTAATTTCTCCCATCTGTCGCAAATTCCCTCATCTAACGCCTATTTTTGCCAGCTCATCGGCAGTTTCATTTCCCTCAACACTGCTGTGGAACAGGAACAGCAGAAATCTAACATAGTCTGACACTATTTTTTATCCATAAGCAAGTTTAGGGCTATCCTACAGTCAATAACAAGTTTCGATTTGGCTTTGAAGGGATCAAAGCCTTTAGCGCTGCCTGGTAGGTTCATGTATAATTTTCTTCAATGTGTAATTGGAGACACAGTCATATAATTTCATTTTATGCACAAACACGTACACTAACATTTTTGTAGCTTCCCTGTTGGAAACCAAGTTGACTTTAAATCAGCTACGTCCAAGCACACATACACTGATATTTGTATTTGAGGTAAACAGCTTTGCAAGCTTTTAAATTTGTTCTTGTTTTTTTGCAAAGTAAGAGCAAGCATTGGTGTCTGCTGTGTTGTTGTTGTGGATGTTGTACTCTCGTCGGTGTGAAAGCACTAAAAGCTCTTTATAAAAGTTTGCACATTGTGCATATGGATTGGACGTAGCTGCTTTAAATTAACTTACTTACTTACACTTGCGTTACTACTTTCCAATGGAAACAACTAACTATTTTAACATCGCAATGTCCTACGCGGTAGTAAATTGGCTCACTCTGCTATACTTTTCAACTGACTTAAAGTTGATTTTATTTAAGTCACCTGGTAGTCAGTAAGTTTACAAAAATTTTACCAGCGTTCAAACTATGTACCATCACACATTGTATTGTACTCAATTTTAAAATTAATTTTGGATCAGTTCTGTATGACATTGCTGTTAGCTTTTAGTTAGTATAAAGCTTAAATTAGACGTGCCATAGCCATAATGCCATATCCATAACGAAACCAAAATTCAATGTGTTTCTATGTTAATAGCTATGGCGTTATTGCGAGTCACCTGTGTATAATCAAATACAGTGTTGCCCCATAAGTTTGGTTCGAACAGCTATTTTCTAGGGTTATGGTTATGGTAAGTCTGATTGAACCTTAGAAAAAGTTAACTATAAGTTGATTGTTTTTGGCTTGTGCAGGTACCTGCTATAATTGTAACATGAATCTAGCAGAAACTTAGAGTAATTATTCTTTAGTGCAAGAACTTTAATCTGAAAGAAAATTGATAATGTATGAGAGACCAGTGGCTTTCGTAAGCAGCATTGTTCTCTGCAAAGCTTTCGATGAAAATTCTTTTTTTCTCATGTATATACCCATATAGTGCAAGAAAAAAATTTTTTACCTTTTAGATGAAATAAATATTCTAAAAATTATTGAAAATGAAACGCAGGAAAAAAAGCAAAATACATTAAATTTACAAGCAGCAATTTAAAAGGAGACTCTCTCTCCGCCCGCTGACCAGGGATACAGGGATACACATTTCCTGGTCTGCTTCATTTTTAATTTTTTAATTTTATTTCTTGTTACATACACAAGAACGTGACACAAATTTTGCTGCTTATTATTCACTGCTTTTTAAGAGATTCGCATTATTTATTTCACTGTTGACATAAAATCATATCATTTGCATGTTGAAAAAAAAAAAATAAAATAGAAAGTGTAATATTTAGCGAAAAAGATGTTGTGAATATTAAATATGAAAGACAATGCAGACAAATAATTTAACATAATTGATTAATTGAAGGATATAATAAAGGACTTATAAATGTGTTTTATGTGAGAACATTATCATAATGCATCCATCATATGCTTTGTAATCTCACTAAATATAGTATTTGATATTTTTAATAACAGTTGATTAAAACAGCAAACAAGCAAATATGTACTTGTAGATACTCTAAAATATAATATCAAAGATATTCTTCCTTAAATCTACCGCAATAACTTTAAAAGCTTTTGTAGCATTTTAATGTATTTTATGTGTTTCAATTGCTGTATTCCTGACAATATGTCAATTCTAGAGAAGCATTAAATAAATAAAATAAAATTTTTGGCAAATACCAAGCAAGTACAGCAAATATTATATCTACTGTGCAGTTTCTTAAAAAGTTGTTCTTTTATTATTTCGTTTGTCATTTAAATTAAATTTTTGCTCTTGTTTATGTTGCGGCTAGAAAGCAATTTTAATTTGAAGTGTGCATGTACATACATAAAGAAGAATACAATTAAAACCAAGTGAGAATTATATTTATCATTCACTACTGCACAGTGGGGAGAATCCAAAAAAATTTGTCATTGAAAGTTAATCAAATATAAGCCTTGAAAAAGCTCTCAGAGTCTAAAAGTGGATTGGATCAAGATATTGGATTCAATTACACAACTTTCGGACACTTTAGGTGTTTCTTCAAACAGTCTAAAGTAGCTGCACACTCTGTGGTTGTTAAAAAATATTAACTCTAACTTATTTGATTTTATTTCACCAAATTGAGCCCTAAATGAGTGTATTGGGGTATTTTTTATCTACTCTTATGTAGTACGAGTATATATCTTTTCTCCTTTTTATACCCTTCATCAAAAATAGTAAGTGTATACCTTGTTTTGTCCGTCCGTGTGTAATTTCCAAGATATTCATATACGACCCCATAAAGAATATAAATATTAAATAGTGAAGTCGAATAAACCATGTCCATTTGTCCTGGAGAGATGTTTCAAAACTTTTCCTAAATACATTGGTTTTGAAAGTTAGTAAACCAAACAGTTTGCATTAAGTCGAACAAAAATAAGCAAATTAACTAACATGTGCATAATTAGTAAAGAACAGACGACAATGGCAAGACTGTTGTTAATTTAGAGATAATGAAATTGAGCTTTCATTTCAAAAAAAGCTTTCAGCAAATTGTAATACGATGAATCAAACAATTCTCATATTCCAATTGTAATAAAAGCTGATTATATAATGCAGAAATCTACATTAACTGACACCACACACAGTGGATCAAACACAAAAGAACGCTGATGGCCTTCGAAAACAGCTAGTTGTTCCGTTCTACTGTGTGTTCTACAGAATATTTACAATTAACGTTGCTGTTATTTGTTCATTTAATAATTATCACTTGTAATACGAGCTTTAGCTTAATAAAATCATAAATATAGAAAATTAGTAAAATCAAGTATATGGCCTCAGGGCTGGAGAGTGAAATTTTTAAAACTTATTTATTTTATTTTTATTTTATTTAATAAACACATTTTATTTTTTATCAACACATTTTGCATCTGTTAAGCTTAAAGTTCTGAAATTAGTCCTTTTTTTTAAATTAGACTTTTTACTATTAAATTTGATTTTGTGCTTGTGTGCAGTATCGTGTTGAGAACTGTTTTTGCGTGAGTATTTCTTATGGGCATCACATCGTAGTATTTGTGTTCGGGTCATGCCTTGTTGGAAAAATTCAACACGTGCCCATCTCAGGCGGGAACAGTCAACAGTTTACGAAATATTTCGGTGAAGCCTTTAAAAAATCTGTGATTTTTGTAATTTAAACTGCTAAAGGTAAGCAGCAGCTGTATAAATTTAAAAAGCTGCAGCCACAATCAAATATTCAATCCAAAACAGAGCTCGTAATAATTGGTCCCTCTTGTGCTTGTTGTCAGAAAAAAAACACTCATCCACTAACACGATGCCACGCTGTCGCGAAAAAACCCTAAAAATTCGTTCTTCTTTGGCTTGCTCTTCGCTCAACCAACGACCGTTTTTGTTCGATCGGTCGGCTCATGTGTTCACTCGAGACCCTTTATTTCGTAAAATATTGCAAACGGTCTTTTGAGCATGTATGTGTGTTGCGAGTGTTGATATATCAACATTTACATACATGAAGATTAATTTTGTTTTTGTTGTGCACATATCTGTCTTATATACATATTACAATTACACTTCGTTAACAAACAGTTTGATTTACAGATATTTTTATTGTTGTTTATTACTATCTTCTCCCTTCCTCTTTAATGCTTTGCCTGTGACGAAATATTTACTGACCCTCAGTAGCTGAGCAGCGAACTATTCTGTTCGTATCATGCGGTCAGTAAGAGACCGATTCGTGTGTTACGCTCAACTCATAACCCGGGAGCGAGAACACGATTGAAAGGAAAAAGAGGGTTGCTGTTCAGACACTGAGTGATTCAATCTCATTTCCTTAGGTCTTTTGAGTGAGAAGACCGCACAAAGAAATTTGGTTGAGCATATTTTGCGAGCTCTGATCCAAAATCATACGACTGAAGTTGAGATGCGACATTTTAAAGCCGATAGACTACTGTAAAAGAAGAGGAAGAACACATAAAACAATCGAAATATAATTGTAATAATTCTGTATTGTCAGGCTGAGCTGCAAATATTTGTACAGCCGTAGTTACTGCCACAGCTAATTTGTTTGAAAAACGGCCGTTTGACAGCTCTGCCAACAGCTGTTTTTTTAGTGCTGTAGCACTAAGACTAAGTTCAGACAGTGTCTTGAACGCTATATCGGTACTTTATACAAGTGAAATATACATATTTTCAACATTTTTTAATGATATCAACAAATTTTCATTAATTTATGCCCTAATTCTGTTCGACGAATGTATCGTCTTGTCTATGGACGAAAAAAAGAAGCAGTTTTGATTCTTTAAAACGATTATTATTTGTTGTCTATGCTAGAAGGTTCGTGTATTTGCTTTATGATTTTGTTCTAAACATTAAATCCAACACATATTTTTTCATATATTTTTCAAACTATTGTATAATAATTTAATTGAATTTTTATGTTTTAAAAACATGGCAATAATATTTATATTTTTCATTGTCAGAGACAACAGCCATTTTTTAAGAAAATAATGCCCTAATTCTGTTCGACGAATGTATCGTCTTGTCTATGGACGAAAAAAAGAAGCAGTTTTGATTCTTTAAAACAAATATAATTTATTGTTATTATTATTATTATTATCGGTATGGATGATACCGAGCCATAACCGCCAAAAAAGCTTAACCGACACATTTTTGGAACCTAGTTTTTTTTTACGAAAATCGATTTAGCTAGCGCAAATAATCGATTTTGTTGAAAAAAAATTAAGTTCGAAAATTATGTCGCTTAAGCATTTTTGGCGGTTATGGCATGATATATTCAAAAGAAATAGAAAAAATTCAATTTGATTTTCTGTGCAGTTAAGTTGATGCATATATTTTATGATTTATGTGATTAAATATTTTTAAATATTTATTTATTTAATATTTGTATAGCTTTATAAAAGTTCTATTTAAAGCTATTCATATTAATTATAATTTTCAGTTTAATTTCTTTATGTAACCATTTATTTCGTTTTATATATATTTTGTTTTGTATGTTGAACTTTAACATATTGTTACGCTTAAGGGTTTTAAATGTATGAGTTCTTTTAATTGCTCAAAAATTAAAAAATATGTTATTGCCTTAACAACAATTACAAACTATCTACTGACAACTTTTATCTAGTCTTTAACATCGACTGTACGTTGTCTTTATTTTCGACGATACTTGCACCACAATTAAAGCTAAAAGCTCAGTTACCCCATTGTAATGTTATGTAATTGCAATGGTAGAAAACAGCTGATTGATATTTGTTTGGGAGAAGTAATGTACAGATTCTTACATTTTGGTTACATCTCTATGACTATTTTCATGACTTTTCACATAACAATATCGATCAGCTGTTTCCTACCGTTGCAGTTACATTCCATTACAGTCGGCTAACTGAGCCCTTAGCTGATTCACACTGACTGACTCTCATACACGGCACCACTTTTTTCATAAATGGCGTAATATGTGCAAACCTAGAAAAGCCAAATAGAAGAAACCGTATTACTGCATAAAGATGCTGCTGCTATGCACACGTTACCATCTGTGCTGTCGTTTCCTATTGTTAACCAAGTGATGAAACTGTTTCTGGGAATTTATGGATAATTCTTTTGATCGTTATTTTGAATTTCAGAGTTGCTGTGTAACGACTTTTATGTTGCTTATACTGTGTGTAGGGTTGTTTCTACCATGTGTGCTTGCACTTTTGTGTGTATGCGTGTGTATCTCCCCTCTAGTCAGCCTAGAACCATATGTCTCTATGTCAACACTCTTTTCTCTAGCGACAATTTCACTAGTTAAAATGTCGACAACTTTCCTTTATGCGTGAGTAGAGATACATTAGCGACGACAGTTCTAGTGTATTTCTGGTGACATTGTCAACGGACGCGTCAATAGTTTGTTTTCTTTTTTTATTGTGCTGTGCAGTCAATACCAGACTTGCAAACTGATTGTCGGCTAGCCGCTGCCACTTTTGATTGGCTCTATCAATTTTAAACAAATGTTTTTAGTTGAATAATATAATTTTGTTTAGACAAGGGTCAGTTTGAATCTTTGGTTCAAATGTCTCTATATTGCCATAACAGAGCTACCTCGTCAATAGTGCTAAAGTCTACTGGTGGATTTTCAATGACAACCCTATGTTATATGTCAATAGGCGATTACATTGGCTGGGGTACACCTGATCAGTAGTACTATTGACAATGTCACTAGTAAATCTCTACAATTTCACTATTGACATCGAGCGAGGAAATATCGATATTGTAGACTAGAGCCCCTAAAATCTACTAGTGAATCTTTGGTGACAATGTCGCCATGTGGTCCCAAAAGCATTAATTAGTCAGTAGTGCTACAGTCTACTGGTGGATTTTCAATGACAAGCTAATATTAAATGTCAATAGATGATTACATTGGCTGGGGTACACCTGGTCAGTAGTACTACTGACAATGTCACTAGTAAATCACTACAATTTCACTATCCGCATTTCATGCAGGGTATATACTCGTAATTATTGTTGTTGCTATAGTTCTTATGTCTGCTTGTATGTACATTAGAGCGTCTCGCCCAACAGGCAACAAAAAAAAGTTTTCCGTACACCAGCGAATATAAAGTATTGTTCCAAGGACATTTCATATTTTTTTACTTTCTTTTTTGCCTAGCGTATGGGTCGCCTTTTTAGTTTTTTGTTATATCTTCCATATTTACAGTCCGATCTTAAAGTTTGATATAGAGAATTTTTTTGCCTCAAGGAGGCCAATATTTTTGCTGGAAGGTCCATTGACCTCAAGTGTACCGCCCTAGTACTTACCCCGCAAATCTTATTTCCTACAACCCTAATGTCATACCCTAATGTTAAAAATTTATATCTCGCAAAAAATCATAAAACTATTGCTAAGAAAGTATTTCGATAATTACAGCACAACTATTTAAAAAATGCTTTTATAAATTCATTGCTGCAGACCGTAGGGGTCACATTTTTAAATTTGTGATAGCTTCAGTATTTACATTCAGATATTAAATTATAATATATCGATGAGTTTGTCTGTGGCAGACCAATTTTTTTTTAATTCAATTTATAATGTTTTCACACTGACATGGTTTTCATAAAACATTTTTTTGACATGGTTTTAATAAAGTAGTTTTACCATACAAATTCTTTTTGTTTTAAATTCAGAGCTGCCAAATTACGAGTAAAATGTCAGAAAACAGCTGATAATGTTTATGGCAGTGAAAAAGAATAGATACCGATTGAAAGATTTTCAACTTAAGAATGGATGCAGCCGCAACAGTAATAAAAAAATTGTGGAAGAAAAATTTTTCTTGCGAGGAAACAACAAAGATATATTCATTGACCTGTAGAAAGTGAGAATAGACCATCTGCCTATAAAAAAGGTTTATCTTATAATATATTTGTGCATTTTATAACTTTATTTCCAAACACTTCTTCACTTTGTATAATTCTATAATTAAAAAAATTTAAAATTTAAAAAATTTTATTTCGAAAAAATATAAAATAATTTCCATTTTAGAGCGAATTGTGAAATTTCCGAGTTTTTCATACAAACAAAAACAGATGTTGTACACTTTGTCAAATAAGTGTTATAGAAAGCAGAAAAAGTACAGCAACAAATACGCGCATTTCTGGAGGAGATTTATTTTATTTTGAACAAAGTTATTAGACAGTCTGTGAGTTAAAACCTGAATTTATCAAACTCGCAGTTTGAACGCAAAATCAGCTGTTTATGGTTTTAAGGTTAAAACCAGGTTTTAACTTTAGGTGTGAAAACACTATGAGCTAAATAATTCTGGATAACTATTTCCAAATATTTTTTATTAAAACATTTCCACTAGGCTTATTCGAGGCTATTTCCATAACAATATCATCTCCGCTAAGAGTGCAAAAGTGCTAACTAACTTCAACCAAATTTGGCAGGAGAGACAGAAAAAAACTATTAACATATTTAGTACATATGTAGCTTGAAAAATTAGCCCAACACATAGAATTTTAAATTACACTAAATATCTTATCTTTGTGTCAAAAATAAAATATTGAACGAGTTCGACCGAAGTCTAATATAAAATGCTACATAAGAACGATCACAGAGAAAAAACTGCCTCATAAAATCAAGAAGATTTTCTCTATGAACTGTTCTTAGGCTCAGGGGTATCCCAGCAGAAAGAAGCGAAGATTTTTTCATAGAGATTCCTTATTGTTTTTATGTGGTAAATCTTATTAATTTTGTCAAGAAGAAAACCACATAAAATCAAGAAGAAATCTTATTATTCACAACTTTTTTTACTCAATTTCCGTTATTTTTGGTACCCAAAACAAAAAAAAAAAACAATACATAGAGAAAAATTTCTTGATTCTATTAGGTTTTCTTATAAACTTTAAACTATAGGGATTTCTTATTGATTTTATTAGGTTGCCTTATAGAGTTTTTCAATAAGGTTTTCTTCTAGATTTTAGTAGGTTCCTATATGAGTATGTGTTAAGCATCTTTTTGATTTTTTTAATAAGGAAATCTTCTTGATTTTATGAGGTGCCTTGTTATTTCATATCTATAAATAGACATAGAGACAATTTTTTTTCATGATCTTTTTCATTTTTGTATAAGAATGTTTGCACAATAATTTCAATGTTTATTCAGGCTGCTTGTTAGAATATTGGATAGAGTGCTTGTCTATCAGGTAGAAGATTGCTGGTTCAATACTTGGTGAGTAAGTTAGTTAAGAATATAACCTAATGTGTATGTATGTATCTATAAATAAATAACATATACAACGTACATACATACATACATACATATGTATATGGTATAGAATTTGAGTGAAAATACATAAGTACAGAGAATAAAGACGCATTTTTTTTTATTTTTTTATTGAAAAAAAATCAATAAGATAACCTCATAAAAACTACAGGATTTCTTCTTGATTTTTTCAAAAAGGTTTTCCTATGAAATTAATAAGATTTCCTTATTGAAAAAAAAACCATAGAGATTTCTTATTAATTTTGTTCTATTTTATGAGGTATTTAGTAGGCACTGTTTTCTCTGTGATTTAAAAGGTACCGTATTATCATTTCAATGTAAAAATGTCGTTTTGAGGTCGTTTTAAAACGATATTCAGACTAAAATAGGCCCAAATGTATTTAAAATATAAAACAAATACAAAGAAAATAAGCAAACCCTCAAAAGTCTATTTAAATTTGCTTTACACAACATACTCGTAATATGTATTCAAATATTTAAAATTTGCGAGTATAACGTTAAACGTGAAATTTTTTTTTATAGTTTGTTAGAACACTTTAAGATAAGCACAAATATTTTTAATTTTAATTTATTTTGTCAGTTTAACATGGTTTGCAACAATAAATTTTCTTCAGTAACATAAAGAGATATTGTATGTTTCCTATGTATAGTTTTAGTAACCAACTTGGAACAATACTTACTGTATCTAATATTTTACAAAAAATTCAAAGCTTAAATACTCTTTTAAATATTCCTTTAACAAACTAGACAAAAAAAAAAGTGATTTTAATCTAAGCCTACCTTCTAGCGCACAGTTTTTTTTTGTCTTCCATTTTTCCTTAAACAAATAGCTGGGCCCTTTTATTTACATATAAATTAACTTAAAACAATGTACTTGTATATTTTATGGTGCTCCGCATATCCTTTATCCCAACAGACAAATGTCATTTTTAAACATGGATGTACATGTATGTGTGTATGTATGTATATGTGTGAGTGAGTAAATTTATAGGTATGAGTAGGTTAGGCAGAAAATAAAATTATTACAAAATGAATAGGAATTCGTTCCTAGCAACAAACAGTATTACCAACTATTTTAATAAAGTTAGAGCTTTATGATTTTATAAATTTATTTTTAGTTTTATTTAGGAGAATTTTTAGTTATAGTGCAATGAAAAATGTTTAATGAAACAAAAATATACATATGTATATACCCAGGATATACGAGTATGTATATTAGTTCAAAGTCTCTAAAAATTTAAAGAAAATGCAATATCTATTCTCTTTTTTAAATTAAAAAATTAAATTAAACAAATTAAAATTTGTTTTCAAATAATTACGGACTTTGTTTTAATCATTTTCGTTCACAAATATATTAATTTTTACCATTTATTTACTAAACTTACTCAGCGAATAAGATCACAAAGTATAAAAAGAAATTACGTTAAAATAATACCAGACGAAAGAAAACGTAAAGAGGATTTGATAACTGTCTGAGCGAGACATAAAGAAAGTACAATTATCTTACGTATCGTGACATCTCTGGTCTACTTTGTGTTTTCTCGGGAGCTTGCAAGTTAACTGCACTATCGCACAGTAGGTAATTTGACCCGAAAACTTGGCGAAAAAAAAGATTTTTGCACTAACAATAATAATGTTTTTGTTAATGAAGTTCGATTAAGAATATATAAAAGCAAATAAGTAAATATTTGGTTTTTGTAAAGAACATATTATGTATATCAGCCGGTGTCAAAGTTGACATTTGACAGTAATGTGCACTGAGCATTAAAAATTACTTTTCATATAAATTAAAACGTTTTGTTTTAGACTAAAACTTTTAGTTATTAAACAAAAAGAGGGAAATCGTGCATAATATGGAGAGCAGAGGGGATAGTTAATAATTAAAAAAAAAGAAAATACTTTGGTGAAAGTTGTTGTTTTTGTTAACGAAACGTGTAATGCTAACTTAACCTCAAATAAATGACTTTTTCCATATATATAAACTTCGCATAAGCTTTTGATAATATTGACCGTGGACTGCCGTGTTTTTCCGTAGTGAAAAGTCTGAAGTAAATAATTTCTTCGGTATTTGATGTATAGCACTTTCTTTTAGACAACCTCAGCTTGAAATATAGTAAACTTTCAAATGTTTGGATTTGTGAAAAAAATAAAAATAAAAAAAAAGTATGCTGTTTGCTTTAAATAATATTTCAGGATAATATTTACACGCTTTTTGTAAAAATCTATCGTCACAAAGCCCACGAAAAAATTTACGACGAAAAAAATCGCCAAAATGAAAAAAAACTAAAATGAAAGAAAATCGCCAAAAATGAAAAAAATCGCCAAAATGAAAAAAAAACAAAACCAGAAAAAAATCGCCAAAATGAAAAAAAAACCTAAGATACAGAAGAAAATCGCCAAAATGAAAAAAATCGCCAAAATAAAAAAAACCAAAAACAGAAAAAAATCGCCAAAATGAAAAAAAAAACCAAAAGAAAAAAATCGCCTAAATAAAAAAACCCAAAAACAGAAAAAAATCGCTAAAACGAAAAAAAAAATCGTCAAAATGAAAAAAATCGCCAAAATGAAGAAAAGCCCAAAAACAGAAAAAAATCGCCAAAATGAAGAAAAGCCCAGAAACAGAAAAAATCGCCAAAATGAAAAAAACCTAAAAAACAGAGAAAAAACGCCAAAATGAGAAAAAAGCGACAAAACTGAAAAAATCGTTTAAACTGAAAAAAACTTCAAAAAAAAACAAAAAAGCCTACCTTTCGTGCGCGATTCAAAGTCGCACTTTACTGAATTTTTTAATATTAAAGGAATTAAATGAAACTAAATTTTTTCTTATTTCCTTTTTGCTTTGTTCCCTTAACATATTTTATGTATTTTTTAAAGAACTAGATTGGTATCAATAATCAGAAAAATCCAAAATTATGACTCCAGGGTTGGAAAACTCACACTTTTTGTGTTATGTAAAATTAAATAGGTCTAAAAATTTGTTTCTTTTTCTTTATAAATTGAATATATTTTATGCTTCTGAAAGAAAATTTTGGCGTATGAAATTTGAAAAATTAAAATTACAGCTCCAAGGATGGAAACTTTAAAAAAATGATAAATTTTTTCACAAAACAAATATGTATGTTTGTGTCTGTGTACTATATATATGTACATACGTTGGTAAAGGGTATATAAGATTCGGCACAGCCGAATATAGCACTCTTACTTGTTAGGAACCAGTTTATCCAAAGGCAATTGAGGGGCTTAAAAGCAAAAGCCGGGCACTTGCACAAACATAAAATTCTGAGTAATTAAGCTTCAGATTCAGATTTAGTTTCCTGATAAGCTATTGCTTGTAGTAAAGCTTTTGGCCAATAAAGTTTAGTTTGAGCTTATCATTAGTATTAAATGTTGATTGATTTTGCTTAAAAACAAAAGCTTATACGTGCAGCAAAATAAAATTCTGCACAATTAAACTTCAGATTCCGATAAAGTTTCCTGATATCTTTTTGCTTGTAGTATAGCTTTTGGCCAATAGAGTGTGGTTTGAGCTTATCACCAAGGTCTGTGTTTTTATAGCGGGATAGATATTAGTATTAAATATTGATTGCTACATATTTCCCAATTTTTTAGCTTTTGCACTTGTATTGTTTTGCTTTGAAGTCCCTTAATTTGTAAATTATTATGACAAACACAAGCAGAACGGAACAACATGCTATTTTAAAAGGCTGCCACACCTTCACATATTTTTCAGTGCAAATGGAATATGTGAATTGCTAAGATTCTCCATACTCTAATTTGTTGAAAGCTTTAATGGAAAGAAAGCTCAAACTTACCGTCAATAATTTGCCATAACTTTGCTATTAAGGTTTTTTTTTATTTTTAAGGAGGCTACTAAAATATGAACTTGTTTTAATTATCGCAAGCTCAAATAAAATGAGGAAAAAAGCTTTTAAAATGTCAATATATTTTTTATTGCGAACCGAAAGAGATAATCTACTAATAACAAGCTAAGATTTCTGCAATTATTATTATTTTCTTTTCGGATATATTTTACCTTCTTCTTACATTTTATGTTAAATTTTTTTTTAAAAGTCTAAATTAACTTCTGTTGCCCACAAAACTCATCAAAATTCAAACATGCTCAAAATTACCATGATAACAATGATGATTCATATTATCTAATACAATTTTAGCACTCGTGTACAAATATGTTTATATACGTATGTATTCAAGGATGTGTGTATGTATGTATGTATACATAATTTGGATTATGTGTCAACCAAATGCTGACAAATAATTTGTCATATTTTATAACACAAATGACAGAGGTGTTATTATTATCACACCTTAGCATTTACTCTTTGGAAAATTTGATGCAGATGTATTCATTTACAAACATTTTCTAAAGAAATTTACATATTTGTGTTACAATATGAACAAACAAATGTTTATAAAGCAACGAATTCATGTGTCTGCTTGTGTGGTGAGTCAGTTGAAAACATTTGCATTACGTGCATGTAAAGTCGGATAAATATTCAAATTTATTTGAAGTAGTAATATAGATAGTTAGAGGTTAGAAAAAAAATAGTAAATTTTTGTGTGTGGACCTTGAGAAAATGATATCCATATTTAAGGCATTTATTTATAAGCTATAATTGAAGTTGAAACTAGATTTAAAAATATTGCTGCAGGAACTGCAGGGGTAAGCTTTTCCCAAAGTGTTAAATATCTTGAAATATAAAACTAACAAACTGGCAACATGATGTAATAAAAACATCACCACTGTGCGTGAGAGTTTGGAATCTCTTCGTGAGTGCTTCAAATTTGGTTTATAAAGTTATACTCAGTATTCAAGTGAACACGGAAGATTGGCATCTAGCTGAAACCGGTTTATTCATAAACCAAATTTGTTGCGCGGCATGATGGAAAATTAGTTCATATTGCTTTTATAACAGTGAACCGCATGCCATACCACAATTGTGGTCAAGAAAAAAATCACACACATGTCTATGTTCTTTAATTTAGTCGTCACTGAGACGACTCATGTCAAGTCATTAAATAAAAATGCCACGAAGTTTTCTGCTGTGTACTATTGTTGCTTTGTATTAGTTGCTGTACGAAAGCTCAAGCGATAAAGGCCAATACCTTGGTCACTGAACTACACCAGCTTCAGCGGATACTAATCCTTGTGTAACATCAGAGCGTCCTTCTTCATCGGTATTGTGTAGCTGAATCGTCAGCGAAGTAAACTAATCAATAAAATGGCTATTAAGCACAGCTTTGAAAATTTAATACGTCTCATTGACCCCAGAGGCACTGCAATACTGCATTATTAAAAACGTGCAAACATCAGAGTTGCAAAAGAATGAAGCTTTCCTATATCTATTCACTATCACTATCTCTATCTATTCGTTGCCCGAGTGTTACTTCTCTTAAAAAAAATATTTTGCAAAAAAACTAATATAGGAAGTGTCCTAGAAATTTTTCCCATATGCGATGACACATAAATTCCAGGCACAGTGTGGCTTAAATTTTCACAAATCCATGTTGCTCAGATGAACCGCATAGGCCATGCTCATGTGTAGAAGAAGTAAAAAGTTAAAGAGAAGTAACACTCAGGCAATTAATGCCTACTACTATTACTAGGTGTCACCTTCTTTAGGAAAGGGATAGTGATAGAGAAGACAGGTGGTCAAGGGAGAGATATAGGAAAGCTTCATTCGTTTACAACTCTGCTTTTGCACGTTTGTAATAATGCAGTGTTGCAGCACCTCTCTGATGTTAAATGAGGCGTATTAATTTTTTGAAGCTGTTTTTTGTAGCCATTTTATTGATTATTTTACTTCGCCGATAACTCTGCTACACAACGAAGGAGGGCGCTCTGATGTTATATTAGGATTAGTATCTGCTGAAGTCTGTATAGTTCAATGACCAGTCACTATGCCTTCATCACTTGAACTTTCCTACAACAACTGATACAAAGGGACACTAATGCACAACAGAAAAATGCGTGGTGTTTTTATTTAATGACTGTTGGATACAGGGATTGAACCCAGGACCTTCGGTTTTGTAGTCAACATGCTAACTACTTCAGCCAACGCCACCCTCATGTTCCAAAACAAAAGTCAACGAGTATAGGCTGTCCTTAAGCATTACAATGACTTTTTTTATTATCATAATAATTTAAACTAATTAATTTTAATATAACAATAATATCCGTGCTTTGTTTATTTCACTCCTGAAGGGCTACAGTTCTTAGTACCAGAGAAATAATTCCTGCTAATTTCAGTTTTCTCAAAAATAAATTCCTCGTATTATAAGATATAAAAAAAGGTAGAGAACATTTTTAAAGCAACTCCTTTGAATTACCTAATAATTTAAACAAATTTAGTTTTTAAAAATAAATTAATATAAAAACAAAACCTGAGACAGATTAAGGCATTCGAAATCGATCGAAATTTGCTTACAAACACAATAAAACTTTTAGGAAAATTTTTTCGATTTTTAATGCCATAACTTGCCTCCAAATTTAATATTCTAGCCATTCGAAAACTTTACATATGCAAGTTAAAGCATTATTTCTCAGTATACAAAAAAGAAAAAATAATCAAAATCCTTTCATCAATTCCTTTATTACTGCCATAAATAAAAACAAATTGAAAAGCGTGTTTCACAAAAATAAAAATTAAAAGTTATTCAAGAAAACTTATGCCAAATAAATAAATAGCATGTTGATTTTAAACTTTTACCTTGAATCCATTAATCATAATTGAGCCTCATATGGTTAAAGAAATTTGAAAAAAAAGGTTAAGTTGTACCAAATTAAACGAAATGAAAAGGTTTAACGTAAATCAAATACAAAAGTTGGAAATCTGCAAACATTCAAGTTACCACAACTACATTCCTTTTGACTGGTACAACTTTATCAGCAGCACATTTATAGTCAGCGCTATTAACATAATTGTATCTTCATCTTTTATTTCTTCATAATACTCACACTTATGCAAAAAAATAGAAAATCCTTTTTATAACTTGGACAAAAAAAAAAAACCCTCTATGTAATGTCCTTAAATTTTCCTCTTAAGGAAACCATATGCTTAAGGAATATTTCTATGCTTAAGCCTTTAACTTACAGGAATCCAGGTAGTTACTTAAACATACAAAAAATAATAATAGAACGATACTGAAAAGCACAAGAAATATACTACATAAATGGGAAAAGCAAACACTTTTAAATGCAAGACTGGCAGTTGAACTTAATAGTAAAAAAAAAATAAATAAAAGAGACTGAAGAAAAATAAAATACAACAATTTTCTTGACTCTGCTTTTGCAGACAGTTTCTTTAATATGGCCTCAAGGCAGGTCAAAATTGCCAAGTATTTTTTGTTTGAGCTTATGTAACTATTGTAGGTGCAAATCTGTTAAGAGAATGTACTGTGAGAGGCAAACATATTCCTACAATAGCTATATAACTATTATGAAGTCGCAAAAAGGTAAAACATAATCTGAAAACTACTTTACTGCTATAAAACTATTTAGCAGTAAGACAGCAAAGCATTTAATGGAGCATTAAAATAAATAGGAAATATTTTGTTTTCTATGCGTGCATTTCTGCAGGAATTTAAACTTTTTGTCACGTGCGACATCGAAAAAAGATGTTTGTTTTTTTTTTTCAAAGAAAACTCAAGTTATTTTGTTACTTCTTTGTAGATTTGTCTAGGCCGTCAGCAGCTCTATATAAGCCATATTGAGAAAAATCTGAAATACAAGCTTAATTTCTTGCTGTCGAACGCGACAAAAAAGTGAATTTTCCCGTAAAAATACCCAAATGTATATGCTTCACTACAGCATGTACCTTAAGCGATGAAAAGAAAAAAAAAAACATTTATATATAATTTATTTTTAATATTTTTACGCAAACATATTCGAACAGAGCTAACGTAAATGTTTTTATAAGCAAAACATTTGGTAAACAAAGCATACTTTGCACAATGGTGTAGTCAAGGAAATAAATACACATGCGTAGGCACATAAATGATGAAATAAACATACACAAACTGTAGCAACAACAATAATGAAATAGCTTCTGCTTGTTAAGAAGATACACATACAACATACATGGTAGTGCAGACCTAGGCAGCCCAAAGAACCGCCAGAGAGCCGAACATCAATCGGCTTTTTGTACAAATGAATACAAAGACGCTTATACATTTCTCTCTTGTTCCTCTCAGTGGCCACTACTGCGCGATTGAAAACAAGCATTAGAAATGCTGCTGAGATTGTCTAGACGTTGCTGTCACATTCTGGAAGCCTTGTGTGTAGCATAAAAAGGGCGACGCATCTGCTTGTAGTTCAGTTGTCTAGTAGTCAATCATAAAGTTATTTTTTGTGAAAATAATTGAGTCATTGTATCACAAAGCCTGTCTTAAGTTCAGATGTTGAAAGGAAAAGAAAAAAAATTAAAAAAGACAAGACTAGAACCTCAGCTAATAAAGTCTAGTTTAATTTTTCTTCTATTCTGTAGCAACTCACATTAACTAATAAAAATATTTCATTCAATAAGAATTGAAAATACTGAACTTAAGACCGATTAAGAAATTATTCCTATGATAAACTATAAATTTCGGCTTGTAGTAAAAAAGCTAAACTTGTAGTAAAAAAGCTAAGCATAAGTTTACGCCACACACTTGTTAAGACTAAAGTAAAGGTTCGTTCACACTTGGTTAACATTTGCCCAAAAAGGCTAAATATTAATGAAAAACTTTATGATTAAATTAATAATGGGTTCTATGACATTTTCTATTTGTTATGTATGAAACTGCTTAACATAATAACCAAGTGTCTGAAACAAATGGTTTTTTTATTAGTATTTAGCGGATATGCTTCTTTGGCTAATTTTTGCCAGGTGTGACCGTACTTTAATCCTGAAATATTACATTAGTTTTCGAGTTATCTCAAAATAAATATTTTCTCTTAATGGGTGGTGCCACACCCATATGCCTAATTCAATGAAATGCCACAAAATTTAAAGTTTCTTCAGTTAGAAAGCTCCACAGATGTCATGCTTACCCGGTTTGTTCCGAATATTTCCTTGAGTACAGTTTTTAATATTAATATAGTAACGCCTATAAAAATTTCAAATGTTTCCAAGATATTTCAAAATAAATATTTATTCTATATTGGAGGTGCCAAGCCCACTTGTTCACTCTTTAATACTTCTTATTTGTAATACTCGTATTATAAAAACAGTCACTATTGTAAAATTTCAACTCCTTGGCGACATTAATTTCATAAATATCCTAAAATATAGAAGGTGCTGAGCCTACCAGAGAATGAAAAAAGGTTTCGTTTTAAGTAGTCTTTGAGTATTGGCTGCCAAACAGCCGACTACGTATACCTATAAAAATCCAACAAGAATTTTTTTTTAATTATGCAGCACAAGTGACGACAACTTAAACTTATAGGCTGTAGGAGCCACAATCATAAACACGAACATAAAAAATACTCTGACTATTAATCGGCTGCATATGCGTATATACAGGGTTATTTTATTTAATCACATACAACCACACACACACACCCTCACAATTTCCACTTATAAACATACTCAGTATAGGAGGATAGGAGGTGATACGAAAGACTACCGTTTGAATATCCCAAATGTGTAAAAATTTTCATATAAATATCTTTTATACTAAACTTTATATATAATAATTATCTTTCCATTTCAAGTTGAGTGTAAATTGAAAATGTTATTTAAACTCGTTTTCTGTAAAGCCAGTTATTTGGATTATGGCGTTATTGTAATAAATGAGCGATATACAAAGGTCATAAGAACCTTTGGGTCACGGATCTGTTTTTGCAGAAATTTATATTTTATATAGTCACAAAGTGAACTGTGATGGTCACAAGTAAAATTTCCATAGAATAATATTATATTAATCAAATGATTTTCTAAATTTTTTTTTACTGATTTATATTTAATTTTAGTTTTTTTTGCTCAGAATATTTTATATACTCAAACCATCTCAGAACATAATCCTCAGTTTTAACACTCACTGTATTAAATCCTGAGCTGTGTAAAGTTGAATGTCAAATGCGATATGCTTTGCTTTCAGTTCTTTACATTCGCATTATGCTGATTTTTTATTCATAAAAATCTTTTCAACAGGAGAACAAAAAAAAAAAACACAAAAATCAGTTTGCATAACCAAAGTTACATATTTGAAATTCAACGTATTAGTGATATAAATTCTAATCTACGAGTACATAAACAGCAGTTTTAGATAATGTTCAGCCAAATGTGAAATAATAATTAAGTTCAGACTCACCTGATGAAATTTAAATTCGATGAAGTGTTTTTTTTT
The DNA here is from genome assembly GCA_944452675.1 of Tachina lurida. NCBI lineage: Eukaryota > Metazoa > Arthropoda > Insecta > Diptera > Tachinidae > Tachina > Tachina lurida. The sequence continues at coordinate 177,927,493 of OX101752.1, forward strand.
TCTTAGATATTTTTCTGCAGAAATGATTTTATTTTTCTTAAGGACTGATTTTATCATAACACGCAAATGTTTTCTTATTTACTTTTAAGACTAAAGGGAAAATAAATTAGACTAATGCCAGTCTAGTCTAGTATTGCTGGAATCAAGGTAAACTATATACATGTGATTATATACATATGTATATTTGTGGGAAAAAGAAAATAGTGCTTAAGGAGAGATAAGCTGTTTTTGAGTTAATGGTAAGCCTGAAATTTCCATATTCTTCTTATCTTTTTTCTTAATTTAACTTATACTCTGGTATTTTTCAAATCAAATGTATTATTTATGGCGTATAGAACGAACTTTTCTAAAAGAAATTCAAGTGAATACCGAATTTCACAATTTAATTGTAAAAGTAATAGATTTCTGAAAATAGGCTTGAAAGTTTAAAAATTCTCTACTGCAATACAGTAAAATACGGCTTAAGCATTTTTCCCTATTGCCACAGATATGAAAGAAAATAATACTCATATATGGTAGACTAGACTTTAAAAAGTTAAAAGTCAAATGTCCCAATGACGCAATAGCAATCCAAACAGTAGTTTTGTGATGCTGGATCGGCGCCAGGTAAGGCCAAGGGATTGTCATGTCGAATGAAATGCCACCGAAGATACTAATGCGTATCAGAAAAATTCATGATTTTGATATGACTGTGATCAGGGATTGAACTCCGGCTCTCGAATACCGCCACTTGCTACTTTAGCCAACAGCAGCTTCTCATTTTTAGTTCAAACTTGTATGTTGGCTGGGTGATAGAAGTTTAATTAAATAATACTAATGAATTTATGTTTCTAAGCATATATAAATTGTATGTGGGAAGTGACATTAAAAAAATATTGTAAGCCATAGACACACACATTTCGCTCATTTACTCAAAGAACATCATAACTCAAAAAATTTAATTTTTGATTTAATGATGCAAAATTAATCCTCATATCGTTCTTCATGTTGTGTTAAAATTTCATACAAATAACTAGTTTACTAAACTCTTGAAAGCTAAATAAATAAAATTTTATTTTTACATTAATTTGTGTGCTAAAATGTGTACATTCCTGTATGTCGAGTGATGATGTTTAATTAAAAGGCATTCAAAGGGCTCTACTTAATTAACGTTAGAATTGGATATTGAATTGGCAAAGATTAATTATTACAATATTTTACAAATTATTTAAATAAAATATTTTTAAGAATTTCAAATTTTAAGTGTAGTTAAGTGTGGAATATAAGAATGAATTATTATGTATCTTCCTTGCAGGTCCTTCAGTCGTTTCATCGTGATTGGGCAAATTCTGAGACTTAATACAATTTCAGTTTCATTTTAGAGTTACAATAAGTCCTTTTAATATCTTTTGAAATTAGAGATGCTAATAGATACAAATAATTTAACCTGTCCTTGTTTTTGCTACTACAGTCGAACTTCTCTATAATAAGTTGGCAAATGCCCAACGATTTTATATATTTGTAGAGTAAACTCATTATAATGCATCAAAAAAAAATATTTATATATATACCATTTATTGGTTTACTTTTTTTTATATTTCGAAAGGCAAAAAATGCATTATTTACAAAAAATAATCTCGGTTTAAAAAACGTTTAACAAATATATTACCATATAAAATTTATTTTGTAAACCTCTTGAAAAGCAAATAGCAGACAAACTTTATGGTTTCTAATGCCGAATGCACACTATGGCATTTTGTGACATGGCAATTTAAAATATATGAGGAAAAATTCTTTAAAGCGAAATTCGTTATAGGGAAGCTTTACTATACTAACACTGTACTACCACTACAACTAAATATATTGTTACATATTTTGGCTTGGACTCCCTTTCTTAATGTTAACCACAAGAAATCATACTCTAATGACATACAAGCAAATACTCAAAATAATTACAAACGAGACGACAAACTTTATTGACACGATGAAAACCCTTTCTTTCACTCAACCGAAAGGAGGGAAACATCCTTATTACAGAGTTCAACCACTGTCTTTTATTAAATAAATAATATGATTAGATTAAACACAACATGAGAAAAGACACTTAATTAAGTGGTTTTAGGGCGTGGAAACCAACATATTATCATACATATTTGTGCTTAAGACAAAAGACACAAAAACAATTTGAAGCTTTAGTCGGAAAATTTATGAATCTTAATTATATGTAGAAGTTTTAATAAGAAGCAAGAAAATGAAGCTAATTGCAAAACAAAATATCTTAAGGGAATTATATTTACTCACAATTCCTTTTTAATTTCTTTTCATTAGCTTTAACTTGCTGCTAACGTATGGCTAATAATAAATAACTTAGTCTCTGCTGACTAAAATAATTTTTGGCAATGGGTAGTAATATCAATAGAGTTCCTAAAATAAAATCAAGTAACCAAATATATATATTTTTTTTTCAGAATATAAGAGTATATATCAGAGAAAAACAATGAAAAAAAACGAGTTTGGATACTCTTGTTTACTGCGAAATTTTTTATACTTATACATACATATACTTATTCATTCTCATTATTGGGTATACTCATGCTCATTTGAGGTCATACCTGCATGTATCGATACTCATTCTATTTTACATACTCTCGCAAAGTTAAATACTCATACTCATTTATTCTTATACTTATGCATACCCCTGCTCATTTGATACTCGTATCATAGCTGCATGTAACGATGCTCATTATACTTTATATCCTCTAATATCAACGCTAAATCTAAGCAGCGTGAGAACAAATGGTAGGAGTCCCTTGTTCTTTTAAATTTTTTTTTTTTGGAAATTTTATGTTTCTAGAAGATTTAATTCAAATATTACAAAAATACCAAAAAACCGATTTGTCCAAAAACACGACACAGGAGCGAGGACGTGATTTACGTAACAAAACCTAATCGACACTATTACAGTTATCAATTTATTTTTGTTTTCACTTTTTTTTGTGCGAAAGAAATAAATAAAGAAAATAAACGAAACAAAATCTTTGAGTGTTTTTTTTATAAGGCATGCAAAAATAAGATACAGTTGAATTCGCTTTAGCGCAACTCGCTTTACTGAAAGAAAACGGATTACTGAAAGTGATACAAATCTCCGCACTGATTTTAGACGCAGCTAGTCTTATTCACCTCGCTTTAGCAAAACATCGCTTTACTGAAAATATTGTATTACTGAAAACCATAAGCAAGCCCACAACTACGTTTTGTATGAAACTTACTTCGCTTAAGTGAAAAAATTAAGAATGACAAATGTATTTATTAGAAATCCATTGCATAGCTTAAGGCTGAAAAAATTGTGCATATTTTGTGCGTTAAAAAATTAAATGACTAAATATATTTTTCCTTTTCGCTCTTACGGACTTTATTCTATTTTTCTATTATATTGTCAATACAATTGCCTAGACATTTTTGAGGAATTCCTTAAAAAATTCCACCAACAAAATATGCACATATACATGTGTATGGTGTGTATTGTTTTACTGATTTTAAGCAGTACGCTTAGCTGTAACAAATTTCAGTAAACCGAACTACGTTTTAGATAAAAAAAAGTTGGATAACTGAAAAAATGGGGTTTGGTTATTTCCAGTAAAGAGGAGTAATATTTTTTTCTTTATTTTTGCAAAAAAAAGTGCATGAAGAAATCATTTTTTCGATTTATTTAGTGGACTCTTAGCTACAAGTACATTATTGCCATATTAAATAATGCGCTCTCACTAAGTCTGAATTAGCCGTTGGCCAAAAACTGATAGCACCATACTGATTTTCGAAATTTTGGTGAACATTTTTTTCACCAAAATCGCCTAACTGAGTATAGGGCCTTATTTCCCTTCGCTAATACTATCGAACCTATACTGTCAGGACCGTGCGAATTTGCACATGTAATGCACAGTGTAATTTATATATTTATAAATTTCATATTTAATTTTAAAAATGTTTTCTTCATAGAGCAAAAAGGGCGGCATGGCATATCTCACGGGGCCTAGGGCGACATCAAACATAAATCCGCCCCTGATTGTGTATGCAATGATAAAAAAAAAATCTGCTTACCGAAAACTGATTTAAATTCATTAGAAATACAACACACATCCTTTTTGTAAAAGCACAAAACTAATAAAGGATGTTGATGATAGCAAAGCAAATATTCTAAATAATTTTATCGTTTATAATTTATGCAATAATTATGCGTATTAGGGCTGAATAACAAATTACACCGCATTGGTAATTTCACTCATATATATTCAAAATTTATTGTTTATTGATGTTTAACTATTTGACTCCAATTAGAATGAATTTTGCATTCATATGTATGGCGGCAAATATGTACAGATTTTACATTTATAATTACAAAAAAAAAATAATACTCGTATCAACAACAACATAAATGGAAAAGCACTTTTGACATACATTTTTCAAATTGCCAATATTAAAATCATTTCGAAGAACTAATTAAATTTCTCACATGTCTTGTACTTAATAAATATTTCATTTTATTAACAATTATTATTTAAATACATTGTACACATATTGTTAATGAAATTAAGCTGGCTTACAATAATTTCATAATTCTTATATGTAGTATTTATGCAATTACTCGTAAATATGAAGAAACTTATACATGATAGTCGTAGGTAGTTCTTTTAGTAATATAATATTCAATTTAGATTTAAATTAGATTTTCTTTCTAATTATCTGTTTTCTCTACAAACAATGAGATTATTATTTGTTTTGATATTGTTTGAAAATTTTTCCATGTATTACAATTATTATTAAAAATTAATTTCAATTATTAATAATTGGTAAAGTGAATGCCTTGGGCTTTTTGCCAGATAAATTGTAATCGGATAATAATACAATTTGAATTGTGAAAACTTGACAAATTATTACTACGAGTATGATTATTAGATTATTATGTGCTCTTAAGGAAAAACAAAAATATAAAGCATTAGAAATGATATACATATGAATGTATGTATGCTTGTTTAAATCCTGACTCATCTATTTAAATACATAAAAATGTAAAATCATAATTCATAATAATAAACAGTGCTTAAAAAACTTATGTCAAAGTAGCAAAATTCATAAAATTTTTACTTTTCGCTGCTTATGCTTTTTCCAATTGCTTAAAATCAGGGTGCGTAGAGTGCTCGAATTAAACTCGCTGGCAAACGAATTCAATTCGAGCGAGTTTTATTTTTTGTATTGAAACGAGCTACTCTTGTCTGCTCACGAGTTAAAAAAATAAAACTCGCGAGCGCATTTAATTTTTGAGAATCGAAAATAGGACTCGCGAGAAGAGTTCAAATTTTAAGAGTCGAGTTAAAAAGAATTATTCGCGAGTTTTATTAATTTTGTTTGCTCAAATTCTGTTCGCTATAGGTCGAAATGTTGAAATTATATTTTATTACTAACAGGTAAGCATTTGCATAACTTTTCATGAAGCAGAAGCCTTAAAACATTTGAAAAATGCCTCATGACATGAAAGTAAGAACAATTATTTTTGTATATGTATATGCATTTGTAAGTACTATGATTTTCAAATTCGCATATAAATACATACACTTTTTCGAATAAACAAAAAAAATTTTTTTTTTGTAATAACTACTCGTTTTGAATTCGTTTATGATCGTTTTGCACTCTTTTAAAATTTGTGCTTACGAGTTTTAAAATAAAACTCGCGAGTACAAATTTTAAGGCGAGTCATTTAATGCTTACGAGTCGAGCACAAATAGAGTACGAGTCTTATAAAATTTGTGCTCGCGACTTCTAATTTTGAACTCGCGAGCACAAATTTTAAAACGAGCGAATTAATAAAAATTGTGCTCGCGAGCCGAATTTTTCCCTACCCTGCTTAAAATGAACTAATGCTTTTGCTTGTGCTTGTGAAAATAATCAACAGTCGCAGTCGAACCAGAAGCAGAAAACGTATCATGAGCGATGGCGCAGTACTTTCAGCAGTCGACGATTTTAAAAGTTTGAATTTGATTTGCTGTTGGTTTTGGTTAGTTTTGCTAGTAAAAGCATAAGCAGTCTATGTGCTTTTGTAATGGTAGAATTAGTAGATTCGTATCGTGAGTTGACGGAGCAGCTGAGAAAATCTGTAGCATAAATATAACATGTTGCTGTTTATTTAATATGTATCGTAAGTGTATGTGAGGTAGAAATCTACAGAAAATAGATTTCTACGTCAACTTCTCTCTTACATACATGCACAAACATGTATAAAGCAAAGAGAAATACAACAACAGCTGACAAGTTTGGTGGAACTCTCACGTTTTTACTAACTAACATCCAGAATTAAACGTTACCACCACTTCAAAAGTAACACGATACGAATCGACTAATTCTACCATTAAGCTGGATTCACCCATTGTTTCGGAATAAAATTTTTGTCCGGACAAAATTTTTTTAATATGTAGTTTGACGTTTCTTTTTTTGAGAGAGAGAGAAGAAGAGAACAAATTTTGTTCGGAACATTTTCTACTTGAATTGGTTTAATTTTAATTTTTGTCCGGACAAAATCGAACTGAGCTGCCAACTTTTTTAATTTTTCAGCCAAAGTTGAACTGAGCTGCCACATCATGTTATATGAATAATAAAAGCACAGAGTGTACTTGTATTTATTACAATAGAAGTAAAGAAAAATTAAGAAAAACATATCCAAATGTATGGAGTTGAACGAAACCATTGCAGTAAACAATTAAAAAGATAACAATTAAAAAGATATGTATGACACAGCAAATTGTAATCATTTGCCGCTGTGCTGCCACTTGCAAAATTAATACGCATCGTTTACACACGTATTTCATATGGTAGCTTTGATTTTCCAGACAAAATGTTCGAAATGGATGAATCATCTTGCAAAAAACTCTCAGTAAAAAAATTTTCTCCAAACAAAACTTTTGTTCCGAAACAATGGGTGAATTCACCTTAAGTGCTCCAAACAGCCAGAGTCGGAGAAGCAAAAGCTCTTTCATTAAGAAGCTTTCAGCGGATTCAGTCAACTATTTTGCGGTGTTTGTCATGCTATTGTTGTTGTTTTTGCACATCAGACAAGAAACAAAAGCAAACTCCACTTTACTGCTATTGCTAAAAACTTCTAAAACCAAAAAGTTTTAGCTTCTTTTACTGTGACTGTTTGCGACTTCCAAAAGCATACAAACTGCTTCTGCTTTTACTTGCGATACTAACCGAAAGCATACATAAATTAAATTCAAACTTTTCACATTTTCAACAGCTGAAAGTACTGCGCAATTGGTCATAAATCGTTTTGTGATTTTGTTTTAACTGAAACTGTTGTATTTTTCAAAAGCAAAAGCAGAAGCAAAACGAAATGAAACGAAAAGCATTTCAGTTTTTTAAACACTAATAATAAACATAAATTAAATAAAAATATTCACATACATATATGTACATATACATATATGTGTGTATATATTTGATAGGGAATTCAGTTAGAGTATTGCAATTTCCTTTTAAAACCTAAAGCTATTCAACTCCATTTGCAACAAATGAAATTTTCCCAACAAATATCTGTTTTTTTCTGTGTATCTTTAAGATCCTTAAAAATAAAATTCTTCAATTTTAGCTGGTATAAGAAAATCTCTTTTCCATTGCCAAGACAGACAGCATTCTTTCTTTTTCTCAACTAATCCCATTTAATAGTATTTCTAAATGCTATTTTCCGGCAACTATTTTAAATCCAAGAAATCAAATTTGAAGGATACTCAAAGGCGCAAATAATACTTATGTATGTACGAGTATTTGAATGTTGTAGCATAAGTAAGGAAGCAAAAATATGTATATAAAAAGTAAAAAATTTATGGTATTGAGAAAAATCCATTTCTATTGTATTTTTTTAAACTTAAATTGCTGAGAAACTGTTTTCAGTTCTTTTTTCTTTGTTCTTTTAAACAAATTCTAAATTTCATCCAAGTATTTAACTTATTTGCATATAAATTCGTTAAACGCTTCAACATTAACATTCACTTAAGGGAAGAGCTCATTGCAAAAGCAACTTAAAACACATATTTTCCCACTTTAGGAATATCTAAATAAGCAAAATTACTCAATATTATATATATATATATATATATATATATATATATATATATATATATATATATGTATATATATATGCCTGTATGTATATTTTGTAAGAATAAATATGGTTATGGAACTTCTATTCTAGTCGTTGGCATAATGGACCACCTAAAAATTCTGTCTCTTGCAAAACAAAGGGCTAACTAATAGAATAGAACGACGGGAACTATTTATATATCGGGAACTGGCAACACTAATTCAAATAGCTAAAATCTGGCAACACCATAGTAAAGCCAGATAGTTTTTAGCAACACTGTAACTCGAATGCATACATTGTGTTCACTCCGGTACAATTATTATGCTAACATTCATAAACAAGTATAACTCAAAATAAATTCGTTATGTTTTCATAATATTGATAGTTATGTTTTTGTTATTGTGTATTTCCTTTAAAATATCACAAAATAGATTTCCGGCACATCTCTATGAAAAGGAGTTCACAATTACAAGTGCATACATACATACATTGTTACCCAGCTAACATTTGGGTGATCATTTTTTGCATAAATCTTTTATATGATTCTCCTCAGATCCCTTTTGATGATTAAGAACTGATTTAGCACTTGGGTGACTGAAAAACGATTCACTTATGCTTCATCTATATGATCAAATATTGATTTCATGAAAATAGTGGAACAAAATGCAAAGAAGCAGCAAAAAGGAACCCAATGATTTAAATACTAGCAGAAAATTGCTCAAAAATGAATCAGCAAATCGTATCATAAATTATTCTTTGGTATGATTCATCTGTAGGGTACCATTTTCTCACAGTGGGAGTATCATTTATGATCGAAAAATTAGCTCATATGCGGTTATTTTTCCCGTCAAGCTGATTCGGAAAAGATTCGATTATGATAACAAATGTTAGCTGGATACCCAGCTATCATAAATGATTCTTTAGTATGATTCATCTGTAGGGTACCATTTTCTCACAACGGGAGTATCACGAAAAATGAGTTCATATGCGGTTATTTTTCCCATCAAGCTGATTCGGAAAAGATTCGGTTATGATACAAAATGCTAGCTGGGTATTTGCTTCTGTCTGTGTTGTATACGTCAACAAAACCATATGCGCATTAAGAGATGCCAGATAAAATATAAAAATAAAACGTCAATAAATAATAATATTATCATTTTAGTTTCAAAATGTATAACGGAAAACAAGTAAGAGTGCTATAAAACTAATAGTCCTAAAATAATCCTAGTACTGTAACTCCATACCAAATAATCTAAATTATGTCATATTTTTACCAAAAAAATAAATTTTCCAACCCTGGAATATTATTTTTAATTTTTCTGATTTTAAAATTTTTTGCTTAATTAAGAAAGAAAAAAAGATTGGGCTTATGTATGTAGTTAGTTACATACATATATATCAAAAAAAGTTAAAATTTTCCAGGGCTGGAGCTGTTTTATATATTTAAATTTTTTTTATCAAACTCTTTCCTTCTAAAAGATAAAATATATTTTATTTATAAAGAATAAGAAAAATTTAGTTGATCTAGTTAATTTTAAAAGTTTAAAAAGTACAAATTTTCCAACCCTGGATTCATCCTTTTACATTTTTGTGTTTTGTTATACCAACCCTATTTAGCTTAAAAATATAAAATATATTTAATTTATACAGAAAATTCAAATATTATTTTAGTAGGCTACTTCTATATACAAACAAAAACTTCCAACCCTGGAATCGTTTTTTAGAGTTCCGTACACCAAAGGTGAAAGGGAATCCTATTGCTTTCGCCATGCTGTCCGTCTGTCCGTCTGTCTGTCACAGGCTATTTTCTCGAGAACCGTAAGAGCTAGAAACCTGAAATTTGGACACAGTGTGTAGACCTTTGGCCGCTACAACAAAAAATACATAAGAGGTAAAAATTAAAGGGTGTTCCATAACGAGCAACGAACAATTTTAAAATTCCATCTAATATACATACAATTGTATGTATATACACTTGAAATGTGTAAGGTTAGTGTATTTTTATACAGACTACAACAATTAACACTAAAATTAAAAACAATTTTCATTAAAGGATGTTCCATCCGTTAATGTAATTTTGGCTTTGTAATTTTGACAACTTGCTGTATCTTGGAAACCGTAAGAGAAAAACTCTTGAAATTTTCAAAACTAATAAATCAAAAAATTATAAAATCGCCAAACCAAAAAAAAAATCACCAAAAACCAAAAAAAATCGCCAAAACGAAAAAAGTGCCAAATTAAAAAACATTCTAAAACTAAAATAAATTCCGAAAAATAGCCAAGATGAAAAAAAATCGCCAAAATTAAAAAAATCGCCAAAATAAAAACAGCCCCAAAAACAGAAAAAATAGCCAAAATGAAAAAAAAATTGCCAAAATGAAAAAAGTTGCGAAAATGAAAAAAAAACACCAAAAGCAGAAAAAATCGCCAAAACGGAAAAAAGCGTCACATTAAAAATTTTTTTAACTAAAATAAATTTTGAAAAATCGCCAAGATGAAAAAAAAAATCGCCAAAATTAAAAAAATCGCCAAAATGAAAAACCCCAAAAACAGAAAAAAATCGCCAAAATGAAAAAAAAAATCGCCAAAATTAAGAAGTCACCAAAATAAAAAACCCCAAAAAACAGAAAAAAATCGCCAAAACGAGAAAAAAGCGAAAAATTAAAATTTTTTTTTTAAATTAAAAACCAAAACCAAAACGCCAAAAACGCAAAAAACGCCACATTAAAAAACTGCTCAAAGCCCAAAGTACGGAACCCTTCATGCGCGAGTCAAAGTCGCACTTTACTGAATTTATTTTTTGTGTTTTTTTTTAATACCAATGTTATTCTAACTAAAATATAAAATATGTTTATTTAACAACAAAACAATAGCTAGTCGTAGCTGGTTACTTTTGCAAGCCTACTAAGCTTATGAATTTCCAATAAATTATTATGTGTGAATTCTCATATAGTTTTTGAAATTCTGTGCATAAGATAAGAGGTTTGTGACTGTTCAAAATATGTTGTTTAAAGTCTACTGATGATTTGGCAAAGCACCAATGAATTACATAGACATGCTTGACCACCTGCAAATAAATTTCAATAACAAAATAAAGTTTAAATTTCCAGCTCTGAAACTTTGTTTTGTATTTTGCTGATTTTCAATACCAATATATTTCAGACGATTTTTGATACGCCAGTCCAAGATTAAAGTCTGGGAGCTTTGGAAAACCGATTTCACTTACAGAAAGATGGACGGACGGACATCGCTTATTCGTCTTCCCTTTTCATAAGGAGCCAGAATATATATATTTTATGGGTCGCATATGAATATTGTGGAAATTATACACGGTATGACAAACATACATATAAACATATACCCTTTACAATTTTTGGTGAAAGGTAGAAACAAAGTCAAACAAATTTACAGAATATATAAAATAGAATATATAAAAAACAAAAAACAAGGTTCATAAGGTTTTGGTACAAGAAGCAAACTGTTATAAATTCAACATTAAATTGTTAATCAAATATATTATACTAAAGACAACTCCTATTTTAACTCTTCAACCATTATTCTTAACATGGTTTATAAATATTTTTTATTGTTACATTCAATACCTTCAGGATCGTAAAAATTACTTAAATCCTGGTAGCCATTAAAAAAAAATTTTGCTAAAAACTGTTCATTTCCTGGCATAACCTGTTCCTAAAAACTGTGTTACTCACACATACATATTTTCTAATTTGAAAAAAAAGATTCGTAGAAACTTATGCCAACATAAAGTATTTATTCTTACCAATAAAACAGGTAAGAGAATTTAAATAAAAAAAATTTCAGAAACCATATGTGGTTTTCTCACATTTTAAAGAGGCAGCAAGAAGGATCCTCCTTCACTGCAAACAGTCTTCTGGCTTTAGCATTGAATTACTTTTTGTAATATTTCCAATTTTATAGAAGTAAGAAATTTTCTAAGGACTAGATTAAAATTCAATTTTGTTTTTTTTATTTCTTTATTTCTCTTTTTGTGTATAATACGAGTATTTAAATTTAATTTTTATATGCATGTTATGGGTCTTGTCGATGTTTATATTTGTACATCTGTATTTTGATTTGATTTTTGCTAAAATTTATTAGAATTAAAATTACACAGACATTATAAAGGTTGCGTTTAGAAAAAATATATATATGTATGTACGAAGTGCCAAGCAAACAAAAAGATCTATTTTAAATTAGGAATGATTTTATTTAAAAATATTGCACAGACTTGAAAAAGAAAATGTATAAATGATATGGGTTATTTTAAATAAAACATTTGTATACCCTTTACCAACAAAAATGGTAAAAGGGTATATATAGGTTTGTCATTCCGTTTGTAATTTCTATAATATCAATAAGCGACCCATAAAATATATATATTCTGGATCCTTATGCATAGGGAAGACGAATAAGCGATGTCCGTCTGTCCGTCTGTCCGTCTGTCTGTACGTGAAATCGGTTTTCCGAAGCTCCCAGAAAAGCTAGAGACTTCGTTCTTGGACTGGTGTGTCAGAAATACCAAAATAGATTGGTATTGAAATTCAGCAAAATCGAGCAGACGATTGCAGAGCTGGAAAACTTAAACTTTATTTTGCCATATAAAAGTAACTACCGAAAACAAAATTTTATTTTTTTTTAATAAAAGAAACTTATTTTACACTTCAGTACGACTAAAGTTGGTATTTTAAATTAAAAAAATTAAAAAAAAAATTAAAAAGACGTTTCCAGGGTTGGAAAACTTTATCTTTTTGTGTTATGTAAAATTAACGATGTCTAAAACTATATTAGTATTTTCTCGAGAACCGTAAGAGCTACATACCTGAAATTTGGACACAGTGTGTAGACCTTTGACCGCTACAACAACAAATACATGAGAATTGGAAATTAAAGGGTGTTCCAAAACGAGCAACGAAAAATTTTAAAATCCCATGTAATATACATACAATAATATGTATGTATATACACTTGAAATTTGTAAGGTTAGTGTATTTTTATACAGACTACAAAAATTAACACTAAAATTTAAAAAAATTTAAATTAAAGGGTGTTCCATCAGTTAATGCAGTTTTGACTATGCAATTTTGACAACTTGCTGTATCTTGGAAACCATGAGAGCAAAACACTTGAAATTTTCAAAAACGGTAAAACTAAAAAAACAAAAAATTATAAAATACCCAAACCGAAAAAAATCGCCAAAAACAAAAAAAATCGTCAAAACGAAAAAAAAGCACCAAATTACAAAAAAAATTCTAAGACTAAAATAAATCGCATAAAACGGAAAAATTGCTGAAATGAAAAAAAATCGCCAAAATGAAAGAAAATCGCCAAAATGAAAAAAAATCGCCAAGATGAAAAAAATCGCCAAAACGAAAAAAAGCACCAAATAACAAAAAAATCGCCAAAATGAAAAAAATCGCCAAATGAAAAAAAAAATCGCCAAGATGAAAAAAATCGCCAAAACGAAAAAAAGCACCAAATAACAAAAAAATCGCCAAAATGAAAAAAATCGCCAAATGAAAAAAAAAATCGCCAAAATGAAAAAAATCGCCAAAACGAAAAAAAACCAAAAAAACAGAAAAAATCGCCAAAATGGAAAAAATCGCCAATATTAAAAAAATCGCCAAAACGAAAAAAAAACAGAAAAAAATCGCCAAAATGGAAAAAAACCAAAGAAAAAGAAAACAATCGCCTAAATAAAAAACCCAAAAACAGAAAAAAATCGCCAAAAGGAAAAAAAAATCGTTAAAATGAGAAAAATCACCAAAATGAAGAAAAGCCCAACAACAGAAAAAAATCGCCAAAAATGAAAAAAACCTCAAAAAACAGAAAAGAAAAACGCCAAAACGAGAAAAAAGCGACAAAACTGAAAAAATCGTTTAAACTGAAAAAAAACTTCAAAAAAGCAAAAGAGCCTACCTTTCGTGCGCGAGTCAAAGTCGCACTTTACTAAATTTTTTAATATTAAAGGAATTAAATGAAACTAAGTTTTTCCTTATTTCGTTTTTGCTTTGTTCACTTACCATATTTTATGTATGTTTTAAAAAACTAGATTGTTATCAATAATCAGAAAAATCCAAAATTATGACTCCAGGGTTGGAAAATTCACACTTTTGTGTTATGTAAAATTAAATAGGTCTAAAATTTTTTTTCTTTTTCTTTATAAATTGAATATATTTTATGCTTCTGAAAGAAAAGTTTGGCGTATGAAATTTGAAAAATAAAAATTACAGCTCCAAAGATGGAAACTTTAAAAAAATGATACATTTTTTCACAAAACAAATATGTATGTATGTGTCTGTATACTATATATATGTACGTACGTTGGTAAAGGGTATATAAGATTCGGCACATACGAATATAGCACTCTTACTTGTTTTTAACTCCTATATATAGCTTTGTTTTTAATCGGCGAAAAGCTGGTATGGAAATTCTACATTTGATTATTTATTTGTTTAATTACCAATAGTATTGGTTACCGACTTCGATTAGCGCTATAGTAACATATGTACATATATAAAAGTGGTTAATTTAACTGAATCTAAAATATTTTTAAATTTGTATGTTCTGCTTATTTTTCAAATAAATATTTGTTTTTAGAAATTAAAAGTTTTATTTTTAACTTTTTAGTGCCAATATTACATTTAATTGGAGCTGGTCTTATGCTTTTTCGCCAATCAGTGTTGCCGGCCGCCCACTTTTCAAAATGCAGAACTGTGTCCCTTTTGGACCTCACAAATTTAGCCAAGTGTCTTAAAATATATTACAAATATAATATAAGGTTTTAATGGGTGCGGCCCGCCCACGCAAAAAGTATTTGTTTAGTTTCCTGGGAATCAGATGACCATAATTACAGATATTTTAATACAAAACACTAATGGGCGTAGTTGTGCCTAATTTTTAAAATGCAACATGGTATCATTGAAAGAGCCAAGTTTGCTATGCATCAGTTAAATGGAAGCAGGTGAATTATAATACTTAGTTTTAGTGGGCGTGGCGTATTATTAAGAAATCGTGAGGTGTATACCAATTTTCAGCTATACCTTTTGAAAAAAACAAATTTCAGAATCGGTCTAAAAATGACAAAGTTGTAAAGTGATACATATCTATATATATAAAAATGAAACGGTCCATGTATGAAATCGCATAACATGAGAACGGCTGGAGCGATTTGGCTAATTTTTTTTATTCGATTAGAAATTTTCAGGACATGGTTTGTAAAGAAAAAAAAAATTAAAAAAATGCCTACTATTCACTTCTCATTTTTTCTAAGCACAAACTAACAAAGGGGAGCAATCATTAGTAAAAACATCCGAGCAAAGCCGGGGCGGTCAGATAGTTAAAAATAAATACAGGTGAATTGAGAATCTTCCCGTTTTTTTTTCTTCGCTGCGAGCCATCGAGATCGTAACGTCCATCTGTTTGTCTGTCCGTCACATGCTGTTTTCTCGAGAACTGTAAGAGCTGCTGACAGAATATGTAAAACTCTCAAATATATGACAGTAAAAACTAAAAGGGTGTTCTAAGGCGAGCAACGAAAAATTTTGAAATCGTAATGTAATATACAGGCAATTATATATAGACACATATTTTAAAATTTAATGTAGACTACAGCAATTAATAATGAAATTTAAAAAAATCTAAATTAAAGGGTATTCCATCAGTTAATTTAATTTTTACTATGTTATTTTGACAACTTGCTGTAACTTGGAAGCCCTAAAAGGCAAATATTGAAATTTTCTTGCTTAAGCTAAAAAATCACAATATAAAAAAAATCGCCTAACCGCATAAATCGCCAAAAGCCGAAAAAATCGCAGTGATGTGCGACTTTGACTCGCACACGAAGAGTTCCGTATGGACACTACATATGAGCGTTGCCGATTTCTGTGTAATTATCCAAAAATGGGACAAAATATTTTTTCTTGAACTATTTTGGGACTATAGAATTTTTTGTGTAATTTCGCCCCAACATTATACACAAGTAAATTTTTTAATTATAAATCTTCATTTCTTCATTTCAACAGCTTTACTCCATAAATTTACTACCAAACATTTTTATAATATTTTCATATTTATGTTTGGCTGCACTTGTCTTGAAAATTTTCTTTTTCTTTTATTTTCGAACTTTTCATTCAGTGGAAAGAATTTTCCGCAAGTTAAAATTAACAAAACCTAACATGAAGAATAAATTTCCGTCTGGTAGCATATGAAGATATATTGAGGGGACCTTTTTGAACCAATCAATAAAATGTTGAAAACTAAAATTTTTTCATTTGTTAACAGGAGTCCTGAAAAAGCAAATAAGATCGAAATAATTTGCTGAAAATGCTACAGAGATTCATGTTACGCAATTTTTTATAAATCACTCTCTTCTATAGCGCTAGAAAAAGTTTCGTGCAACAAATTTCATTTCAAAATGCATAATGTAAATTAGTTATAAATATACTAAGTTGTATAAGCATGGTGGCGCAAAATTAGTCATCATGTCGAAAGATGCTATACTTTTTTTTTCAAATGGAGGATAATATCTTTGACATTTGTGGCGCAAAAAGATGCAAAATATCGAATAGAAGGCATGATTTGCTATACTCCTCAAGAGCGCGGAATATATTTTTTTTATATTTATTGCACAACTTTTCATCGAAAATTATCATGAGCGATTATTATCATGAATTATCATGATTGGCATATCGCTATCTTTATTGACACTGGCCTATATAATAGCAGCACTCTTTGCATACAGGTTGGTGGATTAATATCCAAAAAAAACTAAATTGGTGCAAAAGAAAGCTTGAAAAATCTGGCCGATGGGTCCATAAAATGGACGTACTTTACCAAACACATTTCTCACACAGCACAAATTTTGATTATAAAATTCAATGATTTAAAAGTGTTGTTTGTTTGTTAGTGTATTCATGGTCAAATGAAATTGCCACACGTTACGAATCTTTTCTTTACACTGCAAATTCACACTGAAAAAGCAAAAAGTAAAAAAAAATCACAGGATATATATTCTTAAATAAAAAGCATTACTTATTATCAAACAAAAAATTTGTTTTGTGTAATTTGTAACATTTTGGATAATTTTGACACATATGCAATACTATACGAACTTTGAGATTTTTCTTTTTAATTTTTTAGTCTTGGTTTTGTTTCTTCATTGTTGTTTTGCGTCATTTTGTGCATGTTGGGCGCTTTTTCGGTTCTGGCCATTTATTTTTGTTTGGGCGCCGCTTTTGTTTAATTTTGGCCATTTTTTCGGTTTTTGGCGTTTTTTTTTAATTTTGGCGATTTTTTTCTTTCTGCCATTTTTTCATTTTGGCTATTTATTATAGTTTTAGTCTTGACGTTTTTTTTTGCATTTTTGGTGCTATTTTTCGGTTTAGGCGATCTATATTAGTTTGTCACTTGTTTGATTTGACGATTTTTTTTGGTTTTTAGCCACTTTTTTCGGTGCATTATAAATTAGTATGTAATTTAATTTTTATAAATGTGAAATATTTGATAGTGGCACCACTGATATATGCAACAGTTGCTTATAATGTCGCTGCCGCTTTCGTTCTGTTTATAGGTATTTTATTTCAAACTTACTTCACCTTGCATATTTGGTAATTTCTTCAAATGTTATATGACAAATGTAAAGAGTAATACTTTATATTCCAACTCTGTGCACAGTGTCGTGAGTTCATAGAATGAGCGGCCAAAAATAGAAGGACTTATCGAAAAGAAATGAAATTTGGCACATATGTTTTAATTGGTAAAATATAATCACACATAAAATTTGGCCATTTAATTTCCAAGGATTCATGTGCTTCCCATATATCCTGAAATAAAAAATTATCATAACAGTGAGAAAAATAATTCTAACTTAATGAAATTGTGTGAAGACACTAATTTTAACACATTTAATGCTTCGTAAAAATTTCGTTCAATTCAGAGAAAGGATAAGCATACCTCAAAAAGTGTCCTCTTTCAAACAAGTAAAAAGCATCAAAACAAATTGTCTTCACTTATAGTGAGTTAAATGTTTAACTAGACACAATATATAATATAAATCACATCTACAATTAGGTCATTTAAATTTCAAGGATTAGCATCCTTCCCAAATGTCCTGGAACTAAGTAATATACTGAAAATATGCCAATTCTAGCTTAAAAAATATTGTTAAATTAAATTGTAAGGGGGAGAAAGGTGGACAAGAGTACAAAAAATTTTAAATGTACTTACTTGTAGAAAAATATATTTTGTTATTTAATTTAATTATTATTTTTCGAACTGTATTTGTTTCTATATTCTTATGAATTGAATAGGGTAAAGTTCGTAACGCTTTTTAAGCCAAATTACATGTGATAATTATTAATGAACAAATAACATCAAAGTTAGTTGTAAATATTCTGACAACAACACATAGTTGAACGGAACAGCCAGCCGTTTTCGAAGGCCACTAAACCTTCTTCATCAGCGTTCTTCTGTGTTTTGGTCCACTGTGTGTGGTGTCAGTTGATGTAGATGTCTGCCTTATATACGTAACTTTATTGCAAATGGAATATGTGAATTGGTTTGATTCATTGCATTTCAATTTGCTAATGTGTTTCGTAATGTATACGCAAGTTACCATCTATATATATATACCATCTTCTATATATATTACCATCTTCTATATATATTACAACAGTCTTACCATTGTCGTTTTGTTCCTTACTAACTATACACATGTTTGTTAATTTGCTTATTTTTGTTCTACTTAAGACAAACTTTTTTGGTTTGTTACTATTAAGTATATTTTTTTTTTTTTTTTATTTTTTAATTTTTGCCACAAGCCAATGACTATTAATTAGTTAATTTAATTATTATTTTTCGAACTGTATTTGTTTCTATATTCTTATGAATTGAATAGGCTAAAGTTCGTAATAATTATCACATGTAATTTGGCTTAAAAAGCGTTACGAACTTTAGCCTATTCAATTCATAAGAATATATTTTGTTATATTTTTTTTCTATAGACCACTTAACTCGTACTTTTTCACTCACAGATGGCTTTCTTTAAATTTACATTAAAATCGCATCGCATATGAGTTACAGAATATAGAAAAAATGTATTGTAGCCATATTATAACAATATCCACTTTATGTTTTATTGGAAGCTGTAGTGCAATATCTAAAATAATTTTTCATTAATCTGTTAAAGTTTGCATGTGTCTGTACCATATTTTCATATAGTTGCATACTGGCCAAAAACGGTTGACTTTGAATCATCAAAACTATTTAAAAAGTATACCTTTTTTAAAAAATTCTTTTTTATTTTACTTAATTAGAATATTGCACATGCAACAGAGTAATTTGTTTGTTTCAATTCAAAACAATTTTTTTTTTTCATTTTTGGCCGCCTTCGCGACAGTGTGCTGTGTATCTTAATAATCAATAATAATATCATAATAATGGAACCATTTCATTGCACGTTTGCTGCGTGTTTAAGCGTATGAAAAATAATAAAAAATATAATTTCCTCGAATTGAAGATTCCATTGAAATTTTGTCTATGTAATGGATATAAATATTTTAATTATGTTGTTCGAGTACATACTGCTGCTTTCATAATTGCATGATATTGAGTGGTAAAATCTTTAAAGGAATCAACTTATGAATGTTTATTAAAAATGTCCAATTGTTATTTTATTTAATGTACAAAGTAGACGAATAGTTAGCTAGTGCAAGTGACATAAGAAGATATATTGAAGTCTAAACAAAATCATTATGTATAATATTTAACAATACAAAATTCACGAACAGAGCGAGTAAAATGAAAAATTTAATCAAAAAGAAGAGAGATTAAGGAATTTTTATTATTTTATGTTATTAATGCAAATATAGTTTTAATTTTTTATCTCTTATTTGTACTGGTTTTTCATTTTTCAAGGGTGCTCCAATAGATTTCAATTCCCACCAACGCCGCTGGTGTGCTACACTTAAATGGCTAAATGCCAGTGTTACTTGCCGCGCTAGAAAAATGATTAATTTCACATAATTTTTCTAGTTTTTTTTTCTAGATAATGTTAGTGAAATTCAAATGAAAAACTTATGCTTAAATTTTTCCACATTTCAGATCATTATAATAATTTAAATACTCTTTAAACGTCGTAATATTCTTCCCTAATATGCTTCGTTTATTTTAATAAAAATTTTCAGCTCCTTTTTTTGCCTTATTAAAACCCCTAAACGGAAAAAGTCTAAAGTAAATTTTCAATAAAGTATAAACGAACTACAAAAGTCTTGTCAAATACTTGACAAAATGACAACTTGACAAATGACAAGCGACACAACGAACAGCTAAACTAACAACAATAATTGTAAAAAATAAAAAATAAAACAAAAATGTGAGACAGAACACGAACGACAGGGAAAATAAGTTTGAAATATTTTATATCCAACCACTTAGATATATTTATTTTTTCTTTCCCCTTATTTTTAGTAGTTTTCTCTTAAATAATAAATATTTTTTGTTCCTTTATTTTTGTTGTTGTTGTTGTTGTTGGATAATTACACTCAGAAGATGAAAATAGTAAAGAAATAAATTAGTCGCTAAGAATATATTATTTTCGTGATATAATTATTATAAAAAAATATTTTCAGAAATTGTTTTCAAAACTTCTAAAGAAAATATTGGGTTGTCTTAGGAGAAACGCTGCAGTGAACTGATAGTTTGCACCAGTGATCGGCAATGAATCGTTTTTTCGCTATTCATATTGACTCATGCAATTTTAAATATAAGTAAGTAGACATCATTTAAATTCAACTACTCTGATTTAAGCTTCCTCACGATGACATTGGTTTATAAGTATACATTGAAATAAATATACGTGTGACGTCGACATCATAGTCATACCACAAAATACTTATACTACTCACATTGATTCAGCCCACTCAACTCATTCATGTGTGTTTATTTAAAAGTTTAGTCATTATACAATAGTAGTAAATAATGTTGTTAAAAAAAGCAACAGAGAAACACTTAACCTCATAATGAGAACTTTAGTGTTCGTATGCGAAGTTTGCATTGTGAATCATACTTATTTTGCATCATCCACAGGCATTGAGTTAAGGAGAGTCGAAATGTTGCTAAGTATGAGTTCGATGCGTACTTCAAACTTTCGAGTGAGTATGATTCATAGACAACATTGCAATAAGTATGAGTGCGCATAAGTACAAGAAATTATAAATCATGATTCAACTCTACTCACTTTTTCACTACTCATTGCTATTCTCTGGTTTGCACTTATGTAAATCAAGAACAAGACATTAACTTTTTTTATTTTTCATATAAAATTTAAAAATTTGAAAAGAAAAATAAAACAAACTCTTAACATTGGTGATGTCTTACTAGAGCTATGCTCTTTATGTCAGACACAAAAGCTAAGACGTGATTTTCGTAACAAAAACAATCGACACTCTTACAGTTATAGATTTATTTTTTGTTTTGATTTCTTTGTTTACATTTTTTTACTTTCATTTTCTTTATTTTTGTCTGTTCGCAAAGAAGGAGATGCCAGATGGCTTACTAATAAGAACTTAAAAAAATTGAAGTGATAATTATATATTTACATATGCAAAATATGTATGCAAATATTTGCGGCGATTTTAGTTTGCTTTATATATACACCTACTTTGGTTTTAAAGCGATTTTTTTTAAATGATTAATTATTAATTTTTTTATAGGCAAACTAATTATAATTTAGATTGTAAATAATTTTATATTTTTAAGCTTTATGGTTTTTGTTATTACTTTTCTAAATGAACTATTTTTTCTTTTGCTTTTCCTTGAAATAAAAATCTATGTATGTATGTATAAAAAGCAACATAAAATTAAAATATTTACCTTATTTGGCCAGATATTTCATGCGTGAAACCAATTCCTGCATTTAATATAGCTAATCTAAATTTTTTACGCCTGTTTTTTACCTAAGCTTTCGAGGAACGAAAATAAAATAAATATTTTATGAATATTAAAAATATATATAAACAGTTTTAAGAGTACTAATTATTTTATTACACTATTATTTAACATATAAAATTTGTTTTATATAGCTAAGCAGCATAGCTCTAAGCGGGTGTCCTCTCTTCTTTTTTTTTTTTGCTTTTGTAACAGTGGATTGCATAATTGTAAAACTAAATAGTTTTTCTAAAAACGTGAATAGTTTTTATGTTAATTAAAGAAACGAAGAACAACAATAATTGATTCATTGATATTGTAACGCCTAGTTTTTCACTTAATATTTTAAACATATTAAACAATTTTCACTTTAATTTAAGTTGTTGGTTTTTTATTAAATTACCTTGAAGTATGGCAGCACTATAAAGTTTTTAAATGTTTTGGAAAGCTTTTTACACAACAGCTGTTAAACATAAATAAGAAAGTTTATTTATTAAAGTGTAAAGAAATCGAAATAGAATAAAATTACAATTGATGAAACACCAACAACAATATGTACATATATCAGTGTTGCCAGAATCGAAATTCAATTTTACACAGACGAACCTTCAAAATTATCCAAAATGTTACAAATTACACAATAAAGTCCTGCACAAGACCATTTATAAGAACTTTCAAGACATGAGGGATTTTTCAAATGCTTTACTACAGCGAAGTCTTCTAAAACAAACGCTTAGCAACACTGTTTGCAAGCATTTGTTTCAGTTATTGCAAGTATAGGAGTAAAGAAGAAAATACTTCGTGACTGAAAAAATTGTGATGCTTGCTTCTTTCTACGCATGGGCGCGTATACAAGCGTCATTCATGTACATACACACACACGTTGTGCGTATGCTCTTGTATTTTTCTGTACACAAACAAACGTTCACATGCATTTACATTAGTTGTGTGCGCTTGCTTAAAAAAACCTCCCTTAAACACATAATAGCTTACCGTCTACATCTTACACACACACTCAAACGTACAATATGAAATATAATAAGCATACACGTATCAACACTACTTTGTTGACTGTTTGTTCATAAAAAGAAGTCTTCACGACATTGCTTGTTAGCACTCATATACACGCACACAAATGCATCTATCGTGCTTTGCTTGCAATACGACAGCATTTATTATTGGTTTAGTATAATGCAGCCACGAGAATACATTTAAAAAACAAGACGTATTTACATTTCAAGACTATTTACGCAGGTCTTTATTACACAAAACAAATTTTGTGTATGATAATAAGCATGATACAATAATATAAAGGTACAACCGTTCTCTCTTTTCGTCGCCATATTAACCTTCTGACGTTTGTGCCGACAATTTTTTACTCTCAAAATTAATGCTACCTTATTAATTTATGAAATCCGAGTTTTTGATTAATTTTTTGACGTTCTTTTTTATTTATTGAAAAATATTGAAGAATATGTATTTAAATTATAATTATAAAAAATATTTACATCAGCATAAACAATTGAAGGGAAATTACCAACGGAAAAGCCTCTGAATCAAGGGTGGGACTTTCTCTTCATACTACTCTGGCTTATTGCTTTACATCAGGTGCGTACAAGTCATATGCACAATGTGCAAACTTTTTTAAAAGAGCTATTGAGCTTTCACACCGACGAGAGAACAATTGCCAATCAGATCTCGGCGAGAACAATGCTTCCTCTTAATTTGCAAGGAAACAACAGCACACTTAACAGCTTTCAAAGCTGTTTGCCTCAAATACAATCATCAGAGTATACCTGCTTAGAGCCTAAAATTATAAGCAAAAGGCCACCCGCGGGCACTTCGTTATGCTCTGTTTTAAGCATACATATGTATGTATATATAAACGAATAAACGTATCATGGGTTTTAAGCACTCATTGAAATGATGAGCAGTTTTGTTAAATGTTAGCCCATGCTCGTCAATGACACGCCTGTGTTAAAATCATGCGTTCTGCACCTAAATTGAACCAATTCATTAGCAATAGAACCCATGCATTAACTATTTATTTTGCATGTCTTTTTTTGTTCAGATTATTCAGATGTAGCCCATCAAAAAAGCATTAATTCTTACTGTAAGCTGCAATAAATTTGCACACGAAGTGTATGTAAATGTGTATTATATGCATGAAACACGCTCATCCATTCTACATCGTATTATAAACATGCATATTTCTTTATCCACGTATCCAATTAATACAACATTTAAAAAAATGTGTATTAAACCATAATTTCTAAACTTAAAATTACACATTTCCAAAAACATTCCTAAAAAAAGTTCCCCGTAATTTCGTGTGGCAACGTTTTCCTCTCTCTTTACAAAAAAACATCAATCAAACAATTTTGGTAAAAGTCAAAATTAATTTTATACGTCAAATGTGGTTGTACCTTTATATTATTGTATCATGATAATAAGTAATGTTTTTTTATTTAAGAATATATATCCAGTGATTGTTTTACTATGTGTTTTTCAGTGTGATTTTTTTTCAGTGTAAAAATAGATTCGTAAATTATGGCAATTCCATTTGACCATAAATACACTAACAAACGAACAACAATATTAAATCATTGAATTAAATTATCAAAATTTGTGCTGTGTGAGAAATGTGCTTCGTAAATTACGTCCATTTTATGGTCGTCATAATTGACACATCGGCCAGAGTTTTCAAGCTTTCTTTTGCACCATTTTCACTTATTTTGGATATTAATCCACCCATGTGTATGCAAAGAGTGCTGCTATTATATAGGCCAGTGTCAATAAAGATAGCAATATGCCAATTGGCATTCATGATAATTCATGATAATAATCGCAATGCATCGCTCATAATAATTTTCGATGAAAATTTGTGCAAAAAATCTAAAAAAAATATTCCGCGCTCTTGAGGAGTATAGCAAATCATGCCTTATATACGATATTTTGAACCTTTTTGCACCACAAATGACAAAGATATTATCCTCTTTTTGAAATAAAACTATAGCATCTTTCGACACGATGACTAATTTTGCCCCACCATGTTTATACAACTTAGTAAATATATTTATAACTAATTTACATTATGCATTTTGAAATGAAATTTGTTGCACGAAACTCAAAAGCATTTTCAGCAAACTATTTATTTATTTATTTTTAATTATTAATAGTAAATAAATTTACAAATTAATATTCGATTTTCAGCAAATTATTTTGATCTGATTTGCTTTTTCAGGCCTCCTGTGAAGAAATGAAAAAATTTTCATGCAACTAATTTTTATAAAAAAATATAATTAGGTATATATACTGTATGCAATTTTTAATTCCAATATTTCATTTTAAAATTTTTTTTGGTTGGTTCAAAAAGGTCCCCTCAATATTGGCCTATACCTTTATATGCAAAAAATATTGGCACAATGGTATCAGGCGGCAATTTATTCTTCATGTTAGGTTTTGTTAATTTTAACTTGCGGAAAATTCTTTCCACTGAATGAAAAGTTCGAAAATAAAAGAAAAAGAAAATGTTCAAGACAAGTACAGTCAAACATAAATATGAAAATATTATAAAAATGTTTGGTAGTAAATTTATGGAGTAAAAGTCTAAACACAATGTTTGCGGTGCGGTGCGGTTTCTCGTTGCGGGAGAGAAAAATAAACATAATACAACGGAAGACGGCGACGGCAGTGCTTGTCATTATTTGTTTAAATTTTTATTAATTTATTTTGTGCATACATTTTTATAAAAAAAAATTACTCTTTGTGTTAAATATTTTATAATGGCAGTAACTAAAAACAAAAAATTATTAACATTTTATACATTCATAGATATATTTGATATATTTTTTCAACTTTTACATTTTATGACAAAAAAAAATCATGTCTTTTGTTACAACAATGTTGTGAACACCGCCAATTATTCAAAAAATGTGGCAACATTAGAAAGAGAAAGAGTGTCAAAAATTGAGAGAATAAGAAAGTCCGCAGAGAAAATAAAATAGATTTTAATTTTATACCGTTCCGCACTGCGTTTTTTTACTTCAAAATCGTATGAAAAACCGCACCGCAATAAATTATCGTTGCATTGTGTTCAGACTCTAAAGCTGTTGAAATGAAGAAATGAAGATTTATAATTAAAAAATTTACTTGTGTATAATGTTGGGGCGAAATTACACAAAAAATTCTATAGTCCCAAAATAGTTCAAGAAAAATTATTTTGTCTTATTTTAGGATAATTATACAGAAATCGGTAACGCTGACATATACTATATATATACATATATACTTTGCCATAGCCATCAAAAAAAAGCTTAAGCGACATAATTTTCCAATTACATTTTTTTTACCAAAATCTATAGTTCACAAAATGCCTTTGTGTGTACTCGGCATAAGGAACGAGCAGCACAATGGCAAGACTGTTGTAAGTTAGTGATGTTAAAATGTGAGCTTTCATTACATAAAAACGCTTTCAATAAACTAGATTGCAATAAATAAAAATAATTTACATATTCCATTTCCATTTAAAATAATGAACATAATTGCCACCACAACCTTTAGACCAGCTACGTCCTAACACACATATACTGATATTTGCATTTGAGATAAACAGCTTTTAAAGCTTTTAAATTTTGTTCTTCTTTCTTTGGTAATACCCCTTTTCCACATGGAAAGTTTACTTTGCAAAGTCTTAATTCAGCTGTGTGAAAGAATTAAGACTTTGCAAAGTAAACTTTCCGTGTGGAAAGGGGTGAAGGTAAGAGTGAGCATTGTTGTGTGTTGTGTGCCTCTGGTCGGTGTGAAAGATCTTTTGTAAAAGTTTGCACATTATGCATATGGCTTGGACGTAGCTGCTTTAGACCAAACACAAGAACGTTAATGATGATGAAGGTGTGGGAGCCTTCGAAAACAGCATGTTGTTCCGTTATACTCGTCGCTTTTGTCATAATAATTTACAATTTGTCTCTTGTGCAATTTGTTTGATACGAGCTTTAACACAATCACAAGCAGAGATTTAACTAATTTATAAAACTACCGGATATAGCTTATGTAATTTGAAAGATTTTTTTCATATTAATTAAAAAAATTTAAATTTATAACCTGAACTTAATCTAGTTTTTCACTGGTATTTTATGTAATCCCCTTTGACGTGGTTAGCGTATTTTGACTTTTACTACGGCGTTTCAGTAAAAGATTAAAGAACACGGCAACATGTTTCTTTAATCTGGGACGAAACTGTCGTAGTCGAAGTCGAAAATATGAAATTGTATGATATTTACAAGAGTACGTCTTCCCCTAACATAGATATTAATATTAATATAAATATATTTTTCTTCTCATTCTGCCGACGTACTCTTTTATGTTATATTCGAGTTAATATCAGGTATGGACGCTATGTTCAGAACTGTGACTACGAGTATATGTGACCCGGTCTATGAAAAAGTGGCTTATGACTCAAAAAATTAATTTTCACTTTTTTTTTTTTTTTGGTTCGGATAGTTTTTGAGACGCTCTTTAATATGGTGAAAAGTAGAAAGTCCTAACTTGCTTATAAGTGTACTAAAAATGTAGAGAAAGAAGAGCATAAATGAAAAGGAAAAGGAGAAATTGGAAATAAATGGCATTTTAACAACAACAACCGTACACAGTTTTTTTTTCTTCAAAACTTCACTAGTTTATAACGGAAAAGATCAACAGAAACAGAATGAAGGAGAACAAGTACCGAGAAACTGACGAAATGCATTGTTTATCATTAACAGCTGATTTCTCTAAATTTTTTTTTTGAGTCAAATGCCACCTTTTCATAGCCACCGGGTCACATATAGAAATAATTAGAAATAGTTACGAATCATAAAAGTTATATAATTTCATAGTTTACTGGTAATGTCTATTTTTACTCTGCTTCGAAAATGATGCCCTAATACAGAATAAATTAAGATGAGTTACTCCATTGAAAAACGTTTATTTCAGATAATTTTTTTATGGCTGTAAATGTCAAACGCTGTTGTAATTCTGCCTTATTGGTCTATTTTTTCATCATCTAGTGTAATTTGTTGCAAAAGCTGAAGCAAAAAAAAAAACCAACTACGAACGCTGTAGTAGGCAACAAAAACAAAATCGAAAAAAGTTCCAACAAAAAAAAAAAAATGTGGAAATTGAAGTAAAACTTTTATTATTATAAAAGAAAAGCGAAGAATGATAAAAAATTATAAAAAATAGCAGAAAATTAAACAAAATAAAACAACTGAAATGGGATATAAAACAAACAACAAAACACAACACAACGACACTGGCAAAAAAAGAAGAAAAACAACAAACTTTCCTGAACACAGCTACTGGCACACAAACACACACACACACACATACACACACACATACCCACACCTACAACAACAAACACAGTTTGTTTTTAAATATCCGCTTCCGTTCACGATGAAAGATGGTATAATTTTTTCCTCTATTTGCCAATGTTATTGGTTTCATTATTGTGTGTATCTTGTTTCACAGCAAAAGGTAAATTGTTTTACAAAAAAAAAAATGCACGAACATTTTCTGTCTTTTACTTGTTTTGTATTTAGAGTTTCAGCGATTTCAACGATTATCTAATGGCTTTATGATCTAAAATTGTTCGGTTCAAATATCAAATTGTGTAATTATTTTATTTTGCTAGTGTGTAATGGAGAGAAGTTTAGGAAAAACATATTTGCCTTTTTTTGTGAGTTTCATGCTATGTTACACTCACTCACCTGATGGCAAGAAACGAAAAAAAATGTTATGGTTATGCTTCATTAGTTTTAATATCTTTTTCTTTAGCCATATAAATTTGTATCTGTGGCTTTAGTTGGTCATTGGAAGAAAGATATGTGTATACAAATGTATAGCTTAAAATTTTACACATTTTCTTTATAATATAAAAATTTTAAATACAATTAAACATATATTGGAATCTTCAGTAAATTAGTAAAAATGTTCTACTAAAATTATGAAATTAAAAAGACAAAAATCTTTAACTTTAACTCTAATTTTGACTAAAAAAGGCCATATATTTTGTAAAATGACAGAGTTGCTTACAATTAATGTAGAGCAAAGGGCAATTTTTATTTTACGTTAGATTAGGTTATGTTGAAAAAGAGGGACAACATGATACATGTTGTATAGTTACACTTTTCTTTAACTACCACCAACCTACTGCAATATAGCTAATTCGCAAACCTTTTCATGTACAGCGGCTAATTTTATACCCTTCATCAAAAATAGTAAAGGGTACATATATACCCGCAATATTTATATGCGATCCATTAGGTATATATACCTATCATATATCCTTATGAATACACGCAAAGAAAAAATATGGTTGAGGTAACCATAATCAAACAGCAGCATACTATGATTGAATTATATGGTTGCAGTCCAATCATATTATTGTCAATAGAAAAACAAAACTTTAATAATATTATTATCTGAGTTAATAATAATATTATCTACAAAAACAATTAACTTTGTTATACCTAATCTTATTATTGTAAATAAGACAACACAATTGTTAGATGTGAGTAAAATATAATTGAGACTTACCACACCATGTTCTAATATTATAATAATATTGTTAAATACGACCATAGTATTATTTTATGTAATAATAATATTTTCTTTTTTAATCATATATTTATTGGCAAATCTTTTGTTTAAAACAGCTGTGCTGTGTAAAAATAAATTAATATTGTTGAAAGAAAATATATGTATGTATGTATAGGAATGTATACTTACATATATGTGTTTACACGAAATGCAGACACATCTGTATAAAGAGATATACATCCATACATACATATGTATATATTATTTTTATTTATCTACCCTTTTGTTTATACTTTTATTTTTTCATTTAACACCACGCGTGTACTACCGATGGCTTACAAAAGAAAAACACTAAACTGACAGAAAGTGTTTCTGAAAAAGATTTTTTTAAAACTTAACATAGTATGGTTTTGGATAACATTATATTGTTATTTACATCATATTATTTTTACACAATAATACAAATTGTATTGTAGTCATAAATTTTTAACAAAACTATATTGTTAAATTCTAACCATGTTGCACTTTCTATGAACATAATAATGTAATTATTAAATTCACACATTACTCCGTTTATCGTATCGAAATTAATGTTTACAATAACAATAACTAGTTTTCAACGACCGCACATTTGTTTCAGGGAACATAATATTGATTTCTCAACCATTTTACAACCATATCTCTTCTTTGCATGTAGGGAAGATGAATAAACGATGTTTGTCTGTCCGTCCGTTCGTCCATCTGTCTCCCAGCAAAGCTAGAGCCTTTAGTCTTGAACTGGTGTATCAAAATTGTCCGAAATAGATTGGTATTAAAAAATCAGAAAAATCGAAAAGACGGTTCAGAGCTGGAAAATTTAAACTTTATTTTGCCATGCAAAAGTAACTAGCTAAAGCTATTTTTTTTTGTTAAATAAACACATTTTAATCGAGAATAATTTCTTAATCAGGCTTAAGTTCAGTATTTTCAATTTTTATTGAATGAAATATTTTTACTTATTAATGTGATTTTATGAAGAAGAGAAGAAAAATTAAACTATAATTTTTAAAGGGGTAATATACGCATTTTTCTGTACAGCCATATTTTATATTTTAATAAGAAATAAATTGGTACTAAAAATTAACAAGTAGGAGTATTATATTCGGCTGTGCCGAATCTTATATACCCTTTAGCAACCTATATGTATATGCAGTATACAGATACATACATACATATTTGTTTTGTGATAAAATTTATAGTTTGTTGTTATAGTGCAAGTTTTAGTAAGTGCCTTCTCGGTTTTTTTCGACTAAACAATTTGCTTGAGTAAAGATCTTCCTAAAACATGAAATATGTTTAACTAAAAAAAAATTATTTTTGGTTATTTTTTTTATTTTTTTTCAATTTCTAACCCTGGAACCATAATTTAAATTTTTCTAAAATATAGAATATATTTAATTACCAAATAAATAACTAGCTTGATTTAATTAGTTTCATATATCAAAAGAAGTGTACTTTTCCTAACCCTGGTATCATTCATTTAGATTTTTTGTTTCCTTATACCAATCTTGTTCTTTAAATATATAAAATATGTTAAATAAACAAAGAAGAAAAGAAATAGGGAAAATACTAGTTTTATTTAGTTACTTTATTATTAAAAAATTTTAAATTTTTCAGTTGTGGAGCTGTGGTTCTTATTTTTCTAATTTTCTATACCCAACTTTTCTTTCCAAAACATAAAATGTATAGATAACTTAAAATATAAACAAAAACTTATTAGACCTAGTTAAATTTATATAACACAAAAAGTGTAAGTCTTCCAACCCTGGAATCATAATTCTAAATTTTTCTGATTTCTTTTACCAATCTTTTTCTTCTAAGAATGTTGGATATTTTAAATTTATAGATAAAAATGAAAAATTAGTTTTAGTAGGATATTTAAATATAACAAAAAAGTTAAGGTTCCTAACCCTGGGAATGTCTTTTAGATTTTTTTATTTTTTGTTATATTTAATAATATTTGGTGCTGAAATATAAAATAACTTTATTTAAAAAAATCAAAAACATTTTGTTATCTTGTTACTTTTAAATGGCCAAATCAAGTTTAAGTTTTCCATCTCTGAAACCGTCTGCTCGATTTCGCTGATTCCTAATACTAATCTATTTTGGACCATTTCTGTAAGCAAAAAGAAAAAAATCATTTGACATAGTTACTTTATAAACAGAAAAAAAAAATAAATTTTCCAACCCTGGAATCATCCTTTTAGATTTTTTCTGATTCCTTATACCAATCTAGTTGCTCTTAATAAATATACATATATGAAGTATGTTAAGTGAACAAAGAAAAAGAAAATTAAAAAAACTTGTTATATTTAGTTACTTTAATAGCCAGAAAAACAGTTTAAAGTTTTCAGCTCTGGAGCTACGGTTTTAATTTTTATAATTTTCTACAACAAATTTTTCTATCTCAAATTTAAAATATATATAATTTATAAATTAATTAGACCTAGTTACTTTTATATATCACAAAAAGTGTAAGTTTTCCAACCCTGAAATCATCCCTTTTATTTTTCTAATCTCTTACACCAATCTATTTCTTTTAAGAATATAAGATAGATTTAATTTATAGAAAAAAAGATGAAATTTGTTTTAATAAATTTCTTTTATATAACAAAAAAAGTTAAAGTTTTCCAACCCTGAAAACATCTTTTTAATTTTTTTATTTTTTTTTTAATTTGAAATACCAATTTTATTCATACTGAAGTATAAAATAAGTTTATTTATTAAAAAAAATAAAATTTAGTTTTCGGTAGTTACTTTTATATGGCAAAATAAAGTTTAAGCTTTCCAGCTCTGCAACCGTCTGCTCGATTTTGTTGATTTTCAATACCAATCTTCCGGAAAATTTCTGCCACGCCAGTCCAAGAACGAAGACTTTAGCTTTTTTAGCAGCTGCGAAAACCCGATTTCATGTACAGACAGACGGACAGAAGGACGGACGGACATCGCTTATTCGTCTTCCCTATGCATAAGGATCCAGAATGCATATACTTTATGGGTCGCTTATTAATATTATGGAATTTACAAACGGAATGACAAACCTATATAGACCCTTTTACAATTTTTTGGTAAAGGGTATAAAAAAACAATAATCAAAAAACGATTCCAGGGTTGGAAAAATGAATTTTTGTTTGGCAAAAATTGTACTCTGAGCGCAATTATGTTTCAAATCGATAGACATACGATGACAGATTAAAACGATTTCTTATTAATTTTTAGTGAATTGAGAAAGCATTAAATATTTATTTTTATAAAGAGAATTAACACTCAGGCAACGAATGCCTACTACTATTACTAGTTGTTACCTTCTTTTGGAAAGGGATAGTGATAGAGAAGACAAGTTGTGATGGAAGAGATAGAGGAAAGCTTCTTTCTCTAACAACTCTGCTTTTTGCACGGTTTTTATAATGCAGTGTTGCAGTGCCTCTGGTGTCAATGAGGCGTATTAAATTTTCAAAGCTGTGTTTGTTCAGTAGCCATTTTAAAGATTGTTTTATTTTGCCGATGATTCTGCTAGACAATACCGACGAAGCAGGACGCTCTGATGTTGCGAATACATTAAGATTAGTATCAGCTGAAGCAGAGTAGTTCATTGACCAATTTCTATGCCTTCATCACTAATGTTATCAATGCAATGTATGATATATATGGCTAGTACACTAACCCTATGAACTAATTCCGAAGGTTTTTTTAAAATGTGCTCAAAAAGCTCTATGTAACAGCTACTCGTACTGGCCAGTTATCAGACAAAACTTTTAAAACATAAATGCCTGCAAATTTCCCCACAAACAGTACACAAACTTCATTTGGCTCACTAACTTTTTTAACTTATTTGAAATAAAAAATCGGGCGCTCTAAGAAACTCTTTAAGTTTACTAAGTTATTATTTAAATTTAGTTGTAATATTGTTTGGTATACCAAAATCTTTTTAAATTTATTTATTTTTATTATTTATAAATATATTTAAGAGTAATTGTTTGTTTTATCATCATTTATCATACTGTTTTAAAAACAGTAATGAAATTTTTTTTCCAGCATGTAAGTAAAAATTTTTATTAAATATATTTCATATATGAACCTTTGTGATATTTAAGGGCTCCAAGAAAACTGATGTTGCTTAAAACTTTTGCAGTTGATTAATTGTATGCTGTATGCTGAATATTTTTTTTCTTAACAACCTTAACCCTTAAAAAACATAACCTTTAAGACTTAACAAAACAACGATCTATTTTGCAAATCTTTTAACTTTTAACTGGAATCCCACACACACACACACAAATATTAATAAGCGGAACCCTCGTTATTTCCCAGTCAAGTGCTTGATGAGCAGCATTGAGAAAACTAAAAGCTAAAAAATAACATACTCAAAATAAAAAAAAAACCAGCTGAAAAAGCTAGAAAGACCTTTAATCTGTTTAACTGAAACATAAAATAAAGTAGCAGTACAGTGGAGAGCCAAAATAAATAAGTAGAAATGAAATGTAAGTTGAAAATTTCTTGAAAATAAGTTTATGTCAAATATGGCCATAAGCTTCAAAGAAAACTTATGCAACCTAATTTTCGAACTTAATTTTTTTATAGCTATGCTATTTATGTCACTACACAGGAGCTAGCATGCGGTTTTCGTAACAAAAATTTTAAAGTTATAAATTTATTGTTGCTTTAATTTCCTTGTACTTAAAACCAGAGTACGAAAATAAACGAAACAAATTGTTTTATTTTGTTTTGTTGCATTCTTTGAAGTGAGTGAAACAAAAGCAATGAGAAGGATCGCTCAATTTGTATTTGTACTATTTTTGCACATGAGCAGAAGCCAGAGAACACAGCCAATCATTTGGAAGCTGGTTAACAGCCGATACGGGCCACAAACAATATATTAATTTAATCGTACACACGCTAGAAAAGAAAAAAATAATGGAAAATAAATGGAAACGTTTTGAAATAGTTGCGGTGAATTTGACCTCATCATATAATATATTTTTATTGCATTGTTATTTAACGCATTAAGTTTGTTTTATGTAGCTAGGCAGCATAGCTATAATCGGGTGTCCTTAGACACCTCTCTTCTTTTTTTTTTAAAGAAAATCGATTACTTAGTTCTAATTTATACTAAGCAAGTCTTATTGCTAAGCTGATCAGTTTGTGGTAGAGAGAGACGAGAGCAGGGATGCCGTTTTTGGTTATTTCTAACCAAAAGTGGTTACTTTTTTCTTTAATGTGGAGATGTGAATATTTTTCTCCTTTTGGTTATTTTTTTTGCCAAAATAATGACACACATGTACATATTTTTTATGTTATACTTTCTAAGCTTTTATGTTCTTCAATTTTTAGTATTGCTACCAAGGCAACTGAAAATAAAACAGCTGTGACTAAAATCGCTAGTACAGCTACCTGTTATGAATTCGCCTTGATTGCTACTCACTTGTTTACAATGCTTTTACAACACTGTCAACAGCTAAATTATCACAACTCTGTACTACAGAAATGACATGTCTTTTGTAATGGCGGCAACATTCAATTAAAAGATTTTACAAAGTAAATTTATATAAAGAATATGCACGTAAGTTGTTGTTTTTGTAAAAATACTGTTCGGCTGTCAAATAAAAAACTAAACGTGTGAAGAAGAACAAAATTCAACAATAAAACGGAAAACTAAACGAGAAAAAATTAATCAGCTGCCGACTGATATATACCTTACAAATGAGCATTGAACTATTGCTTGCAAGTCAGCTTCATGTACCTTGATTTCTTCTTGAAGTGCGGAACAAAGTGTATGCATTTTAAATGTTATTTAATAAAAATTCTACATATTGAAATTTGGTTATTTTTTTTTCATTTGGCAACTTTTAAAACGAATTTTGGTTGTAAAAATTTTTTGGTTGTGGCAGCACTGGACGAGAAGAACAGAAACATTTCTCTCTCTGTCTCTCTACTAAGAAACTAATCAGCCTAGCGATAAGATTGTATAGTGTGAGTGAGGACTTAGACCAGTGGTGTCAAAAATAAAACTATAGATGTATGTGTGAGAAAAGTTGTCTCATTCGTCTCTGAAGTACATAGGAAAAAATAAATATTTGGAACTAAACTGCATAGTAAAGTAGCTAAAAATAAATAAAAAGGAGCCTATGTGATAGAAAATTAAAAAATAAGATGAAAAAATTAAATAAAAAAGTTGGCGGCGATTCATATTTTTCAAGTTATCGGGCTCTGAACTTTTCATAGGAAACTCTGAAAAATCTCAAAAAATGAATTTTTAAATAGCTTATCAGATAGTAATGTGAAAAATAAGAAAAAAAAACTTAATCAAAAAAATTTGCTGCAGGCCATATTTCCCGAGTTATTGGTCTTTAAAGTTTAAATAGAAAAGTGCAGTTTAGTGAAAATGCTCCAAAAAAATTCAAAATGTCTTTTAAATACATATTAATTTCTTTCCTTAAACGTTTTACAATATCAAACACATTAAATATCGCGAAAAGCATTGGTGATCATAGATTATATTTCGCATACCACTTCTTTTCTTTCACTGTATCTATAAACAAATTAATACACCCGCTACGCATGTGTTCTCGTCGCTGTCTCATCGACGACTAAATGGACGAGAATAAAAATGTGTGTGATTTTAGTTTGCACAATTGTGCAATGAAACTGACATCATTGACTTAGACGCAATTTACATTTTGTCTCTTCTGCTTGCCTTTGTAGGCTGATTTTTTTAGTTTGTTGGTGAGAGGGGTTGAGAGGCATGCGGAGTAAAATACAAGGCACAAACAGGGTGACCGATGAAATTTTTCAAAAAGTGGCACCAAATAGGGGATTTATCAAAAACAAGGGGCAAAATTAAAAAAAAAACGAGAAAACTACAATAAACTTTTTATTTTAAATGCTTTTTTATATAACTCACCCTAAAAAAAGGGTGACAAAAAATGTCAAGGCAGTCGAAAATGTGGAAAGGATGTCGAAAAGTGCCAATTTGCCGCTTTAGTCGGTCAAACGGTCACGCTGGGCACGAAATGAAAATTTGAGAGGATTTTTGATATTTCTCTTTGCTTCTTCGTCTCTCAGCATTATGCTAGGAACACAACTGGAACGAACGACGAATTTTTCGTTGCGAACTTTTGTCATAAGAAATAAAACACATTTGTGCATATGAAAATGAGCACAACACCGCCGTAGAACGAAATTCGTCGTGTGTGACGAACTCTGAGATAGGTTTATTTCTATTTTGTACACCGACGAGAAAACAATTTTCTCTCTCTCTTTGCATACATAATAACCAACTTTATCAATTATGACAGCAGAATTCGGTGAGTAAATTCGTCGTTATTGTGCTTCATACGACGCATTTACTCAGCGAATTCTTATCGAAGAGTTCGTCATTGTAAACGAAATTCGTCGTTCGTCACAGTTGTGTTTCTATCATTACGTGTGTATGTAAGTGTCAAAAAGTCATAAAGAAAAAGAAGTCATAATGTAAATGAAATTAAAAGAAAATTGTCAAAACAAGACTGCCTAAAAAGGCTTAAGATCGTAAATAATAAATTTTCGAAAAAAAAAAATTTAATTCGAAAATTATGTCGCTTAAGCTTTTTTTTTGGCGGTTACTGCACGATGCGTTTTAAGGAGTTTCCAAACTATTTAACCAGAAAACAAAAAGTTGATGTAAATTATAAGTGAAAATGTTAGTTAGTTAGTCCACTGTGCAGCATCAATTCAATACACAGTAGACTGTAATGGGCGCATAAGTAAGTCTTAAATATTTTATGGTTTTGCAGCAACCTTTTCTGCTAATTTAACGCTTTAAAGAAAAAGTCAATTTTTCAAATGGATTTTTGCGGCAGCAAGTAAATAATAACGAGAAAGGAAAAAGAGAAAAAATCATAAAGTTACCACTAAATCAACTCAAGCAGAAAGCGACAAAGTACACACAGCAACACAGAGTGAATTTGGTTTTTTTTTTTTAATAAAACCAAGTCATGAAGCACAAGCAGGGCAAAACAGCCTTGTTGCCGAGAAAGGCTAATAACATGAGTGGGTATGATTTATTTACAATATTTCATTCTCCCTTTTGTCCAACTGCTGGTTACAAAAAAAAAAAGGGTAAAAAGTCATTTGTTGTTTAAATTTTTCTAACAAATATTTTTGTTTTTTATTTTATTTTCTCCGCAGTATTCGTACATCCTTTCAAAAGTGGCTTGTTTCTATGAAAACTTGTTTTTATTTTGAAATTTATGTGATTTTATATTAAAACATTTCCTCTAGTGAATTGAATTTTATAGAGTTATCATCACCACCGTCATCATCAGCAGCACTATTAACAATCATGTTGATCCGTAAAGTCCATGCACTGCAGATACTTATTTGGATGAAGTTGGCCATAAAGCACACTCTCAAAGCCTCATTTGTATTTTGAGCTCAGAACAAAAAAAAAAATATTAAAAAATACAAGTATAAAATTAAAAGAAAGAAAAATTGTAAACATTTATAAAAAAAATATACAAATAAATAAGGAAAACCTTTCAATTTTTCATGAAATTAGTAAATGAACAAAAAAAATACACAAGCTGCTGCCAGCACAACGTCAAAGGCAACAACTAGTTAATAATAGTGGTTTTGCAATGCTGGCCAACGTTTCACCAAACAGCACCAGCAGGCGCAATAACAACAGCGGCTAGAGCATCATCATCGCTCTTATTTATTCGCCAGCATCATCATCATCACCACCATCGTCGACTTTAGCACTTTGTATGTTTTATGCATAAACATAAAAAGTTACTTTTGTAAGGGTTTGTAAAAAGAAAAGATTCATTTACAATAATTACAAATTAAATGCGTCCAATTCGTTTGGTAAATAACTAAAACTACCCTGGGGTCTTCTGTTTGTCCAAAAGTAATGAGCAAAGTTCAATTTTTAAAATTGATCTCGCTACTTGAGGTAATTTTTTTTTTTAATTTTATTTTGTTCAAAACAATACGAGTACTAGACTAAAGGCCTACCATTCAGACATTAATTGTTGAAGCCAAAATTTGTCATTGGCTTTTTTTTTTAGTTAAAAGAACAACTTCGCCATAAGGGAGTATGTATGTATATAGAACAGCTACATCCAAACACACATACACTGATATTTGCATTTGAGGAAAACAGCTTTGAAGGCTCTAAAATTTGTTCTTGTTTCTTTGCTAAGTAAGAGCAAGCATTGCTGTCTGCTGTGCTGTTGTTGTGAATGTTTTACTCTCGTCGGTGTGAAAGCTTTGTCCAAACACACATACACTGATATTTGCATTTGAGGTAAACAGCTTTGAAAGCTCTCAAATTTGTTCTTGTTTCTTTGCAAAGTAAGATCAAGCATTGTTGTCTGCTGTGCTGTTGTTGTGGTTGTTTTACTCTCGTCGGTGTGAAAGCTCAAAACTCTTTTGTAAAAGTTTGCACATGGTGCATATGGCTTGGAGGTAGCTGAAATTAGTTGAGAAAAAAAATAAGCAAATTAACTAACATGTGCATAATTAGTAAAGAACAAACGACAATGGCAAGACTTTTGTAAATTTAGAGATGGTGGAATTGAGCTTTCATTATAAAAAAAGCTTTCAGCACATTGTAAAACAATGAAACAAAACAATTCACATATTCTATTTGCACTGAAAAACTGAGTATATAAAGCAGAAGTCTATATCAACTGACACCACACACAGTGGAACAAACACAAAAGAACGCTGATGATGAAGGTGTAGCGGCTTTCGAAAACAGCTAGTTGTTCCGTTCTACTAAGTGTTTGTCAGAAAATTTGCAATTAACTTTGTTGTTATTTATGTAAAAATTTTTGAACTTACAGATTTGTATAGTTTATTTCTCATTAAGACCAACTCGTGTGTCAAATTTTAGCTAATTAACGATGATTTTGATTTTTAATATTTATGGGCGTAAGAGGCCCGCTCCTCTGGCTACAATTTCGGGGTTTTTAGATTTTTCTGGTAATATATCATATTTCAGCTCATTGCCGCAAAATTTAATTTTTAAATTTTTATGGGAGTAACTCCGCCCACTTATTTCAAGTTATAAATTTTTTGGAGTCAAGTTTCGTTGGAAGAGCAAAATAATAAATACATTAATAGTATATTTAAATTTGTTGAGTCGAAAAAATCGCCAAGAACAGAAAAACGTTTTAAAAACGAAAAAAAAATTCCAAAACTATATATAACGAATATATAGCCTAAAGTTCATACAGTATTATATATCTAGTGTCCGTACGGAACCCTTAGTGTGCGAGCCAAAGCTGCAGTTTAATGAATTTATTTAATTACAAGTTGAATGGGCGTAGTCCCGCCCCTATCTAAAATTTCTCGGTTTTCAGTTTTGTATGGTTAAGTATTCACTTGGACCAACTTGTCTTTCAAATTTCTTCTAACCAGGGCAAATTTAATTTGTTATGGGCGTAGCCCCGTTCACCTGGCTAACATTTCCGGACTTTTAGACTTTTCTAGTTAATTGCTCATCTAGATATAGGAGAAGGGCTTCATAAATTTGTTGAGTGTGTCAGTGGTCAGGGGTTAGTGAGTATACTTCGTATATGATGTTACATGAATTAATTCTAATTATGATTTAGAATTCATAGCTTTACGATTGCCGGGTACAAAATAACCAGGTTGAATGGCTTCGTGTGAATAAAGATATACAGGCGCACTTGGCCTGAGGCACTACGTTGCGCCTAGATCTTTCAATAAAACATAAAAACAACATATTCCCACAACTTCTTCATTCAGTTTAATACAAAATAAAATTTTCTAATCATTTCACACTTACATATACATACATACTCGTACATATTTGTTACTTAATTTATTGTGCCAATCACAAAATTTAATATTTTTGTCTTGCAATCAATCAAAACCAAATGCAATTCAGCTCTAAAGTAATTGAAAATAAACTTAGTGGCAGAACAAAGGTGAATTGTAAACCAATCATATGTTTCAGCACTGAACCCTGCTATGGGCTGTAAACTGCAGTAATAAATTGATGTAGTAGTCCGCACTCATAAAAGTAATTTTCTTCTTTTACACAATCACGCACACGAGATTTAAAAAACTGTCAATCATTGTCACACTTGTACTTCATCCATCTTTTGTCTGGTGTTTTCTATTTCCTTAATGTGAAACACTCTCATTGTTCTTTCTTTAGGAAAAATAAAAATATAAAAAGTAAGTCAAGCCTAAGTTTTTTTTTTTATATATACTTACATATAAAGAAGTAAGTAGGTACCATACATACATAGCAGAGAACAACAATGAGTAGTGAAAAAGTGAGTAGAGTTGAATCATGACTTATAATTTCTTGTACTTATGCGCACTCATACTTATTGCAATGTTGTCTATGAACCATACTCACTCGAAAGTTTGAAGTGCGCATCGAACTCATACTTAGCAACATTTCGACTCTCCTTAACTCAATGCCTGTGGACGATGCAAAATAAGTATGATTCATAGTCCGAACTTCGCATACGAACACCAAAGTTCTCATTATGAAGTTATGTGTTTCTCTGTTGCTCTTTTTCCTCTTTTTTTTGCAGGAATTGAAAAACCACCCTATTTACTGCTATTGTATACTACATACTTGCAAACTTTTTTATGACTAAACTTTTAAATAAACATACATGCATGAGTTGAGTGAGCTGAATCAATGTGAGTATTATAAGTATTTTCCTAAAATTAGAAACCAAGCAGAGGTGATTTATGAGTGTGTGTGGTTTGACTATGATGTCGACATCGCATTCATATTGTTACGGAAATGGCCGTCGACAAGATTAATAAGTGTTACGCAAGAATATTCGAACAGGGCCAATATAAAGAAACATCCAGAAGTATTTAAATATATAACTAAACGTACACTCGTATTCACAACAAGCACTATAACAAACAACTATATACACATGCGTAGCACATACATACGTGATTAAACGTAAACAACCAACAACAACTACAAGGGTCTGCTTATTAAGAAGGTATACATAGCTACATGCATACATACATACATGCCTGACAATTCCAACTAAAGGCAGAAATAAAAGTAAACAACCACTTAAAGATGTATGCATATACACACGTATGTACATAGTTACCACATGAACTTAATTACGCGCTTTGTAAACAACATTGAAGATAATGAAGATTCGGTCTAGACTTTGCAAGAAAATTCTAGTGGTTGTTGTGCGAAGTATAAAAAGGGGTTGACGCATCCAACAGCAGTTCAGTCGCGATCAAAAGTTAGTTGGGAATAAGTCAGTTGCGAAGAAGCTCAGTTGCGAATAAGTGCAGTTGCTAATAAGAAGTCTGTTGTTAATCAAGTGAGTTGACAATTAAGTTATGCGCAGTCCGTGATTTGTGATACAACAGTGAGTTGATATTTGAGTCTGTGCTTTACAATACGTGAGTTGGAAATTGAAGAGACTATAGTACAGTCTATAGTGAC
This sequence comes from Tachina lurida, assembly GCA_944452675.1. Classification (NCBI taxonomy): domain Eukaryota; kingdom Metazoa; phylum Arthropoda; class Insecta; order Diptera; family Tachinidae; genus Tachina; species Tachina lurida. Next base: position 177,969,621 of record OX101752.1, read on the forward strand.
AGTTAGAGTCTGTCGTGATTTGAGGTTATTGTTGAGACCCTTGACTGAAGAGTAAGGGAGCAGTGGAAGCTGATAAACGTGTGTAAGTGAAGCCAGCGAGTCTTGATCTAGAGTGTATCAACTGTGAGAGTCTGCCATAGAGTTGTTATTGGTGTATCAACTGGAAGTGTCGGCAGAGTGAGTCTTGTGTGTGACGAGCAACAGAGAAAGCAGAATCGCGTCAATACTAGCGCAGCGGGTTGTCTAAGACGTGTATATACAACAGCGAAGAAGGCGTAGTGGTAACCAGTTGTGAATATTGAAGTATCTATGTGTTTGTATTTAAGCTCTTGAATTAGATTTAGCATAAGCAGTATTTATTGATAAATAAAGATTGTATCATTCTTAACCCTAATTAGTACACTGGGGTCTTTTATTTATTGCAAATCTACGAATCTACGGAAAAGCGTTTTTAAAGAGAATAAAAACGTAACAATATTTATTTCAACCTATACTTATAAATCAATATCATCATGTGAGTATGCGTTAATCAAAGTATTTGAGTTTAAATGATATCTACTCACTTATATTTAAAATTTCATGAGTCAATATGAATAGTAAAAAGACTATTCAATGCCGATCACTGGTACATACACACACACACATACACATACACATACACATACACATACACATACACATACACATACACATACACATACACATACATGTATGTACTGGAAGGAGAAATGGCCCAACTGTCAAAGTATTTGCGTATTTAATAGAGTCCTCTACAAGTACGTGAACAAGATTGATCTATTTAATATTGAAATGATTGAAAGCATAAGAAAAAGCATAAATGTGTAAAACAATTTTTGCAATTTATTTTTTGTTAAAAAAAAGCAATTTTACAATATACCATAAATTGGAATTAAAAGTCAAAGAAATGAAAAGGAAAGTTCAGAAAATTAAATAAATGTTTTCATAAAGAGGCCTGGAAAATATAAATGGCTATAAATAGAGAACTTTTTGAAGGCTCAAACTATTTATTTCCAAGTATAAAATGGCAATGTGGTGTTGTTGTTTCATAGTTAGCACTAAAGTTAGTTTTAAGATGTAGAAAATTTCATATCGTCGGTTGGTTATTGGTTTGCGACACAGTATATTCAAAATACATTATGTCTGCAGGAAACCATTAATCTAACGACGATATAAGGAAAATTGAAATAGTTCCCTGATAATTAGTGTCTTACCTTATTAGATTGCTCACTTATGCAATCGCATTGTTTTCTGAATTAACCAGTTAACCGGTCATCATTTTAGCGGAAACTAATCTCTCTCTTTTAAGGTTCAAAGGAACCGTATTATTTTCGCTACGTAAATGGTCATTCGAAATGGAAAATCACAAGAGCAATCTAAAAATGATTTTAAGATACCTAATACCTATTTTGATATAGTTTGCCGACTTTTTATATATTGCGCATTTACAAAATGGCGTCTGTTGGGCGCCACAATAAGTTGTGACTACTGTCTTTAGGATTAAGACAAATCGATTCATGTGCACCAAAGGAACATATACACTTACATACATACATAAATACATATACAGAGAAAAAACTGCCTCATAGAGATTTTCAATAAGATTTTCTCTATGAAACGGTTTTAGGCTAAGGGGTATCCCAGCAGAAAGAAGCGTATATTTTTTCATTGCGATTCCTTATTGTTTTTATGTGGTAAATCTTATTAATTTTATCGAGAAGAAAATCATATAAATCAAGAGAAATCTTATTATTCACAACTTTTTTACTCAATTTCCGTTATTTTTGGCACCAAAAAAAAAAACAATCCATAGAGAAAAACTTCTTGATTCTATTAGGTTTTCTTATAAATTGTAAACTCTAGGGATTTGTTATTGATTTTATTAGGTTGCCTTATTGATTTTTTTTAAAAGGTTTTCTTCTTTATTTTAGTAGGTTCCTATATGATTATGTGTAAGGAATCTTATTGATTTTTTTAATAAGGAAATCTTCTTGATTTTATGAGGTGCCTTGTTTTTTCGTTTCTATAAATAGACATATAGAACATTTTTTTATGATCTTTTTCAGTTTTGTATAAGAATTTTTGCACAGTAATTTCAATGGTTATTCAGACTGCTTGTTAGCATATTGAGTAGAGTGCTTGTCTATCAGGTATAAGTTTGCTGGTTCAATGCTTGGTGAGTAAATTAGTTAAGAATATAACCTAATGTGTATATATGTATGTATAAATAAATAACATCTACAATATACTACATACATACATACATATATATGTATATATGTATATGGTATAGAATTTAAATGAAAATACATAAGTATAGAGAATAAAGACGCAATTTTTTTTATTTTTTATGAGGTCGCCTAGTAAAAACAAGAAGAAAACTTTATTGAAAAAAATCAATAAGATAACCTAATAAAAACGACAAGATTTCTTCTTGATTTTTTCAAAAATGTTTTCCCTATGAAATTAATAAGATTTCCTTATTGAAAAAAAACCATAGAGATTTCTTATTAGTTTTGTTTTATTTTCTCTGTGTACATACATACATATATACACATATACATACATACATACATACATATATAGCCAGTTGGCCACGTCTTTAGGACGTCTTCGCTATCGCTCAGTTGTCGTCAACACGTTCTTATTGAAGACAGAACGAGGGACATTGTCCCTCAGATTGTCCTCAACAAAGTTTTATTTAAGACAAAACGTGTGACATTGTCGCTCAGATAGTCATTGTCGATTAGAAAACCTAATCAACAGGTGACATGTCGTACATTAATCGTCGAAGACAATGTTGTCTGCGACGATTTGTCTGCCAACTGGGTACATAAGCTGATAAACACAATACACTTCTAAAAAATAGCGAAAAACGAAAAAAGCGCCTAAACCATAACCACTCAAAATTTCATTTGTAAGCCCATGGGCTTGCGCAGTCGACGTTATGGTGACACACGTATACTTCGTACAAAGTATGTGTGATGTTGTGTGTTTGCCTGTTTCGTTGCTGTACGTCGGCTACTTCGGACAAAGTGTGTGTGATGATGATGACTCGAACTGCAAAAAGAACAACAAACACACATAAAAAGCAGAAAGAACATACACATGCGCACAAAAGTGCTATGTTGCGTTTGAGGGGCTCTGGCCTAAACTAAAAATAATCGCCTAAACGAAAATATATAGCCAAAAGCCCAAAAAATCGCCAACAACGAAAAAAAGCACCAAAACTAAAAAAAACGCCAAAAACCGAAAAAAATCCCAAAGCATGAAAAAAAGCGCCAAAACAAAAACCGACAAAAAGTTTATCGTGTACTTAAAGTTTCTGAAAAAATTTCTACATCAGTTAAGATATTCTATTATATGGGCCAAAATTCTTTAAGTATTAAATATATAGTGTCTGTACGGAATCATTCGCGTGCGAGTCAAATAAATATAAAAGTAATATATAAATATTTCATGTTTTAAAAAAATAAATATTTTATTTTTCCTTTTGCTTTTTATTACTTTTATTGTTGGCCCAGTGTAGCAACTAATTGTAAAAAAGAGTGGTAAATAGAGTGGTTCGCCTTCCATACAAAAAAAAAGTTGTGTCCGTCACCCCCAAGGATTAAAGATAATGTAAAAACAATGCCAAAAATATTTGTTTTATTATTTTGCCACGCCTCTAAATACCGCCCTTTCAGTATTTTGTTCACTGTGTCGCCATTTTTAGTCCGATCATATCATTTCGTATACCGGTGTTCATGGCTCTGTAAGGGCTACATTTCTGTCTTTAATAATTATTTACTACCACATCATATGCTAATATACATTTAATTTTTTTGAACAACCTCGGTTCAGCTAGTTCATTTAAAATAACTTACATATCAAATAGTTTAATACAAACTTCTAATTGAATATTATCTTGTTGCTATTGAATTGGGTTCAAGTTCCACCCCAACGTATTAGAAAAACTTTTTCTTTTCTCTTCTCTTCTAAAATGCTAAAATAGTAGAACATTTATATCCAAGCTTTCGATCCCCTTGTATAAAATACTAATGGAAAACCATAAAGACGTTGCCTGCCATCATTTTTATTAAGCATTTTCCCCATATAATTTTTTTTTGTGCTTTAATGATTTAATGGCACAAGTTTAAATAAATAAAATATAAATGCACATTGAAATATGCAATTAAAATCAATATCTGAAATTTCTCTTTTAAAAAAACATACAACCATATATACGTATATATACATATAAATAAATGTATCTATTAAAAAAGAAGAAAATTTATTTCCACCAAATGAACAAGTCACTGTCGTTGCGCTCTTCGAGGCAATCCTTTCATCTGACTTAAATGTTTAATGAAGAAAAAATATTAATGCAAAAACTACGAGTATATGTGTACACACATACATACACGCCGGAAAATGTGGTTCAGTTGACTGGCCAACCAGCCGTTGATCAAATTAAGCAATATTGCAAATATTAACTTTTAATTAATTTTATTGATATTAAATAATGAACGAAAAGAGAAATGAAGTAATGAAAAGAAGAAATATTTAAATATACAAAATGAAAGAACAAATATTGAGAAAATCTATAAAATATATAAAAAAATTTAATTACAAACTTAAAAGAACATAAAAGAATGGGTAATGCATTCGGACTTTGTTCAAAATGTTATCTTAAGTCAATTTCTGACATCCCTACAAGAAATGAGTGACTGAAACTAACACAAACGTATTTTTTGCACTAACACATTTGCAACAATTTTATATTGAAATCAACAGTGACATTCAATTAATTGCTCTAGTTGCTCTACTCTAACATATATGTAAGAGTGGAACCTCTAATCTGCATATGCAGAAGAAGTGCTAAAAAGTTAAGTAAAAACAATAGCGAATAAAAGAAATTTAAAATATTTAATTTAATCTATACATACATATATATGAATTTCTTTTTCAAATTTTTGATATTTATATAACAAGGTGTGGTGGAGATTCAAAACAGCATGAAGGAGCAGTTACTTACTACGTTATTTTGTGTTTTTGGGTTATTATTCTTAGTTTTTAAATATTTTACTTATTTATCTATTTATTTTTTTATAAAAATAAACATTTTAAACAATATGAAAATTGTGTTTATTAATGTAATTATGCAGGTTTGAATAGTTAACTATGACGGTTGTATACATCACGCATCATCAATGCCAAGTAAAAATACGGCAGAGTAAGCAGGTCAGATACATATATATGTTCCATAGTAGATATTTTTAATTAGTTAGACAAAGATGCAAAATCACACGTATACAAAAGCTTACATCACTTCCCAGCAAAAAACTTTGCCTACTAGAATGCAAAAAAGTGTATGTACTCCTCAGTCGTAAGTACATACAATTTGACTGAATAACCCATTATTTTTGTTTGAGAAGTTCAAAAAGTATGCGGTACCCTATACTTTTTGCCTACAAACATGCAAAAGTTAATATATTACTGATTGCCTAAAAGTACTCAAAATTTAATGGGTTATTTTTTACTTACAAATATGCAAAATTTTATATATTAATTTTTGCTTAAACTTATTCTAAATTAATTTGCTAATTTTTCTAATTAAAATAATTTTCCCGATCAATAAATTTTTTTCTAGATATATTTCCTTATTAACTGGAAAGCACTACAATAAGTACTTTCACGTAATGATATAAATAAGTTCTTGTTTTATTCATTACAGGGCAGTCATTATTATGCACATAAAATAATTACATAAATAAGTATCAGTCATTACTTTGTAAGCCATTAAAAGAGTACTACCCATTACAAAATTTCGAAAATTTTTTGCTGGGTTTTTCCACATTGGCCTTAACAAACTGATAGAAATTTAGATGTATAAATCCATCACCACTGTCGGTCAAATGACCGGTATTGATATGTAATATTCTAGAAATTCTAAAAAAACACATTTACATAAAAAATGTTTATAATGGAGCTTATGAGAATTTTCAAAGAATTAATTAAATCAAAATTGAATTTCTTTAGAAGTCGTACGATTGTATAGGATGATAGTGAGTGCTACCTAGCCTTTTGCAAAGATGTTATTTGGACGAATACTGCTGGTAACGAATACTGGTAACAAAAATATTGTTACGCAAAAATATTCGAACAGAGCTAACATAATGGTTTTTTATAAAGAAAACATTTTATAAACAAAAATAATTATCGAGAATTGTTTAGCTAAAGGACTAAATACACATGCGTAGCACACACAAGCGTGATGAATTCAAAATATGTATATTCCATAACAACAACAATTGTGAAATAGCTTCAGATTTTTAAGAAGATGCACACACTAACACATATACATGGTGTTGAAGACAAAACCATCCAGTTTTAAAAGTAAAAATTTACCCAAATTCATTAGTGATTTCCCTAACGAAAAATCGACTAACTATTACACTAGCCACAAGTAATGGAAGAGTTCACCTTTTGACTCTCTCACTCATCGATATGTTATGGCCTTTAACCTCCAACATTTTTTTACGAGTAGCAAAATAAGGAAAAAATTCTTGTAAGTACAACTGGAAGTTCGTGATCAGTGAACGTGTAATTTTGACTGCTTTTCTTTTAGAAAGTTAATATAAGCAGCAGAAGTTAATTAAAATGTTGCATAAAAAATAAACACATCAATTAATTGAAAAATGTATTAATTCGAGTAATTAACACCCATATTTATGAAAAAAAATAAAATATGTTTGAAATCCATTTTAAGAAAATATTCTATAATAAAATAAAATTCATTTTAAACTCATTTTAAATATTATAAGTAGGGGAGCAATTGTTTTATCAATATAAAAATTTATTTTATTGATTAGCGAAAGCACTGACGAAGGGTTATGCAGTTGGTGGCAATTGACTAAAGTCAATGTCATCCTCCATGTTACAATCGTCAGTCTTTTGCATTGCTAGTAGTTAGACTGGTAGTTAATCGTAACGATTGGTAGTTAACGAAATAGCTAGACATTCGCCAGCTACGCCGATTGCAGGGAAATAAAAATAAAGTAAACAACCACCATTAATTGCTTCTTTAATGCCGTATGTATATAGTAACATATATAGTAGTTAATAAATGGAATAATGGCTAAAAAAGGCGACGCATCTGCTGGCAGTTCAGTCTATCATAAAGTCAGTCTGAAGTTTAGTTCTTAATTATAAAGAGTTGTCCATTAAAAAGTTCAGTGCATTATTGTGAAGGAAGAATAAATCTCAGTCGAAAGCAGCTGATATTTGTGCAGAAGTGTGTAAAAGTAAGGTCAGTGAGTCATTATTGTTGTACAAACAGTGAGCGTTGGCAGAGTGAGTCTTGTGTGTGACGAACATCAGAGAGGAGGTATTGCTTCAAGGCCAGTCAGTTTTGTGAGACGTGTATATACAACAGCGCAGTAGACATCGTGACAACCAGTTGCGAATCATTTAAATAAGTAATTTAAGCTGTGTATGTGTGTATTTAGGCTCTTGAGTAGTATAAGTGTATTTATGCAATAAATAAAGCAACATTCTTAACCCTACTTACTACACAAGGGTCTTTCATTCATTTGCAAATCTTCGAGTCCACAGAAAGCCTAAAAACGTAGCAATATGAAAATAAAATGCAAAATGGTGTTTACATGTAACAAAAATTTTTTGGTAATTATGTGACATGGCTTGACATACCACAACACAACATAACGTAAGATAACATGACAGGTTCTTCTGTGGGAGTTGTAGGACCAAGGACTCATTACCACGAGCCCTTGGAAAAATCTCCATCGAAAGTTTATGCAATTGAGAGATGCGCACAATTTAATCTTGACATGTGCTACCGAGGGAGAGAAATGGCCATCTGCTTGATTAGGCAGATGATATGAGCACTTAGCTCATATCAGTTTACATCTAAGACCTAATTTACACTATGAAATTCTTATTGCTAAGCTGATTAGTTTGTTAGGAGAGATACGAGGGGAAAAGAAACGTTTCTGTTCTCTCTCTCTCTCTCTCTCTCAAAGTAATCAGCTTAGCAATAAGAATTGTATAGTGTAAACAAGGACTAAGTTAGCTGGGTAATGCCGCATTAAGCTAAATCAGCTAAGCAGCATGATTAAGGTCACACTCTGCTGGGTTCCTGGGCACGCTGGGGTAGTAGGAAATGAAAATGAAGACAACATGGCAAGAAGGGCTGCTAGTACACCCAAGAATCGGACCAGAACCGTTTTGTGGACTCAGATTGGACAAAATCTGCGAAGATATATCGACGGAGATCAGGAGCAATAGGGAACACCTGTGGCACAATCTCCCAGGATTGAAACATGCAAAGTATAACCAAAATCGTTCCATAGCTCTTATGTCCCTGAGTAAAAATAATCTTAAAATGCTCACAGGCTTCCTCATTGGCCATTGCAGACTCAGAAAGCACCTCAACAGACTTTAAATTGAGAGTAACACCCTGTGCAGATTCTATGATTACTACGATGAAACTCCAAAGCACATTGTGAAGGACTGTGAAGCGTTATGCAACAGAAGACAAGCAACTATTGTGGGACTGGGAACTGCCAATACTAGACCCACTGACAATTTTGAGATTCATCAGGAGAGTAGGTCTAGATAAGGTGCTCTAGCAACTGGCAAGGAATAGAAGAGATCTATTTTGGTTGCAGTGTCCTGTGTTCCCGTTTAATTTAATTCATTTAATCATTCATTCAAGATAACATGCATAAAATTATATCTAGAATTGTTTCTTCTGGTGTCCTTATAATTCAAAACAATTTTTTTTTAAATTTTAAAACACCTCTACTTTTCTTATGTATGTGACCTTCTCCGAGAAAAGGGAACTGGTGTGTCAAAAAACGGGGTTGGACTTTTGAGTTAGGATGCTGGTACCTAAAAGGGTGTAGAGTAAGATGAAATCATTTAGAAAAAAAATAAATTTTAACACACTAGGCCCCTTTTCTCGGAGAAGGTCACATATATTAAATCGTACTGAAATGTCACAGCTTATTGTGCATACATACATATGTGTATTTGTAATTTAATTTATACATTGAATAATAAGTATTATTTGCTAAAAATATTTGTATTTATTTCCCTTTATTGGTTAGTGAAGCTCATCAAATTATATTTCATAAAATAAATAAAATAAAAATAAATTTTTCTGTACAACAACGCAAAATGTTACAGTAAATTAGAGTTTATAACCAAAACCGTAGTAATAATAATAAAAATGTTATAAAAACAATTAAAGTTATTGCTATGAATTGCAAAAGCGTAAAAGTAATTAAATTAATGTTATTGCCAAATGCTGCTGCCCCTATTACAAACATATTATTTTGCTATTTTTGAAACTTCTTTTTTTTAATTTTTCGTTGTCATAAAGGTAAAACAAACAACGAAATGGAGTTGTACACCAAGAGTAACTACTAGCAAAATTGTGGAAATGATAAATAAATAGTAAAAAAGAAAAATAAATACATAAAATGGTAAAAAAAGTTTTTTTAAAGAAAACAATTGGAAAACAAAATACTCTGGAATACAATAAGGAATCTGCAGGAGCAACTGATCTCTTAAATTCATTTAGAGGTTGTTATAAATTAAAAGAAAATTGTAGTTGAACTTAAATGTACTAGTGGCAAATCACGATAAAAATTTCCACAGCAACACATTTAAAAGCATATTATTTCTAATAACTTTAATATATATTTTAGTTAATTTTACATGTGATAATTATTAATGAACAAATAACACAAAATTTAATTGTAAATGTTCTGACAAATACATAGTTGAACGGAACAGCTAGCTGTTTTTGTAGGCCACTAAACCTTCTTCATCAGCGTTCTTTTGTCTTTGGTCCACTGTGCTTTATATACTTAGCCATTATTGCAAATGGAATATGTGAATTGTTTTAATTCAACTTATTTCAAATTGCTGAAAGCTTTTTTGTAATGAAAACTCAATATTACCAACTCTAAATTTACAAACAGGCTTGCCATTGTCGTATATTCTTTACAAATTAATTTTTTTACTCCTGAAAGGAGCATAGTTCCATCAATAAATTTAATACGGTTTCAAATAAAAATGTTTGCATGGTGATTTTACGTTGGTATTTTTTTTCTGTGTGTATGCCTAAGCAAAAGCTTTATGATAATGACTCACTAAGATTTGTTTATCGGCCGTTGTAGATTTTAAGATCGTGAATCAATGCTCTGATGCTGCATAAATATTTTTACACACCATTATATGGCTTTTCTATGGTGGTTCTTCCATTGATTGGCACCATTATTTAATCATGTTTAACTTTTTTTTTAAACTCCCCTGCAGGAAATGGAATTGACGCAATACTAGTCACGTGATCGGTCTTTAGGTGATAGGGACCAGTCCGAGTTCTAACACTTCCTATGAAGCGGACCAGTCACTTTCACATAGGGATGGCCTAGGATGGGGTTAATTTATACTTTGTATACGCCTTTTGACTTGTCACTTAACTATCCCACAGTGACCTATTCGGTGTAGAATAATATAATTATTTAAAAATGTCATTCCGGCACTTAACTGTAACAATGAAAACTTATAATTTTTGTTTTTATTGTTACAAATTCAATTATAATTTATTTTTGAGCAGATATTTTTTGGGACTCGAACTGACAACCTCGTGCACGACAGGCTTGCACACTACCCAGTCGTCCACAGGAGGCACTCATATTTCAAAAGTATAAGCACCTGTTAAGCTTATGTTATTATCTAAGCATAGTTCCAGAATGACTTGATGGTCCATTTATATTGATCGATTCATTGTCTTTCCCAGCCAAAAAAATATTCGTAGTACATAATACATGCCTTAGAGTCTTTCTTATATAGACATACTAAACAACAACAAAAATATTCGTAGTACAGATAATATATAATATTCGTAATAGCGCCCTATTGAACTATGGATGAACTAATGGAGAATAAAAGTAAACGAACAAAAATGTGTTCAGGCGACATTTACCCTATGAAGAAAGAGATACTTGTTCCCTCGGCTTACATGGAAACACCACATTGACTCTAGCGAACACAAATGAAGCTTAATTTAACTCAGATACATACACTTCACTTCACTTGAATAGGTGCAGTGTTCTACCAATCTATTTGAGGTCGCTGCTCTCAATATAATTAACTAATGGAAAGGATTGTGTTGTACTTTTTATTAAAGGTTTACCAGTTGAGAAAAAGAGTGTATACAAAGAAAAGTCGAAAAAGTTCCGTTAGACTTAATCTGGGCTTCTTTTTATCATTTGTGATGAAAAATGGGAATTCTTTTTGTGCCACTTGAATAGGTGCAGTGATAAAAAAGGTGTTGTATGGTCATTTGCGTAAATTTTAATTACAAAATAGCTGATCAGTTTTTAAAAAGAGACATCAAAAATAGTAAATCATTAACGGTGAAAGAGAAGGTGAAAATTAATGCCTATGATGATCTGTCCGGCCGTGAAATTTCTTTAAAAATCAGCTACAATACTAGAACAAGTCCCAATAAATAGAACGAGTCTGTTGAAGCTTTTTAGTTTTTAAGATGTTTAGTAATTCTCAATTACTTTATGGTAGATTTTATATAATTCCAATTTTTTCTTTCAAGATTGGACATTTTCTGATAAATTTGCATTAGCACTAACGTAATGCAGCGTATAGAAAATATTAAACAACAAGCTACCTTAATATAGAAACTACCTAACTCATTAATATTATTATTTTTTTTTTTTGAAATCGAGATTTTGGCATTTTTCAATATATTAGATACATCACGAAAATGGTGAATATGTAACTATTTAAACGATATATCTTCTTTTCACCATACACTACGCCCTACTTTTTTTAACGCTACTATTTTCTCAAGTCCTAGGACGAGTACGCTTGGTTCAATTGTCACCAAATTTTCTGCAGGGTCCATTTAACTTCAAATTCTGAACAAATCTTGCAGCAACACATAAATGACATCGTTTCAGTTTTTTGTATAAAGTTTATACAAATATATAGCCACAACTAACATTTGTATCCATATGGATGCAGGCAATTTATAAAATATCTGTAGTAAGTTCTTTAAACAAAACAAAAAAATGTAGAGTTTTACTTGAAATAGATACCTCATTTTCCAGATAAGTCTTACCAGGGCCTTTGATTTCATTGAGCAACGATATTGGCAAAGATCTATCTACAAATCAGGCTTATGTTTACAGGATAACTCAGGCCAAAAGAACCATTCGGCCAACTGATCTGGCACCATTTGAGATTAGTTCAGTAAGCTACTCTTGGTGGTCAACAACTGCTTTTAGGATTTGTCGCATATCGGTTTCAAAAAAAAAAAGCCTTAAAGGTAATAATGTTAAAACTTCTTGTGGAATACATTGTCGGCGTTTATTGTAAATCAAAATTCTCTTGGGTGAAAGGACCTCACCATATCCTTCTTCAATTAAAGCTTCTCAGATCTCAAAAGAAAACAATATTTAATATTGTCTTTCCAACATTATCGTGGTTCGAATTTCAATAACTTGTGCTTCAGACACTTTTGTGCTCGAAAGATAAATAGGAAAAAAGAATTGTAGGGGTCTAAAGGATAATTGAATTAGGGCATTAATATGATTGTACTCTAGGAGATCTATCTGCTCAGCCTAGGTCAACACCTTAGTAAATTCAAATACAACTTCCCTTTAAAAACTAATAGGCTGTTCAGATAAAGTAAAAGTATATAAATCTCCACTTACATGTAAACTTTATATTTGCTGAAGAGCCAATGCAAGTTGTCATGTCAAAAACAGTCAATAAAAACGCGTGTGAAATAAGTAACATAGGCTCCTGGCAAGGCACACAACCATTCGTTAAAGCTCATAAAGCAAGCAGAAGAATAATGTCTTTATTTGTCCCTAAAAACTTTATTTATTTTTACTTTTTCACTCTCATATAAAATTTAAAAATGTGTTCCTACGTTTTTCACTTCAAAAAAAAAAATCATGTATGTAAAATGCAATATTATTTTATTTGTTATAAAAAAGAGGATCAGTAAAATAAGAGTACTATTATTTATAAGCTTCATGGGCTTTATAAGCAACTGAAACATGTACAATAGGGCTGTTCATTTACTATCCCAGCAGAAACTAGCAACGAAAAAGTAAAGCAGAAATTTACAAAATAACCCCAGCAAAAAACTTTGCCTACTAGAATGCAAAAAAGTGTATGTACTCCTCAGTCGGAAGTACTTACAATTTGACTGAATAACCCATTATTTTTGTTTGAGAAGTTCAAAAAGTATGCGGTACCCTATACTTTTTGCCTACAAACATACAAAAGTTAATATATTACTGATTGCCTAAAAGTACTCAAAACTTAATGAGTTATTTTTTGCGTACAAATATGCAAAATAATATAGATTAAAAAAATTAATTAAAATTAATTTGCTATATTTTTTTTTTTTATTTTAAATAGATAAAATTTTGTAACAAATTTCTCTAGATATACATATTTCCTTATTAAGTGATATAAATAAGTTCTTATTTTATTCATTACATGACAGTCATTATTATGCAAATAAAATAATTAGATAAATAAGTACCACTCGTTACTTTGTAAGCCATTAAAAGAGTACTACCCATTACAAAATTTCGAAAATTTTTTGCTGGGACTCTACTAAATATGAATAACTAAATGAACGCTTTACTTGTAAAAACTCGCAAGAAACTTTTATTAATATCAGAAGCATAGATGGAAATCATGATACACAATTTCTAGTAAATGAACAAAGCTTATATACATATTTCAGAATTGCTGACATACTGGAGTTGTATACTTTGAAGAAAAAAAAATCGTGTATTGCAGTAAATTTGTTTGTTTTTGCGCAATGATTGCAATATTTATTTTTCCAGAGTGTCAGCACCGCTGGCCACTACCGATGTAGCCTAAAGCAATCATTTTAAAAAATGTAAATAAACAAAACTAAATAAATAAGTCAAAAATTTCATTTAACTAAAGCTGACTTTTATTGGTCTTCCTAAAATTGATTCCTTCCATAGCTGAGCGAGAACTAAATTCTTTGGTTATATGAATGTTATTCACTCTAATTTCAATATAAAAGAAAACCAATTGTTCCTTTTCAATGCATCAAGTTCCTTTCAAATATAATAGGCAGGCAGGGTCCTAATGTCCAAAATATTGCAAAAGAAAGCCAAAGTCCATCTTTTTCATTGTTCAGTACGAAACCATTCGATCCATGCGGTCGACTCTGCATTTATTTGCATTGTAACACAGTGGGTCTGTTCGTAAATGCATCACTGCGCTGCAAATGGGAATTTAAATGTTCCAAACTGGTTCACTGAAGTGGATAACGCACAAATAAATGTAAAATATGGTATAAAAATACAATTACTACTAAAACAGATTATCAGTGAACTTATATTTCATTATAAATAAAAGTTTGCACCTATGATGCAGAGCAGTGATGCATTTACGAACATCACCAGAATTGCCTATTTTGATCGCTTCTCCTTCACAGTGTTTTGAGTAGCTCACAGTTGAAAGTAAATATATATGTATATATTTACTGCAAATTGAAATCAAATCTTCATGGAATCCGAAACTACACTTTCAATAAAACTTGTCAGTTGCGAATCAATAATGAATGCTACCAGTTTCATGTTTCATTGCTTTTTCTGAACTCAGATATATGTAGCTCTACGAGCTACTAGTTAATTTTTTTAATATATTTAAATAAATAATAATAAATAATTGTACATAAATAATTAAATAAGATTAAGAATTTTTTGACAAATACAGCATCTTCAGTACAAAATATATATATAGGTCTGACCAGAGCTCATGAGTTACGAATGTGATGTGTGCAGTAAATTATTGGAATAACTTTCCTTCTATATCCTTTCTCGGAGTTATTTTCTAGGGGTTTATAGCAAACTAAACTGTAGGAGGGTATGTGAAATTTGAAGTCTCTAACTAAGTGTTGAATATATTATAACAACATTTAAAAATTAAAAATGTCTCTCTAGACGAATGCGTCAGACGAAGGGTTAATAGGAAACATATAAAAAAATGGTTTAAGCTAGTTAAAGCAAATTCTTTTTAATATTTATAACAAATTCACCAATTTTGCAAACATTTCGATATACACCTTTTACAAACGCAAATGTACCCAGCTAAATGTTTATGATATTAAGCAAAAACTTTTGATTTTAAAATAAAACACATCAAAAGGCATATTTCTGGACACCCTTATTTACAAAAATAGCAAAAAAAAAAATTTGTTTTTCTCAGAATCGACACACCCTAATGTTAAAGTATGTATGCAAATTTAAATTATTTTATCTAGAAAAATTTCAATTAATTAATTAATGTTAATGCATTAGTAACAGTGAAATATGTTATACCAAAATTTTCACAATAACTCGTAAAATATAACACAAAGAAATTTAAGCAACACCACAAAATTGAACTTTAACCTAAAAGCGAGTACATCTACATATACTTTTTGTACTTCAGTCATGTTTTGTATTTCTTTTGTGATTGTTTCTCTCTTTAAGTTTCTCTGCTACATTTTTCACGCAATATAAAAATTTAGCTCATAACAATAAATTTCAATAAAAATATTTTTTTTCTTTCAATTTCTTACATATTTTTTTTTTTTTTTTTTTTTGTTACTCAAACATTTTATTAACGATAGACGACAACTGAGGAGACACATTAAATCAGTGCAGTAGTACTCGGTAGATTCATAGATTTTGAATCATGCAAACTGCAATATGCACCAGTATCACACACACACACACACACACACACACACACACACACACACACACACACCAACGGACAAACACTGTTGAATTGATATTGAGAGCAGACAATGATTCTTTAAGAAAAAATAGAAAAAAAGCAAAATGACAATAAAACGGAAAAGAAAGACAAAAAAAAACCTAAACTAAACTAAATAAATTCACAAAAGTAACGAACGAAGCAATAGATGACACTCACCAGCTCACCAGATGATGACGGCAATGAAGATGACGTTATTGCTGTGAGAATTGCCGGAATGTGTGCTTGCTTAGCTGAAACGTTTGTGTTAAATAGAAGCTGACAGCTTGATTTGTTAGCAACATAGAAGAACAGTGAAAGATTGATAGAATGTCAGCTGCTAAGGACAGTTGCAGTTTATTGGCCGCATTGGAGTTGAGCGAAAAAAAAAACTAAAAACTACCCTGCAGTCAGACTGGGGCCAAGTGTCTCTATGTCAACACTAAAATTCTAGTAGTAGGTACATTGTCTACAATTTCCCTTCTATTCGTCAGTATAAAAGAAAGAGAGAAAACAGATGTGGTGTATTTCTGGTGGATTTTGCAACAACTTGTCAATATTCCTATAATTGTATGTACGTAAGGTATAGAAATTTACCACTAAATGTCTGGTTGGTATGTCTCCATGTTCCCATAAGAACTATGTATTCACTACCTAGTCAATTGTTTTAGTGTTACTAGTAGATTTTCAATGACAAGCACATGCTAAATGTCTATAGCACAAAATATTGTATGGGGATTAATTAGAGAGTAGTACTGGTGACAAAGTCAAAAGCGACTCAGTACATTTTCACCATCGACATTTCCTTCAGGGTGGTGACAAAGTCAAAACCGACTCAGCACATTTTCACAATCGACATTTCCTACAGGGTATTTTATGCAGCAGCTGTATGATGGATGCTAGTGATACATACATACATGCATACATACATGCATAAACGTGTGCGTCTATAACTATTTATGATTATTAAATGCATAAATTTATAAATAATAGAACCACTATTAACTTAGTTTCAGGGTTAGTTAGTTTATAGTTTTTTTTTATCCGTAAAAATATTTGTTTGGTAAGTACACCAAAGGTTAAGAGAAACTATTGTTTTCCGCCTGTTTTCTTGAGCATCACAAGAGCTATGGACATGCAATTTTTACAGCATATGTGGAACCTTAGCTGATACAATAACAATTATTTTTTCACCTTTGGTGTACGGAACCCTAAAAAGATCGCCAAAAACCGAAAAAAAACTTCAAAAAGAAGTAAGCACCATACGGAACCCTTTGTGTGTAAGTCAAAGTCGCACTTTACTAAATTATATACATATATGCCAAGAACCATAGGGCCACAATGTAATCCCTGAACGCATTCCTATTCTGCGCCAACACCTTTAATTCTCCCCAACTTTTGCCACTGCGGTTTACTTCGGCCTTAAGTTGTATTTTCCTTGTGTGAGCTAACCGTCCCCTTTTTCTGTTCCCTTGATGGTTCCTATCTATGGCAGTTTTAGTAATGCCGATAGTGTGCCTTCTAAGGGTGTGACTAATCCAGCGCCAATTCCTTATCCTTATCTCAATTGATAAGGCTTGTTGGGCTGTATGATTCGATATAGTTCTCGGCCAGATTACACTTAGGAACTTGCGAAGACAGCTGTTCATAAATACTTGCACGCAAAGAAAAAATATGGTTGAGGTAACCATAATCAAACAGCAACATACTATGATTCAATTATATGATTGCAGTCAAATCATATTATTGTCAAAGGAAAAGCAAAATTTAAATAATATTATTTTCTGAGTTAATGATAATATTATCTACAAAAACAATTAAGTTTGTTATACCTAATCTTATTAATGTAAATAAGACAACACTATTGTTAGATGTGACTAAAATATAATTGATACTTACCATACCATGTTCTAATATTATAATAATATTGTTATATATGACAATAGTATTATTTTATGTAATAATAATATTTTCTTTTTTAATAATATATTTATTGGCAAATCTTTTGTTTAAAACAGCTGTGCGGTAAATCCGAAATAAAAATAAATGAATATTGTTGAAATAAAATATATGTATGTATGTATGCAAATGTAGACTTACATATATGTGTATACACGAAATACAGACACATCTGTGTAAGAAGATATACATACATACATAGATATGTACATATTATTTTTATTTACCTACCCTTAGTTAACTTACAAAAGAAAAACAATAAACTGACAGAAAGTGTTTCTGAAAAAGATTTTTTTTTTAATTTAACATAGTATGGTTTTGGATAACATTATATTGTTATTTACATCATATTATTTTTACACAATAATACAAATTGTATTGCAGTCATAAATTTTTAACAAAACTATATTGTTAAACTCTAACCATATCGCACTTTCTATGAATATAATAATGTAATTATTAAATTCAAACATTACTGTCTTTATCGTAACAAAATTAATGTTTAAAATAACAACCACACATTTGTTTCAGAGAACATAATATTGTTTTCTCAACCATTTTACAACCATATCTTTTCTTTGCGTGTGCAGGTCCCGAATTATTGCATTAATAATTAATAATAATATTTTGTTTCTGAATAAAATATTCAAGGTTTTAAATTCAAGTAGCAGCCGGTTTTTAAAAAATGAAAGTCTAGCTTGGTGTAAAAAAGCCAAAATGAATTTTTTTTTTAATGTAAGTGCTCGAAAGGTGGTGTTGACTACAAAATCGAAGGTACTGGGTTCGAGCCCGATGCTGACAGTCAGTAAAAATACCAGCAAATAACAGCACGCATTTTTCTCAGTGTCGCTTTGTATCAGTTATTATAGCAAAGTTCAAGTGATGAAGGCACATCCACTTATCATTGGACTACACCGGCGTATAATGTAACATCAGAGTACCCTTCTTCCTCGGTAATGTATAGCAGAATCATCGGCGAGGTAAAAAAATTATTTTGTTTATTACCAATATAAGGGCTAGTTAAGACAACTTTGAAAATTTAATACGCCTCATTGATAGCAGAGGCGCTGCAGCACTGCATTATTAAAAAAAAATTCAGTAAAGTGCGACTTTGACTCGCGCACGAGGGGTTCCGTACGTTGGGCTTCAAGCACTTTTTAATACACCGCTTTTTAAAGTTTTTGCAGTTTTTTCAGCTGAAATAATTATTTTTTGTTTATTTTTTGCTTTTTTCTCGTTTTGGCGATTTTTTTTTAATTTTGGCGATTTTTTTAATTTTGGCGATTTTTTTAATTTTGGCGATTTTATTTTAATTTTGGCGATTTTTTTCATTTTGCTGATTTTTTCATTTTGGCGATTTTTCGGGTTTTTAGCGATTTATTTTCGTTTAAAATTTTTTTTTTAATTTGGTGCTTTTTTTCGTTTTATCGATTTTTTTTGTTTTGGCGATTTTTTTTCGGTTTGGCAATTTTATAATTTTGGGATTTTTTTGTTTTACCGTTTTTGAAAATTTCAAGAAGTTTGCTCTTACGGTTTCCAAAATACAGCAAGTTGTCAAAATGACATTAACTGATGGTACACCCTTTAATTAAAATTTTTTTAAATTTCAGTGTAAATTGTTGTAGTCTGCATAAAAATACACTAACCTTACAAAATTCAAGTGTATACAATTGTATATATAATACATGGGATTTTAACATTTTTCTTTGCTCGTTTTGGGACACCCTTTAATTTCCAACTCTCATGTATTTGTTGTTGTAGCGGCCAAAGGTCTACAGGTCCTCAGGCCCGTAGCTCTTACGGTTCTCGAGAAAACACCCTGCGACAGACGGACGGACAGACGGACAGCGTAGCGAAAACTATAGGGTTTATTTTCACCTTTGGTGTACGAAACCCTAAAAACGTGCAAAAGGCAGGGTTTGTAAAATAATGCAGCTTTCCTTTATCTATTCCTTCACCACCCATCTTCTCTATCACTATCCCTTTACTAAAGAAGGTAATAACTAATAATTGTAGTAGGCATTCATTGCCTGAGTGTTACAAAAACAAAAATTTACGAAATTTTGTTTTCATTACCATTTTTTCTTATTTTTATAAATAAAAAACCATTTTCTTTAACTGCAGGCGTATACTTGATGTATAATTCAATATTAATTATGCGTAAAGATAATTGCCAGATAACTGCATTCGGAAATTTAGGAGATAATGCTGAACTAGCATTTGAAGTCATTCAGATAAAAAACGAAAAATTTTATGAGTGGTTGATAAGATAAAACGGACAACTTTTTTTTAAATTCTAAACGGTTTTTTTATAAAAATCTTAAATACAGGAAATATGAAAGATTCTTGGCAACGAGAATACAGATAAATGCACAAGCACTTGCTTAAAAGCTTTGCATAGTCCGGATACCTGCACAATCACGCATGTCCCTTAATAAAGCTTACAAGATAATAGAAAAAAAAAACACTAAAGTTAAATCGAGAGGGAAAGTAAGTCAGCTTATTAGTCCTGAGATTGCCGGTTCAACTCCGCCCAAAAGACATTTATTTTACAAATTATTTTTTTCTGTGAAAGAGAGAGGTAGGGAGCGAGGGAGCGAGGTAGAGAGGGAGGGAGAGAGGGACGGAGGGACGGAGGGAGAGAGAGGGAGGGTGAGACAGTGGGAGGGAGAGAGTGACGGAGGGAGGGAGGGGGAGAGAGAGAGGGAGAGAGAGACAGAGATAGAGAGAGGGAGAAAGAAAGAGAGACGAAAAAGAGATGGAGTAATTGCTAGGCTGCACTTCCAGAATATACATTTAAATAAATTTGTCGAATTCATAGATATGATTCAACATTTTCATTCTAACATAATTAAAAGAAAAACATCAATATATTTTTTATTTCAATAAAGTTATTTATAATAATTTGTGCCTCTCTAGGCAAGTGTTTAACAACGTGAAATATTTTAAAATATCCAGCAAACAATAAAAAACTTTAAGTAGATTAATGCAAAATTAATCGCCTTTATGTCACTGCACGATGGCGCAAAATCCAGTTTTTGTGGCCAAAATGTAATTAATGGATTTGTTTCTTTCCCAAATTAACACATTCATCAAGCGACTAACACTAGCGCATGTTGTGTTGCGCTAGTGTTTGGCGAAAGAAAGAAGCACAAGCCGCTTGCGAAACCCATCGTATCAGAGATCTATATTGCATAACAAAGAATCTAGCTTACAAAACGATTTAAAAAATTGTAATGTTGCTATGGTCACTTCGAAACAAGATCAATTGGCAGTCTGGAGTGAACACTATTCAAAAATGCTTACAAAAGCGTAAGTGTGAAGAACACACTGTGAGAACAGACCTATCCACGCATATACCTTCATTAGCGAAAATGGTTAAAGCCATTAAATCGTTGAAGAATAACAAAGCTGCGGGTGTAGACACCATCTCACCAGAAATGCTAAAGGCCGACCACTAAGTGAGTGCACAACTGCTACTGTCAATACTGGAGAATTTCTGGCTAACTGAACTTTCATCACAACAATTAGAAGAGGGTATAATCGTGAAAATCCTGAAGGAGGAGTGGGGAAACTGGTGAGGAATAACTCTGATAAGCATGGAAAATAAAGTGATAGCAGATCGTCTACCAAGTGCATTGGAACCTGGCCTCCGACCACAGCAGGCTGAATTCTGTCCTCATAAGTCATGTATTTACCAATTCAATATCCTGAGAGTGATAGTGGAGCAGTCTGTTGAATGGAGAACTCCATTCATGTACAATTTCATAGACTTTGAGAAAGCCTTCGACACACTCGACCACAAATCTATATGGAAGATTATACCTCTCATCCAAGAATTGTATCGCGAGAGCACTCGCACACAAATGCAATCAACGGAATAACTTGGGGCTTGCAAGGACAACTTGGCAGTTTGAAATGTACCGATGACATCTGTTTTTTAAGCCGTAAACATACTGACATGTTAGAAAAACTCGCACTACTAGAGACATATACGGCAAAAGCTACGGTCTGAAGATCAACTGTCCGAAAACTAAATCGATGAGAGTATATGCAAACAATATCCAGTCTTTCTCAAACAGCGGCTCGTTAGTTGAAGACATCAATGTAAAAGAAGGATCCACTGTTGATATTACAAATCGCATAAATACCGCTAAACGCACGTACGGACTCCTGAATCCTGTATGGAATTCCACACACATATTGAGGCAGACTAAGATAACAATTTTCAATTCGAATGTAAAGTCGGCTCTGCCTTATGACTGCGAAATGTGAAATACATGCCCACGCAATCTGAACGAACTCCAAACCTTCACCAACAGATGTCTGAGAAGGATAATGGGCCTTATTAATTTAAGATTCGACTTCAGTTTGCTGTACTAGATTAAAGAAACATACAAACATTTTCTTTAATCTGGTCCAAGCTCTCGAAGTCGATTAGAAAAATCCGACAACCGTAATAAGGCCCAATATATAATATCAAATGATGATCTATTATCAGCAACACATCAAGTACCTATATCAAGAGAAACTTTTAAACGCAAAATGGAATTGGATTGGTCACACATTGGGAAAATTACCGAATGACATCACTCGAACCGCACTCGAGTGAAACCTCCAAGGCAGTCATAGAAGTAGAAGAGCCACCCACACTTGGAGAAGACCACTTGATGCCGAGGTCACGATAATGGCAAAAACATGGAACAAAATTAAACTACACTCAAAATAATATGGAGCTAAGTTCAAATAGCACTTAATAGGCATGATTGGAATTTGTTTATTACGGCCCCATGATCTAACCTGGAAGGACGGGAATGAATATATATTTTGCTTACCGCAGTTGGGCAAGAAAGGCAAGATTCCTTTAATTATTCCATGCAAAAGCGCTTCGTAACATTTTAATTTCTTCTCCGTTTAATCTTACCAAAAATTAAGATATTTTGTTCAGACAAAAAAAAATATCTAGGCAAAATTAATTTTTACAATTTTATCACAATTCAATAGAACTCGGGAAATAATTTATAATAAGTAAATCATGAAGACAACCATAAATTTTTAGACGTAAAAATAATTTTTTGGACTATTGTGCGTTATCATAAAAATATATATTCAATAAAAAATTTATATATAAAAAGTGTAATAAAAAAAATATAATATAATAAAAAGGCATAATCGCCTTTAGTGTTTTATACGGTTTTTTATTTTCAATTTGCATCTAAGCTCAGCTTTTTATATTTTTCCCATTAATATCTAAAAAAAGTATATTTATTTAAATCTTTCACTGCTGACTGAGTATTAACATACATACATACATATGTACAAATGTATGCAAGTATGTTTGTATGTGTATGTATTATGCTCTGCTTTCTATAGCAAACGAAATTAATTCATGTTTAAAATCTCTAAATCCCAAACGCACTGAGCCGTATTAAATTTTTAAATCTGTATTTCATTTTAATTCTGCCATTTGCCAAGAATTTCCTCGCTCCCTTTATA
Organism: Tachina lurida; assembly: GCA_944452675.1. NCBI lineage: Eukaryota > Metazoa > Arthropoda > Insecta > Diptera > Tachinidae > Tachina > Tachina lurida. The sequence goes on from OX101752.1 coordinate 177,992,931, forward strand.
ACAATAGCATCACATGCATTAAGAAGCACAGAAGCAGCGCTAACAGACAAGTACAACATGTTTCCAGCAGCAGTGTGCTTTTAAAATAAAATAAAAGTTGTAGAGAGAGTGAAATGATATCAAATTGTATAATTCGTGCTACAAAATATAATACAAGTCATGTTCTTAAAAAAAAACGAAACGGAATGCAACTAAATGTTACAATGACTTGGTAATAAAATGATGTTTGTTCTACAGGGCTGGTGTCGTTACAATAAAACTGTTTTTTTTTCCAGAGAAAAGGCAACGTTGATGAAGCTTCTTTAGCTTCTCATAACACATCCAATTACATACCAGCATCGCATGTAAATATGCATCAGTGATCGGCAATGAATCGCTTTTTCTCTATTCATACTGACTCATGTAATTTTAAATATAAGTGAGTGGACATCATTTAAACTCAACTACTCTGATTTACGCATACTCTCGATAACATTGATTTATGACGTCGACATCATAGTCATACCACACTCACACTCATAAATCACCTCAGTTTAATTTCTAAGTTCAGGAAAATACTTATAATACTCACATTGATTCAGCTCACTCAACTTATGCGTGTATGTTTATTCAAAAGTTTAGTCATTAAACAGTTTGCAAGTAGTATAAAATAGTAGTAAATATAGTTGTTTTTCAATTTCTACAAAACAAAAAAAAAAAAAAAACAAAGAAAAAGCAACAGAGAACTTAATAATGAGAACTTTTATGTTTGTATGCAAAGTTCGCATTGTGAATCATACTTATTTTGCATAATATATAGGAATTAAGTTAAGGAGAGTCGAAATAAACAACGCCACAAACGTTGTTAAGTATGAGTTCGATGCGCACTTCAAACTTTCGAGCAAATATGATTCATAGACAATAAACTTGTGTCCAGCAGATCTTTTTGAACTAGTTTGAGAGCTTTGGAATCAAAAATTGTTTCAAACCCATTTAATTTACATTGATCGACTGAACGAACTAGTGCAAAAAGAACTGTTGGGCACAAGTCCAATAGACTACATTGCAATAAGTATGAGTACGCATAGGTACAAGAAATTATAAGTCACGATTCAACTCTACTCACTTTTTTACTACTCATTGTTGTTCTCTGATCTGTATGTAGGTATCCTTATTTGAAAGCATATTCATTTTAAATCTTAAAATCTTTAACTTGGCGTGAAAAAGCCACAAGTTCAAAAACCATAACATGACAGCATATAATTTGCATAATAATAAAAAAAAACAGCTAAAACCAAATGAAAATACAATTGAACCAATCATTATGTAAAATAAACTTGAAATTTTTATAATATGGCAGTGGTCAAATCATATTATTGTTTTGTATTATTTATTGCGTTCCGGGATTGGGGAAATAAATCAGTTTTAAAGCTGAAGAAAAAATTTGAATTCCTCATTCAGTTGTTAAAGTATTGATTCAGTGGCTTAGATATTGTTCTCCGTTTAACTTACGCTCTGATTTTATATATCAGGATACATACAAATTAGAGCTGTTAAATTTCGATTACGATTAGTAATCAATTAGATTACATTCTAAAAAGTATTGTAATGATTATATAATTGCCTTCAAAAGAATTGCTGATAAATAATTGATTACGATTACTAATAATCGAAAAGTAATCTGAATTACTTAAAATTACTAAAAATAATCAAAAAGAATCAAAAGTAATCAAAAAGTAATCCCACTACTTTCAAAGATTACTTTTGATTCTTAATAAATAATCAAAAATAATCAAAAGCAATCCTTAGAAGTAATTGGATTATTTTTTGACTACTTTTGATTCTTTGTGATTATTTTCCATTATTAGTAATCGTAGTGAATTAGTAATTGTGCGAAACTGAATATAATCCTAATTTAATCATTACATCACCTTTACAATAAAAGTAATCAAATTAGTAATCATTACGATTAGTAATCATTACTTAACAGCTATGATAAAAATTTGCTAAAATAAAATTAATTTTGTTTATTTTATGGTTGAAAAATATTTTTGTTAGAACAAACAATTGCAAATACAAGCAATGAAATGATATAAACTGTCTAAAATTTCTCCTTGACGGGCGCTTTTAAAACTTAAAGATTCTGATATTTCTCAGTTGTTTAAATGAAAGTTTATAACATAATAACTCTAGTTGTTCTAGGAAATTTTTAGGTAATGGTAATGATGATCTTCATTAGTAACAGTCCATCAAAAAACAAGTAAGAGTGCTATATTCGGCTGTGCCGAATCTTATATACCCTTTACCAACGTACGTACATATATATAGTATACAGACACGTACATACATATTTGTTTTGTGAAAAAATTTATAATTTTTTAAAGTTTCCATCTTTGGAGCTATAATTTTCATTTTTAAAATTTCATACACCAAACTTTTCTTTCAGAAGCATAAAATATATTCAATTTATAAAGAAAAAGAAAAAAATTTTTAGACCTATTTAATTTTACATAACACAAAATGTGTAAGTTTTCCAACCCTGGAGTCATAATTTTGGATTTTTCTGATTATTGATACCAATCTAGTTCTTTAAAAAATGCATAAAATATGTTAAGTGAAAAAAGCAAGAACGAAATAAGTAAAAACTTAGTTTCATTTAATTCCTTTAATATTAAAAAAAATCAGTTAAGTGCGACTTTGAATCGCGCACGAAAGGAAGGTTTTTTGCTTTTTTGAAGTTTTTTTCAGTTAAAACGATTTTTTCAGTTTTGTCGCTTTTTTCTCGTTTTGGCGATTTTGTCTGTTTTTGGAGGTTTTTTTCATTTTGGCGATTTTTTTCTGTTGTTGGGCTTTTCTTCATTTTGGAGATTTTTCTCATTTTGACGATTTTTTCTGTTTTTTGGGTTTTTTCGCGATTTTTTTGGCGATTTTTTTGTTTTTTTTTCGTTTTGGTGATTTTTTTCATTTTGGCGATTTTTTTTCATTTTGGCAATTTTTTTCTTTTTTTTATGTTTTTTTTCATTTTGGTGATTTTTTTCATTTTGGCGATTTTTTTTTCATTTTGGCGATTTTTTTTCATTTTGGCGATTTTTTTCTGTTTTTAATTTTTTTTTTCGTTTTGGCGATTTTTTTTCTTTTTTTGGCGATTTTTTTTCATTTTGGCGATTTTTTTCTGTTTTTTAGGTTTTTTTTCGTTTTGGCGATATTTTTCATTTTGGCGATTTTTTTCATTTTAGCAATTTTTTCGTTTTTTTGCGATTTATTTTAGTCTTAGAAATTTTCTTTTAATTTAGTGCTTGTTTTCATTTTGGCGATTTTTTTCTGTTTTTTGGGGTTTTTTTCGTTTTGGTGATTTTTTTTCATTTTGGCGATTTTTTTTATCATTTTGGCGATTTTTTTCTGTTTTTTAAGTTTTTTTTTTCGTTTTGGTGATTTTTTTCATTTTGGCGATTTTTTTTTTCATTTTGGCGATTTTCTTTCATTTTGGCGATTTTTGTTTTCATTTTAGCAATTTTTCCGTTTTTTTGCGATTTATTTTAGTCTTAGAAATTTTTTTTTAATTTGGTGCTTTTTTTCGTTTTGGCGATTTTTTTTCTGTTATTTAGGTTTTTTCTTTTTTTTGGCGATTTTTTTCATTTTGGCGATTTTCTTCTGTTTTTAAGGGGTTTTTTCGTTTTGGCGATTTTTTTTTCTATATTCTTATGAATTGGACAGGCTTAATGTTCATATCGCTTCTTAAGCCAAATTACATGTGATAATTATTAATGAACAAATAACATCAAAGTTAGTTGCAAATATTCTGACAACAACACATAGTTGAACGGAACAGCCAGCCGTTTTCGAAGGCCACTAAACCTTCCTCATCAGCGTTCTTCTGTGTTTTGGTCCACTGTGTGTGGTGTCAGTTGATGTAGATGTCTGCCTTATATACGAAACTTTTTATTGCAAATGGAATATGTGAATTGGTTTGATTCATTGCATTTTTCAATTTGCTCATATATATGTTAGGTCATGAAGGCTCAAAATTTACCATCTTCCATATATATTACAACAGTCTTACCATTGTCGTTTTGTTCCTTACTAACTATGTACATGTTTTGTTAATTTGCTTATTTTTGTTCTACTTAAGACAAACTTTTTTGGTTTGTTACTATTAAGTATATTTTTAATTTTAATTTTTGCCACAAGCCAATGACTATTAATTTTAGTTAATTTAATTATTTTTCGAACTGTATTTGTTTCTATATTCTTATGAATTGAATAGGCTAATGTTCGTAACACTTTTTAAGCGAAATTACATGTGATAATTATTAATGAACAAATAACATCAAAGTTAGTTGTAAATATTCTGACAACAACACATAGTTGAACGGAACAGCCAGCCGTTTTCGAAGGCCACTAAACCTTCCTCATCAGCGTTCTTCTGTGTTTTGGTCCACTGTGTGTGGTGTCAGTTGATGTAGATGTCTGCCTTATATACGAAACTTTTTATTGCAAATGGAATATGTGAATTGGTTTGATTCATTGCATTTTTCAATTTGCTCATATATATGTTAGGTCATGAAGGCTCAAAATTTACCATCTTCCATATATATTACAACAGTCTTACCATTGTCGTTTTGTTCCTTACTAACTATGTACATGTTTTGTTAATTTGCTTATTTTTGTTCTACTTAAGACAAACTTTTTTGGTTTGTTACTATTAAGTATATTTTTAATTTTAATTTTTGCCACAAGCCAATGACTATTAATTTTAGTTAATTTAATTATTTTTCGAACTGTATTTGTTTCTATATTCTTATGAATTGAATAGGCTAATGTTCGTAACACTTTTTAAGCGAAATTACATGTGATAATTATTAATGAACAAATAACATCAAAGTTAGTTGTAAATATTCTACGGCTGGCTGTTCCGTTCAACTATGTGTTGTTGTCAGAATATTTACAACTAACTTTGATGTTATTTGTTCATTAATAATTATCACATGTAATTTCGCTTAAAAAGTGTTACGAACATTAGCCTATTCAATTCATAAGAATATAGAAACAAATACAGTTAGAAAAATAATTAAATTAACTAAGATTTTTTTTTCATTTTGACGATTTTTTTCTGTTTTTTAGGGTTTTTTTTCGTTTTGGTGATTTTTTCATTTTGGCGATTTTTTTCATTTTGGCGATTTTTTTCTGTTTTTTAGGTTTTTTTTCGTTTTGGCGATTTTTTTTCATTTTAGCAATTTTTCCGTTTTTTGCGATTTATTTTAGTTTTAAAATTTTTTTTTAATTTGGTGCTTTTTTTCGTTTTGGCGATTTTTTTTTCTGTTTTTGGCTTTTTTTCATTTTGGCGATTTTTTGTTTTTTGGGGTTTTTTTCGTTTTGGCGATTTTTTTCATTTTGGCGATTTTTTTTTTCATTTTGGCGATTTTTTCTGTTTTTTAGGGTTTTTTTCGTTTTGGTGATTTTTTTCATTATGGCGATTTTCATTTTGGCGATTTTCTTTCATTTTGGCGATTTTTGTTTTCATTTTAGCAATTTTTCCGTTTGTTTTTGCGATTTATTTTAGTCTTAGAACTTTTTTTTAATTTGGTGCTTTTTTTCGTTTTGGCGATTTTTTCTTGTTTTTGGCGATTTTTTTCGGTTTGGCGATTTTATAATTTTTTATTTTTTCAGTTTTACCGTTTTTGACAATTTCAAGAGTTTTGCTCTTACGGTTTCCAAGATACAGCAAATAGTCAAAATTACATAGTCAAAATTGCATTAACTGATGGAACACCCTTTAATTTAAATTTTTTTAAATTTTAGTGTTAATTTTTGTAGTCTGAATAAAAATACACTAACCTTACACATTTCAAGTGTATATACATACATACATACAATTGTATGTATATTACACGGGATTTTAACATTTTTCGTTGCTCGTTTTGGAACACCCTTTAATTTCCAATTCTCATGTATTTGTTGTTGTAGCGGCCAAAGGTCTACATACTGTGTCCAAATTTCAGGTCTGTAGCTCTTACGGTTCTCGAGAAAATACTAATATAGTTTTAGACATAGTTAATTTTACATAACACAAAAAGTTAAAGTTTTCCAACGCTGGAAACGTCTTTTTATTTTTTTTTTATTTTTTTAATTTAAAATTCCAATTTTAGTCGTACTGAAGTGTAAAATATGTACATTTATTAAAAAAAAATAAAAATTTGTTTTCGGGAGTTACTTTTATATGGCAAAATGAAGTTTAAGTTTTCCAGCTCTGCAATCGTCTGCCCGATTTTGCTGAATTTCAATACCAATCTATTTTGGAAAATTTCTGACACACCAGTCCAAGAACGAAGTCTCTAGCTCTTCTGGGAGCTTCGGAAAACCGATTTCACGTACAGACAGACGGACAGACGGACAGACGGACAGACGGACAGACGGACAGACGGACATCGCTTATTCGTCTTCCCTATGCATAAGGATCCAGAATATATATATTTTATGGATCGCTTATTGATATTATAGAAATTACAAACGGAATGACAAACCTATATATACCCTTTTACCATTTTTTTGGTAAAGGGTATAATAAATGAACGCGTTCAAAATGAAGTAGTGTTTCATGATTTCTTGAGCATTTATTTCTTTGACTACCTTCTGAATGGCATCGTAAATAATGCTATAGTTTTTAAACTCATAAAAATGCATGCGATAAATATTTATTGAAGACTAAATGCAATAGTTACACCAATGCCCCAAATCTTTGGGGGCCCATAAAATAAGTGAGTGACTTGGGGCAAAACTGGGAGACTCGGGTCTTTTAATTTTGGTCAAATCATATATTTTTTGACAATTTAAAATTTGGACAAATTCACTTTAGTATACAAGCAAGCTGATGGAAAAAATTCCTGTGGCGGCGAAGCAAAAAAATTTACTTCAAGCCGCCGGCTACCAACAATTTTTTAAAAGGACATTTTTATATAAAACAAAATTTTTGTAGCAAAAAAATTTTATAATAATATTAGTATGATGTAAAATTTTTCTCAAATTAAACTAAACAATGCATTTTTTACAGTCACACTACATTTGAGAGCCGTAAAAATCCATTTATTGGGCGACGGCTCGAATTTTCAAAAACAACGCCGGTGATTTTATCTTGTTTTATGATATCATAATTCTGATTTGCTGCTTGTCACAGATTTATCTGTTGCGTTAAAAATTCTATTAGCCCGCAAGGGCTCGGAAGTGTCAACAATTTACTTACAATAGTAGTTTGCTACCGTTTGGCACAAGCCCTATGTAGCGTTCTTGGAAACAATTCTGATTTATTTTTTGAACATTTTAATTTATTTAACATCCCTAAGATAGGCAATACATTTTAAAAATTCCTAGTACTTTTCTTTTGAAAGTCCGTACTAGCAAATGGAAATTTCTTTATGAAATTTAACAAACTGAATTTCCGTGAGTATTTTTTTTTCATACAGTTCCTATGGGAACCTGAATTTGCATAAGAACTCCGTACCAGGCTTAAATTATAAAAGATTTTCATTAGTGTAAAAATAAAATTTTTTTGTTTCCAATGAGACACATATTTTTTTACTTTCATAAAGTTTTCTTAAGATATTCATAAAATATATATTTTAAGGAAATATTTGTTAGGAATCTATTGTCATTAGTTTAAATTTAATAAAATTGTTCATTAAACGAAAACAGAAAGGTATATTTTGCCTCAATTCTATTCTAAATCAGCTAGCTTTTCGTTAACAAATAGAAAATATTAAAGAGAAATCTGTTGAAGAATCCTTTTTTAACACAATCACACACAAATAACCCTTATCAAAATTCTGTTTCATTACGTTATAAACATGTTAAAAATAAAAGTTTTTGGACAATAATAATAATAAAGACATCATAATAATGTAGACATGACAGTAACTTGGACACGTTTTACTTTTACAGACAATTCAAAGTTAATATCTCGAGATATTCATATAACATACATATGTTTGTATATATGTATGTATGTACATATATGTATATACATGAATATATATGTATATGTACGTCAAAACATTTTAAATATGACTAACATATTTGGAACATTAGAAAAAGCCTTGCAGTGTATTTAATAAAGAAAACCTAATGAAGGTCCAAACGAGAGGCCGAATTTATTAACCCTTTATGGCGCCATGTTGCAGATATGTAAAAAAACATTCAATGCTTTAAAAAGCATCAAGTACAGGCAATTGTAAATTTTATTTTAATTCGTTCTTCATAAAAAATTGTATCTGTTACATCACAATAGATTTAAAATAACCCAAGGCAAATTCATAATACGTGAAGTTTTGGAGGCGGCGCAGCTGACTTAAATTATCGACGGCTTGGCTCAGCCGGCTGAGAGCCATCACGACGCAGATCTCTGCTTTTGTATTTCCAATCAGCTGCTTTTGACACACGATCCTCCCAAGGCAACAACAAAATACCATATTGTTTTTATTATTTGTGCTTTATTGTTGTGTTAACTTTACCTGCCATGAATTTGCCTTGAAATAAGTCAGACGATTTTATTAACCCTTAGACGCACACATAGGTCTTGCCAGACTTTTTAAACAGGTTACTTACTTTTGGATGACTAACCCCCAGTTTTTGACTGGCTAATCAAACTGTAATTATTTTTAAGTTCTAATTAAATACGAAATTGTGTTTTTGAGTGCATAATTAAATAATAATTAAATACCCAACCTTGTGTAATTAAATTCTACTTAAGTTTTATGAACGTACCATATGTTTATTGAAAACATACACTGACATCATGTGGTCAAGTTGAAAACATCATGTGGTCGGGTTAAGAAGAATTTCGTTTAGATTTCAGAAATATATAACATATACAATACAAAGTTACATATTATGGAATAAAGTAATAGAAAAATGTATTTTAATGTTCGTTTGATTTCATAAAATGAGTTTTTATGCAATTTTAATTTTCTACATGTTTATAACCTAACTTTTTTAACAGCTGTTCTTTAGAAGTTTTGCAGTGCTGCCGTACTTTCAACGTAATTTAATAAGAACTTTAATTAACCACTGAAAAAATTAAATCGTATTTAATTACAACTTAATTTTAAATAAAAATTAGCTAATTACGTACTTAATTATTAAGTTAAAAACTGCGGGTAAACTAAATACTAAAATCCGTGTGGGCATATTTGCCTCAAATCTAAAAGGTTAAATTTTTTGTTTTTATTATAGACATTATGGTACTTTTTCAAAAGGAAACATTTTGGCAAATGTATTAAAACTGATAAGAAAAAAACATGTTGTTATTTGCTACTCAAAGAAAAGTATATTTAAAACTCAGTTCCTTATACTCGTATTCTCAGCTCTGTGACAAAATAAACATAATAACAAATGACAATTTTTACATTGATTAAAATACAAAAATTGTAATTTGTTATAATTTTGTTATTTGTCACAAGGTTCCGAATAAGGGGTTAATATTTCTTTAGCAAAATTTTGACCACTTTACTTAGCAAATATTGGTGCATTTCTTAAATTCTTAATTGAAATATATACCAGATAATAAATATCTTAGGGATTTAAACTGGAAAACCCTAAGAAAGAAATGAATGAATAGCACAAACGAAATTTGTTCACCAATACATTCGTAACAATTTTATATTGACTTCAACAGTGACAGTCAACTGACTGCCCATTTCATTGACAGCGCTGAGGAATACATTTATCAGTTAGAGTTGCTTCACCTTAACATATATTTAGAGTGGAATATCTAATGTCAATATTCCAAAATTTTTAAACCGTTGCAATTTATTGTAAAACTAGCATTTTTTCCACTTCGTTCGCATTTTAATAAAAATAATATAAAAATTATAGTAATTATCAGTACATCAATCATGTATGCTTGCTCAACTCTGAAGGGTATCTCAGTCAATATTGATTAGTTGGAGTTGATCAGTCAATTATGATCAGTCAAACGTGACTAAATACTTATGCTATCATTGATTCGTCCAAAGCAATGTATATGTAATATACTCTGAAGAAGTTGATTCGTTAGAGAAAGAGGTGCACTATCACAAGTACACAGAAGTTTCCATAATCACAGTTCTCGTTTTGCCCTTAGTAATTTGATAAAGACTGTGTTCTATGCAATGATGATTATATCTTTCATGACTACCGATCAAATGACTGGTCCATTGACTGGTACGGTTCTTGTAGGGTAGCTTCCTAACCTGAATAAGTTCCATAGGTTTTTATAGTTTTTATTGGAGGTTGGTTTTTGGTAACTCTCCCATTTTCTCAAGTCATAGGACGAGCACGTTTGGATAATTTTTTACCAAATTCTCTGCAGGTTATATAAAAAAAAAATTATTGTCAACAATATTTTGTATAAACAGTTTGTAATACCCTTCCCCAAAAATTGTAAAAGGTATATATATGTTTGATATTCAGTGTTTAATTTCCACAATATTCATATGAGACAAATAAAGTATGTATATTCTGGGTCCTTATGTATAGGGAAGACGAAAAAGCGATAGCCATCCGTCCATCTGTCCGTCTTATGTAAGTTAAATCGGCTTTTCAAAGCTTCCAGAAAACCTAGAGACTTCGGTCTTAGATTGGTGTTTCAGAAATATTCCAAAATAGATTTGTATTGAAAATCAGCAAACGGTTTCAGAGCTGGAAAACTTAAATTCTATTTTGCCATATAAAAGTAACTTACTAAGACTAATTTTTCCTTTTGCTCAATAAATTAAACATATCTTATGTTTTTAAAAGAAAAAGATTGGTGTAAGAAATCAGAAAAAATTTTAAAGGATGATTCCAGGGTTGGGAAGCTTACACTTTTTGTGATACATAAAAGTACCTGGGTCTAATTAATTTTTTTCTTTTTCTTTATAAATTATATATATTTTATATTTTAGAAAGAAAAACCGCACTTCCAGGGCTGGAAAATTTTAATTTTTATACCCTTTACCAACAAAAATGGTAAAAGGGTATATATAGGTTTGTCATTCCGTTTGTAATTTCTATAATATCAATAAGCGACACATAAAATATATATATTCTGGATCCTTATGAATAGGGAAGACGAATAAGCGATGTCCGTCTGTCCGTCTGTCCGTCTGTCCGTCTGTCCGTCTGTCCGTCTGTCCGTCTGTCCGTCTGTCCGTCTGTCCGTCTGTCCGTCTGTCCGTCTGTCCGTCTGTCCGTCTGTCCGTCTGTCTGTACGTGAAATCGGTTTTCCGAAGCTCCCAGAAGAGCTAGAGACTTCGTTCTTGGACTGGTGTGTCAGAAATTTTCCAAAATAGATTGGTATTGAAATTCAGCAAAATCGGACAGACGATTGCAGAGCTGGAAAACGTAAACTTCATTTTGCCATATAAAAGTAACTACCGAAAACAAATTTTTATTTTTTTTAATAAATAAACTTATTTTACACATCAGTACGATTACAACTGGTATTTTAAATTAAAAAAATATAAAAAAATTAAAAAAACGTTTCCAGGGTTGGAAAACTGTAACTTTTTGTGTTATGTAAAATTAACTATGTCTAAAACTATATTAGTATTTTCTCGAGAACCGTACGAGCTACAGACCTGAAATTTGGACACAGTGTGTAGACCTTTGGCCGCTACAACAACAAATACATGAGAATTGGAAATTAAAGGGTGTTCCAAAACGAGCAACGAAAAATGTTAAAATCCCATGTAATATACATACAATTATGTGTATATACACTTTTTATACAGACTACAAAAATTAACACTAAAATTTCCAAAAATTTAAATTAAAGGGTGTTCCATCAGTTAATGCACTTTTGACTATGCAATTTTGACAACTGCTGTATCTTGGAAACCATAAGAGCAAAACTCTTGAAATTTTCAAAAACTGTAAAACAAAATAATCTAAAAATTACAAAATCGCCAAACTGAAAAAATCGCCAAAAACAAAAAAAAATCGCCAAAACGAAAAAAAGCACCAAATTAAAAAAAATTTCTAAGACTAAAATAAATCGCATAAAACGAAAAAATTGCTAAAATGAAAAAAAAATCGCCAAAATGAAAAAAAAATCGCCAAATGAAAAAAAATCGCCAAAATGAAAAAAAAATCGCCAAAATAAAAAAATAATGCCAAAACGAAAAAAAACCTAAAAAACAGAAAAAATCGCCAAACTGAAAAAAAAATCGCCAAAATGAAAAAAATCGCCAAAATGAAATAAATCGCCAAAACGAAAATACCCCAGAAAACAGAAAAAAATCGCCAAAATGAAAAAAAAACCAAAAAAAATCGCCAAACTGAAAAAAAAATCTCCAAACTGAAAAAAAATCTCCAAAATGAAGAAAAGCCCAAAGACAGAAAAAAATCGCCAAAAAGAAAAAAACCTCCAAAAACAGAAAAAAATCGCCGAAACGAGAAAAAAGCGACAACACTGAAAAAATCGTTTAAACTGAAAAAATCTTCGAAAAAGCAAAATAGCCTGCCTTTCGTGCGCGATTCAAAGTCGCACTTTACTGAATTTTTTAATATTAAAGGAATTAAATGAAACTACGTTTTTCCTTATTTCGTTTTTGCTTTGTTCACTTAACATATTTTATGTATTTTTTAAAGAACTAGATTGGTATCAATAATCAGAAAAATCCAAAATTATGACTCCAGGGTTGGAAAACTCACACTTTTTGTGTTATGTAAAATTAAATAGGTCTAAAAATTTTTTTCGTTTTCTTTATAAATTGAATATATTTTATGCTTCTGAAAGAAAAGTTTAGCGAATGAAATTTGAAAAATTAAAATTAAAGCTCCCAAGATGAAAACAAATATGTATGTATGTGTCTGTATACTATATATATGTATGTACGTACGTTGGTAAAGGGTATATAAGATTCGGCACAGCCGAATATAGCACTCTTACTTGTTTTGGATATTATTGTCCTGTGATCCTTTTTTCCTTTGTTCACTTAACATATTTTACATTATTTTTAACAACTAGATTGCTATAAGCAATCAGAAAAATTTAAAAGGATGATTCCAGGGTTGGAAAACTAATTTTTTTATATAAAAGTAACTAGGCCAAATTAATTTTTTTCTTTTTGTTTACGAATAAAATACATATACTTTGTGTTTTAGAAAGAAAAAGCTTAGCATAAAAAATTAGAAAAATAAAAAATATATGTAGCTCCAGACCTGTGGAAAACCTAGACTTTTTCTGGTATATAAAGCTAAATAAATAAAACTAATTATTTTTCTGGTAATTAAATATATTCTATATTTTAGAAAGCAATAAATTAGTATTAAGAACCAGAAAAATCAAAATTGTTGTTCAAAGGTTGGAAATTGAAAAATAATTTTTTGGTAAAAGTTATAACCAAAAATAATTTTTTTTCATTTAAACATGTTTTATGTTTTATGAAGATCTTAACTCAACATTTTCTATTTGTTAAATTTGTAGATAGATATCTCTTTTAATGATTAACTAGTAGCACGGTTTTTGAACATTTCGAGAGCGAGTTAACAAGGGTTAATTTTTTGGTATTGTATTGACTTGACGTCAATGTTGAGAACAGGAATAAGGGTTAGTATTAAATATTTCTTAAGTACAGAGTGTAGAATAAACTATTCAACTATTGCCAATACCGAAAATAAAATATTTGAATCAAATTCATTAGTCGATAAATACCGATAGGTCACTTACTGAAAATTATAATTTTTTTACAAAACAAATATGTATGTACATATGTACTTATACATGGATCTGTATAATTCATATACGTACGTCAGGGAAGGCTATATGAGATTTGGTACAGTCGAATATAGCATTTTTGCTTGTTTATATTTTTCGGACAGGCGGACTGGTGGATATGGTAGCGAATACAATAAAGTTGCTTGTCACCGTTGGTGTAGGGAACTCTAAAAGAAAAATTGGCAAAAGTATGTCAAGGAACAAAAAAAAGTGTAGTAAATTATTAATTATTTTTTAAATATTTTTTGCACAAAACGCAAATCTTTGCTTGGCATTAAAAAGCACAGAAAATAGTGACAAAAGCACTAAGTTGACAATGCTGATCAGTGTGTATGTTGATAACGTTCGTAGCAGTGACATTCACTCAACCAATCCGCAAGTAACTAATATACTAAAAAAAATTTTGTGTAAGACTCTTACTTCTAATTTCTAATCAAAGATATTACAAGCCATCCAATTTGTAAGCAAATACTTTTTCTTTATTTATTTAGCCTCGAAAGTATTTTTTCACAAAATAATAATGATCATAATAATAATAACAACATAAACTAATTACTCCTAAAAATCAAGTCATATATTTATTTAATGTTGACAGTCATCTCTCAGTTCTGAATCAAGAAAATTTAAAAGTTTGTGTGCGTGTGTGTGTTAATGTGCCACTTAAACTGACTGACAAGCACACTTTTAATGTTACTGTAGTTATCTATTTATCTGCCATTCCATGTTTCCTCTATCTACTCAATGAGATTAGCAATTGTAGCAGCAACAACAACAACAACAACAACAACAATAATACGAACATCAGCAATTGTAATAAAACTAATTTCTATTTCTAAACCTACACTGTGATTAGATTTTAAATCTACGTGCATGAATATGTTTGCATGCAAGTGCGTACATATGTATGTACTTATCTATTGAACTCTAGATATACATATATGTAAGTATATATGGCTGTAAGTTCGATATTTATGTATTTTGTCGAGTACTCCCACTCCACTTTTATACATGTGTGTGTGTGTGTGTGTGTGTGTCTGTATATTTGTCAGCTGACTGTCTGTATTTCTAAATATTTCTCATCGTTGACATGAGTAAACACTAATTTAGTTTGTATGCTATTGACACACATTAACTATTGATGCACACTGTTCTACATACACGTATTCGTACGGCAATGCTCAGCATTCAACGTTGACTGAACTGTGTTACAGACTGCAATAAATATTTATGTACATATGTACATACATATGAATTATACGAAGGTTGCATTAGGTTAAGCCAAAGTATTTTAAATACGTAAAAAAAAATATGAATTGAAGTACCCCAGCAAAAAACTTTGCCTACTAGAATGCAAAAAAGTATATGTACTCCTCAGTCGTAAGTACTTACAATTTGACTAGATAACCCATTATTTTTGTTTGAGAAGTTCAAAAAGTATGCGATACCCTATACTTTTTGCCTACAAACATGCAAAAGTTAATATATTACTGATTGCCTAAAAGTACTCAAAATTTAATGGGTTATTTTGTGCTTACAAATATGCAAAATTGTATAGATTAAATTTTGCTTAAACTAATTCTAAATTAATTTGCCAGTTTTTCTAATTAAAATAATTTTCACGATCAATAAATTTTTCTCTAGATATATGTATTTCCTTATTAACTGGAAAGCACTACAATAAGTACTTTCACGTAATGATATAAATAAGTTCTTATTTTATTCATTACAAGGGAGTCATTATTATGCACATAAAATAATTACATCAAGAAGTATCAGTCATTATTTTGTAACCCATTAAAAGAGTACTACCCATTACTAAATTTCGAAATTTTTTTGCTGGGACGTAACCAAAAAAAAAATATTAAAAGCAAATTAAAGCCTTTACGTACTATGTATGTAAGTGTGTTCGTTTGAGGCACTTCATAAACCGAACACGTGGACCAATTTTGATAACCAATCAATTTGTCTTAACCCTGGGAGTGTCACTAAAGATATGGCAGCAGTCAAAATTCAAAATGGCGGCCAACAGACGCCACTTTGTAAATACAAAAAAATCAAAATGCGCATCATTCGACAGGTATTTTAAAATCACTTTTAGATTTCTCTTATGATTTTTCATTTCCAATCACCATTTCGGATATTTAAAGGTTCAAAGTGGGTCGCAGTGGGGGTTTTTGGTTTTTTTTTAAATTACTACTTGTTTAAGAAAACTTTCTGCTTTTAACTAGAAAATCAGGTGTTTCGTTTCCAGGAAAAAGTTTCCTTATCGAACTCTACCTAGAGTTTGATAATTATATGAGAGTCACCATAAATAGGGGAAAAAAATTTAAATACTACCAGGATTGCCTTCGTAGCATTGTACTAGCTAAAATATGCTGCACAATAGAGATTTTTTTCAAGTTCACTTTAAATTACTGTAACAACTAGATAAATTTGTAAAGTCTCATAGAAAACATAATAATTGCACATGTAGATACAAGATACTCGAATATATAAATTTATCATTGCGTTTGTAATTTCTAAAAAGTAGTCAATTGAAAGCTAGAGATAAGCAATATTTAGAAAAGAGATAGTATTTAAATATTCATGCGAAAAATGTTTGCTTCGTTAACCGATACATTTAAGTCAAATAGTTGCTCTACTAAAGTAAAATACAATTCATTGTGAAGAATTATTATTTATTATATAAATAATTCTTTGTGGCAAAAATAAACCGACTTCAATGAAAACATCTGATAGAAGAAGACAAGAAGAAGTAAGTGAAATTTGAAATTAATTTTTAATGGGCGTGCCTCCGCCCATTTTTAAATTCAAGATTAAGTGTTTTTCAGAGCTCAGGATGCGTGTTAAGCCTTCTAAAAATCGAAAGAGTAGAACCATTTGAAATAAAATATAAAATTTTAATGGGCGTGACTCCGCCCATTTTTTTAATGGAGCATTGTGTCTATTTTAAAGCTCAAGGTGTGTGGTAAGTTTCTTAAAAATCTGTTAAATATTATAATAAATTTTAATGGGCGTAACGCCGTCCATTTTTAGGGTTCCGTACACCAAAGCTGAAAAGGAACCGTATTGCTTTCGCTACGCTGTACGTCTGTCCGTCACAGGATATTTTCTCTACAACCGTAAGAGCTACGGATCTGAAATTTGGACAGAGTGTGTATACCTTTGGCCGCTACAACAACAAATACATGAGAGTTAAAAATTAGAGGGTGTTCCAAAACCAGCAACGAAAAATTTTAAAATCCCATGTAATATACATATATATATACACTTGAATTTTGTAAGGTTAGTGTATTTTTATACAACAATTAGCACTTAAAATTAATAAAATTTGAATTAAAGGGTGCTCCATCAGTTAATGCAATTTTGATTATGTAATTTTGACAAGTTGCTGTATCTTGGAAACCGTAAGAGCAAAACCCTTTAAATTTTCAAAAACGGTAAAACTAAAAAATCAAAAAATTATAAAATCGCCAAACCGAAAAAAAATCGCCAAAAACCAAAAAAAAAATATCGCCAAAACGAAAAAAAGCACCAAATTAAAAAAAATTCTAGAACTAAAATAAATCGCAATAAACCGGAAAAAATCGCCAAAATGAAAATAAACGCCATAATGAAAAAAATCGCCAAAAATAAAAAAAAAAAATCGCCAAAACGAAAACAAGCGCCATATTAAAAAATAAAAGTTATGAGACTAAAATAAATCGCAAAAACCGGAAAAATCACCAAAATGAAAAAAAAATCGCCTAAATGAAAAAAAAACAGAAAAAAATCGCCAAAATGAAAAACAACCCCAAAACAGAAAAAAATCGCCGAAATGAGTAAAAGGCGACAAACTATAAACCGAAAAAAACGCAAAAAACGCCACATTAAAAAAATGCTCAAAACCGAATGTACGGAACCCTTCGTGCGCGAGTCAAAGTCGCACTTTACTGAATTTTTTCAACTTTCAAATTGTGTAATTACAAGAACCAAATTTCTTTTATAGGTTTCGCAGCAATCAAATAATTATAATATCATGACATTAAATTAAAAAAATGTGGGCGTGTCCTTGCCCACTTTTTTTATGAAGACCAATGGGAAGCTATACTTGCCCAGACAAAAAAAGGATTTTTACAATCGGTCTAAAAAGCACGGAGTTATGAAGTAACACCCAAAAAAAAAATAGGGAATTGTTCAAATTGTTAACCTTCTCCTTTTGTTTTTTGAAGTCGGGTCGTTGTGGGTTATATGCAATCTATCATTAATATATATCTATGGCAAAAAGGAAAAAATGCTAAACTAATTTTAAGTTAATGCCACCGCTCTACCCCTGAGCCAAATCTCAATTATTTGGTTAATATTTCAGAAAGTTATAGCGCAATGACCTTGCAGCTTATCTTTTTTCCACTTGTAATCTCATTGCGAATAATAGCTTAATTAAGTTTATACTTTAGCATATTTCAAATTTAATGTATTATTTATTATATATAGAATGATGTTTTTTTAAAAAAAATAAATGAATACCGAATTTACCAATTTAATTGTATGAGTAAAAAATTTCTGAAAATCGACTTAAAAGCTTGAAAGTGCTCTACTGTAAAACAGTAAAATATGATTTAAGCATTTTTCCTTATTGCCACAAATATATGTACAATGATTAAATATTTTTATTTGCTATAGTGAAGGAATTCAAAAGGTTGTATGTATTAGACAATATCTTTCTAAATTTTTTTTTAAATAACTTTTTTTTTGTGTGTGAAAAATGTCTTATAGGATACATATAAAAAATATTATTTTAATAAATGTGCCTTTTAGCTTCAATATAATTGCAGCATATAACATTTTTATGTAGAGTGTAAAAAGTTCGCCTCAGTCGAATTCAAAGTGTGTATATAAGAGTATTTTTACTTGTTTACAATGTTAATTTCATTTAAAATTTAAATAAATGAAATTGACAAGATGATTGTGAAGTAGATTTAATTAAATTAAATTTCTGAGCTATATAAAATATTAACTGCCTTATACCTGATTTACATTAGGTATTTTTTTTATGAAATTTCATGAATTCTGTTGCACGAAACTTTATATTTTTGCTAATTGCAGCGCTATAAAAGAGAATTTTATATAAAAAAGGACATCGAATGAATCTCGGGTGCATTTTCGGCAACTTTTTTGATATGAAAGGCTCCTAGAGGCCTTCTATTAACAAATAAAAAATTTTCATGCAACTAATTTCATGAAAAAAAAAATGTTTAATGTAAATTAGGTATTAATCATAAAAAATATTTCTGTTTAATAAGAGGTTTATGAAACAAATTTTCTGCTACTTTTTTTAAGTCACTAAACAAAAGCTAATCAAAATGGTTCAGAACTTCCCATGTTGCACTTTAGGTATCAGAGCATCTCATGAGGTTATTTGTACAGATCTACAATTCCAAATACAAACATATTTGATAACAACTGAAAACTGATTTTTGTTTAAATATGTCCAATTTTTAAAACATCTAAAAGTTTTTTGTATTAACTTGTAGTCTATTATCAATTTCTCAGAAATTGCATGCATTATAATAAAAGATTATATTTAGACTCACTTCATAGGTCGATTTCTCTTTGTATATACAAATTAGTCAAGGGAAACAAGTCGGCGTGCTTTTGATTTTTCTACTAAATATACAAATAAGACAAGCTTTCAGAAATGGTTCACACATGGTCGACATGCAGTCGTACGTATAATTATAATTATTGGTTATATATATCAAATTATTTAATAATTATGTCCGATATACTCTGATGGAGTTAACTATCAACTGGGTACACAAATTTTTTTTATAAATTGATTATAAAGTAAATGATTTATTTTGAAAATATAACGAATATTTTATACTGTTCTGAACCCATATAAAGTCATCTTGTGTCTACAGTGTAAAATCCAACACCATTAAATTGTCACTAATTAAAATATTCAATGAATTTGTTATTTTAATACTCTGTGTTTTTTTATATACTCGTAATACGAGTATATGGAAGTAAAAAATAATAAATAAATACGAACTTAATTCAGAGCATGCATGAGAAAACAACAGATGGATCAGATGCAGTGCTGCCAGTTATCTTTACTCGTACATCTTATCCCCCCAGTTTTCGGGTTTTCATTTGACATACCAACAACAACCCCGAACCGGAATATTATTATCCCCAAATTTTCTTGTACAGGGAATTTCACAATTTAAACTATCTACCTTTATTTTATAAATGAAAAAATGAGCTCTGCTTTCGTAAACAGTTTATTTGAAAGTGTAAAATTTATGACATTAATTAAAAAAAAAATTACAAGGTTCAAAATGCCAACAGAGCTCAACATGGCATAAACATTAAACACATTCTCCACATCAAGCTACGGACTTCAAAATGTCATATGTGAATCATTCTTTTAACAACTGCAAGGTAATATGGCGGCAGGTAGTCATCCATGCTGATTTTGTCGTTCTAGGCCAATTTACCCCTTGTTTCTACAACCCAGGCACTTGACTTGAGTAAAATTTTTATATGAAAAGTAATAATTTTTTTGAGTGATTTTCATACAAATTTTCTAGACGTGCCATCTGTATGACTCCTGGAAACAGGATATTGATTTATTTAAATTTTTGTTAGCGACAATGAGCAAATATAGTGTTGCCAGTATAATACAAAGTGTTTAATGCAAGATATCGTGCAATTATTTCATAATATTTAACAGAAATAACATCCCGAAATTCATGTAAAAAGTAAATTGATTAATTTGTATACCTTTGCGTGATATAAGTACATTTTAAAAGAATATTTAAAGGTGGCACCACTGAAATATGTATTTATACTTAAATATCAAGTCGTGCTGCTATGAATTTGTTTAATGCAATAATTGTGCTCGTTTAACGGCAGTTTCGCAAAACGTCTGGTTACAAATTGGTATTTTTTTTTTAATATTAGCTTTAAAGGTTTAATAAGCTTGTTGCTGTTAGATCTGGCGATATGGAAGGCAAGTTCCAAGCAATTTCTTGCTTAAAATCTTCATCATTGCCTGAGTTTTAAGAGCGGTTGCTCTGTTTTGCGGAAACCAACAATGAGCAAGACCCAACGCGGACTATTTGCGGTTACGGTAAGTAGTCCGAGCAACTGCTGCACCAAGCAATCGCTTCACTGCATTTCAAGTGAATTTTCTGTATCCCAGAAGTGGAAATTTCGTTTATAATAACAAAAATTAAACATTTTAAAAACCACCGATATATGTATCTAGAAAATATGTAATATATTCTAAAAGGCTGAACCAATTTTCTTCTACAAAGCTAAAAACTCTCTCTATCAAGTCACCTTTCAAACAAACAAAATTATATCAAAATCGGTCCAGCCGTTTGGTCTGTACGTAACACGGACAGACACACAGACACACAGATACACAGAGCCACAGATACACAGACACACACTACAAACTTATAACACCCCGTTTTTTGGTAGGGGGTTAAAAAAAGAAAACTAAAAAGTATCAATATATGCCCTAAAAACCTTAAATATGCTCTAAAAACTGAATAAAATTCTAAAAATATGCGTATAAGATGAAAATATACAAAAGCATGCTATAAGGGGTAAAATATGCACGAACAAAACGATGCCAAAATTCATAAAAATTTCTGAAAGGATAAATATCTTGTCCCCGCATTAATACATCAGACAAGAAAAAACATGCAATTGCATATTTGTGGTTTCTTATTGATTTTTTTAATAAGGAAATCTTCTTGATTTTATGAGGTGTCTTGTTATTTCATATCTATAAATAGACACAGAGACACTTTTTTCATGATCTCTTTCATTTCTGTATAATAATGTTTGCACAATAATTTCAATGGTTATTCAGGCTGCTTGTTAGCATATTGGGTAGAGTGTTTGTCTATCAGATAGAAGTTCGCTGGTTCAATACTTGGTGAGTAAGTTAGTTAAGAATATAACCTAATGTGTATGCATGTATTAGGGATGGGCAAATGAAAAAAATGTATCGATATATATCGTATCGATATTTTTGAATGGTATCGATATATATTTTTTGAAAACATCGATATTTCGATATATCGATATTTTTGCCTACAAATGAAATTTCACAAAAACCGCAAGATTATACGGTTATCCGTGGAAGATCAGTCAACCAGTGCGAGCGAGACGAAAAACTCTCGAAGGCCAAACAACAGACACAAGCCTGACCGCACTTAAGAAATAATTACGATGACGCGAAATGATGTTCTTCAACCCAGAGCTGCTTATCGACTGTGGTAAAAATTAAATTTTTTAAATTCTTAAAGCACAATCACAGTTTATTTCGAAATGTTTTTATTTTAATTATGTTTCCACTTGCAATTACTTAACAGTTTGTTGATTTTCAGAGGTTGAACCGAAACAGAACAGGGGCCCGTTTCTCAAACCTACAAGTAACAAATTTACAAGTAAAATAGACACAAAACTACAACACTTACAAATTTTAGTTAGCTGATTCGTAACAGAACAGAAAATAAACAAGTAAGAGTGCTATATTCGGCTGTGCCGAATCTTATATACCCTTTACCAACGTACGTACATATATATAGTATACAGACACGTACATACATATTTGTTTTGTGAAAAAATTTATAATTTTTTAAAGTTTCCATCTTTGGAGCTATAATTTTCATTTTTAAAATTTCATACACCAAACTTTTCTTTCAGAAGCATAAAATATATTCAATTTATAAAGAAAAAGAAAAAAATTTTTAGACCTATTTAATTTTACATAACACAAAAAGTGTAAGTTTTCCAACCCTGGAGTCATAATTTTGGATTTTTCTGATTATTGATACCAATCTAGTTCTTTAAAAAATGCATAAAATATGTTAAGTGAAAAAAGCAAGAACGAAATAAGTAAAAACTTAGTTTCATTTAATTCCTTTAATATTAAAAAAAATCAGTTAAGTGCGACTTTGAATCGCGCACGAAAGGAAGGTTTTTTGCTTTTTTGAAGTTTTTTTCAGTTAAAACGATTTTTTCAGTTTTGTCGCTTTTTTCTCGTTTTGGCGATTTTGTCTGTTTTTGGAGGTTTTTTTCATTTTGGCGATTTTTTTCTGTTGTTGGGCTTTTCTTCATTTTGGAGATTTTTCTCATTTTGACGATTTTTTCTGTTTTTTAGGTTTTTTCGCGATTTTTTTGGCGATTTTTTTGTTTTTTTTTTCGTTTTGGTGATTTTTTTCATTTTGGCGATTTTTTTTCATTTTGACAATTTTTTTCTTTTTTTTATGTTTTTTTTTCGTTTTGGTGATTTTTTTCATTTTGGCGATTTTTTTTTCATTTTGGCGATTTTTTTTCATTTTGGCGATTTTTTTCTGTTTTTAATTTTTTTTTTCGTTTTGGCGATTTTTTTTCTTTTTTTTGCGATTTTTTTTCATTTTGGCGATTTTTTTCTGTTTTTTAGGTTTTTTTTCGTTTTGGCGATATTTTTCATTTTGGCGATTTTTTTCATTTTAGCAATTTTTTCGTTTTTTTGCGATTTATTTTAGTCTTAGAAATTTTCTTTTTTTTGGCGATTTTTTTCATTTTGGCGATTTTTTTCTGTTTTTAAGTGGTTTTTTCGTTTTGGCGATTTTTTTTTCATTTTGACGATTTTTTCCTGTTTTTTAGGGTTTTTTTTCGTTTTGGTGATTTTTTTCATTTTGGCGATTTTTTTTTCATTTTGGCGATTTTTTTCTGTTTTTTAGGTTTTTTTTCGTTTTGGCGATTTTTTTTCATTTTAGCAATTTTTCCGTTTTTTGCGATTTATTTTAGTTTTAAAATTTTTTTTTAATTTGGTGCTTTTTTTCGTTTTGGCGATTTTTTTTTCTGTTTTTGGCTTTTTTTCATTTTGGCGATTTTTAGTTTCTTGGGGTTTTTTTCGTTTTGGCGATTTTTTTCATTTTGGCGATTTTTTTTTTCATTTTGGCGATTTTTTCTGTTTTTTAGGGCTTTTTTCGTTTTGGTGATTTTTTTCATTATGGCGATTTTCATTTTGGCGATTTTCTTTCATTTTGGCGATTTTTGTTTTCATTTTAGCAATTTTTCCGTTTGTTTTTGCGATTTATTTTAGTCTTAGAATTTTTTTTTAATTTGGTGGTTTTTTTCGTTTTGGCGATTTTTTCTTGTTTTTGGCGATTTTTTTCGGTTTGGCGATTTTATAATTTTTTATTTTTTCAGTTTTACCGTTTTTGAAAATTTCAAGAGTTTTGCTCTTACGGTTTCCAAGATACAGCAAATAGTCAAAATTACATAGTCAAAATTGCATTAACTGATGGAACACCCTTTAATTTAAATTTTTTTAAATTTTAGTGTTAATTTTTGTAGTCTGAATAAAAATACACTAACCTTACACATTTCAAGTGTATATACATACATACATACAATTGTATGTATATTACATGGGATTTTAACATTTTTCGTAGCTCGTTTTGGAACACCCTTTAATTTCCAATTCTCATGTATTTGTTGTTGTAGCGGCCAAAGGTCTACATACTGTGTCCAAATTTCAGGTCTGTAGCTCTTACGGTTCTCGAGAAAATACTAATATAGTTTTAGACATAGTTAATTTTACATAACACAAAAAGTTAAAGTTTTCCAACCCTGGAAACGTCTTTTTAATTTTTTTGTATTTTTTTAATTTAAAATTCCAATTTTAGTCGTACTGAAGTGTAAAATATGTACATTTATTAAAAAAAAATAAAAATTTGTTTTCGGGAGTTACTTTTATATGGCAAAATGAAGTTTAAGTTTTCCAGCTCTGCAATCGTCTGCCCGATTTTGCTGAATTTCAATACCAATCTATTTTGGAAAATTTCTGACACACCAGTCCAAGAACGAAGTCTCTAGCTCTTCTGGGAGCTTCGGAAAACCGATTTCACGTACAGACAGACGGACAGACGGACAGACGGACAGACGGACAGACGGACAGACGGACAGACGGACATCGCTTATTCGTCTTCCCTATGCATAAGGATCCAGAATATATATATTTTATGGATCGCTTATTGATATTATAGAAATTACAAACGGAATGACAAACCTATATATACCCTTTTACCATTTTTTTGGTAAAGGGTATAAAAATAGTTCTGTCTTCAGACTTATACCCACACAAACCAAATTTGGCATTTAGCTTAGTTAAGTTAGGTCACCTTATAGATGCGCCTTATTATGATGAAATTTCTCTTTTTTTCTTCGCATCATTAGCACTGATGCCAATATCGTACAGCTAAAAACCGGCAAAAAGTTGTAGAGCTCTTAAAAATATCGAAACCCGATACTCGTAAACAAGAATCGATGTATCGATATATCGGTTTTTGAAATATCGGCGATATATATCGATATTTATTTTCGCAAATATCGATATTTCGATATATCGATATTTTTTGCCCATCCCTAGTATGTATGTATGTATTTATGTATGTATATATGTCCCTACCTCTTGTTTTGTGTAGTTGCTTTTTACTGTTTTCTACCTAGCGCGCTGTTTCCCTGAGTTTGATATCAATTTAGCTCGCATTTTTTTCGAATTCAGGTTATTTTCTGAAATTAGTAATTCTGAATTATAATATATACTCATTTATAATTCTTTTAAATCGTGAATATCACTCTGTTAATACGAAAATTTTTTCACATAACCTTAGCATCGTCGACTTCAATTTCATAAAACGCGCATATCTCTGGGAGGTAACATTTTTGGGGCATGGGATCGGTCTCATTCGATGCTCAGATGTTGTCCACAAAAAAAAAAAAGTGAAAATTGATTTTTTTACCCTTAGGTCCCTTTCTCTATGCGCTGTCACATACATATATAGATTTTTCATACAAAATTGTCCTAAAATGGATTTCAAATTCATTTTATTCTTTTATGATTATGGGCGTATATGTGTTATTGAAATTAGTTTTTTAATTGTCAAATAAAATGTCTTTAAAAAGATTTTCTGCATATTTAAAAATTTTCAACATACTTGATAAATTTCATTTTTTGATGATTTACATTTCCCATTTGGGAATGACAAGCGTATGGCAACACTGAAAAACCTTTACATTTATTTAGTCTCTTTTTTTTATAAAGTTGTAGAATTTTGTATCTTTGAGATTGCATTTAAATTGTTTTTGTTTTAATAAGCAAACGTACAACAAATGAGATCGAGGTGTAGTTGGCAAATTATTTGATTGGCATTGAAAATTCAGTTTAGTTTTTAAAGCCGGGCAAGTAACAACATCAATTCAGGTTTCATATACTTTAAATAGAATAAAGCTTTTAATATATAGAGCAATTTAATTGTGGACTTTAACGCAAATGATTTTTTACTTTTGTTTTAAATAATTCAATTAATATATAACAATATAACAAACATCAGATAAAAGTATTCAAATTTAAAAAAAAAAATGGGTGATGAACTATTGGTAAGATTTGAAATAATTATTTTGCAAAACAAAAAAGCAACTCGTATTATTAAAATTTGTTAATTAACCTTCATGTCATGTTATCTGACAATAATTACATATTTCCCTTTATTAATTTAAATTATATTGAAAATAAATTATTAAATAAAACAACATGTGAGTCATGTTATAAATGCTTTATATATACATATGTACATAGTCAGCCTTTGCTGCAAGAATGCCATAACGCAAAAACTAGTTTATACTTTTGAATAACACGTAACAACTTAATAATAATTTAGCGTATAGTCTACCACTCAAGAGGTGAGTATGCAACATATAGATTTGTTTAAAAATTTTACGCATGAAAAATAACGTTATGACGTTTAATTCTGTGATATTAATTGAAAATAGCATTTTTTTAAGTTATGCCATTCTTGCAGCAAAAGCTCGATATGTAAGTATGTATGATATTTGTATCTGCTTGTTTTGTTTAGTGATTCACTGCTTGTTTGGTAAAAGTATTTTATTTTTTGTGCACATCTTCTTCATACCTGTTTGTGTTATAACTACGTTACAGTAAAGTACGGTTATAACGAATTCAAATACATTTAATTTTTAATTATCAAAAACTGCCAATATAAGCTTTGTGGTTTAAAATAAATACAGTAATTTTGTTATTTTATTTCAAATGGAAGTTTATATTCGCCATGATACATACATACAATGTAAGTTATTGAATTAAACTAAAGTTTAACAAATATTTCATATCAAAGAAATACTTTTTTTAATGCTGCCTTGGAATGCCTCTAATAAAAACTATTAAATTTTTTGCTTCACGTAGTTCATTATATCTAGCATTTACTGTAACTATGAATGTATATGTACGTATGTCACATTCACCTTAACTCTGGTGTTTTTATTTCGCCGGCTTTTAATGTATATTTTTTGTTCATTGTTGTAAATTGTATTTGTTTTTTCTTCTTCTACACGAAAAATTACCGCCAATTAATTAATGGCTTTTTGTGTTTAACATAAAGTCACTAATTCAGTTCTTTTTTTTTTACTTAAAAAAGTTGTTCAACTAATTTATTTAAGATTAAACACGAACAATTCAAAAGTTATTTTCGTAATTGAATTCTGCAGTGGGAAAAATTTAATTAAACCAACTGGAAGTTTATCAATCGTTTTTGCATAAGGGGAATGTTGCGGCCTACAACGGGTTAATAAAGAAATAAATGAATTGTTATTAACCCGTTGTGGGCCGCAACAGGGATAAATCTTAAATTGTCAGGTGTTCAATAGATTTATTTATTATGAATGACTATCCCACCAACACCAAAATAATAACGCGTAATTGAAGTGTACGTTAAAATCGGGGTTTATATGGAAATTTGCAGCTCAATGTACACTTCAAGCACACGTTATTTTTTTTGACGCATATGGGAGTATATCTACTGCAAAAATTTTGTAGACATTTGATCCAAACGTACACGCAAAGAAAAAATATGGTTGAGGTAACCATAATCAAACAGCAACATACTATGATTGAATTATATGGTTGCAGTCCAATCATATTATTGTCAATAGAAAAACAAAGCTTAAATAATATTATTATCTGAGTTAATAATAATATTATCTACAAAAACAATTAACTTTGTTATACCTAATCTTAGTATTGTAAATATGACAACACTATTGTTAGATGTGATTAAAATATAATTCAGACTTACCATACCATGATCTAATATTATAATAATATTGTTAAATACGACCATAGTATTATTTTATATAATAATATTATTTTGTTTTTTTTTAATCATATATTTATTGGTAAATTTTTTGTTTAAAACAGCTGTGCGTTAAATAGAAAATAAATTAATATTGTTGAAATCAAATGTATATTTAGAAATTTATACTTACATGTGTGTATACACGAAATACAGACACATATATATAAAGAGATATACATACATACATATGGACATATTATTTTTATTTATCTACTCTTTTGTTTATACTTTTTTTATTTATTTAACACAAACGAAACACTGAACTGACAGATGTTTCTGAAAAAGATTTTTTTTAAAACTTAACATAGTATGGTTTTGGATAACGTTATATTGCTATTTACATCATATTATTTTTACACAATAATACAAATTATATTGTAGTCAAAAATTTTTAACAAAACTATATTGTTAAACTCTAACCATATCGCACTTTCTATGAATATAATAATGTAATTATTAAATTCAAACATTACTTTGTTTATCGTAACGTAATTAATGTTTAAAACAACAATAACTAGTTTGCAGCGACCACACATTTGTTTCAGAGAACATAATACTGTTTTCTCAACCATACTACAACCATATATTTTCTTTGCGTGTACTCGTCCTATGACTTGAGAAAATGGAGGTGTTACCAAAAGTAGTCAGTAGTATATGGTGAAAAAAGACATCATACTGTAAATGGTTACATAATCTCAATTGGAAAATAGTGAAAAAAGGTATATCGTACAAATTGTTATATATTCACCACTTTCGGCATCTATCGTCTTATCTTTTTGTCAATTTAATTATGACTCGGTCTAGTATTTTATTAAGCCGCACTAAGCAATTTCAATGTGGTTGTATCCATGAAATAAAATGTTAATTATTGCCTCCTATGAGACTGTCAAGTCACTCTGGAACCAGTGCCGTAACTATGCTTAGATATTAACCTAAAATTAACTGTTATTCGAAATTTTGAAATTTGAGTGCCCTTGTGATCAAATGAGCAGTGTGCAACCCTGTCATGCCGTGCAGTGCGAGATCGAAATCCCAAAAAAAAATCTGCAATATCATTGTATTTGTAACGACAAAAAAATTGTATAAATTTTCATTGTTACAGTATAATTGAATGACATTTATATATATGTAATTTATATTACTATACACCAATTAGGTCTCAACGAGATAGTTCAGCGACAAGTCACAAGATGCATATAAAGTATAGTAAATTAATCCCATGCCAGGCCATCCCCATGCACGTTGACTATAAAAATTAAGGTCCTGGGTTAGAGCCCGGTCTGCGACAGTCATAAAATAACAGCACCACGCATTTTTTTGATTGCATTAGTGTGCATTTATATCAGTTGTTGTAGGAAAGTCCAAGTGATGAAGGCATAGACACTGGCCGCCGAACTACTCCTGCTTAAGCGAGTACTAATCCTTATGTAACATTAGAGCGCCTTTATTTGTTGGCATTGGGTAGCAGAATGATCGGCGAAGTAAATTTAATACTTTTTATTGACACCAGAGGCGCTGCAACATCGCATTATTAGAAACGTACAAAAAAGCAGGGTTGTAAAATAATGAATCTTTCCTCTATTTCTTTCTTCACTACCACCTGTCTTCTCTATTGCTATCCCTTTCCAAAAAAACATAACAGACATTCATTGCCTGAGTGTTAGTTTTCTTAAAAAAAATAAATAAATTTCTGGAACATATTAACCCTCTAGGTCCCTTACTCCAAACTATACTTTTTGGCTCCATTCTAACAAATAATAAAAAACTCCCCCAAAAATGGGTGGGGGAGTTTTTAAAAATGTTTCCCATACAATTTTACTAAAAAAAAAAAATATGCCAAAAGTCGACAAAATTCTGTGTTCGATTTAATAAAATTTTTTTTTTGACAGCTACAGATAAATGTAAAAGTAGTTTATTTTATTTGAACATTATTAAGACAAGTTGGCAAAATAGTTCAAAAGTTTAATGTAAAAATAAAATGTAAGGTTAAAAGTTATTTATGGAATATTGCAAATATATTTTCATAAATACAATAAATTCGTTGTTTGGTTGCTTCTAACCATCTAGGAATTCTAAAATTATATTGTTTTCTTTTTACTTAATAAAAATTTTAAACTAGCTTTGTACAGCTGCTAATTTTCATATCGAACACGAAGAAATGTTTTTTTTAACACATAATGAACAAAATTTACATTAATATTAGTTCATTGTCACTTGGCTTGCCACAAGATAAAATTTAGCCCTTCAATCCTTAAAATTTTTGCAATTTCTAAAAATCAAAATATACCAAAAAATTTTCCAATTCGACCAATTAAAAAAATAACAAATTCAGTGTGAACTGCCCTAATGTATTCAGGAAATTACAAGTGCTTAAAAAACAGCATTATAAATTACCTGAGGAAATATAATTCAGCATAATATTGCAAACACTTGACCTTTTGTTTGCTGGGTAGCTTTTTCACCTCACTGATACGAATATGCCTTAGCACATGCGAGTTTTATGTTACGTGCATCTATTAAATTAAATACACTTCAAATATTGAAATTTTTATTAAATTTCAATATAGAAATAGATATATAATTTTACAAGTGAAGACGAAAAGCTACTCCCAGACGATGTTGTCAGATTTTTTTCAATCTATTGCGCCAAATGAATTTTAAAAATCACCAAAAGTCACCAAAAGCTATTTTATGTAGTTTTTTTCTTAATAAGCATTTGATAATAATTTTTTTCATATAAAACTTTTATTTAATATACATTTTAATAAAAAGTTAGTTTAGGTTAGTTGGATCAATTGTGAGTCCCTTCTATTACCCATTAAAAGTGATATATACCCTTTCACCATTTTGTACCCAGAATTGACCCTATTATCCGTCATTAAGCCACTGAATTCCCGTGATAAAGCCCCTGATGTCCCCTAGCTTACACTTCCCGATATCAGTAATTCTTTAATGGAAACGTCTGCTAACGTTTCAGCTTAAGGCAGTGACAGATAATATGTTCAATGGTTTCTGGTTCCTCTTCAATCCCACACATCCTTTAAAAATCTAGAGTGCCAGTTTCCCAAATGTTGGTTCTTGCTCTAACCAAGCAATGACCAGTCAACGTGCCTATTAGAATTTGCAGCGCCTTCATATCCATGTTTAGTAGCAGTTTGGATCTTTCAGAGTCAAGTTTTGGCCACATAGCCCTCGATACTCTACAATCCTCCCTACTTTGTCATGCACTGTTGGTCCTGCTCACTACCCAATTACTGAGTTCCCTATAGTAATCACCGGTATCGGTAATTTCACCGATCTGTCACATATTCCCTCATCTAACGCTGACCTTATTCTTGCCAGCTCATTGGCAATATCATTTTCCTCAACACCGCTTTGGCCAAGAATCCAACATAGTCTGACACTATTTTTATCAGTAAACAAGTTTAGGGCTCTCCTACGGTCACTAACAAGTTTTGACTTGACATGCTGTCCCTTTAAAGCTTTTAGCGTCACCTGGCTGTCGAAGCAAAATGTTACCTGCTCAGCTTCAGCTACACTCCTGGCCACCAGTTCCCTGGCCCTTAGGATTGCCAAGATCTCAGCCTGGAAAACGCTGCATTCATTCGACAGTCTGAAAGAACTACGAAAGTTTGTTCTCCAGATATAGACACCAGTACCTGTGCCTTCCTCAACTTTTGACCCGCCTGTAAAGACCGCACTACCCTCATATACATAGCTTTTCGAATTTGACCCAATAGTCTCTATCCGGAATTACCAGTGCGGGTGTTCTACTAAAATCAATGCGTATAAAAATTTAGCAGAAAATCGCCAAAAATTATTTCTTGTAAATTTTTCTCATCCAAATTCAAAACGTATTAATTACTATTACGACTATTTAGTCGTATTAGAAAAATTATCAAAATCAAATTGTTCTAATTACTTGCAGAGGCGTCTTGGTTGGATTCATTTTTGAAACTACTCTTTCAACAAACAAATTTTGCTGAATTACAATAATTTTGAAGTTCAACTTTTACCCAATTTACATTAAGCATTTTTTTCATGAAATTAGTTGCATGATTATTTGCCAAAAGGTGGGCTGGAGAAGCAATTTACCTCAAAAACGTTGCCAAAAATGCATCAGAGGTTCATTCTACGTCCTTTTTTATATTAAATTCTCTTTTATAGCACTGGAAGAAAGTTGAAAAAGCACGACATATCTGAAAACCCTGCTCCCAGAAAGAAAAGGGAAACCTTTTATTTTTAAAATCATCAAAAGATCATCATTTTATGAAGACTTTAGCGCACCAATAATTTTTAGCATTTATGACTTTCAAATGAGAACTAAGCACATTGCACCTTCTAAGGCAGTCAACAACATAGAACGTTTTATCACCAGTGTTGGCAGTTTGGTATTTTTGGGACTGAATTTGGGGTACCGACGTGTTTTATATTTTTGATGCAAAGTTTTAAAAATGGTTTGGTGACAAACCAAGTCTCCCAATAAAATACAAGGCACCGAGAATTTTTGTCTTGCAATTCAAATATCTTTAAATAAAAGCAAAGTTCATATGTATTAGTGTTCAATAGGACTTTAGTTCAGAATAAGCATCAATATTATTGTTTTTTTGCCAAAGAGAATATGTAATTATTTTGTACATTTTCTTTTATTTCCTTGCGCATTTCCGCTTTTACTTTTATGAATTGTTGTACAACTAAATTTTGAACGTCGCATTTCGATTTTAGCAAATAAAGTCCTCTTTGTCTGAATGCACGTGTGTCCCAGATGTATACTTGGCCTTAGTTGTTGTAAAGCTATAGCTATTGTACTAGTGCCATCATCTTACTATTGCACCATCGCATTCACAAAGTGAATTGCGACACTCATCACGGAATATGCACATACAAACTAAAGTTTCCATATCAAAATAAAAATAAAAAAATCCTGGGAATTCCCGCATAAATTTCCCGGGAAATTTTTCCCTGGAAATTCCGTATGAAAAACACTAGTGTTCAAACACAAGGAATGACTAAATGTTTTAGTGTATTGCAAATTTTATCTGGCTGCATGTTGGAATGGGCAATATAATTTCTTTAAATAAACATTTAATATATACTTTAAGGCTGTGATATACATACATACATAACTAATTATATAAAATTTCTTTAATAGTTTAAAAAGGTATGGGTTGGCAAACTTTTGTTGATTATAATGTTTTTACTCAGTCTATGCCACCAAACGTTGCAAGCTAAATCTGTAAATGTAAGTATCACGTATGTATATCAAATTATGTTAAGGCTATAATTTCAATAAATATATAAAATTTAATGTAAATTTTAATAAACAAATACATACACACATTGGACAACTGGAGTGTATAGAAAATAAAATCAACCAAAAAAAAAAAAACGAATAATATGGGAAAATAGTAATTTTTTAAGATATAAACAATATAAGAGCAAATGAATTATATAAACGCATTTTGTATATAATAAATTATTACCTTTGTTGATTAATTTATTCCATTAACAGACATTTTTATAAAGCAATAAAATCTACAGCTGATATTTAGAATGTACAAAAATATTTTATATTGTATATATACCTTAATATTGTACAAATTCCATGTGGCTAATTTTTGTGCTCTTGCTGTACAATTTGTTCATATTATTTGGTAAGGATATTAATCTTTTTTAATGAAACAAAACTATGTACAAGGAAATATATATACTCGTATATAATTTTCTTACTCGAGTATAAAACATTAATAAAACACTTTGTTCTTACGCTTAATTAAAGTTTTAATGAAAGGCCGCTTGTTATAAATTGTTTTTATTACTTCCTATATTTTACGTCTGTCTGTCTGTTTGTCTGTGTGCGTTCGTGTGTGTGTGTGTGTGTGTGTGTGTGTGTGTGCGTAATCTGCTATAAATTCAACTCAGTGTCTCATATAAATAATTTTAAAACAAATAAGCAACTGTTAAATTGCGAATTTTAAACTTCAGTGCGCAAATTGTTTTAAGGCAACAAATGTAAAGGCTTATTATGATTTTTCGCATATTCAATTGGCTTTTATTGTTTTAATTTTTGTACGTACAACCAGGACTTTCAACAGCTCGAGGCAAATGCTGTAAATAAATCAATTCAGGAATTATCGGCCGGTGGCATGGATCCTATATCGAAGTTACGAGCTCTTTGCATTTCACGTGGAGCTAATGGAATTATTGGTTTGGGCAGGTAATTTAAGAAGACATAAAAAATTTTATTCATGTACATATATGAATTTAGTCATTGATAAAAATAATTATTTTCATTGACTTTAATCAGACTGTAGTAATTGGTTGCAACTGTTTTGCTTCGGTACTCAAGTGTAATGCAAGTTTCAAGAGCTGAGAACTGTAGTAATTTAAATATAAAAAGGAATATATACATATATTAGGGCGGGTCGATTTGTATGGAGGCAAAAAGATAGCTCAAATTGCAAGGAAATCGTATTCTAGGGATCCAAATAAGAAATTTTGCCGCAGGAACCATACCTTTAAAATGTATTTTAATGTCCCGACTTTTGATCTGAAGGGTCAAATTTCTTAAAGGTTCAAATTTTGAAGAATCTCCCGCAATAATTTTGGAGGACCGACCCACCTATGCCAGTGGCACAGCCCTTGGAACCACCCCTGGGGTGTTCCCCATACCAACATTTGTGAGTTTTTGAAATATTTGTATGGGGAACCCCCGAGGGGTGGTTTCAGGGGGTGTGCCACTAGCATAGGTGGGTTGGCCCTCCAAAATTAGTGGAGGTCGATCATACACTTTGACCTGATTGAGGAACTCTAAATGGGTCAAAGTGAGATTTTTCAAAATTTTACCCTTCAAGAAAATTTGACCCTTCTGATCAAAAGTCGGGACCTGAAAATACATTTTAGAGGTATGGTTCCTTCGGCAAAGTTTCTTATTTTGATCCCTAAAATACGATTTTTATTGTAATTTGTGCAATGTTTAAATCGACCCGCCCTAATATACATACATATATGAAAAAAGCATTTAATTTAATATATAAACAGATGTAATTCACAGTAGTGGATTACTTTTTTTTTTTAATTTTAACTCCAATTACATTGTGGAGCAAAAAAAAGCTTTATTCGGAATAATGAGTTGTTTCCTACTGATCCCGGAAGAGACTAAAGTAAAAGAATTTTTTTTAATAAAAAACTAATAATGAAATAAATTGGCTTCTTTTTTGGCATCTAATTGGTCACCAATAGGTTAATATTTTCTTAGATTTATGCAAAAATGCCTGTCTTTAGCTTCCCCCTCAATGTGGCAAAAAAAATTTCAAATTTTAAAAGTTATTAATTTCGCACGGAAAAAGTAGGTGTTTGAAACATAGTGAGTGCATAGTCGAGAACTATTAAATTACACTAACATTTTTGTAACATTGCTGATATTTCAGCGTTTTATTAAGTCCTTTTTTTCGGTAGCACTGATGCTTGAGGTATGTTTGAGTAAAATACTCCTGTATATACTCGCGTGTAGCCGAATAAATACTCACAGTATTTGTATACTTATGTATATCATTTTAGCTACAACAGTGCATAAACTTTACTTAAAGCGGTTTGGGCTGCATAATTAAAAGAATGTGTTTATAGTTATATGTACATACGTAGCTATTCAGTTTTGAAGAGTATGTTTGCTTATGAATGTTGTCTCACTTCTCAACTGTACGCATTATTAGTTTTTTTTTTCAAAAAGTACTTACTCAAAACGAGGGATATGGTTGACAAAAAATTTCACATAAATCATTTTTTTCTAATAACTTCAAGAGTCTATATTAGATAAATTTTAGCTACTCAATGATTCGCAAAAAAAAAATAAAATAGAAAAATGTAGCGGATGCCGCAAGTTTCACAAAACTCTGTAGCTAAGTCCTCGTCCGAGGTTGTCAATGAACGGGGAAAGAGGAATGGAAAAGGGTACTTTGTTTCATGTAGACGAAGTTGTTGTTGAGTACGACACTCTCGCCTCATTCTCATGAAAAATATATGAGAAAATGTATTAAGCTGCAAAACAAAAACTTCACAGTGTGGACTTGAATGCAGTTTCAAAAGAGAAATCAAAAATGTTTGGCAGCAAATGTTTCACCGTATGGACTAGGACTAATCGTCAAGTTACATTGATGTCCTGCAAGGTCAACCGATTTCCATACAACTAATTTAAATGAGAGTCCAATTTTTTTTTCATGCCAGTTACTTAGTTGCTAGCAGGTGCCAAACACCGATTTGAAAAAATTCTGAAACTTTGTATGTGGAGGCTTTTTAAGTTCATGGATTCAAGTCAATAAAAATACATCATGTAGATTTTAAAAAAATTTCATTATTTTTAACACGCTTGTGCTTTTAAAATATCATCAAAATTAAGAAAAGCTCAATTCGTGTTTGTACAAGTTTTAAAAGATAATTTGCTTTAAGGTTTTCGTTTCTTTTCTTTTTTATAACAAATAGGATATTCCGTAATATGGATGATGATGGCAGTAAAGCTTTAAATGAATATGAATTCACAAAAGGTATTAAGGAAATGGGCTTGGAATTAAGTAATATTGAAATAAAAGATATGTTTAAAAGGTATTAAAAGAAATGTTATTTACTTATTTAAATTTAACGAATTTTTTTTTCTCTCTCATTTCATTCAATATCTGGCAAACAGCTTCGATGAAGACGGCAGTGGTTCTGTAAATATGACAGAGTTTTTGCTTAAATTAAGAGTAGGTTTTTTATTTTTTTATCTTGAAATAATATTTCTTTAGTAATTCATAAGAAATATATTGAATTACCTTGTGTATGCTGTTGTTGTGATGTCGGTTTGGTTTATTTAATTTATTTCTTCCCTCCTTCCTTACTTACTAACTGCCTGCCTGACATTCTACCTTTGCTCCTTTGTATTTATACTCGTAGTATTTTGAAAAAAATTTTTTTTACTTTAACAATTATTACAATTTCAGCCACCCATGTCAAAGGCTCGTTTAGATGTAATTGATAAAGCCTTCGCTAAAATGGATAAAACAGGTGATGGTGTCATTACCCTGGAAGATTTAAAGAACGTTTATACGGCTCGTGAGCATCCCAAATTCAAAAGTGGTGAAAAGACTGAAGATGAAATTTTAACTGACTTTTTGCATAATTTCGAAGGTGGACGTGGTAATTCGGATGGCAAGGTAAATGAAGTTTTTAATGAAGTTTGTGTCTTACAATTTAATGATAATTAATTTATTTCTGATTTATTTATTTTTTTATTTCAGGTAACCAAAGAGGAATTTGTTAATTATTATGCCACAATTAGTGCTTCCATAGATAATGATGAATATTTCCAATTAATGATGACAAGAGCTTTTGCTATGGATTAATTTAAAATTTTTCTAGTTTTTTTTATTATTATTATAAAATATTCTATTTATCAAGTATTAAAGTATTAAGTTAAATGCAAATATTTCTAGTGTTTTAATACTTATTTATGTTAGTTAGAGTTTAAACTAAATTATGAATTTTAGTAGATATTTTTCTCGGTTTTGTGGTTTGAATATCATCTTCGTATTCCAGTGTATTTTATAAAATTAAAAAAGTTTTGGCTTGATTATCAAAAGAACTAACTAATTTAAAAAAAAAAAAATCAATGTGAGTCCGATCACAGGGGAGATGTGTAAACATCTAAATAGTAATGAAATTTTTTTTTAATATTGGGTTGTGGTTACTAAAATAAGATACATTTTTGACTCTACTGTATTTGAAAATCTATGAAAAACTGCATCTATAGTAGTGGAATTATTAGTTGTGGGGCTTTGTGGAGAATTGCTCATATGCAAGTGGAAAACGTCAAATAAAAATTTTGATAAAGCTTGCGACTGTGGGTTTGCAAAATTTTTATAAAAATCTCCACCCATAATAATTGGCATGAGATGGAGATTGTTACCCAATTGTCGTGCACCAGCTTCAGTGTAAGGCAACAGTACGTATGTAATGAAGATGTGTTATAATATAATATTATAAATTGTTTATAAAGACTGCTATATATCTTTTAAGCAAATATTTGACTTTTAAAACGCTTTTTTATTTAAAAGTGTATATATATTTTATTTATTTTATATTTTTTAACTTTTTAACAAAATTATCCCGATTGACAACACTATTACACTTCACAAGCAATTTCTATTAAAATTAACATTGCTCCTGAAGGTATGCTTTAAAATTTAGTTGAGTGTATTTCTATGCAGCTATTAAGTTTCTCTGTACTTCTTGTTGTCCGTATGATTACACTAATACACTCATACATAGCTCACACGGATTTGATAACGCATCGTACATCTTACTCAACATTTGTGATTGTATTGTGAAAAAGCTTTTTAGATGGTAGCATATAGATGTTTAAACATAAAAAAAACAGCCTTTCCAGTTGATAGTGGAATCAGGGATCAGCAATAAGTAGTGAAAAAGTGAGTAGAGTTGAATCATGACTTCTAGACTTGTGTCCAACAGTTCTTTTTCGTTCAGTTGGACACAAGCCCGTTTAAAAACAACTTTTGCTTCAAACGTTCTCAAACTACTTCAAAAATAACTGTCGGACACAAGTCTAAGACTTTTATTATTTCTTGTACTTATGGGCACTCATACTTGTCCAACTTCATATCCACTGGAAAGTTTGAAGTGCGCATCGAACTCATACTTAGCAACATTTATGACGATGTTGATTTCTACTAACTTTAGCTCAATGCCTACCGTCGAGTGAGCTGAATCAATGTAAATAGTATAAGTATTATATTTATTATTATAATTATCCCTATCCAATTTTTAGCGAGAGCCATTGGAAAAATAACTTTTCACAAAACTTAGTTTCATGCCATTAAAGACCATGATAGGCCATAGTAATGAGAAAATAATGTACAAAAACAAATATGGTTATAAACAATTTTTCCGAAAAACCATAAATTTAAAAGTTACGGTGTCGAAAGTGTTTATACTGAAGATAGATGAATTTTTGGGTGAAAAGTGCAATGAGCATGGCCGGTTTGCACTCTATTAGTGCAATTTTGACACAGATGTATTTTTTTATGGCCAGTCAATGAGAAACTGTCGCTGGAGTGAATAAAATATATAGTTTCCTCAATTTGAGTTGTCCATATGTACCAGAGAAAAGCAATGAGTAGTGAAAAAGTGAGCAGAGTTGAATCATGACTTATAATTTCTTGTACTTAGGCGCACTTATACTTATTGCAATGTTGTCAATGAATCATATTCACTCTAAAGTTTGAAGTGCACATCAAACTCATACTTGTTGGTTTCGACTCTCCTTAACTCAATGCCCATGGATGATGCAAAATAAGTACCATTCACAATGCGAACTTTGCATACGAACACTAAAGTTCTAATTATGCTGTTATGCGTTTCTCTGTTGCTTTTTTGTTAGTTTTTTTTTTGTAGAAATTGAAAAACAACCCTATTTACTACTATTGTATACTATACTAGCAAACTGTTTAATAACTAAACTTTTAAATAAACATACATGCATGACTTGAGTCAGCTGAATCAATGTGAGTAGTATAAGTATCTTCCTGAAATTAGAAATCAAACTGAGGTGATTTACGAGTGTGAGTGTGGTATGACTATGATGTCAACGTTGTATTCATATTTATTGCAATCTATACTTATAAGTCAATGTATATTTAAAATTTTATGTGTCAATATGAATTGCAAAAAAAAACTATTCATTGCCGATCACTGATATATACCTATATATTGCATATAATTTTCTTGAAACTGTTTCTTTTTTAATAAATATCGTAATATATAAAATATTTACAGTCATCGAAATTATTTCTTAAGTCTGGTCTGGCTTCTCTGTGCTGTTTGGCCTTCGAGAGTTTTTCGTCTCGCTCGCACTGGTTGACTGATCTGCCACGGATAACCGTATAATATTGCGGTTTTTTTGTTGAATTTTTTTTAGCAACCACGTTGCTACTTCCTATGTGAAAGCATAGGTCGTGCACAGTTAGTCACAAAACTTGGGCATATGGTCTCAGTTACTCCGCCCACATTTGTGCAACACCATATTATGCAAATTTACTGTGCATATTATGTTAAATAAATAAATAAAATAAGTTGGTAAATTTAGCAGGCAGCTACAAAGCTAAAATTGTTTTAGTATTATCAAATAGTAGTTAGCACGGTTTTTTTAACATAATATTGCTAGGAACACAATTGGGACGAACGACGAATTTCGTCCACCTCGACGAATTCGTCGATATGAGTTCGCTGCGTAAATTCGGCGTGTGAAGCACAATAACGACGAATTTACGCAGCAAATTCCTCTCTTATATTTGATAAAGTTGGTTGTTGTGTGTACAAAGACAGAGAGTGAGAGAGAGAGAAAACTGTTTTTTCGTCGTTCGTCGGCGTACAAATTAGAAATAAACCTATCTCAGAATTCGTCACGCACGACGAATTTCGTTGTACGGCGGAGTTGTGTTCATTTTCATATGCACACATTTGTTTTATTTTTTATGACGAAAATTCGCAGCGAAAAATTCGTCGTTCGTCCCAGTTGTGTTCCTAGCATATGTCATCAAAAACTAATCAACTAACATACATATATATATTTTTTTTTCTATTAAAAAAAAGAAAAATTGCATTTTATTGCTATAAAAAACAGGGCGTAGATGTTTTTAACAGCAATAAAATGCAATATTTCATTTAAAATTATTTTAAAATTATATTCCACTTTTAGTGAAAAATGGGTAAAAAATAATATTGCAATTATATTTTGTGCGAAAAACATTTCATGATTATTGTAATAAGTCATGCATGGGCTATTTATCAAATCAAGCGATAAATTAAAAATTTCACACAAATTTTTTCATCTTCAAATACGGAAGCACACACACACACATATGCACACACACATTTACCGCAACATGAGTGACAAATGCTTTATATAAAATAAAAAAAAAACTTAAAATATAAAAAAGTAAATAAGAATATTGTGGTTAAAAATATATTAAAATAAATATTGTATCTATTTACGTATATTGCAAAAGAAAAATTTTAAATAAATATGTCAGAGTATACATACTCACGATGGCACAGGGTTTTATAATAGGGACTTACAAACTTTATCTGCTGATAGCGGTTATATTGTAAAAGCTACAGCTATCAAATTGGCTGTCATTTATTCAATTAGTTTTAACAAACCTCTGTGGACAGATGTAACGTTCAACGAAGCGTACAAATTTAAAAATTGTGTTATATGTGTTTCGTTCGGATAATGTACCCTGTAGTAAATAGGATAATCGATTGACAAAAAACACTAATTATTTTGCAAGTGACTACAAATTGGTTTAAATCTCATGCAGATATCAACCAAACATATTGCATAGAAGCACACGTAAGAAATAAATATAAGCAAAATAACTGAATAAAAAGAAAATTAAAAAACAAATGAAGCATGCCATGAAGACAGATGTCAAATGTTTGTGTTGAAAAAAACAAAATAATTTTAATACTAATATGTAACATATTTTCTATGGGCACTGCTACACGTTCAATATATATTGTGATATTTGGATCGCGATCCATTTTAATGGATTGATGGACCACGAGCGTATGATACATGTTCAATATTTATCGCGTTAGTATTTGCGTTATTTTGTGCTGTGCGGATCGTTTATTAATAATAAATTTATTAATAAGCTTTAGCCGGCGAGTCCCACAACTCCAGCAATACCTCCAAATCAAAAATAAAGCTTTTCAAAATAATTTTTTCGTTCGTTAATTCCGATTCCACCGGCAGAACCCACTCGCTTTCACTATCTTCTGCCATTACCCTTTTTTAAAACAAACATTACACAAATGCAATAAACTTTTTTACTTTTTATTTGTTAAATTTTTTTATTTTATTTGTTTTATTTCAGTTTTTATTAACGTATCGCGATCTAATATCATGAAAATGCTACATGTTCAATATTTATCACGCGATCCACGATCCGCAATCTGGATTCCATAATTTAGGCATTTCTGCGATATGGATCGCGATCCATCAATATTGCATGCTACACGTTCAATAAATATCACGATACTGGATCGCGTTCAATATATATTGAACTTGTAGCAGTGCCCTATGAGCTGGACAAACTTTCGTATGAATGTATGTATGTATGTATTTTTATTTTAAATATAAAAATACTAACCGGCGTATTTATAAAGAATATTTTACGTTTATTACAGGTTTATTTGACAAATTTCCCATAGAAATACGTCAAATAAGCGCTTAATAAACCTAAAATATTTTTTATGAATATGCCAGTAATTATTTCTATACATAAATATAAATACATTTTATATAGTAGATATGTATATAATATACAAACGTAGATGTACATTATATATATATATATATATATATATATGTATGTA
Organism: Tachina lurida; assembly: GCA_944452675.1. Taxonomy (NCBI): domain Eukaryota; kingdom Metazoa; phylum Arthropoda; class Insecta; order Diptera; family Tachinidae; genus Tachina; species Tachina lurida. The sequence continues at coordinate 178,035,279 of OX101752.1, forward strand.
TATATTTATCTAACTATAGTATTAATTGACTTTAAAGTGGTTGAAAAATAACTAGATAGTAGTCAATTTAAAAGTCATGCAGAGATGGACAGCTGAAAAACGCCTATGACATGCCTATATTAAAATAGTGAGTCGGCAACAAGCAAAAAAGTCACTTAATCAACTAGATGTGGTTATTAAAAAACCAGTTTAAAGTTACTTCTAAGTGGGTTTGAATTCCTATAGGGTACGTACGCACAATTTGCACATGCTAGACAGGTCATGCCACATGTGACATCCTCAAGCGATTTGAAAGTCTTGTTATGTCACGTGAAGGTGATCAGAGAATAACAAATGCATTAATTTTAAAACGAATACGTACAACTACAAATATCCAACAACTATGCTTATGCACATTTTTTAAATTGCGCAGCACAAACAGCAGTAACTAAAATTTATAGACCGTGTGATTGAGTCACACGTACGAATATAAAAATATTCAGAATATTTAATCGGCCACACATGCGCTCATACAGGGCTATTTGTCTTACATACACACATAAAGTATGTCTTCAAATGGCCACACACACACACACACACATACCCACATATTTTCTCTTTCATTTTATGTACACAAACGATTGTATACGACGGCAAATGATGACTAAATATTCCGAGTATCGCTGTACTATTATTTTTGACTGATTCATAGTCTGTGTATAAACATACTCAGACTGAAAGTATGAGGGATATTTAATTAGTTTGATATGCCTGGGCATTTTTATTTGTATTTGTAGCGCAGTTTAGTCTGTTTTGCATAAATGGAATAGAGATGCTCTTCTAAGTTGAAATCGGATTTAGTCATAGTTGCTTGAGGATTATACGATGTTGCTAAAATTAAGACCATGTACTTATATATATTTATTTTCAGTCCTTATTGTCTTTAGAGCTTATGAGAGCTGTAAATTGCTTCAACGCACATTTGCACGATGTTATATTTCATATAAAACTGCATCAATAGTCCTTGCAAACTACTAATAAATTTTAATGATATCTTTATTTAATTTAAAGAAATTAAGTGCTTAATGAAAAACTCTTTAATGTTTTTTTAAACATTGGATTATTTACATGAACGTTTGTCTGTACAGCAACAAAACGCTCGTAACTAGTGTATATCCAAAGAACATTTGACGAAAGACTTCAAATATTTGCTGCTCGCCCTAATGTATCACAAAATCATTCTGAAAAGTGTCACATAGTACAAATTGTGAAAAAAAATTTAAACCGCAATCAATTCAATTGTAGTTACATTATAAAATTGAAGACACACATTTTTCTAATTGAGTGCCAGATATTTTCGAATCAATCAACCGAATATGTATGGGACATATCTCTAACTCAGGTAAGACTTATCATGTTGTTGTACTCAGCTTTTTTTGTTACTACCCTGCAGGAAATGGAACTGACACAAGACTAGTCACGTGACCGGTCCCCAGGTGATAGGGACCAGTCCGAGTTCTAACACTTCATATGAATCGGACCAGTCACTTTTACATGGGGATGGCCTAAGATGGGGTTAATTGATACTTTGTATGCACCTTGTGACTTGTCACTGAACTATCCCACAGGGACCTATTCGATGTATAATAATATAAATATAAATTATTTATAAATTTAATTTCGACATTTAACTGTAACAATTAACGCTTATAAATTTTTTTATTGTTACAAATGTAATGACATTTTATTTTTAATCTGAAAATTTTTTGAGATTCGAACCGGCAACTTCATGCGTGACAGGCTGGCACACTACCCACTCGACCATAGGGCCACTCATATTTCAAAAGTATAAATACCATTTAAGCTTAGGTTAATATCTAAGTGTAGTTACGGGACTGGCTCCAGAGTCACATTGTAGGGAACAATTAACATTATATTTACACTATTTGATATGTCCTGTATTCGATCACATCGAACATGTTCAGTGCAGTTAACTACAATACTAGACCGAGTCCCGAATTAAATTGGCTCAAGATCAAGACGATACATCACGAAAATGGTCAATATGTCACCATTTAAACGATATCTATCTTTTCACCACACACTACTCCGTGCTTTTGATAACACCCACATTTTCTCCAGTTAAAGGACGAGTAAGTTTGTATCAATTGTCACCAAATTTTCTGCAGGGTAGTTGTCTCAAATCCATTTAATTTACTGTTGATTTTGGGGCTCAAAAGAGCCCTTGGATACAGTTATTACACAAAAAACATTCATACTAAAGGCCACGAAACAAGGTTAATTCAAAATTTTTCGTAAATGATTTTGCTTCATATGTGTTTCATGTTAATTTAATGTGAGGCAAATATTTGGTTTTTGCAATAAATTTATTTCATGTTGATTTAATATGCCAGCACTGGTAAATCCAAATGAGGAACCATGTTGAATCAAAGTTATTTTAAATTGGAACAACGTCCACTTGATACTGAAATAACACGAATAACCATGTTGATTCAAAGCTATTTCAAGTTGAAACACTATAAATGAAAGTAGTTTAAAGTATTGTTTGTACTGCCACAGTCATCAGGAATCCATAGATGCACAATAGGTTTTTTGGCTTTCCCAGCCAAGATTTAAGCTCGCTTAGTCCTAGTTTACACAATGCAAGTCTTATTGCTGAGACGAGGGGAAGATAAACGAGTAGTAAGTTTCAGGTACTGTCAGTACCTGAAATGTTAAAAAAGCACAAATACTTGCACAAAACTATGCATAAAAAATATGAGCTGACAAATAAGATCTGAATTGTGTGGACGCCGATGAAAGTTCAAAGAAGAAAAAATAATAAGCTTAGCAATAAGACTTGACTAGTGTGAACTGGGACTTATCGCTGCAGCCACAACAATCTTAAATAATATTAAGATATACATTTAAGAAATATCATAACAGTTTTCTATTGTCTTCAATAACCAGGCACTTCAGTTTACTTCAAACCTAATTAGCCTAATAACGTTTGGCGTATTTCAACTATTCCTAGTAAAGCGTGTTTTTTAGAGTGTCAAAACCTTGCTTTTTATTTAGTTTGCTTTGAAATTTCATTACGAATCGACTTACACAAGAGCAACGCATGCAAATTGTTAAAATTTTTTAATTTTAATAAATTAAAAAAATTTATTTTCCGATAATGCCTATTTCAGGTTGAATGTGGTATGTAAGCAGCATTGTCATATTTGGAGTGGAGGAAAATCAACAAGCTTTTGTTGAAACTCCACTATATTCACAAAAAATTACTTTTTGGTGCACTTTGTGGGCTGACGGAGTCATTGGCCCATATGACTTCAGAAACGAGGATGGTCAGAATGTTACTGTTAATGGTGAACGGTATAGGAAAAGGATTCGAAATTTTTTCGTAACTCAATTAGGTGGCATTAATCTTGCTGATATGTGGTTTTAACAGGACAGAGCCACATGCACCACAGTGGGCGCTATAATTGATTTACTCAAAGAAACTTTTGATAAAAAAATAAATTCACGTAATGGCCCAATTAATTGGCCACCAAGATCGTCTGACTTAACCCCATTGGATTATTTGCTTTGGGATTATGTTAAATCACTTGTCTACGTTGATAAACCACAAACAAGTGGACACCTGGAAATCAACATTCGGCGAAATACGGCCACAAATGCTGCGAAAAGTTGTTGAAAATTGGTGTTGCAGATTGCGCCTTCTACGTGCCAGCCGTGGCGGGCACATGCCAGATATTATATTTAAACACTAGTTTCATAAAATTTTCTGCCCAATAAAGCCCGTTTTGTTGATATTAAAAATGTTATTTATTTATTTATCATTACATATAATACAAAGTAAATTTGTAAAATATGGTTGCACATATATGGGCCAGGTAGTATGACAATATGCTCAAGATGTTATTTAAAGTAGTTTAAAAGTTTTGTGACTGACTGTACACGACCTATGCTTTCACATAGGAAGTAGAAACGTGGTTGTCAATGAAATTCCGCAAAAGAACCACAGTCCACTAGTGCGAGTGAGCCAAACAACATACACAAGCCTGACCGCACTTAACCCTAAGTCTCCACTAGCCATCGACTTGGACATGACATGAACAGAGCAGAGCAACTGTGAAAAAATCAACAACTTCTCTGTTGTGGTGGATACGTGCGATGTCCATGTTCAGGCATATCAAATTATTTTGCGCAAGTGCAATAAATATGTAATATTTTTTTCTTTCGTTTATTTAGTTCTGTCTCTTTTTTTTCTATTGAAAATGGTTGCGGACTGAGAATCTCATGGCGAACATTGTTGCTCAGACATATGTTCGGGCATCCATGTCAGAGCATGGACAAAAATTGGACATGAGTGTGGTCTCCATTAGCCATTTGCGATGTCCAACATGATGCATATGTATATCAAGTTCATGGCTAGACCGCTAGTAAAAGCAATAATTACGATAATGCGAGAGCTGTTCTTCAGCTTAGAGCTGCTTAAGAACTGATATTAAAAATATATTTCTTTATTTTGTTATGATTTAAACTTGTGTCACTCTACAAAAAAAAAAAAACACCCTTTATATTTATGGAAAATATGCTGCTGAAACAATCATTGCATAGTTTAAAGCACTTGCGTGCTTCCTACTTGAATTAACACTTTCCAGGTTTTTTTCCTGTTTTTGGTGATCTATCTTTTTCTTCTTCGTCTTCTTTGATACATTTTGTAATGAAAAAAAAGGTTGGCTGTATCATGTAAATGTATCTCCTTCAGATTATTTGCTTATACGTTAAAAGTTTCTGTTGAGAAGGCCTGTATTTGTATGGAATCAGGCTTGGGAATATTGAATAAAGAGAAATGATATGAGAGTGCACGCCGCCAGCTGTTCTATGTAAGAAATGGTGATATAGCAATATTAAAAAGTGAAAGCGTTTTTTTTAAATGTGACCTTCTCTGAGAAAAAGCACCTAGTGTGTGAAAATGAAGTTTAGAGAAAAAATCATCTAAAGATAAAAAAATTAATAAAATTTTAATGTTTTTCTCATTTTTATCGATTTTACCAAGTTCGTTTTGTTTGTTTATTTCATTTCATCTTATTCTACATCCTTTTAGGTACCAGAATGCACTCTGAAGTCCAAACCCGTTTTTTGACACACTAGGTCCCTTTTCTCGGAGAAGGTCATATATGATGCAGGAAGTGAAATCCAAACTTTTTAATTTTTCCTTTTTTATCCATAAAAACAAAATTCCACTAAAATCATCAATGTGCGTATAAAGTCTTGCATAAAACCTATTGTTACCTCAATATAGAAAGGCCTTAACTAATTTTTTTTTTAATTCTTTAAGTTCTTTGTAAATTTCAATAGAAGAACATTTCATAAAAATAATGAGTTAGAGCTTTTCTTCACTAAGTTATCGAATTGAATATTTAGGTTTGGTTCCAATGGAATTAAGCAGTATTGATTACGAAATAGAGTGCCCCTATGGCTGAGTGGTAGCGATGCTAGCTTCTCAGTCCAGAGGTCGTGGGTTCGATTCCCACCATAGACCCTGGGTGTTTTCTGCAGACAAGCTAATCGCTACGCGGGTTGTGTGTGAAAACAAAAAGAAAAGTTATTAGGGTGCACGCTAAAAGTTGTTATGTATACAAATAAACACTTAACAAAGGTACTGATAAATTAACACTTCAACATCCCCTACTAATTGCTATAATGTTAAGAGGCTGAGCAAAGTGTGTTCAAACAAGTTATACTTACAGCTGCTTTAATCATTTGCTGGCACAAAATAAATATTTATTTTAAATGAAAACACTTTTGAATAATTTTAGTTTTTTATTTTTAATATTTATTATTTTCAATTTAATTATTTGCTTTATTTCATTTTACCAACTATTGAAGAGCTTAACACTATTTATACTTTTAAATGTTGTTTCTACGGTTTGTTTTTTTTTTTTTGTTTACTTACGTTATACTTATTTAAGCAATTATTAAATTATATATTTTACATTTCATTACATATATATATATATATATATATATATATATATATATATATATATATATAATTTTTTTATTTCCATTTTAGGTGCTGTTTAATTTTTTTCCTCTCTTAAAGAATCATTTTTATAAAAATGTGTGCTGAAAGTGTTTTTATATACGATATATATATCTATATAAATATTTATATAGTATCTTTTTATTTTATTTTAAAATATAAAAATGTTAAGAATTTTTTTACAACATATTTGTTTAAAAAAAAAATTAATTATGAACAATTTATTAAAAAATTAAATGGGTATTATATAAAAACACGAATTATTTTAGAAGTTTTATTTTACATGTAAGTGCATTTAATAAAATTGTGTGCAATTTATTTTTATTTAGCCCTAAAGTCTACCCAACTGATTTCAGGATTTGCAAGCTTTATGGTTTTACGTGAGAGCTTATCATGAGTAACTTAAAAAAAAAAAGAAGACACCCGGTTACAACTATGCTGCTTAGTTGTATAAAACAAATTTCATGTGTGAAATAACAATGCAATAAAATTATATTATATATGATGATGTAAAATTCTCCACAAATATTTAAAAATTTTTCCATTTATTTCCCATTATTTTATTTTCTAGCGGCGTACGATTAAATTAATGTATTGTTTGTGGCCGTTGGCGGCTGTTAGTCGGATTACAGCCGATCGGCTGTGTTCTCTGGCTTGTGCTTATGTGCAAAAACAAAACAAAAACAAATTGAGCAATTTTTCTCATTGTCTTTGCTTTGTTTTTGTTTCACTCACTTCAAAGAACCAAACAAAACAACATTAAACCGTTTTTTTTTTGTTTATTTTTTAACTCTGCTCTTAAGTACAAAGAAATCAAAACAAAAATAAATTTATAACTGTCATAGTGTCGATTATTTTTGTTACAAACATCACGTCCTAACTCCTGTATCACACAAAAAAAGCATAGCTATAAAAATATCTAAATCTAAATATAAGCAAATGGAAGCTAGAAGCAAAATGATTTTAAATAAGTTATAGAAAATATATTGGCCTTTTTTAACACCTTCCAAATTTATTTAGTTTTAGTTGCAGAGCCATTGACACTGTTTTGTTATTCTTAATTAATACCAATTCTCATTCTGAACTAACGCCAAACAATCTCTCATAATATTTTAGAAAATTCAGTGTAGCTGCTAATTAAAGTAGTAGAGGAGATATTCGAATAAAATAATGACCTAGTATCCGAGCAAAAAGATATTGTAATGCGGAATCTGTAAAAAGTTCATACTTTTCAGATGCACTCTTGTGCAATGCTGAAAATAGTTACTCTGCGAGAACTATATAATTACGTTCTTTCCTTTTTAAAACTTTATTTTGTATTTGAAGCATAGCTGTTAAGTAATGATTAGTAATCGTAATCATTACTAATTTGATTGCTTTTTTTTAAAGGTGAAGTAATGATTAAATTACGTTTATATTCAGTTTCCTACGATTACTAATTGATTACGATTACTAACTAATAATGGAAAAGTAATCTGAATTAGTTTAAATTACTAAAAATAATCAAAAAGAATCAAACATAATTTAAAATTATTTCGAAGCCTTCTTAATGCAATATTGAATATTTATTTTTGTTTTAAATAAACATATTAATAATTTTTCTGAAGCGAAAAGAAAATTAAAAATATTCAAAACTCCATCACGGTTGGTGGGTGAACTTTTTTGACCTTAGCTAAACAATAATAATAAACCTTCACTTATTGTTTTTTATGCTCTATCGGACTGTGCTAGGCCAATTTTGATATTTCAAAAAAATTTTTAAAAAGTTATATCCCTAATGTACATACAGACATAAGTTGTAGCAAAATCAAAAGTACAAGTATATTTATTTTATAAATCAATGCCTTCAGTGTTGCCATAACGAAAATATTTTGACTTACTAAATTTTCACCTAAAATTTTTTTTATTCATAATTTCTTACAAAACAAAAATAATTTGGTACCACAGTGCAATTGGAAATTGCAGGACAAGATTTAAAACAAATTGAAGTAAAATATTTTTTTTATTATTTTATGTTACGCGATGCAAAATGTTTGCTGGGTAGCACAAACTTTTTAAAGTACTTAAGCTATTGCAAGAAATCTCTTTAAGGAATAACAATAGCTCAAAAAAAAAACACACACACACACACTGACCGCATTTCTCACTTACAGACTGAAATTTACACCCACAAGAAAAAAGCTACAATGCTTGCAAGCTCATAAAATCAGAGTTGGGAACTTTGCCTTAACACTTAAATGTATAATTTCATCAAATTTGTTGTGTACTGAAATGTTATTATTTATAGCATTTTATTTAAAGTTAAATATCTGTGTTTTCGTTTTAGTACAAACTAATACTTATTTTAGTTTTTAGTTTAAGTGATAAAACCACAAAAAAATGTACTTAAAATGAATGTAAAAGTAATAATGATAATAAAAATGAGATGTAAAATTGTTAAAAATTCGTTGACAACATAATAACTAAAGTAATTTGTAAAAAATAGTTTGCGTTAAATGGCAGTTGGTTTATATTAACTATTTTTAATATTCGTTACTTGTGTTATGTGTGTAAATGTAATTTTTTGTTTTGTTTTGTCATTTGTAAAAATAATATCTAGTCATATCAAGTGTTTAAAACACAATTTTCGTTATGTTTAACTTTAATTAAAAATATATAAAAAAAAATTTTATGCATAATATTTCTTGTCTTTTTTATTACTTTTCCTACACTTAACTGGCAAAATAAGAATTAAATTCTTGTTTGAATTTTCTGCTTTATTTGTTTTAATTTCTTTTAAATCATAATAATTTTTTTTTACTTGAATTCTTTTCATCTACATTTTTTTTTAATTATGTTGCTATAGTTTAATATTTTAATTTATTTATGTTTTATTCAAGTTTACCACGTAGAATGATAATGAGCATTTTTTATTTACATTAAATTATTTAGAATAATAAAATTTTATTTTTTTTTTGTGTTTTTCTTTATTCTCATATTTTATATTTTGTAAAATTTTATACTTTTATTTTTAAGTACATAACTTAAATTTACTTCAGAAATCGTTTAATTTTTTTTATTCCTTTTTTCTGGTTTCTGTTTCTCTTGTGGTTTATTTCTTTATTTCATTTAAAGACTAACTAATATGATATAGTAACTTCTTCCTTTAATAAATTTGTTGTTGCTTTCTTTAAACTCAGCCTTTTGCATCCGTTTCCGCTTCGTATAACATCTTGTTCGTTCTGCTGCTGCTGCTGGTGCTAAAACTAGTGTCCTAGTTCATGGCTGTTCTTTTTCTCCTAGCACTTATACTAAAACAGCGTTTTCTCTATTTAATTTTAAAATTAATTTGTCATTTTGATAAACGGCATCATATTCTGAGTAGATCATAAAGTATTTAAACTTAAAATTGTTGAAAATATCACCATGACAATATAAAAGATGATTGTGCTGTTAACAGCTGCTGCAAATCTACTGGACGAGCTTAAACCTTAAGAGTGAGTGATGCGAAAAAAAAGATAAATGAATCAAATATAAAAAATATATATTAAGAAATTTTAATGGCCATAAATATTTATAAAAGTTTTTGTTAAAAATTTTGTTAAATTTTTTTAAAAATATATGAAAGTAACTTAAACGTTAAAAGAAAGTCATATTGGTATTTATTCGTTACAGACGTTATAATTATTTTGTTAGAACAAAGTTTATAATTATCCTTTTCATAGTGTTAATTTGACTTAAACTAAAATTTTAGTTTTTAAAAGAAAGCTATGTATAATTTTTTTTTTTTGATCTTCAACTTACCATTTGAGCCGGCATGTATTAGCATTTGATTATTTAAGTTATCATATGGAATCAGAGCGGCATTTAGTGATGTTTCACGTGACAAATCGGGAAAATTCTCTATTTCCGCTATGCATTTCAATTGTAAAATTTTACCCGAATGATAAAAACGTGGACCGCTTAGATAGAAATGAACTTGCAATTTTTGTCGTTTCAAAATGTAACCATGAGCGGATATGCTGGTGTCAACATTTGGCTGTAGTTCACCCAAAGAAGCCTGTAAGGAAATGAAATATAAAAAAAATAGTTAAATATACATACATACATACATCACAATAAGCTTTCGAAGAACTTAAATTCAAGTACTTGAAGTTTAACTGTAAACAAAGTTCAATTCAAGCATTTTTTCATGTAACTTTCAAGTGTGTAAATATTTTTAAATTAAAAACCAACGACATACATACATATCGTCACCGTAAATGCTAAAGGAAATAACTGCACAAAAATTGTAATGGAGCTTTTGATTGATTATGGCTCATTTTATCAAACTACATGTTCATGGAAATATTTAGACCTCTGCGATCAAAAATTACGACTTTATTAAAGAAATTCAAACGGACGTAATTACAAATGCATCTATATTTTATTGCAAGGAATGTAACTAACATAAAAGCCTAAGTAGATATAAAAAGGAAATAAATGGAAATATAGGTATCCATACCAGAAGTAAATTTAGAAGAAAATGTTCAAGAATACTTTATTATTATTGATTTTGAAACGTTTTTTGTTTCTCCTGTAAAAAATATAACAGTGTTGTTACGTCCGTTTGCATTTTAGCTGACGATATATACTCGTATTAAAATCTTTTTAAATACGCAATTAATTTATCAATAAAACTTAAAGTAATTTAAAAAAAAATCATAAATAAATAAATAAAAATAGCATTTTCAAAAAACGAAAGGTGAGTAAAATCGTGAAAATAATAGCGCAGGCAGATGTGCAGAAAATTGCTATTCCAAAAAAAAAAATTAACTAAATTTGTTTGCCAATTGAAATATACTTGAATTTAATTGTAATACATGAATTCGATTGTACTACAAGTGAATTGTTCGAATTGAATTCCATTCCCCTGGTATACAAACTTTTTAACAATTTACTAGAAACATGCAACGCACAGTGGGGGATTTTGAAAAAAAGTGGAAATAATTCTGCAGTTTCTAAACGAGCCGTCGAATTATAATGAAATTTCAGACAGCATTTAAAAAAAAGCGGCCAATATTACGTCAAGAATTTGGACTGTATCTCTGAAAAGGTGGCGGGACGACAAAGCCCAAAATGGACAACCTCGGGTTAATGAAAAATTCAAACTGATGCCAAGCTGATGTTTTTGATCTGATAAAAAAGATTTTTTACAAGTGGATTTCTCTATCCAAGAACTAAAAAAAGGTCTGCTACATTTATGCAGTTCCGCTTACAGTTTAGGAAATATTCGAGAAAATATAATTTGAATTTTGTTTTTTTTTTATCAACCTTGTTCCACTCTGCTGCTTGCGGAGAAGTCAAATCTTGTTCGATGTCAAAAAAAAAACTTAGTATAAATTAAAATCAAAATTGTTAACATTTATAAAAATATTTTGTATCAAAAGCACACCGAAGTCAAAAGTTATACGCAATTTAAATGAAATATTTAAAAAAATTCGATTTTTTGTCGTTTTTTCCAGAAAAAAGTGGGTTAATTATTTCGCTATTATTAAAAAATATTGCAGGAATACCAACCCCATATTTTTATTTATTCAAAAGGAAATACTATAAGTAAAACTACAAATAAATGTTTTGTTCAAAATTTTCGTGATTAAAGGTGCCAGATCGTTTTGAAATAGACCTATTTTAGTTATAAATATCAAATGTAAGGCATTTTTTATAAAATTCCAAAGCTGAAAACAAAAAATTTGTAATTTTACCTTAAGACATGATATGTTTTTAAATATTTCCTAAAATATTATCTGCGCCCGGCGAAAGATACCAAAAATACAGCAGAAATACCCAAAAATCCCTTTTCTGGGATTTTATGAAATATTTTTGGGGATTGCCGGGAACTTAAAAGCAAACTCTATTTGTTTTTAAATTTTGAGTATTAATTGCATTATTTTTCACCTAAGAGAGAATTTTCAGTCGATAAAATTGATAAATGCGAATTTTATAGCATTCCTTTGTGTAAGACCTCTGTCTTCTTGGAAAACTCTTTATATTTTGTAAGCAGATGCAGGTACTTAGAAAAAAATTAGTACAAATTTATTTTTATAAAAAAATTAATACTAATTTATTTTTTTATGGTTGCTGGTAGCTGTATTAATTGAATATATTCGTATAATATTCATGTATGTAACCTATACACGCTGCGCCTATTTTTGAAAAATATGTAAAAAATACTCATAATTATACCTGTACGTTACGAAAAAAAAGTTTTTTTTTTGGGCTCAAGCATAATTTGAAACCTTATAAGGTCAAGTATTTTTGAGACTTTTTTCAGATTTTTTGGAAGAGTTTTAGAGGTTTTAGAGGTCGAATTTTTGCCAAATTTGAATTTGCCGGCCGGTTTTTGTATTTTCTTCATAACTTTCACCATAACCTCGATTTTCTTCACTTTTGAGGAAACAATTTAAATTTAAAATATAATATGTTTCCAAGTTTTATTTTTATATGTTAAAACTTTTAGTTCTTGGGATGAATTTGCTCTTTTACGTAGCCTACATTGCAATTTTTCGTAATTTTTCCATAAATTTTTTGTAAATAACGCTTAATAATTTTTAAAATTTTTATAAAAATGAAAATAACTAATAATGCAGGTAAAAGGTTAATTAGTTCTAAGTAATTTAGAAAAATAAATTTTGAATTTGCTCTTACCGTTCCTGAGTTCCTGTATTTCATAACAATCGGACGGCTTGTTTAGAAACTGCAGAATTATTTCGACTTTTTTTCAAAATCCCCCACTGTGCGACGTGATAAAATTGTTGCTAAATTTTGAATACATCGGTTAAAAAAAATCAAATCAAATAACATAAAATAAAATTCAATAAAATAAAATAAAATAAAATAGAAAAAAATAAAATAAAATAAAATAAAATAAAATAAAATAAAATGAAATAAAACAAAATATAATAAAATAAAATAAAAGAAAATATAATAAAATAAAATAAAATAAAATAAAGTAAAATATAATTAAATAAAATAAAATATATTAAATTAAATTAAAATCAAAATCAAATAAAATAAATTAAAATAAAATAAAATAAAATAAAATAAAATAAAATAAAATAAAATAAAATAAAATAAAATAAAATAAAATAAATTAAATTAAATTTAATTAAATTAAAATCAAAATCAAATAAAATAATATAAATTTAAATAAAATAAAATAAAATAATAAAATAAAATGAAATAAAACAAAATGAAATAAAACAAAATATATTAAAATAAAATAAAATGAAATAAAAGAAAATTAAATAAAAAACTAAGATAAAATAAAGTGAAATAAATTAAATTCTAAAATTAATTTTTTGCTGCTTAAGCACCCTTCAAATAATTGTTTTTAAGTTCCTATTCATTTTGACACTCATCATATAATATTTATTAAGATTTTGAATTAAAAATAAATTTCTTATTTTCTAATAAATATTTTTTTTTTATTTTTTTTGCAGCTTTCGTTTCAATTACCTGTTCACCATTAATAAACCACGTTAGCTTGGTGGATAGACTGGAATAATCCGAGGTACAAATGGCACTTAGATAGTCTTCCATACGATACATGGGATTAAAGCTTTCTATTAATGGATCACTTTGAGGTAGGGCTAAAAACAAATTAAAAATTTTTTTTTTCAAATTACTTATAGTTCAAGTAAAAAGGAATAAGCTGGAGTGTAACTTATGGCATTCAATATTAAAAGGAAATGCTAAAATATTTTCATTTCAATTTAATTGACAATATTATAAGAAATTGTAGAATATTTCCATTTCAAATCAATTGAAAATACTTAAAGTTTCTTTTAATATGATTTCTGTTAATTCAGCTAAAGATTTTAATTCCTTAAAATAAACTATGACATAATAAATAAGATAAAACCGTCTCTAAAATACAATTTAAGTTTAAAAACAATAATATTTGGCATTATATATTGTTTGTTAAGAACTTGAAAAAATACTTATTAATTAATTTAAGTATGAAAATGGAATAATCTGTCAAACGATTCTACCTGGTTTATTATACTATATGTAATAAATGCTAAAGGTTAATGTACGTAACGCACCTGCTACAGTCATATTATCCTCTTTGGCCGCCAACTTAAAATTTGGTGAATCTCCAGACACTTCACATTTGTAAACACCCGATGATTTTGCACTTAACATACTCAATTCCACTCTGCAAGAAGATTCGTTGCAAAAGTATTTGCCATCGGGCAAATGTACACCAACTACTGGAAATTTTATATAAACCGGATGTGTCATGGGTGAATATCTGCAAATATTATATTGATAGTGTTGCATGAAAATGATTCAATAAATTTTTTGACATTTTACATTGAAACTATTTTTACATATACATATGTGACGCGCAAAATAGAAAAGGACCTAAGGGTAAAAACCGGTTTTGTTCAGCAGAGCCATTTTAAAGATTTAAATACGTGTATCTTTGGTGTACCATCACTGAGCGTGTTGGAATTGGTCTCATTTGAAAGCGACACATCTCATGACATCAGGAACGTGTTGGTCAACCTTGAAAACGTGCGTAAGTCGTCCCTACCTCTTGTTTTGTGTAGTTGGTCTTTACTGTTTTCTACCTAGCGCGCTGTTTCCATGAGTTTGATATCAATTTTTTTTCGCGTTTTTTCGAATCCAGGTTTATTTTCTGAAATTATTAATTATGAATTATAATAAATACCTACTCATTTATAATTCTTTCAAATCGTGAATATCACTCTGTTAGTACGGAAATTTTTTCACATAACCTTAGAATCGCCGACTTCAATTTCATAAAACGCTCATATCTCTGGGAGGGAACACTTTTGGGGCATGGGATCGGTCTCATTCGATGCTCAGATGTTGACCACATAAAAAAAAGTGAAAATTGATTTTTTTACCCTTAGGTCTCTTTCTCTATGCGTTGTCACATATACATATGTATTTAGTAACGATTTGAAAATTGTTTTGGTTTGTTTTTAACAATAAAATTATTATAAATTATTGCTGGTTATATGTGTGTGATTTTTACAAATTCTTGGCTGTACAATTACATTCCAAACAAATTCATAAAGCTTAAATTAATGTATCGTTGGCTTACAAGGTAAACCTGCTAACTCATTTCAATAAAATTTTACAAGCGAAGCAAAATAATGTTAGCACTTTCTTACATATCGTAAGCCCATTATTGGTTTGACCCACCTATTATATTTTTACAAAATGAGTTAGGTATGGGGTATATATATTTTGAGTATCCCCTTTCTGAATCAAAAACAGGTTTTGCAAGATTAATGTTGGTTTCCGAGATATTTAGCATTCATTTTGCCCCATATCAACTATTTTAAGGTATTTCTCCATTCTGAATTTTTGGCGTATGCTCCAAACCAATAATGGGCTGCCGATATGTAGCTTAAAAAGTTTGCCTATTCCATTAAGTTTGTTTAGACATGTATAGTTGAAAATTAAATCAAATATTTTAGCCACTCAAAGCAGCATATCCTTCTTCTCTTTCGAACTAAATTTTTATGAATCGTGTATCTAGCAGGCTTACACTCTAAGACAACGATATAAATCTTCCAAACACATTGAAATTTGTATATAGTTTCCCTTTTTTTTTACAAGAAAAGTTGTACAAAAATACACAATCCTTGTACAGTGCGTTGGTTTGGTTGACGTAAGGCAGGTTTTTAAATATTTTATTGGCAGTCAAACAGCTACCTTAAATTTACCAGATTTTTAGAACTATTACTTTATAAAATATAAAATTATTAAGATATGCTGAAAACCTTAATTAATTTTTTAGCATAAATATATTTCTTATTCTTAAGTAATAATAAATTAACTTCTGTTTATATGTTTCGTAAATATTTGAAAAAAAACCCACACTTATTTAATCATTAACAATCTCAAGGCACTACACAAAAAAATATGTATGGACATCCTTGGAAAATAAATTAAATTACTGTAGTTGTGTGCATATTAAATTAAAAAAAAATTACCTGAAAAACTCCATTTTATCTTTATACCATTTGACAGAATTTAATGTGTGTCCACTCATGGTATAACTACACGATAATGTGACATTATCACGAAAATCAACAATTTCCGGAACATTTAAATCAGTCACAAATAAACAGCATACATTTTGTAAATCTGTAAAGAATAATGAAACATAATGTATAAGTGCAAAAATTATACTTAAAATTCACATGAAGCGATGTAAGTTTTATTATATTAATATACAAAAAAAAAGTTTCACAAAAATATATGTATTGTCTACCAGGATAAACCTTTTATGGTTGTCTTTTTTATGAACGTATCATATAAAATTTACATACATACATGCATAATTATTAAATGTCCTGTGAATATAAAAATATGCGCAGCACATACATACATATATTTTACAATTTTAATATGTTTATAAATATTTAATGTTTGTCATATAAATATATATAAATTACTTGTGTACTTTTAATAATAACAAGATGCAGTTTGTAGCATTTTGGTTTTATAATGCATTTAAATATATGTAAAATAAAATGTATGTATGTACATTAGGGCGGGTCGATTTGTTTGGAGGCAAAAAATCGCTCAAATTACAAGGAAAATCGTATTCTAGGGATCAAAATAAAAAACTTTTCCGAAGGAACCATACCTCCAAAATGTATTTTGATGTCCCGACTTTTGATCCGAAGGGTCAAATTTTGAAAAATCTCACCTTGACCCATTTAGAGTTCCTTATTCGAGTCAAAATGTATGACCGATCCTCACTAATTTTGGAGGGCCGACCCACCTATGCCAGTGGCACACGCCCTGGAACCACTCCGGGGGGATTTCCCATACAAACAATTAAAAAAATCACCATTTTAGTGCGTATGAGTGATACTGATGAAGAATAATATATTACTCATACGTATTTTTTATACCCTTTACTAAAAATCGACGACCATTCGAATTGCTGTTTATCAATGTTGTTTGATGATAGCAAAGTAAAGTGAGACTGTGCTATAAAGAAAATTCTAATTTTCTAAATTTCACTCGATTGAGGAACTCTAAATGGGTCAAAGTGAGATTTTTCAAAATTTGACCCTTCGGATCAAAAGTCGGGACATCAAAATACATTTTAGATGTATGGTTCCTTCGGAAAAGTTTTTTATTTTGATCCCTAGAATACGATTTTCCTTGTAATTTGAGCGATCTTTAAATCGACCCGCCCTAATGTACATACAACTGGAAAGTAAAATTTTATATGCACAAATTCGCTAAGCAAAACATACACTGAATGCTAGTTTAATAATTTTTCCTTGAATTTAAACTTAGCAATGTTTTGTCAACATTAATTACTCTTCAATTATTTGGAAATTATTATCGATTAATTTTGCTTGTTTATTTAGATTAAAAAAAATTATGAATTGTTTGTGTATGTTTTGCTGTGATTTACCAAAAATACCAAGGCATAGAAAGTTATGAACTCACATGACCATAGAATCATGAAGCAATAAACCAGTGGGATAGGGTAAAGTATCTGGTCTGTGTTATCCTACACTCTAAGTCAGTATTGCAACTAAATGTAAAACACTCTCTTATCAAAAGTATCACAGTTTTATATTAATTCAGTTAAAATATATCAGGTGCAAATATTTAGCCTTAAAATTTCAAAGATAAATAAGACTCAGTTGAAGAAAACATTCTTATAAAAAAGTTTTGCTTGTGCTTATTTTTTAAGTACTAAATTTCTTTATTTAAAATTTGTGCGACAACGCCTAATTTTCTAAGTACAGGATCGTATCACTTTTAGAGCGCAGGCTGTGTGACAAGTTTCGGTTTAATAGAAGTAAGTGAAATTTAACACGTCCAATAACGTGTCTTTGCCCATCTTTTACCTTTTAGATGAAATTTTCTGTCACTGTTATTGCTTAGAAAGAAAATATTTTGTGAACGGTTTTTCGTTCACATTTTTGTCAATAGGACCAACAAATCTTTTAGATTTTTTCTACAAATGTTAGAACTTTGAAAAATTTTATATTTTTCAAGTTAATAAAATCCAGATTTAGAGGCTTGATAATGAAATCGGCGTATACAATATGGTGGGAAAAATATGTAAGTGGCAGAAAAAGTTACTAAGCCTAAAGACTTCATCACATTGGCATTTTATGCTGCTTACATCCCAGCCCCAGAGCTCTGATCAACAACCAGTGCTGCGGGACTAACATTTCCGGGCTGGTGGAGGTGAATAGCTTATTGTTATGCAATGATATTCAATAGACTACTTAACTTCCAAATAACAAGACATCTAAAACAAATTTTATAAATTTTATTTTAAGAAATTGTTCCACTAAAAACCAATGGAAAAATTGTAAAACATATAAAGACCATACAACCAAAGTAAATAATAATAATTCCAGAATGACCTGCGGTCTTCTTTTTAGTGTATTTCCAAAGTGGTTTTAGGGTGCAGTTACCATCTTTTCGTTAGCTCAAGTGAATTTTATGTTGATATACAGGTCCGTTAAAGAATCGTGTGATAGCAGAGCTTAGGGAAAGATCGGTTATTTTGTTAATAACCACGCAGAGTTTTTCGCGCTAACCAGGTTGGGACCCTGGACTGAGCGATTTGCTGGGAGATGTACAGATAGTTGAGTTGTTTGTGAACTTAGCGTCAAGTGCGCTACTATTCAACACCATCAAAATGATCAAGAGTCGACCGTATTGACCCTACCAAGGTAATACGACCTTATGATTAATGTACAAAAAATTTATTACGCATACGTATTATAAATGAAATTTCATAGCATACTTTTTGGTAACAATTCTAAAAAAACACACTTACCCGTACTAGGAATGGTAAATAGATTTCAATTAGGGTGATCGACTCGGGTTTTAAACCGGTTTTAAAATCCGGTTTTTTCGTAATACGGTAGTCGGTTTTTTTAAAATGTTGATTTTTCGATTGTCGAATAGTCCGGCATTTTTTTACAATTTAAAAACCGGCTGAGTCGAATACTTTTCGATTTGTATATTTTGCAATAAAATTACTTTTTACTATATTAGAAGTTACGACCAACGAACGTGTTCTGTTAAATTTCCTAAGTATTTTTTTTAAGCAGTGTAAAAGTTCTGGGCGTTTTTTGGGCATGGCAACACTTAATGAAACATAAAATTAAAGCGAAATTATATTATGAGGTGGTAGCAGAGGCCAATTAAATTGGCGCTATGGTGTTCATTGGATGTCAAAATGCATTTGTAAAAAGTGTTGTTTAGTTTTTTGCTTGATATTTTATATAGAGGAAGATATCCACCTTATTCCACTTGAAACAAATAACTAGAATTTGTTTTTTTTTATTTAAAACGTACATAATATTTGAAACTCACTTTAACAAAAAGTAAATAAAATAAAAAAAAGGTAGAATCGTTTACGTACTATTGTCAAACGATAAAATTAGGAGGTTTCAGTTTGATTATTATTTGACAGTGTTATTATAGTGGTTTTTAAAAACGACAGTGTATTAATAGATTCATCAGCCATCCTTCGATTATCAGTCATCAGTCGACTTTTCCCTGCATAGAAATGCTTAAGTATCTGCTATTTTTTATACAAGTCCATTCATTAATTTTTTTAACTGGAATTCGACATTTTGTTTGATTTCTTTTTTGACATTATAAAAGTTTTCCAAAATAAGTTTTTGCACATTGCAAATGAAAACAAGTAAGAGTGCTATATTCGGCTGTGCCGAATCTTATATACCCTTTACCAACGTACGTACATATATATAGTATACAGACACGTACATACATATTTGTTTTGTGAAAAAATTTATAATTTTTTAAAGTTTCCATCTTTGGAGCTATAATTTTCATTTTTAAAATTTCATACACCAAACTTTTCTTTCAGAAGCATAAAATATATTCAATTTATAAAGAAAAAGAAAAAAATTTTTAGACCTATTTAATTTTACATAACACAAAAAGTGTAAGTTTTCCAACCCTGGAGTCATAATTTTGGATTTTTCTGATTATTGATACCAATCTAGTTCTTTAAAAAATGCATAAAATATGTTAAGTGAAGAAAGCAAGAACGAAATAAGTAAAAACTTAGTTTCATTTAATTCCTTTAATATTAAAAAAAATCAGTTAAGTGCGACTTTGAATCGCGCACGAAAGGAAGGTTTTTTGCTTTTTTGAAGTTTTTTTCAGTTAAAACGATTTTTTCAGTTTTGTCGCTTTTTTCTCGTTTTGGCGATTTTGTCTGTTTTTGGAGGTTTTTTTCATTTTGGCGATTTTTTTCTGTTGTTGGGCTTTTCTTCATTTTGGAGATTTTTCTCATTTTGACGATTTTTTCTGTTTTTTGGGTTTTTTCGCGATTTTTTTGGCGATTTTTTTGTTTTTTTTTCGTTTTGGTGATTTTTTTCATTTTGGCGATTTTTTTTTCATTTTGGCAATTTTTTTCTTTTTTTTATGTTTTTTTTTCGTTTTGGTGATTTTTTTTATTTTGGCGATTTTTTTTCATTTTGGCGATTTTTTTTCATTTTGGCGATTTTTTTCTGTTTTTAATTTTTTTTTTCGTTTTGGCGATTTTTTTTTCTTTTTTTGGCGATTTTTTTTCATTTTGGCGATTTTTTTCTGTTTTTTAGGTTTTTTTTCGTTTTGGCGATATTTTTCATTTTGGCGATTTTTTTCATTTTAGCAATTTTTTCGTTTTTTTGCGATTTATTTTAGTCTTAGAAATTTTCTTTTAATTTAGTGCTTTTTTCATTTTGGCGATTTTTTTCTGTTTTTTGGGGTTTTTTTCGTTTTGGTGATTTTTTTTCATTTTGGCGATTTTTTTTATCATTTTGGCGATTTTTTTCTGTTTTTTAGGTTTTTTTTTCGTTTTGGTGATTTTTTTCATTTTGGCGATTTTTTTTTCATTTTGGCGATTTTCTTTCATTTTGGCGATTTTTGTTTTCATTTTAGCAATTTTTCCGTTTTTTTGCGATTTATTTTAGTCTTAGAAATTTTTTTTTAATTTGGTGCTTTTTTTCGTTTTGGCGATTTTTTTTCTGTTAATTAGGTTTTTTCTTTTTTTTGGCGATTTTTTTCATTTTGGCGATTTTTTTCTGTTTTTAAGGGGTTTTTTCGTTTTGGCGATTTTTTTTTCATTTTGACGATTTTTTTCTGTTTTTTAGGGTTTTTTTTCGTTTTGGTGATTTTTTTCATTTTGGCGATTTTTTTTCATTTTGGCGATTTTTTTCTGTTTTTTAGGTTTTTTTTCGTTTTGGCGATTTTTTTTCATTTTAGCAATTTTTCCGTTTTTTGCGATTTATTTTAGTTTTAAAATTTTTTTTTAATTTGGTGCTTTTTTTCGTTTTGGCGATTTTTTTTTTCTGTTTTTGGCTTTTTTTCATTTTGGCGATTTTTTGTTTTTTGGGGTTTTTTTCGTTTTGGCGATTTTTTTCATTTTGGCGATTTTTTTTTCATTTTGGCGATTTTTTCTGTTTTTTAGGGTTTTTTTCGTTTTGGTGATTTTTTTCATTATGGCGATTTTCATTTTGGCGATTTTCTTTCATTTTGGCGATTTTTGTTTTCATTTTAGCAATTTTTCCGTTTGTTTTTGCGATTTATTTTAGTCTTAGAATTTTTTTTTAATTTGGTGCTTTTTTTCGTTTTGGCGATTTTTTCTTGTTTTTGGCGATTTTTTTCGGTTTGGCGATTTTATAATTTTTATTTTTTCAGTTTTACCGTTTTTGAAAATTTCAAGAGTTTTGCTCTTACGGTTTCCAAGATACAGCAAATAGTCAAAATTACATAGTCAAAAGTGCATTAACTGATGGAACACCCTTTAATTTAAATTTTTTTAAATTTTAGTGTTAATTTTTGTAGTCTGAATAAAAATACATTTCAAGTGTATATACATACATACATACAATTGTATGTATATTACATGGGATTTTAACATTTTTCGTTGCTCGTTTTGGAACACCCTTTAATTTCCAATTCTCATGTATTTGTTGTTGTAGCGGCCAAAGGTCTACATACTGTGTCCAAATTTCAGGTCTGTAGCTCTTACGGTTCTCGAGAAAATACTAATATAGTTTTAGACATAGTTAATTTTACATAACACAAAAAGTTAAAGTTTTCCAACCCTGGAAACGTCTTTTTAATTTTTTTGTATTTTTTTAATTTAAAATTCCAATTTTAGTCGTACTGAAGTGTAAAATATGTACATTTATTAAAAAAAAATAAAAATTTGTTTTCGGGAGTTACTTTTATATGGCAAAATGAAGTTTAAGTTTTCCAGCTCTGCAATCGTCTGCCCGATTTTGCTGAATTTCAATACCAATCTATTTTGGAAAATTTCTGACACACCAGTCCAAGAACGAAGTCTCTAGCTCTTCTGGGAGTTTCGGAAAACCGATTTCACGTACAGACAGACGGACAGACGGACAGACGGACAGACGGACAGACGGACAGACGGACAGACGGACAGACGGACAGACGGACAGACGGACAGACGGACAGACGGACAGACGGACATCGCTTATTCGTCTTCCCTATGCATAAGGATCCAGAATATATATATTTTATGGATCGCTTATTGATATTATAGAAATTACAAACGGAATGACAAACCTATATATACCCTTTTACCATTTTTTTGGTAAAGGGTATAATGATGAAAATCTTTGAGTAAAATAAATTCTATTATAAATAAACTTTTAGTTATAGATCTGATGGAAGAACCATTAACAGTTGCTAGTTTAGAAACAGCTAATTTCATTTATATCTTCTTTTTTTGAGAGCATTGTTAAGTTGTCGTTTTAGCTTTCCGTACTTTTTCTAGAGGATTTTCATTGGGCTCAACACCTTTTAATTACTTTAAATGTCGAATTAGACAACTGGTGCTCCTTCCTTTGCCAGTAATTGTTTTGGAACACAAGGAGCAAACTACAGGATCTGGTGATTTATTTTCAAAATAGTCAAACAAATAAGATTTGTTATCTTCCCTATAAATTATTTGCATAAAAATTATGTATTTAATTTGCTGCGGAGTTTTCTCAAAACAGATAAACACTCAACATGACCTTAATAATAATTTCCAGAGAGTATAATTTTTTACGCCCAAAAATTCCCGGGAATTCCCGCGATATATTCCCGGGATTGAAAATTTTGCGGAATTCCCGAGATTTCCCGTCCCGGGAATTTCCGTGACAAATGTACACACATATATTATATTATATATTATTGTATATACACACATATATTATATATACATATGTACTATGCATAAGTATATGAAGTTAGTTTTCATGTTTTTCCTTTCATTTTTGTACTGTTTAATAGTATATATTAATTAATGAACTGTTAACGCTTTCTTTTCAATAAAGCAATTCTCAAAGAATAATTAAACGTTGAAATATTTATTAAATTAATAATATATCGTTTATTTAATTTCACGTATACAAAATAATTAAAATTTATAAGTCCTGACAACATAGGACGATTATTTGAAAACGAATTAATCTGTCTCTCTTTATACGTTGAACTCGAAAGAAAAACCACACCCCATGTTTTACAGAGTTGATCAATTCAGTGTTGTCAACTCTACAGTTGACACAATTTAAAATCCAAACTTTTGCATGATAATTTTCTTACTTAAAAAAACCGGTTGACCGGCTTTTCATAATTTCAAATATTAACTATTCGAACTATTCGAAAACCGGTTTCTGCAAAAAGTCGACTAATCGATCACGCTAATTTCAATCTCAATCGATAACCGATTTTTTGGTTTAAAAAATTATCGATTTTTTGGAAATTGATTTTACGTCTGGGACTTGAAACTGAAATCGATTATTGTGCTATTAAAATTGATTTTTTCATTGTTATCGAAATGTTGGCATTTCTAATATTTAATAAAACGCATCACATAAGATAATAATAATATCTATTGTATGTATACATATATACCTTAATAAATTTAATATGTGTAGTTTCCACAATGCAAGCAAGCGACTTGCCTGGAATAAAAATTATTTATAGAAAACATTAATAAGAAGATTTAGGACGTTTTTGTTTGAAAATGCTTCTGAGTTTTTGTCTTTGAAGTCTCTAAATTATTTTCTTCAAAAATGGTTGTTGTCTTTGAGAATGAAAAATATAAATATTATTGCCATGTTTTTAAAACATAAAAATTCAATTAAATCATTATACAATAGTTTGAAAGATACATTAAAAAATATGTGTTGGATATAATGTTTAGAACAAAATAATAAAGCAAATACACGAACCTTCTAGCATAGACAATAAATAATAAAAAGTTTGAACACAAGTAAACGACTTGTATAGTAGAAACTACACATAACTTTGTGTTTATTTTTATTGTACAACATACATATCGCTCATTTACACAAACAACGTCCTAACTAAAATAAATAAAATTTTTGAGTTAATGATGCAGAATTTTAACCATCATATTGTTGTTCTTCATATTTGGTAAAAATTTCAGACAAGTATTTTGTTTACTCGACTCTTTAAAAAAATATAACATTTTATTTGTCCACTAGGGTGTGTGGCAATTGAAAACATTAAACTCGTTTTCCCGCAAACTAGTTTTTTGAAATTATAACGTTGTTTTAGTAGAGGAGCGATATATACTACATATGTATGTATTAGTGATGCACGAATATTCGTATTCCTATTGGAATTGTTGAATATTCGGCCATTTTTAGATATTCGTATCCGTACAAATATTTTTCCAAAGAAATTAAGTAAAAAAAATGCATAAATTCTAAACGAAATTTAAATAAATGGCTAAAAATATCAGTTCGTAAAAATCCATTTAAATTTTTATAGAAATTTGTGCTTTGAATAATTTTTAAATATTATTTAACGACGATCACTAAAATTTTGGGTAAATTAATTAATTTACTTTAAAGTACGCCAACAGGAGAACGAATTGCTTTTTATAAAAATTTTTTAATATTTCATATTACAGACGTAAATATGTAGAACCCCAATTTAATGTCTATAAATTTCATATATTATATTCGTAATCACACTCGTATTCACGAATATCGTTTCAAATATTCGTATTCGTATTCGCGAATATGAAAAATTGACACTCATGACATCACTAGTATGTATGTATGTTAAGTTTTGTAACTCAAAGTCTACACCTGATATATTTTTATTATAACAAATGTCAAGCTTTATATTGAAAATAATTTTTTTTATGTTAACTGTTTTTATATATGAAATTTGATATTTGTCATGATAAAAATATATCAGGTGTAGACGTAGGGTAATGGTTTTGTGAATTTTTATGAGCAAAAATTGTTTAAAGATTGAAAACAAATGATTTTAAAATTGATGAGTATTTGACCATTGAGTATACAGTCAAATCCCGATAATTCGTACCCCGATAAATCATAATTCCCGATAATTCGTAATAAACTGTCGGTCCCTTGAAAAAATCTCGTTAATTCGTAAAATGTTCATACATTTTGGCCCCCTCGCTAATTCGTAATTTTTTTTTCAAATAAAATCTTCTTTACCACTTATAATTCGTTATAAAAACAACAAAAACATGGAAAGAATGATGAAATGAATTTGTCAGTTTTATTTTTATTTTATTGTTTTTTGTTTGCTATTAAAATTACACGTATTTTACGCTAAGTAAATGAATTTGCTATTTTACTTTATGTATTTATTTTATTTATTTTGTATTTTATTTTTGACAATTGTTTTTTATGTTCATTTTTTATAGTTTTAGTAAAACCCCCGTTAATTCGTATTTATTTTATTTTAACCCCGTTAAATCGAAACCCCGCTAAATCAAAAACCCCTATAATTCGTAAGAAATGGCCAGTCCCTTGCGGTTACGAATTATCGGGATTTGACTGTATTACTATATGAAAATTTTTTTTTTAAAGAAAAGTAACACTCAGGCCATGAATGCCTTCTACTTTTACTAGGAGTTACCTTCTATAGAAAAGTGATAGTCATAGAAGAGACAGGTGGTGAAGGAAGACTTTGAGGAAAGATTCATTCTTTTACAACTCTGCTTTTTGCACGTTTTTAATAATGCAGTGTTGCAACGCTTCTGATGTTAAATGAGGCGTATTAATTTTTTAAAGCTGTGTTTTGTAGTCATTTCATTGATTATTTTACTTTGCCGATGAGTCTGCTACACAACAAAGGAGGGCGCTCTGATGTTACATTAGGATTAGTATCTGCTGAAGACGGTATAGTTCAGTGACCAGTGACTATGCCTTTGTCACTTGAACTTTCCTACAACAACTGATACAAAGGGACACTAATACCTATCAGAAAAATGCGTGCTGTTGTTATTCTTAATGATTTTATTTTCTAACTTCAATTAAAACTTTGGACAAATAAATTTAATTTTTATTGATTGTTATATCAACAGAAAACTGATAAAAATAATTGTTTGTGAAAATATAATTAATTTGCAATTCAATGCCACTTTATATTTAATGAACGTATGCTACACAGTGAAAAGAGATTCGTTGTGATAACCAAACGAATCTTATCGGTTCCAACAACTAACACAAAATTCTGTTTTAACTAATGAATAAAGCGTTTGCAAGCACAATATTTTCAATAGTCCGTTTAGCATGTATATCGACCTTCCAGTGACCCGTCAAGACTGAGCCTCGAGAAGTCCCTGTTCCTAATTGTTAATTATAGCAAGGCCATATTTTCTTAGCAACCTTGCACATCTCTATATTGCGCCATCTGGATTCAGCTTTATAGAAATAATGCTTGAAGATATAGTTTCTAATATTACCAAATGGCATAGCTACTGATTCGGCGTTGGAGGCATTTATAGTAGAGCCAGCAACAGCTAGGTCGTCCGACCGTTCGTTGGTATGTGCTGGAACCCAGATGAGGGTGAGGGTATATAGCACAAGCTTGCACTGCCTAACTATATGGAATAAAGAAAGTGGTATGTGATCTTAGGGACACAAGCGCTGCTTGGCTGTTGACAAATCTACCGACTTCAACCTGCACCTTTCGATACTCTAGACGCTTCCGTTACAGCAAAAATTTTAGCCAAGCTTCGCTAGAGAAACGGGAGGAGCATTCTATACCCAGATCATCTCAGCGTATTGTAGTTTCTTGTTTTTTTTGTTGTTGATTTTGTTTTTCTCCCATGGCTTTTGTTCCTATTTTTTAGGGGTTTTTTATAAAAAAAATTTCCCAGCTTAAGCCTGGTACGGAGTTCATACGGAATTTCAGGTTCTCATACAAATTCTATGTAAAAAAAATTACAGAAATTCAGGTTGGTAAATTTCATAAAGGAATTTCCATTTGCTAGGACGGACTTTCAACAGAAAAGTACACGGAATTTTTTAATTTGTTGCCTATCTTAGGGATTTATAAATATAAGTGGATACTTTTTCAGTCAACTGAAGCAAAAATTAATGTTCAAACAATTGTTTGGTCACGGATTTTTTGAAATTTCTTATTTTTATCAAATTGTAATTAATTTTTTGTGTTTTTGTGTATTGTATAATAAAAATTAAATGAATTTATGTGTATGCAAACATAATTCTACACAAAAGGCTACACGATTAATTTTCCGTGTAGAAATAAATGTAAATTTACAAACCTGAAATTCCGTAAGAACTCCGTACCGGGCTTTAGAACTAATTTTCTTTAAAATATAATCAAAAATCTTATTTAAAAAGTTTCAAAGCTCAACTTTTGGAACTCGCTACTCTTTGCATGAATTCTATTGATTTCATATATTTCTTTTTAACTCCCGACCAAAAAAGGGCTGTTATAAGCTTGTTGTGTGTGTCTGTGTATTTGTGTATCTGCAAGGATGTATGGCTGAACCGATTTTGATTAAATTAATTTTTGTGAAAGTTGATTTAATCGTGTGACAATGGTTTTAGCTACTTTTGAAGAAAATTGGTCCAGTCGTTTTTATTATTATTTATTTATTTATTAATATTGATATTATAGATAAATAAAATAACAATATAAGAGGGGTAGAAGCAATAGCTACTTAGGCCAACGGCTAAAAAGGGGGTTTTACAAATTTGTAATTTTTGTTATTTTATCAAATTAAAATCTTAAAAGTATTAATTGATGTGCAACACTCACAATCAGAATCCATCTTTTATACAAAATCATTTACAAGACACTACAAACTCAATAAAACAAATGAAATTGCCTTGTTCAATATAGCGATCACTCTGACACCTGCTAGCGTGAAAAAGCACAGACCATTACTGCATCTGTCTTAGCCTCGCTTCTAGCGGCCAGTTTGTCTCTAGTTTAATACTATAGTATCAGTTTGTTATTTTATAAAAGGAAATTTCACGAAGCTTTAAAATTTCCAACCCTTCAATTTTCCAATTTAAATTTTCCAAATTTTATTATTTGATTTTTAACAGTTGGACTACATAAGCGCCAAAAACTAATGACAGTTGACTACGCAACATATATGTTAAACAATTAATCCTTAAATCTGGATACTGAGAGTATGTTATATATTTTCTAACACATCTGGATTCAAACATATTTTTCTTCAGACTTATTATCAAGGATTAGACATTTTGCTCTCGTATTTTAAAAACTGTTGTTTCACATATTTTCACACAAATTGCAAAAAGGAAAAAAAATATGACAACTATTCTTCAAATAGAAAATTTGGAACATCGTTATTATTTATTTAATACAAAGATACATGTTTAAGGACTTTAATACTTTAGAATTAGAAGGTTAGCAAAAAATTTAACAAATGATGGAAAAATTTGTGATTGGGAAAATTTAATAAAATTAAATTAAAACAAAAGTACTTTTTCGCTTATATATATATATATTTATTTCTAGCTTTCTGTTAACCTTCTCGAGCACCAAACTTCATTAAGTTTGTTTCTTGCTACTTTGGTCTCATTTAAGATAAAAAGAAATAAAAATTTCATAATTTTATATACAAATTATGATCGGGTTGTAGTATTTAGCAAGGCACATTCACAAGGTAGTAGCGGAAATGCAGCTGAGCTATTTTTTTTTTCAAACTAAAGTTCATCCGAAACTTCAAAAATTTTTTACGAAAGAGAAATTAAAAGAAAATGTAAAAAAATTTCAATATGAAAAATATTTTATTAAAAAAATTCTGTGAAAACAAATCTAAAAATATGAAAAAACTATTAAAAAATTGTGAAAAGTGCTAAACGTTGCAAATTTTGTTAGTGGTAGCTGCCATGGAGAAATATTTTCAAATTTATGTGAATAATTTTTTTTTATTATTATGTTAAAGAAATTATATTTTTGAAGTTTTGGATGAACTACAGCCCATGTTGTTTTTTTCATTGTTGTATTTTTTCATTGTTTTTGTAATCCTGATATTACCTGGAAATGAATTTGCCTTGGTATTTAGTAAATTTTGTATATATACAATGTGGAGAGTGCACAGAGTAAAAATAATTTTTTTATAAATAGTTTTCTTGAACACAAACGATGAATGCATAAAAGGCTTAAAATCAAATCAATCTTTCTTAACTTATGGCTACTGCTGCTTCTTGCTATCTTCATAAAATTAAGAATTGGTCCCACTTCCTTCTTTTTATTTTAACTTATTTAAGAATCTTTATTTTCCAACATCACTTCTAACATTTTTGTGTCTTTATGTCACACTTCTTTAGCTTCTCCCTCTTATGTTTTTAAAAAACTTCAAACTCATGGTGCCGCTAAAAGGACAAGTTGTAAATATTAAAATTGCTTAAAAGGAATCGTGTACTATGAGTGTTATAAAATATTTACATTTTTCCTAAGAACTTAATTCATCTTACTGACAAAATAGTTTGGGTTTCAAGTTCATATTAAAAGCACACTTAAAATACATATTAATTTTCCAAAGATTTTTGTTTTACTGCTTGAAATTGTAGTTTTAACAATTGGCCCTCAGCACCTGGTTGTTCTTGTTCTCCAAAAAATTTTCTTGATTGACTAAACAGCTTTAAAGAAATTAACAAAGCGGTCATAATTTGTAGGACATCTGGAAAACGTATGTAGGTATACTTGACTACGTATTGTTTTCATTACATTGAATTCCTAAAATTTAATATTAATATTTTTTGTTCTACTAAACTAATATGCTTTCAAAAGTATATTTAAAAAAGTAATATATCTTTTTTACTTTTACAAGGAACATTTAGCCGTTAGTCCTATTTGACTAACCTTTTTAAATTTCCTTGCACCTCGCCCTCAAAAGAGTCCATACCAAATTTGGAGACTCTTGCTATTACAGATTTCAATATATAAGATATTTTGTTCGTATGGGCGTGGCACAGTCCACTTGGGAATATAAAAATTGAGTAAGCCCTATTCTGAGATATAGCAAATGCAAATGCAAAATTTTATAAAAATAGGTCCAGCCGTTTCGGAGGAGTTCAATTACAAACAGTGTGGATTTGGTACATATAGAAAATTTGGAAAATTTTGTTCGTTTTTTGCTTAAACATTGTCTATATACATTTCTTTCCTGCTTAAGCAACTAATCAGTAGACATCAACTCAAAAGTTTTTGAAATAAATTAAAAACCTGGTTTAAATTATAATAAGACTCTGAATAGAACGAGAACCAGATATAGAGACATAAATAATTCAAAGCCCCTAAGTAAAAGTATTTATAAAACATATAAAATTTGTAAGGCTATTTAAAAAAGTCTTGGGTCGAAGTCTACTGACGAGTGCCTTCAGCACCCAGCAAAAAATTACACATTACCATCAGAACTACTTGCCATATAATGACTTACTTTTCTGATTACCAAATTTCATTACTCGCTTACAAATCACATTACTTAAAATTAAAAAAAATTATGTACAAGTTGCTAAATGACGAGAATAATTTTTTTAAGGTTAAAAAGATTAAGTACTTCTCAAGAATTGATTATTTTAGTCTCACGCCTTGTTAAAATCATTAAGTTGGTAATCCAGTAAGGAACAACTTCCACCAAAAATGCTTAATTCCAAACCCGATTACCTGTTTTGAAATTTTTTGCTGGGCAGGAGTGAAATGCATATAAGTAAGGCTTAACCTAGGATTTACAAAGCAATTTCAATCGTAATCGAAATCGCGGGTTAAGCGCATCTTTTATTCTTGATGATTCTACATGTCTGCATTTCATGGGCGCTTTAAGAAATCATTAGTAGACTTTAACCACACTTCTTAAAAGTTTCAAACCTCTTGTCTTGTATGTCCATAAATACTTTCAAAAATCATTTGAGAATTTACATAAGATTTTTGAAAATCAAAATAGAATAAGCGAATAGGGTCAGAAACTTATACCAAGCACAAGAAATAATTTATACGATTGATACAAATATTTTTCATTTGGTTGGCAGATAAATACAGTTTGTCTTATGTTGGGACCCCACATTATATAGCAAAAAATACACAAATAAAAAAAGTGTAAAGTTACAAGTGGGTATCCACATCTGATGAATTTATATTATGATGAATGAACATGAACAGAAAATGGTATCAAAAATACTGTTTATACATAATGATATATATTATTCCGGTGTGGACAACCAGTAATGAATTCTATAAATACAGAGAAAACATATTCGTTGAGACAACCGAATTTGTTGCCAATTGAATTTTGGCGGTTGCACCAAATATCATAGAATGCTGGTATGACGACCGCAATTTTCTTGTGGTACCACTATATTTTAATTATAAGCCTTAACCAAGTAGTTGCAGCAACAGAAAAAAATTGGTTAACAGTATGGAATTTGAAATAAAAAAGTTATTCTTGCTACCCAAAATATGGTTAATATAGCTTTAACAATAACATAATTGGTACCTGTGAAAGCTAAATTGGCCATTCCTTGCTGAAGTAAAAATAAACAATTTAAGAAATTTATTATTTGACATTTTGTCATAAGTTTATTTTAATTAAAATTTATTTCCTGGTGGTAGAGCATGTCTATATGCATTTCCTCAACAACAAGTTTTAAACAGCCACACCCCTGTTATCTTATGCACAGACTTTCAAAAGCCATTTGAGAATTCACAAATTATAATATCTTGGAAAGTCACAAAATATAATTTTTAATTTGCTGCTACGAGTATAAGCTATGATAGTAAACTCAACTTCTAGTTAGTTGCAGCAACTGATACAAAGTGTTTATTTTAACATTTTAACATTAATATAGAACGACAATTTTTAAATTGCCAATACCAAAAGTTGGTAGTAAAAACCAATTCATAATAATTTATTCGGTTGTGTTGACCAATCAGTTAATTAGTCATGACAAAAACATACGTTCGGTTGATTCAATCAATTTAAGAATTGTCAGAACCATATCTTTATTACAATTCTGCCTTTATGGCAATGAACATGGATTGCTTTTTGGATTACTAGAAAACTGATAGCGTGAACTGAAATATAGTTTATGCAAATAATATTTTATTGGCCTTACCATTTTCCAACGAACTTTTTTTTCTGCGTGTACGAAATTAAATAAAAAATAAACTAAGAAAGTAGAAATATACTTCGTTCCAGAAAAATTTTCCTATTAGTATATAGATTTTCCATAGAAATAAATGTAAATTTACAAACCTGAAATTCCTTAAGAACTCCGTACCGAGCTTTAAATGTCGATTTTCATTAATTTAAAAAAAATTACTTTTAAATATGAATTGATATTTAAATAAGTTGGTGAAATTGGCCCTTAGTACTGAAAAGTTATTGGTGAATTGTAATATTTGGTCAGGATAACTATTACGAGCGTATGATTAATCTATATTATCTTTTATTAAGCATACGTTCAATAATTTAAATTCATAGCATACTTTTTTGGGCATGGCATCTTTGAGATAGTACAACAAAGCATACAGTGGTGACACGAAAAGGAAGATAAGGGTATTTTTTATATTTGTCTCGTTTTCCCTAAAATTTTGTCGGCATTTTTGTTTTGATTCTTTTTTCCAGTGCAATAAAATTACAACGAATTTTATTAGCTCTGTTAATTGGTAGCTATTACCATATCGTATACATTATATATTTTTCTCTTTTTACCGCGAATTAAAAAAAAAAACATGATTGGAGCTTTTTTTTACCTGTCACTTTCTACACTTCTGTATGTATTCTGTGATAGTACCAGTATTACTGGCACCAACTTCAAACAGCACTATAGGTAACATATGTATATAAAAATATTTTATTTAACTAGAAATCTATATTATTTTTAGCTTTTTAGTGCTTATTTTTGAAGTCGGTTTAACTTTTTTTTTAAGTTTTATTTTACAACCTGTTTGTATGAGAACCTGAAATTCCCTATGAAGTACATTTAATTTAATACTAAACTTACAAGGGCGTAGCACTGCCTACTTTTTTTAACACATGCTTGAGTATTTTTTAAAGCTCAGGGTGGGTTCCAAGTTTCGTAAAAATCAATTAAGTAAAAGCACGTGAAATATAGTATTACATTTTATGGGGTGTGGCTACGTCCACTTTTTTAAAATAAGATTGTGTATTGTTAAGAGCTGAAGGTGTGTGCCAAGTTCGGTAAATATTGGTTATGTACAAGCACGTGAAATATATGTAATACTAAAAATTAAAAGGCGTGCCCCGCCAACTTTTTTAAAAGCAATATTATGCCTTTGTTTAAGCTTAGGGTGTGTGCCAAGTTTCGTAAATATCGGTGAAATAGGAGCTTGTGAAATATATAATTAAATTTTAATGGGCGTGACACTCCCCATTTTTTAACTTTCAAATTGTGTAATTATAAGAACCAAGGGTGTTTTATAGGTTTCGCAGCAATCGAATAACTAGAATATCATAAAATAATATTTAAAAAAAGTATTGGCGTATCCCCGCCCTTTTTTTTACAATGGGACCAATGGGAAGCTATACCCTCTCAGACAACAAAAAAAAAAAAATTAAAAAAATCGGTCTAAAATGTACTGAGTTCTGAAGATACACACCTAAAAAAATTGAGACGAATTGTTAACCTCCTCCTTTTTTTGAAGTCGGTTAAATAATTACGAAAATTCAGGTTGGTAAATTTCATAAGGGAATTGCCATTTGCTAGTACGGATTTTCAAAAGAAAAGTACACGGAATTTTGAAATTTGTTGCCTATCTTAGGGATGTTATAAATATATGTGGAGACTTTTTTCAATCAACTGCCCAGTTAAAAAATATGTATGGAACATAAGTGATATCCACTAAATGGTTCCGATCCACAAAATTAGGGTATATGGCCATATATGATGATATATATTCATACATTTTCATACATGTACATTGTACATATGTGTAAATTCATATTCATATTTATTAAAATTACTTTTTTGTTAGAGATTTTAAACATCGCAGTTGTATTTGATGAACTAGTTGTTTGGATAAATAACTAAAAACAAACTAAACGAACATTTTATTCTTCATTTTAAGAGAAAAGGTGCATCGATTATTTAAAAAACACAAAACTCATCTTCGTACATAAAATTTAATTTAATAAGAATTTAGATTAAAAACTAATGCATTTAATCATTAAAAAAAACTATCCGTTTTTATACGAACACTAGTTTTCAGTAAAATATTTTGCAGTAATATGAACTTTGTTTTTTTTTTAAATATCTAGAGTATTCTGCATGTATTTGCTATAAAATTAATGACTGAAATATCCTTTTGATAATTTGAGTTATTTAATAGGGCCGCAATGTATAAGATCGTACAAAGAATAGAATTTATTTTTTAAACATTGAGGCTGTACGCATATAAGTTTTGCAAACCATATGTATTTTTTAATAGATTTGCAAGTCACCGGTGATAAATAAGATCGAGTTAATAAAATTCAAGCTTTTTTGATTGCAAAAATGATCTTATGTGAGATATCATGTATACATAAATTTTTATATGGCTCCATATATTACATCTTATTTGTATATATAGATCCACATATGAAGAACTTCATAATTAAATTTCCATATCTTATTATATATAATACAAAAACACGTTTATTTGTTATGGGTAAACTCTGCAATGCCCCAACAGATTTTCGCCTTCCACCCCGCAAAATATTCTTAAAAGATCTGTGCGTGTTTATATATATATTCTATCCCGTTAAATGCTACGCCCCTTTCAGAAATAGTGATTCGTCCGACAGATGGCGCAATTTTTAGTTTTTTTTTTGTGTTTTTGCACCGTAACTCAAGAACTACTGCTCCGATTTAGACCAAACTTTATATAAATACATGCTCTATGGGGCGTGAGGAGTGTTTCTGTGTGGTTCGAAGTTCGTCCGACAGATGGCGCCATATTTAGTTTTTTTTTGTGATTTTGCACCGTAACTCAAGAACTACTGCTCCGATTTAGACCAAACTTTATATAAATACATGCTCTATGGGGCGTGAGGAGTGTTTCTGTGTGGTTTGAAGTTCGTCCGGCAGATGGCGCAATATTTAGTTTATTCGTGGGCAAAATCCAATTTTCATATTGTACCACCAATGCCATATACAACACTAATGTTTGCTTAAGGCCAGCAACGCGGACCGGGGTCAGCTAGTATATATATATATATATATATATATCAATTCATATATAATAGTTTTATCATGTATAACCCATACATTTCCATACATAAATTCATACATATGCATATATGTTTATATATATGTATGTACATATATATTCATATATTAACAATATATGGATCATACTATATTTTTTTAGCTGGGCAGCTAGATTTGCGATTTACCACAGTGTGTGGTGGTTACATTTTCTAATTCAACAAAAAATAAAATTTCAAAAGATAATGCATACTTAAAATAGAAATTAAAGTGGTTGTATATCGGGTGATATTTATAAGTTTAAGTTTAAACTTACCAATGAAAAATATTGAAAATATCAAAAACAGCCAGTAATCCATTTTCGTGTTTAATTTAATAAAAGTATTTTATTTAATTATCAGTAAGAGGTAGTTAAATACAAAAAGAAAAATATTGCGATATATTTATTTTAATTTAAATATGTTGTTTAACGTTTCTAGCGCGCATTAAATCAATTATTAAATTTTAAGGGATTTTTCATAAATATATACTAATGAGCTTATGTACTGGTATGTTTATTTGCTTTAAAGTTTTAATTTTTAATTTTAATTGCTGTTAATAGTTCTGTTGTTTGCATGACTTTTAATTTATTTCTCTTAATATTTTTATTAAAAATTAATTTGATATACATATGTAATTTATTCTGTATATTGTAGAGGTTCTTATTTATTTAAAATATTTTAAAAATTTTCATAATACATATTTGTCTCATTTTATTGCTGCCTTTGCTTGTATTTTATTATAATTATTATTATTTTTTATTTTTTTAATTTTTCTTTAATAATTATATGGTGCACTTAAGTTAAATGCATGCTTGTTTGGGCACAAACCATGTTCTAGATTCCAGTTGAATTTATTTTTGTGTGCACTTTCTGTTTTATTATTATTTTTCTTCTACACAGTAGCATAATTGTGTATGTATGAATACATACTTAAACAGACAGAGAAACACTTAAACACTCACACACACACACACACACATACACACGGTATACACATACTGATTGGTATGCATAAATCCTTAGCTGCAGTTATTGCTGAGTTCTATGAATGAATAAGGAACCCTTTTAACATAATTATGCTTTTTATTTCATTTTATTAAGCGACAAGAAGTGCGCTACAAAAAAGTTCATATAGACCGTGTTAAAATAAAAGAAAGTAAAGGCTTCTTTTATTCTCATTTATGTGTATGAAAATGAGAGGAAAAACGTTTGTGTTTTATTTTTTTTTTTAATATTTATTTTATGGAATGATTATCTTGGCTTAAATAAGTGCTGGTAATTGCAATGATGGTGCCTTAAGTGGCTTGTTGCTCAACATCAACAGTAAAATTAAAAGCAATGCCAATGGTGGAGTATTAGTAGTTGTACTCGTAAGTTGTAAAAAAATGTGCATGTTTTTATTTTATTTACACGTAGTAACTAATGTGGGAGGCTACTGTTTGCAAGTGTTACTTTTTTGCAAGTCGTAAGCGTTTTATTTTCACTTATGTTTCACTCGCATACTAACGAGCTTATATACATACATAGTAATTTTAACACACACTTTGTTTGTAGTAAAGTTGAAATGGCACTTTTTCTTTAATGTAAGCACTCGTATCCTTTTTGTCACGAACTTTCAATGGGATCCGTTAACAACTTACGACAAGTATGCTAAGTATGTTTGTTGATTAAATTTTGAAAGCAAGGAGTAAAATGTATATTTTATTTGCTGTTGTTAAGCCCCTTCGGGAACTTCAATATTTACCTTAAATTGTTTCTTTTTTGTATTTAATATAAAAGAACTTAAGCTGCTTAGAATAAATTACACGCTTAATAGTTAAAATAAACAATAATGGAAATAAAAAAAAAATTAATTCAAACAAACTCTTTTTTTGTTAAATAAATTGTAATTGACCTTTAAGGTTGTTTTCTTTTTTTTTTTTGTCAAGATTATTTATTATTAGCTGCTTTTTTTATAACGTTATAATATTTTATCTTTATGCTTGAAATATGTATGTATTTTTATGTTTATATTGTTTTTGTTTTTCAATTTTATCTCTTATTGGATATTTCTTTTTTTTCATGAATTTTATTTTTTTCCTGAGAAACACAAAAATGTTCACCAAAATGTTGTGTTCGACCGAAAGTTAACGCACTGACTAAATTCTCAAATAAATCTAGTTGCTGTTTCATGTCCTGATTTTGTGCTATTTTAATAGTTTTTTTTTCTTTGTACTTTATTCCTTTTCTCCATTTGTCTCTGCATATGCTAAAAATATCTGTGGTCTCTGGAGTATGACACACATAGCACAGCATCCTTTTTCTTTTGCTGGCTCTCTTTTATAAATTTTGCAATATGCTCTGCGGATTGTAAGCAGAAAACAGTTTCATCTCAATTATTTAAGAGGGTAATACGGGTCTTGTTAACTATAACCAGTAACTGTTATACAATACAGCACAGTATTTGTTTGCAAAAAAAAACTCTGCCTACTTAACGGTAAACACCCCAGTATACAGTGAGAAGGAGAAAAAACACTGTAAGAGTTCTCTTAATAACATTTAGGACATTGAGAGAGATTTATAAAAAAAAACAAATGTAAGCATCTTTGCAGAATGTAAATATTTAACAGTTTACATTTCATGCTCTCTCACCTTTTTA
This sequence comes from Tachina lurida, assembly GCA_944452675.1. Taxonomy (NCBI): domain Eukaryota; kingdom Metazoa; phylum Arthropoda; class Insecta; order Diptera; family Tachinidae; genus Tachina; species Tachina lurida. The sequence continues at coordinate 178,073,529 of OX101752.1, forward strand.
AGATTAGCCAAAAGGATGCGAGACACATTTTGTTTACATCTTTTTTTTTAACTTAGCACAAGATGAATTAAATAACAGTACATGCAGACTTCAAGCATCCAATATGAAAACTTTACAGTGATTACACCCCATTTAACAGTGGCCTTACATTTCTCTATAAAGTATTTATTGCAGTCAACTGTAAAGGATTCAAGGGCAAGTCTTGTGCAGAAATCTTTTATATTTTGCTATAATATCGTTTGAACGTCATACTTTGTGCAGACGCTAAATAGCGGCAGGGCAGCATCTGTAATACAAGTATTTTGTTTTTAACTCTTTAATATTTTGCCAAGAGTTTTATACTGGCCTATGGAAGTGTCATATTGTTAAGAATATCAAAAATTTTAATTATTATTGAGCAAACTATTTAAACTTCTGGGATTTCGTAAGTATAATAAGGAAATGAGATAGAATAATAAAGAAGACTTTTTCCTTAAAATGTGCTAGTTTATAACATATTTTACATAATTCGAGGAAATATGAAATATGTATATATGCACAAAAATTTTTTCCCATCTTCAAATATTTTCATAAATACATTCTGGCCCTAAACCTTGATAATCCTGGACACCTAAACCTTGCAAATCCTGTGACTTTGACTCGCACACGAAGTAGTTCGCATGAACACTACATATCCCTTATATACTCAAAAAATGGAATTTTGGAGTTAGTGATGCAGAACTAATCCTCATATCATACCCTATATTGTACAAAAATTTAATACAAATATCTTGTTTACTAAACTATTGAGAAAAATATTAAACTTCCTTTTTCCTTTAACTTGTTTGTAAATTGAAAACATAAAAGTGGTTTTCTGGAAAACTGGTTTTTTTATGTTATAACGTTGTTGTTATACTCTATGGACTTAAGCCTATACGAGTATACTCGAATATCCTACTTGATGTAACATTTTTTTTTTTAATTTAAATACTCGGTAAATTATTTTCGGTTTTTTACGATTTATACTTAGTTTTGGCATTTTTTCAAAGTGTTAACGCTTTTTTCGTTTTAGGGGCTTTTTCGTTTTTTTTTTGCGTTGTTTTTACATTTGGCGTTGTTTTTTTTTTGCTATTTTTTCGCTGCTTGGAGATTTCTTTTAATTTTAGCAATTTTTAAATTTTGGTAATTTTTTTTGTTAATTTTGGCAAACTTGGCGATTTTTGCGGTTGCTTTTAGATATGGCGCTTTCTTTCGTTTCGAGTATTTTTTTAATTTTGAGACTTTTTAGTTTTAGCGTCTTTGAGTTTGCCTCTTACGGTTTTCGAGATACAGCAAGTTGTAAAAATTACATTGGCTGATAAAATGTCCTTTTATTTTGATTTTTTAATATCAGGGTAAATTGCTGTAGTCGCTATAAAAATACACATACTTTGAAAATTTCAAGTGTCTGTATATAATTGGTTTCAACATATTTCATTGCTCTGTTTAGAATATCCTATAATTTTTTACTGTCTTATATTTTCTGTTGTAGCGGCCAAATGTTTATAGTGCATTTACACTGTCTCGAAATCTAATACTTTCGAGATTTCGAGCTAAATCAAGATGCTTTTTTTCAGATTTCCCATACAAAACGAAATCTAATTTTTCAGTAGATTTGTCGGAAATCTAACAAAAATCTAATGTTTTTATTTATTCTTTACTACCCTGTACAACAAAAGGTGAGTGAATTAGCTAAAAAAGTAAATGTGAATTAAAAGTGTGTGAATTGGCTGTAGTTTTGCAAACAAATCAGTTGATGGGCTTTGTTTTGGATAAAAAAATCTTGATAAATGTCAAAAAAAGCTGGTGTAAACGGTATGGATTTTCATAAAGATTTTAATCAAAATATGCTAGATCTTTTTACACATAATTTGAAAATTTCATGTCTGTACTTATTACGGTTCCCAAAAAAAAGCCAGTGACATACAGCCATTAAATAACAACACCACGCATTTTTACCCGACTGCGCAACGCAAAGAAGGGTATTGTGTTTATCAGTCTATGTATGTATGAGTGTTCCTATGCGGCATTATGTTAACCGAACGCGTGTGCCGATTTTGAAGATTCTTGATTTTGATTGTTTTGTATTAATCCCGGGAGTCTCACTAAAGATATGGCAGTTGTAAAAATTCAAAACGGCGGACGACAGACCCCATTTTGTAAATACGAAAAAAATTAAAATTTGGCGAACTATATCAAAATGCGTATCATACTAGGAACACAATTGGGACAAACGACGAATTTCGTTCACGCTGCGTAAATTCGTCGTGTGAAGCACAACAACGACGAATTTACGCAGCGAATTTCTCTCTTATTTTTAATAAAGTAGGTTGTTGTGTGTATTAAGACAGAGAGAGAGAGAGAGAGAGAGAGAGAAAATAGTTTTTTCGTCGTTCGTCGGCGTACAAATTAGAAATAAACCTATCTCAGAATTCGTCACGCACGACGAATTTCGTTGTACGGCGGTGTTGTGTTCATTTTCATATGCACACATGTGTTTTATTTTTTATGACGAAAATTCGAACCGAAAAATTTGTCGTTCGTCCCAGTTGTGTTCCTAGCATCGTTCGACAGGTATTTTAAAATCATTTTTAGATTTCCCTTATGAACGGTTCATAGTTGGTCGCAGTCGGTTTTTTTATATTTTTTTTTGTATAAATACTTGTTCTGTTGTGCATTAGTATCCCTTTATATCAGTTGATGTAGGAAAGTTCAGAAGATGAAGGCATAGACACTCGTCACTGAACTATGTTGTAACATTAGAGTGCCCTGCTTCATCAGTATTATTTAACAGAATCATTGCCGAAGTAAAATAACCAATAAAATTGCTACTGAACACAGCCTAAAAAATACGGCTAAACATGGCTTACTTACACCAGAGGCGCTGCAATTTTACAATTTTTTTATTGTTACAAATGCAGTGACATTTTATTTTTAATCTGAAAATTTTTTGAGATTCGAACCGGCAACTTCATGCGTGACAGGCTGGCACACTACCCACTCCACCATAGGGCCACTCATATTTCAAAAGTATAAATACCATTTAAGCTTAGGTTAATATCTAAGTGTAGTTACGGGACTGATCCCAGAGTCACATTGAAGTGAGCAATTAACATTATATTTACACTATTTGATAGGTCCTGTGTTCGACCACATCGAACATGTTCAGTGCAGTTTACTACAATACTAGATCGAGTCCGAATTAAATTGGCTCAAGATCAAGACGATACACCACGAAAATGGTCAATATTCCACCATTTAAACGATATGACTTTTTTCACCATACACTACTACGTACTTTTGATAACACCCACATTATCTCCAGTTATAGGACGAGTACATTTGGATCAATTGTCACCAAATTTTCTGCAGGGATCCTCTCTTTTTCTTCCTATGACTTCTCTATCACCACACCTTTGGCAAAGAAGGTAATACCTAGTAATAGTATTAGGCATTCATTGCCTGAGAGTTACTTCTCTTAAAAATAACTGACAAACAGACGGAGAAAGAGGCGAGCATCGCAGCGAAAAGAAAGGGGGTCCTATTTACTTTTGGTGTATAGGACCCTAAAAAGTATGTCTATATTGCTCTCAGACAAATGCGCGATATATTATCATAACTATCTTTCAAATATTTATACAATTTATCACACTTTTGTTAGACAGTCAAATTTAAATTTTAGCTTACAAAAAAATTTAACTACCAAGCTAACTATCATTTTTACTCTGTCGAAGTATCATGAATTGACTAACGATTGAACGGTGTCCCCAAGTTATCTAAATTAAGTTTGAAAATCAGTCATCAGTGCACATAATCAAGGACGATCAAACCATCCTTAGAACTATAGATAGGCATACTCTCTAGAGCTACGCTGGCGAAAGCAGCACCAGAGTTCTGAACATCAATCGGTTTCTTATACAAATGAATGCACATACGCGAATACATTCTTCTTGGTAGCCAGCATTGCTATAAAGCATGCAATAGCATCAACACAATTGTGACTTTTAACACTTTCACCTGGCTATAAATGAAAGTCTGGAATAAGTTCCATCGATTGTAGGAATTGGGGCTCTATCCTGGGAAATTTTTCAAAGAGATCTCTATATACACCCATTTAAGCTACAGCTGGTGCAGGCACTAAAGCCACAATTTGGCTTAAGAGTAGTTGGAAACTGATAAGTTGTATCTATAAATGTTGTACAGCAATGAGAGCCATAGTTTAGGCCTAACAACTTTATTATTAATTAATAATAATTAAAATTGCCGCATCTGGAGTACAACCAGTCAACAACAAATTCTGCAGACCACATTTTATCTTAAAACAAATGCATTACTTGAAGTGATTGAAGCATTTGTGGCATCATTGGGTTTTATTTCCTCAAACATTAAGGAGCAGCAGCTTCATTACGATCAATGTAGACCGTTACGGCACCAATGATTTCTTGCTTAAAGATATGAAGGACATTGAACCGGGAGAGATGTGATTTCAACAGGAAGGCGCTATATACCATGCAGAGACCGCAACCCACAAATTATTGAAATCAAAATTCGGCCTTTAGCGAGAAATACACGTGTATCAGTTGTTCTACAAGATCACGCAATTTGCTACCTCTCAATTATTTCCCATAAAACCCACTATATTACATGTGGCAGTATATGACCTTTTCTCTTCGAGTTTAATATCCTCCATGGCTTTCATAATTTCAAATAGAAAATATGTTTTTGACATGTCTTTAGGGAAGTATGAATATATTAAAATCATTACATTAAATTGTCATGGCTTAAAGAAATATTTTTCCTTCCTTTAACTTTTATTAAAAAATAAAATTAAGTTGACCCTTTTCCTTGGCTTGACATTAACTAAGTTGATGTTATTGTTCTCCTTTTATTTTATATCAAATAAAATGATGAAAAACATACATAAACAGTTTCAACTTTTGCTGTACTTGAACCCAAATTTTCGTTTTCCAAATTAAAGGTATCACAACCATGAATACAAATCATTTTGACATGTCGACAACAAAAGAAAATTCTGTTCATCCCTTTTTTTTTATTAACCATCTCCTTATTAACGCGTTTTCACAAATAATATTCTTCATCATAAGCTTCTTTATTTCATTTCATTCGTTCAGTCAATCATTTATACGCATACGTTGAATGCGTTATTAAGAAAAAAAAATGGGGAGTCTTGATGGATGGCAGTCTGAACATACTTTTTTACTTTATTAAAAAGGATTTAGTTTTTGTGCTGGGAAGAAAACTTTCTGTAAGATTTTAAACTTTAACTAATTTAAACTTATATTTGAGTTCAGACACATCTTTTCTACTAACCAGCAAAGTTGTATTGTGTTTAATGTACTGAAGTAAAATTTATGTTTTACAAATAATTTTTGTAGCATCTTTAAGGTGTCAAAAAATTTTAAGAGTTACTTTTGCTATTATTTCTTATATTTTTAACAATTTTATTTTTTTTAATTTATTTAAACTTTATTGCTCGAAATATGAATATACTTGGGGTATTCAAATCAGTGTCATAATGTCTTAATATTTTAAAATAGTTTAAAAAATTGCTCAAACAAAAAATTAATGAAATAATAAGACTTTCTGAGGTATGTTTATTGTTTTGTCATAACTGCACGTAGAAATGTGAGAAAGTTTACCAAAGAAATTGACAGAGAGACAGAGGGAGAGGGAGAGAGTAAATAGTGTACAAAAATGATAAAGCAAAAATACTAATAATACCCCTTTTCCACACGCAAAGTTTACTTTGCAAAGTCTTAATTCAACTGTGTGAAAGACAGAGGTAGTAGTACAGTCTCTTTCTGTCTTTCTCCCAGCTGAATTAAGACTTTGCAAAGTAAAATTTCCGTGTAGAAAAGGGGTGTAAGCACAATATTTATTTAAATTGAATTTTTTTCGCTGGTGGTTAAGCATTGTCTATATATTTCATGTGTGCTTAGCCAAATCATCAGTAGGCTTCAACCACATATTTTGTAGAGACACAAAATTCTTATCTTATGCACAGACTTCCAAAAACTATTTGAGAATTCACAAATAATAATTTTTTTAACCTTTTTTGGCGGTTATGGCCCGATATGTATACATATTTTTTTAATAAAAAAAACTCACATTTATCGTGTTTTCTTTTTTCAAATATTTTTGAAATAATTAATTTAAAAACAAAGCACAGGACAGCTGTTTGGATAATTCTTGCAAGTAAGGATTTTCTCAGTGTAATAATTTGTAAGAATTTTTTTTGTCAAAAATAATTAATGTGATGATCGTTAAACATACTTAGGTAGAGTGATGTAACTTCGTGCTAACCTAAATAGAAAATGGAAAAACAGAAAATGAATAGTGATACTTGCGAGTGTATTTACCAAAGGTAAATCAATAATTGTATACAAAATCAATTCTCATATTCCATTTCATAGTTAAATAGCTGATGTTAATTATAATCTCTACCCCAGTAGATAGACATGGGTGCTGACGAAGTGCGTGGCTGCACAGAAAAATGTCGGTATTTCCCCCAGCTAATAAAGTCTAGTTTAATTTTTATTCTCTTCTTTAGATACTCACATTAATTAACAAAAATATTTCATTCAATAAGAATGAAATTATTGAACTCAAGCCTGATTAAGAAATTATTTTTTTTTTATTTTATTTTTAATCTGAAAATTTTTTGAGATTCGAACCGACAACCTCTTGCATGATAGGCTTGGACACTACCCACTTAAGCATAGGGCCACTCATATTTCAAAAGTATAAATACCAGTTAAGTATAGTTACGGGACTGGTCCCAGAGTCACATTGAAGGGAGCAATTAACTTTATATTTACACTATTTGATAGGTACTGTATTCGACCACATCGAACATGTTCAGTGCCGTTTACTAAAATACTAGACCTAGTTCGAATTAAATTGGCTCAAGTTCAAGACGATACATCACGAAAATGGTCAATATATCACCATTTAAATGATATGTATTTTTTCACTATGTACTACTCCGTACTTTTGATAACACCCACATTTTCTCCAGCTATAGGACGAGTACGTTTGGATCAATTGTCACCAAATTTTCTGTAGGGTGAATACACCTATTATTATCCGGTAGTGGCTTTATATACATACATATATAGTGCTTTATTTCAAAATGCCTTTACGATATGCCTTCGTATAGATTTTTGCAAAAGTAAACACATATAAATAAAATTGTTAGATGAGTGAATCAGGAATATAAGAAAATATTCTTGTTACGATAATACTGACCTTTTCATAAACAGTCCCCTTTTTAGCATACCCAGAATTTTCCATATAAATATGTAATTTCATGTGTTTGCGTATAATGTTTAATAACAAACGCTCTTACATACATACGTATGTATGTATTCTGCAAGAAAGCACACAACCCAGTCAGCATTTTATGAAATTAATGATCATATTCGAGTCTTTTTCGATTCCTCCGCACGATTAAAATAAGCATATATGCGCTCGTTTTCGAGTCGAAAATGACTGTTCATTCGGGAGAAAATGGTACCCTAGGCGGGAGTATTCTAAAAGAGTCTTTTATGACTCGCGTTTCTGATCAATTTCGATTCACTTTCGAGATAGTTTGTGGTATTACTTACAATCACTTTTTTTTTTTAAATTTTCATATACATACACCCAGTCAGCATTTTATGAAATTAATGATCATATTCGAGTCTTTTTCGACTCCTTCGCACGATTAAAATAAGCATTTATGCGCTCGTTTTCGAGTCGAAAATGACTGTTCATTCACGAGGAAATGGTACCCTAGCCGCGACTCTTCTAAAGGAGTCTTTTATGACTCGCACTTCTGATCAATTTTGACTCACTTTCGAGACAGTTTGTGGTAGTTCTTACAAGCAGTTGCGAGTCTTCTTCGAGTCATTTTTCAGTCATCTTACTAGTCATTTACGAGTCTTTTTCGAGTCATATCATACGAGCATTTCTAATTGAATTTTTGCTGTATCAATACAATCATTTATTATTGTTTGTTTTTAATTTAATTTACATACGTACATACATATATTATATTAATTACAATAATACATAAAAAATTATAAATTTAAATTTGTACTTCAATGACCTCTTCCGTCAATTTGGTTACAGATTTATAATGTCCTTTAATTCTATAATGTCCTTTAAATTCTCGTGTGGTTGAAATTAGGCTTTCCTCAATGCAATTAGCATAATTTTTAGACATATTTATTGGGGGTGGAGCAGAAACATTTTGAACTAGAAACGATTTTTTGATTTAGTAGAAATAGGTATACAGCTTCGAATATGAAGTAAAATAGCAAGGCAATTCCAATTTTTTTTTTTTAATTTTTATGTTGAAAAAAGGCGACCCTGGCTTTTTAAAGCTTTCGTTATATCTTCCGCATTTACTTCATGTTCGAAGCTGTGTGTAGTTGATCAATTTTTGCTTACAATTTATTGAATTATTGGACTCTGTAGAGCTTATTTTGTGACATCTTTAATGAAGGAAATATTTTTTTTGGATTAATTTTATTAAAAGTAAATTTAATTGTATACATATGTATATTTTAAACACTTATATTTTCTTGACTTTACTGCACGAGCTTGTTGTTTGTTTTTGTTTTTTAAACAAATCAGTTTCTAAGCATTTCTGGGAATCATTTTCGAGTCTTCTTTTAAAAGCAGAGCTGATTAATCAGTTTTTGATCATCTAAGGTACTCGAAAAAGACTCAGTTTGGTGAAACAATCTTCCACATGCTGACTGGGCATATGTACATACATACGTATGTACATAAATTCACAAACACTTTTTATTTTTTTGATTTTACTGCACGAGCTTGCTGTTTGTTTTTATTTTTTAAACAAATCACTTTCTAAGTATTTCTGGAAATCATTGTCGAGCCTTATTTTAAACGCAGAACTGATAAATCAGTTTTTGATCATCTAAGGTAGTCGAAAAAGACTCAGTTTGGTGAAACAATCTTCCACATGCTGACTGGGAACGTACGTACAAACATATATACATATTTATAGTCATTCATGTCTTCTGTTTTTATTAACTATTTTGATAATAATAAAAAAAATAACAACATAAACATAACAACCGTACAGAAAAAAATACATATGTACATATGTATATATAATCAAAGAAAACCTTATTTATTTTTGTTTTTGTTCACTCTCAAAATTCTTAAATTACATTGCTGTATAAATAAACATACATACATATGTATGTGCATGTCTACATAATGCACATATACATACATATGTATATGTATGCATCTAAGCTGCCCAAAGTAGCACCAGAGTGCCGAACATCAATCGGCTTCTTATACAAATGAATACACATACGGGAATACATTTCTCTCTTGTTTCTCTCGGTGGCCAACTCTGGCATGTATGTATTATTATGTGCTCAGCAAGAAAAACATAAACATAAATATGTATAAATAAACACAGAAGAAAAAATTAATTTTTTTTTGGATGTATGTGTAAGTATGTTTGTTTAATGTAAAAAGGTTTCTCTTTTTACAAGAAAACAAGTAAGAGTGCTATATTCGGCTGTGCCGAATCTTATATACCCTTTACCAACGTACGTACATATATATAGTATACAGACACGTACATACATATTTGTTTTGTGAAAAAATTTATCATTTTTTTAAAGTTTCCATCTTTGGAGCTATAATTTTCATTTTTAAAATTTCATACACCAAACTTTTCTTTCAGAAGCATAAAATATATTCAATTTATAAAGAAAAAGAAAAAAAAACAAAAAGTGTAAGTTTTCCAACCCTGGAGTCATAATTTTGGATTTTTCTGATTATTGTTACCAATCTAGTTCTTTAAAAAATACATAAAATATGTTAAGTGAAAAAAGCAAGAACGAAATAAGCAAAAACTTAGTTTCATTTAATTCCTTTAATACTAAAAAAATCAGTTAAGTGCGACTTTGAATCGCGCACGAAAGGAAGGTTTTTTGCTTTTTTTGAAGTTTTTTTCAGTTAAAACGATTTTTTCAGTTTTGTCGCTTTTTTCTCGTTTTGGCGATTTTGTCTGTTTTTAGAGGTTTTTTCATTTTGGCGATTTTTTTATGTTGTTGGGCTTTTCTTCATTTTGGAGATTTTTCTCATTTTGACGATTTTTTCTGTTTTTTTTGGGTTTTTTTTCGCGATTTTTTTGTTTTTTTTTCGTTTTGGTGATTTTTTTCATTTTGGCGATTTTTTTTCATTTTGGCAATTTTTTTCTTTTTTTCTGTTTTTTTTTCGTTTTGGTGATTTTTTTAATTTTGGCGATTTTTTTTTCATTTTGGCGATTTTTTTTCATTTTGGCGATTTTTTTCTGTTTTTTAGTTTTTTTTTCGTTTTGGCGATTTTTTTTCTTTTTTTGGCGATTTTTTTTCATTTTGGCGATTTTTTTCTGTTTTTTAGGTTTTTTTTCGTTTTAGCGATATTTTTCATTTTGGCGATTTTTTTTTCATTTTTAGCAATTTTTTCGTTTTTTTGCGGTTTATTTTAGTCTTAGAAATTTTCTTTTAATTTAGTGCTTTTTTTCATTTTGGCGATTTTTTTCTGTTTTTTTGGGTTTTTTTCGTTTTGGTGATTTTTTTCATTTTGGCGATTTTTTTTATCATTTTGGCGATTTTTTTCTGTTTTTAGGTTTTTTTTTCGTTTTGGTGATTTTTTTAATTTTGGCGATTTTTTTTTCATTTTGGCGATTTTCTTTCATTTTGGCGATTTTTGATTTCATTTTAGCAATTTTTCAATTTTTTGCGATTTATTTTAGTCTTAGAAATTTTTTTTTAATTTGGTGCTTTTTTTCGTTTTGGCGATTTTTTTTCTGTTATTTAGGTTTTTTTTTCTTTTTTTGGCGATTTTTTTCATTTTGGCGATTTTTTTCTGTTTTTTTTGGGTTTTTTTTCGTTTTGGCGATTTTTTTTCATTTTGACGATTTTTTTCTGTTTTTTAGGGTTTTTTTTCGTTTTGGTGATTTTTTTCGTTTTGGCGATTTTTTTCATTTTGACGATTTTTTTTTTTAGGGTTTTTTTCGTTTTGGTGATTTTTTTCTTTTTGGCGATTTTTTTTTATTTTGGCGATTTTTTTCTGTTTTTTTTTTCGTTTTGGCGATTTTTTTTTTCATTTTAGCATTTTTCCGTTTTTTTGCGATTTATTTTAGTTTTATAATTTTTTTTTAATTTGGTGCTTTTTTTCGTTTTGGCGATTTTTTCTTGTTTTTGGCGATTTTTTTCGGTTTGGCGATTTTATAATTTTTTATTTTTTCAGTTTTACCGTTTTTGAAAATTTCAAGAGTTTTGCTCTTACGGTTTCCAAGATACAGCAAATTGTCAAAATTACATAGTCAAAATTGCATTAACTGATGGAACACCCTTTAATTTAAATTTTTTTAAATTTTTGTGTTAATTTTTGTAGTCTGTATAAAAATACACTAACCTTACAAATTTCAAGTGTATATACATACAATTGTATATATACTACATGGGATTTTAAAATTTTTCGTTGCTCGTTTTGGAACACCCTTTAATTTCCAATTATCATGTATTTGTTGTTGTAGCGGCCAAAGGTCTACATACTGTGTCCAAATTTCAGGTCTGTAGCTCTTACGGTTCTCGAGAAAATACTAATATAGTTTTAGACATAGTTAATTTTACATAACACAAAAAGTTAAAGTTTTCCAACCCTGGAAACGTCGTTTTAATTTTTTTGTATTTTTTTAATTTAAAATTCCAATTTTAGTCGTACTGAAGTGTAAAATAAGTTTATTTATTAAAAAAAAATAAAAATTTGTTTTCGGGAGTTACTTTTATATGGCAAAATGAAGTTTAAGTTTTCCAGCTCTGTAATCGTCTGCCCGATTTTGCTGAATTTCAATACCAATCTATTTTGGAAAATTTCTGACACACCAGTCCAAGAACGAAGTCTCTAGCTCTTCTGGGAGCTTCGGAAAACCGATTTCACGTACAGACAGACGGACAGACGGACAGACGGACAGACGGACAGACGGACAGACGGACAGACGGACAGACGGACAGACGGACAGACGGACATCGCTTATTCGTCTTCCCTATGCATAAGGATCCAGAATATATATATTTTATGTGTCGCTTATTGATATTATAGAAATTACAAACGGAATGACAAACCTATATATACCCTTTTACCATTTTTGTTGGTAAAGGGTATAAAAAAAACATAAAATCAAGAATGTAATTGGGTATCTTTTTAACATGGACGTATGTAATAAGAAATGAACATTCATTTTTGTTTGTTCTAATCTGTTGGCACCACAAACATATGTATGTACATACATACATTTATACGTACATATTATTGTATGATGCTGGCAGTCATGATTGCCAAGTCCTATAATTGTTTGTAGTGCAAGATATCTTTGTTAAAGTTAATTTCAACTGACCTGCTTCAAATTATCAAAAAAGATTTTGGCAAAATAATAAATTATTCCAAAAATACATATGTGCAAGAATCAATATTATGGCAGATAGAAATAAACACCATTTAGAATGTATTAATTAGTATTTCAAGCCATAAACGTAAAAAAATATCATCGATTATCGTCAAAAGAAAAAAAAAGGTCCAAGTAATGTGTCGGTTAAGCTTTTTTGGCGGTTATGGCTCGCTGTGTCTAAATAAAATACTAACGGGGTCTAAAGATCAGTAGTAGGGGTTTTCCCGGGAATTCCAGTTTTAAAATTTCCCGATTTCACGGGATTTTTTCTGCGGGATCCAGGGAAATCATAAAACAAATAGTTGACTACTTTACATATAGAAAACAACAACTGCTTTAACTTTGGCATTTGTTAAAATTTATTGCAAGCAGCGTTTATTCTAACAAATTTTATATTTAAAGATTTATCTTGTCACAAAAATTGATGTTTTAAGCAGGAACATAACAGTTATAAGACAAAAGGCGAAAGTTTTAATAACCATATAATCGTAACCAATTCTAAGTGAGATATAATTTTTTGTTATATGTAATTATTACAGCAACCAAAAAAGTGTTTTGGTTACCAGTGACCATTGACGAAAGTAATTTTATTTTTCGGTTATCGCTACAAGAAGACACATTGTATTTGAAATGTAATGGATGCATTTCTAGGGCAAGATATTGAAAGCTCTTTGGAAAAGTTAACAAAACGGTCATACTAATATAAGGATATCTCACGGTAATGGTTAATAATAACCTAAAGTTATTTTCTACACCGAAAGAATTTTGCTTCATAAGTCCAATGAAACAATTTCATTAAAATTTCTTCACAAATCTAATGATAATTTCACAAATCCAATGAAAATTTTATGAATATTGTGAAAGCATTTCATTGGAATTGCTTCGATGGTGTTTTGGTTTCGTAAGAATATTTTATTGGATTTATGACAACAATATTTTTTAATTATTAAGAAACCCCTTTATACTTAAGTTATTTCATTCTTTTCATGAAAGTAATTTATTGTTTGAATGAAGTTATAGCACTACACTAATTACTAGGGATGGGCAAATGAAAAAAATGTATCGATATATATCGTATCGATATTTTTGAGCAGTATCGATATATATTTTTTTAAAACATCGATATTTCGATATATCGATATTTTTTGCATGCAAATAGAAATAGAAAGTTTAACAAAAAAAGCATCATATAAATACGTACAGAAATATATACATATCGTCGGTTGGTTTCTGGTTTGCTGCAGACATATTGCGTTTTGAATATACTGTGCCGCAAACCAGAAACCAACCGACGATATGTAAATGTTTTTATACTCAGATCGCATTTATTGCGTATAAATGTCAAAATATCTATATTTTTGGTCAAAACCGCTTTAAAAACTAATTTGTACGAACAATAATTGTGACGTTTTATTTTTTTTTGCTTTAAAAATTAAATCAGTCAGCGCTGTCAGTAGATTTTTAGAAAATACCTACATATATACATAAAAACTTTTCCCTACGAAAATCCCTATGCAATTAATCATTTTAATTTAAAGAAACAGAAACTAGAAACATTACACTAGTCGGCATTTATAAGTTAATAATTAAATAACATTCTTTATTATTTAAATTTTTTTAAAAAATTTTATATTTATTTAGAGGAGAAGACTATGTCTTCTTTATCCTTTTATTATTTCTAATTATTTAATTTGCCGGAAGACTATGTCTTCTTATTCGAACTTCTTATTATTTACTAATACTATTATTATTTTTCTTTTAACTTAATATTAAACTTTTTATAAACTTAAGAATTTTCGAACAGCAATCATCACCTTGAAATACAACGTGAGCTGTTCCAATTGCATTCAGTGCAAATAGGTCGTTAGCACATTAAGTAAATGTTGTAACAAAAAATAATTATTAATTGCAATTAAATGGAAATGTGTCAGCAATTGAACTTTTATTAAAAATAAATATGTTAATTATTAACTTATTTATTTATTTATTTATTTAAAAATTAGCTTACAATTACAAATTATATGCCAATTTATGATGGTCAGCAATAGCAACGAGGCCTTCAGCTTTACTATTTATCGGTTACGAGTTTGTATAATTGAAAGTATCTTATATGTAAATTTACGTATGCTTATATGTATGTATGTATTTTAAAATAATTTAGATTTAAATTTTTTTAAGTATAGTTATATAATTTAACTGTTTTTAAAAAGCTAATGATAATAGAGATGTTGTCATCTGTGGGATTGCCCAGTAGATCGATCGGGTTTTTGCCGTTGAAGCAATGTTGCCTTTCGGTTTGATACTGTTGACATTCAGTGAGAAGGTGTGTTGGATCGGTAGGGTATGTTACCATACAATCGCATGCGTATATAGTTGGAAGTTTTAAAATACAGCCGTGGGTGATTCTGGTATGACCAAGTCGCAACCTGGTGATTTTAATTTGGTCGAGTCTATTACTGTTTGAGTTCCTGCAGAAATTAGCTGTTATCTCGGGATAATTGGCCTTAACGTTTTTGTACCATTGGGAAGTACATTTCAGACGATTTTCTTCTCTTTTTATTTACTATCCAATGCAACGAGAAAAATATATTAAAACTGCTTAAATTAGTTAGAAATAACTTTGTATAATATTGGAAAATAAAACATTTTACAGATTTCAAATGAGTTTTGTTAATCTTTTTTGATTGAAACTAAAAATAGAAGAGTTCAGTATGTTGCATAAGCATTTTTACATGTTTTTCATAGCACATATCAAAGACGATACGTTATACGTAACCTACTCTAGCTCCTTAAGGCCTCATTAGTCTTTACTTTCTGTTGCCGTTCTGTTTCTAAATTTTAATAGTTACTTTTTCTGTAATAAATTATCAGCTGTTTCTGACCAGAACGGTCACTAAAGCGATAAGTTTTGCATCGTCCATTCTTATATTTCAATATAGTTATATGTTTTTCTGGTAAAAATTAAATATTTTAAATTCTTAAACCACAATCCCAATTTATTTCAAAATGTTTTTATTTTATTTATGCTGTCACTAACAATTACTTAACAGTTTTTTGATTTCCAAAGTTTGAACGAAACAGAATTTCCATGAACAAAAGGATTCAGATGAACAGGAAGTAAAAACTATTTCTGCCCTTAGGCTTAAACCCACACAAACCAAATTTCACATTTACTTAGTTAACAAATAAAAGTCACCTGACTTAATGGGATCACCTTATATTTGCGCATTGGTTGTATTAGGAAATTTCTCTTTTTTTTTCTTCGCATCACTAGTAGTGATGCCAATATCGTAACTGTACGATAAAACGGCTAAAATTTATAGTGCTCCTCAAAATATCGAAACCCGATACTCGTAAATAAGAATCGATGTATCGATATATCGTTTTTTAAAATATCGGCGATATATATCGATACTTATTTTCTCAAATATCGATATTTCGATATATCGATATTTTTTGCCCATCCCTACTAATTACACTGTTAAATAAATTTGATGAAGTTTTCAATAAAATAATTTTGACGAAACTGGTTTCATTAATCCAACGAAGCGTGACGCTCGTTGAATTTTAATGAACTTTTCATTAGACTAATGTCGAAATTCATAGAATTTATGCCGAAAATTCTTTCGGTGTAGTAATCTTTTCTTCAGAAAGAAAAATATAACAACTACTTTCGGTCCCTGGTTTTAAAGTAATTTATTGAAATCATTATTCTCATTTTTTTTTTAATAAAATTATTTTACATGGAAAGTTCAATTGTATGGACGTTTCTTAAGAACAAATCTACTGATCAGTTTTGGATCTCAAAACTCGAGTGTTTTTTATTTTATGTTTATTTTTATTAACTATTATGTTATTACTCATATTTGTAAGTCTACTTTTTTGATCTCATATAACAAAGTTTTTCGTGTTGGAAAAAAACTTCAAGGAATTTGAAAACTAGAAGTTAAAAAGAATAAAATAAAGCGGGATCCCGGGATATATAAAAATATTTCCTGCTCTCCCGGGAAATTAAACAAACCGGGAAAAAAACTCTAATCAGTAGAGATGATTAAATAAATAAATATATGTATATTTTTCTACACTTTTAAACATTTACAAATCCATTCGATAACAAGTGCAAGAACAAATATTTTTTTTGCATACATTGTTAACACATATATGTAGTTTACAGATAACATCAAGTCTAAATAAGCTGTTGGCCAAAAAACTGAAGACACAATGTTTTCAGGGTGCACTGATTTTCGAAATCCTTGGAGTCCTATAAAAAAAATAATTGATCACCAAAATCATCAAACTAAGTATAGGGTTTTACCACCCCTTTATATCACTATCGAAACTTTACTGCCCAGTCCGTATTATTTTCTATACGTCTTAATTTGTTGCATAGTGTTAGCGTCAAGGCTAAAAATAATTTTGAACTTTTCGCACTTGTAGCGCTTTTACATGCTTAGACATATTGGGCCTTATCACGAGTGTAGTATCACGACTTCGACTACCACGATTTTGTATTAGACTAAAGTACATTGCAAAATTTTTTCTTTAATCTAGTACGAAATCGTCGTAGTCGAAATACGACACTCGTGATAAGGCCCATTACATTTTTTATAATAAACTGGTTTTCTAGGCATTGGCTTGACACTACAGTGTAAAATATGAACATCAAAATAAAGATGTATTACCAATTATATTTATACAATTCCAAAATGTATTGTGTACCATTCTGTTCACATTTATTAATATTAATTAAAAAAATGCAAAGCTAAAGCTGTTAAATGACAAATTTTGGCAACTCTAAAATAACTTGTGGAAAAATATTCAAGATTATTTTACTTTTGTTTGTATATTATATAAATGCATACATACATACATTCATAGGACCGTATATATGTTCATTTCTGTGTTATTTTGTTGTTAATATTGTTGGTTTGTCTTACCAAAGGGGCAAATAAAAATCCAAAAGCCAATAAAACATAATGAATTTTACTATCTGTAATTGTGTATTATCTTAGAATGTTTTGTATAGCAATAGTGATAAACATACATTTGTATATTTATGAAGATGTGAATTTCGATACATACAATTTTTGTATATATATACATATGTATGTATGTGTGTACAACCAACAAGACAAATTGTAAATTCTGCCAGAACATTATAATAAAATTTCGTTAATTTTCTTCTTATATAAATACTCCTATACAATTGTATACACAGAGAAAACAGTGCCTACTAAATACCTCATAAAATAGAACAAAATTAATAAGAAATCTCTATGGTTTTTTTTCAATAAGGAAATCTTATTAATTTCATAGAGAAAACCTTTTTGAAAAAATCAAGAAGAAATCTTGTAGTTTTTATGAGGTTATCTTATTGATATTGTGAATAAAAAAATAAAAAAAAATTGCGTTTTTTCTCTGTACTTATGTATTTTCATTTAAATTCTATACCATATGCATATGTATGTATGTAGTATATTGTAGATGTTATTTATTTATACATACAGACATACACATTGTGCAATATTCTTAACTAACTTACTCACCAAGTATTGAACCAGCAAACTTCTGACTGATAGACAAGCACTCTACCCAATATGCTAACAAGCAGCCTGAATAACCATTGAAATTATTGTGCAAACATTCTTATACAAAAATGAAAAAGATCATGAAAAAAATTGTCTCTATGTCTATTTATAGATATGAAATAACAAGACACCTCATAGATTCAAGAAGATTTCCTTATTAAAAAAATCAATAAGATGCCTTACACATACTCATATAGAAACCTACTAAAATCAAGAAGAAAACCTTATTAAAAAATCAATAAGCCAACCTAATAAAATCAATAAGAAATCCCTATAGTTTACAATTTATAGGAAAACCTAATAGAATCAAGAAGTTTTTCTATATGGATAGTTTTTTTGGTGCCAAAAATAACGAAAATTGAGTAAAAAAAACTTGTGAATAATAAGATTTCTTCTTGATTTTATGTGGTTTTCGTCTTGATAAAATTAATAAGACTTACCACATAAAAACAATAAGGAATCTCTATGAAAAAATCTTCGCTTGTTTCTGCTGCGATACATACCCCTTAGCCTAAACACGGTTCATAGAGAAAATCTTATTGATTCTATGAGGCAGTTTTTTCTCTGTGTAAGTATGTAGAAATGGATATATATATATATCGTCACTTTAAATGCAAATAGAGGTAACTACAATTTTATATTTTTACAGGAGAAACAAAAAACGTTTCAAAATCAATAATAACAGTTTCTTCGAAATTTACTTGTAGTATGGATACTTATATGTTTTTAACCAGTTATTTCCTTTTTATATATATTTAAGCTTTTATGCTAGTTACGTTCCTTGCAATAAAAAATAGACGAATTCGTAATTACGTCCGTTTGAATTTCTTTAATAAAGTAGTAATTTTTGATCGCAGAGTTCTAAATATTTGCGTGAACATGTAGTTTGATAAAATGAACCACAATCAATCAAAAACTCGATTTCGAATTTTTGTGTAGTTACGTCCGTTAGCATTTAAGTTGACGATATGTACGCAAATATAATTATTCTATTTTAACAAGCTGCTGCAAGTAAAACTCAAATTTGGAGCAGTTGGAAACTGTGATTAATTTTTAATGCACCTCATCGATTAAGGTAGGTGCATGTTTGGATGAATGGGTACGTCACAACACTAAGCACACAAATTTAATATAAATCTACACTGGATCCCTGGGAGTCCAATGCATTCGGAAAAGACACTAACAAGCGTGGCTTTCAAAATGGCGGCATCACCAATCTATATTTCTTTGAAAACGATGTTGGCGAGGAGGCCATCACTATCACCTACCAGCGCTAAAAGTCTACGATTACCAACTTATTTGAAATTATTATTTAGACAGAAACGTCATGTTATTTCATAAGCTATAAGTTTCTTTCAGTTTATGCCACACTTTACATTCTAAATACGCGATTTAAGGCCCTGTGGCCTTATATGTGGGGCTTTCTTAAGTCTACACAAACATAATGGCTCTCAAAGCTAATATAGAATATACCAATATATACGTAAAATTCACAGCGGAGCCTCGGCTGACATTTGCATCATGTTATATAACATACATAAGGGCATCAGTAGGCCTCCTTTCAAATAGTTAATAAGCAAGTTAGGAAATAAGCCACCACTCTCACAATTAACTCGTTTTTCTCCTATGATACACCGAAAGAATTTTGTTTCATAAGTTCAATGAAACAATTTCATTAAAATTTTATCACAAATTTAATGCTAATTTAAAAAATCTAATGGAAATTTCATGAATATTGTGAAAAATTTCATTAGAATTGCTTCCTTGGTATTCTGGTTTCGTAAGAATATTTTATTGGATTTATGACAACAATATTTTCTAATAATTAAGAAACTCCTTTATAAATACTTAAGTTATTTCATTCTTTTCATGAAATTAATTTATTGTTTGAATGAAGTTATAGCACTGCACTAATTACACTGTTAAATAAATTTGATGAAGTTTTCAATAAAATAATTTTGACGAAACTGGTTTCATTATTCCAACGAAGCGTGACGTTGGTTGGATTTCAATGAATTTTTCATTAGATTAATGTCAAAATTCATAGAATTTAGGCCGAAAATTCTTTCAGTGTAGAAGACTTCAAATTCAAATCCTCAGATCAAATAAGCGAAATTTTTTTAAATGTACTCGTACTATTTTGTTGGTTAATGTTAAAGATATAAAGGAATTCCATGAAATAGCTGAGGTTATTTGATTTTTTTTTATTTTATGTGAATTTATGTGTGTATATCCAATTTTCATAACGTCAGTAAGCACTAGCTGCCTTATTTGATAGAAATGTTTGCATTTCCTCTATTCAAAGTCTAGTTTAGCTTTTGTTGCCTTCTCTGAGAAATCACATTAATTAATGAAATATTGCTTTCCACATTAAGAGGAGAAATTACTGAACTGCAGTTCCATTGAAAAATTGTTACTGATTAAAATTCGTTATAATTTAATTATATATTACAGCATTATTTATAAAACTTATTAAGGCTTTATAAAGAGTTTTTAAAACAAATTTTCATATAAAATTTTTCTTAAAAAGCCTTTATAAAGCTTCAATAGTTGTTATAAATAAGGGCTGAAAATTACTTATTTAAGTGATTCGTTTGCAAATTGAAGGAAAAGATAGAGGAACGTAACCTTCACAGAAAAAAATATTCCAAAAGTATATTCAAAAACCTGTATTGTTAAATATTTAAAAAGAATTCAACAAAATTATGTATTTGATTCAAACACAATTTGCTTATAAAAATTGCAGGGAAACATTTAACTCTATAGACAAACATAATACTCTCTGCCAAAAAATACCGACTTCAATGCAAAGATCTGATAGAAGAAGATAAGAAGAAGTTCGTGAAATATAAAATTAAATTTTAATGCATTTTTTAAATGCAAGATTGTGTGTTTTTTAAGGGCTTAGGGTGTGTGTTAAGTTTTGTAAAAATCGGTAAAGTAGAACCACGTTAAATAAAATATTAAATTTTAATGGGCGTGACTCTGCCCACTTTTCAAATAAAAGACTTTCTCTATTTTAGAGCTCAATTTGTGTGGTAAGTTTCGTAAAAATTGGTTTATTAGAACCGCGTGAATTATTATAATAAATTTTAAATGGGCGTAGTTCCGCCCCTTTTTTAACTTTCAAATTGTTGAATTACAAGAAGCAAAGGTGTTTTATAGGTTTAGCAGCAATCAAACAAGTAGAATACCATAAAATTATATTTAAAAAAATTGTGGGCCTGCCTCCGCCTACTTTTTTTTATTAATGGGGCCAATGGGAAGCTATACTCTGTCAGACAACAAAAATTTTTTTACAATCGGTCTTAAATGTTCCAAGTTATGAAGTCACACACCTAAAAAAGTGGAAACGAATTGTTAATCTCCTCCTTTTTTTGAAGTCATTGAAAAACGTGGCACTCATCCTCACACACACAATAACAATTCGTCGGTTGATAATTTAAATGTCGTATGTGGATTTTTTGCGGTTTTGAGTGAAGATCGATTCCTTAGGTCTTCCGACCTGATCTTTCATTTGACGTAATCAGTTTTTCGATACCTCGTACGGTTTTCGAGATATGGAGCGTTGAGTTTGTCGTATGTGGCATCTGCTGATGCAATGTTCAAATTCAATTTACTCGAAACTATTGAAATCCACATACGACAATTAAATTATCAACCGACGAATCATCACTAAAAATAAAATTTCAGTAAAAAAAAAGTACTCGTATTTTCAATAAACGTGCTTACAATTTTATTTATCAATAATGCAAAAATCGTCATCACAGAAAATTTAAAATAGTTTTTTATTGAATCACCGATTTTCGTAATCAAATATCAAAAATCCATTTTTTCCTGCATTCCGTCTTTTTACAGCTCTGCTTTTTTGTACGTTTAATAATGCTGAGTTGCAGAGCCTCTGGTGTCAATTAGGCGTATTAAATTTTTAAAGCTGTGCTTAGTAGCAGTTTTTCGATTATATTTACTTCACCGACGAAGGAGAGCGCTCTGATGTTACGTTGGGCCAGTGTTGCCAGTAGATTTCTCGAAACATTAACTATACATGCTAAAAAAAATCGGATTTTCCCTACACGCTGAAAAAATGTCCTTTACAAAAATCCCTACGCATTTTTGTGATTCAAATAAAAAATATATAGATTTATTAAAGCTTTGGTAAAAAATATGCAAAAAACTAAAAAAAAAATAATACATAGATATCGATATCGATTAATATAAAAAGGGCGTATCTCATTTAATTTTCGAAATCTCGTTTTTAACGTTTTCTGGGAGACATAATATAATTGCATCCTCCTTGAAGATCTTAGTACGTTACAGTTAAAAATCAAGGACTTATTGCAACATAAAAAAAATATTTCTGCATGTTAATGCTTTAATTTTCCTTCCCGTTTTTTGCTTCCGCTAGAAAATAACGAAAATTCGAGTTCCGCCTTTTTTATATTATGCCAATCGTAAAAGATAAGTAAGAATTGTTAAACATACTTAGGTAGAGCGATATATCTTCGTGCTAACCTAAATAGAAAATGGAAAAACGGCAAATGAATAGTGATACTTGCAAGTGTATTTACCAAAGGTAAATCAATAATTGTATACACAATCAATTCTCATATTCCATTTTCATAGAAATTTAAGTTAAATAGCTGATGTTAATAATAATCTCTACCCCAGTAGATAGACATGGGTGCTGATGAAGTGCGTGGCTGCACAGAAAAATATCGGTATTTCCCCCAGCTAATAAAGTCTAGTTTAATTTTTCTTCTCTTCTTTAGAAACTCACATTAATTAATAAAAATATTTCATTCGGTAAGATTTGAAATTACTGAACTTAAGCCTGATTAAGAAATTATTTCTGATTAATTTTCACAATTTCCAATACAACTTATTCGATTTTGCGACTTACTGACCAGAAAAAAATTTTTGCTTCGCTAAAATTTTTAAACAATTAATACTTATGCTTCTTGTTAATTGAAAGTCTTTCAACATTGAATGATATCTTAGAAAAAGCATACACCAAGCGGAATTCATGTACGAGTCGGTGCCAAGTTAACAGCTGCTTGTTTTTAGGAAGTTTGGCTTGTCAAATTTCATTGCAATAAAATTTTTAGAAGGTTTTATTTGTCAATTTTCATTGCAATAACGTACTAGGCAGATTTTGCTGTTGCAGGCTTGACATTAGAGTGGGTAAATTTTTTTCTCGTCCAAGCGAATTGCTTGTATGTATATTAGAGTGGGTCAATTTGTATGGATTAAAACAAATTTACCGAGCCTTTGTCAAAATTGCAATCTACGTCAAATTCTAAGAAGGTTTGTCCAAGAAACCATGGGCCTTAAATCAAAATTTAGCTGCCCATTTTTAACGAGAAACTTTTCTTTTCGTATTTTATATTTTATATACATACGTGACGCGCAAAATAGAAAGGTACCTAAGGGTAAAAACCGGTTTTGTTTAGGAGAGCCATTTTAAGGATTTAAATACGTGTATCTTTGGTGTACCGTCACTGAGCGTGTTGGTATTGGTCTCATTTGAAAGCGACACATCTCATGACATCAGGAACGTGTTGGTCAACCTTGAAAACGCGCGTAGGTCGTCCCTACCTTTTGTTTTGTGTAGTTGGTTTTTACTGTTTTCTATCTAGCGAGCTGTTTCCATGAGTTTGATATCAATTTTGTTCACGTTTTTTCGAATCCAGGTTTATTTTCTGAAATTATTAATTGTGAATTGTAATAAATACTCATTTATAATTCTTTTGAATCGTGAATATCACTCTGTTAGTACGAACATTTTTTCACATAACCTTAGAATCGTTGACTTCAATTTCATAGAACGCGCATATCTCTGGGAGGGAACACTTTTGGGGCATGGTATCGGTCTCATTCGATGCTCAGATGTTGTCCACATAAAAAAAAGTGAAAATTGATTTTTTTTTTTAACCTTAGGTCCCTTTCTCTATGCGCTGTCGCATATGTAATTCATTTTTATTTACTAAAATTTTATTGAGTCTTCTAAGGAACTTGACAATAGTGCTTATGGTTCGGATTGTTCGAAAGCAAGTTTTCCTGAGCTTTCGAAAGCTGTTAGAAGATAACTAAGCAATTTTGATGTTTAGGCTGATTTTAAAAAAAAGCTTTTAATGAAAATAGACATTAAGCCAGGAAAAAATGCAAAATATTTTATCCTTTTTAAAAAAGAAAATAATACTAAAAAACGTTATGTTTGCATTTATTTCATAAATAAAGCGATATGACTAAAAAGTCCCTACATTATGGATACTATAAAAAAACTGTCCGATTTTCCCTGCGCTTATATTTTAGTATCAAAAAGGTATTTTTGTAGGAATTTTCCCCTACTTCTGGCAACACTGCATAAGGCTTGGTATGCGCTGAAGCCGGTGTAAGTGTCTATGCCTTCATCACTTGAACTCTCCCACAACAACTGATACAAAAGGACACTAACGCACATCAGAAAAATTGCGTGCTGCTGTTAATTAATAACTGTTGGAGACCGGGCTCAAACCCAGAACCTTTGGTCTTGTAGTCAACGTTTTATCTACTTCAGCCAACGCCCACCAAGCAATTTTAAAGTGTATTACTTGAAAGCCGTGTTTTAATTTTCAAAGTACACCATATGATAAAAACAAGTCCTTAATTTGAAAAGAAGTCATTGAAAAAACTAAATAAGCAGCAAAACTGCACAATACCTTCATTGCAATAAAAATGTCGTTGGTAAATTTAAAAATGTTTGCTTATGTTGAATTGAATATAAATATTTAATAACTCAATCGAACACTTTTGTACACCTGCTAGCAAGTGCGGCG
Organism: Tachina lurida; assembly: GCA_944452675.1. NCBI lineage: Eukaryota > Metazoa > Arthropoda > Insecta > Diptera > Tachinidae > Tachina > Tachina lurida. The sequence goes on from OX101752.1 coordinate 178,098,437, forward strand.
ACCACCAAAAATTTCTTTAGTTGAAAATGAAGGCATGCAAAAATGTATCTGTACGTTTAATGAGGCCTCACGCCCACGTTAAAGCAACTAAAGAAGTAAGAAAACACTCCAAGAACAATTTAACTTCATATATATATTCAGCCGTTGAAACGTAGACAGACATTCAAAACTTCATTCATTATTGAATCTGATCGTAAAATGTAACAATTTACTTGCCGCATGTACGAATGGATGAATGTAGAAGAAAAACACATTAAATTTGAAAGTACTCGTACTTGTGAGTTGTATATTTTTTTTTTTAATTTTTTTGGTAATAGAAAAGCATTCATTCAACAAAACGAAGGCAAAATGTTATATAAGTGTATGTGTTTGTAACTTGCGTGTGTGTGTATGAATGGCTTTGGATCTCTAACAATGTGCAAAATTATTTCCGAGTTCAATTTCACACATTAAGGAAGACATTTGATTTTACAACTTCCTCCGGAACTCAGTGTTCAATAATTGAAGATTTTGTTTTTATTTTCAATTCTCACATTTTATTGAATACATTATTTTTTATTATTAAGACTACACAACATGTTGCCTGTTGATGATGCTTTCCTAAATAAAAGTATAACAGAAATTCTTATTTTCCTTATCTTAGCGTAGCTGCTCTCACTCAAATCAAAGGGATGTAGAATTACTTCAAACAATTTGAAGATGTTCTTTAAGGAATAATAATGAAAATTTCCAAGCGATTGTCCACAGAAATTTCAATAAAAATTTTCATTTATGTGACCATAAAATGAACTCAATTGTATATTGTTTTTAAATATGAAATGCGAAACGTGGCTGCATATTTACATATATTGTTATATTTTAATAATGAATGAATGCAAGAAATTATTATCATTAGTTTTTTTCCTTAATTAACTTCATATTTTGTGCTCTCAGCGGTTTGAAAGCACAAAAAGCTCTTTATAAAAGTTTGCACATTCTGCATATGGCTTGGCCTTACTTGGTTTAGAGATTTAATAATTTTCTATTAAAGTCTTAATATTTTTACATAAAGGTATAAGAAATTTATTGTCATGGAAACAAGGTTCTTCCTTACCAAATACGTATGATTTTTATTATAAATTTTAATTGAATGACATAAAAAATTTAATGAAAATAAGTTCAAAATGTATTCTTCCTATAATTGATTGCTTGAATTAAACAATTCTTGATCAGCTAATAATTGTAGTAGATAAATCAAACGAGTTTAATGGTTTATCTAATCGAGTCATTATCACTAGCGACGTACGTCATGTTTAGAGCAGCTATGTCCAAACACAAACAATGTGATATTTGCATATGAGTTAAACAGCTTTGAAAGCTCTTTAAATTGTTTTTGTTTCTTTTGTTGGCAAAGTAAAAGCATAAATTGCTGTTGCCGAAATGTGATTGGTTGTTGTGCTCTCAGCGGTATGAAAGCACAAAAAGCTCTTTATAAAAGTTTGCACATTGTGCATATTGCTTGGCCTTAGCTGGTTTAGAGATTTAATAATTCCCAATTAAAGTCTTAATATTTTTATATAAAGGTATTGAATTTCTAAGACTTTTTAAGAATTTTATTGCAGGACTTTTGATAATGACTCGATTAGATAAACCATTTAACTCGTTTGATTTACCTGATACAATTATTAGCTGGTCAAGAATTATTTAATTCAAGCAATCAATTATTGTAGGAATACGTATTGAACTTACTTACTTTCATTAATTTTTTTATGTCATTCAATTAAAATTTATAATGAAAATCATACGTATTTGATAAGGAACAACCTTGTTTCCACGTTTACAATTTTAATGAATGGTAAGGAACAACCTTGTTTCCACGTTTACACTTTTAATGAAAGGTAAGGACGAACCTTGTTTCCACGTTTACAATTTTAATGAATGTTAAGGACGAACGAAAAATTATGGATGATTAAAACTCATTTTCAGTTTTCATTTGTGCGTGATAAAATTTATTTTGAGAGCTATAATCAGGCTTATTATAAATAAAATTTCACATGGAAATTTCCAAACGTGTGAACACTTGCTATACGATTGCGAAATATTTTGACAATTTATGAAGAAAATTATTCACAAAGATTTGTATGTTGGAAAGAGTAGAAATTGTAAGTTTTTCATTTTATTGGAATGGATGATACAAAAATAAAATCCATGTGAACAAAAAATTTTATTCGGAAATTTTCACATGTGGGAATCATGATGAGACTGAATATGTTGAACGTTCGGTGAAGAAATAAATAAATGAAAATAAATTGAACTTTTCAAAAGGTTTAATCAAAAGAAGTTGTCTAATACGAGGATCAAAAGATTCAGGTTTTTCCTCCTCTTATGTGAACTGGCAACACTGATCCTGCCAACATGCAACTGTCACTTGGCTACTGCCAAAATCTAAACAGGCTGTGTCATGTTTATCAGAGCATTGCGAAAGTATGGTTTTAAATACTCTTTGAGTATTGGCCTTAAAAAAACTATGAATGCGTAAAGCTAAAAATAAAAAAGCTTATATACAAACAAACACATTAAGTTTAAACAATATACATATGTACATACGTATAACTATAAACATACAACAACTATGTTTATACACTTATTTCATACAACTACAAACTTTATAGACTGTATAAGCTAAAATAATGCGCATAAATATAGAAATACTTTGAGTATTAATCGGCTACTTGTGTACCATAAAGAATTTTTTCAAACCGCCACACACACACACCCACAAATTTTCCATTCCATTTTATATACAGAAATGTATATATACGGTGGTAAATCATGTATAAATATCCCGAGTATCAGCGTATTTTTTTGTCCGATTAAATATCCATAGCCTGAGTATAACCATATTCAGGCAGTAGGAGAAAAACTCATGGCGTCTGATATGCATGTATCATGCACGTGTTTCTAGTTGTTGCATATTTTAGTCTTCTGCCTAAACGAAGTAGAGATGCTCTTGTATGCTTTAATCGGCTATAGTCATAGTTGCTTAATTGAAAATATGTGGCCGTAAAAATTGCTTCCTTATGATTATAAGCAGTTACTAAAATTAAGACTATTTACTTATTTACTCGTATTTATGTAACTTTTTATTAGAATTTATTATATTATGTTTGTTAGCCCCTGATGGCAGACTAATGCCTGAGATTTCTTAGAAAAATGGCAAATAGTGAATATGGTGTGCTAATTAATTAATTATTTTTTGTGTGCTGCACTGAACTTCGTTCTGGCTGTACAAACTGAATACTTTGGACACCCAATAGAGGTCTCTACACGCGAAACAATTGAAAAAATGTGCGATATGGTGATGGCCATAATTAATCGTATATTTTAATAAGGTTTTCATTTTTAATGGTCACTTGGGTATGAAAAAGATTTCCCCAAGATAGATGTGGTGTTTGCTCACAATCAACCACAAATGCAATTATGTAATAACTTTGCAAGAGTGCTTGCCGTTCTTCAACATAAACATGGCCTTAAGTTTGAATGATTACTTCGGTGTTAAAAAGTCTTCCGTTTGCTCACAATAGACCACAAACTTAATTGGGTGACAACTTTGAAGGATTATTTGTTATTATTTGCAACGTTTTGTAACCGTAAGCAAAAAGTGGTTCCACGGAAGAGCAAGATGGGCTTGTCAGCTAATAAAATCACAACAACCGATTTTTGGGATGCCGGTGGTATAACGCACATTGTTCACCTTCAACAGTGTTAAACGATCAATGGCAAATATTGTATCAACTTAAGGGACTGACTTAATGAGAATTTTAATAAAACAGAATTACATTTGGCCAAGAAAACAAAAATCTCTTCCACCAGGACAATAAAAAATGCATACAAGTGCAGTATCCAGGGCAAAATTCCAGAAATCATCCTATTCTCATATCTTAGCCTCGCTTTACTGCTTCGTTTTCTCAAAGGGCTCGGCGAAAAAAGTTTTAACACAAACGATGAAATAAGATGATAAATATTTACCTATTTTAAAGACCTTGACAAATCTTATTTTTTAAAAAGGATCAAAAAATTTCAAAAAACATTCGATAGTATGCATAGACTTTAAAGACAACTACTTCTTCTCGTGAATATATCATAAAAGTCAGCTTAATATCTATGTAGTAAGAAACACTAAATTAAAATAAAGATACAATTGAAACATTCTCCATCTTATACAAATGAATGTCTCACATCAAGTGCAAAAACAACAACCCATCCATCATTCAGTGATATTGATAATAAGCATAACATAATTCTGTTGGTTTAATATCCACTTAATGTTCTCCACAATTGCTTTCAACTTAAAGCTCCCACTTAAATTTCTGACTTCAGAAACTTAGTGGCGTGACACCGGAAATTTGCAAACTATTAACATAATGATGTCCATGTGTTAACTGTGGGCTGACAACTGTCTGGTTTACTTAGAAAAGCCTAAAAGCTTGTCCAAATTACTGTAAGCACACTCACACACATATATAATGAACTTGCACACACACACACACACTTCATATTGCGTATGCTGTAGCAAATTGAGGAAAAAAGTTGAAAATAATGTTATCTGACCATAATAATAAATGCGGGTATTTAAAAGCATTTTGTATTTTTATTTCATTTCCAACAAGTGCTTATATAATCAGGCAAACCGAATTGTGGAGTCTCATTATTTTATTCATTTTTTTTTATGGAAAAATTTAAATTCACTTTTTATTCTGTGGTTTGTTCGGTTAACTGGTTGGTTAAATATTTGGTTAATATCGAGAAACATAATCAATTACACAGGTTGACAAAAAATAAGTGATATTTTGTGGCTGGTTTAATTGAAACATAATAAATAGTTCTGCAAAGAAGACACTTTCAGTGAATTGATTGTGTGGGTGTTTTAAGCTTTTGCAGCTTAATTTTCAAGAAGCAATCTCTTAAAATTCTGAGAAATCTAAAGGATGTTAAGTGCTGTAGTTAAGTTAAATGTAAAATTTTTATTATAGCTTTTATTATTGTGATCAAAGTTTAAGCAAGGCTTTATATAAATATTGTATGAGTAATAACACTGTTCTGCAAAAAAAATAAATAAAAAAGGAAGGAGACCTGACACCGTTTTAGCTGATTCTTATGTAAATTGACCTTCTTAATTCGAATATGATCTCCGTTTTCCCCCATCACTTACCATTTTCGAGGGTTCACCCCCCACTTATTTCGATGGCCCTGAATTTAATTTAGAATGTATAAAAATATATTTTAGTTGTTAAATTTTTCTATAGCTCTGCACTACCACTTTTAACTAGCTTCGGTCTACTAAAAGCTCGGTGCTGTGCACGAGGATTTGGTGCTCTTATTTTGTCTAAATTTAGTAAAACGGTTGTCAGGTTTTCACTGTGAATTTTAATTAAGCAAGAAATTTGTTTTACTATTGAACTATGCCTTCCCAGCTTCTTAAAACTGCTTATAAAATCTACTTTGGCGATCAAGACAAGTATTGGGCTCCCAAAAATTTTCTGCCCTACTTGTTACAGTAGCTCGACTGAATGTCTTATAGGGACCCGTAAATCATTATCGTTTGCTATGCCCATGTGTCATCTATTTACTATTGTATGACTTCTATCAACGGGATCTCTGGAAGAAGTAAGCACACTATTGAACACTCGAATATTCCTTCAGCTCTACGACCAGTTCCTCACAACGAATCTTTGCCAATTCGAGTCCCCCCAAAGACCTAAAAGCTAGAACCAGAAATAAGTTTCGAAGACTGAGATTCAGCCATCAAATGAAACGTGTAAAGATGAGGACTTTCAAGTTGATTTAGCCCATCGACAACCTCATTTCATCACTCAGTCGGAATTGAACGTTCTCTTTAGGGATTTGAAATTTTCTAAGAGTAAATCTCAGCTGCTAAAATTAAAGAAGTAGTGTTTGTAAGATCTCAAATCAGACAACTTTTCCAAGACTCAATGTTAGTTGAAATCCTGAATCTAAAAAAACGAGCTTGGCATGCATTTAAAAATATGTGTGTGGACTTTTTGGGTCACAAAAGTGGTAACATGTTTAGGAGCTGCTGTCAGCCAATAAGGCTATGGAGTGCAACATTTCTCAGATGTGAATGCACTTCTTGCACTTCCTGCATTTCTGAAATTTTTCCTGAAAAATTAAGAGCAGATTCTGATGAACAAGGGTAACGATTTCATTAAGACATCGCTCAGTTTAAGAAAAGACTTTCCAGAAAGTTGAATGCTAGCACGTTGGCACTATACTGCTGGTCTATTGTAAGTGAAACTTCAACTTTAGACTACAAGAAAAAAGCAAGCACCAAATGAAGGTAAAGATAAAGACTTTGGATCCGAAATATTTAAAAAAAACAAAGAGTTTGTGAAAAATTTATAAAAAGTATTGTTCAATAAATTTATAATTTTTAAATTACCTAAGTAAATAAAAAAGTGGGGAGAAGGAGTAACCCACCGAAAATGTTTGGTGATGGGGCGAAACGGAGGTCATATTCAGTTTCAGGAGATCATTTTACATAAGAATCAGTTGAAACGGTCTCAGGGCCAATTTTCGTGCAGAACAGTGTAATCGGTAATAATGATTTTGGTTGAGCTTAAAAAGGAAAATGTATATGTCGAAGAACAAAATTAAACCAACCCAATTATTCTACCATATCACTTGTGACATATAACACCAAAAATATAGAGTAGCATACAGAAAATGATTTAAGTATAGTTTTTTAAATACTCTATGAGTATTAGCTGTCGAGCAGCTATTAAAACGTACAGCTAAAAATAAAACACAAGCTCATTTGCAAATACACGCACTAAGTTTAAACCAAGTACGTATAACAGTAAGCATCCAACAATTATTTTTATACACATTTTTAAAATTACGCAGCAAAAACAACTCTAACTAAAACTTATAGACTTTATGAGCTAAAATCACATGGATGAGTATAAAAATACTCTGATTATTAATCGGCTTCATATGCGCATATACAGGGCTATTCTATTTACTTACGCATACTTAAAGCATATTTTTAAACAGCCACACACACACATACACACACACAAACATTTTCCATAAATAAAACAAGGTCTTTATTGCTTGTATGAAATGTACCATATGTATCAATGAAGATATCAAAATGTTTTCTCTTTCTCAAGTGTGATGTGTACAATTTTTTATAGAAATTTTTTACACAAGATTGAATATGATATAGTAAATTTTTTGGCATTATTAACTCCAAAACAAAGCATTTCTTGAGATATGTCAATGTTGCAATAAACGAGCGTCTGTGTGTTCATAAAGACACTTAGTTTCTAATATACTATTATATTTTAAGACAGCAACAACTTCATTATTATTTATACATACACAATTGCGGTATTCAAATGATACTCCTAGGATAACATGTTTTAAAATAATAAAATTAAAAAATATGACTGCTGTGTGCAACCCCTCATAATTTACGAACATTAATATTTTTATTTTCAATTCAGCACCTTTTCCACACGCAAAAGTTTACTTTGCAAAGTCTTAATTCAGCTGTGTGAAAGACACAGGTAGTAGTATAATCTCTTTTTGTCTTTCTCCCAGATGAAATAAGACTTTGCAAAGTAAACTTTCTATATGGAAAAGGGGTGTTACTCTTACTCTCTCTCTCACTCTCTCAATTCATTTGGTAAACTCTCTTACATTTCAACGTGTAGCTCAGAAAGTCTTATAATTTTATGACTTTTTGGTTTGAGCCACAACAACAATTTTTTCAAACTATCTTAATATATTAAGACATTATGGCACTTAAGACTAATGTTTGAGTACCCCTAGCATTTATCTGAGAGTGTGTGTTTTTAAATAAAGCTGTCATGGTCTGTCTGCCTTTGCTTTCTTTCAATTATGTTATAAAAACATAAATATATGTACGTACAATGTATGTACATTGTACATGGACATATTTTTCAGTTTCCTCTACCATTCATATTCATACATGTGAACACACATTAAATTCGAATAAGTGTACAGGAGACATTACAACTAAATTCATGTTGTGGAAACTATAGTGATGAAAAAGTTTTTTTTGTACAAATTATCAAAATGAATACATATGAATATATGTATATCCAAACATATGGTATGTATAAATTTTTTTGGTATCATAATTAATTATAATTTCGGGACTAAATAAATTGTATAATCTACATTTCCCCTTAAAGAAATTTATTTTGTTTGAGCTCTTATTGTTTGAAATTTCTAATTCTTATGCCCTTATTCTGTTGGACGATTCTATCGTCTTTTCTATGGACGTTTTTGTTTGAAAATGTTTCTGAGTTCTTGTCTTTAAGTTCTCTAAATTATTTTCCTAAAAAATGGTTATTGTCTTTGATAATGAAAAATAAATATATTATTGCCATGTTTTGAAAACATAAAAAATTTAATTAAAGTATTGTACAATAGTTTGAAAATTATATGAAACATCGACAATAAATAATAATTGCTTCATAGAATCACAACTGCTGTTTTTTTTTATTCCATAGACAAGACCATACAACCGTCGAACAGAATTAGGGCATATATTTTTAAATGTACTTACATCAATTTCTGTTAAATAAAATGTAACAATTGTGAGATATCATTCATTGAATATATTATACTGTATTGGCAACACTTTATTTGCTCATTGCCGACAACGAATAAATCAGCATAGACAACAACCTGCCATCGTGGAGCCTTTCTGTCCTTAAAATAACAGACTTGTGTTGAACTCATTCAGTAGCTCGTTTTTGGCATAAACCAATCATCAAACCAAGGCTGTTAAATTTCGATTACCATTAGTAATCAATTAGATTACATTTTAAAAAGAATTGTAATGATTATATAATTGCCTTCAAAAGAATTGCTGATAAATAATTGATTACGATTACTAATAATCGAAAAGTAATCTGAATTACTAAAAATAATCAAAAAGAATCAAAAGTAATCATAAAGTAATTTGATTCTTAATATATAATCAAAAAGAATCAAAAGTAATCCTTAGAAGTAATCGGATTAATTTTTGATCACTTTTGATTCTTTTTGGTAATTTTTAGTAATTTAAAGTAATTCAGATTACTTTTCCATAATTAGTAATCGTAATCAAATAGTAATCGTATGAAACTGAATATAATCGTAATTTAATCATTACTTTACCTTAAAAAAAAGTAATCAAATTAGTAATCATTACGATTACTAATCATCACTTAACAGCTATGGATCAAACCCATGTAATTTAAATGGGTTTGCTCATAGGGTTGCGTCAAAACGAGCTATTGAAAGAGTTCGATATAAGTGTATCAAATAATTACTGTCATATAAATATATCGTTGGTCTAGAGTGTAAATCTTCTAATTAACTTCCAGCAAATTTCACAGAAGAATAAAAATACTGTTAACGGTTTCTATATAAAGTTTAAGAAATAAGCCTAATATATTAATTTTCTTCGATATATAGAGCTTCAAATTAAAATAAATAATTTAGCAAGTCAAAGAGGCGTCTCTTTCTCTTTCGAACGGCATTAAAATGTCCTATGTTGTAAGAAGTGGATTTAGCAGGTTTATATTTTTGACATAATGCAGTCGGTAGCTTGTTGTTTTGAATGTGTTTAATGCTTAGTGCAATAGAACAGGTAAAACGTAATAAGCATAATATTATTTTATCTTAAAAAAAATAAAGGTTTTTTATTAAACCATAATAAAAGAGATATTTTCCTTATTTTGTTATTGTTATATTTTTCCCAGAAGGCAAATAGACATATGTACATACATGCAGCTGAAAAAAAGCACTCAAATATAATTTACGTTATTATATATATATATGTATATCGATAATTAGTTAGAATATATGTACATACATAAGTACTTATACATATGGACACTATCGTAAAGTACTAAGAAAATATAATTTTAATTATTTCAAACATTTTAAAATAATACACAACGGAACAACCAATAATTATGACCTGATGTCAATCAGTGATTGTGTTAAAAAAATATAAACTACATACATATGTATGTATATACTTGTGTACATATGTGCATTTCTATGTATGTATGTATGTATGCAACTTGCAAAAACACTCCCAGTTACTTAAATGTCTAAAAATTTGCTTGTGTGGTTTCATTTTGAAGAGTTTGTAAAACCATTGCTTTATTTGGTTTTAATTAAAAAGGTCAACATTGAGTAAGTATTATGAACTATAATATCGTTTTTAAGTTAACGCTTAATTAAACAAATGCGAGTAATGAAATTATTTAAATTAACCTTATTAACCTTGTGTCTTTATTTGTTACACTTCATAAATTTTCATCAAATGCAGCAATGAAAATTATTTACTAAAGAAAACCACACACAGAAGAAATAAAACATCATTTTAAATTCAAATACTGGCTCGGCAGGGGCATGGAGTACCACAACAAACTTCATGACTACTTGGAATGTTCATTAGATATAAGAAAAACATATCACTCATTTACTAAAACAACGTCATAACTCAAAAATCAAATTTTTGCAGAATCAAGCATCGCATTATTCTTCCAGCTCTTAAAAACGTCTCATTTGTGTATTTTCTTCTGCTTCTGGTCATACTTCTGCTTCTGAAATTTCAAGAGTCGCAGTAGAAGTTAATACAATAAACATATTCAAAAAGTTTTCTGTCTGTCTGAATACTCTGCTTTAAATAAATTTGGAAGTTAACGTAGTAGAGATATTGTTTATTTTTTAGTTTGCAGCTTCAATCAGTGTTGCCAGCTTAGGAAATTTGTCTCTGAATTGGAGATTTTTTTTCGTGATTGGCGATGAAAATATCGTATTGGGGATCTGGGATATTTGTTGGGGATGATAACCAAACATGTGTGTTAGTATTCATAGTTTATGGTTTCTAATAAAGAAGAAGTATCAAGGCAGATGAACCAATAATGAATAATAAAATACCTAACAAAATGCAATACGACTTGTTGGAAGCACTTCTTAGAATAAACGCACACTTTAAAAATGATTTATTTTGTTGTGACAAATTTAGTCCTTCTGTTGAAATGCTAAAACTTTTTAATACTAATGCCCTAATTCAGTAAGAAGATTTAGGACGTTTTTGTTTGAAAATGCTTCTGAGTTCTTGTCTTTGAAGTCTCTAAATTATTTTCTTCAAAAATGGTTGTTGTCTTTGATAATGAAGAAATTTAAATATTATTGCCATATTTTTAAAACATAAAAATTCAATTAAAGTATTATACAATAGTTTGAAAAATACATGAAAAATATGTGTTGGATATTATGTTTGGAACAAAATCATAAAGCAAATACACGAACCTTATAGCATATACAATAAATAATAATTATTTTAAAGAATCAAAACTGCTTCTTTTTTTCGTCCATAGACAAGACGATACAAACGTCGAACAGAATTAGGGCATAAGTTTCTGAGGCTAAAGTTTCAATTCTAAAGTTTCTGAAATGGTAAAAATTTGGTTAAACATTTTTCTATACTTGTGTATATTAAACTACGTGTAATTTTTTATTTACAAGTTTTATAAGTACAAATTAAATAAATATGAACGTAAATAAAGCTATTGATATAAATGAATTTTATTGAATTATTATTTTTGTCATTATTTTTTAAATAAAATTAAAAAAATTTATTTTTTTCACAAAAGAAAGAGTTATATTAAAAAAAAAACGCAATTTGGGGATTTTTGGGGATGACAAATCAAAAACTGGGGATAAGCTCTAGAAAAAAACTGGCAACACTGGTTTCAATTGCAGATTTAATCGCTTGTTGGAAAAAATGTTGTTGTTGTTTGTCTTACTATTATATTTTTTTTCATACAGGAAAAAACACTCATACACATACAAAACAGACATTTGGGGTATTCAGATGATACTCATAAATTAACATGTTTTAAAGTAATAACACGAAAAAATATAATGCTGTGAGCAACCCCACATAATTTACAATTAAAAATATTCTATTTATTTGTATTTTGGTTTAAGCACCTTTGTATATCGCTTACTGTCTCTCTCTCTCTCTCTCTCTCAATTCCTTTGGTAAAGTAACCCCACATAATTTACAATTAAAAATATTCTACTTATTTGTATTTTGGTTTAAGCACCTTTGTATATCGCTTACTCTCTCTCTCTCTCTCTCAATTCCTTTGGTAAACTCTCACGCATTTCTGCATGTAGTTATGACAAATAATAAACATAGCTGAGAAAGTCGTATTACTTTATGACCTTTTTGTTTGAGCCACAACAACAATTTTTTAAACTATGTTAAAATGTTAAGACATTATGACATTTAGGACATTTAACACACTGTTGTGAATACCCCAATTGTTTCGTTTACTTCGTATTTATTTAAACAGTACTCAGTCAAACCGAAAACTGTACAAACATATTGACAACTGCAGCTCTTCGTTGTTTGTGTTAACTTTGACTGCGACTCTTTGAATTTCAGTAGCAGAAGCATAAGCAACAAGTTGTGATTGTGCAGTCAAAAATTTAAGACCTGGTTCACACACTTCAACTTTTATTGATCAACTGGCAATTCAGCTGGTAGAAAAACAGAGATATTTGTATTTCCTTCTCCCTCTTTCCTACAGTTGAATTACGAGTTGATCAACAAAATTTGAAGATTGTGAACCAGGACTTTAGCTATTTTGACTGTAGTTTTTTTAACACTGTGGTATTCATATGGCGCAAAAATTTCATTTATTCCTTCATTGAATACTCAATTCATGAGAGAAAAGTTAAATTAACTTTTTTTTATTAATTTGTGTCTAATGCCCTAATTCAGTAAGAAGATGTAGGACGTTTTTGTTTGAAAATGCTTTAGAGTTCTTGTCTTTGAATCCTCTAAATTATTTTCTTCAAAAATGGTTGTTCTCTTTGATAATGAAAAATATAAATATTATTGCCACGTTTTTAAAACATTAAAATTAAATTAAAGTTGGGTATAATGTTTGGAACAAAATCATAAAGCAAATACACGAACCTTCTAGCATAGACAATAAATAATAATTGTTTCAAAGAATCAAAACTGCTTCTTTTTTTCGTCCATAGACAAGACGATACAATCGTCGAACGGAATTAGGGAATAAGTGAAAAATGTTTAACTCATTTTCTGGCAAACTAGTTTTTTTTCGAGTTTGGACATTATTTTAGCAAATGAGCGAATTCAGGTGCTATCGCAAGTCTGTTTAATACTAAAAAATTTATTTGTTGATTGTTTGCTGCACCTCAATAGACTTCAACCACAATATATAAACAATTTTATATGCAACGAATAATTTTGAAAAACCTTCTTACTAAAATTCACAAAGAAAATGCAAAAAAAAAAATACGTAAAAAATTGTGGGTCAATAACTCTCAAAATATGCTATTCCGGACATTTTTATACTCTGATTGTTTCATTGAATTCGATTTTTTATCAGGATAATTTTATTTTTGTTCCATAAAGTGTCCTCTATGTAAACTATTATTATATTACAATAATTAATTTTATAATAAAAACTTTGTAATGTGGAAGCTCAAAAATTAATTATCATTTATAGACAAGCATTCAAAACTGGTCTGTGAAAGTGCTGAGATTATTAAGTTGTTCATGTGGGTCTTGACAACATTTTTCATTATTCTTTCCAATAATTATTTGTATACCCTTCACCAAAAATCATAAAGGGTATATTAGGTTTGTCATTTCGTAAGTAATTTCCACAATATTCATATACGACTCATAAAGTGTATGTATATGTATTCTGGGTCCTTATAAATGCGGTAGACGAATAAGCGATGTCCATCAGTATATCCATTTCTCTGTTCGTCCGTCTATCTGTCCGTCTGCATGTCCGTCTGTCTGCACATAAAATCGGTTTTCCGAAGCTCAAACAAAAGCTAAATTCTTCGAACTCTGAAATAGATTTGTATAAATTATCAGCCATATAGAAAAGACGGTCTCAGAGCTGGAAAACTTGGACTTTTTATCAAATATAAAAGTAATTAACTATTTTTTTTTTTGTAAATAAATCTATTTTGTCTTCAAGTAAGAATTAACTTGGTATTCAAATAAAATTAAAAAACTGATTCCAGGGTTGGAAAATTAGGAATTTTTTTCTGTATACATGTATAACTAAACAACTAAAATTAATTTTTTTCTCCATAAATTTAAAATTTTTAAAATAAATATAGAGATTGGTGTTTTGAAAATCATCATAAAAACATGAAAAAATGATTCCAGGGTTGGAAAATGTTCACTTTTTTGGTGTATACAAGTAACTTGGTCAAATAAATGTATTATCTTGCTTTATGGATTATTATAGATAATTATAGATTATATAAAAAGAATAATTTGGTATAAAAAATTAAAAAATATAAAACACAGCCAGAGCTGGATAGTTTTAACTTTTTTGTATATAAAAACAACTAAATAAAATTATTTTTTTGCTTTTTATTGTTGATATAAATTTATAGGACGTATAAAAATCTTCTCATATTTATAATTTTACTTTACACCAAAGTGAAATATAAATTAAAGAAAGAAAGTCCTCCTCCAATTAAAAATGTTAAACTATTAATGTCATACTATCCTCTTGCATTGCAAAATATGAATTAGATATTGCGGGTATTGCTGCAGAAATGTAATGAATGAATTTGACACTTCTTTTTTTAATCAAGAAAATCATATTTGAACTGTGAATAAAATTAATATAGAGTGCCGAAATGTGCCCTCCTGAATAAAGTTTTAGAACTTTCACTGGTTATTCATAACACAGATAAAACAGTGCCTACTAGATACCTCATAAAATCGAACAAAATTAATAAGAAATCTCTATGTTTTTTTTTTAATAAGCAAGTCTTATTAATTTCATAGAGTAAACCTTTTTGAAAAAATCAAGAAGAAATCTTGTAGTTTTTATGAGGTTATCTTATTGATTTTTTCAATAAAAAATTAAAAATCTTGCGTCTCTATTCTCTGTACTTATGTATTTTCATTTAAATTCTATACCATATACATATGTATATATGTATGTAGTATGTTGTAGATATTCACCCGTATTGCGTATGTCGAGTCGAATATTCGACTACGACAATTTTGTATTTGATTAAATAAACCTTTTACAAATTTTCTTTTTCTATGACAAAATTCTCGTAGAGGAATATTCGGCTCGACATACGCAATACGGGTGATTATTTATTTGTACATACATACATACATACATACGTACAAAACAAGCTTAGAACTACATAAATGTAGCAACTTAAAAGTACATATTGTATAATGCCTATTCTTAAGTTAAGAAGGTAATTTATGGATTTAAGTAAAATAACAGCGGTACCAAATGCGGTGCGTTATATTCTTAACTAACTTACTCACCAAGTATTGAACCAGCAAACTTCTGACTAATAGACAAGCACTCTACCCAATATGCTAACAAGAAGCCTGAATAACCATTGAAATTATTGTGCAAACATTCTTATACAAAAATGAAAAAGATCATGAAAAAAATTGTCTCTATGTCTATTTATAGATATGAAATAACAAGACACCTCATAAAATCAAGAAGATTTCCTTATTAAAAAAAATCAATAAGATGCTTTACACATAATCATATAGGAACCTAATAAAATCAAGAAGAAAACCTTTTTAAAAAAATTAATAAGGCAACCTAATAAAATCAATAAGAAATCCCTATAGTTTACAATTTATAGGAAAACCTAATAGAATCAAGAAGTTTTTCACTATGGATTGTTTTTTTGGTGCCAAAAATAACGGAAATTGAGTAAAAAAAGTTGTGAATAATACGATTTCTTCTTGATTTTATGTGTTTTTCTTCTTGATAAAATTAATAAGACTTACCACATAAAAACAATAAGGAATCTTCGCTTTTTTCTGCTGGGATACCCCTTAGCCTAAAAACGTTTCATAGAGAAAATCTTATTGATTCTATGAGGCAGTTTTTTTCCTGTGAACTTGTAATTTCTTACAACATGGTCTTTATATACAATCCACTTTTATCGCAAATCTATCTAATTAATATGTTTTAATTATAGCCGACGGCTGTCTTTGCTTTCAAATCAACAAAAACTAAATAAAATTACTGCGATTTCAATAAAAAAAACTTTAATAAGTAAATATTTTTTCGTTTATTTTTTTAATTTAATTTTATAGAAAACACAAGCCCCACCCAGACTTTTATTAACATGTAAATTGCAACAAGTTTTCATAATTCTGTGAAATATGTATAATGACTGAATTTGAATGTAAAAAAGCAAAATATCTTTAAAATGAACATCAATGGCGGCAACTATGAATAAATAAATGCAACTGGAATACTTACGTTCTCTCTGGGTTCGTTACAATTTTATTTTTTTATAGTACATTTAGTAGTTTCCGCCTTGAAATGTTGCTCAAATATATCTTTTTTTTTAAATGTTTTAATGTTTGTAGGTATATTCCTTTTATGGTGCTAAGACTGCATGCTGAGTTGCAAAGAATATAATAAATGTATGTTGTGTAAACATCTTTTTACAATTTTCTTTGATATTTTTACAAACAACTTATTTTTAAGTCACAGTATCAATACGTGTTTGGTTGGTGTAACAGGTCGCTTATTTAAATTTTACTTGCACAGTTATTGTGTGTTTATATATATAAATATAAAAAAAACGAAGGAGCGCAAAATTAAAAAATCTGAAAAGGTATGGCTCGCAAACGTAATATGCAATATATTGCAAAAATATTGATTATATATCAAGTGAGCCTTTCCAAAAAGGATGTTAATTAAAAATGTGTCATATCCTGCAACCAATAGATTGTGTTTAAGTTTGAAAGAAAAATAAAGTTAAATATTAATGAGAATTTTTAATAAAAACCTAAAGGATGTTGAATTAAAAAGAACATGTAGAAACTCAAAAGAAATTAAAACAGGACAGGTAGAATCTTTGTTTTACACCTTTTTGTTCGCTTGTTTGTTTTAAAAAATTTCCCCCAGGCTCTCTTTTAAAAGATACACTATGAACTAAAGGCCATTTCATAGCATTTATTTTTTAATTTGAGGCCATTTTTATACATTTTAAAGGAACCGAAAAATGATCCGGAGATGGAAAATATTAAAAATCATATGCAGTCGATAAAATAAAAATAACATATGTATCTAGGCGGAACAAATGGCCGCAAAATAATAAATCAATAGAAAAAAAATTTTCCCCCCAGATTTTGTTAATTTTAATAAACAATTATTTAAAGAAAGAATACTTTTAAAAATATTAATCATTTTTGGAAACGTTCCTTTTGAAAATCAACATGAAGAGAATTTCTTTGCTAAGCCAAACACCACAACTCCTGCTTATAGACTTTGTTGCTCTAAGATATATCGAGCGCCAGCTTTGTGTTAAGATGCCTTAGGCCTTTAAGGCTTTTTCCCCGTTACTATGTTTTATACATATATTCGGCCAAGAAAATTGTTCACTGTTCATTATTCGATTAGGCTTAATTTCGTATCGCTCTTTAAGCCAAACTAAAAGTGATAATTTTAAGGGAGTAAATTGCACTAAAGACACTAGCAAAACGGAACAACATGCTGTTTTCTAAGGCCGCCACACCTTCATCATTAACGTTTTTATGAATGGCCCACTGTGTGCGGTATCAATTGGTGTAAACTTCAGATTTAAACATACATATACACAAACCGAGAAACAGAATAAAGTTCGAATAAATATAATTAATCCAGCGAACATTTTTTTCGTTTATTTCCCCTACTTTTTTAAGTCATTTTAAATTTTTAAGCTTCCTTAAATTTTTCTTGTTTGCTCTGGAGAAAAAAAGGTTTTTCTATAAAGATTATGCTTAGATAATGAATTTTTCTTGCAGTAGCTCTGACTTGGTTGGCGGGTGGTTAAAGAGGAATAACAATCTCTCGATTGTAATTTTAACCCTGCAAACAGCAGGAAGGCATATAAAAAACTTGCGAGAAAATTATTTTCGCCTAAAGAGTCAAATATAAAATTGCTGCAAGAAATCTTTCAACATCTAACCTCTGATTTATGGCATTTTGAGTGGCATGGAAATCATTGTCGTACTCGAAGTCGTAATATGACACTCATAATAAGGCCCCATAACTTAACAGTTTTTAATGTCAGAAAACAGAATATAAATTAGGATATACACGGTATGGCACGTCCAATTGTAGTTTTCGTCTCTATTGTGTTTATAAGCCAAACTTTGAAAGTTTCAATTGACTTTCGTTTTTATTTCACACCTGACAGCTGTTCATTTAAAAATTAATTTAGTATACATATATGTAGATATATTTTATTTCTTTATATCACTATTGCACCAAATTCGTAAAATTTTTAGTTTTTTATTCTAAATAAGATGAGTTTTCGAGATGATTTTTATTCCAAAGAAGCCACACTTGTAAACAATGCCAAGCGCGAGCTGGCAAACGGTGTGGAAAAGGATCCTCTTTACCAGCTGAGATTGATGTGCTTAACCAAAGGCGCTACAGGAATATTATGTCTGGCTAGGTAAAGAAAGTTTTCTTAAACAAGAAATTACTCATATTAATATAAAAATAATTTTTGTTGTTTTTTGCCCTAGAACTTTTCGCAAACTGAATAAAAATTCCGATGTTCTCAGCTTTAAAAGTTTTATGGAGGCCATGAAACAAACTGGTCTTGCTGGGAGTCAAGATGAAATGAAAAATTTTTTCAATAGTCTCGCGGCCAGCCAAAATGGCTGCATAAATATTACCGAATTTCTCAATAAATTAAGGGTAAGATTTAATACTGAAGTAAATCGTAATATACGGTTAATTACTTTTGCATTCCGCAAATAGCCCTCGATGCCTCGTTCTCGCTTGGACATTGTTAACAAGGCGTTTGAGAAAATTGATAACAATGGCGATGGTGTGATTACCGTAGATGATTTGAAAACTGTTTACTGCGTACGTGATCATCCCAAATACTTGAGCGGTGATTTAACTGAAACAGAGATTCTCGATCAGTTTCTGGGTAATTTTGATGGCCAGCAAAGCCCTCAAAATAAAGAAGCAAAACTAACTAAAGAAGAGTTTCTTAATTATTATGCCACTGTCAGTGCCTCCATTGATAATGATGCTTACTTTGATCTGGTCATGAGACGTGCTTATAAGTTGTAAAATAAATTATATAATTTATAAGGGTCAAAATACTTCTATGCCTTAAGCATGTACAATGTTTTAAATTAAACTGTTTTTCTTTTAAATTCAATGTAAATATAAAAAAATTACAGTGGTTTTACAAAATAATAAAAAAATTTTGAGACAAGAGTGACATTATTAAACCCTTTACCAAAAAAATGGTAAAAGAGTATATATAGGTTTGTCATTCCGTTTGTAATTTCTGTAATATCAATAAGCGACTTATAAAATATATATATTCTGGATCCTTATGCATAGGGAAGACGAATAAGCGATGTCCGTCTGTCCGTCTGTCTGTACGTGAAATCGGTTTTCCGAAGCTCCCAGACTGGTGTGTCAGAAATTAGATTGGTATTGAAATTCAGCAAAATCGAGCAGACGATTGCAGAGCTGGAAAACTTAAACTTTATTTTGCCATATAAAAGTAACTACCGAAAACAAATTTTTATTTTTTTCATAAATTAACTTATTTTCAACTTCAGTACGACTAAAATTGGAATTTTAAATTAAAAAAATATAAAACTTTAACTTTTTGTGTTATGTAAAATTAACTACATGTGTCTAAAACTATGTCTGTCACAGGGTATTTTCTCGATAACCGTAAGAGCTACAGACCTGAAATTTGGACACAGTGAGCAAACCTTCGGCCGCTACAACAGCAAATACATGAGAATTGGAAATTAAAGGGTGTTCCAAAACGAGCAACGAAAAATATTAAAATCCCATGTAATATACATACAATTGTATGTATGTATGTATGTATATACACTTGAAATTTGTAAGGTTAGTGAATTTTTATACAGACTACAAAAATTAACACTAAAATTTCCAAAAATTTAAATTAAAGGGTGTTCCATCAGTTAATGCAATTTTGACTATGCAATTTTGACAACTTGCTGTATCTTGGAAATGGTAAGAGCAAAACTCTTGAAATTTTCAAAAACGGTAAAAAAAATCAAAAAATTATAAAATCGGCAAACCGAAAAAAATCTCCAAAAACAAAAAAAATCGCCAAAACGAAAAAAAAGCACCAAATTACAAAAAAAAAATGTAAGACTAAAATAAATCGCGAATAACCGGAAAAATTGCTAAAATTAAAAAAAAAATCGCCAAAATGAAAGAGAATCACCAAAATGAAAAAAATTCCCAAAACGAAATAAAATCGCCAAAATAAAAAAAAAATCGCCAAAATGAAAAAAATCGCCAAAATGAAAAAAAACGCCAAAATGAAAAAAAAATCGCCAAAATGAAAAAAACACCCAAAATAGGAAAAAATTACAAAAATTAAAAAAAAAAATCGCCAAAATGAAAAAAAACTCCAAGATGAAAATAAGCCCCCAAAAAGAGAAAAAATCCCCAAAATGAAAAAAAATCGCCAAAATGAAAAAAAAAATCGCCAAAACGAAAAAAACCCAAAAACAAAAAAAATCGCCAAAATGAAAAAAAAATCGCCGAAATGAAAAAAATCTCCTAAATAAAAAAAGCCCCAAAAACAGAAAAAATCGCCAAAATAAAAAAAATAATAAATTATATAATTTATTGCTTTACTTAATCACGCAAATGTTTAGTATGAAACTGTTTCCCTTTAAATTCAACGTGAATAACAAAATTACAGTGTTTTTTCAAAATAATAAGAATAAAAGTTTGGGACAAGAGTGACCTTATTTTTTATCTCTAAATGGTACATTAAACCTATTTGGACACCCTGTTCTTATAAAAGGCGTTTTTTTTTATTATTATTTTTTCATCAAAAGTTTCTTTGAGTAAATCAATTGTTGCGCCCGCTGTGTGGCATGTGGCTCCGTCCTGTTGGAACCCCATATCAGCAAAATTAAAGCCGCGTTATTTTCGAATCATGTTCCTATACCGTTCACCATTGACAGTAACATCATCGTTTTTAAAGACATATGACCCAATGACTCCGCCAGCCCATAAAACGCACCAAACAGTAATTTTGTGTAGATGTAATAGTGTTTCCACAAAAGCTTGTGGATTCTTCTCACTCCATATGCGACAATTCTGCTTATTTATGTACCCATTGAATCACATATGGATTCATCAGAAAATGAAAGAAGTGCACGATGAGTTTGTCTAATAGAACAATTATTTTGATTAAAAATTTCAACAAATTTGCATGCGTTGCTCTGGTGTAAGTCGATTCAAAGCAAACTAAACAAAAAGCAACTATCAGCTGATAAATGGGTGCTGAAATAAGGCAGTGATGCCAGCCAAAAGTTGTGATACTCTTAAAAAAATACCCTTTACAAGCTGAGAAACAAGGTGTCAAAGTTGCCTACCCTGACTTCTAGAAATATTTCCAAGCCCATAGATTATGTAGGTTAGGCTAGGAAGGGTGGTGCTTTACCGCACCTCCAATCGAAAACCCAATCGGGTCCATTGTCATTCTGTTTTGTTGCCAAAACAAAGTAATATTTACCCCCCACCCCTTTTCTAGCCAGAAGTGACCCTATTATCCGTTATTGAGCCAAAGGATTCCCATGATGAACCCCTGATGTCCTCTAGTTTACACTTCCCGATAATTAGTAAACGTCTGCTCAACCATCTAAACCTATGACATTGCAGCTTCACGACGCGCATCCTACTCCGACAAAAATCTGGAGTGCCAGTTTCCCAAATGCTGGTTCTTGCTTTGACGGAGCAGTGACCTGTCAACGCGCACATCACTATTCGCATCGCCTTCCTATTCATGTTCAGTAGCAGTTTGAATCTTCCTGAGCCAAGTTTTGGTCACATACCCGAGACTCTACGAGACTCTAAAATCAATAGTAAATTAGATTAGATAAGGTTGAGAAGAGGAGCCATTATGTTTATGGCCGGGAACATACACATAAGCCAGTATAGGCCTGTTGTGAGCTCTCATGCAAATTACCATACGATCCCCACCTTTACAGGAACTCAGTATCGTTCACGTAGTCCCTAAAACCTTGCCAGTCAATACCTTTAAGGTGGATAATGTCTCCCTTAAATAACGGGATCTCGGCTGGGCAAAAGATATACAATGACAAAGGTAGTATTCCATTGTATCCATGTCATCCATGCATGCCCTGCACTCATTGTCATTCGTGGCTCCGATCCGGTGTAAGTGCCATTGTAGATTAAAGTGACCCGTTAAGCTGCTGGTCAACTTTCCTATTTCCGTTTGTTTTGACTTCATCCGGATCGCTTCATAGAACCTTTGTTAGTTTACCCACAGTATCACAATTCCATCGTGTTTTGTAAGCCATCTTCGCCAAATTTTCTAACTGAATCTTCATTGCCCTGAAACGCTTCGCATTAGCTAGAGTTACTGTCCGTAACGTGCTGGTCTTTATCGCCAGTTCATTTGCATTTTCATTTCCGGTTACGCCGTACCAGATGAATCTTGTCACGTACTGCGTAATCAGTTATCATATTCCTGCAACCTAAAACGGTCCTAGAGTTTACTCTTTCGGCCTTGCTGTCGGTAAAATTTAATGACCTCTGTGGGTCTAATATTCTCACTGACTCATTTTAAAGCCTACGTAATCGCCCCAACCTCTATCCACTTGGAAGACTGTATTATGGTCAAGCAAGCGGAAGTAAGTCTCGGTCTGCAGTTTTTCTATAAAGAAACCTAGTCCCGCTCTTTTCACTAGCTTCAAGCCATTCATGTAGCAACAAACTCCCACGGGTGTTTGTTTTAGGTTTTAATTGACCCGGGAGTGTCTCCCTGGTATCAAGGGCTTGCATTCAGTTATAACCCCAGTCTGATGGTGATGTATGGTGTCTTGTCTGATCCATTTCTCCATCACCACTAGACGTTTTGTAGCAAGAGCTGCTACGTATCTAATGCAAATCCTGCAAGGCCTTGGTGGATATAGTTCTCATAGCACCATCAAACCCGTTACTCTGAACAAAGGTCGACTGACATAATTTAATTAAAGTTGAATGAAAAAATTAGCCATTTGTAGTAAACTTGATTACTTGATTGCCATAAAACATGCTCTGCCCTTTTTTAATACGCACTCTTATCTCACGCATTCATTAGTCTGCCCTCGTTTGCTGAAAGTTGCAAGTCCTTTACAAATTTTCTTGCATAAATGAAAAACGGTATGATATAACTACATATGTAGTTTCTTTTAAAAACTAAAAATATTTTAAACATAAAAAAAGGTTTGGTGTTTTATGTTCATATTTTTTCTTTTATTTAAGTTTCCTTCCTTCCTTTCGCGTTCTGCTGCACATACTCATACACGTACACTCTAAGCCTCTAAGAACACAGATACCCAAACACATTGTCATGTTCAAATTCTTGTCCATATTAAAAAATTTTACAATAGTGTGTTAAGGAATGTGTGTTTGTGTTCGCAGTGGAAATGAACAAGATGCAAAAGTGGTGTATGCTGCTTTCAAAAGTACTAAAACTACTTGCATTATAAAAACGGATGTGGTAAGTGTTGTTTTGGGTTATTTAAACGGTTGCTAACAAAAATTTCAGTTATGTGAATTTATAGTAAATTTTAACAAAACATCCTATTACATTATTTGGATTTTTGTATCTGTTTCTCTTTGTATGCTGCATAAGTACATATATTTATTTTTTCCTTAGTGCATTCCTTTCAATTTGCAGCAATACATATTGCTGTTGTCGTTGTCGTTGTTGTTGTTGTTAGTGTTTTTATTTTCATATGTATTTTGGTCCTAGTAATTTTTATATTTTTTCATAATGCAGATATTGTAAACTGATGCCTCATGTGGCACAGTATTGCAAGTGATAAAACTATTCGCAATAAATTTATAATTTTATAGAAAATTTATAGAATAAAATCTTTCAAAGGAAAGAAAAAATTTTTATACCCTTTACCAAAAAATGGTCATTCCGTGTGTAATTTCCAGTACGACCGATAAAGATTATATATTCTGGATCCTTATGTATATGGAAGATGAACAAGCGATGTCCTTCTGTTCATCTGTCCGTCTGTCCGTCTGTCTGTACGTGAAATCGGTTTTCTGAAGCTTCCAGAAAAGCTAGAGATTTCGCTCTTAGCCTGGTATGTCAGAAATGGTCCAAAATAGATTTGTATTGAAAATCAGCAAAAACGAGTAGACGGTTTCAAAGCTTTAAAACTTAAACTTTATTTTACGTTTGCGGGGCTGGAAAACTTTATTTTTTTTTTGTTATATAAAAGTAACTTACTAAAACTAATTTTTCTTTTTTTTTTCAATAAATTAAACATATCTTATATTCTTAAAAGAAAGAAATTGGTGAAAGAAATCATAAAAATAAAAAAGGATGATTCCAGGGTTGGCAAACTTACACTTTTTGTGATATATAAAAGTTAATTAATTTATAAATTATATGTATCTTACGTTTTGGAAAGAAAAATTTGGTGTAGAAAATTATAAAAATAAAAACCACAGCTCCAGAGCTGGAAACTTTTAACTTTTTTTCTGGATATTAAAGTAACTACATAAAACTATTTTTTTTTAATTTCATTTTTTCTTTGTTCACTTAACATACTTTATATATTTTCTTAAGAACTACTAGATTAGTATAAGGAATAAAAATAAAATCTAAAAAGATGACTCCAGGGTTGGAAAATTATTTTTTTTTTTTGTATATGTGACACGCAAAATAGAAAGGGACCTAAAGGTAAAAACCGGTTTTGTTCAGGAGAGCCATTTTAAAGGTTTAAATACGTGTATCTTTGGTGTACCATCACTGAGCGTGTTGGTATGGGTCTCATTTGAAAGCGACACATCTCATGACATAAAAAACGTGTAGGTCAACCTCGAAAACGCGCTTAAGTCGTCCCTACCTCTTGTTTTGTGTAGTTGGTTTTTACTGTTTTCTACCTAGCGTGCTGTTTCCATGAGTTTGATATCAATTTTGCTCTCGTTTTTTCGAATCCAGGTTTATTTTCTGAAATTATTAATTGTGAATTATAATAAATACTCATTTATAATTCTTTTAAATCGTGAATATCACTCTGTTAGTACGGAAATTTTTTCACATAACCTTAGAATCGCCGACTTCAATTTCATAAAACGCGTCTATCTCTGGGAGGGGGTCACATTCGATGCTCAGATGTTGTCCACATCAAAAAAAAGTGAAAATTGATTTTTTACCCTAAGGTCCCTTTCTCTATGCGCTGTCACATATATGTACATAAAAGTAACAAGGTCAAATTATTGTTTTCTTTTTGTTTACAAATTATTTATACATTACGTTTTAGAAAGAAATAGTTCGGCATAAAAATTGTAAAAATAAATTATAAATAAATTCAGTAAAGTGTGACTTTTATTCGCGCACGAAGGGTTCCGCACGTTGGGCTTTGAGCATTTTTTTTAATAGTCTTTTTTTACGTTTTTTTTTTAATTTTGGCGATTTCTTTCATTTTGGTGATTTTTTTCATTTTGGCGATTTTTTTTTTCATTTTGGCGATTTTTTTTTTCATTTTGGCGATTTTTTCATTTTGGCGATTTTTCCGGTTTTTTGCGACTTATTTTCGATTCAGAAATTTTTTTTAATTTGGTGCTTTTTTTTTTTGTTTTGGCGATTTTTTTTTTATTTTGGCGATTTTTTTTCGGTTTGGCGATTTTATAATTTTGAGATTTTTTTGTTTTACCGTTTTTGAAAATATCAGGAAGTTTGCTCTTACGGTTTCCAAAATACAGCAAGTTTTCAAAATTACATAGTCGAAATTACAATAACTGATGGTACACCCTTTAATTAAATTTTTTTAAATTTTAGTGTTAGTTGTTGTAGTCTGTATAAAAATACACGAACTTTACAAATTTCAAGTGCATATACATCCAATTGTGTGTATATTAGATGAAATTTTAAAATTTTTCGTTGCTCGTTTTGGCACACCCTTTAATTTCCAACTCTCATGTATTTGTTGTTGTAGCGGCCAAGGGTCCCATGTAATATACATACATACATACAATTGTATGTATATTACATGGGATTTTAGCATTTTTCATTGCTCGTTTTGGCACACCCTTTAATTTCCAACTCTCATGTATTTGTTGTTGTAGCGGCCAAGGGTTTTCACACTGTGTCCAAATTTCAGGTCCGTAGCTCTTACGGTTCTCGAGAAAATACCCTGTGACGGACAGACGGACGGACGGACAGACGGACAGACGGACAGACGGACAGACGGACAGACGGACAGACGGACAGACGGACAGCGTAGCGAAAACAATAGGGTTCCATTTTCACCTTTGGTGTACGGAACCCTAAAAACATAACTCCATACCTGGAAAACTTTAATTTATTCTGGTATATAAAACTAATTATTTCTTTGGTAAATAAATATATTGCATCTTTTAGAAAGAAAGAAATTATAATTAAAAATTAGAAAAATAAAAATTATAAACTGAAGGGAATTTTATACTAAGGACTATATAATAATAATAAATAAGTTTTTTTGGAAATGAATTACTCCTGATTAGTTCATGAAATTTGAATTACTTAAAAGATGTTAACAAGTATTCGAAATTTTAGAATAATATTTACCAGTTTCAAGTATTTTTTTCTTTGAATTATGGGATATATTATTTATTTGCATTTAGCAAAAAATCTTAAGTGCATTTTGCATATTTTCGAGGAGTATTTAAACTTGAAATAAATTTTTTTGTAAGTAAAATAATATTTTAAAACTGAGTAATTTCAATGTTTATTCAGGCTGCCATGTTGGGCAATTGGTTAGAGTGCTGGCCTATCAAACAGAAGGTTGCTGGTTCAATACTTGTCCCTCTCAAGGAATTAATATGTATGTATGGTGAATTAATTAAGAATATAGTATGAAGATATAATAAATAACATATTATGTGGTAAAGAATTTAATTAAAAATAGAAATAAGAGCCAGAATTAAAGAAAAAAAAAATTGGAAAATTTACTAAATTTGAGATCAAAGATTTTTTTTTTTATTACATGATATTTTATTTATTGTATCTTCATATATGAACTAACAATAAGTATTCAAATCTTAAATATAAAAATATAATTAGGCCCGACCAGTGTCGGACATAAGCTTAGTAGTAGTTATATATAATACATAAGTATTGATAATCAAAAGGAAAAAATATAAAAAATAAAAGAATTTTCAGGAAGTCCCATCTGGAGTGCTGTGAATAAGAGCCCTTGTATCCCTCTTTTTTAGGCGTATGTGTCCAGTAAAGTTCAAAATATTACGAGCAAGCGGATTAGGATGTGATTCGAGTTTTGTTAGATATTTGCCTGCGTATTTTGCAAAGATGAAAAATATTTTTTGTAAAGCTCCGAATTTTATGGGAAAATTTTAGTTCATTTAAAAAAAATTTTACTTAAATATGAAAAAATAATTACTAGTTCATTAATGAACTAGAAATTAAGTAAATATTTTACTGGTTTCGAGTAAAACACATCTTTGGCGCCATACGACAACTTTTTTATACCCTTTACCAACAAAAATGGTAAAAGGGTATATATAGGTTTGTCATTCCGTTTGTAATTTCTATAATATCAATAAGCGACCCATAAAATATATATATTCTGGATCCTTATGCATAGGGAAGACGAATAAGCGATGTCCGTCTGTCCGTCTGTCCGTCTGTCCGTCTGTCCGTCTGTCCGTCTGTCCGTCTGTCCGTCTGTCTGTACGTGAAATCGGTTTTCCGAAGCTCCCAGAAGAGCTAGAGACTTCGTTCTTGGACTGGTGTATCAGAAATTTTCCAAAATAGATTGGTATTGAAATTCAGCAAAATCGAGCAGACGATTGCAGAGCTGGAAAACTTAAACTTTATTTTGCCGTATAAAAGTAACTACCGAAAACAAATTTTTATTTTTTTTTAATAAATAAACTTATTTTACACTTCAGTACGACTAAAATTGGAATTTTAAATTAAAAAAATATAAAAAAATTAAAAAGACGTTTCCAGGGTTGGAAAACTTTAACTTTTTGTGTTAAGTAAAATTAACTATGTCTAAAACTATATTAGTATTTTCTCGAGAACCGTAAGAGCTACAGACCTGAAATTTAGACACAGTGTGTAGACCTTTGGCCGCTACAACAACAAATACATGAGAATTGGAAATTAAAGGGTGTTCCAAAACGAGCAACGAAAAATGTTAAAATCCCATGTAATATACATACAATTGTATGTATGTGTGTATATACACTTGAAATTTGTAAGGCTAGTGTATTTTTATACAGACTACAAAAATTAACACTAAAATTTCAAAAAATTTAAATTAAAGGGTGTTCCATCAGTTAATGCAATTTTGACTATGCAATTTTGACGACTTGCTGTATCTTGGAAACCGTAAGAGCAAAACTCTTGAAATTTTCAAAAACGGTAAAACTAAAAAATCAAAAAATTATAAAATCGCCAAATTGAAAAAAATTGCCAAAAACAAAAAAAAAATCGCCAAAATGAAAAAAAGCACCAAATTACAAAAAAAAATGTCTAAGACTAAAATAAATCGCATAAAACGGAAGAATTGCTAAAATGAAAAAAAAAATCGCCAAAATGAAAGAAAATCGCTAAAATGAAAAAAATCGCCAAAATGAAAAAAAATCGCCAAAACGAAAAAAACCCAAAAAAAAACAGAAAAAAGTCGCCAAAATGAAAAAAAATCCAAAACAGGAAAAAATCGCCTAAAAAAAAAAATTGCCAAAACGAAAAAAAAAATCGCCAAAATGAAAGAAAATCGCCAAAATGAAAAAAAATCGCCAAAATGAAAAAAATCGCCAAAAACGAAAAAACCCTAAAAACAGACAAAAATCACCAAAAGGAAAAAAAATCGCCAAAATGAAAAAAATCGCCAAAACGAAAAAAATCGCCAAAATTAAAAAAAACAAAAAAAAGAAAAAAATCGCCTATTTAAGCGATAAACCCAAAAACAAAAAAAAACCGCCAAAATGAAAAAAATCGTCAAAATGGGAAAAATCTCCAAAATGGAGAAAAGCCCAAAAACAGAAAAATATCGCCAAAATGAAAAAAACCTCCAAAAACAGAAAAAAATCGCCAAAACGAGAAAAAAGCGACAAAACTGAAAAAATCGTTTAAGCTGAAAAAAACTTCAAAAAAGCAAAAAAGCCTACCTTTAAAAGCACTTAATGAATTTTTTAATATTAAAGGAATTAAATGAAACTAGGTTCTTTCTTATTTCGTTTTTGCTTCGTTCACTTAACATATTTTATGTAATTTTTAAAGAACTAGATTGGTATCAATAATCAGAAAAATCCAAAATTATGACTCCAGGGTTGGAAAACTTACACTTTTTGTGTTATGTAAAATTAAATAGGTCTAAAAATTTTTTTCTTTCTCTTTATAAATTGAATATATTTTATGCTTCTGAAAGTAAAGTTTGGCGTATGAAATTTGAAAAATGAAAATTATAGCTCCAAAGATGGAAACTTTAAAAAAATTTTAAATTTTTTTATGTGTCTGTATACTATATATATGTACGACGTTGGTAAAGGGTATATAAGATTCGGCACAGCCGAATATAGCACTCTTACTTGTTTTTACTCAAATTTAGAAAATTTTCCAAAGTTTTAGTTAATTTTTTTTTAGTGTACTCGATATCTTCTATAGAATTTCAAACCTGAAGTCCATAATACGATAATGGCGCGCTTACATTTGAGCAAACTCTAAGACTTACAAGTTCTTGGAGAAAATCTGGCAGATTTCCCACAAAAAACAAGATCTACTTTTTGCATTAGTTAAGTAAAATGTTAAATAGAAAGTTAAGTTGATATATGTAATTGTAAAAAGGAAAAAGAGAACGCACGTTGATTATCAAAGAAGGTGTAAAGAACTAAATTTTTTAAGTAAAGGTTAAATTTCTAAAGACTACATAAACTAATCCCCTGTTTCTACAACCCAGACGGTCGACTTGAGTATAAAATTTATAAGCGAGTCACTACTTTTTTTTAGCGATTTTCCGACAAACTTTTTAGCCAAGTCGTCTGCTTGACTTATGGAAACTGCACATAATACTTTTATTCCTTGATAGGTATGCTTTTCACTAAATTTCACTCATTATCCTCTGGCATGTCTTTAACCTCTGGTTGTCACCATATTATGTGGCATATTGTTAAAAAAAATTTTTTTATATGTCAATGCACTGTGTTTGTTGCATATAGCATAATATACATGTATATACATATGTATGTGTGTGCTTTCTTCGTTTGAATAAATTTTATTTGGCATAGTTAAGAAGATATAGAAATGGATTTGTAGCAAGTTTCGTATTATGGTTAGCTTCCGTTGCATGTTCAATTTTAAAAGCATTTTAAAGAATATCCGTTACTTAGTAAACGTATTTGGAGCATAACTTTTAACAAAATGTACACACATACACACATACATACATGATGCTCATACTCGCACTTCCCAAAACATACATACAAACAAACTAACAAGCTAAAACATAAACATTCAAAATAAACAGCATAGTTGCACATACGGAAACATGTTTAGGTTCACACTCCCATTCATGCAATTCAGTGTTGCCAGGGCAATAGCAGATTCCTGTGTTACCTTTAAGAAATAGATTTTGTATACAAGTACAATATCCGAAACCAATAAAATATCGAGCTCAATTAACTTTTGCCGTACAAGGTCTTGAGATTTTTTAATTTAATCTTAGAAGAATTGCATGGCAGAATATTTGTTACACTGAAAGAATTTTTGGCCTAAATTCTATGAATTTCAACATTAATCTAATGAAAAATTTATTGAAAGTCAACCAACGCCAATTCTTCGTTGGATTATTGAAACCAGTTTCGTAAAAATTATTTTATTGAAAACTTCAGCAAATTTATTTAACAGTGTAATTAATGCAGTGCTATAACTTCATCGAAACAACAAAACTGTTTCATGAAAAGAATGAAATAACTTAAATATAAAGGGGTGTCTTAATAATTAGAAAATATTGTTCTCATAAATCCAATAAAATATTCCTACGAAACTAGAATACAAACGAAGCAATTCCAATGAAATGCTTTCACAATATTCATGAAATTTTCATTGGAAATTATTTTATTGATCTTATGAAGGAAACTTCTTTCGGTGTATTCGAAATGTGCAAATTGATATTTATATATCGCTTACCTCTAGTACTAGTTAATTAATCCTTTGTTAAACTGTATTTTTGATCATGAAATTTTTTATAACTCAGACACTGTTTGCTTTCAAAAACATTTAACTTCAATACAATTGATTATCTTAAAAATTATATTTTATTATACTTACAATGGAAAATCCATCAACTCGTTGAGAGCATTGATAAAATAGTTTTAAAAAAAATGCGTTCTTAATTATTTGCCCAGGTTGTAAAGAGTTTTTTTTTATTATCATTAACTTTGAATTTTTTAAACGATAATATTGTGTACAGCTCTGAAATTATTGTTAATCTATATCTATTTATGTGACAGCGCATAGAGAAAGGGACCTAAGGGTTAAAACAAATCGATTTTAACTTTAATTTTTTTTTATGTGAACAACATCTGAGCATCGAATGAGACCGATCCCATGCCCCAAAAGTGTTCAATCCCAGAGATATGCGCGTTTTATGAAATTGAAGTCGACGATTCTAAGGTTATGTGAAAAAACTTTCGTACTAACAGAGTGATATTCACGATTTAAAAGAATTATAAAATGAGTATTTATTATAATTCAGAATTAATAATTTCAGAAAATAAACTGGATTCGAAAAAACGCGAACAAAATTGATATCAAACTCATGGAAACAGCTAGCTAGGTAGAAAACAGTAAAAACCAACTACACAAAACAAGAGGTAGGGACGACTTACGCACGTTTTCAAGGTTGACCAATACGTTCCTGATGTCATGAGATGTGTCGCTTTCAAATGAGACCAATACCAACACGCTCAGTGATGGTACACCAAAAATAAACGTATTTAAATCTATAAAAAGGCTCTCCTGAACAAAACCGGTTTATACCCTTAGGTCCCTTTCTATTTTGCGCGTCATATATATATAACTTGCCTCATATTGCAATAAGAATTTTGCTATTTATTTTTAATGCCATTTTACGAATGCAGTATTTTCCACATAACTGGAAACTTGCCAAGATTAAAATGATTCCAAAGCCAGGCAAAGATCTTACCAAGGCTGAGTCATATAGGCCTATAAGCTTACTTTCAACAATT
The DNA here is from genome assembly GCA_944452675.1 of Tachina lurida. Classification (NCBI taxonomy): domain Eukaryota; kingdom Metazoa; phylum Arthropoda; class Insecta; order Diptera; family Tachinidae; genus Tachina; species Tachina lurida. The sequence continues at coordinate 178,130,797 of OX101752.1, forward strand.
TCAAAGCTTTTCGAAAAGCTGCTCATGACTAAATTGTCCACAATTTTAGCTGATAATGGGTGCATCCCGGACCATCAATTTGGCTTTAGAAGTCAGCATAGCACTATTGAGCAAACGCATAGATTGGTTCAAGTTATAAGGAGGACTTTTGAAGAAAAGAAGTATTGTTCTGCCCTTTTTATTGATGTTTCTCAGGCATTTGATAAAGTATGGCACAAAGGCCTAGTTTTAAAATTGAAGACATACCTACCAATAAATATACAAAAGCTTTTGGAAAGTTATATTCTCGATAGAAAGTTTACTGTTGTGGAAGGAGACTTCATGAGTGTACCCGAATCTATATCTTCTGGTGTGCCACAGGGTAGTATTCTGGGGCCAGTCTTGTATCTAATATATACTTGTGATATGCCTGTGAGCAATAACATCCACACTTCTACATTTGCCGATGATACAGCCTGTTTGAGTATTCACAAAAATCCTGATGAGGCATCCCGCAATCTCCAAGCACACATTACCCAGCTTGAAATATGGTTGAACTTATGGAGAATTAAAGTCAATGAACAAAAGTGTGTTCATATAACGTTTTCCCTAAGAAAAGATACCTGTTCCCCCATTCGAATCAACAATCAAAATATTCCTCAACATTCTCAAGTCAAATACCTTGGCATACACCTTGATCGAAGGCTTACATGGAAATATCATATTGACTCTAAGTTAACCCAAATGAAACTTAAATTGACTCAAATATATTGGTTAATTGGCAGAAATTCAACACTCAGCCTAGACTGCAAACTTTTGATATACAAGTCGCTTTTGAAGCCAATATGGTGCTATGGAATTCAGCTGTGGGGCACTGCTTCAGCTTCAAATGTCGAGAGAATCCAACGAAGGCAAAACAAAATTTTACGTTTGATAACATCTGCTCCATGGTACGTTAAAAATTCAAATATTCATCGTGACTTAAATATGCCACTAGTGAGTGAAGAAATTGCAAAATACGCAGGCAAATATTTAACTAAACTCGAGTCACATCCTAATCCGCTTGCCCGTAATATTTTGAGCTTTACTGGACACATCTGCTTAAAAAAGAGGGACACAAGGGCTCTTATACTCAACACTCCAGATGGGACTGCTTAAAAATACTTCTTTTTTTTTCCTTTTTGATTATCACTACTTATGTATTATTTATAACTATCACTAAGCTTATGTCCGATATTGGTCGGGCCTAATAATTATATTTAGATTTAAGATTTGATTACTTATTGTTAGTTCATTTTTGAAGATACAATAAATAAATATGTATATGAAAAAAAAAAATATATATATATACATATATAAAATAGGATGTATTAATGTAACGTATGGACTCCAAAACGGCTGGGCCGATTTTGATGAAATTTTCAGATAATCTTCAGATAATCACTGTGAAGTCTGATTTTTGATTTTCAGTCTGCGGGCGAAGGGGCGTGGCAAAATCCAATTTTCATATTGCACCACCAATGCCATATATATATATATATATATATTTAATTTTTTTTAACAGGTTTGGGGGGGTTTGGCCCGGCAAAGCACACCGGGCCAAGCTAGTGATTGATAAAATGAAAAATAAAAATGTTAACATAACAGGAAGTAAATAACCGAAAACCGAAGGTTTTCTTGTCGGCTTGCGGTTTCGAATGTTTGGCATAAGAAACCCAGGATTCGATTTCACTTAAAACCAAACAGCAAACCCTAGTACGGCTTATAAATACTCGTACCTAAATAAAATATTGAAATGTTTAAAATTTAACAATTTGAAACTGACATCCTCAGGCACTTATAATAGTTAACGCAATCGCTAGAATCCTTTATAGCATACACATGCAATTGATTGCAAAAATAGCAATAATTTAATTTAAAATCATATTTGATGACTTTATTGTTGCCAGTTCGCGGTATACTTTTTTCCCATCTAATGGTAAAATTAATATTTTATATGACTTTTATGACCAAAAACCACATGTAAATTTCAATCAAATACACATTTCCATTACAGACTTGAAGTCTCTAATAAACACATGCAGAGAGGAAGAGCAATAAATTGCTAAAATTTTTGTTTTATGCAAATTAGTGTTATGGATTTTGTATTTTTCAAACTTCAATACAATGTAGCCCATGGACAATATTATTGGAGTAATAAATATGGCTGGTAAATTTAAGTAAAATAATATCCAACACAAACTGTAAATTGTTTTAAGCGTTCGCAGCTGGAAAATGAGAGAGAGTAAGAATCAACTTGAATTGTATTCAGAAAAAAAACATTTCGCAAACACTTATTGAGTAGAAAGGGTTTTATTAAGCAGGATATACATAAGCATGCTAGAAGCTCTTCCTCTGTAGTAGCAATTTTCTTATTTGTGTTAACTAATAATATTAATATGTAAAATTTTTAGTAATAATTATAATTAGGACTAAATTATTCAAAAAACAAACTTCAACTTTTGTTTGCCAAATGGCAGAAACTGTATTACTGCATAAAGATGTTGCTTCTATGCACAAATTAACATCGTTGCTTCCGTTAACTACTAGTAGCCAATTGATGAAACAGTCCTCAAGCACAATCTAGAAAATTCAAGTAACCGTTCCTAAGTGTTTATGGATAATTCAATTGGATGGTATTTTTGAATTTCAGAGTTACTGTGCAACGACTTCTTGCACTGTTATGGGTAGGTGTGTACGTTTAGTTCTTTAGCTAAATAATTTTAGATAGTTCCTTATATTTATAAAAACATTTCCATTAGCTTTGTTCGAATATTTTTGCGTAACAATATGTACATCTATAAATATGTAATATTTTAAAATCAAACAACTCCGCCTTTATATAAAAGCGCATAAATTTCCAATATTATTGAAATATACAAAGAAAAAATAACAAAATATGTGTAAAAATAAAATTTTAAGCTCTTACATTTTAAAATATAGAATCATTAATAATATATACTTAACTGCATTCGTTCATGCATTTTATATTATAAATATATATATATATATACAAATGTATTTATATACCATGACTATAACAAACAAGACGACGACCAAAAAAATTCATAACATGCATATACACAAAACAACAGCACCCACCCATAAACAGCAACAAAGTCATCTTTTCTTATTCATGAATAATGAATAACTTGAAAACCTTTTTTTATTTTTTCTTTACATTTTTTTTTTTGTGGATGCATAACTAAAATTTTTTCTAAAAATCGCTTGGTTTTTTTTTAATAACAACGTATTTGTTTAGTGCTGAAGTTAAATTTTATCGAATATTCCTGCTGTTTTGAATTCATATTTTTTGTATAGCTATTTTACTGGAATAACAAATGAATACAATTTGCAATGTTACATGTTGCATATTGAATGACCGCTTTGCTCGGCGCACTGTCTCTAGTGTAGAGCTTTTTTAATTATTTGCAATTGTGTAGAGGGATGGATTGTTTTTTGAATTTTCAATTTTGCAAGTTCTTGGCTTATTTATTATTTTAATAATAAGTATCATATTTATATTTAATTAAATGAAAGTATCAAAAATAATTAATTACACAGTGCAACAGCCAATCTGGGGGGTGAGAAATTCCAAGTCCGGGTGATGGTACTAGGTCAGTATAGTAAAACCCTCAAAGGGTTTGGCGTTCGTATGTGTCAGTTTTTTTTATGACCTTTTAAATTTTTTCCTTATCTTGATGTTTTTTCGCTTAGTTGTAACATTTTGGCAAAAACGTAGTTTAACATAACTCGAGAACCACTTGTCCGATTTTGCTAAAACAAACTCAAAAAAATTTAGAATTATAATTTATTTAATCCGTTCATATAACGTTTTTCTTTATAATCAACAGTTTTGCCGGCAAAAATAAATTTGTGGAGGCAAAAAAATATTTTTTTGCCTAAAAATTTAATTTTTTTTTTTTTGTTAAATTCATAAAAAATCCAAAACGGAAAAAAGGATCAAGTGTTATTAATTTCGTGTAAAGTCACATAACCTTTAAACAAAATGCGACATAGATCACAGAAATCGATTAACGCGTTCTGCTCTTATTTACAATTAAGTGAAGGTATCCCATTTTGACAAGAATATTGATATTTGTTTTTATTCAAAAAAGTCTCATTTATCGCCTTTTTTATAAATTTTCCCCAATAACTCCAGACTTCTGGCCATAAACTACTAAAAAAATTAAGTAAACATTTATATAATTTTTTATTTTTATTTTATTTATTATACCCTTTACCAACAAAAATGGTAAAAGGGTATATATAGGTTTGTCATTCCGTTTGTAATTTCTATAATATCAATAAGCGACACATAAAATATATATATTCTGGATCCTTATGCATAGGGAAGACGAATAAGCGATGTCCGTCTGTCCGTCTGTCCGTCTGTCCGTCTGTCCGTCTGTCCGTCTGTCCGTCTGTCTGTACGTGAAATCGGTTTTCCGAAGCTCCCAGAAGAGCTAGAGACTTCGTTCTTGGACTGGTGTGTCAGAAATTTTCCAAAATAGATTGGTATTGAAATTCAGCAAAATCGGGCAGACGATTGCAGAGCTGGAAAACTTAAACTTCATTTTGCCATATAAAAGTAACTCCCGAAAACAAATTTTTATTTTTTTTTAATAAATGTACATATTTTACACTTCAGTACGACTAAAATTGGAATTTTAAATTAAAAAAATACAAAAAAATTAAAAAGACGTTTCCAGGGTTGGAAAACTTTAACTTTTTGTGTTATGTAAAATTAACTATGTCTAAAACTATATTAGTATTTTCTCGAGAACCGTAAGAGCTACAGACCTGAAATTTGGACACAGTATGTAGACCTTTGGCCGCTACAACAACAAATACATGAGAATTGGAAATTAAAGGGTGTTCCAAAACGAGCAACGAAAAATTTTAAAATCCCATGTAGTATATATACAATTGTATGTATATACACTTGAAATTTGTAAGGTTAGTGTATTTTTATACAGACTACAAAAATTAACACAAAAATTTAAAAAAATTTAAATTAAAGGGTGTTCCATCAGTTAATGCAATTTTGACTATGTAATTTTGACAATTTGCTGTATCTTGGAAACCGTAAGAGCAAAACTCTTGAAATTTTCAAAAACGGTAAAACTGAAAAAATAAAAAATTATAAAATCGCCAAACCGAAAAAAATCGCCAAAAACAAGAAAAAATCGCCAAAACGAAAAAAAGCACCAAATTAAAAAAAAATTATAAAACTAAAATAAATCGCAAAAAAATGGAAAAATGCTAAAATGAAAAAAAAATCGCCAAAACGAAAAAAAAAACAGAAAAAAATCGCCAAAATGAAAAAAAAATCGCCAAAATGAAAAAAAATAACCAAAACAAAAAAAAACCCTAAAAAACAGAAAAAATCGTCAAAATGAAAAAAAATCGCCAAAACGAAAAAAAACCCTAAAAAACAGAAAAAATCGTCAAATTAAAAAAAATCGCCAAAACGAAAAATACCCTAAAAAACAGAAAAAAATCGCCAAAATGAAAAAAATCGCCAAAAAAAGAAAAAAAACCTAAATAACAGAAAAAAATCGCCAAAACGAAAAAAAGCACCAAATTAAAAAAAAATTTCTAAGACTAAAATAAATCGCAAAAAAATTGAAAAATTGCTAAAATGAAATCAAAAATCGCCAAAATGAAAGAAAATCGCCAAAATGAAAAAAAAATCGCCAAAATGAAAAAAATCACCAAAACGAAAAAAAAACCTAAAAACAGAAAAAAATCGCCAAAATGATAAAAAAAAATCGCCAAAATGAAAAAAAATCACCAAAAAAAGAAAAAAAAATCGCCAAAACGAAAAAAAACTAAAAAACAGAAAAAAATCGCCAAAATGAAAAAAAATCGCCAAAATGAAAAAAATCACCAAAACGAAAAAAAAAAAATCGCCAAAAAAAATCGCGAAAAAAACCCAAAAAAACAGAAAAAATCGTCAAAATGAGAAAAGTCTCCAAAATGAAGAAAAGCCCAACAACAGAAAAAAATCGCCAAAATGAAAAAAACCTCCAAAAACAGACAAAATCGCCAAAACGAGAAAAAAGCGACAAAACTGAAAAAATCGTTTTAACTGAAAAAAACTTCAAAAAAGCAAAAAACCTTCCTTTCGTGCGCGATTCAAAGTCGCACTTAACTGATTTTTTTAGTATTAAAGGAATTAAATGAAACTAAGTTTTTGCTTATTTCGTTCTTGCTTTTTTCACTTAACATATTTTATGTATTTTTTAAAGAACTAGATTGGTAACAATAATCAGAAAAATCCAAAATTATGACTCCAGGGTTGGAAAACTTACACTTTTTGTTTTTTTTCTTTTTCTTTATAAATTGAATATATTTTATGCTTCTGAAAGAAAAGTTTGGTGTATGAAATTTGAAAAATTAAAATTATAGCTCCAAAGATGGAAACTTTAAAAAAATTATAAATTTTTTCACAAAACAAATATGTATGTACGTGTCTGTATACTATATATATGTACGTACGTTGGTAAAGGGTATATAAGATTCGGCACAGCCGAATATAGCACTCTTACTTGTTTTTATTTTATTTATTATACCCTTTACCAACAAAAATGGTAAAAGGGTATATATAGGTTTGTCATTCCGTTTGTAATTTCTATAATATCAATAAGCGACACATAAAATATATATATTCTGGATCCTTATGCATAGGGAAGACGAATAAGCGATGTCCGTCTGTCCGTCTGTCCGTCTGTCCGTCTGTCCGTCTGTCCGTCTGTCCGTCTGTCCGTCTGTCTGTACGTGAAATCGGTTTTCCGAAGCTCCCAGAAAAGCTAGAGACTTCGTTCTTGGACTGGTGTGTCAGAAATTTTCCAAAATAGATTGGTATTGAAATTCAGCAAAATCGGACAGACGATTGCAGAGCTGGAAAACGTAAACTTCATTTTGCCATATAAAAGTAACTACCGAAAAGAAATTTATATTTTTTTTTAATAAATAAACTTATTTTACACATCAGTTCGATTACAACTGGTATTTTAAATTAAAAAAATATAAAAAAATTAAAAAAACGTTTCCAGGGTTGGAAAACTGTAACTTTTTGTGTTATGTAAAATTAACTATGTCTAAAACTATATTAGTATTTTCTCGAGAACCGTACGAGCTACAGACCTGAAATTTGGACACAGTGTGTAGACCTTTGGCCGCTACAACAACAAATACATGAGAATTGGAAATTAAAGGGTGTTCCAAAACGAGCAACGAAAAATGTTAAAATCCCATGTAATATACATACAATTATATGTATATACACTTTTTATACAGACTACAAAAATTAACACTAAAATTTCCAAAAATTTTAATTAAAGGGTGTTCCATCAGTTAATGCACTTTTGACTATGCAATTTTGACAACTTGCTGTATCTTGGAAACCATGAGAGCAAAACTCTTGAAATTTTCAAAAACGGTAAAACTAAAAAATCAAAAAATTATAAAATCGCCAAACTGAAAAAAATCGCCAAAAACAAAAAAAAAATCGCCAAAACGAAAAAAAGCACCAAATTAAAAAAAATTTCTAAGACTAAAATAAATCGCATAAAACGGAAAAATTGGTAAAATGAAAAAAAAATCGCCAAAATAAAAAAAAATCGCCAAAATGAAAAAAAATCGCCAAAATGAAAAAAAAATGCCAAAACGAAAAAATAACCTAAAAAACAGAAAAAATCGCCAAAATGAAAAAAAAAATCGCCAAAATGAAAAAAATCGCCAAAACAAAAAAAAAACCCCAAAAAACAGAAAAAAATCGCCAAAATGAAAAAAACCAAAAAAAAATCGCTTATATAAAAGAAACCCAAAAACTGAAAAAAATCGCCAAACTGAAAAAAAAATCTCCAAACTGAAAAAAAAATCTCCAAAATGAAGAAAAGCCCAAAAACAGAAAAAAATCGCCAAAAAGAAAAAAACCTCCAAAAACAGAAAAAAATCGCCGAAACGAGAAAAAAGCGACAACACTGAAAAAATCGTTTAAACTGAAAAAATCTTCGAAAAAGCAAAATAGCCTGCCTTTCGTGCGCGATTCAAAGTCGCACTTTACTGAATTTTTTAATATTAAAGGAATTAAATGAAACTAAGTTTTTCCTTATTTCGTTTTTGCTTTGTTCACTTAACATATTTTATGTATTTTTTAAAGAACTATATTGGTATCAATAATCAGAAAAATCCAAAATTATGACTCCAGGCTTGGAAAACTCACACTTTTTGTGTTATGTAAAATTAAATAGGTCTAAAAATTTTTTTCGTTTTCTTTATAAATTGAATATATTTTATGCTTCTGAAAGAAAATTTTAGCGTATGAAATTTGAAAAATGAAAATTAAAGCTCCCAAGATGGAAACAAATATGTATGTATGTGTCTGTATACTATATATATGTATGTACGTACGTTGGTAAAGGGTATATAAGATTCGGCACAGCCGAATATAGCACTCTTACTTGTTTATTTTTATTTATTTTAATAAATATTGCCTAGACTTTTTCGATGGTGGTTGTTCGGGACTAGTGGAATCGCATTCATCGCTATCATCAGTTTCTGAACCACACATAATGTCAATGTGTGACTCCACTGTTGGCCCTTCTGCATCTCCTGAAAATTCTTTATCATCAAGATCATCCTTGTCTTGCCACACAAGCTTACTCCACTAGCAAATTTCCGCAATTATTGCACTCGGCGACTTTTTGCCTCTATATCTGTAAGTTTTTGTTTTATTAAAATGAGTTTGAAAAAATAAAAAATCAGTATTACCTCATTTCAAATGGCATAGCAACTTGATGATAGCGTTCACCTTGTTCAACAGATTCGGTAGCCAATTGTTTGCTGAAGTAGTCCAGATGATGATGTAAATAATGGATTTTCAAGGACATGTGGACACCAATTTCCGAGAATGCTCTTAACATCCTTGCGACAGAAACATCGTAGTTGTTAGAACGATGCTTTCCCAACAAGCCTTCTATTACTTCTTTGATTGCCTGCAATGTATTCAATTCAGCGTCAATCAAAATATTGTTGAATGCGTCACTTTTAATCAGCTTTCGTATATCTGGACCATTTAGTATGCCTGATTGGAAAAAAATTAATTTGTTAAGATAGAAAATCATGGGAAATGAATGTGATATTATAACTCACCTTCTTTAAGTTTACTTTCGCTGAGTTTCGGGTAAATTAGTTTCAAACACAAGAAAACTTCATCTCTTTTGGCGACAGTTTTGATAAAATTCTTAACAATTCCAAGTTTAATATGCAGTGGAGGCAGCAATATCTTCTCCTTCGGCACTAGAGGCTCACGAATAATATTGGCCATTTGTAACCTGCTGTGCTCTCTGAGTTTCCATCCGTGGCATGCATATTGGTCACCGGAAAATCGTGTGTCCCAATCGCACAAAAAGCACATATATTTTATATAGCTGCTTTGAAGACCGCAAAGTATTGCTAAAACTTTTAAATCGCAGCATATGCGCCACATATGTTTGGCGTAGTTAACCATTTTTAAAATATTTTCCAGTGCATCATATGTTTCTTTCGTTTCTGTACTATAGGCGATTGGAACTGAAGGTTTTTTATTGGTCTTATGCAGTAAAACCGCCTTCAAGCTGAGTTTTGAACTGTCAATAAATAATGTCCAGTCATCTGCTTCATATTTTATTTCCATTGCGTCCATCAATTTTCCTACATCCGGGCAATATGCAGAAGTTTTTTCATCATTCACAAGGAATAAACTTTGGAGTGTTGCCTGACGACTTCGATAAGCTGTGACTTTCACACCGGGTGCCAACAAATTGTTTGATTTCAAAATGGAAGCCAGCTCTTCCGATTTATGCTGTGTTAATTCCAACTTGGCAACAATTGAATCAAGCTTATTTTGATTTATTAAAATTGGCACATTGGATACTGATGGCTCATATGGGGGATCATCACGTGCATGATATGTCGGAGCAGTCGTAGAAGAGAAAATATCTGGGCTGGAAGCTTTTGGCACAGGAATGTGGTCCGAATGAGGCAATGGTGTTGCGGCACTTGCAACACCAACGTAATTATACGATTTTCTTATCCTTTTTGCGGCTCCTTTATTCGCACATGCATAGCAATTCAATGGATTGTGACCTTTGCCAGGATTAGTCCAAGTCATTGGACTAATGGCATACTTTCACGTCTTCTATTTTTCCAATCCATTAGACGGTTGTAGCACCTTTTACACACTATATTTGGTACCCAATTTTCGTTCACTATAACATTTTGGTTGAAGTACATCTCGTTTGTTTGAAGAAAATCAGTACTGAAATTTCCACTTTTTTTATGTGTTGAGACATATTGACCACAGCAGTAGCAAAAGCTATTTATATCTGGCTAGCACAGTTCCATATTATGTTCTCTTTTGTTGACTTTTAAAAAACTGGAGAAAAATCACTTTTACTGTTCGCGTTCGTCGGCACTTGTTGAATGACAAAAATCACAGAACCAGTGTGAGAAAGAGAAAATGTATAATGACAATGCATGTTTTATGTGAACATTACAGAACCAGTGTTGCCACATCAATATTTCTCTTTTATTACAGTCGAAAAATATGAGAGAGTTCGGCTTGTGAGAGTCAATGTTTTCTCCAAATAATGTTGTGCATATCTGGAGCAAATTTTTGAAATTCATACATTTACCTAATTGTGAATAAATGAGAGACGCGTGCATCGATTTTCATGATCTATCCCTTTTTTTGCTCATGAGTTATGTGACTTTACGCGAAAGTAATTAGTTTTGGCACCTTTTTCCATTTTGGATTTTTTATGAACTTAAAAAAAAAAATATTAAAATTTTTAGGCAAAAAATACTTCTTTCCCTTCATACATTAATTTTTAACTTCGAAAGTGTTGCACATATAGGAAAACGGTATAGAAACAGATTAGAGAAATTGTAATTCTTAATTTTTCTAAATTTGTTTCATCAAAATCGGACAAGTGGTTCTCGAGTTATGTTAAACTACGTTTTTGCCAAAATGTTACAACTAAGCGAAAAAACATCAAGATAAGGAAAAAATTTAAAAGTTCATAAAAAAAACTGACACATACGAACGCCAAACCCTTTGAGGGTTTTACTATACTGACCTAGTACCATCACCCTTACTTGGAATTTCTCACCCCCCAGACAATAATCCCAAAAATGTTCCATAGTGTTATAAAAACTCTGAAAAGTATGCTACGATTTAGTGCATAATTTTATGGCACTGCGTATGATATTTAAGCAATTACAAAATATTTATTACTCATACGCACTGAATAACAAAGATCATTATTAATATTGAAAAAAAAACTTTTTTTTTATTTTGTGTTTACTACATTATTAGATACTTCTCAAGCCCTACAACTACCTCACTATTCAGCTTGTGTTCTGTCGTACGTCACAAAATTCCATCTTGTATTATATATTAAATATTTGTATTGGTCCAACAGATTCCTTTGTTTAATAACCAAAATATTTTTGTTAAGAAGCTATAACCACATAAGTCGACTTAAAACAAATGCTACTTATATATTTGTTACGAAAAAGCTTTATATTTAAGTAAACAAATTTTATTTTGAAAATATATGGTCTAATGCATAAAACCTGAGCATTTGTTTCGAATCAAAAATTTTTAGTAAAATTTTTGGTACATTTTGTATGCATAAAAAATATTTAATGTAGCTGTAGCTGGTATACTTGTGCTCATTGCTTGATATCGTACTCAGCACACTTGGGTTGAGTTAAAGCTCTATTTATAAGCATTAGACCCATAAAGTAAACAATATTGAACGAAGTCTTAAAAAAATCCAATAATATTTTTAATACTAAAAACTAAATTTCCAATAATCAGTAAAGCAGTAATCTTTGCTTTGCGACAAAATTATTTTATTATGTTAATTTTGATTTAAATTTAAAAGTGGTTTTTTTTTTTTGAAACTATGTATTTTAACTTAGGCTATTATTGCTGGCGATCATGAGTGATAAAATATCTTAAATGCTAATATGAACATAAAAGTTAAAAACCGGAAACAGAAAATGAGATGTTAAATAATTGCATGTACAATAAAGTCCTGCACAAGACTATTTATAAGACCTTTCAAGACATGCGATATTTTTTAAACGCCTAACTACAGCGAAATATTCTAAAACAAATGCTAAAAAACACTGTTGGCAAGAGAAATAACTCAAAAAAAATATTGCCAACAGTGTTGTTTACCATGTCTTGAAAGGTCTTATAAATGGTCTTGTGCAGGTAAATAATGTACAATAAAATCATTACTCGTATTCCATTTCATTAAAAATTCATGTAAAAAAGCTGGTGTTAACATTAAATCTCTGCCCTTGTAAATAGTCATGGCTGCTAATGAAGTGTAGGAAATCTACTCAAAATCTAAAATTTGTATTTTATAATAATTGAAATTTATTTGATGGTGGCTTAGCATGTCTATATACGCATTTTATTGGCGCTTGAACCAAATTGTCAGTAGACTTCAACCACAAAATTTTGAACAGTCACAAACCTCTTACTTTATGCACAGACTTCCAAAAACTATATGAGAATTCATAAAATGAATGAAATGCGTATGTAGACATGCTAAACCACCAGTAAATAAATTTCAATTATTGCATGTACACTTCTGAATAAAGAAAACTTGTATAAGGTTTGTTTAATCAAATACAAAATTCTCGTAGTCCAATATTCGACTCGACATACGCAATACGGGTGAATATGTCAAATAATAAATCTCTTAAAATTTTAATTTAATAGGGCATTTACATCAACACAAAATCTATCATATTTTGATTAAAATCTTTATGAAAATCTATAACGTTGATACCAGCTTTTTTTGACATTTATTAAAATTTTTTTATCCAAAACAAAACCCATCAACTGATTTGTTTCCAAAACTACAACCAAGCAACTGCATTATAGCCAATTCACACACTTTCTTAAACAGTTCGATTTAACTCGAAATCTTGAAACTACTAGATTTCGAGACAGTGTAAATGCACTAAAATTGTTACTACTCTGTACAAAATGTTTACATACAGTCTACTTTAAAAAGTGAGTGATTTGACTCCATTGCAGTTGTTTGATTGCAGTTTTGGAAATTTTCAATTAATGGGTTTTCTTTTTGATAAAAAAAGTCTTGATAAATGTAAAAAAAAACTTGGTATAAACGGTATAGATTTCCATTAAGATTTTAACCAAAATTTATGCAAATATAAATGCCCTATTGAAAAAATAATAATTACTTTTGAATAAAGTATTTTTTTCTTTGAAAAAAATTAGATTTTAAACTTTAAAAAGAGCATGTTATTCATTACACTTATTTATTTAAAATAAAGGGTGGTTAAGTTTTAAAGGCCGATGTTGATTTTGAATAAAACACAAATTATTTAGGAAATTATTGTCATTTCTTTTTATTATGATAATATGGTATGCAAATGTTCGATGACGCTGGGGCATAATTGAGGTTCTATGCCGTTAATGTGCCAAATTATCTCATCTTCTAGCTCTTGAAGTGTTTATCGACGTACACTCTTTCTTTCAAATAACCCCAAAGAAAGAAGTCCAACGGTGTCAAATCACATGATCTTGGCGGCCAATTGACATCTCCACCACGTGATATAACACGGCCATTGAACTTGTCGCACAAAACAGCCATTGTTTAGTTAGCTGTGTGGCAAGTGACACCGTCCTGTTGAAACCACATATCGTCCACATTCATATCTTCCAATTCAGGCCATAAAAAATTCATTATCATCTCAGGAGAGTGAACACCATTCACAGTAACTGCCTGACCGGCCTCATTTTGGAAAAAAAAAATACGGCCAATAAACCTCACAAAGCAGTCACACTTTGTGGGTGCATTTGGTTTTCAATCATCTCTCTTGGATTATCATTCAGCCTAAATGCAGCAATTATGCTTATTGACAAATCCACTGAGGTGAAAATATGCCACATCACTGAAGATGATTTTCTTCGAAAATTGATCATACACTGTTGCCATTTCTTGTCACCATTCTGACCATTGACGACGTTTGGAATGGTCAAAAGGCTTTAGTTCTTGAGTCAATTGCACCTTGTATGCAAGTCTTTATGCATAATGCTTATCAAGGACGAGCGTGAGAGGTGCAATTGTTGGGCACGACGACGAGTTGAGGTGGACGGCTCTTCAGCCACACTATCGTGAACAGCAGCAATATTTTCTGCAGTACGAGCTGTACGAGCATGCACTGGTATTTTCACATCTCCTACAGACCCGGTTTGCTCAAACTTTTGCACGATTTTTCCGATTGTACGCACATTTTTGGTTGATTGTGCTGACCGAAAAAATCTTGAAGTGCTCGATATGCATTTTGATTTGAATGCCCATTTTTATAATAAGCCTGAATAACTTTAACGCATTGCTCGATTGTGTATCTGTCCATGGTTCAAATTTAGTTAGTCTGAAATTGAGAAATGTCGAATGAAATGCAGAAAAAAAATACTTGACGTTTAGGTGTGGTTCACATTCAATATCGGCCCTTAAAATTTAAACACACTTTATTATCCGATTTAAGATCAATACTAAAAGCCTTTGTTGAATGAAATAAATTTGTTTGTAATTTATTAAGTTTAAAAATTACCTTCAAAAAAATAAAATTCAAAAAGTAACTGATATTTTTTAAGCAAAACATTAAACTCAAAACATAACTTTTATTGCTTTAAAAAAAATTTAAAAATGAATTTTTTTTTCCTCAAAAATAAATTAAATTAAAAAAGCCTTTATTTTCTAAGAAATAATTCGAAATCAAAAAATAACTTTTATTTTCTGAGGAATAAATAAAACCGAAAAATTAATCGGTAAAATTGATTTTTTTTTTTTGTAATAAAACAAAAGAAAAATAATGCATCTAGAGCTAGTCCATGTAGCAAGGACTATCTTAGTGTATTCCCTGTGTACTTCTCTTCTAGTTGGAAAATAGTCGTTATTTGCAGTCCCTGATATAAACGTCATAGATGAACCTTGTGAGTTTATTTTGTTAGCATATATGTGTATGTATTAACTATAATGGTGTAGCGTGCAACCATTTAAACAAAAATCACAAACTCCAGCTATTTACAAAATACTTTCACGTCAAATAAATTAAAGCTAATTAGAAAAGTAAAAAAAAAAAGTTGGAAAGGCATAAATAAGCAAACAGCATGCATCATTAATTTCACTCCCATACATATTCAACAATAAAGGATTCTTTTTCTTATTTAAACCAATTTATTTTTTTGAAAAGAGCGCCAGCGTAGGGAAGAAGGGAAATCAAAGAAAATTCAGCAGCCGTTTTTTTCTTTTTTTTTAATATTTTTCTAAGATTCTTTGAAAGAGAAAAATTAAAAATTTAAATATATTATCAATCCTTTTTGCATATTTTAAATTGTTTATTTTTTACATTATTTTCCCATACCCCTGGCGGTATTTCAGAACTTGCAAGTATGAGTTTGTCCATTCATTTGCTACAATTGAAACATAATTAAATTTATTAAATATTAAGCAGCAATATAAGGGGAAAAATATTTGATTTTAACTTAAGGCAATTTGTGAATTAATGAACACATTCTTTTGTAATAACTTGAAAATATAACTATAATATTTGTAATGCGAGAGAGGGCCCTAATTCTCAAAAATGTTTATTAATAATAGAACCGTGCGAACATGGCTGATTAGATCAGCTTAATCAGGCTGTCACAGATTGGATTATTTTAACCGACTACAAAAAAAAAGGGAGTGGTTATCAATTCTTCTTTAAAGTAAGTTCTCTATAGCGCGCCATGAATGTAAGACTAAATTTTTTTTTAATAAAAAAATACTGGCAAATACTGGTTACAAATACTGGTAACAACTAAATAGAATAATGGTGCTGCCCCTGCAGATGTTTCAGATTTTCAGTGCTGGGGAACTCCTGGGATTTTTTAGATTTTAGCCTAATTTTTGGAATCTCCAACATAATTTGTGTCATTGCTAAAAGCTTCGTTACTTGTATAAATGGTTCGTGGCAGTGATAGCTGGAGGTGTCTCTGCTAACTAATATTATAAATTCGAGTGTAAATTTATTGCTTGTTTGTTGAGCTAAGTGTAAATGGACCCATAGGTTATGTTTTTTTAAGCCAGAGGCGGTAGGGGGAAATTTATGCTTCTGTGAAACTATCTACCCGATCTTGATGAAATTCAATACATAGATAGATCTGAGCTTAGAAAAGCACATGGCTATAAATTTTTTCAAAAATAGGACCACGAGCTAGGGGGAAATTTTTTCCTCTCTCAAGGATGCACCCAATTCCTGGAAACTAACTATCCGATTTAGATAGAATTTAAAATATAGATTTTTCTATTTTTATTTTTAACAAACACCATGGCTATACATTTTTTCAAAAATAGGATCACGAGCTACGGGGAAATTTTTTCCTCTCTGAAATACCACCCGCGAAGCGATTAGCTTGTGTGCGGCAAGCACCCAGGGTCTATGACGGGAATCGAACCCACGAGTTCTGGACTAAGAGGCTGGCATCGCTACCACTCAGCCATAGGGGCACCCATCTTAGTCCCCTTGTCTCCTATGTCTTAGTCTAAAGCAAGACATAGAAGATAAGGGAAAATATTTTCCTCTTTGAAACTATCTATGCAATTTTGATTACGTTTTATAAAAATAGGACTATCAGGGGAGAGGGGTAATTTATTTCTCTTTAAAACTATCTATCCATTTTTTTTAAATTCAAAACGCACATAGATCTGATTCTATGCACCTTTTAAAAATTAGGACCACGACGCAGGAGGAAATTCCTTCCTCTTTGAAACTATCTAACTGATTTAGATGAAATTCAAAATATGCATACATGTATCTGAGTCTGGAAGAACACAAAGGCTTTATATATTTTGTCAGAAGTAAGTCCAGGGCAAGGTATAATTTCTAAGGTAAGTAAAACATAAGGAACTACGTTCCTACCCGGTGTCCTTGACACCGTGTATTTTTTATTTTTTTTTTGACACTGTTACTTCAAAACTCGCTATATATTAAACCGATTGTAATAATTATTTTTTTGCAGAGATAGTATAGCTTCTAATTGGTCCCTACCTTTGGTTTTGTGATAAAAAAAAAAGTAGGGCTCTTAAGATTCCTGTAAACGTAGCAAAATCATGAAATTTGCTACTTTCTTAAACTAAAGTAAAGTATTTAAGGCAAAGGGATGAAATTGTACTTTATTCAATGAACGCGTTTAACAAATTGAAAGATAATTAATGGGGGGTCAGCTTAGCGAAAGTTTCTTTTATTTTGGTTCTTACACAAACAAATTACACACTTACACTTAAAGATATGAAAACAACTTGAAAAGTTTCATACTCCACATTTTTGTGCTACAAAACTTTCACTTACTTGAGGCTGTAATTATTTGCATAAATGAAAAAGGTTACTTATAAAAAGTAACTTTCGGTAAAATTTATTTCAAAGGGAAAAATAAAGAAAAAAGGCTCAAAAAAATTTTTTTTAAGTAAATGACATGAAAAAGTAGACTAAACCCTCATTGAAAAGAAAAGAAACATTAAAAAGGCCAACTAAGTGGCAATTTATCTATTTTCTGCTTTTCATTAATCACGTTATCTCAAAACTGTCTATATAAAATATTTTATGTTCCTTAAAGGCCTTGTAAGAAGAAAGAGAAATTTTAAAATGCATAATTTAGCAAACAAAAGCTTCTAAATATTATTTTATTTTTTTTTTTGTTGTATAAAACGAGCTACCAACATGTGTCTTAGGGATATATAAGTACAAATAGTTTTGAATATGCCTACAATTTGGGTGAAAGGTGAAGTGAGTTTTTAAATACCTTTTAGCAACTACTTAGCAAAATTTATTATTTATATCTGTTGACTTTAAAAAAATTTCCTTGATACGATTTAATACTTGGGTTATTTTTACGTATAACTTTATGAGCAGGATTCAGCAAAATATAGTTCAACAATAAGACCTACGATATGTTAAACTGCCAGTGAAAAAAATTTTAAGTAATTATTCAGCAACTACTTTTTCTCTACATCCAAAATATCAATATTTGTGCTTTTTTGAGTTTACAGGAATCCAATATTAACAACCTCCAAATAACTAATTCAAAAGCTATTTCACTTATGCAAACTTGAAGATCATTTGAAATTTTCCAAATACTTGCCTGATGTTTCAGTAGAAGCATTAGATTTTTATTCACAAAAAATATACTGATATAAAAGAAATTGAAGAAGAGAGAAAAAGGACATACGAAAAATTAGATTTACATGAACTTGACTTCAGAAAAAGAACTTTTTACAGCTACAACCCTATATAAAAATTATTCGAAATAAACCAAATTTGCCCTATTTTTGCATCTCAGCTTGAGGATCCTTATGATTTCATATGAAGCTCGTGTTTTTTACTGAGCTTTCAATAGCAACTTCAGCAGCAGCTTCTACAACTTTAACAGTTCATGGCTGAAGTTATACCTGTAAGTTTCACTACTATTTATTCAAAGTGTTCTGCGAAATTATTTAAGACGGACATATCGCCTAAAAAACTATAGTCTTGCAATGTAATCTTAACCCACTATTAAAGCGTAGAGATATTTTTAATGTAAAATTGTATGCCAAAGTTCGTTAAGATATTATTAAATTTTGCCACTTATGCATAATCCTTGCCAGTTTTTTCTTATACATAAAATTTTGTATGTTAAAAAAAGTATGCCCTAATTCAATAAGAAGATTTAGGACGTTTTTGCTTGAAAATTCTTCTGAGTTCTTGTCTTTGATGTCTCTAAATTATTTTCTTCAAAAATGGTTGTTGTCCTTGATAATGAAAAATATAATTATCATTGCCATGTTTTTAAGACATAAAAATTCAATTAAAGTATTATAAAATAGTTTGGAACAAAATCATAAAGCAAATACACGAACCTTCTAGCATAGACAATAAATAATAATCGTTTTAAAGAATCAAAACTGCTTCTTTTTTTCGTCCATAGACAAGACGATACAATCGCCGAAGAGAATTATTGCCCTTATTCTGTTCGACGAATGTATCGTCTTGTCTATGGACGAAAAAAAGTCGCAGTTGTGATTCTTTAAAACGATTATTATTTATTGTCTATGCTAGAAGGTTCGTGTATTTGCTTTATGATTTTGTTCTAAACATTATAGGGCATTTACATCAGCACAAAATCTATCATATTTTGATTAAAATCTTTATGAAAATCTTTACCGTTTACGCCAGCTTTTTTTGACAATTATCAAGATTTTTTTTATCCAAAACAAAACCCATCAACTGATTTGTTACCAAAACTATAACCAAGCAATTGCATTGTAGCCAATTCACACACTTTCTTAAGCAGACCGTAGCTAATTCACTCACCTTTTGTTGTACAGGATAGTAAGGAATAAATAAAAACATTAGATTTTTATTAGATTTCCTACAAACCTACTGAAAAATTAGATTTCGTTTTGTATGGGAAATCTGGAAAAAAAGCAGCTTGATTTAGCTCGAAATCTCGAAAGTACTAGATTTCGAGACAGTGTAAATGCATAGTGCAACACATATTTTTTCATATATTTTTTAAACTATTGTATAATAATTTAATTGAATTTTTATGTTTTAAAAACATGGCAATAATATTTATATTTTTCATTGTCAAAGACAACAACCATTTTTGAAGAAAATAATTTAGAGACTTCAAAGACAAGAACTCAGAAGCATTTTCAAACAAAAACTTCCTAAATCTTCTTACTGAATTAGGGCATTAGTATATTAATTAAAGTCTCTTTTGTTGAGCGACATTCCCGCTCAACAACTCACACTATCAGTTTGTGAACGACAATCGATATGGTGGTGAAAATTGTTGCTTGTGTACTCTTGCATGATTTCATGGGCATTTGTTCGAAAATTTTGACAAAGATTTATTTGAGATGTTGTCATTATGTCTTTCAAGATTTTCAAAAAGTATAATATTAATTTGCAAATCAAATACGATCAAAATTTTACTTTTTAATATTTTTTCTTTAATATGCTTTCTTATTTCCTGTCAAACGTTTGTCATAAGGTCCTGCAATGTTGGTTGCTATTATTGCAGTGCTATGAAAACTAACAAAAGCTGACCGCAAGGGTGACTCCCACACTTGAATGTCAAATATATTCGCTTGACTTTTGCCCTACTTTTAGATTGCTGGTATTGTTTTTGGTCTACTGCTGGTGGAAAAAGTAAAAAAATATATATTTTTATGCACACTTTATTCGTTGAAGGACAAATGAGAATGCCTGTTGCTAGTCTTGCTTTAAGCATGCAATACAGGGTTCCCATTAATTTGTTTTGAATTTTTGTCCTAAAATTTTCACGGTTTTTATTATTTACAAAAGAGACATGTCTACCAAATTATTTAAATTAATGGCATTTTTCAAATAGGTTTTAAACATTGTTTGCTCTCTCAACGAGATAAGAAAATATTTTATAAGCATTATGTTGTAAAAATCTATGAAGAGTGACTTCTAAAAGTTCTATATAATTCACTCAAGGATCACACTTTACGCATTTGGCCTATTATGAACGTGCTACTTTTTAATAACCCTATAAAATAGTATTAGTATTGAACCTCCATACCAAGTAAACTAACTTGTTTTATTTAACAATATTTAATGTTGCAAAATTGTTAAGTGTCTCAATTTAAACATCCCATTGAAAAAGTTATATATCTCGGTATTACGTAAACGTTTATTGCTAAAAAAAATTTCAAATTTGTTCAGCACAAAGGACTGGTTTCAGAGAAATGAGACGGATCATTTCCTTCAATTAATTTTATAGTTAGGACTCTTCTTTAGCAATAAATTTTATTTTTATCTCTATTTAGTAAAAAATTAATAAAAACTTGTTGCAAGCTGTCAACCAAAGACAACTGTGCTGAGAGCGTAAAAAGCAACATGGCACAAACCTTCATTTATACTTAAATAAAAATAAATTTGTTCCTAAAACAGGAAATATTTAAAGAAAAATGTTTTATTTAGTAACTTTAATATCCAGAAAAAAAATTTAAAGTCTCCAGCTCTGGAGCTGTGGTTATTATTGTAATAATTTTCTACAACAAACTTTTCTTTCCAAAACGTAAAATATACATAATTTATAAAGAAAAAGTAAAAAATTAATTAGACCTAATTACTTTTATATATCACAAAAAGTGTAAGTCTTCCAACCCTGGAATCATCCTTTTTTATTTTCCTGATATTGAGAGATTGGTGTCTCTTTCTTTTAAGAATTTAAGATATATTTAATTTATAGAAAAAAATTTGAAATTAGCTTTAGTAAGTTAATTTTATATAAGAAAAAAGTTAGAGTTTTGCAACCCTGCAAACGTCTTTTAAATTATTTTATTTTTTTTTTAGATTTAAAATACCAATTTTATTCGTACTGAGGTATATAAGTTTATTTATTAAAAAATATTAAAATTAGTTTTTGATAGTTACTTTTATATGGCAAAATAAAGTTTAGGCCTTCCAGCTCTGCAACTGTGTGCTCGATTTTGCTAATTTTCAAATTTAATCTATTTTAGACAATTTCTGACACACCAGTCTAAGAACGAAGTCTCTACCTTTTCTGGGAGCTTTGGAAAACCGATTTCACGTACAGACAGATGGACAGACGGACATCACTTATTCGTCTTCCCTATGGATAAGGACTCAGAATATATATACTTTATGGGTCACTTATTAATATTATGGAAATTACAAACGGAATGACAAACCTATATATACCCTTTTACCATTTTTTTTGGTAAAGGATATAAAAACAAACAAAGTCCCGAAAGTAGCCCAAGTGTCCTATTTGGTGTAAGAACTTCTATGAATATAGAATTTCATATATTATGAAGAAAAATCTTATTCTTAATTTGATCCCAGCAAAAAATTACACATTACCATCAGAACTACTTGCCATATAATGACTTACTTTTCTGATTACCAAATTTCATTACTCACTTACAAATCACATTACCTAAACTTTTAAAAAATTATGTACAAGTTGCTAAATGAGGAGAATACTTGTTTTTTAGATTAAATAGATTACGTGAACAAGTTGCAAAAAAAAAGTAAGTACTTCTCAAGAATCGATTATTGTAGTCTCACGCCTTGTTAAAATCATTAAGTTGGTAATCCAGTAAGGAACAGCTTCCACCAAAAATGCTTAATTCCAACCCGATTACCTTTTTTTGAAATTTTTTGCTGGGTATATATACCCCTTTACCATTTTTTGGCAAACCAGACGGTTGACTTGAGTAAACAATTTATATAAAAAGCACTCATATTATTTTTTGGGGGTTTTTAAAATTTTCTAGACATATCAACTGCCCGACTTGTGGAAACAGGGAAATAATATTCAAATAATATATGTAGTGATAAAAAATATTCAATAAAAAAATATTTTATAATACAACAACATTTTTCATGGTAAAGGCCTTAATTTTATAAAATATTACAAAGAAAATATGCGTATATCCTTTAGTTTATATTTCTTAACTAAATTCTTGTCACAGTACAGCTTCTAAGACCTTCTGTAACACATTGTTCTAGGAACTGTTTTATTTGCATTGTTGCTTCCTTTTTTTTATTTTTATATACTTGTTGGCTTTATGTCTGAAGGAGGCTTAATAAAAGAGGCTCTTCATAAACAGAAAAAAAAATGCAACAGAAAAAGTGCAAATACCAAGTGCACAACAACTGTATGTATGCAAATTGATAAATCAGGGTAAAGGACATACTCCTGTTTAAGTTTATTTTTTTTTCTGTAAATTGCCACATGTGCCAGTTAGTATAAAGAATGTGGCAAAGTAAATATAAATGCTTGTTTTTGATATTAAATATTTCAAAAAAGTCATTTGGAAGTGCTTGTTTTCAATATTAAGTAAATATTTATATAAAGTCATCCTTGTACTTATTTAATATTATAAGTGTGAAAGTGGGTTTGTTTGTTCGTTTGCTACGTTTTCACGCCCAAAACGCTAAACCGATTTTTTAAATTTCACCATTGGGAAGCTTTATTAGCAGCGTCAAATATGGGATATTTTTTTAAACGGCTCTAAACTGGTTTTTAGAGCTATGCTCTTTATGTCAGACACAGGAGCCAGGACGTGATTTTTACAGTTATAAATTTATTTATGTCTTGATTTCTTTGTTAAAATTTTTTAGTTTTCTTAATTTTTGTAAATAAAGCTTGTCTTACTAATAATAAAAACTTTAAGAAATAGGGGTGCTACTTCTGCGTTTACATATAAAAATTTCCATACATGCAACTTTTTTTTGCGGCGAATTTATTTTGTTTTATAAATAATAATAAAATAAATAAATTTTATGAATATTACATAAATAGTTTTAAAAAATACAAATAATTTTATTGCATTATTATTTAACACATGAAATTTGTTTTAGATATCGAAAGAGCATAGCTCTAACCGAGTGTTCTAAGACACATCTCTCCTTTTTTATATTTGGAACGGATTTTTTCCGAAAAAACACATTTTAGGGCTGGTTAGGATCATTTTTGTTTCGGGTTTGATTGTTAAATCAGTTTAATGTATTTTTTAAACAGATCAACAGGAACGGAGCCGCGGGTAAAAGCTACTTAATAATATATTTTCACCTGCAGTTCAGTAAGTCTTGCTCATTTATTTTTGTATTGTAGAGCAGACTACCGCGTGTTTTTAGTACAAAATGGAAAAAGTTGCGAAAAACAAATAGTATTACTCAAACCAAGGCTATTAAAGGGAATATTTACCATTCACATTAAAGCATCGCTGAGGCCAGTCTAGTATTTATCGAAAAAATCGTCATTCAGCAAAAGAAAACTGCAGCTTCCAAAAGAAGTTATTGCTTTTTTTAAGGTTCAAAAGATTCCTGAATACCAGTTGCTATCCACATCAAGTGCCACCAAAAATTATTATGTTTCTGATTCTGAAGAATGAGAAATTGTTTCCGAAATAAATTTGGATTTAGAAGCTTATGAAATATTGAATGATTTCAAAGTAGGAGTCCATTATAAAACATTTATTTCTTTAAAATTTAATAACAATATGTCTCTTTAGTTGGATTAAATTTTGATGCTGTTTTTATTGCCCAAAGAACTGAAGAATAGCCCAGATGTGTCAAATCAATAATTGCCCGAAGTTTTTGGTACGTACATTACGTACAATCACCCGAATTGGGAACGAACAATCGCCCCAAAATTTTGTTTCATTATGATCGATGAACAATCACGGAATTTTTTTTTAATATTTTTGGGCAATGCAACATTTTCATTTTTTAGGTGATTGGCACTTGGGCGAGATAATTCGTACAGCCTAAGGGCCTGTTTCTCTAAATGCTAACGATAGATTTGATCGAACATTTATATTAAAAACAAAAACAAAAAAATGAAATTTGTTTTTTGTTTCCAATATTAATAATCGATCGAATCTATCGTTCGCATTTAGAGAAACAGGGGGTAAGATTGCGCTGGAAGTGGGCGTGGCACTAATCACTCGATCGATTTGAAATTTTTACTAAAGTCTTTGATAGGTTTCATAGTCAGTTTTATAAAATGTCCAGTGTTTAGCTAATTCTTGTGATTTCTTGCCTCAAAAACCGGATAATTGGACCTATAGTGCAGTGAACTGCCAGAGTGGCTATTTTTGTGACTCTAAGTATATTCGTCTTAAAAGCGATTAACTTTTCGAGGGTATGGTTGAAATCTACTGACAATTTGGTAAAGCACCAATAAAATACATATAGACATGATCTCATTTCATATAAAATAATATTAATATAACTAAATTTTCTTTAAGTCAAATGAATACCGCATAATTATACCAGGTATGAAAAACAACGAATACATATGTACATTAGGGGTATAACCAATTTTTTGGTATAGTAGCATGAGGTCAACCATATCCTAGTAACCACGAAAATCATAATCTTTTGTAATTTTTCTCAAAAAAGTTCACGCGCCAATTGGTTTTTCTAAACATTATATCTGCCAATTATCATTTCCTTGGTAGGCATTTTACTGTTTTGAATTTCACGCGGCATTACTAAACTCTTTTTGAATATAGTTAACTGGTTTTTCCAGATTGTGAAATTATTAATTTTTCTTAACCAAAAACAAAAATTAAAAATTTTCAAAACTGTATCGCGGTTGGTGCGTGATATGTGGCGTACTTATGGCTGCGGTGCACACGCGCAGTACTCTGGTTCCCACTAGAGCTGAGCACAAACCATTTGTTTGCTTAATCTTCATGATGCACATTGTTACATTGTTCTCTCTTTTTTTTGCTTTCTTCTCGTAAAAGAACACTGAGAGTGTTATTCTTTTTTATCGAAACCATGCAACAGCATCTGTTTATATATCAAGCAAAGACATTATTTGTAGTGCAGTGTATGTATATTTCACTATTGCATACCGCTTGACAAGTGTCAAATAAAATGACAAGTATAAGAATATGTGTCTGTGGAAAAAAATAACAAACAACACAAATTTCTGGAGCTTAAGAGTTAGCATGTGCTGCTTTGCTAAGGTTTATTAATTATTAATTAAACGCTTAAAAAAAAATAAAGAATCAAAATAATCACCCTTATTCCAGTTATTGACATCGACGTTACTTTAACACAATACCAAAAAAATTGGGGCTTGTTTGTTCACTCTAGAGAACATTTTTGTGCTACTGACAGTCTATTTCCATTCCCTAATGTCTAGAAAATAGCATAAACCTGCCAACAGGAGTCAGTTGTTTTCGACAATGGGTATATCTTAGCACAATTTTTTTTAGTATTGTGTTAAAGTGACATTTATGTCGACAACTGGAATGGGGGTCATTATATGAATATATTTTTAAGAAGTTTTATTATCACTTAAGATTTTATAAAATGTTTAATTTGTGTATTGAAGTATGCTGCACTATGAAGTGTACAATAAAAATATTGCACACTTGACACAAGTGTCTATTCAACTGTTGTATGGTGGTTTTGTGCTTTTTTTATTTCC
The DNA here is from genome assembly GCA_944452675.1 of Tachina lurida. NCBI lineage: Eukaryota > Metazoa > Arthropoda > Insecta > Diptera > Tachinidae > Tachina > Tachina lurida. The sequence goes on from OX101752.1 coordinate 178,156,889, forward strand.
TTATTCTCTATGTTTGCCTTACACTCAATTACAATTACCACTGCAAATAATAGTCGCTTTTGAAACAAAATACAATACAGTGCATTTTTTAATGTCTTGTGCTCACCTCTAGTTTCTACAATCCACCTCAAATGCAACCAGCTGACAACTTAGCACGAGTGTTTGGCATTGTTAAACTGTAATAAAGAAAAGCTGTTATACTATTTTGCAAAGCACACACACAGAAACCAGTGACTACTAAATACCTCATAAAATAGAACAAAATTAATAAGAAATCTCTATGGTTTTTTTTTAATAAGGAAATCTTATTAACTTCATAGAGAAAACCTTTTTGAAAAAATGAAGAAGAAATTTTGTAGTTTTTATGATTTTATCTTATTGATTTTTTCAATAAAAAAGTAAAAAAAATTGCTCTTTATTCTCTGTACTTATGTATTTTCATTTAAATTCTATACCATATACCTATACATATGTAGTATATTGTAAATGTTATTATTTATACATACATACATACAAACACATTATATTATATTCTTAACTAACTTACTCACCAAGTATTGAACCAGCAAACTTCTACCTGATAGACAAGCACTCTAACCACTATGCTAACAAGCAGCGTGAATAACCATTGAAATTATTGTGCAAACATTCTTACACAAAAATGAAAAAGATCACGAAAAAAATTGTCTCTATGTCTATTTATAGAAACGAAATAGCAAGACACCTCATAAAATCAAGAAGATTTCCTTATTAAAAAATCAATAAGATGCTTTACACATAATCATATAGGAACCTACTAAAATCAAGAAGAAAACCTTATTGAAAAAAATCAAAAAGATAGCCTAATAAAATCAATAAGAAATCCCTATAGTTTACAATTTATAAGAAAACCTAATAGTATCAAAAAATTTTTCTCTATGGATTGTTTTTTGGTGCCAAAAATAACGGAAATTGAGTAAAAAAAAGTTGTGAGTAATAAGATTTCTTCTTGATTTTATGCGGTTTTCTTCTTGACAAAATTAATAAGATTTACCACATAAAAACAATAAGGAATTTCTATGAAAAAAACTTCGCTTCTTTCTGCTGGGATACACCTTAGCCGAAAAGCGTTCCATAGAGAAAATTTTATTGATTCTATGAGGCAGTTTTTTCTCTGTGCACGAGAGACCAAACAGCAGCACTCACAACAGTAGATTTCTTGGGGTAAATCGGCTTTAAGGAAGGCCTAGTTGGGTTCGTCAGCCAATGCAGTCATGGCGACCAAAACTGTGGTGGAATAATCCATATTGACTACCTTCAAAAAGATGTTTAACTTTTGGGGCCCGATTTAATGGGAACATGAAAAAAAATTACTGCCTTGGGCCAAAATAGTCTTTTTCTTTTTTGTGCAGTTTAACTCTTCAAGGACACACACAATCATTATATAACCACATTTGATTGGCTGTCAAATATGCAATTATTTTTCATTGGCTTTGATATCCATATTGCTATAACCATATTACATAATATAAGTTTGCTTTTAATTCAATTCAGTGAATAGCGAAAAAAATTTATTACACAAACTCTCAAAGTTTGAATGAAATGACATTGAGTGTGCCGAAGGATTGAATGAGGAAGCAACAAAGCATTTTGTAACATGTGTCGCCAACAGCATTCACAATTTGCTTTGTGTCAGTCAGAGATATTATTATTATTATTATTATTTGCCATAAACTTGACCTCAATTATTGGTGGTCATGAAATCAAATAATGACATAATTATGACTCTTTTTTTTATCAATATTCTATAAGTGTTAAAGCGTGATGTTTAGCATTCAAAGCAATAAAGGACAACCAACCATATGTATGTATATGGCACTGGCGCAAAGTTACTCGTATTTCAAAGTATTAAAAGACATTAAATTGCAGAATTTCCATATTGAAATAAAAAGCTATTTTAAGTATAAATTTATGAGATATTATAAAAAAAATTTTAAGGCATCAGCTGCACGCGCTTAGCTTGTATTTGTTTCGTTTTCAGCCATTAATGAATATATAAAAAATATTTTGAATTTATATATTCTTGTTGCGTTCTTTATTTAAATGAAAATTGTGGTATTTTTTGCTTTTATTTTTATTATTTAATTTATCTCTTTTATGATTTATTTATATACATATTTACATAAATAAATATTTTTATGGGTAAAAGTTGTAGCAGCAGAGTAAATGCAATTTTCCGCACGACTGACAATCACTTGATTTCGATGAGTACAAAATAAATCAATTTTCCAGCGCATTTCATTACACAAAATTACTTTTTCACTCATTTTTCAATATACTCGTACGATGTTTGTAGTCAAAGTGTTTAATTTATTTGGTGGAGAAAAAAAAAACTTTTCAACAGACCTAAAAAAATCAGTGTGATGCTAAGGATTTTATTCCAGTGCAGGATAAAATTTTGTAGAATGACTTTTGTTTGAAGATTGAAGTGAAAATTCTTATTCGAAATAAGATCCATGTACTTAACGTTATCAACTTTAATAAACCCAGCAGTAAGTAAGTTTTGTACGGACTTCAGCTCTACGAATCACAACCTAACCTAACCCACAGTGCTGGATTTATGTATAGGCCGGTGAGGCCCGTGCCTAGGGCAGGAAAATTTTAAGAACCCTAAATCCTAAATTCTACTATCGGCACATTATGCTGATTTTCGTCGGCTCACTGAAATAAAGTTATAAGTATTAAGCTAAATTGGCCGTATTTTTCAACTGATTGAAATATAAGGACATAATTGGCCCATAATGCATTGGTAATGGAGCATATATACTTATTACGGCATTAATTGAGAAATAAGGCAATATTGGTTTATTACTGACGACTTTATTGTAGTGAGCTGACAAAAATCGATACATTGTGCCGATAAAGGGATCCCGGCTTAAGAATTTAAATTTTAAATAGGTTGATATTGACAATTTTTGTCATTCAATGAAAAATTTACAATATATTTCTGACCTTACCCGTTAATTTATTTTTGCAGTGTAAATTTTTTGACATTGAGTGGACCAATGAGTTGAGATTTAAAAACAGTTCGGATAAGTGTATTTGACAGGTTTATTTACGAAGGCAGAGCGTGGCTCTAGATAGCAGGTATTGACAAACAGCGTTTAAAAACATTTGAATTTTGCTTCTGCCTCTGAAAATGTAAACAGGCGCAGTCAAAGCAAATGCATTAAACGAAAAATTATATACAACGCAGAACTTCAGCAGTTGACTGACTGCTCCTTTGAGTAAATTCGGATGCTAAATTCTAATTTTTTACTAGCAGTATGCATTAATTATATCATTTTCGAAATAAAAAATTGTGAAAAACTAAAATATTTGAGTTTAAAAGTGCTCGGTATGACCTATTAGGGTGCCTAGGCACGTTCCAATTATATTGTTAGAAACAAATTAGGAGTCCCTGTTAGTTATTCTAAGAGAAATTAAAAACAAATTACTTCAGTTTTGCAAAAAAGTGCATGAAGCAATAATTTTTTCGACGTAAAATTCCCATGAGATTTATTTAGTGGACTGTTAGCTTTATTATTGCCATATATAGTAAGGCGCTATCACTAAGTCTGAATTAGCCGTTGGCCAAAAACTGATGACACCATATTTCGGGGGGCATACTGATTTTCGAAATCTTTGGAGATCCATACAAAAAAGTTGTTGGCCAAAATCGCCAAACTAAGTATAGGGGTTTACTGCCCTTTGATAATACTATCGAACCTAAACTGTCAGGATCGTGCGGATTTGTACGTTTAATGCACAGTGTAATTTAAATATTTATAAATTCCATATTTTATTTTAAAAAGCTTTACTCCATAGAGCAGAAAGGGCGGCATATCTCACCGGTCCTAGGGCGACATCAAGCATAAATCCGCCACTCTAGCTAGCAGTGTTGCCAACTCAACGCCTTCAAGCTTAAATTTGGAAGTTAAATTTTCTACTACAGTGTAACACAAAAGCATTCTTGAATCGATTATATTTTTAAGGCTTCCTTTTTTTAATATTTCCATAACAAATATGCTTCGATTGCTATTTAGCTTTTGAAATTTTTGTGTTTTAAGTAAAACAATAACAACAATACATTGAACAGCCCTTTTGGTTTATTTTTTATTAAAAAAAACTGATACTTTAGAGAAGATTATTTCGTGTATGCTCATATTGCACTTGCCATATTTAAGTGCTTGTATATATGCACCAATAATACTAGAGTCGCACTGAGGTATAACCGCCTGGGTAATGGTTTATTCATGCCCAGCAAAACAAATAATTCAAGTTTGTTTTTAAGTTGCATTATTTCCAGTTGTGAAGAAAGATTTAAAAAGTTCAAATATTGTACTTGGCCATGCACTTTTATGTGACTTTCACGATAATACACATTCATAGAGACGTCGTACAGAACAAGTCATTGCTGCACACAGAAAAATTTCAACTTAAAATTTACGTAAACAAGGTTAATATAACCTTTTTCGCCAATGCTTTTACTTCATATGTATTTCATGTTAATCTATCATGATTTATAGTAATTTTCAAAGAAAATGTTTCATTTTGAAATAACTTTATTTCATGTTGATTTAACATTTACATACTGTTAAAATCAAAATGAAGAATTATGTTGAATCAAAGTTATTTCAAGTTGGAATACCATGAATTTAATTTAATGTAGTAATTGTATTTTATTAACCCCCGACCAAAAAAAGGGGTGTTATAAGTTTGTAGTGTGTGTCTGTGTATCTGTGTGTCTGTCCGTGTCCACGTACAGCCCAAACGGCTTGATCGATTTTGATTTAGTTTTTTTCTGTTTGAAAGGTGACTTGATCAAGAAGGTTATTAACTATGTTTGAAGAAGATATCACATCTTTTCTAGATATATCGGGTGTTTTTAAAATTTTTAATTTTTGTTATTAATTATTTAACATACGTGTGGTTGACATAGACATCAGAAAAATTTTTGTCTGTATATAAATTAGCTTCCTCGGCCAAGATTTTAACTTGGAACTCATCGCGTGGAAGTCAACGTGCTTACTCCTGCAGCCGCAACCACTTTACTTATATACTTTAGATACACACTATGTAAAATATGAATAAAATTTTAGTTCAACATGATTTCATTAATAATTTAACACACAATTTATTTGAAAAGTTTTAGTTGAAAAAATATTAAATACTTTGACTTGACTCCAGGAGTCGAACCCGAGATCCTCCGACTGCAAGACTAGTACAATGCCTACCAGCCAGCAGCAGTTTGTCAGCTGTTTACAAACATAAAAAAACAACAACAATACAAAAACAACTCACATAACTACCCTGTCGCAAATTACGTGAACCTTAAACTAACTTTAAGCTAACTATTTTGCAACTACTACTAACTGACACTTGGATTCGATGTAATCAACAGACTATTTTTACATTGCGATGTCCTAGGCGGTATTCAATTGTCTCACTCTGCATTCATTGTCAACTAACTTAAATTTGAATTTCTTTAAATCACCTGTACTCAACGCGCTACCACTCAGCTAAGACACTGTCTAAAATAACAACAGCAAAATGTTAATATAAAATTGAAATGAGTTTCAAAGTAGCTGAGAATAAATTTGTTGGCTCTCATCAAATTCGATTACGTACTCAACTCAAGAATTAATTTTGGGTTTGTTCTGGATGACTTTGAAGCTAGCTTTTAGTCAGTCTAAGAAAAGTGAACTATAAGTTAACTATTTTTGTAGTCAACCACACATTCTCAGGTTAAGCACAATAGTGTATTGCAGCTATGAACAAAGCAAATAAACACCAACGCACTTAAACAACATATGGTTTCTTGTAAATTTAATGTGATTTTAATGAATTTGAATCAAACCTTTTGCATGGTGATTTTACATTGGTATTTTTTTCTGTGTGTGCTGTAGAGAGTAGCGTAGAGGAAGTCTCCAGCCACTCTATCCGCCTTGATTACTAACTTCTTCGTTCGTTCATTGAACAACCACAATGTGCAGTAGCTGTGGTTTCAACAAGATGGAGTAACATGTCACACAGCTCGTGAAATAATTGATATTGAAGGATGTATTTGGTTTTGTAACCGCATAGTTTCAGGTTTCGAACCTGTGATTTATTCTCCAAGATGGGAAATGTGATATTGCTAATCTACGCAAAAACAATTGACCACTTGAAGGACAACATTCGCCGCGTTATTGACATATTGTCACAAATGTTAGAAAAAACGTCGAAAATTGGACCCCCAGACTTGGACTATATCCGAGCAAGTCGTGACAGTCATATGCCCAGTGCTGGAATTACGTATATGCCCGTGAGGCCCGGGCCTAGGGTGGCATCATTTTAGGGGAGGCAAAATTTTAAGAACCCCAAGAATTAAAATTTTAAATAGTTTGATATTGATACTTTTTGTCAATCAATGAAAACTTTAAAATATAATTCTGACCTTATCCGTTAATTTATTTTTTACATTTATATGATCGTATTCTAAAACTCTTGAGTAGACCATTGTGCATTGTTGATAATTAATGATAGTTCAGATAAGTGTATTTTACATTTATATATATGAAACCAGAGCGCACTATAGTTAGGAGGTATTAACAAGCAGTGCTTGAAAATGTCTGATTTGTGCAATTTCTTCTGCTTTTGAAAATATAAACAGTCGCAGTCAAAGCGAACGCATAAAATGAAAAATTATACACAACGGAGAATTTCAGTAGTCGACATGTTAAATTTTAATTTTTTACTAGACTATACTTTTTTTGCAAAAGGTGTTACAGAAAAAAAAATTGAGAAAACCGAAAATTGTTGAGTTAGTAAGTGATCTGTATGACCTATTAGGGTGGCTAGACACGTTCAGATTATATTGCCAAATATTGTTAGCGAAAATTGGGAATCCCTGTTAGTTACAAGAAATGAAAAATAATTTTACTTTACTTTTGCCAAAAAAATGCATGAAGAAATAATTTTTTCGACGCAAAATATTAATGAGATTTATTTAATGGACTCTTAGCTAAATTATTTCCATATATTGTAAAACGCTTTCACTAAATCTGAATTAGCCGTTGGACAAAAATCTCAACACACCATTTTTTGATGGCATACTGTTTTTCGAAATCTTTGGAGATCCATACAAAAAAGTTGTTGAGCAAAATCGCCAAACTGAGTATAGGGGGTTACTTCCCTTTGGTAATACTATCGAAACTATACTGTCGGGACCGTGCGGATTTGCAGGTGTAATGCACAATGTAATTTAAATATATATAAATTTCATATTTAATTTTAAAAAGCTTTTCTTCATAAAACAAAAAGGGCGGCATATCTCACGGGGCCTAGAGCGACATCAAACATGAATCCGTCACTGCATATGCCAGTACCTGGATTAAGTAACTCTTATTACGGTAATCGTATCACTGTAATAAGTATAACGAAAATTTATCCATTTTGTTATTCAGTCACATATTGTAACGATATTCGCTGTCCGTTGGAGAAAAAAAAATTTAGTCGCAAGATCAAATTCATGGATTTTTTCTTCATTATTCTCTGTGCTTTTTGCTTATTTTCACATTTTCTATTTAGAGATACAAAATAATATTGAATTAAATGGTGAGTAAGATAAAGCTGGAGACTAAAATTATAATGCTAGAATATTAGCTTTCGAAGAAAGTAAACTTCATGTCAATTTAAAAAAATCATCTTTGTTTTCTACCATTTCAAAGTTCTATAACTTTAAGAAAAAATACCTTTTATAAATCTCTATCGGTAAAAACCTATAAATTCAATATATTTAATTTTCGGCTACGAATGGAAATTTTCAAATGTGTATTATTAAATCAGGCAATGAGTTAAAAATGCAATTTGTCAAAATTTTAGTGTTTTATGTCACTCTCGGTGCCGAATTGGGTCCATTGTGATTCCCTTCTATTGCCCATTACTAGTAATATATACCCCACCCATTTATAGCCAGAAGTGACCCTATTATCCGTCATTAAGTCACCGAATTGACATGATGAAGCCCCTGATGTCCTCTAGTTTACACTTCCGGATATCAGTAATGCTTTCACGGAAACGTCTGCTCAGCCAGCTAAGCCTATGACGTTGCAGCTTCGGGCAGTGACAGGCGATATGGTTTCTGGTTCCTCTTCGTCCCCGCACATCTTCCAAAAATCTGGAGTGCCAATTTCCCAAATGACCGAACAGCGACCTATCATGATTTGTATCGCCTTCCCATCCATGTCCGGTAGCAGTTTGGAGTCAAGTTTTGGCCAAAAACCCTTCGAGGCCCTAAAATCCTCCCTACTTCGCTGTGAACTGTTCGTCCTGCTTTCTACACAATTACTGGGTTCCCTATAGAAATGACCTATCGGTAATTTCACCGATCTGTTCGTCATTCCCTCATCTAATGCCGACGCTATTTTTACCAGCTCATCGGCAGTTTCATTTCCCTCAACACTGCTGTGGCCAGGAACCCAACATAGTCTGACACTATATTTATCCATAAGCAAGTGGAGGGCATTCCTTTCAGCAAGAAAGTTGGTGCAAAGGCTAATAATATTTAGTTAAATAATTGTCTATTGGAAAAGAAGAAAAATTTAAATGCAACATGTTATGAGCAGCAACAATTTGTTTTTGGTTGTTTTAACTAAAAACTTTTTTCTCTTCTTGTACTTTCATTATAGCAACTATTTCCTATCAGTTATTTTAACCCGAAAAATAGTTTGTTAATTTCATTTCATTTCATTTATTGTATAGATTTTCTAATACAATAATTATAGTACACTTATCCCTCGATTTAGAAGATTTCACTTTTACACGATTATTTTGGTTGTCGTGTAAATTGAGAGATTTATGAAATAACTCGATTTACACGATTGTTTATGTGTTTTATTGAATATTTTATGAATTACATTAATTTTGTTTATGTTTTTATGAATAGCATTTATTTTGTTTAATGAATAAAGTTTTATTTTTATGTGTTTTGAGTAAAAGCTTCTGATATTTTAAAAACTAAGTTAAAAAACATATATAATTTGTTAATAAAATCAATTTTTTACTCGATTCTGCCTGATTGATTTACACGATTTTTCATACAAAAATTTAAAATTCCGACTTACACGACTTTCTCGGGAACGTATCTATCGTGTAAATCGAGGGATAGGTGTATTAGAATATGTAAACTGTAAAATTTTTAATTCAAATTACTTATGAAATGCTCTCTTTGTGTGGCAATTACCACTTTTTCCAGCTACAAGATTTTATTGACTTCCCTAGATGGTATTTGTTCTGCTGGGTATTCTATTTATTATCAATGTCTGCTTAATGTAGAATTTTGTTTTATGTAAAGAGACTCTCGCATAACTATGATGGCAATGTAGCCAAACGTATTGATTTTGATATAATTCAAAATGAAATAAAGTAGTTTATTCATTGATATATAAAACTAGAAAATAATACTGAACTCTAACAGCCAAAATAACACAAGTTCCAATTTAACATAAAATAAATTGTCTTTAACGTTTGTTTAAATTCATTTTCGACAATTGCAAAATTTTCAAAGAAACTACTAGAGAAAATCAAGCCAGCTAAGTATTTTTCGCGTTAAAGCTTCAATAAATTCAATGCACACACATTTATATAGTTGTGCTTTTGCTTTAGTGCTTTCATATGTACTTATGTACGAGTAGTTGCCCAAAAATTTATTGCAATGTAAGTACATATTGGTAAAATGTGAACATTTGTGATGAGCAAAATGTGTTTATTAAATGCATGAGCATGTACGAACATTTGCACAAATACAATTATAAATAAAACTATTATGTAGAACGATTTTTGCAATTTACAATCAATACGATAAACGCATGCACTGGAATATCTACTTACAGCATATGGTTAGCTGAAATGCAAAATTACACAACAACACTTCCTTGAAAATAAATAAACAAAATCATTTAGATGAGACTGAAGTAAAGTATCTTAATTTTCATTATTAATCCAGCTAATTGTTATGTGTTAAAGCTTTTGAGAATTTGTAGGGACATAAGTTTTGCGGTAACACCCAATTGCTAGTTAATCCAAAATGCGATTATAAATTTTTTGCTAAATGCATGGTTTTACAATTCAGCTGACGATATGTTGGCTTAAATATGTATACGCATGCATGTATATCAATATCAACATGAGCACAACAATGCATTACTTTACATTTTAACTGAAGAATTGCAAACAAATATGCCTATAATTGATATTGTACAAGTATGGGGATATTCAAATTTAATGCAATTAAGATTAAAAAAAAATCCGAATCAATGAGTTTGATTATTCCGTCTTTTATTTCATCTGCTTTTTTATTTGGCAAACAGATATTGTAATCCAGTTATAAGATAAAACTATTATGCTCTAGTGTAATGGTTATATTAAATCGTTCACATGCATAATGTAATTTGTATCGAGAAAATCTTAAGAAAGCAGAATATATTAGTGGAAATCACTTTTCGTTGCATATCGGCAAGTTTAAAGCAAAACATCTAATAAACTTATTATAACAGCTGATTTGAGTAAACTAGTGTTCGCCCAGTGGTTGAAAATCAACCATTAACGCACAGAGGTGGAGAATAGAATGAAAATATTTAAAGTTTGATGAATTTAAAACACAATTTAAAAACTATATTCAAATATACATATGTATAGACTCCAAGGTAAACCACTCTCTTAAACCTTTTTCTTAACTACTAAATACGAATTTAAAATTTCATTTATCGGCATAAATAAGAATAGATTTTAAGCAAACTATTTAAAAAAAGTTGTTCACTTTTTGAACTAAATGTAATTAGATATTTGCTCCTAGTGTTTTCACTTCATATTCATTATTATTGCCCAAAACAAAAATATTCGTTTATTTTTTCATTGAACGCTTTTTCTCTAAAGTTTTAGACTCCCCATTAAAACGTTTGTTACAAAAAAAGTTTCTATTCCCTATTCTTTGAGAAAGACCCCATATGTATGTACGAATATGCTAGCCTAATAATATAAACATTCCATCATATTCCAACATTCCATCATATTCCAACATTCCAGTATGTTCAGTAATTTAAAGCACAGAAAAATAATGAAAACAATGAACAAAAACAAAACGCACAAAAAATAAACCAAAAATAAAAAACTTACTTTGTGCTGTAGGTGAATTTAACTTTAATCAAAGTTATTAATAATTAAAAAAATATATTATTTTTAAGCATCTAAAGAAAAATAATACAGTACCACTCGTTATTTAAATATCCAAATTTTATTAGTTTCAGCAATAATCGTTAAAGTACACAGAAAGATGGAAATAAGAATAGAATGAACAAATAAAATACGTTTTTCCTTCTGAGTGTTTATGGAGTTGCCAAGCCAAATTGTTGTAATTTTTTTTTAGTAAATTAAGAGAGAAAGAGATATCATGGCTTTATGATTGGCTAATATTCTTAACTGTTTTTAACTATCTTAGACACAAAAATGTAGAAGAAAAAATACATTCTGCACTGCTCCTATTGTCAATCTATCTAACAAAAAAAAATCAAGCGAATACGTTGAGTTTAAGTCAGTTAAAATGGTTCTTAACTTTTTTCACTTGCCTATTTATATATAGATAAGGCCTTCATAAGCTAAGCCGCTGTCAATATTAGATTGTCAACGCCGCCGCCACAATATCTTCGTGATAGAAGCTTTAAGTAAGTTAATATAATTGCAGTTTAAGTTTTTACATTTCTGAATTCAAAGCAGTTTTCATGGAACATTCCATAATCTGCATAATTTAAGGATCTGGCGACAGTTTCCTTGGCGGCGCTTTACAATTGAAATTTGCAGCGTGAGAGTTTAATTGTTTTGATTTTATAAACTAAGCAAGAGAAACAGCTGCTCAAGTCTTACAAACTTTTACACTTCGCAGTCTACAGTGTTTTTTTCTGTGGACATATGGGCATTTCCACAGAAACGTCTACCAAGTAATTAAGCTTGTATTTTATTATTATTTTCTATATTTTACTAAATGTAAAGCTAACCACGCTCTATGCAAAATCTCTAAATAAATATTAGTTTTCTACGCTGCTACTTCAGCGAGAAACGTGACGTGATAAAATTTAAATTTTCAAAAATGTTCCAGCTCTGGAGCTGTAGTTTTTATTTTTCTAATTTTCTACACCAAACTTTCGTATCCAAAATATAAAATATATTTATTTATAAAGGAAAAGAAACAAATTAATTATTTTTATAAGTCTATCACCAAAAGTGTAAGTTTTCCAACACTGGAATCATCCTTTTAGATTTTTCTGATTTCTCATTCTAATATATTTCTTTTGAGAATATAAGAAAGATATGCTTAAATTATAGAGAAAAAGGAAAAAATTATTTTAGTGGGTTACTTTTATATAACAAAAAAAATTTAAATTTTTCCAACCCCAAAAACGTCTTTTGGATTTTTTTTTATTTTTAATACCAATTTTATTCGTAATGAAATATAAAATAAGTTTATTTAAGAAAAATTAAAACAAAATTAGTTTTAGCCAGTTACTTTTATATGGCAAAATAAAGTTTATGTTTTCTAGCTCTGAAACCTGGTATTGAAAGTTACCAAAATACCAATACATTTCTGATAATTTTCTAATAAATCAGTTGAATTTAATGAGTAAAACTCGTAGGTATAAGCATTGGGTAAATTATCTTTGTATAGAAATTACGGGCATAAGACCGAAGTGTCTAGCTATTCTGAGAGCGTCAGAAAACCGATTTAACGTACAGACACACAGACAGATTCGCTTATTCGTCTTCCCTATTCATAAGGACCCAAAATATATATACTCTATGGGTCGGAATGACAAACCCATAAAAATGTAAGAGACAAAAAATAAAGTAGGAGCCACCATCCCTCGCTAAAGTAAAAAGGTTGATTCTCAGCAGCAATACACTTTTGTGCTTAGTTGTGTAGGTTGTTTTTGTATTGTTGTTGTTTTTTTGATGTTTGTAAACAACCGTCAAACTGCTGCTGGCTGGTACGCAGTGTACTACTCATTAGAGATCGACCGAAGGCGTTTTTTGGCCGAAGCCGAAGCCGAACTTCGGCTAAAATCCTAAACTTCGGCTAAAACCGAAGCCGAAGCCGAATGTTTTAAATTTTAAAAATGATACTTGTTTTATATGAATTAAGAAAAAAGTTTGCTTTTTTGAAATCACTGAAATAGCTGTAATATCTATTGGATACATAACAAGAAAAATAAAACTATTTTGCAATTTCTAGATTGCTTTTTCATATGATCACTCACAAGAACGTCCAAGTAAAAGAAAATAGAAAGCAACAGGGTTGTATTTCGAAGCAACCCTTTCAAAACGTTAAACACAACAGAAACTGTCGGCGAGCAACGACCAAAAATAATGTTATTTTTCAAGCTTGGAATGAAAAATATTCGGCTTCGGCTAATCGGCCGATTTTTGCCGTAGGCCGAATGTTGGCCGATTACCAATTTTTGGCCGAAGGCCGAAGCCGAAGCCGATTAATCGGTCGAACTCTACTACTTACTCATGCAGTCGGAGGATCGCAGGTTCGAATCCTGGAGTCAAGTCAAAGTATTTTTGAACTTTTTTTTAACGAAAACTTTTCAAGTGAAAGCATTTTGTTTTTTTTTTAACTAAAACTAAAGTTTTTGAAATAAGTACTATGTTAAATCATAAATGAAATAATGCTAAATTATAATTTAATTCAAGATGGTACATATTTAATGTGTATCTTACCCCTGGCTGCAGGGGTAAGCACGTTGACTACCACGCCATGAGTTCCGAGTTCAAATCGTGGCCGGTGAAGCCAATTTATATAAAAAAAAATTTTGATGTATATGTCATCTACAAGTAAGTTAAAGAGTTAATAAAATACAATTACTACATTAAATTAAATTCATCTTGTTGCAACTTGAAACAACTTCTTCATTTTCTTCATTTTGATTTTAACAGTACGTAAATGTTAAAACAACGCGAAATGAAGTTTTTCAAACAGGAAACATTTTCTTTGAAAATTACTATAAATCATATTAGATTAACATAAAACACACATGAAGCAAAATCATTGCCGAAAAAGATTAGGTTAACCTTGTTTAAGTAGATTTTAAGTTGAAATTCTTCTGTGTGTACCTGTTTTATGCTTAGTCTGATCCGCCATTTCATCGCTAACAGACTAACACCTGAATAATGGCTGCCAACTTCTGACAAAAATATTTTTTAGTTTCATAAACTTTCTATTGTACTCTTCATTTATTTTATGGTTTGCATAATCATTTATCAGAGCAACTAATTTGAGCAACTGTGATTAACAAAATTTAGAAAATTAAATCTAAGCAAAAATCACATTAGATATAAATATGTAGTTTCAAAGTTTTCGAACAATATTAATAATCTTTAAGAACTAGATATATAATGCTTCATAATAATCAAATCTTTGAATTGTAGATTTAATATTTTATATCCGTTGGTATATTAAAATTAAAATTCCCAACGGATACGAGTATTATAATTTCGAAATTAGCTGATACAATTCATGTATTTTTTTAAATTCTATATTTACAAAAATCTCTTTAAATAAATAATAAGCATGTGAAATTCTCTATTATATTGTTATTAATGACCATAATAAATTCAAAGAAATCTTAAAAGTTACAAAAATAAATACAGAGACACAATTCGTTTTCAGAAGAAAAAAACACGAATAGCATGAATGCATAAAAACCTTTGCGGATTTTTTTTACCATTTAGAGTGAATAACATTTTCTTTTTCTTTCGATGTTTTCGAACAATAACAAACCAAATAACCACTTAACCTCAAAAAAAAAAATAAAATAAAAAAACTAATTGTACAAAAAAGGGGGAAAATAATGTTGAAATGAAAACAATTTAATGTATTACTTGGAAAAGAAATGAACAGAACAGTTGAGACTAACTAAAGGAAAAAAAAAGCTGAAACAACAAATGGCAAATGTTCGTCATCGGGCACCACAACAAAAACACGAAAAAAAAAGACAGACGCAACGCCACCAAGGCTTAACGCAACAATACAAATAATGCATTTTTAGAAAAAAAATTTAAGCAACATGAAATTCATAAAGTTTGTTAAAGTTTTGCTTCTTTATACGTAAAGATCAGTAGTGAAAACAAATAAATCAGTTTAATTGGATTTAGTTAAACATTTTTAAATGTCTCTCACTTTTTTGCAACAATGTCATAACTCAAAAGGAGTAATTCGATAGAAAAGGAGAATAAAGTTTTCAATTGAAGCTTAAATTAGACGTAAAACAACATATTGCCACAGCTTTATGGCGAGTCAACTATAGTCAAATACAGTGATGGCCATTTGTTTGGTTCGAACTAGAGGACACGAACACGAATACCAAGAAGCTCAACACGCACGCGAAAAATTTTGTCAACACGATACTGCAAAAAAGGTGAGTTGTAGAAGAACTAAGCTTTCCTCTCTCACTTAATTCACCTTTCGTCTTCTCTGTCACTATCGCTTTCCTAAAGAAGGAATGACCTAGTAATAGTAGAAGGCATAACATTGCCTGAGTGTAAGGTTAGGTTAGGTTAGGTTAGGTTAGGTTAGCAGGCTGCTGGGGTAAGGAATGGTAAAATTTAGAGTCCAACTCACTTGGGTCCAATGAAGAGAAGATAGTGAGAGATGGTGATAGGGAAATTATAGTGATGGAGAAGACAGGTGCTGAAAGAAGAGATAGAGGAAAGCTTCATTCTTTTACAGCTCTGCTCTTTGCACATTTTGTAATAATGCAGTGCTGCAGCGCCATCTGGTGTCAAATGAGGCGTGTCAAATTTTGAAGCTGTGTTTAGTAGCCATTTTATTGGTTATTTTACTTCGCCAATGATTCTGCTACACAACGAAGGAGGGCGGTCTGATGTTACATTAGGATTAGTACCTGATGAAGTCGATATAGTTTTTACTGGCCAGGGCCTTATGCCTGCATCACTAGAACTTTTCCCACAACAACTGATACAAAGGACACTAATGCACATCAGAAAATGGCGTGGTGTTGTTAGTTTTAATGACTGTCGGAAACCGGGCTCGCACCCAGGACCTTCGGTTTTTGTAGTCAAGGTGCTAACTACTTCAGCCAATGCCACCATCTTGCCTGAGTGTTAATTTTCCTTAAAAAAAATGTGTTATAATGGTGACTGGAAGTAAAATTTTTACCGGACTCACAATACAGCAATTCAACAATTTTCCAACTCTGGCAAGTAGGTACTCACATGCATATATAACTATTTATGAATGTATGTAATAGAGATGGGCGCGTATCGAGTTTTTCCAACACGACACAACACGAACACGAATACCAAGATCTCAACATGTACGAAAAATTTTGTCAACACGATACTGCAAAACACGCACATATCGATGTGGTTGGTACTCGTATTTGAAAATCAAAAAATTTAATTGATGTTTTTTCAAGAGCAGCTTTTCAAAATATGACACCAAGTTGGCTCTGCCAGCTGATACTATCTGTCACCACAGCTAATAATATCGGTTTATGTACATAACTTTAAGCTTCTGAGGCCCATACAGTATCAGCAAATGTGCTGGTGTTTTGTGTTTGATGATACAAAATATTAAATTTTTTCGGTACTAGAAGTTCATTCATACATATTGTACATCTTAAATCATTTTGTGTTTTTCGTGTAAATGTTTCCAACACGACACGAACACACACCAAATCATATGTTTTGTCACAAACACTTCGTGTTGGATCGAGCGTGTTCGTGTCACGAAAATAAACACGATACGCGCCCTTCTCTAGTTCGAACAGCTGTTGTGTAAAGTTATGGCTATGGCACGTATAATTTAAGCTTAAATTAGACGTGACTTAGCCATAATGCCATAGCCATAACCAAACCAAAATTCAATTGGTTTCTATGGTGAGAGTTATGGCGTTATGGCGAGTCACCTATAATCAAATACAGTGTTGCCCATTAGTTTGGTTCGAACGGCTGTTTTTAATGGTTATGGTTATGTCACGTCTGATTGAGCCTTTAAGCCTTACGCACAACTTAATGCAAAAAAGAATTTTATTTTTCTCTCAAGTGTAGACTGAAATTTTTGCGCAACATGAAAAACGATATGAAGTTTGATATGAGGTTTTATTTCATTTTATAAACTCAAACATCCCATTATTTTAGTTATAAAATTAATGTGAACATGAACGAATATTATTACAGTCAATACATCGAGCCTTATTTTCGATTTTATCGTAAGCGACAAAAATTAAATTTTTCAGGAGAAGGTTTTTTTAAAATATTCAAATTTGTTTTTGTACGTAAATTGTCGCTTACGATAAAATTGTACAGCCTGTATCTTAAAAGTTATCAACAATTTTGCCATTTTGATAATTCTAAACTATGTGTAGGCCCATAAAATATTAATTTCAATAAAAAAGTATATTTCCGATAACATGTCGCTTACGATAAAATCGAAAAAAGGACTCGACATGTAACTGAATCAAAATTATTTTTAACTTTTTTGTGCTTATTTTTTAACTCGGATTAATTTTTTTTTAATTTTTTTACGTTTTTAGGGAGTAGTCACGCCCAATGCGGCAAATATTGCTGTTCGGCCACTTTTCTAAATGAGAACATCCCGTCGCTTTCAATGGTTAAATTTCGTAAAAATCGTTCAATTAGAAGCGAAGTGAAATATGGTATTAATAGGCATGACTCCGCCCACTTCTTAAGAGACTACACTGTTTGAAAAGTTTCATCGGTATCGATGAACGCGACCCCGTCCACTTTTTTTAATACAAGATTAAGTATTTTACAGAGCTGAACGAGTTTTTAAGTTTTATAAAATCTGCAAGGTATAAAAACGTGAAATATAATATTAAATTTTAATGGGCGTAACCCCGCCCACTTTTGTGAATGCAGGATTAGGATTGTTTTTTGTTAAAGGCTTAAAGAGTGTGCCAAGCTAAGTACAATCTTGTGAAATATACTATTAAAATTGTAGGGGGGTGGTTCGCCGACTTTTTTGCATGCAATATTGTGTCTTCTTAGGACTCAGGTTTTGTGCCAAGTTTTGTAAAACTTACTCATATAAAAACAAATGAAATAAGAATAAGAGCATTTTAATGGGCGTGAATACGCCTATTTTATCAATTTCAAAATTGTTGCATTATTAGAACCAAAAGTGTTAGCCAGGTTTCGCAGCAATTGGATGAATAAAACATCATTACATTAAAGAAAAATTATTGGACGTATTCCCACCTTATTTTGTTTTTTGACAAAAAGTACTTAAAATAATTTTTACAATCGGTCTAAAAGATAAGCTATGAAGTTACAAACCAAAAAAAAATACAGCCGTATTGATAACCTTCTCCATTGTTTTAATGTCGCTTAAAAATATGAGATACCTAGCAATTTTTATTGTAAAGTCGTGGGGAAATTTTTGGGGTTTCTACACTCGAAGCAACTGGAAAAATATGGGTTTGGCCACCAACAAACCGTCAAAGAGTCCGTTTAGATGAAGGGCGGCCCAGCTGCGACAACGCTTACGTTATCTTTTGCAGTGAGCCCCTTCACAAATCCACGCGCGCTTACATAAAGACTTTTTATGGCAGTATACGGGGAACTTTTTGATATTAATTTGATCAATGCTTTTTATTCGTTCATTTGCAGCAGTGTTGCCGTAAAGGAACTAATTGTTAGTTTGGGAATTCTAGAATTAATGTGTCAAAATATTTTTATTTTGATTTTTAATGTACTACCAAAATACAATAATTTCTTTTCTCTATTTAGTTTTTATATTATAATTGTATATTTCATGCATGTTATAAAAAAACTGGCAACACTGCTTATACATAGCATAAAAAAATACGGAAGAAAGAAATATATATAAGAGAAGACTTGAAAATAAAGCTTCAATTCCCAGTACGTGCGACTTTTGCTAACTCGCAAGCTTCTCTTCACTTCTCGCCTACAAATACGACTCGCAGAGGATGTGCCGCAGCTGGGCCACCCTTTATCTAAACGGGCTCTAAGCAGCATTTAAAAGTAACATATTTATTGAGCAAAATTTAAAATTTTTTTCTTAACAATACCCACTGTGCAACTTAAACACAAACTCTTACTTCATACACATGCTATACATACGCTTGTACCCTCAGACACATAAACGAAAACTAAAACAAAACTTGAAAAGGATGTTACTTGCAACAAGAAAATGTCTTGCCAAAAAATGTTATAAAAATTCAATAAAAATAATAAATTGAAAAAATAACATGGTCAACATTTTACCAACGAGTAAGAAAAATAAACAGAAATAATTCTAGTCTTTAGTTGTTTTTTTTTTGTATAAGATAAAGTTTTTTAAAGCCAAGAAAAACTTTTAAAAAGGATTTGCGGTATGTCCTTCATACCAAACGTATGAAAAAAAAAGAACAACCAACTGACACATACAACATTCTAAAATAAAAATTAATGATACTAAACTAAATGATTTTAAATTTGTGGTTAAAATACTAAAAGCTTTTTTGGTTTTGCTCTTTTATTCAATTTCAATTTTATAAAAGAAATTATCTATCATCTTGTCTAAATAAAATTAATTTTTCTTTATACCAGCCACATGAAGTTGATTATGAATGAGGTGGTGGCAGGAACTCATGTTGAAAATGTCAAAAAGCCAAAGGGATTTGCAGGTTTGTGTTGAGAGTATATGAAATTAATAATTAACTATATAAAACTAAGAGTTAGAACTATTTTAAGAGAGAATTAAATTTGCGAGGTTTATAAAAAATGTGGCAATAACTTTATGAGTGAAAAAATCGTTTTTGTTTTTAATGGTTCTTAGCAAAAATTATGGATGATAATAATAAGAATGCTTAACACTTCTTATCACCCAAAAGGCAAAAGCTACCAGGGTTTTGTTGACGATTCATCACAATAGCTTACAGAAATTAAAAATATTAAATGCCTTTAAAATACTTTCATGCTAAGGATAACATGGGGCTAACAGCGCAAAAGTGGTGTAACCCCAAGTTATTTGGTTAATTAATTGCTCTGTTAGTTTGTTATATACGAGTAGTGCCTTAACCGCCAAAGAAAGCTTAAGCGATTTAATTTGCGATGTTTATTTTTTTTTTTGATAAAAATCGATTATTCGCGATCGCAGGAAGTGATTTTCTTTAGAAAACGAAGTTCATAAAATATGTCGCTAAAGCTTTTCTTGGCAGTTACGGCCAATATCGATATTACACTCTGTGTAATTTTTTAAGTCATGGATGTATAACCATATAAGTGATAATAGACCAAAAAAAAAAGACCCGTGTCTCCCAGTTTTGCCCCAAGTCATACACTTTTTTATGGGTCCCCAAAAATTTGGGGCCTCGGTGTCATTTTTGCATTTTCTCAGTCTCATATCTAGCAACCCGTTCAGAATTTTGTTTTATTTTTAAAGGCAAAGTTGTAGTTCTTGTCGTAAAAAACGAAAATTGTGAAAATATAAAATCTAAAAAACTTCATCTTAAAGATCAAAATTGCAAAAAATAAAAAAAAATCAATTTGTTTACCTTTCTTTCCCTGTTCTGGTCCATAGGTAGCAAACCGTTCAAAATTCAAGGAAACAATCAAATGCAAAAATTTACCTAAGAACTCAATAAACAACTTTATAGAACATATAAACTTCCTAGGAATGATTCTTAACAACGTTTAGGCAGCGCTTAAGTAGTCGCAAAATTGAAAAATTTCCAAACTAATGAAATTAAAAAATTTTCAGGAAATTTTTCACTCTCGCTGCTACAGAAGCTCTTACTAAAGGGTGTTAAGAATCATTCCTACGAAGTTTATATGTTTTAAGAAGTTGTTTATTGAGATCTTACAAACATTTTTGTAGTTAATTATTTCCTTGAATTTTGAACGGTTTGCTACCTATGGACCTGAACAGGGTAAATTTTCCAATTTTGATTTTGAAGATGAAGTTTTTATGATTTTATATATTGACAGGTTTAGTTTTTTATGACAAGACCTACAACTTTGCCCTAGAGAGCAAATCAAAATTCAGAACGGTTTGCAAGATAAGAACCTGAGAAAATGATGAGTTTTTTTTCAAAAATGACACCGAGGCCCAAATTTTTGGGGGCCCATAAAAAAAGTCTCAGATCTAGCGGAAAACTTGCGGAGCGTAACGCTGGCGGGGGAAGCAGCAGGTTTGAAAATTAACGTCTTGAAGACAAACACCCTAAGCATTGACGCAAACAAACTCCCTGGATTTGTTTGCCATTGGTGCAAGCGAAATAGAAGGCGTTGGCCAATTTTGCTACCTTGGGAGCATTTTAACTACAAGCGGAGGATCAGGCGCGGATATCGATAATCGCTTGCAGAAAGCAAGTCTAACATTTGGCCGTTTAAAATCCATCTTGAAGTCCCCATCTCTATCCTTGCGCACGAAAATTGCTGTATTTAACGTGAATGTGAAATCTGCCCTTTTGTACGGTTGTGAAGCATGGAATGCTGCCACTCGGGACCTGCAAAAAATGCAAGTTTTCATGAACCGCTGTCTTCGCAAGATCCTATGTTTATTCTGGCTGAGAACTATATCATATGCTTTGGAGAAGAACAACCCAACAATCCTTATCAAGTGAGATAAAGAGACGGAAATGGCGCTGGATTGACCACAGCCTTAGAAGGCACACGAACGACATTACTAGAATTGCCGTAGATTGGAACCCTCAAGGGAATAGAAGAAGGGGATGCCCAGCTCACACATGCAAAAGACAAGGCCGAAGTAAGCCGCAGTGGCAAAAGTTGGGGAGAAGTGAAGGCATTGGCGCAGAATAGGTATATGTTCAGGGATTATATTGAGGCCCTATGCTCCTTGCAGGAATGAAGGGAACCTATATAGACAGGAGTCCTTTTTGTGCTCTTTTATCACGTAGTGGTGTCCTTATATGGTTTTATTTCTTCGTGTTGCACCGATTATAATTATGTTCGGTGCAAAAACGATTTTTTATTTCATTTTCTATTGAATACTTACTTACTTACTTACTCTACTTTTGTGTTGTTGTAGTTGGTCATGTAAAGAATGTATTTTTCACTAGAACAGCAACCAATAAAAAATTTGGGTTACACCACTTTTGCGCTGATTTCCTTTGTAGGGTAATTTCTCATCTAATTTGCAGCAATCTGGCATAAATATTAAAATTTTGCACAAAAAAAAAGAAATAATATAAAACATAGCAAAACATTAATTTAAATATGTTATTTAGATGCTTTTGTTGTTTCTGGAATATAAAAATTATTAAACTGCTACTAAGAACTTATTGAAACAACCAACAAATGTCACATTAACAAATCCTTTTAAATATTGTATTTTTTTTTTCAATTCTACCCATAGCTTTACATTATCCCTTCATTTGCTTTTTTTTCCTCCTATTTTTCCAAACATAATGTCACCATTTCTGAATCACCAATACCACACACAACCAGCAGGAGCACAAGAATGAAACCATCTTGGCAGTAACAATATGCTTCAATGAGCAAAATAAACATTTTTAATTACACTCTCGCTGCCATTAAGCAACGAAAGAAGCATTTAAAAGGATTGTAATCAGTATGCGGAAACATTGTTTTTCTGTTGATTTCTTTTTTTTTCCTTCTTCTAATTCCTCGTTTTTTTCTTTAATTGGAATACATGCAAAACGCTTACAACTCGGTTTTATTCATTCAAACTTTACCCACACAATTGCATTGTTTTTTTTCTGTTTCATTATGTGCATGTGTTTGTATGTTCTACTACGTTGAAGTAAAAAATAAAAAGGAAGCAAACTTTGATAAGATCTAAACGAGCTGCTGGAAGAAAATAAAAATAATAATAAAATTACACCGGAAGAGATGTTTATTTTGTACTCAGCAGAGCAAATTTCTTTTAATAAATAATTAATGCACAAACGTTAATAAAGCAGTTGTTTGAAAATAAATTATTTATTATTTACATACATATATAATAGTTTTGTATTAATTTTCAATTTGTCTCTAGATATTAGGTCTGTTCATTAACTAGCTACGAGAGAGTAAGGCTGAAATTTACAAAATTGCACTATTAAATATGAAAAGGTAAATGAACGCTTTGCTTGTAAGGACTTGCAAAAAAATTTTATTCATATCAGAACCATGGATGGAAATTATGATACAATTGTATTTTTTCTAATGTATTTTGTTTCCTACTATTTTATATTGCAATTTTTTTTTAGAAATTGACATTTTGTATGAAATTCTTTACACAGTTTCATGTATTATTACTATTTTTATGCATTCTTCATAATTTTTTAATTTTATTCATTAACAAATACAAAAATGATACTTTCCATCTCTGATCATATATGAGAAACAAACAAAATTATTTGCCATTAAAATGGAATTTATGTGGCTTAATGAAATAAAAACAATAAATTAAACTAAAAAATGCACATTTTTCAGTTTTTCGTTTTCAAATATTTTTTAAATAATTAATTTGACAACAAAACACACAACAGGTGGTTGGATAATTCTTGCAAGTAAAAATTTGACTAGTAATAATTTGTAGGAATTTTTTTGTCTCTCAATTTTTTTCTCTCTTTCTCTTGACGCTCTCTCCTTGCAAACTTTTTGAGTTAATGAACACTTTCCAGTAGCAATTGTAACAGTTTTTAGTAAATGAACAAACCTATTATTAAACAATATTTCTGTCACTCAAACCAAATTCCTAGTGTACACGCAAAGAAAAGATTTGATTTTGAAATTATTGAGAAAACAATATTATGTTCTCTGAATCATATGTATGGTAGTTGAAAACTAGTTTTCCACACCTGGAATCATCCTTTTAGATTTTTCTGATTTCTCACACCAATCTTTTTCCTTAAAAATAAAAAAAACTAGTTTTATTAAGTTAGTTTAATATACCAAGAAAGTTAAAATTTTGCAACCCTCGAATCATCTTTTAAATTTCAATACCAATTTAATTTCTACTGAAATAAATACCAAAAATTAAAAATTTTAAAAAAAGATGTGATGTCTTCTAAACGGCTAAATCGTTTTTCTTAAAACATAGCTAAGATATATTTCTAAGATCAAGATCCATTCGAACAGAAAAACCTAAATCAAAATCTGTCCAGTCGTTTGGTCTGTATGTGGACTCGTACAGACACACAGATAATACACAGATACACAGCCACACACTACAAACTTATAACACCTTGTTTTTGGTCGGGGGCTAAAAATAGGGTTGTTTAACAAAAAAAAAACAAATATTAGATTTATTTAGTTACTTTTTTATTAAAAAAAAAAAGTTTAAATTTTCCAGCTCTAAAACCGGCTTTTAGATTTTGCTGATTTTCAACTCGGTTGGTATCTAGTTCGGACCACTTCTGAGAAACTGGTCCAATACCGAAGTCTCTAGCTTTTCTGTGAGCTTCGGAAACCCGACTTCGCAAATTATAGAATCAGTCCTAAGATTAAAAAAAATCTCCAAAACGAATAAAATCGCCAAAAACCGAAAAAAATCGCCAAAACGTAAAAAGCGATTACTTAAAAAAATCGCCAAAACGAAAAAATCGCAAAAAACTGAAAAATTCACCAAAAACTGAAAAAATCACCTTAACTGAAAAAATCCCCAAAACGAAAAAAAAAACGATAAGACTTGAAAAATAACCAAAACGAAAAAATCGGCAGAAATACGAAAAACGCGATATGACTTCAAAAAATCCCAAAAAAAAAACTAAAAAAAATTCCCAAAAGCCGAAAAAATCTCCAAAACGAAAAAAAGCGATGGCTGGAAAAAAACTCCAAAACGAAAAAAAATCGCCAAAGCAAAATAAGCGATAAGACTTGAAAAAATCGCCAAAAACAAAGAAATCGCTAAAAATTGAAAATATCACCAAAAACTTAAAAAAATCGCCACAACCAAAAAATCGATATGACTTGAAAAATTACCAAAACGAAATAATCGCCAAAAGTCCGAAAAAAGCGATATGACTTGAAAAAATCTCAAAAAAAAAACTAAAAAAATTCCCAAAAGCCGAAAAATCGCAAAAAGGTAAAAAGCGATGGCTTAAAAAAATCGCCAAAACGAAAAAATCACCAAAACGGAAAAATCGCCAAAACGAAAAGATCGCCAAAAACTGAAAAAATCACCAAAAACTGAAAAAATCGCCAAAACGAAAAAAGCAATGACTTGAAAAAAGCAATGACTTGAAAAAAGCGTTGACTTGAAAAATTACCACAACGAAAAAATCGCCAGAAGTTCAAAAAAAGCAATATGACTCTAGAAACACTAAAAAATCCCCAAAAGCCGAAAAACTCGCAAAAACGAAAAAAGCGATTACCTGAAAAAATCGCAGAAACGAACAAATCGCCAAAAACTGAAAAAATCATCAAAAACTGAAAAAATCGCCAAAACGAAAAAAGTGATATGACTTGAAAAAATCACCAAAAAGAAAAAAATCGCCAAAACAATATAAGCGATATGACTTGAAAAAATCAAAAAAATAAAAAATAAAAAAATCCCCATAAACCGAAAAATCTCCAAAACGAAAAACAAAATAAGCGATAGGGCTTGAAAAATCACCCAAACCGAAAAAATCGCCCAAACCAAAAAAATCGCCAAAACGAAAAAAAACCTATAAAACTTGAAAAAATCCCAAAAACGAAAAAAATCGTCAAAACTAAGAAAAAGCGCCAAAACTAAAAAACCGAAAAAAAGGTTTTTTTTTTTTAAAACATATGTATCTGTTAAGATATTCGATTACAGAGGCTAAAGTTTGTATAGTATTACTTATGTAGTGTTCGTACGGAACCCTTCGTATGGGAGTCAAAGTCACATTTTGCTGAATTTTTGTTCATGTTTTCGCAATAAGCAAATGCAGTGTTGCCAATAAAAAAAAATTTGTGAAATGAACGATAGGAGTAGCTTAAAATTATTGGATGTAATTTAACATAACTAAACTTTTAAAACTCATATAAAGCATAAATTATTTGTGTTTATATTTATTACCTGATATAAAAACATATAGAGTATTTTTTATACTTTTATGTGATATGAGCACATTTTAAGTAAGCAATTTTATTTTTTTAAATGTGAAGTAGTTGATGATGATGTGATGAAATGTTTATATATACTTGAATACCAATTGCTTATGATTTCGCTGAAGTTGTCAAAATAATTAAGTAGCTGGCTAAATGCCCACAATTGTTGCCAGTGGCATTTGCAGTCGTGTAGTCGGTAGCCTTATGTCGTGAATGTGTTTAATGCACAAAGAAATTTACAAAAATTATATATAAATGAATAAAAAAACAGTTGATTTTAACCTACAGCGAATATCGTTAAAATATTAAACATACTACTGGATAAAAAAAAAGTCGATAAGTTGATGCTATATTTATTACAGCGATATGATTATCGTTGGTTAATGAGTTCTCTCCTGCTCCCAATTGAAATAATTCCAGTTGAAGAAGCAAGCCTTGCAATATAAACAAGTAAGAGTGCTATATTCGTCTGTGCCGAATCTTATATACCCTTTACCAACGTACGTACATATATATAGTATACAGACACATACATACATATTTGATTTGTAAAAAAATTTATAGTTTTTTTAAAGTTTCCATCTATTTATCTATAGATTTCATTTTTCAAATTTCATACGCCAAACTTTTCTTTCAGAAGCATAAAATATATTCAATTTATAAAGAAAAAGAAAAAAGTTTTTAGACCTATTTAATTTTACATAACACAAAAAGTGTGAGTTTTCCAACCCTGGAGTCATAATTTTGGATTTTTCTGATTATTGATACCAATCTTTTCTTTAAAAAATACATAAAATATGTTAAGTGAACGAAGCGAAAACGAAATAAGAAAGAACCTAGTTTCATTTAATTCCTTTAATATTAAAAAATTCAGTAAAGTGCGACTTTGAATCGCGCACGAAAGGTAGGCTTTTTTGCTCTTTTGAAGTTTTTTTCAGCTTAAACGATTTTTTCAGTTTTGTCGTTTTTTTCTCGTTTTGGCGATTTTTTTCTGTTTTTGGAGGTTTTTTTCATTTTGGCGATATTTTTCTGTTTTTGGGCTTTTCTTCATTTTGGAGATTTTTCCCATTTTGACGATTTTTTTTCATTTTGGCGATTTTTTTTTTGTTTTTGGGTTTATTTTTACTTAGGCGATTTTTTTTTTTTTTGTTTTTGGGTTTATTTTTATTTAGGCGATTTTTTTCTTTTTTTTTTGTTTTATTTTTATTTTGGCGATTTATTTGGGGTTTTTTTTCGTTTTGGCGATTTTTTTCATTTTGGTGATTTTTTTTTCATTTTGGCGATTTTTGTCTGTTTTTTGGGGTTTTTTTTCGTTTTGGCGATCTATTTCATTTTGACGATTTTTTTCGTTTTGGCGATTTTTTTCATTTTGGCGATTTTTTTTTAATTTTGGCGATTTTCTTGCATTTTGGCGATTTTTTTTGTTTTTGGGTTTATTTTTATTTAGGCGATTTTTTTCTTTTTTTTTGTTTTTTTTAATTTTGGCGATTTTTTTTTAATTTTGGCGATTTTTGTTTGTTTTTTAGGTTTTTTTCGTTTTGGCGATTTTTTTCATTTTGGCGATTTTTTTTTCGTTTTGGCAATTTATATTTGTTTTTGGCGATTTTTTCCTGTTTTGGGGGTTTTTTTCATTTTGGCGATTTTTTTCTGTTTTTTTTTTTTTTGGTTTTTTTCGTTTTGGCGATTTTCTTTCATTTTGGCGATTTTTTTTTTCATTTTAGCAATTCTTCCGTTTTATGCGATTTATTTTAGTCCTAGAAATTTTTTTTTAATATGGTGCTTTTTTCGTTTTGGCGATTTTTTTTGGTTTTTGGCGATTTTTTCTGTTTGGCGATTTTATAATTTTTTGTTTTTTTAGTTTTACCGTTTTTGAAAATTTCAAGAGTTTTGCTCTTACGGTTTCCAAGATACAGCAAGTTGTCAAAATTGCATAGTCAAAATTGCATTAACTGATGGAACACCCTTTAATTTAAATTTTTTGAAATTTTAGTGTTAATTTTTGTAGTCTGTATAAAAATACACTAACCTTAGAAATTTCAAGTGTATATACATACATACATACAATTGTATGTATATTACATGGGATTTTAACATTTTTCGCTGCTCGTTTTGGAACACCCTTTAATTTCCAAGTCTCATATATTTGTTGTTGTAGCGGCCAAAGGTCTACACACTGTGTCCAAATTTCAGGTCTGTAGCTCTTACGGTTCTCGAGAAAATACTAATATAGTTTTAGACATAGTTAATTTTACGTAACACAAAAAGTTAAAGTTTTCCAACCCTGCAAACGTCTTTTTAATTTTTTTATATTTTTTTAATTTAAAATTCCAATTTTAGTCGTACTGAAGTGTAAAATAAGTTTATTTATTAAAAAAAAATAAAAATTTGTTTTTGGTAGTTACTTTTATATGGCAAAATGAAGTTTACGTTTTCCAGCTCTGCAATCGTCTAGTCGATTTTGCTGAATTTCAATACCAATCTATTTTGGAAAATTTCTGACACACCAGTCCAAGAACGAAGTCTCTAGCTTTTCTGGGAGCTTCGGAAAACCGATTTCACGTACAGACAGACGGACAGACGGACAGACGGACAGACGGACATCGCTTATTCGTCTTCCCTATGCATAAGGATCCAGAATATATATATTTTATGGATCGCTTATTGATATTATAGAAATTACAAACGGAATGACAAACCTATATATACCCTTTTACCATTTTTATACCCTTTACCAACAAAAATGGTAAAAGGGTATATATAGGTTTGTCATTCCGTTTGTAATTTCTATAATATCAATAAGCGACCCATAAAATATATATATTCTGGATCCTTATGTATAGGGAAGACGAATAAGCGATGTCCGTCTGTCCGTCTGTCCGTCTGTCCGTCTGTACGTCTGTCCGTCTGTCTGTACGTGAAATCGGTTTTCCGAAGCTCCCAGAAAAGCTAGAGACTTCGTTCTTGGACTGGTGTGTCAGAAATTTTCCAAAATAGATTGGTATTGAAATTCAGCAAAATCGACTAGACGATTGCAGAGCTGGAAAACGTAAACTTCATTTTGCCATATAAAAGTAACTACCGAAAACAAATTTTTATTTTTTTTTTAATAAATAAACTTATTTTACACTTCAGTACGACTAAAATTGGAATTTTAAATTAAAAAAATATAAAAAAATTAAAAAGACGTTTCCAGGGTTGGAAAACTTTAACTTTTTGTGTTATGTAAAATTAACTGTCTAAAACTAAATTAGTATTTTCTCGAGAACCGTAAGAGCTACAGACCTGAAATTTGGACACAGTGTGTAGACCTTTGGCCGCTAAAACAACAAATACATGAGAATTGGAAATTAAAGGGTGTTGCAGAACGAGCAACGAAAAATTTTAAAATCCCATGCAATATACATATAATTGTATGTATGTATGTGTATACACTTGAAATTTGTAAGATTAGTGTATTTTTATACAGACTACAAAAATTAACACTAAAATTTCCAAAAATTTAAATTAAAGGGTGTTGCATCAGTTAATGCAATTTTTACTGTATCCTGGAAACCGTGAGAGCAAAACTCTTGAAATTTTCAAAAACGGTAAAACTAAAAAAACAAAAAATTATAAAATCGCCAAACCGAAAAAAATCGCCAAAAACAAAAAAAAATCGCCAAAACGAAAAAAAGCACCAAATTAAAAAAAAATGTCTAAGACTAAAATAAATCGCGAATAACCGGAAAAATTGCTAGTATGAAAAAAAAAATCGCCAAAATTAAAGAAAATCGCCAAAATGAAAAAAATCGCCAAAATGAAAAAAATCGCCAAAACGAAAAAAAAACCTAAAAACAGAAAAAATGGCAAAAAAAAAATCGCCAAAATAAAAAAAATCGTCAAATGAAAAAAAAAATCGCCAAAATGAAAAAAATCGCCAAAACGAAAAAAAACCTAAAAAACAGAAAAAATCGCCAAAATGAAAAAAAAATCGCCAAAATGAAAAAAATCGCGAAAACGAAAAAAAACCTAAAAAAAAGAAAAAACAGAAAAAATCGCCAAAATGAAAAAAAACGCCAAAATGAAAAAAATCGCCAAAACGAAAAAAAAACCCCAAAAAACAGAAAAAAATCCCCAAAATGGAAAAAACCAAATAAAAGAAAAAATCGCTTAAATAAAACAAAAAACCCAAAAACAGAAAAAAATCGCCAAAAGGAAAAAAAATCGTCAAAATGAGAAAAATCGCCAAAATGAAGAAAAGCCCAACAACAGAAAAAAATCGCCAAAAAGAAAAAAAAAACTCCAAAAACAGAAAAAAACGCCAAAACGAGAAAAAAGCGACAAAACTGAAAAAATCGTTTAAACTGAAAAAAACTTCAAAAAAGCAAAAGAGCCTACCTTTCGTGCGCGAGTCAAAGTCGCACTTTACTAAATTTTTTAATATTAAAGGAATTAAATGAAACTAATGGCCTGGCCGATCGACAACTTGTATTGCAAACAACAACAAATTTTCTAAAGTTATTGTTGTTTGCAATACAAGTTGTCGATCGAACGATTTCTAGTGACATCGTGGGCCAGGCCGTAAGTTTTACCTTATTTCGTTTTTGCTTTGTTCACTTAACATATTTTATGTATTTTTTAAAAAACTAGATTGGTATCAATAATTAGAAAAATCCAAAATTATGACTCCAGGGTTGGAAAACTCACACTTTTGTGTTATGTAAAATTAAATAGGTCTAAAATTTTTTTTCTTTTTCTTTATAAATTGAATATATTTTATGCTTCTGAAAGAAAAGTTTGGCGTATGAAATTTGAAAAATGAAAATTACAGCTCCAAAGATGGAAACTTTAAAAAAATGATAAATTTTTTTACAAAACAAATATGTATGCATGTGTCTGTATACTATATATATATATGTACGTACGTTGGTAAAGGGTATATAAGATTCGGCACAGACGAATATAACACTCTTACTTGTTGTTGGTAAAGGGTATAAAAATTGCTTCAGCAGAAGATGGTGCTGAACTCAAATAAAATTTGTATTCTTCAAGAAATATCTCATAATAAATTATTTACATTTTATATTTCAAAATACTGTTTGTTTATTTATTTGAAGTGTTGTTTTTTTTTCTTAAATTAATTTAAAGAAGTCATTATGCTACGCTCTTGCTGTAACAATTTCTTTATATATGTATTTATCATTCTATTTATTCAAGCCATCAAGTAAGTGCAAAACAATTATTATTTTAACTGTTGTACTTAAAATAACAACAAACAAATGCAAAAACAATCATTAGATTTTATTACCATTTTATTTAAAAGATGTCTTAAAAAAGAACAGAGCATAACAAGTAGACTTGCTTTGTGTTGTCTTTTTAAAAAATAAAATAAATAAGAATAAGAAATATACACAAAATAATAATAATAAAGGATTTGAATTAAACGAACTTTATTTCACGCCAAACGTTCATGAATAACCCCAACCTACATATTTCTAACATTGCATTGTTTGTATGTTTAGCGTTAATATTCGAAAGGACTATTCCTGGTGCTGCTTGCTTTTGAAGTACAAACACATTGTTGTTCTTATTTTTTTGTTTTTCGAAGGAAACAAAACAGTAAAGTAACAAATTAAAATATACTTACTTTAGAATATTATTGTTATTATTTTAAAGGTATTAATTTATTTTAATAGACGAACAATTAAATTTAATTATATACAGAATTTGTAAAGCAAAATGGCAGGCAAGCAACAATACAAATTTTCCATAAGTACAAATTAGTGCAAATGGTTGTATAATAAGTGTAATTGATATAAAGAAACAAGTGTAGAAGAAGGTCGAATGGTAATGTGCAGGCAAACAACAAGCAACAACAAACAAACAACAAGGGTTCATTGTGTAAGTGTATTCTATTGTACGGGAAGATTTTTCACAATTTATTTTATTGTACATTTAATTAAAATTGTTAAATTTCCAATGATTATACAAGGCAACAAGCACAATTTGCCACCACTTTTCTCTTAAAGGGCCCATTCAAATTTAAAAAAAAATTAAGAAAAACATTACACTGCAACCTCCAATTCCCTTAAGACTTCATTATGGAATAATTTTACTTAGACTTTAAACTCTAGTTGAGTTCCAGTCGTAGTTTTGACATCTCTGTGGCACTAAACGTATTAACTACGTTTAAAAGTTTTCACGTTAACATATAATAAACGAACAGTCACATTCTTTCAAATGCACACATCGTTAAAAGTGCCTTCCAAATACATTAATATATTGAAGACAATATTGAAAAAGGTTTATATCATTATTGTGGGGGGCCTTAAAAGTACAATTATGAATTTGTTTGTTTGTGCTCTTTCTGAACTTAAGCTTTGCCTTCCATGAAACTATGGTGTGTAAAATAGCACAGCTGATACAGTAGGGAGTTCCTGGCTATGACAGTTGGAAGCGGCCATATTGTTGAAGCTGGCAACTATGCAGTTCTCTTTGTCAAATCATAATGGATGGATATAGTGTTCAAAAAATGTGTGCCAACTATAATATGGTTTTATCAAAATGGAGTTTCTTTGCTGCTTCACCCGTTTTACGGTGTGATGGATAAATTTCAATCCACTGGCTCAGTAACATTACAACGTATGGAAAACGCAAGCTCTGCCTGTCCGCTGTCCATGAGGGTCTTCAGAAGCATTCAATTTCCCATCGCTCATAAGAACTCAATTTTGTCAATTTAATGCCTTGATTTGTCCCTGCATAAGTAAACAATTCAAGTGACCCAGGAAATGGCAGCAAATGACAGTAGACAACAACCTGGGAGTGTGTTGAATGGCTCAATTTTCAATTTAATTAGATACTCGCTCAACTTTTCTTTAAAAACTTATTAAAGTAAAATGAAAACAAAGAGGCCCTTAAGTATCTATACAAAATGCTATCAAATTTAACTCCAATAACTTATTACTTCTTTGCTAATTTTTACCAATCGTACAAGAATAAAAATTAAAAAATAAAAAATTGGCTAATTACGAATCGTGTCTGGTGGCAAAACTTCAGCAACATTACTTTATCACGTTACATGTTTAATTTGCACACACTCCAACGCAATGTAAATGCTGAATGCTTTTGAACATGCAACTGCATATTCCCAAGAAAATAAGAAAGCAGTGACAGACAAAAGCAATTGATCAATAGACAACCATGTTGTAGGAGTCATAGGTCGTAGGTCGTATTTCGTAGGTTGTAGGTTATAGGTCGTAGGTTATAGGTCGTAGGTCGAAGGTCGTAGTTCATAGGTCGTAGGTCGCAGGTCGTATTTCATGAGTCGTAGGTCATAGGTCGTAGGTTGCAGGTCGTAGGTCATATGTCGTATGTCACAGCTCGTATGTCACAGGTCGTAGGTCGTAGGTCGTAGGTCATATGTCGTATGTCGCGGGTTATAGGTCGAAGGTCATATGTCGTAGGATGTAGGTCGTATATGAGTTGTTGGTTTATTTCAATACAAACATTGTTGAAACTCAAATGTTCCCAGTAAAAAAAGACACTCCAAAAAAGTCATGAAAATGTAGAGTTTGCGATCTGGAAGTAGTGCAAATTTCGATCCGATCTAATGATTTTTACATAGGGTTGTCATTGCAAGAAGTTCTCTTTTTCGATGCCTTGTCACCGAATTGGAAGCGATTTTAAGAAAAATGTACTTTTTTGTGTTCTATGATAATATTTTCATCTAGGAAAAATGGCTAATAGTTACCTATTTTAACAATTAGTTTCTTTTTATAGGAAATTAAACGCGAAACAGTATTTTCGTGTAAATTTAAGCAAATAACTTCAAAATTTTAGACCAAAATTAGTTCATAAAAAAATCAATTTTTTTAAAATTCTGGTGAGTAATTTCTAAAACTATAAAGGAATTACAAGGTTTTGTATGAGTAAAATAAACTTATACTTGATTTTCTGCTAACTATCGGCAAATTAAAAATATCGATTTTTTGGAAGCAATGAAAATGTAGTTCCTTTAGAATGACTTCCAATTTTTTTTACTGGGTTGATATAGAAATTACTAACAACGCTTAGATGGTTCCCGTTTATTAACTAAAAATGAACTCATTTTTTTAATCGAACGATTTGCTATAAGAATAAAATGATCTATTTTAATAAAATTTTTATTAAAAAAAACACGAAAAATAAACATGATAAAAAAAAACTATTGGTCATTCACACTCATGTCGGCGCGAAGTATTGTAAGGCTAAAAATCAAGGAATTTCGGAAACAAATTTTAGTTGCCCGCATCAAGCATACAATTTTTATCCTTTAACATTCGCTAAATATATTTTACACCCTTAAGTAGTTTCGCTACTAACTGTTGTTAAATTAAAGTTTCTTTAATTTGCTCCCTTTAATGTACAGCACAATATATGTATATATGTATAACACTCGGTAAATAGATATTTTGGAGAGAGTAAAAGGATTGCTGTAGATTTTACTGATGAAACAATTGTGCAAGCCAAAAAGCAAAATGTAGAAATAAAAGACATAAAACAAATTCAACTCTCTGCACTCCCTGAGGGAATGTACAAAATGTTGTGAAACAAAAGACTAAACAGACAATATATGCACATACATAGCAGAGAACAGCAATGAGTAGTGAAAAAGTGTGTAGAGTTGAATCATGACTTATAATTTCGTGTACTTATGCGCACTCATACTTATTGCAATGTTGTCTATGAATCATATTCACTCGAACGTTTGAAGTGCGCATCGAACTCATACTTAGCAACATTTATGAAGTTGTTTGTTTTTGACTCTCTCCAACTCAATGCCTATGGACGATGCACAATAAGTATGATTCACAGCGCGAACTTCGTATACGAACACTAAAGTTCTCATTATGAGGTTATGTGTTTCTCTGTTGCTTTTTTTTGCACGAACTGAAAAACAACCCTTTTTACTACTTTATTATATACTACTTGCCAACTGTTTAATGACTAAACTTTTAAATAAACATACATGCATGAGCTGAGTGAGCTGAATCAATGTGAGTAGTATAAGTATTTTTCTGAAATTAGAAATCAAACTGAGGTGATTTATGAGTGCGAGTCGATTTATGAGTGATGTCGACATCACACTCATATTTATTTCAACCTATACTTATAAATCAATATCATCGTGATTATGGGTAAATCAGAGTAGTTGAGTTTAAATGATGTCTACTCACTTATATTTAAAATTTCATGAATAGTATGAATAGCAAAAAAAACGATTCATTGCCGATCACTGATACATAGAATGCTTCTGCGATGAGTTTGTGTAAATAAATCCAAGTATACGTATAAGTTATACAAATACTATTAGTTGTGTGTATGTGTTTGTGTGTATATGATTGTGTGTGAACGTATAAAAGTATTTGAATTTGTAAGGACATTGAACAAACGTGATGAATAGATAGTCCCAAGTTAATTATTTTTGTCAGTTACAAAAGTACGCATTGCAAAGTTTTATTAGTGTAACTAATGTTCTGCATTCCAAACCCAAAAGCATTTATTTTGCAAACCAAAAATAATTGATATAAATGCATATAATCTTCTTAAATAAATTATAGAATGAATGCATGAATCATTAATGTAGCCGTTTTAACATACCGAAATTATATTTAAGATACTAGAATATAAATTGTTTCATATAATTTTATCTTAAATATCTTGTAATGTTGTATTCATTTCTTTACGATATTATTGTAATGTTTTTTTTTGCGAAATAGTCATAATTTCGATACACTCATTATTTTGGTGTTTTTTTTATTAAAACAAGAATTTTTCTATTGCACAATTTTGAGTCAATACTTTGATTATTGTTATTATTTATTAATAGATTTAATACGAGGCGGATCAATAAGTCCGTGACTTTTTGAATGAGATACCTACAGTTTTTTTTAGCAAAACAAAAATTTGTTTTTCAACATAATCTCATTTTAACTCAATACTCTTAGTCCAACGTTTCTCCAGTTTTTGTATCCCTTCCAAAAAATAGGATTTTTCAAGGTCCTTAAAATAGACATTTGTTTGGTCGTTGAGGCTAAATCTCTTTTTAACGAGCCATTTCTTTATGTTTGGAAATAGGATGTACTCACTAAGGGCTAAGTCCGGAAAATATGGGGGATGGGGTACCAATTCGTAGCCCAATTCAAAGAATTTTGCCATTGAGACTGCACACTTGTGCACTCGTGCATTATTTTGATGAAAACGAACTTTTTTCTTTTCCATATGGGGTCGTTTTCTTTTTAAATCCTCATTAAATCAGTCTAAAAAGTTGGCATAATATTTGCGTTTATTGTTTTACCCTTTTCAAGGTAATCGATGTGTGTTATCCCGCCATCACCTTACTGGCCGACAAACTCACCTTGGTCTTCTTCGGATCGAGTTCACCCGGGGAAACCCATTGTTTAGACTGCTGCTTGGCCTCCGGAGTACATGTTTTATCCCCAGTTACAAAACGCCACCGAAAGTGGTTAAATAACTCCAAACAATCCTTTGAATTTGTCACACCCTTACGTTTATGGTCAATTGAGAGGAAAGAAACGTGGCACCCATCTTGCAGACAACTTTAGTAAATCCAGCTGATCATTTAAAATCGAAGGCACACTGCCATATAAAATGCTTATGGCATCAACAATCTCACGCACTTTTACTCTTCGATCGGCCAACACCATATCGTGGACTTCTTCCACATTTTCAGGTCTACTGACCTCCATTGGCCGTCCAGAACGTTCAGCGTCATTTGTACTTGTGCGACCACAACGAAAGTCAGTAAACGACTTTTTTACCATTGAAATCGAGTCCTTCCCCATAATTTATATCGACCTTTTCCTTAGTTTGGTTGACGGTTTTTTTTACCAAAAAAATAATGTTTAATGAGCAGTCGAAATTCACTTTTTTCCATTTTTAGAAAAACACACGAGGTTGTATGTTTTGAACAGCTGTTAAATACAAAGTCAATGACGAAACTAGCTCAAAATTTGACAGTTTGCTATTAACAGGTGGTAATTGATGGGAAGAGTGTTGTATTTCATATAACTACGAGGGAAGTTCAAAAAGTCGCTTAGACTTATAAATCTGCCCTCATAATTCATATAAGTATAAAGGTTTGCATAAATTATAAATTATTTTATAGTTATAATCTATATTTGGCAATAATAATATTTTGATTATATTTTGAGTTAAAATAATATTTTTTCCAGCGTACGCTCTATAATTTTCTTTCCGGTGTCGCAACGTTTCTACATGCCTTAATAATTTTTTAACGATGATCGTTATTTTACTTTGAGACAAAATTATTAATATATTGTTGGTTGCTGTTCTGGTTTTACAAACATTCTTTACATTATCAACTATTACTACAAACATAGAGTAAACTCCATTTTGGTATTTAAAAGAAGATGGAGCTGTAAAATAATTTTTGTATAGAACATAATATAAGAAAGTAAAAGAGCAGTTAAGTTTTTAAATAATTTGGGGTTACTCCACTTTAACATCGATAGTCTCAATTAGAGTCCTGGAAATTTCAAACAACTTGCTTTGCTGAAAAATGTATACACATTCACTGGCTATTAAAAGGACCTTTAAAAGACAGGTCAATCATCACGTAAAACTCCTATACAGCCCTCATAAGAAGTTTTATTACTTTATGACATGAAGGCCGCCAACGCGAGGTCTTATATTTGGATGATATTATTTTTTAACCCTTTATCACCATTTTTTACAGATATGTCAGAAACAATAGAGTCTTTATAAAAAACTATTAGCTAAATGTAATTATATACTTTATTTCAGCTCAATAACTGGGGTACAATATCAACTCGCAGTTTGGAACTGTAAAATTAATTCTTAATAACAAACTATATCTGCTACAGCAGATACAGTCGGCATTTTACTTCATTAAATTTTTTAAATGTCGAGGTCAATTATTCTTTTTATTTCTAAAATTTTGTAAGTGAAAAAATTTTTTAATTTGAAGCTCTTATTGGTAAGATTTATGACGATCTTCATGTCTCTTTCTTAACCCATTTGCGCCACAAAAAATAAAACTACAAAAAAATCCTAGAGGAAAATTTTTACTTATGCTATTTTATTTTATATCAAATTAGTTTCACGATGATGAGTTATAAAGGGTTAAGAAATAAGCTTCCAAGACTTGTACATGACGAACATATAACCTCCTCCTTTTTAGAAGTCAGTTAAAAAAATTTATAATATCCAATCAAATTTTGCAATATCAATTAAAAAACCAATTTGATTTTCGCCAGCAAGCAAATAAATAATATCAATGAAACTTTTCCACTCGAATTAATTGCAGCAATTAAAAATTTAATTTAGTCAATCAATTTCTTAATTAAAAATATTAATTGGTTAACACCTTTTTCTGTATTATAAATGCTGTGTCGATAACGTATATAAAGGGTGCTTTTTATAGAGTGACACAAGCTTAAACTATAATAAAACAAAAATATATATTTTTAATATCAATGAAACAGGCTTTAAATAAATATGATTTCTGCCATGTGGCCGCCACGGCTGGCGCGTAGAAGGTGCAATCTGAAACACCTATTTTAAACAATTTTCCGCATCACCTGCGGCCGCATTTCGCCAATAACTCTTCGAATCTTGATTTCCAGGTGTTCAATTGTTTCTGGTTAACCGATGTAGACAAGTGCTTTAAAGAAAATAATTCAATGAGACTAAATCACACGATTTTGGTGGCCAATTAATTGGGACATTTCATCAAAAATTTGTTTGAGTAAATCAACTGTAGCGGCCGCCGCGGCATGTGGCTCCATCTTGTTGGATCCACATATCAGCAAGATTAATGCCGCGTAATTGAGGTACGAAAAAATTTCAAATCATATTCCTACACCGTTCACCATTGACAGTAACATTCTGACCATCATTCTTTTTGAAGACATATGGGCCAATGACTCCGTCAGACCATAAAGCGCACCAACTTAATAATTTTCTGTGAATGTAATGGCGTTTCGACAAAAGCTTGTGGATTCTACTCACACCAAATGCGAAAACTCGGTTTTGTTACGTACCCATTCAACCAGAAACTAGAAGAAGTGCACGGTGAGTCAGAAGAATAGAACAATTAGTTTGATTTAAATATTTCAACAAATTGCACGCGTTGCTCTGGTGTAGGTCGATTCATAATAAAATGTCAAAGCAAACTTAACAAAAAGCAATTATCAGCTGTTAAATGGATGCCAAAATAAAGCCAGTGATGCCAACTCAAAGTTGTGACACTCTAAAAAAATACCCTTTAGTTGCATGATATTATTAATTCAATCATCCAGTCTTTTAAAAGTAGTCCGCATTCTATGGAAATATCAAAAAATACGCCCTCCGTCCATCTAAGCAATTATTTTTCAGCAACCGATTTGTCAACGACTCTTCAGTATTTTTAAGAAGCAAGAATCTTTAGGTTTTTGAGGTAATCTTAATATATATAAAAATCAAAAACACGTTTATTTGTTAGGGGTGAACTCTTCAATGCCCCAACAGATTTTCGCCTTCCACCCCACAAAATATTTGTAAAGGACCGGCGCGTGTTTTTATATATATTCTACCCTGGTAAATGCTACGCCCCTTTCATAAATAGTGATTCGTCCGACAGATGGCGCAATTTTTAGTTTTTTTGTGTTTTTGCACCGTAACTCAAGAACTACTGCACCGATTTCGACCAAACTTCATATACATGCTCTATGGGCGTGAAGAGCGTTTCTGTGTAGTTTGAAGTTCGTCCGGCAGATGGCGCAATATTTAGTTTATTCGTGGGCAAGATCCAATTTTCATATTGTACCACCAATGCCATATACAACACTAATGTTTGCTTAGGGCCAGCAACGCGGACCGGGGTCAGCTAGTGTAAATTAAAAATGTTACTTCTCCAGTCACAATGAGCCATTTGGGGCTTACGATCAATCCCGCTTTTTAACCTACATAAATTTTATTTAATTTTTTTTTAACAAAAGAAATTTGTATAAAACATTTCTAACATTTGCTGCCATTGCTGTGTTCGTAATAAATCCTTTTTTATTCGTATTACACACACTCACTCAAGTTACACTTATACTTTAGTTGCTCATACATTTATTTATGTGTGTATAAAGTTTAAGCTATTTAACATTTCTCTTTCTCTATTAACATTTCCACAGCATTAATTGTGTGTAAGCCAAATGAAAAAAAAGAAAACCTTTTACATGTTACCCATAAAAAAATCTTAACAAAGGAAATAAAGCTGTTTTATTCTATTATATATTTAAAACACCTTTCGTTACTTTTTTTATGTTCTTCAGCACATTTAGATTTGATTTTTTTTTCTTTCTTTTGCAAAACACATTTTAAACATTTACCTACGGCCTATTTAGTGGTACATAACAAAGTTATGCTGCTGACAATGTTGCTAGTAACGGGCGACACAAATGACGACAACAAAATTAACAAACAACAACAACAGCAAACAACAAACAGCAAACAGCTAAACAATGGAAAAGAACCAAAACGACGTGTTACTTGATGTTCTAAATAGCACTTGATGATGGCTGCAGTTATGAGCCTGTATATTATTAACACATTTTCTGCATTCTTGGTGGGGCTGACACGTGTCGGTATTTAACACCGAATGGGGTTAAACTTACAGTACCCACCACCATCACGTCACCTTTAGCATCAGCATCATAATCGTCAGCGTAAACATCATTATCAACAACATTAACATTACACGAAAAACGAACGTGATGTGATGTTCATTTTGTAGCTGTAACGAACGTCTAGTAATGCTTGCATTTATATATTTTAATTAAAGGTGTAGCAAGCATGCAACTTCTTTTTCATTGTGATGTTTTAAAAAAAAATATATAATAAATGCATAGCAATGGGAATAATCTAGATAGAATGAATCGTGGATAATTGCAAATTTTCCTTTTCACCTTCGGTGTACGGAACCCTAAAAATCGCCAAACCAACAAGTAATCGTAAAAATAGGAAGAAAAATCTCCAAAAAAAATCCCTAACACCCAAAAAGCTTCAAAAATAAGAAAACCCACTAAAACTAGAAAAATCGTCAAAAAACCAAAAAAAAAAAAACCGGGTGCCTTACGGGTAATTTTTTTTAATTTCTACATCAGGTAAGATATTTGATTATTACATATCGCTACCGTAATATATAAAGGCCCTAACTCATTATTTTTTTGAAATCGAAATGTTTGCATTTTTCGATACGTTAGATGTTCTTCTATCGAAATATATACAAAAATCTCGATTTCAAAAAAATAATGAGATAGAGCTTTTCCATATTAAGGTAACGATATGTAGTGTATGTATTATGAAACCCTTCGTGTGCGAGTCACAGTGGCACTACATCTACATCTATACCGATTTTGCTAATTTTTTTCTTCGTTGTAGTTTAAAAAAAAATTAAGAGAGAGGTTTCTTAGGACACCCAGTTATAGCTATGCTGCTTAGCTATATAAAACAAACTTACGTACCTTTCCACAATGTATGGTTAAAAGATAACAGAGACTTTAACTGGAAGTTTTGTGTGAAAAGGGACGTTAATGTGTTAAGTAACAATGCTATAAAAATAAATTGCATGATGATGTCAAATTCGCCCCAAATATTTGAAAACGTTTCCATTTATTTCCCATTATTTTTTATTTCTAGCGGCATACGATTACAGCCGGTTGGCCGTATTCTCTGGTTTGTGTTTATGTGCAAAAACAATACAAAGACAAATTGAGCAATCTTGCTCATTGTTTTTGTTTTATTTTTGTTTCACTCACTTTAAAGAACGAAACAAAACAAAATCATACAATTTGTTTCGTTTATTTTCGTACTCTGGTTTTAAGTACAAGGAAATCAAACAGAAACTAATTAATAACTATAATAGTTTTGACTACTTTTGTTACAAAAATCAGGTCCTAGCTACTGTGTCGTGACATAAATAGCTTAGCTTTAATAGTATTAAGAAGTGGACAAGTGGGTGGCGTTGACTGAAGTAGTTAGCACGTTGACTACAAAACCTAAGGTCCTGGGTTCGAGCACGGTCTCCGTCAGTCATTTAATAACAACACCACGCATTTTTTTGATATCTATGATTTAATGTCCGTTTGTATCAGTTGTTGTAGGAAAATTTAAGTGCTGAAGCCATAGACATTGATCACTACAACGGCTTCAACGGATACTAATCCTAATATCAAAGCGCCCTCCTTCATCAGTATTTTGTAGCAGAATCATCGCTGAAATAAAAATAACCGATAAAATGGCTACTAAACACGGCTTCGAAAAATCTTAATATGCCTCATTGACACCAGCAGCTGTAGAACACTGCATTATTGGAAACGTGCAGAAAAAAGCAGAGTTGTAAACGAATGAAGCTTTCCTCTGTCTCTTCTTTTACCACCTGTCTTCTTTTTCACTATCACTTTCCTAAAGAAGGTAACATCTAGTAATACGAGTAGCAGTAGGCTTTAATTGCCAGAGTATTACTTATATTTAAAAAAAAAGTGGGCGTGTCATCTCCCACATATAGCTTAAATTTATTTTTAAATATCTTGCGAAGTAACATGGTAAAACACCTGAGCTTTTGTAGGAGTTATTTTACCTTACCTTAAGTTGTTAGAAAAGAAAAGGCCGGAATAAGCGCCACGCCCATTTAGGTTCCTCCCATATAAAATTTTTATTATTTTGGAATATCTTTCCATCTAATGCAGCAAGAAATTTGAACTTTTTTGTGTAAGTAACGCACATTGCCTTTAGAAAAAGTTTAAGGATTTACTAAGTAGGCGTGGTGCCTTTCATATAGTGCAAATTTTAGTTTGTCTTCAAAAAAATATTAGCGGGCCGATCGTGCTGATTTGCTCACAGCGTATGGTCTAGAAAGAACAATAGAGCGTGGCATTTCCCACAAAAAAGCAAAATTTACTTTACTTTTTCACAAGAAACGTCAAAGTTATTTAATTTTTTCGCAGGCACTAACGCCAATAGCAAGAATAGTATTTTAAAAAAGAAGTTGGAGATTGGAGTAAAAAGTATCCCACCTCGCAAAAATAAGTTATATAAAAATTTGTTTAATATATTTCTCTCTGCCACAAACACAAACTTGACATTCCGTTAATTCTATTGATGATGGAAAATAATTGGGATTGGACAACTAAGCGTGGCTCCCCTCAAATAGAGAAAATCTTTACTTAAGAAAATAATGCAGTGAGAATTTCGAAACTCCTCATAACTATTTATTTAATAATGCTAATTCTGTTTTACAAAATAGGGAAGATAGGTCCGCAAGCGTGGCACTTCTAATATAAAAATTTTTTTCTTCTCATCACAAAATGTACATGGGTTGACATCCATGTATGAAAACACAGAGAAAAAACTGCCTCATAGAATCAAGAAGATTTTCTCTATGAAACGTTTTTAGGCTAAGGGGTATCCCAGCAGAAAGAAACGAAGATTTTTTCATAGAGATTCCTCATTGTTTTTATGTGGTAAATCTTATTAGTTTTATCAAGAAGAAAACCACATAAAATTAAGAAGAAATCTTATTATTCACAACTTTTTTTTACTCAATTTCCGTTATTTTTGGCACTAAGAAAACAATCCATAGAGAAAAACTTTTTGATTCTATTAGGTTTTCTTATAAATTGTAAACTATAGGGATTTCTTCTTGATTTTATTAGGTTGCCTTATTGGTTTTTTTTTAGTTTTTCTTCTTGATTTTATTAGGATATCTTATTGATTTTCTCAATAAAGTTTTCTTCTTGATTTTAGTAGGTTTCTGTATGATTATGTGTAAAGAATCTTATTGATTTTTTTAATAAGGCAATCTTACTGATTTTATGAGGTGTCTTGTTATTTCGTATCTATAAATAGACATAGAGACAATATTTTTCATGATCTTTTTCATTTTTGTATAAGAATGTTTGCACAATAATTTCAATGCTTATTCAGGCTGCTTGTTAGCATATTGGTTAGAGTGCTTGTCTACCAGTCAGAAAT
This sequence comes from Tachina lurida, assembly GCA_944452675.1. NCBI lineage: Eukaryota > Metazoa > Arthropoda > Insecta > Diptera > Tachinidae > Tachina > Tachina lurida. The sequence goes on from OX101752.1 coordinate 178,200,995, forward strand.
TTGCTTGTTCAATACTTGGTGAGTAAGTTAGTTAAGAATATAGCATAACGTGTATGTATGTATATATAAATAAATAACATCTACAATATACTACATACATACATACATATGTATATGGTATAGAATTTAAATGAAAATACATAAGTACAGAGAATAAAGGCGCAATTTTTTTTTTTTTTTTTTACTGAAAAAATCAATAAGATAACCTCATAAAAACTACAAGATTTCTTCTTGTTTTTTTCAAAAAGGTTTTCTCTATGAAGTTAATAAGATTTTGAAAAAAAACCATAGAGATTTCTTATTAATTTTGTTCTATTTTATGAGGTATTTAGTAGGCACTCTTTTCTCTGTGTAGGTTGCAGTCCATTATTATTTGAAGAGTTAAAAATGCTCACATCAGAAAATTAAAGTTAAATTCTCTCATTACACCATGCACTTTAGCTTATGATAACATAAAAAGACATTTGTATTTTACTTAATTTTAATCCTTGTACAACTCGTATTTTATGTATCCAAAGCAACCAAAAAAGAAAAATCATAAAATTTGAAGAGACAACTTTCATAAATCCCAATTTAGCCAGGATTAAAGAATAATTAAAAAGCCAACATTTCAGCAGCTCATGAACTTTAACTTTTTACGTGCAATAAGTTTTATAAAGTTTTTATTACTGAAAATATTAAATTTGTAATACTTATGGTACATGCACTTACATAAGCATTAGGGAGATAACTTATTGATATGCTAAAAAGACAAATATAATTGTAGGTGGCCGAAGTTTTTTGATACGAGTACTAACCTAGGCTTTATTTGCGTAATTATGTTTTTGGGCAGGTTCCATACACATTGCAAGATTTGTATATAAGTTTGAAATCCGCATTGGCCAATACCATACACACACACACACAGACAAAAATATAAATGTAAAATCAAATGCAAATCATATTAAATTTACAAGATATAATTAGGGAATTCACAATGAGTATCTTAAAATTTTAGTAAGACAAGATTGTGTCGTCTTAAAACTTTCGCTGAGAGCAGGCAACGATATAAAATACACTATTTTGAAGTATTAAAACAACAAAAAATCTTATACAGGGTGACTGATGAATTTCGCTGCATTAGGAAAGTGGAATAACTTTTTTCGTAGTGCATGAAATTTATTCAATATTATTTCATTTGAAAGCTTATTGAATGTATTAAAAACAGTTTATTTAATCTTCAAGATAATTTAATTTAAATGCCCTCCCTGCTCGTTGATGCAGGTGCGTCATCTTAGTAAAAAATTATTCATTACTGCCCGCAAATTTAGGCTGGAATTGTAGCTATTGTCGCTCGAATGGATGCAATTCCCTTTCATGCAATACTTCTGGGTTGGAACTACTCCATATGAGACAATTGTGTTTGTTTAAGCTGCCGTTCAGAAATGAAACTCATCAGACATGAAAAGACAATTCAGCAAGTTGTCTTCCTCTTCCACCTTTTTTCTCAAGCATCTTCTGGCCAAATTCCAACCGAGTCTGAGAAAGTCTGCTGCATTAAGTTTATTAGGCATTTGAATTTTAGAGAGGAATAAGTTAAAATCCTTATGCATATACTAACACCCATTTGAGCAGATAATCTTTTTGTTGAAACACTGCAGTTGCTCTGTATGGCAGCAGCTACGGCAGCAATAGTTTGCTACGTTCGAATGTAAGGATTTCGATTACAAGGCCTTTTACAGACTGTTCCATGCTCTGCAAAATTAATCTCTACTCTCATAATGATCCATCTACTCGGATTATCGCCGTAGAGTACCTATATTCTCTTTGGACCAGAAATATAGACTCCAATATACTACATACGTGATAGCTGCGGATAATTCAAGTTCTTTTTTCAGTGTCAAAGTATTCCATTTTTATTTTGCCTTATTCATAAAAAAATCTTTTTGTTCTATAAGAGGTTTATTAAACAAATTTTTTATGGAAGTTTGATTAATAAACCTTGTATAAAACCAACATATTTTTTGTGAATTACCTCCATTAAAAAATTCTAGACTACTTAGATAGAAAAAAAATTATCAAGTTTTCTTTTAGTGGCTGATTTCATCAGCCACCCTGTATTAAAAATTTTTGGATAAATTTATCAAAATAACTTTTGTTCTACAAATGCCTGAGACATATACAAATATTACGCCATAGGTCCAGTTCAAATCTTGGCCAGGGAAGCCAACACACACAAATACGTAAATGTATAATAATGTTAATTAAATCTATATATATACATATATATATATATATGTATATGTATATATGTATGTGTATACATAGACATTGTGTGTGTTTGTTAGTAACGAATGATCTCTGGAGCTTAAGAGCTTTGAAGCTGAAATTTTTAACAGAGATTTTGGGTCAATACCCGGTAAGGTTTTGTTTTATTTTTGACCCAGCAACAAAAAAATTAAATTAGGTTAAGACAATGTTTGGTAGGCTCAGCTAGTAGTTAATAAAATACAACGACTACATTACATTAAATTCATTTTGTTTCAACTTGAAATAAGTTTGATTTAACATGTTTCTGCTCATTGCTTCAGTATCGACTATACGTTGTTTCAACTTTAAAAAACTTTAAATCAACATGTTGCCTTCATTTTGATTTAACAACACTGCAATGTTAAATCAACATGAAATAAAATTATTCTGGTTTTTTTGCGATACTGATGCCATGGGCTATTTTGTTCAGTGTTATGTGTTTAATGATGACTTATTTTATCTTTTACTCAACGCTTCGTCGATAGTGTTTGTCGACTTTATCAGGAGTACGGTTATATTAAATTGATTTACATCACAGCGTCATTAAAAATGTTTATCATGTATAATAAAATTGTTTAAAAATTAATTAATTAATTTTAAAAGCCACTGTAAATCATGTTGAATTAACATGAAACACATAACAAGTAATATCATTGAGGAAAAATTTTAAATTAACTTTGTTTAAGTAGATCTAAGTTTTTCTTTTTAACAACATATTTTTTTTAAATATAAGAGTCTTACTTATTATGTATATTAATAGCAAAAAAAAAAAAAAGAGGCATACCCCTAATATACAGATATAGTATAATTAGGTGTATGTATATTGGCAGTAGTAAATAAAATTTAATAGTTTTTTTCTCCTGCATCAAAACACTATACAATGTTGCCTTAAACCATGTTACATTGCAATTCGGCTTTCAATTTAATTTTTTGCCGCCTATGAATATCTAAACTATAATATTTCTAATAAAGTGTACAATCTAATATTGTAGGTTTTTATGTTGTTAGTACTCGTATATGAATGTTAAGTGTGCAGTTTTTGCATACAGAAGTTTCACTGGTTAAAACTTATGCCATATTACTTTTAGAAATTGCTCCAGGTATTTTGAAATAAATTCAAACATACACAACTACCGCAAATACACTGAGGGCAGAAAGTTTTCAGTGGATGCGATAATAGTTGAGAATAAAGATAACGTAGTAATATTACTTTATACAATATTTATACTCATCTTCAGTCTTCCCCAATTTCAATGTGATATATTTTACTTTTACTCGTAATGCCATGAATAACTTAAAAGTAGATGAACAAGGGTGCTGGATAAATTCATGGTGACACATAAAATTAGTTACACCCCCATACCACTACAATTAAACTTCTCTTGTCTTAATTCTTAAAAAATCCATTCACAGGAAATACTAAAATAAAACCTGAGTATTATTTTTAATCCTTCAGTAGGACATTTTCATAACATTTGTCTAAACTATACTCCATTTATAATATCAGCTATTCGAACATTTTTCTCTCCCACTGTTTTCAATTCACACATTTTCCTATAAATGCTTTCACCGAAAAAAAAAATCCATAAATTTTCTATAATAATTGCACACTCAACACACTATCCCAAACATAATTTTAAGGCATTTTTATTGGTTTATGGTTGTGGCTTTCAGAAAATGTGTGAAAATAGAATTATTACCATTTTGTCAGGTATTTTCTTTAGAATGTAGTTACAAATTCAAAAAGTTAAACAAAACAAATGTGTGAAAAGTAAAGGTTGAAATTAAAACAAAAATAGGAATATTTTAAAAATAAAAAAAATTGTTACCTATATAGTAATTAAAACTGAATGTAATAGTCATTATACAAACCAAAAAACATGGCTATAAAATTTTTAAGGTAGGTCATCATAAAACAAAAATATTTAATAAATATTAAGGTGTAACGCCTCCGAAACGTAATATGAACTAAAGGTTTTACCTTTTAAAAATGTTTTTTTTTGTGGACTCAAAGATTTGCAAATGAATAAAAGAACCCAGTTTACTAAACTTAGGGTTAAGAATGACACTTTATTTACTAATTAAACTTATTTTAATAAAATCAAAAGCTTAAATACTCACACATAGATTACTTAAATATATCACAACTCATTACCATTTTCCCCGCTTTTGTATACCCAGGTCTCATATAACTGACTGCACTGGTTTTGTAGCAAAACTCCCTCTCGGCTGTTTCGTCACACACAAGACTTACTCTGAGGACGCTCACTGTTTATTCAATACTAGAGACCCACTGTCTTTACTTATTTACTTCTATTCGTTATTATCGACCGCCCGATTTTTCTTTACTTTCAACGATGTTGACTTCACTATTATTTGATTCAAACTGACTGACTCTCACACAGGGTAATTTAATTTATTTATTTACTTATTTCCATTTCCTATACAACAAGATAAGATCTTATATTTAATATATAGGAATATTTCATCCTTACAAAAAGATATGAAGGCTCATAAAAATATATCAAGGGTACCTGGTTTTATACTACAGGGAGCGGTTCTAGTATGTTCGTCATGTGCTTGTAGATGGCGTAATGAAATATGTGCACTTAGTAAAGGCAAATGGAAGAAACTTTTTGCTGCATAAATATGTTGCTGCTATGCGCACGTTAGGCCGGGCTTACAGCTACGGAACATGTGCCTAAAAAAGCGTAACCACTAATTACTAATGAAAACCGATTTGATTCAGACATATATTTATTGCTTTAAACAGTTTCCAATCACGATGGATTCTATAAAATTTTCTATTAGTTATGTATGAAACTGTTCAACTTAATAAATACGTATCTGAAGCAAACAATTTTTCATTAAGTAATTAGTGGTTAAGCTTTTTGGGCACATGTCACCCATGAAATGCCAGATGTAAATTCAGCCTTACAATCTGTGTTGTCGTTTACTATTGATAGCCAAGCCATCAAACAGTCTTCAAACATAATCTGGAAAATTTATGTTTCTAGGCATTTGTAAGTAATTCGATTGGCCGTTATTTTGAATTTCAGAGTTACTGTGTATCGACCTTTATGTTGGTAATACTGTGCGTTGTTGCTAATACAGAGTTGTTACCGTGTGAGTTTGCACTTTAATTTGTACTTGTGTACGTTTAGGTCTTTGGCTAAATAATTCTAGATAGTTCTTTTTGTTTATACAAAACCATTTACATTAGCTCTGTTCGAATATTTTTGCGTAACAATATATAAATATATTTTAAAATTCCGTAGAATATCAGTATATTTGTGTACTTGTATAAATTGATTACAAAATATGCGTTAATTTTGTGACTTAGAAATAGGCGATGCCAATTTACCGCGTTTTAGCTATGCTAAACTCACTTTTTTAGGGTTTCGTACAACAAAGGTGAAAGGAAACCCTATTGTTTTCGCTACGCTGTCCGTCTGTCCGTCCGTCCGTCTGTCACAGATTATTTTCTCGAGGACCGTAAGATCTACGGGCCTGAAATTTGGACACAGTGTGTAGACCTTTGGCCGCTACAGCACCAAATACATGAGATTTGGAAATTAAAGGGTGTTCCAAAACGAGCAACAAAAATGTTAAAATCCCATGTTATATATATACAATTGTATTGCAATTTGTAAGGTTAGTGTATTTTTATACAGACTGCAACAATTAACACTACCATCAGTTAATGTAATTTGACTATGTAATTTTGACAACTTCTTGAAATTTTCAAAAACGCTAAAACAAAAAAATCGCAAAATTATAAAATCGCCAAACCGAAAAAAAATCGCCAAAAAAAATCGCCAAAATGAAAAAAGCACCAAATTAAAAAAAAATCTAAAACGAAAATAATCGGCAAAAACGCCAAAATGAAAAAATCTCCAAAATGAAAAAAATCGCCTAAATAAAAAAAATCACCAAAATGAAAAAAAATCGCCAAAAATGAAAAAATCGTCAAAATGAAAAAAAAATCTCCAAAATTAAAAAAATCGCCAAAATGAGAAAAAAGCGAAAAATAAACAAAGAAAAATTATTTCAGCTGAAAAAACGTCAAAAACTTAAAAAAAAACGCTTTATTAAAAAAATGCTCAAAGCCCAACGTACGAACCCTCCGTGCGCGAGTCAAAGTCGCACTTTACTGAATTTATTTCGTCTTAGCGCATTTAATCAGAAACGTGCTAATTAAGCGCGTCAATAAAGTCAATAATATCATTTCTGTTCAATATTTTTTTTTTAATTTTTTTTATAAACTTAACAATTTTATAGTATCAAAAACTCTGATACAATTTTTATACCCTTTACCAAAAAAATGGTAAAAGGGTATATATAGGTTTGTCATTCCGTTTGTAATTTCTATAATATCAATAAGCGATCCATAAAATATATATATTCTGGATCCTTATGCATAGGGAAGACGAATAAGCGATGTCCGTCTGTCCGTCTGTCCGTCTGTCCGTCTGTCCGTCTGTCCGTCTGTCCGTCTGTCCGTCTGTCCGTCTGTCCGTCTGTCCGTCTGTCTGTACGTGAAATCGGTTTTCCGAAGCTCCCAGAAGAGCTAGAGACTTCGTTCTTGGACTGGTGTGTCAGAAATTTTCCAAAATAGATTGGTATTGAAATTCAGCAAAATCGGGCAGACGATTGCAGAGCTGGAAAACTTAAACTTCATTTTGCCATATAAAAGTAACTCCCGAAAACAAATTTTTATTTTTTTTAATAAATGTACATATTTTACACTTCAGTACGACTAAACTTGGAATTTTAAATTAAAAAAATACAAAAAAATTAAAAAGACGTTTCCAGGGTTGGAAAACTTTAACTTTTTGTGTTATGTAAAATTAACTATGTCTAAAACTATATTAGTATTTTCTCGAGAACCGTAAGAGCTACAGACCTGAAATTTGGACACAGTATGTAGACCTTTGGCCGCTACAACAACAAATACATGAGAATTGGAAATTAAAGGGTGTTCCAAAACGAGCAACGAAAAATGTTAAAATCCCATGTAATATACATACAATTGTATGTATGTATGTATATACACTTGAAATGTGTAAGGTTAGTGTATTTTTATTCAGACTACAAAAATTAACACTAAAATTTAAAAAAATTTAAATTAAAGGGTGTTCCATCAGTTAATGCAATTTTGACTATGTAATTTTGACTATTTGCTGTATCTTGGAAACCGTAAGAGCAAAACTCTTGAAATTTTCAAAAACGGTAAAACTGAAAAAATAAAAAATTATAAAATCGCCAAACCGAAAAAAATCGCCAAAAACAAGAAAAAATCGCCAAAACGAAAAAAAGCACCAAATTAAAAAAAAATTCTAAGACTAAAATAAATCGCAAAAACAAACGGAAAAATTTGCTAAAATGAAAACAAAAATCGCCAAAATGAAAGAAAATCGCCAAAATGAAAATCGCCATAATGAAAAAAATCACCAAAACGAAAAAAACCCTAAAAAACAGAAAAAATCGCCAAAATGAAAAAAAAATCGCCAAAATGAAAAAAATCGCCAAAACGAAAAAACCCCAAAAAACAAAAAATCGCCAAAATGAAAAAAAGCCAAAAACAGAAAAAAAATCGCCAAAACGAAAAAAAGCACCAAATTAAAAAAAAATTTTAAAACTAAAATAAATCGCAAAAAACGGAAAAATTGCTTAAATGAAAAAAAATCGCCAAAACGAAAAAAACCTAAAAAACAGAAAAAAATCGCCAAAATGAAAAAAAATCGCCAAAATGAACAAATCACCAAAACGAAAAAAAACCCTAAAAAACAGAAAAAAATCGTCAAAATGAAAAAAAAATCGCCAAAACGAAAAAACCCCTTAAAAACAGAAAAAAATTGCCAAAATGAAAAAAATCGCCAAAAAAAAGAAAAAACCTAAATAACAGAAAAAAAATCGCCAAAACGAAAAAAAGCACCAAATTAAAAAAAAATTTCTAAGACTAAAATAAATCGCAAAAAAACGGAAAAATTGCTAAAATGAAAACAAAAATCGCCAAAATGAAAGAAAATCGCCAAAATGAAAAAAAAAATCGCCAAAATGAAAAAAATCACCAAAACGAAAAAAAAACCTAAAAAACAGAAAAAAATCGCCAAAATGATAAAAAAATCGCCAAAATGAAAAAAAATCACCAAAACGAAAAAAACCCCAAAAAACAGAAAAAAATCGCCAAAATGAAAAAAAGCACTAAATTAAAAGAAAATTTCTAAGACTAAAATAAATCGCAAAAAAACGAAAAAATTGCTAAAATGAAAAAAATCGCCAAAATGAAAAATATCGCCAAAACGAAAAAAAACCTAAAAAACAGAAAAAAATCGCCAAAATGAAAAAAAATCGCCAAAAAAAGAAAAAAAATCGCCAAAACGAAAAAAAAAATTAAAAACAGAAAAAAATCGCCAAAATGAAAAAAAATCGCCAAAATGAAAAAAAATCGCCAAAATGAAAAAAATCACCAAAACGAAAAAAAAACAAAAAAATCGCCAAAAAAATCGCGAAAAAACCCAAAAAACAGAAAAAATCGTCAAAATGAGAAAAATCTCCAAAATGAAGAAAAGCCCAACAACAGAAAAAAATCGCCAAAATGAAAAAACCTCCAAAAACAGACAAAATCGCCAAAACGAGAAAAAAGCGACAAAACTGAAAAAATCGTTTTAACTGAAAAAAAACTTCAAAAAAGCAAAAAACCTTCCTTTCGTGCGCGATTCAAAGTCGCACTTAACTGATTTTTTTTAATATTAAAGGAATTAAATGAAACTAAGTTTTTACTTATTTCGTTCTTGCTTTTTTCACTTAACATATTTTATGCATTTTTTAAAGAACTAGATTGGTATCAATAATCAGAAAAATCCAAAATTATGACTCCAGGGTTGGAAAACCTGAAAGAAAAGTTTGGTGTATGAAATTTTAAAAATGAAAATTATAGCTCCAAAGATGGAAACTTTAAAAAATTATAAATTTTTTCACAAAACAAATATGTATGTACGTGTCTGTATACTATATATATGTACGTACGTTGGTAAAGGGTATATAAGATTCGGCACAGCCGAATATAGCACTCTTACTTGTTTAAATTGTTAAATGTTTCAGGTGTTGACTGTGCTTAGAATTATTTTATTTATTTTATTTATTAAATTTTAATATACAATTACAAATTATATCATAACTTAATTTAAACGAGAATAGTAACAAAGACCTTCACTCGTTGTAGTGAAACAGACCAGCCTACCGAGTCACCCAATGTGCTTAGAATTAAAAACGCATTTTAATATTTGTTAATGGCAAATATTTTGAAATTTCACAATTAAAAATATGCAATAAATAGTATAATGACCCCAAAATTTTACATAACTTATTAAGCATGTATTCTAGCTAATGTTCCAAAAGCATTTGAATCGAAAAACTATTCGACAATTTATATGTTGTTACAAGGATTTCGATTAGGCCCCTTTCAGATTAGGCAACTTTAATTGCGCAAGTATAATTTTCATTTTTATTTATTTTCTTTTGAACTTGCTTTTATATTCACATTCAGCAACTTTGTTGAGCAAGTTTAATTTTCTTATGCTCGAATTTTCTTAATTTGTTGACCATTTGTTTCATTTCTGTATTCATTGTAATTATGAAAGTGATTTGAAATTGGGTGTATACAATGGAAGTTGAAGAAAAAAATAATTTCGTTAAAGATATACTTGAATATGCATAATTGCCAAGTACAAGTACAGAATTGCCAAGTACAAGTAAGTCTATGCTCAAATCTCGGCAACTCTTTCCCCTTTAAAACGACCTTTCCTCTCACACCCACAAACACAAGACTTGCGCAAGTAAAGTTGAATAATCTGAAAGGGCCTTACTTGGAAGGCGATTTTGCTTCTTAAATGATTTTAGTTATTTAAGATATATTGCAAAATCTGAAAAGGCGTTACTAAAAAAAAAATTAATTATATTTGCTAATACATACATGGTTTTTTTCTTTGATTTAATTTAGTGCGTGGGAAAATGGCGTGTTTTGGTTATAAATAGTTGACAATGCTGTAACTTAGCGCGTTCTAGCGCGTTTTGGGAAGGGGTTATAAATAGTTGGCATCGCTGCAAACAGCTGAATTTTTATACAATTAACAAACACAAACAAACATTCGGTGTAGTGATGAGCATTAGAGCTATATTTTAATAAGAGTTCGAATTGCGATTTTTTTTTTAAGAAAAATCAAACACAAACCCAATCTTTGTAGCTGAATGCTATTGTACGAGTATCTAGTATTTTTATAAAAGAACGAAGTTAGCTTAGCACTAACTCTCCTTTTAATTTGTTTGTTTTTCATCAAAGTACTTTTATTATTACAATAGGAATGAGCTTCCATTTACTATTTATACTTTTTACTGCTTATGGCCTTTTTTCTCCAATTAATTAATTTTCTTAAATGAAAAAAAAAATATACAGAGTTTCTATGCGATAGACTTTGGTCAAATTATATAATCGAATTAAATTGCTTTTTTCATTCAACTAATCCCAACTTAATTGCATCTTTTCTTGGCTAGTTTTCATGCGAAAGAAAAAAAGTTAAAAATAAAAATACGAATATAACAAATCGCTATCCCCAAAGACTATATATAACAACACTCACTCAATAATAAGTGTACTCTAATACGGTAAGAATATATAGAATTACACCGCCATTTATCAATCCCAAGCGAATTTATACTCAATTTTTATGTGTTCGATTTGTGTTTGTTATTTTGTAAAAATAAGTTTCAAATCGTTATTGTTCGTGGTTCAGCATATCCCAGCAAACAGTTTTATTTATGGAAAACCGATCCCATAATATTTTAATTACAAAGACAGAAATGCAGGCTCTCCTTTTCTTAATGAACTTTAAAAAACAAGGAGGTTATAAATTCGTCGGAATTTTTTTTAATATATCGAATCATAAGCTCCAATAAAAGCTGGTTATCTGGTTCTTTTTACGAAAACCGATTATTTACGATTGCAAATGGTCGGTTTTGGTGAAAAAATTAAGTCCGATATTATGTTGCTTAAGATTTCTTGGCGCTTGTGGCACGATATGTTTGTTAATTCATAGATGTGTAATTTTTATACCGGTTTTTAAAAATTATACTTTTCTAGGGCGGAGTATAGCTTCCACTGGTCCTATTGCAAAACAAAATTGCCTGGATCACAACCGCTAAATCTTTTCCCTTGATTTTATGTACTTTTACTTATCTGATTGCTATGAAACTTAGCCCAGACCTTGAACTCTTATAATGGCACAATCTCTGATTTTGAAAATATGGGCGGAGCGAGCCACACCCATAAAAATTTTATATTATAATTCACTTGCTTCTAATACACCGATTCTTATCAAACTTAACAAGAACAGGGCGGGTCATGCCCTAAAAAATTCAATATTAACTTATATGTAGTTTTATTATTCCGATACCCACGAAACTTGGCAAAGAGTTTAGAACCCTAGAACGGCATAATCGGGTTTTTGGAAAAGTGGGCGGACCATGCCCATTAAATTTTAATATTATATTTCACGTGCTTCTGCTTGACTGAAACTTACTAAGCTGAACATGTACCTTGAGCCTTGAAAGTGGGACAGTTTTGCATTTCAAAATGTGGGCCGGGATACGCCCATTAAGTTTAATTATTACCATTTATATAAAGAAATAAAAAGAAATATATTTTTGGTTTATCGCTGGCAATGGTAATGCAAATAAATTTCTTGTAGAGTTCGTCACATATTGATGATAAACAAACTTTTTTTTTATTAATAAAGGCGAATTATTCGCGTTCGGGCCAATTTTTTTGCTCTCACTCATTGTTAATTGTTAGCATATTTTAAAATAAAAACTTAAAAAAAACTCAGCTGGATATCTTAAAAAAAATGTTTATTGCTTTCGGAATTCTAACATTTCTTTGCTGGGATGTTACATTTTTATCTTTAATATCCTTTTAGAACGCCACAAGCTACATGACAAAGTGAAAGAGGATAAAATACACACACACACACATAACCACAAGAAAATCCTCATCTTTACGGCTTTACAAAAGAATGAATGAACGAACGAACCAATGAATGTGAGTGGGCATTGTAAAGCTCATAGAACGATAAAGAACAAATTGAACGTTAAACAGGTCAAAAGTGAAAATACTAACCAATGTTATCTCAAATTGATGATACAGCCACAGCTCATACTACAGCCACAAACATTTGCTGATAAACAGACAATTGCTCCTCACTGGCCGATTGTAATTTAGGATAATAGTTGGATTTTCGCCTTTTCTTCTACGATATCTTTTCGTTTAGTGCCTTGTGGCACGAAAACTGATGTCCATTAATCCTTCATGCAAGAGAAGGAAACATAAAAAAACAATAACAAGTTTAATTTTTATCGAAGAAAATTCGTTGATTTTGGTTTCAGTTTGCGTTTTTGTGTTATCTACAACTATATTAAAAGGCCCTCGGAGGGCCTTAATTAAAAAGCAATAATAGAAAAAACAGAAAAAAAGTAATGTACGAATGTATAATTAATTCAAGGTAAATTCAGTCAAGGCAGAACATAAATTTAAATAATTTACCATCAGGCATTTCTTTTAATATACAAATGTTTTTGCTTAATCAGTTCTAAAATTCTATAGATTTTTAGTTTAAGAAGAAATTTTTTAAATAGGCTTAAGTTCAATGGCGCATATTCATAGTCAAAACAAAGCATACTTTAAACAATTAAAAACAGTATTACCACACAAAACACTGATATTACCTTTAAAGTATACTTTGTTTTGACTTTTTTCGTCAATATTTTTCAAAAAATGGTTTTATTATTTAGTATGATTTTAGGTAGAATTAATGAAAATTTACACTAGACTAACGGCCTGCCCCACGATGTCACCAGAAATCGTTCAATCGACAACTTGTAGTGCAAACAGCAACAAATTTTCTAATGTTATTGTTGTTTGCAATACAAGCTGTCGATCGAACGTGACATCGTGGTACCGGCCGTTAATAGAGGAATGCTGTAGTTTCTGTGCCATCACATACTTAATAATTCTGTGGCAATAAGGAAAAAGTGTTTAAGTCATATTTTACTGTTTTGCAGTAGAGCACTTTTAAGCTTGCAACTCGATTTTCAGAATTTTTTTTCTTTCATAGTTAAATTGGCAAATGCGGTATATGTTAATTTTACTTTTTAGGTTAGGTTAGGTTAGGTTAACAGACTGCTGCTGAAGAAATGGAAATCTAGGGGCCCAGCTCACTGGTGTCCAATACGATGATCATTTTGTGCTAACTGTAAGTTGAAAGTAGTAGGATAGGAAATATAGGGAGGATATAGATGGAAAGTTTCTTTAGAATAAGAGAGAATAAAAGAGAAGAAAAGTGGTTCAGGAGAGGGTCCAATACATACATATGCTATAGAGGAAGAAGGTTAACGACCATACCAGCCGCTGATCTAATGTATAGACTTAGGTTTCTGAGTCCTATTACCGATAACTCGGACAGGCTATTGAAGGATATTCTACCAAGGAAAGGCAGACGGTGGTCCTCCAAAGCGGGCAGAAGCAGAGAAGATGCAAAATGGTTTCCCCCTCTTCTTCATTGCAGCTGTAGCAGTAATCATTATACGGGGGACACATACGTTTAGCGTGGGTTCCAAAAGTGCAGTGGTCGGTTAGTGTGTCCAAGAGATTCCTCAGGTGCTTCCTGGTGAAGCTAATGAGGTTTTTGGCTCTGTTGATATTTAGGCGAGGCCAAAGGGTTCTCGATATAAGGCAGGTAGGCTCATTGTGCCATCTGTACTACGGTGAATTGAGAAAGGCAATATCGAAGCGTCTCCAGCAGGACGAAATAGGGAACCCACAGAGATTGTCAAGATCTACTACCCCAAGTAAGGTTCCCCTCTTTGCAAGATCAGCCGCAACTAGATTGCCTGAATTAGTCCCGTATTTACGCACCCAAAATAGTATGATGGATGAGTGCTGCGCAAGTTTATCCAGGACTGTGCGACATTCTTGGACAAGGAATGATGTGGAGTACACACCTGCGAGGGACTTGATCGCGGATTTGCTGTCCGTTAATATCTGCATATTACTATTATGTATGCGATAAAAACTTAGCCAGTGAGTTATGTTTTTAATGGTGGATATCTCTGCTACATTCGTCTGGGAGTCTAAAGGACATTTCAATTCCGAATTCTGGAGCCATCCGTGAAAACCTGCACGGCTCTTTTTATAACGGAGATCCCTTCTGTCAAATAAATATTAAATTTCCTATTGAAGTAGGGTTTGGGAGTGCAGTAGTCAAATTGTTCGCAGTATTTAGAATACTAGCATGACCTTATGATCTGTAGCTCCATACACCTATTGCGTTTAGTCTAACGGCATTATGTAGGACCAGTTTTCTACCCGTTAAGTCCACTAGAAGCCAACACAGCGAAGAGTACCTTTGTCGGCGTGGATCTAAGCGCACCTGTTATCATAAGTGCTATTTTGTGGAGACTATCTTCTATACGGGACTGATTGTCCGCTGATTCTAGTGCTCTCCACCAGACCGATATTCCGTAAAATAGGATAGGTTTTGTGACCATTTTTAGTATCCAAACGACTAATTTGGGGTTAATTCCCCAAGTAGTTAGGTTAGGTTTATCTGGTTGGTCCGTAGACCTCGCATAGACCGGGATTGATCCTTAGCAATACCAGTAGATGAAAAGAGAACCTGTAAGTATGGCAGCCTAGTTCGTGGTGCTTGTATCGAATGACTCCCACACAGATTTATTAAATTTCAGCAATCTACACATTTCTACTCTCGGTACAAGTTCAAGACTACGAGAAGTGTGAGCACCAAGATAGTTATATCTAGTACTGCTTAGAGCCGGGCAGTGACACAGTAGATGTTCAATTGTTTCAATTGAACAATCAATCCCTTACATTTCCTGCAGATACCGTGAAGTACTCGCCCTATTTTGACAGCATACGAAGCCATCCAGCAGTGCCCAGTTAATATCCCCACTAGAAGTTTGCAGTTGCTTCTAGTTAGTGATAAAAGGAACTTAGTCAATTTGGGATCATAGGAGCTCCACATAATTTTAGAAGTTTTGCAAGTTTTCGTCGCACGCCAACATTTCTCCGCTTCCTCCCTCATATTAGAGTCTATGATCTCTTTAAGATGTTCAATCGGTTTTCGGACATATACCGTTGCCTCAGCCGGTAATATAATTTCTCTTTTGACCAGTGTATCGGCCATTTCATTTCCCTTAATTTCCATGTGTCCCCGAACCCAGAATATATGTGCTTGTCTACCAGCACGTAACATATTTAGGGCCTTCCCACACATGAGCACAACCAAGGAGTAATTGCAGTCAGCTGAAATTGCTTTAATAAATGAATGACTGTCTATATACAGATTTACATGCGCATTCATGGTTAGAGGGGTGAAGGCAATTTTGAATGCATAGATTTCCGCCTGGAAGATGCTACAGTGATCAGGGAGTTTATAAGATTTCTCTATACCGAGCTCCTGACAGTAAACCGCAGCTTCCACCCCTCCATCCATCCTTGAACCATCAGTAAAAAAGTTCAAACCAGAACAACTACGATTAAGACTTTCCAGATAGCCTTCTTCACTTATAGTGATCTGTGGTTTGGCCTGTTGTCCTGAGTCGGATAACGGATTTACATGCCGCGTTAACTGCAGTTAGTTTTATAGGTTTAAGGTCCAAGTGGGTGATTGAAGTGGGGGACTTTGTAAAGAGTACTAGTTCCGTTTTGGTCTGGTTGACCAATTTTTTACTTTTTAGAAAACCATCATTCTACACATTATAAAAACAAACTAAACTTGAAATATACCAAAGCATTAGTTTAATTAAGCTATTTATTATTCCCCATTAAATTATAAATTGGAAAAAGATAAGTTGCCAGTGATTGCGCAATAACTTCCTGAAAAGTCACCCAAAAGATTTTTCCCAGGGGTACTTTCAAATATGGAAATTAAAACTAGCTAATCTCCAGTTTAGCACTTTTTCCTTTCTGCCCCAGAATTATGTACTAGATTCTACATAACATTAACTTTCATTAATAACTTCTACTATTTTTTTTATTTCAAATGCATCCAGAGAAAATTTAACACTGATTACATTCGTTGTCAAAAGTAAATCAACAACATTTGTGTTAAAATGTGCACACAGTTGCCAATTTTATATTGAAGTATTGACAGTGAATGTGCATAAGTTGACAACCAGCGTCAAACCAAAACTTGATGAACTGACAATTTTTGTTAAAATAACTAATAATGTATTTTTTCCCTCAGTGTAGGGCCTAATTTTTGAAGCATTTTCGTTTTCTTCAAAGACATTTGCACATTATTTGTAAAGTGCTTCCTTACTGATAAAAAAAATATGTACATATGTTTCAGTTTAACATATCGAGCCTTATTTTTGATTTTATGATAAGCGACATATAGTAAAAATTTCACTTTTTTATTGAAATTAAAATTTTATAGCCCTACCCGTTGGTTAGTATATTATGAAAATGGAAAAATTGTTGATAACTTATGTAAAACGCATTTGAATATTATAAAAAAAATACTTCTCCTGCAAACTTTAATTTTTGTCGCTTAGGATAAAATGGAAAATAGGGCTCGATTTTATAAGAGAGAGAATTATTACAACGATAAATCCTTCTACATAAAATCGCACATATGGGAATATAAAAGCATACATTTATATTTTCTAAGGATACACAATCAAATATTGGACACAAAGAAGTGATAAGTGGGCTTAATGGAAGGTAAAATTTGTTGTTTTATATTGCTCTATTCTTTTTTTTTTTTTTTTTTGCTTAACCACAATGTTAACAAGTTTGATTGTTGTTTGAAGCATCCTATTTGCACAGTGCTGCAAATGGTATAAAAACAAAGTCTTTAAAAGATAAGTATTTATGTCTGTGTGCGAAAGGTATGCCTGATGTTAGTGGATCGAACCATTTTACAGTGGAATACTTTATATAAAAAAATTATCAAAAATAGAATTTTGAAACTCTTTTTTATCGAGTGTGCTCCAAGGGTTTGCGTAACGATAGTACACATTTTCTTATTGATCATGTGTCGTCCCGCCTACAAATTAATAAACTAAACAGATTTTTCATTTATTTATCGGGTGCATCCGGAAACGAGTATGATTTAAACATACAGTGCACTAGAGTTGTTTCGAACAGCTTTTTTTGAACTAGTTTTGAATGAATAAATTAGGTCAAACGGGAAGCACAGGACACTGCGACCAAAAAAGAGATATATTGTATTCCGTGCCAGGTGCTAGAGCACCTCAGCTAGACCTACTCCCCTGATGAATCTCAAGATTTCCAGTGGTTCCAGAGTTGGCAGTTCCCAATCCTGCAATTAGTGCTTGCCCAATTGGCTATATCATCTGTGACATTACGCTTCACAGTCCTTCAGAATGTGCTCTGGAGTTTCATCTTCTTCAGACTCTGCACAGGCTGTTACTTTCAATGCCAAGTCTGTTGCGGTGTTTTCTCAATCTACAATGGCCTGTGAGGTAGCCTGTGAGGTAGCCTGTGAGCATTCTAAGATTGTTTTTACTCAGTGACATGAAAGCTATGAAACGATTTTGGTTATACGTTTCAATCATTAGCTTTGCATGCCTCAATCCTGGGAGATTAAATCAGAGGTGTTACCTATTACTCTTGATCTCCATCGATATATCTTCCCGAATTTTGTCCAATCCGAGTCCACAAAGCGGTTCTGGTCTGACCATGGATGTACTAGCCCCCATTCTGAACTAGTTTATTCGCATTCGAATTAAAAGTTGTTTCAAACCCATTTCATTTACTTTGACGTTTTTGACCGGACTTGTATCCAACAGCTCGTTTTAACTAAAATGAGCTATTGAACATAACTCTACAGTGTACTCGAAACAACGTGCGGTGCTCACGTTCTATGGTTACTACTTAATGTGAACAAATTATTTTTTAATCGATTATTCTGAAAGATGAACAACGTTGGAAAGCTCTATAATTTTAACAAGAAAAATTAATGCGCTTAAGCGAAAAGAAAAAGTTAAAGCTTTTAAATACTTTGCTCGTTAGTTCCGGGGATCCCATTTTATAAATACATGTACGTATGTATGTATGTATATGTATTTGTTTAATTACTTGTATTTGTACCCTAAAAGATGAACACAGTTAGAAAAAAAGCTCAAGAAGTCTAATTTGCGCTGGTCTCTCTGCAAAAGGGCCATTGCGTCAAGGTGGGAACTTAGCCATATTGCGATACACTGGCTCTATAGCGGAGTGTGATCAGATCAGTTCTTATATTCACATGGGTAGTATAGTGGAGATCACTGGGTAGAAAGTGGAACACTAGAATTTTTGGGGGAGGTTCAGGTATAAGTACCGCTATGAGAACTACATTCACCAAGGTATGTCCAACCTATAGATATTCGTATAAGAAGCAGTGATGAGGGGAAAAAGTAAATGCTATTTGTATCTACTTTATCAATTCAGCAATTGTTTCACAACAACAATCCACATTTAAAATTTTATAAAAAAAAAATCAGGAAACTAATCGTCGCTTGCAATAACGATCTGACTCGATGACGTTCCTTCAGTTTGATATTATGGCATTTGCTATCGAAAAATGTAGTAATATAGTTCGATATCGAATGCCATAATTTCAAACTGAAAAAACGTAATCGAATGAGCTGGTTACCCAGCTAGCCTTTTCATTCGCATAAGAGTCTATTGTTAATCGTGTGCAGAGCTTTTTTCAATCGTAGACGAGCTTATATTTTAATCGTGGTAGATGATTCGCACGGAAGATACTGTTACCGAAGGCAATTGGAGCACAAGAGCCGCAGAAGGCGCTTTTATTAGTCGTTGATGCAATCATTCGAGATTTCTTCAACGTTGCTCTTATAGGAGCCGTTGGGAGAGTTGTAAAAGAATCATTGATAATGATTTGGGGAATCATGCAATACTCAGTATGCTTTTTATTTTTATGTATTTGGCGTGCACAAAAGGGTGCTGCAAGAACTTTGAATAGCAAAGATCTATGAAAAATTTAATTAATTAAAAGAATTAGATTATTTTAAAAGCTTCTTACGTACCTTCAATAATTTAATCAATATTTGATGTAAATCTTTAATTATTATAAAAAATAAGAACATACTTGACACAACCAACGAGATTCTTATTCAAAACTAAAATGAAAGCATCAGCGAAGAAATTAAGAAAAAAAATTGCAATCTATGAAAGTAAATATGAAAGTAAAAAAGACCAAACATATTTTAGATAAATGTATCGTCGATTAAACATTGCAAGATTTATAAGAGAGAGTTAAACAGAAATGCTACGTACAATATTACTCTCCAAATAATCAGCAGAAGATTCGTAAACACCATCGCCTATTAAACAGCTCTTGGCTAGCTGGGTATCGTAAACGATGATTAGACTCCCGAGTCATGGGATTAAGCAGGCAAAATCTTGTTAATAGAAACCCAACAATAATTTACATTTTAAATAAGAATAAGTTTTTTTATTTCTGTGAATAATATGCCTGAACTGAACATTAAATATTACGTATTTAATGTGCGTTAATTTAATTTTCATCTCTCTCTCTCTCTGTCTGACTACTCAGGCGTCCACAGTGCAGTGGTCATCTCTGTACATTTTTTTGGCAAATTGACAATCGCTTTTGTAAATAGTCTATTGAAATCAAAGTTTACCGTCAATATTAGATGCTATTATATTGTATTTTGTATTATTCCTTTGCACCATTTTAAGTATTTATCACCGAAGCTAGTTTAATATTTGTGCTTTACGTTGTTAAGTAAATATTATTCTTTGCATCTTTTATTCATTTGGATGTGTGGACGGCAGAGGAAGAAGTGTTGATGTATGAGATCATTTACAGAAAATCAACAGTTCTGACAGCAAATGAAAAAGTGTGAGTAGTATAATACCCCTGCAGTCAGACTGGGGCCAAATGTCTCTATGTCAACACTAAATTTCTAGTAGTAGGTACATTGTCTACAATTTCTTTTCTATTCGTCAGTATAAAAGAAAGAGAGACAACAAATGTGGTCTATTTCTGGTGGCTTTTGCAACAACTTGTCAATATTCATATAATTGTATGTACGTAAGGTATAGAAATGTACCACTAAATGTCTGGTTGGTATGTCTCCATGTTCCCATAAGAACTATGTCGTCACTACCTACTCAATTGTTTAGTGTTACTAGTAGATTTTCAATGACAAGCATATGCTTAATGTCCATAGCAGAAAGTATTGTAAGGGGATTAAATAGAGAGTAGTACTGGTGACAAAGTCAAAAGCGACTCAGTACATTTTCACCATCGACATTTCCTTCAGGGACAATAGTACGAGTATACACTGCCACATATAAGAAAAAAATCTATTTTAACAGATAAGAGATAAAATCGTTCTATATGGTAACATGTTAAGACTAATTAGAAATTAGTAATCCTTAAAAGGAAACAACTAAGAACAATAAGAATTACTGCCTAATCAACAAGGATAATGCAAAGAGCTGCTAATGACATGAAATGGCCAAAAGATTTGGAAGATAGCAGGTACCTATTGAAAAAAAATATATTCTCTGTATGCTTTTGTATTTCTTAAAATAAAATAAAAGTGTATATTTAGTGAATTTTATTGGAAAGTATAAGATTCATAAGTTATTCCTGTGGATACGTTGTAGTCGATGTAACTCGAGCGTATTACCAACGGCAACGTGTCTCCCCGGTGACTCCTATCAAGAGCAACGCCTTCACGTGCCGCTGGTAAAATTGCCGCCGCACAGTGGGGCCTTTTGACTTTTTTCGTTGCAAAAATCATAACTTTTGAACTGATAAAGATATTTAAAAATTTTAAAAAGCATTTGGAAGGAAACTCCTTTAGCTTTAATATACATGATTTGGACGGTCATAGGTTAGGCGCTGCACTGTGCACAGTGTCTGCTTTCGACTGTTTTTATTACAAACATCATAACTTTTAAGGTAAGAATAAATAAATAAAATAAAATAAATTTTAATAAAAATGAGTATCATTATTGACCATAGCTTTGTGGAGGCACTACGCACAGTGGTTTTTATGTTGAAAATATCATAATTTTTGAAGTTACCAAGAAATTTGTAATGGGGAAAAACACTTAGGGCCGTATGCAAAAAAATATTTTACTTGAGCTTTAAAGTTCATAGTAGCTAACAAGCACTTTAAGGCTAACATTGCTTTGTTAAGAAATTGTATGCAAAAAACAACTTTAATTATTTTGTAATTTAATAATAAATACTGGTAACACCACCGTGTTCAACAACCACTTCACGGCTTATGATGTACAACATCGAATACAAATTAATTCGAGTATTCAAATAATTTTTTATTTTATTAAAAAAAATTTGTATTATCTTGAAGTAAAGCAACCTAATTTAAAAAACATGAGCTTCTGACATGGAAGGAAAACAGATAAACATGTTTATGAAGTAAAAGTAAAAATAATATGATGAACAAAGAAAAATTATGGCAATATATTTTATTCGAATGAAATGAGTATTTGAATATCCAGATTTTTTCCATTCGTTTTGACAGTATGTACCTCACTAAAACATTTTTGTATAATTGAATTTATTTTAATATTTTTTTATGGATTTTGCTATCTATTTCGAATCAGTTGGATAATTTGGTGATGTTTTCCATAACATGACAGAAATAATAAATTTAAGATAAGAGCTAACACTTCTAGCTTTAGTTTCAGATGTATCATGAATCAATTTGTGCTATATTAACAAAAATATTTGAAGAACAAAATACACATTTTGAAAATATCAACTTAAAGGACCCTTAACAAACGTAGGTGCCTACTTTAGAATTTTGATATAATAATTTTTTTAGAATACAACTTTACTTAACATTGCTTGGCAAAGCTTTGTTAACTTTTTTTGCATACGACCCTTAATTTTTAAATCTTTTAGGATCAAAATAAGTGCTCCCTTATTGTGATAGGCATTGGACACGATGACACCTTTGACCTTTCTTGTCGCAAAAATCATATATTTTGAAGTAATGATATTTTTAAAATTTCTCAAACATTTAAAATACAACTTTTTGTGCTTTAAATGACATTCTCATAGGGAAGTCTAGAAAAAAATGCTACTCTAATATAACATGTTATATTAATATAACTCATTTTATTTATATTACAGATAAAAATTATTGAAATATTTTTAATACTAATGTTAATTTATAATATTATTTTGTAGTATGATATATTATATGATAATGAGTTATTTTTATTAATTTTTTTAATAGTTAGTTTTCTTCAAAATAGTCACTAACATTTTGATCGATTTGTAATAGACTTAACATATCGGAGCTATAATTATATTCTTCCAAATCTTTTCGAGATCTTACATGTCTCCGCGATGAAATCAGTGGGTCTGAAGAGGCCGCCAACATATTAAAAAGATCCTCATTCTGTCTAATCCGTGATATTTTGCAAGTATTCGCATATCTAAAGTGCTTGTAATCTTTGTTTTTGCATTCCTGGGCTTCTTCTGATAACTCTCCAATTGGTAAGCAATGGTATTCAATTAAATTTTGGCCATGAGCCAAAATCTTATGGACCGTAGGAGTAAGTTTCTTCTCAGGGTACTTTTGAGCCAAAAGCTGGGCAGTTTTTGATGCATAATCCTGAAACTTTGGGCCATTTACCATTTCTCTAGAGTTTATAACATTTAGAATAACTGCCAACCTTTTTATAATATGGTTGTCGACACCAGTAATTTGGGCTGTTACCTCATCATTTTCAAAAAACGATCTGGACATGTTACCATCGTTAGTATTTCCATATCCCTGCTTTGGGCAGTCTATTTTTAGTCCAAGGTTCTTAAAAAATTCATTTTGTATAATATTTTTTCGAGCAGTTAGTTTTTCTTTTGGTGTTGCATTCTCATGAAAACTTTCTCCTTCTCTCGGAATTGTATACGCTAATTTTAAAATAAACTCCATGCACCTAATTCTGGCATGTAACGGAGAAATTCCATATTCATAGTTTTGTTCATCACTTGAATCATTAAAATTTTGAAAGTCCTTCTGTGACTTTTTGCAAATTGCACACTTCAAAGTTGAAGAAGTATCTGTTATTACATTTAAGACTTTGCCATCAATCATTGTAAGAGAAAATTCATAATTAATGACAACCTTTTTTCCATTCTTCACTTCAATAACAGAAGGCTTTAGTTCGGAAATTTGCTTTTTTATATCGTTTACTGTAGACTTGATTATTTCTGAAGACTCCTTTGCATATTTAAAAAATATCGGACGGCAAAAATGGACTGACGATGGGCGAGGATTTTTCCAATGCTTAGAGATTTCACTTCTAAGTCGTAAAGGAACTATAGAAGCCATAAACATATTTGCATCTGTAATAGTTATGTCAGTTGTCGATATTGTTTGTTTGTAAGCACTTTGACCAGATGATCCATCACATCCCCACTTGCTTATCTATGTAAGCCTATCTGGAAGTAATGCTCTTTCTTTTTCAGGAAAACTTTGAACTAACCGTTTAGATGTATGATCCATTAAGTCTTGCAGTTCAACTTCTGCTGAGGTAACTTTTTTATATCCAGGAAGAACATTCACATTATGATTCTTTAAAGAGCTTCGTAAAATATTATATTTCTCCTTTGACAATCCCAAGTCCATAAATAACGCTAAGGCTTCTTCTATGCTATACTTTGTGGGTAATGCATTCGGAGGAGTTGGAATACTTTCTTTAATCCTTCGTAGTCGATCTGGGCTGGCAAGCTCCACAGCTTTTGTAATATCAGACCTTGATTTATCTTTATCTTTTACGTACTTAAGACATAATGCTTCTGACAGATTCGATGTAGATATATCTTTTGTAGCATTTTGAAGTTTACGTTTTTTTGTGTACTCCGAACACTCGTTTATAGTTTTAGCAGGCCTTCCTTTTCTGCTGTCCAATGATGTATGCGGTTCTTCGATGTTTTTAAAAGTTGTTACTCCATTTAGCCAGTCTGAGTACTGTTCCATAAAGGTTTTTGTCGTACGGTTTGAGGCAGGCCATTTTCTACGAATATCCAAGAAAACGAAGTGAATTTTGTTTTTAACATCCTTTTCGTGGTATCCTGGTAAACCGTGCAATTTTTCCACAATAGCAAAATTAAATACATTTTCAGTATGTGATTTTCTAAATAACTCGAACAATTCCGAATTTTGAAATGTCATTATGAGTTCTGGTACTGATCACTACTTTTTCAAAGTAAAACCTTAAATGATTGCATTACACAATTGCAGATTAATTTATACCCAAAAATAAAAAGGTTCAAACCACAATTAACTGGATTATATACAACTGCAGTTTTTATTTTACTTAGTCCTGATTCACACACCTCACGTTTACCTGATCAGTTTTTGTTCAATTTTCTTTTGAACCTGCATTTGCGTTCATACACACCGTCAAGTCAAGTCTCATCAAATAAAGTATTACGAATGACAAAACAAAACGAAAAAGCAAACTTGACAGGTACGGTCAAGTATGTACGCCTTTCCTTTCTCTTTTTCTCTCTCTCCTAAAAACTCAAGACTGGACGACTCAGACCTGACGTGTGTGAATCTGGACTTAGTGTAAAAACCAAGTTTTAAAACTAACTGCCTATTTTCATAATGTGTTCTTAAATTTAAATAAATAAACAAATTGTAATAATTATGCCTACCTGTTTGACACAGCAAAATATTGTTTATCATTTATATCGGATTCATACTATGACTTTTTATGGTGAGTTTTGAAGACTTTATTGACGAATGGTGTACAAAGGCAATCAACTTAAAAGAGAATTAAAGAAAAATGTAGGTAAAAAGTTACTGCGAAAATTTCGTATTAACGAGAAGCAATAAGTATTAGTAACAAGTGATGCAGTAAAAACAATTTTATAGAGAGAATAATTTCTTTTCATATTTGGAACGCATCTTTGTTACATATATAAAATAATTTTTTATCTTTTAGTAATAAAATACATTATATAACATAAAGTACAAGTTATTTTTCTCTTATTTTTGTTAAAAAAAGAAAACTAAGATTTGATCTTTCTATACGATTATATATATTTCAATGAAATAAGGCTACATACATATTTCTAAGTAGGCACATATGCATACATTAACAAAAATATGTCAATCAGTTCCACTTATATTTACATTTTTGTGCTGTAAGATAACATAAAATATAAAATATATTAAAATTTTGGTAGCTTTTTTCCTTATTTGGCAATTTTTTTTTATATTTTGGTTGCAAAAATATCTTGGCTGTGGCAGCGCTGGCTATAAGATTGTAAAGCTATGTACACACGGTTGTCAGATCTTACAATATTGTTAGATCTGGCAATGTGCTGACATTGTACTGACAATCAAAAATTGCAAGTGTATGGCAGATTGACAGTTCACACGGTTGTATCATATTTGTCAGGAAATCTTACAATTTATTGCTAGATGATTGTATGACAATAAAATCAGCTGACAAAATCGTCAGCAAAAAAATTGTAAGTTCACACGGTTGTCATATGCAAAAATTGCCAGACATTATTATGCGTTGCCAGACTCAAAGCGCTTGTTAGAAATTGTTAAATATCAATCGTTTGTGGTGGTGTTAAATGTAAAAAGTGAAAATATTAATTATTATGGACCATAAAGAAGCAACTGCAATGATTTTGGCTGCATATATTTTATTAAATATATTTTCTTTAAAATCAAGCGTGTACAGTGTTGCCCATAGAAATAATTCTCTTACAATGACGCCATTGTCAGATGCACGAACTTCGCGCATCTGACAATATTAAAATGTCTGACAAATAGCTGGCAATAATTTTACAATGTGTTCACACGATTGTAAGATGTCTGACAATTTGTTGTCAGCTGCTAGTCTTGCAATGGACTGACAATGCTTTTTCTGGCAACGACATCTGACAAAAATTGCCAGTTCACACGGTTGTAAGAAATTTTGAGCACATTTTACTGGCAATATTGTAAGATCTGACAACCGTCTGTACATAGCTTAACATCTTTCTTCAAATTTCAAGAAAACCTGTAATTTTTTGTGGACCAATTTACCTTAATTATTTAAAGTACTGTGTAGTAAATATGCTAAAAGAATATGGGCGTGACCATTTTTGCCCATTTTTAGATATTCTCTATTTTATTTGTAAAAAGTATCTAAATATAGGGTGTCTGAAAAACGGCAACTGCCGAAAAAGTAGGGTATCTGGTGCATATTCACATGGCAATATTTCTGACACTTCAAGTCTAAAATGTTTCTTTTTTCTCAAAATCACATTTTTTTTGGACTTTCCAAAAAACTGTCGACTTTAACCAGCTCCACCAGCTATAATTCTTATCCGATTAAGAAAAATGTTTTTGAATTCTGATCAGTAAAATGGTCTTTATACGATGTGTTCATTCATTTTACAAAATTTTGTCATCAAATTTTGTATTTTTGCCACGGTTTTTGGGAAAAGGCGCCACAGTGCGCCGGTATTGTTATGTGAGCAGGCTTCTCCAAAGAGAAAGCAAGCACTATGTAGAAAAAATATCGAGCCTTATTTTCGATTTTATCGTAAGCGACAAAAATATAAGTTTTTTTTTTTAAATATTCAAATATGTTTTTGTACGTAAATTGTCGCTTATGATAAAATTTTACAGCCTGTATCTTAAAACGTATCAAAAATTTTGGCATTTTGATATGTGCATATGTATCTGCGGTAAAGAGAAAAAACTGCTTAAGTCGAGACAAACAAAATTTTAAGTAAATGGCACTCCTGAAATTTCCCATACTCAGAACAACCTTTCAAAAAATCTCAATTAATTTGTGCGATTTTTCAAGAAGTTATAGCGCAATGAATTGCTGCTTATCTTTTTTCCACTTAAAAGCTCATAGGCAATCAATAACTTAATTTAGCTTATACTTTGGTATATTTGAAACTTATTAGTTATGATGTTTTGCTAAATAAAATAAAAAATAAAACCGAATTCAGTCGTTAAGCAGCTTTGGGTTGAAGAACATCATTTCGCGTCATCGTAATTATTTCTTAAGTGCGGTCAGGCTTGTGTGTGTTGTTTGGCCTTCGAGAGTTTTTCGTCTCGCTCGCACTGGTTGACCACGTTGCTACTTCCTATGTGAAGGCATAGGTCGGGTAAAGTAAGTCACAAAAACATTTTTAAAAATACTGTTAATAACATCATGGACATATGGCCTTAGTCACCCATCCATTTTTGTGCAACCATGTTCTACAAATTTACTTTGTAGACTATGTACACCCAGAAAAAAGATTGGTTGGAAAATGGTTAGGCCAACAAAATATCATTTCCATAAACTTTATTTTAGTTCACACAATCAATTTTCTGTTAATCCAAAAAACAATCCATGTTTATTGCCATAAGGGCATAATTGTAATAAAGATATGATTCTGACAATTCTTAAATTGATTGCATCAACCGAGCTTATGCTTTTGCCATGGCTAATTCATTGATTGGTTAGCACAACCGAATAAAATATTATGAATTGGATGTTACTATCAACTTTTGGTATTGGCAACTAAAAAATTGTCGTTCTATATTAAGGTTAAAATAAACACTTTCTATCAGTTGCTGCAACTAACTATTGGTTGAGTTTACTATCATAGTTTATACTCGTTGCAGCAAATTAAAAATTAGCTTCTGTGACTTTCAAAGATATTATGATTTATGAATTCTCAAATGGTTTTTGAAAGTATGTGCATAAGATAACAGATTTGTGGCTGTTCAAAATGTGTGGTTGAAATAAATAAATTTCAATTAAAAATAACTTATGACAATATGTTAAATAATAAATGTCTTAAATTGTATATTTTTATTTGCGTTTATTGCTTATTTTATTTCAGCAAGGAAGGCCAATTTTTCTGTCACAGGTACCAATTATGATATTGTTTCAGTTATTACATTTTCGGTAGCAAGAATAACTTTTTTTCAAATTCCATACTGCTAACCAAATTTTTCTGTTGCTGCAACTATTTGTTTAAGGGTTATAATTAAAATATAGTGGTACCACAAGAAAATTGCAGTCGTTATACCAGAAATCTATACAGTTGGTGCAACCACCAAAATTCGATTGGCAACAAATTCGGTTGTCTCAACGAATCTGTTTTCTCTGTGTACCAATAAATAAATAAAACCAAATTTCCCCATTTAATTACAAAAGAAGTACATTTCTGAAAATAAATTTGAAAGTTAATATAAAATATAACTAAAGTACTTTTTCGTTATTGCCACAGATATTTACATGTGGTTATCTTAATATAGAAAGAACCTAACTCATAATTTTTTTAAATCGAGTTTTTTGCAATTCTTCTATCGAAATATTCAAAAAACTTAATATTAAAAAAAAATAATGTTAGTTAAAGCCTTTCTTCATTAAGCTAACGATATGTACTAGTGAAATTATATAAACGAAAAATTAAATAATATAAGCTATAATTTCTATATTTATTATTTGATTAAGCTAAAGTTCATATCGCTTTGTAAGCCAAATTACATGTGATAATTATTTATGAGCAAATAACACCAAAGTTAGTGTTTCCAGCTAAGCTCCTCAATAATTAATTTCAATGTATTTTTAACAAACGATTATTTTACTGAATAAGTAAAGTAATAATTTGGGATTATTAGTGTGATAATAAATATTAACACCAAAGTTAATTAAAAATATTCGGACAAACACGTAGTAGAACGGAACAACTAGCTGTTATCGCAGATCACTGCACCTTTATCATCAGCGTTCTTTGTGTTTGGTTCACTGTGTGTTAGGCAGGTGACCATCAAGAGTTAAGTTACGACTACTTCTGATAATTTTTTCTATTTTCGCGATAGTGGGATGCAATTTTGTATGAAAGTCTTTATTCGCTGGACTTGCCTGTTAAGCTCAAGAAATCTATTTATTTTAAACCAAAAATAAACTTAATCTGTAATTGAAATCACCTTATTATTAAGTATGTATGTATATATTTAACAGTAGCAAGAACTAAATACATAAGTACATTTGTTATATTTAAGCATACTCATTTATCAAAAACTTTAAAAACATCACGTTTGGCCAGCCAAACATCCTTTCAAATTATCTGTTACGGCAGCAGAAACTCCTTTGCTAAATAAAAGTCATTGGTTAGGAAAAATTGCTGACTTATTGCTGGGCACTTAATAATGAAACTGAAGTATTCATGAACCGCACGTTGACAAACACTATAAAGCTAACGACCATCAACATCAACATTAACGTTATCGTAATTCTCGTTAAAACCACCATCATCACCATTACCACCACTCCCAGTGATAACAACAATAACATCCTTTCGTTTAAACTAAAGCTTCAAATATTCGCAGAGAGACAAGAACTTATGACCGAAATAATCAAACAACCAGAAAATTATATGCAATGAAAAACTATTGCATAAAGAGAAAATTATTCTTCAAATTTAGCAAATATTATTCTTGATGAGTAACGGAAGTAAAGTTTGTTTTAGTTTGGTTTGAAGTTAATGAAATGTTTATCATTTCTTTCTTTTTTTTTTCTTTTTTAATGATTGTGAAAAATGGAAGTGTGCATTCAGTAAGAGTTGTAATAATAATGTCATTGCTTTCGTTTGGTGCTACGAGTATAATTGTTGTATTGAGTGACTTGATGTCAAATTGATATTATGGAAAACATGACAAACAAGGACTTGTTTTGGTTTAAGGATTAAGTTCAAAGTTATTGTCACAAGACAATAAAACATTTTGCATTGCACCATTGAAAATATGAAAAACAGAAGGAAACCTTAACTTTAACTAATTAACATAACATTTGCACAACTATTGATATTTTATTATTAATGAACTTCAAACATGGAGTGAGAGCTTGCTTACTGTTTCTTATTTCATAATTTATAATTTCCCACTGTGCACTAATTGCCTTTTAAAGTTTGCTTTATATCACCATTGTTAATTTAATATGTAAATGAAAATTTCAAAAGATGTGCTTGAGAAAATGAAAATGTCTGTTCTCAAATTATTGTCATTGAAGATGTTCTTAATAAATATTTAAATGTGCTGGCGTATGATACATTTGCCTGTGAATGGTTATGCTTAAAGGATTTATGTATTTTATTTATGAAATAAATAAAATGAAAACAATGAATACAGGTAAAGAGTAACCCAAAATTAACTTCAGTATTTCAATTAAATAGAAAACACACAGTTTTTAGTCTTTTGATTGTTATTTTCTTATTTCATACACACAGAAAAATATTCCACTTAAAATCTACGTAAACAACATTAATTTAATCAGAAATAATTTCTTAATCAGGCTTGAGTTCAGTAATTTCAATTCTTATTGAATGAAATATTTTTATTAATTAATGTGAGTATCTAAAGAAGAGAAGAAAAATTAAACTAGACTTTATTAGCTGGGGGAAATACCGATATTTTCTGTGCAGCCACGCACTTCATCAGCACCCATGTCTATCTACTGGGGTAGAGATTATTATTAACAGCAGCTATTTAACTTAAATTTCTATGAAATGGAATATGAGAATTGATTGTGTATACAATTATTGATTTGCCTTTGGCAAACACATTTGTAAGTATCACTATTCATTTTCTGTTTTTCCACATTCTATTTAGGTTAGCACGAAGTTATATCACTCTACCTATGTATGTTTAACTATTCTTACTTATGTTTTACGATCATCACATTAATTATTTTTACTTATTCGATGCACCATCGGTACATACATATAAGTATTATTGTAGTGGCTTTATGTTACTTTGTTTTTGCTTTCTACAGTTGACTTCGCTTTCCAGCATTCTGAAGCAGTGATAGCCAAGTGAACAGTGATCGCTAAGTGAACATATTTTTGTCACGTGCCCATGATGAATTATTAAGAAATTATTTCTGATTAAAATTCACTACAGTTCAATTAATTCTAAAAATGTCTCAACATTAATTTAAGTTTTTTTGGCAATGATTTTGGTTTATACAGTGGAATCTCTCTTGAGCGCACACTGAAGGGACCACTGAAATATGTCCGTACAAGGGGACTGTCCGGTCAAGAGGAAACTAAACATTTAAATGAAGCGCTGCCGGGACCTGTCAAAAGTATCCGTCCAAAGGAGGTGTCCGCCTATAGGATACACTTCCTATAAGAGAGATTCCACTGTATATGTGTTTCATGTTAATCTAACATGATTTATAGCATGATTTATTGAAATAACTTTATGCCATGATGATTTAACATTAACGCATTGTTAAAATCAAAATGAACAATAGTGTTGCATCAAAGTTATTTCAAGTTGGAACAACTGAAATGACACGAAGAAAAATGTTGAATCAAAGTTATTTCAAGTTGAAACAACATGAATTTAATTTAATGTTTGGCACAGGCATCATTTTTGTTTGTATATAATTGACCTCCCTGGCCAAGATTTCAACTTGGAGCTCATCGCCTGGTAGTCAACAAGATTATCCTGAAGGCGCAACCACTTTAAATTTTCTTTAGATACACACTAAATATATACCAACATGAATAAAATTTTAATTTAATATTATTTAATATAACATGAAATTTACAGGGTGGCCCAGAATAGCCGAAGTGGTTTCAATTCCTTATAACTTTTTTTTTATTTTCCTTTTCAGTATTTTGTAAAGAAGATTTGGGGAATTTGTCCAACAACTGAAACCGACAGATTACCAGCAACGACTTGATTATGCAAATTATTTTCGTCAAAAAGCAGAAGAAAATCGTGACCTTATTCATAACTTAATTATGAGCAACGAAGCTCATTTCCAATTAAATAGGTTCGTTAATAGGCAAAACTGCAGTATATGGGCTACGGAAAATCCTAGAGTAGTTAAACAGCGAGAATTACATCCACTTAAGTGAACCGTTTGGTGCGGTGTTTCGTCGAAAAGGATAATTAGCTTATATATTTTTTTGAAAATGAACACGATGCTGTCATTTCCATCACTGGTATTAGATATCGTTGTTGAATTGTGTACTGTGCCATTTTAAACTTCCCAAGTCTTCCCTACAAAATACTGAAAAGAAAAATAATAAAAAAATTATAATAAAAAAGTTATAAGGAATTCAAACCCCTTCGGCCATTCTGGGCCACCCTGTATTTAAAAAGTTATATTTTTGAAAAAATTTACAAACTGGGAAGCTACTTTGACTTGTCTCCAAGACTCGAACCTGCGACTGCAAGAGTAGTACACTGCCTAGCACCCAGCAGCAGTTTGTCTGCTATATACGAACATCAAAATAAACAACAACATGTTGTTGCAACAATACAAAAACAAGTCACATAACTAAGCACAACAGCTTTTGCAGCCACGAACACCAAAACATTTAAACAACATATTATTTCTTGTAAATTTAATATGATTTGAAATCAAACTTTTTGCATTGAGATTTAAATTTAAATTTTTTTCTGTGTAAGGATAGGGTAAATTATGGAATATCATATTTGGCAAGTGGCTTTCACGATTTTTCATATACATATGCTTGCGTTTGCTAAAATTTTCGATAACCGTTTTGCATAAACTTGCGTTAACTTTGGAACACCCTCTATAAACATATTCATTCGATTAAAATACTTTAGTATGATTTTATTGTGCTTAACGACACCGACTTATTTATCTTAAATGAAAATAAAGAATTTGCGAGCAACAACTTTATAAAATATTGTGGGTAAAAAGTTAAAAGATTTGTGTAAGTTGTGTTATTAAAATTTACAGAATATATACGAGTATGTGGCAATAAAGAAAAAGTGCTTAAGTCTTATTTAATTGCTTTGCAGGAGAGCATTTTAAGCATTCAATTCGATTTTCAGAAATTTATTTCTTGTGCAGTTAAATTGGGAAAATCTCTGTTAACCTTTATTTTTTTAAGCAAACATCTTTTTACGCACTCTAAATAATAGATTTAAGTTGAAATATACCAAAGTATAACCTAACTTAAGCTATTATTATTCCAAATGAGATAAGTCGCAAGTAATTTTGCTATAACTTCCTGAAAAATCAGACAAATTAATTAATATTTTGACCTGGGCTACTTTCAAACATGCAGATTACAGAGGTACCATTAACTCAAAATCAGCTTATCTTCACTTAAGCACTTTTTCCTTTTTGCCACAGATATATTGAACGTGTAGCAGTGCCCTAAAAAAATTTTGCATTAAAGTTTGGTCACATCAAATTAATATAAAACATTTACCAATAAGTTTATATTAGTTTATATTAAAAATAGTTTAACTACTTAACATTGTCATTTCAAGAGGAGTAACAACAAAAACCTTAAGTAATGCAGCTTTTACTTATAATTACTAAAGATTTGCTGCCTTTGGCGGGAAAAGCTTTTATAAATTAAATTTATTGTATTTTCTTATGCAGACAATAAAATAAGGAAATATACACCAGCGATAATAAGGGAGCATCAAAAGCGAACGAAAACCTTTATACCCTGCTT
Source organism: Tachina lurida (assembly GCA_944452675.1). NCBI lineage: Eukaryota > Metazoa > Arthropoda > Insecta > Diptera > Tachinidae > Tachina > Tachina lurida. The sequence goes on from OX101752.1 coordinate 178,234,876, forward strand.
GGAGGGTTTTTACTCCACATGTGGTAATTTTTCCAAAAACGAGTATCTTCTCTTATATAAATTTAACGAATTCCTGTTTGATTTTCAAGCTTCAAGCTATTTATAACGATTTGCCAAAACGTAAGCGCAGTATGACATTTAGCTTGACAGTTAATCCTTTTGTTAATTTTATCGGGCTTAAGAAAAACACCCTCTATAATAATAATAAGTTTGCCAAAACTCACAGTCAAAGCAAAAAAAAAGAACCAATAAAAACAAAATTATATGCTGAAAAATACTTCAATAGGTGTTCTTCTACTGACTGAAATTTTTAGCAAATTTCAAAGTCTCCCATTTTCAAAATAATCTTAAAACTCTCAGTGAAAGAACTAAATTTTTCTCAAACTGAAACATGTGCTTATCTATATAGTGTGTATAAGCTTCATACTTAACTTATTCCTAAATGTGGCCCAGAAATGTTTCATCCACAAAAAATCATAAATAGAAATAAAATACCACATTTTTTTAGCATGTTGATAATTTGTTTCTTGTATCCTGTAGGAGGGATTCATTCATTCCTTAATTTATTCATATCCATTTATGTATTTTTATAGGCAACTATGGCAAACGAGCGTAATGTGTATGTAGTCGTAACCAAAGTACGTTCATAAGTCATTAGGACTAACTTAAATATCGTTAACTTAATACGAAAAGGCCCTAACTCATGTTTTTCATAGTTTACAGAAGGAGGAAAAAACTAAGTAAAAAAGATGCAATATTGATAAAAAAAATTTTTCGTTTTTAGGCTATAAATTCGGTATTTTTTTCCAAATTCATCTGATTTTTTTTGGAGGAGGTGCATCTAGTAATAGTCTATCAAAATATGTAAGAATATCGATTTCGAAAAATTATGAGTTGGGGCCTTTTCGCATTAAGTTAACGATATAGTATGTACATCAGTATTTTTATGCGTATGTAGCTGGTAGTTAATTTTTTCTTTTTGTGGTCTTATATTGCGTTGTATTATTTATAATTTTTTTTTTCTTTTACCTGTACCCTGCTTATTCTTGTGGAAAATAACTTCAATGCAGAATTAGAGATAGAAAAAAAATGTTTAAGTTAAAGCTTTAATAAGTAGAAAGCATTGTGAATAACTATAAAGTACAGCTTTAAATTACAGCTTATTAACTTAAGTTTATATATTTTTATAACTAAAGAGATTTTATAATAAGCAAGTTGTGTATTAAAAGTTATAAATATATTACATATACATAGGTATGTATGTAAATCTGAGCTCCCCAGGTGGGTTAAATCCAATGCTATTGTTTTTAAATTTTCCTCACAGTATATTTAAAATAAATATAGAAAAAATACCATCAACAATGCTCCAACAACTCTTCCAAACTATGAACATTTTTATAATATGGGGCTTTTCGCCTACTCTTACATATTGGACCTACACAGCGGTAGCTAGACGAATTCTACTATACGGAATACTTGCATGGTGGAGGGCGGCTGAGACAAAGGCATACCTGAAAAAGTTAAAAAGTATCCAGAGACTAGCAGAGCTCTGCATCACTGGAGTTCTAAGAAGCACACCTACTGCAGCTTTAGACGTTATATTGTACCTTAATCCATTATCCGAATCAGGACAACAGGACAGATGTCGCACAAATCATTTGGTCACAGTAAGTTGCTGCAAGACATGGAGTGTAACTCGGACTACATCATTCCAGTAATGAACATTTTTTGCCGAACCACAGATCACTATCAGGGAAGAAGGCTTTCTTGAAAGTCTTAACCATAGTGGTTCTAGTTTCAACTTGTTCACTGATTTTTCAAAGATAAATGGAGGTGTGGGGGCTAAGTTTTACTGTCCCGAGCTTGCTATAGAGGAATCTTATAAGCTTCCTGATCACTGTAGCATCTTCTAGGCGGAAATTTATGCAGCCAAAATGGCAGATGTGCTTAGATTTCCGTAAGCACCTGCCTTTATGTCCTTGTCTCACGGGTGCCAAGCACCGGGTGTAGGTAAGACGGCAGATCTTCGCCCCCATGCAGCGTTTTGAATGAACTAATGTGCCCACACACTAAGGCACAATTTTTTGTATATAGTTATACCTCTACTATATTCAAGCACCTTGCTGAGGTACTTTGAGCTATCTAAACTCTTCGCCGTAATGACTTTGTCAAAACAGTGCTATTTGTTGTATGGCAACAGCACCTAAAATAGTGTCTGTCTGACCGCGTCAGACCAATCACTAGCATTGATTTAACACTGGGAGGCCAAGACTATTCTCCCAGCGTTTTTGGTAGCAACCACAGCCATCACGTTTATTCTCCCGGTTCTCACGCCACAGGTGTTGTGTACACACCCATAGCAAGTTCCCCGAGAGACTTCCTCAAAAATTTCCGGCACAGCTCAACCACTCATCCGGGATGGATGCATGCCTGTGTCGCCAAAAATCCAGTGCCTATCCACACATATCAAAATCATCCCTGTAACCCTGTGAGGTAGGACGAACTCGATGTTTTAGCAAAGGATCCTGACAACCGCTACATACACTCAAAACTTCAGAGCAGCTCAACTGTCGGACAACCGGCATCCGTGGCACCAGAAGTAGCCTCTGGTTGGACCTCGAAGTTCCACCACAAAGGGTTTACCTCTATCTATCGTCTTTTGAACTCAGGGGCAGTTCTAGGTGACGCTGCACCTGGTTGACATCAACAGAACCTGTCTTCCTTTTATAAATATTTGCACATCCTTTCCTCTGTTGCCAGAGATCGGGTAGTAACACATAAGTTCTATGGGTAATGTACCAAAGGTACGACAACGGAACAAGCCACATCACCCCACCTGGGACCCCGGGATAGCCACACCCGTAGTCAAAATATACTCCCCTGGGGGAGCTAAAATGGTAGCAGGGTTAGCCTTCACCCCTCTAATCATGAATGCACGTGAAAATATTTATATTGACAGTCAATCAGCTACTAAAGCAATTTTAGCTGAATAAAACTACTCCTCGGTTGAGCTCATGTGTAGGAAAGCCCTAAGTATGTTATGTGCTGGTAGACAAGTACATATATTCTGGGTCCGAGGACATATGAAAATTGGGGAAAATAAAATAACCGATACACTGGCCAAAAGGGGAAATCAATTGCCAGCTGAGGAAACGGCATATGTCCGAAAACCAATCCAACACCTTAAATAGACACTCTCAGATGAGGGAAGAAGTGGCGAATTGTTGGCGTGCGACGAAAACTTCTAAAATCTTGTGGAGCTCCTATGATCCCAAATCAACTAAATTCGTTTTATCATTAACTAGAAGCAACTGCTGGACGGCTTCGTATGCTGACAAAATAGGACACTGGTACCTGCAGGAAATGTAAGGAACCCACGGTATAAGAAACAATGGAACATCTACTGTGTCACTGTCCGGCTTTAAGCTGCCCTAGATGTAACTGTCTTGGTGCTCACACGTTTTGTAGTCTTGAACTTGTATCAAGTGTGGAACTGTGTAGATTGCTAAAGTTTGTCAAATCTGTGTGGGAGTCATTCGGTACAGGCACCACAAACTAGGCTGCCATACTTACAGGTTCTGTTCTCATCTAATGGTATCGCTAAGGATCAATCCCGGTCTATGCGAGGTCTTTCACCACCCATATTAACCTAACCTAACCTATAATAAATTTATTAAAGTGCAATTTTGAGTCGCACATGAAGGGTTCTTTCACTACATGTAAATACACAGCAAGCGCATAAATAGAACGCGAAAAAAATTATGCTGGTGGTTTTTTTTAACAAAAAGTCTTCTAATAAAATATTTAGTAACTCGGTCAATTTTTAAGGAATTTTTTAACACAAACCTACAAATTACTTTTAGTTAATTTTATTTTATAAATCAAATCATAAACAGTATGGCTCCAGTACAAAAATACTGCCTAAGAACGAGTCCAAAGTAGAAAAGTGTCAAAAAAAAAAAACTAAAAAAATACTACTGTTTTCTATACCCAGAAAAAACATTGGTTGAAAAATGGTTAGGTCGATAAAATATTAGTTGAATCAACTATATTTCGACTCTCTCTATAAATTTTCTATGAAACCAAAAAACAACCATGTTCATTAACGTTAGAGCTAAATTGTTATACTGATATGATCATGACAATTCTTAAATTGATTAGATCAACCGATCGAATGCTGTTGTCATGACTAAATAACAGATATCGTGAACACAACCGAAAAAATATTATGAGTTGGATGTTAGTATCAATTATTGGTATTTGCAACTAAAAAAATTTTCTATCTAAATTTATTTCAAAAACAAGACTATTAATCAGTTGTTGCAATTGAATGATAGTTAAATGTATTGAATGGTTTGTTAATATAACCATTAAAAGATTTACAACCCATCTCTGTGATGTTGCAGAAACAGATAAAATTCGATTGGCAAAAAATTCGGTTGTTTGAAAGAATCTGTTTTCTCTGTGTACCTAGAGCGCTGTTTCCATGAGTTTGATATCAATTTTACTCGCGTTTTTTCGAATCGAGGTTTATTTTCTGAAATTATTAATTGTGAATTATAACAAATACTCATTTATAATTCTTTTAAATCGTGAATATCACTCTGTTAGTACGAAAATTTTTTCACATAACCTTAGAATCGTCGACTTCAATTTCATAAAAAGCGCATATCTCTGGGAGGGAACACTTTTGGGCCGCGACTATAGCTAGAGTAGCATTTGCTCCTGAAGGAACAGTAATTTTAGACCGGAAAACGAGCGCATAAATTATTATTTTAAGCTCGCGGAGTAGTAAAAAAAACTGGGATGTTATTATTAATTTCGTGACGTGACTAAGAGGCTGTTGAATGTGCTGAGATTTTTTTGCATGTTGCTAGCAATATTTGGGAAGCCTTATGTTAAGCATAAGTCAAGCAGTAGTCAAGTCTGCTGTCAAATTGCGATGTTAACATCGTAGTATTCCAGCGGAGAATTACTTAACATTGTGTGTCTAAATGTTTCTAATAACAGTGTTGAGCAAATAAAGTGTTCTAATTTGAGAAGAATTGCAAATATTGGAACCAACAAAAGGTAACTAAAAAGTACAAACGTAACAGTGCAAATATATATATAATATTGAAATAGACTTATTTCAATATTATATCTTAGCAGATGTCGAATTCAAGAACTATAAACTTGAAAACTTTCGTTTCATTGCGACCATTTCTATTTTATATTTGTTGACAATAGTGAGGCCACTCCTTGTGGTCTGTGATTGCATCCTTATATTTTTGTATAAATGTTGGTATTTCTTCATGGGGAAAATGAAACTTTCAAATTGAATTCGTTTAAAAACAATCCTTAAAATATTTTCAATAATTCATTACATGATTAATCCTTAAGTAAGAAATAAAAATAGATAAATTAATGTTTAAATATATGTACATACATACATATGTATGTATAGATGCAGCTACCAAAACTTATTTTCTATTATCTCAATGATTTATACATGTGATATCTGAACACACATGAAGACAATATATGTATTTAGGTACGTATAAAGCAATCAAAGATGTTGAATTATAGATAATTTCACTAGAAAGTTATCTGGCTTTTTATATGCTTCCCCACGTTCGTTCAGTTGCTAATAGACTATGCTAATTTACTAAATGGTATTTCATTTTATTTACAAGAACATATACACGAATGTAATCGTGTTGGCAAGACACAATTTATGTTTTGTATTTGTTACACATGATGTAACAACTAAAGTTGATGTAAAGAGACGTTTGGGATTTACGACCAATTAAGATTAAAGATTATTTATTCAATGTTGCTGCAATAAAAATAGTAACTCGACAAATGTACTAATGTACTAATACATAGCTAAGTACACAGTTACACACACACACACACACACCAACATATGTATGTATATCATAATTCATCAGACTTTTTATATAAAGATTTAGTTAAACGTACGTGTCTCCATTTTACATTCATTCTTTATTTTGAACCGCTTAAGGAAGTGAGACTCACAGAAAGTCAAGCAAAATGTAGCGTATATTTATATTTGCTCTGTCAGCCAGTGTGTAGTATGTACATACATACATATATATTTTATTTAATTTCATTGTTTTATACTCACGCACACGTCACACGAACACGCAGTTAGCTTTTCATTTAAACAAAGAAACTGTTCATGTTAATTGTTTAACTACGTGATTTCTTTCAAATGCAAAAAAAAAACAGAAAACAATTTGAAAAATTCTAAATGTAAAGCAATGTATTATTTTCATTTTTCCCCACAAACGAACGACTAACATCGAATAAAACAAACAGGATTAGTATGGTGGAAACTGCTTAATTAGGCTATGGAACAGGGTCGGATCAATTCTTTACATTTACAGGGTTTCCGGTACAATTGCGATGTAACGCGAGAGTAAACAAAACAAATTTCAGTAATTTATGCATTGATAGAGTTTTCTCTATTCTCTGTTATATATTTTGTGTTGAAACACGAAAATTTTTGTTGCACAACTTTTTAGTTTATTGGTGAGAGAAATTATTACCCAGTGGCGAAAATTTCGATTACAGAAGCGATGATTTGATGCACACATGTAAGACAGTAATGCACACCACCTCATATACGTACCTAGTATACATTTTCAAACGCATTGCCGCATTTGTGGAGTGTATGCCTTTCACTTGCACACAAAATAAGCGAGATACGGAAGTGTTCATCCAATCAGCATAAAAGCTCAGTATTGCCTAACATACATTGTAAGTTGGCAGTGGGCAGTTCGAATACAATCTAGCTTACTTTCGTACACTTTGTAAGCTGGCATTCATTGGACACAAAGTATGACAAACATCATTAAAGAGATGTAATGTGGTATGCAGCGTTCGCCGCTGGGTAAGATGGCTTCTCTCTTCAATATCGTTTCTCTCCAGTGATGCCAACAATTCAGAGGCAAAACGAGCCAACCGAGTAGTCAAAAAGAGCTGAAAAGAGCTAAATTTAAAAATTTGGCATTTTTCCGTTTTAAATCTACGAATGTATTTATCATTCAATTTGTACTTCAAAATTTTTTAAACATTAATAAAAATAATAGTAAGAAAAAATAAAAGATCCATTGCTAAAAACGGTGTGTGCTCTGCAGCATATATAGATTTGTGTGGGCAATTTGCGTTTGTGTTGGAACGTCTGGTGAAAATGATATGTCAGGCTATGATAGCACAATATCGTTAAATGGAGCCATACATTTTTTATGCTTTTGAGTCTCCGAATGGAGTACTAAATCAAAATGTTTCGCTTTTATAATTAAATTGTAATATTTGCTCAAAGCCGTATATGGATCTTTTATTGTTTTAATCTATTTTTTAAACGGGTATTTGATTCCAAAATTGCCTTATATTTTTGGCAGTAAGAATCCATTTCAATAATTTATCAAAAATTTTCTAATTATTCAGAAACGAACACACTAAACACATAAATACATCTAACATAGTTGAAAAAATGTAAATGCCTGAAAGACGAAACAATAGGCTAAAAACGGGAACATTTACTATAAGATGCGAAAAGTGCTAAACGTGCATTTCAACAAGTGAAAAGAGCTGTGCTGAGCTCTTTTCTTTAAAAAAGAGCTAAAGGGAAAAGTTTCGAGTTAGAAGCAATCAAAAAGAGCTAAATCTAGCTCCAAAATAGCTAAGTTGGCATCACTGTTTCTCTCTCTCTCTCTCTCTCTCCTCCAAAATCTTAAAGATTGGTCATTAAAAACTGCTACGTGTTATGCTCAGCGATGCCAACTATTTATAACACAAACGCGCTATTCCCCTTCACAAAACGCGCTAGAACGCGCTAACTTACAGCATTATCAGCAATTTATAGTCAAAACGCGCTATTTTCCTACGCGCTAAATTAAATTTTAATAAAGGTTGATGTATGTATTAACTAGTAAAGACAATTAATTGTTTTTTAGTAACTCTTTTTCAGATTTTGCTTTGAATTAATTGTTTTTTAGTAACTCTTTTTCAGATTTTGCTTTGAAATTCCTAAGTAACTAAAATCATTTAATAAAGAATCAGACTCTTCTTCCAAATATTCAAATTCTTATGCCCTTATGCAAAAACGATTGTTAGAGTTAAAGCATGGTTTAAAACCGGTTTTGCCATACAAAATTCGTTTGTTAAACCAACTTTAAGTTTAACAATCGTTTTTGCATAAGGTGTTACTTTTTATTTTAATTTTATTTGTCAAACTTTGTAACAACTTACCTATATATAAATTGTCGAATAGTGTTGCGATTCAAATGCTTTTTGAAGTTCCAAAAGAATAGATGCTTAATAAGTTATATATGTAAATTTTTTGGGTCACGACTACGAGTACATATTTTTAGCTGTGAAATTGCAAAATATTTCTCATATACAGTATTAAAACGTGTTTTTAATTCTAACCATAGTCAAGGGAATTTTATTTGCAACATCTGAATCATTAACGAATTTAAACAAAAATTTAAATTTTGGATATTAGCAAATTGTTTAATTTATACAAAAAGTAAAAAGATATTGAACTGAAATGATATATTTGACTTTAATCAAAACGCGCTAATTTAGCGCTTTTTTTATTAAACGCGCTAAGACGAAAAAAAGCGCGTTTGGCATAGTTAAAACGCGCTAAAACTAGCGCGAAAGGCGCTAAATTGGCATCGCTGGTTATGCTAGGAACACAACTGGGAAGAATGACGAATTTTTCGTTGCAAAATTTCATCATAAGAAATAAAGCACATTTGTGCATATGAAAATAAACACAACACCGCCGTAGAAAGAAATTTGTTGTGCCTGACGAACTCTGAGATAGATTTCTTTCTATTTTGTACCGCGATGAAAAAACAATTTTCTCTCTCACACAATAACCAACTTCATCAATTATAAAAATTTAATTCGTTTAGCCTTAGCCATGTCCTAGGGACAGTCTTAGACCCAGACACTTTGCCTGCAACTCGTGCTTGTAGGCAAGAATTTAAGAGAAGCTTAGGGGTTGTAAAAGTCACACGTAATGAAAATGGAAGCGACAATTTTAATTATTCTCTTTTGGTTTATGTAGCTCCCTTCATGGTAAAATAATGCAGGTAACCTCGAAACGCCAGCTGATTTTTTTTTTTTGGTTTTTTCGTAATTTGATCTACCAAGTGTTGTTTATGTTTTACTAATACTCGCGCATAGTGCCTATTAAAGCTGTACTAACACAAATAAAGCTTTACAAAAACAAGAGAAAATGCTTTCTCTTGATTTTTTGACAGTTGTCATCACAAAACAGCAATAAAAATCCCTGTTGTTCTATTTATTGTACCTTTGTTGTAGATTCGCGGGTACCTATGTATATTATTGTATCATGGCTGCCTTATTCACGCAGGCATTCAAGTAGAATCTAGATCAGTTATCGGCAAATTAAACTCGCCGTGCCCTTTAATATACTCTTCTATTACGTATGTGTACCAGAGAACAGCTATGAGTAGTAAAAAAGTGAGTAGAGTTGAATCATGATTTAAAATTTCTTGTACTGAGGCGCACTCATACTTATTGCAATGTTGTCTATGAATCATATTCACTCGATAGTTTGCAGTGGGCATCGAACTCATACTTAGCAATATTTATGACGTTGTTGATTTCGACTCTCCTTGGCTCAATGCCTATGGAAAATGCCAAATAAGTATGATTCACAATGATAACTTTTAAATAAACATACATGCATGGTTTGAGTGACCTGAGTCAGTGTGAGTAGTATAAGTATTTTCCTGAAATTAGAAACCAAACTGAGGTCATTTATGAAAGCGATTGAGGTATGACTATGATGTCGACGTAGCATTGATATTTATTTCAACCTATACTTATAAATTAATATCATCGTGAGTATGCGCAAATCAGAAAAGTTGAGTTTAAATGATGTCTACTCACTTACATATATTTAAAATTTCATGAGTCAGTATGAATAGCGAAAAGACGATGCATTGCCGATCACTGCTGCGTACACACCCAGCTGGCATTTGAGTTATCATTTTTTGTAGAAATCTATTATATGATTCTCCTCAGATAAATTTTGATGATTAAAAACTGATTTATCACTTGGGTGATTGAAAAAGGATTTAATTATAAATCATATATATGATGAAAGATTGATTTCTTGAAAATAGAGGAACAAAATGCAAAGAAACCGTGAAAAGGCGATTTAATGATTTAATACTACCAAAAACTTACTCAAAAATGCATTAGCAAATCATATCATAAATGATTCATTGGTATGGTTCATCTGTAGGGTAGCATTAGCACATATGTGGTTATTCTTCCCGTCTAGCTGATTCTGAAAAGATTCGATTATGATACAAAATGCTAGCTGGACATGTATTGTTGCGAACAAATTGTGTGTATCGCATATCGTTAAGAATCAGCGTTGCCAGAGAAAAAATATTTGTCCCAACAATAAGAAAATATCTATGGTGAAAATTTACTAAATTTTTTATTTTCAGAATACTATTTTGGCAAATCAGAATGTTTGGTGTGTCAACGTGCATTGTCATACATGAAAAAAAGCTGGCATGCAAAGATATTTTCAAGCATATGTTTAAATTATTTTTAAAAAAAATTTCTGCAATCCATCTTTTTACTCAACATTACATTTACGTAGCAAGAACTAAGAATGCCTTTCTTTAAAAACAAAATTTTAGTGTTTCTCAAAATCAGGTTTACCTTTGGAGATTTAAAATTTAAAATTATTTAAATGAGATAAAATTTCACTGGCAACACTGGTTCGTTGTGAGAGTACAACTCACACAATTGAAAAATGTAATGGTATAGGTGGCCGACCACTGGTTTGAAGCATGCAACATGAACTAATTGTGTTTGTATATATATCGCACATTAAATCATAAAGAGTCACAACTCAAAAAATTTTAGATGCTGATATAAAAACAAGAATAATGGTAATTTATATTCTTCAAGAAGACTGTATTGCAAAGGAAATTGTTGAGGTCGTTATAGATTTTTTCAATTAACTGGTTTATAAAAAAGCAAAACCACTTTGATAATTTTGAGTTGTGACTCTTTATGATTTAGTGTGCGATATAGTGTGTTTCTCAATAACATAGTTACTAATACAGTGATGTCAAAAATAAAACTATAGTTGCATGTGTGAGAAAAGTTGTCTCATTCGTTTCTGAAGTACATAGAAAAAAATTAGTATTTGGAACAAATGCAGTTTAGTAAAGCAGCTCAAATAAATTAAAAGGAGCCTAGCCTATATGTGATAGAAAATTAAAAAATTAAAAAAAATTAATTAAAAAAGTTAAGGGGCTCTGAACTATTCAGAATCTCAAAAAAGAAATTTTTAAATAGTTTATATGATACACACAGTAAAATGTCAACTTAAACTCTACGTAAACAAGGTCAATTTAATCTTTTTCGACAATGATTTTGCTGCATATGTATGTGTTTCATGTTAATCTAATATGATTTATAGTAATTTTCAAAGAAAATGTTTCCTGTTTGAAAAACTTCATATCGCGTTGTTTTAACATTTACGTACTGTTAAAATCTAACTGAAGAAGTTGGAATAACATGAATTTAATTTAATGTAGTAACTTTATTTTATTAATTAAGCTACGTATGTTTAGAACAGTCATCAGAAAAATGTTTGTATATAAATTGGCTTCTCCGACCTAGATTTGAACTCGGAACTCATCGCGTAGTAGCCAATGAGCTTATCCCTGCAGCCACAATAACTATAAATATTCTTTAGACACACACTAAATATATACCATCATAAATAAGATATTAATTCAACATTAGTTAATTGATAATTTAGTAGACTGCCTACCAGTAGACTACCTACCAGCCCGCAGCAGTTTGTCGGCTGTTTACAAACATCAAACCAAACAACACGAATATAAAAACAACTCACACAACTAAGCAAAACAAAGTGTATTGCAGCTATGAACAAAGCAAATGCACACCAACACGCTCAAACAACATATTAACTTTGTAAATTTAAATCAAAATTTTTGCATGGTGATTTTACATTGCAATGTTTTTCTGTGTGTAGAAACTTGAAAAATAACCACAATTGTCCTATGAAACTGACATCAATGTAGTAATAATTATTTATTGTACCTTTGAAAATGAACTAACAATAAGTATTCAAATCTTAATTCTACATATCGTTACCTTAATATAGAAAGGCCCTAACTTATTTTTTTTTTTGAAATCGATCTAATGTATCGAAAAATTTAAAAACCTCGATTAAAAAAATAATGAGTTAGGACTTTTCTATATTATGGTAACGCTATACATAATTATTAAGCCCAACCAACGGACTTAAACTTAGTGATAGTAAATTAATATTACATACATATATGTGGTATTAAGCACAATGAAGCATATGAAGTTTTTTTAGTAAATTTTCAAAAAATTTTGGGTTGAAGCAGTAACGAAATGCATATCGGAATTTGCTTAACCATAAAAACAAGCCAAATTCCTAGTACATACTTAAATACTAATAGCATTAAAAGTATTTAAAAAATATATTTTAATGTGTTTGTATGCATATATAACTTAAGAAAAACCATAAAGATATCACAAACAATATCTGGCAATTCAAACTTAATTTTTAAATAATCACATTGTGGTCCATTATTTTATTTCTTTATAATGCCTTCTCAGCCACGCACATTCTCTCATACCCAGCACACACACACACACACACATACACATACACATACACATACACATACACATACACATAACTTCTATGCAGTATTTTTGAATTGAAAAGCAAAAAAAGAAAACAATAAAATTTTGTGGATAAAGTATTAGAAAGAGAACTTTGAGTTTATCTTTTAAGTTCATCAAATGCCATGTTTGTCTTTACTATTTGATTTTAAGCCAAAAATTTTCCTAATATTTTTTTAAATACAGCTTGCGTGTGTTTTTTTTTTATTTTTCTTTCTTTTCAATATTTTTGGCTTTCAAAGTAATAAATTTTTTGCTGACTTCAGCAAAGAAAAATAAATCAGTTGCTGAACGTACATACTACATACATACATACATACATACATACATACATGCATACATATGCATATATCGTTAGCACAAAAGCAAAAAGGCGTAACTAAAAAAAATCAAAATCGAGCTTTTGATTGATTATTATGAATCAGAGATTGGCAATGAATCATGTTTTCGCTAAATTGATCACCGGTTAATTGGTTAATTCAAAATCAATGCCATTGCATAAGTGAGTAATCTAATAAAGTAAGACATTAATTATCAAGGAACTATTTAAATTTTCTTTATATCGTCGGTTGGTTATTGGTTTGCTGCAAACATAATGTATTTTGAATATATTGTGCCGCAAACCAATAACCAACCGACGATATGAAATTTTCCACATCTTAAAACTGTCTTTAGTGCTAACTATGAAACAACAACACCATATTGCCATTTTATACTTGGAAATACATAGTTTCAGCCTTCAGAAGGTTCTGTATTCATTGCCATTTATTTTTTCCAGGCCTCTTTATGAAAACATTTATTTAATTTTCTGAACTTTCCTTTTCATCTCTTTGACTTTTGATTCCAATTTGTGGAATATTGTAAAATTGCTTTTTTAACAAAAAATTAAATTGCAAAAATTATTTTACACATATGTATATGCTTTTTCTTATGCTTTCAGTCATTTCAATATTAAATAGATCAATCTTGTTCACGTACTTGTAGAGGACTCTATTAAATACGCAAATACTTTGACAGTTGGGCCATTTCTCCTTCAAGTACATACAGACATATGATTCGCAATAAATAGTTTTTTCGCTATTCATACTGACTCATGAAATTTTAAATATAAGTGAGTAGATATCATTTAAACTACTCTAATTTACGCATACTTACATGATGACATTGATTAATAAGTATAGGTTGAAATAAATATGTCCTGATTCACACACGTCAGTTCTGAGTCGTCAAGTCTTGAGTTTTTAGGAGAGAGAGGAAAAGAGGATGGAAAGGGGTACAGACTTGACCGTACCAGTCAAGTTTGCTTTTTCGTTTTATTTTGTCATTCGTAATACTCTATTTGATGAGACTTGATGACTTGACTTGACGGTGAGTATGAACGTAAATGCAGGTTCAAAAGAAAATTGAACAAAAACTGATCAGCTAAACCTGATGTGTGTGAATCAGGACGATGAATGCGACGTCAACATCATAGTCATACCACACTCACATTCATAAATCACCTCAGTTTGATTTATAATTTCAGGAAAATACTTATACTACTCACATTGATTCAGCTCACAAAAAAAAAAAAAAAAGCAAGAGAGAAACACATAACCTAATAATGAGAACTTTAATGTTCGTATGCGAAGTTAGCATTGTGTAGCATTGAGTTAAGGAGAGTCAAAATCAACAATGTTATAAATATTGGTAAGTATGAGTTCGATGCGCACTGCAAACTTTCGAGTGAATATGATTCATAGACAACATTTCAATAAGTATGAGTACGTATAAGTACAAGAAATTATAAATCATGATTCAACTCTACTCACTTTTTCACTACTCATTGCGCTTCTCTGTTATGAATGCCATTAAACGACATGTCTTGACAAAATTTTGCACTTCTGGAATAAAAAAATAACGCTTTTATTACCAAGTTTGTTTAGTTTTTTAAGTTTCCTTCTCCTGTGAAATTATATTTTTCTCAGTTACGCCTGTTTGCATTTTAGCTAACGATATGGAAGATTTTATATAAGAAAAAAAATTATTCCTTTCTATAAATAAGTATTTTAATAACAGGAAATAATGCCAGTTTATGATAAATATGTCTTAAGGAAAATTGCTGCATTTGATTGTGAAATTACTTTTTGAAGGAATTGTTGTACGTGTGTGTACCATTTATGGATTATAAAATAATTTAATGGAAAATTTAGCAACTTTTTCTCATTCGCAACAAAATATTCCATTATGGCAGGCAAAGTTAAACAAAAAGTAAAATCTCATATAATTTAACAAATGTTGTGTTACATTTGGCGCAGAAAATATTATGTTTGTTTGTTTTTTTTTTTTTTAATTTAAATTGCAATGATTTTTGTTTCAACGCAATGCAAATATTTCACTATAAGCCTTGTGAAACCTTTTAATAAAAAATAATGCAACATAAACATCATTGGCAAATAAGTTTATGTTTTGAAAGCCCTTCATAACTTCAGCAATATTTTTGCGGGAATTTATAACAAGCTTGTTTTGTGCCATATTCATAATGAAAATAGGAATAGTAACAGTATAAAAACATTAACACTAATGCGTGTAAAAAATTTTTGTTTATATAAGCCCTATTTAAAATATTTATTGTACAAACCCTGTCTATACGTACGTCTTTTTTGTAACATAATTCCTTTTGCAACTTAATTCATAAAAACCATTCCTAATTAACGCACGTTAGGAGTAAAATCTTGGCAATAATTTTTTTTTATTTTTTTTAAGCAATATAATACACAGATGCCATATGCGTGTAAACGAAGTAAGAAAAAATTATGCTAAGAAACACTTAAATAATAATTCATAGCCAATTCAGCATATGAAGCAACAACAACATGACAGCTTTCAACTGTCAAAGTTTAGTGTACCTGTACCTGTACCTTTACCTGTACCTGTACCTGTACCTGTACCTGTACCTGTACCTGTACCTGTACCTTTACCTGCACCTGTACCTGTACCTGTACCTGTACCTGTACCTGTACCTGCACCTGTACCTGAACTGAAAATCATTTGCAATAATCATAATGTCTTTCTATAATTTCTTTTTTATGAAAGTGTACAACTGTATGTTACTTGCCGTTTAATTCTAAAGTCTCACAAAAACAAGCCCAAGCTCCTGTCCCAAATTTCGACCACTAAAAGTAGTGAGATAAAAATGTTGCCCAAGTTCTTGTTGGGCACAATACCTAGCACTACAATCTGCCATGCTTTTTAAAAATCGTAAGGGTCTCATATCATTTCTAGGCTTACTTGAAAGCCTTATGAGAAAGCCGAAGCACATGAAAGCCACTTTTCGAAACAGGAAATTGTTACTTTGGATAAGTGCAATGTGTATGAAAAGTTTAAAAAAAATCGATGGAGTTTGGAAATCTTAATTTGGAGTTTAAAGTGCTTGTCCCCGCCCCCTGATTGAAACTTTCAGGTTTTTAGATTTTTGTTAGTGATAAATTGATCTAAATTAATTTTTGCATCAAATTTTAGCTCTCTATTGACACATTAAGTTTTAAGGCCGTAGCCCCGCCCATCGAATAAAAGTTCTGGGTTTTAAGATTTTTCAATTGGCTCAATTATCTACACTTGCTTGTGTATAAAATTTTAGGTCGATAGCTTGAATTCTAGCTTTAAGATTTATGGGCGTTACCCCGCCCACTATTTTAAACTTTAAATTTTGTGGCAAGCCGTGCTTACCACTCATGTTAATTTTTTTTTGTAGTAAACTGCTGATACGATAAATGTAAATAATAAATTTAAGCCTGAAGTAGATAAAACACAAGGCTTACATATTATGGGCATGGTTACGCCTATGTCTGCAAGGTTTCAATAAAAGGGCTTGAGTTAAAAGCTGTATATTTAGTTTTTAATTCCGAGCTATATTAGCCTGGCCCCTCCCATGCTGGTAAACATTTTTGGATTATCAGATTTTTTTAGTTGGTTTCTCATATAGACCTTGTGTATCCTTGTGTATCAAATTTCAGCGCATTAGTGCAAGTTTTAATTTTTAGTTTTATATGCGTAGCCACGACCCTCTGGATAACATGTTCGGGTTTTCAGATTTTTCTAGTTGATTTCTCACACAGACCTACTTTTGCATCAAATTTCAGCTCATTAGTGCAAATTTAAATTTTTAATTTTTATGGGAGTAATCCCGCCCACTTTTTTAAACTCAAAATAATTTTTTGGCCAGTGCTTATCATTCATGTCAAGTTTCATTGGAAACCGGATAATAATAAATACATAACCACTATATTTAAATGTGCTGAGCCGAAGTACATGAAACAGAAGATTTAAGTTTTATGGGTGTGTCAACGCACCGCCCCTTGATAAAAATTTCCAAGTTTCAAAATTTTTTTAGTTAGTTGTCCACCTGACCTGCTTGTTTATAAATTTTCAGCTTACTTGGGGATTTTTTAATTTTTTATGGTCGCAGCCCCGCCCCTATGCAAAAATTTCCGAGTTTGCAGATTTTCTAGATGATTGCTCACCTAGGTCTACTTGTGTACCAATTTCAGCTCTCCAGCTATAGCGGAAGTGATTCATTAATTTAATGAGTGCGTCGGTGGTCGGTGGTCAGTAGAGATGAGCCATATTTCGAAACCTGTTACTTTTTCACAGCAATTGAGAAATCCCTAATCACAACTGTTGCTCAATTTATCAAGTAACAGGTTTTGCAAATATAGTTCTTTCATACAAAGTGTGAGTGTTCTTGTATGCTTACCTTATAGTAAATAAAGCTACCACATAATTTTTTTTATACCTTCAGCTTTTGTCGAGAAAAAATCGTCATATCGTCTTTTCTAGCAACTATGTAAAGCTCTAACATTTTTGTATTTGCAATTTTATTTTCTCTCTGCCTCTTATACGATAATTTTCAATATTTAGTCCCCTGACTCGTCAAGTCTTGAGTTTTTAGGAGAGAGAGGAAAAGAGAATGGAGAGGGGTACAGACTTGAGCGTACCAGTCAAGTTTGCTTTTTCGTTTTGTTTTGTCATTCGTAATACTCTACGACGACGCAAATTGATGAGACTTGATGACTTGACTTGATGGTGTGTATGAACGCAAATGCAGGTTCAAAAGATAATTGAACAAAAACTGCTCAGGTAAACCTGACGTGTGTGAAAGAGGACTTAGATGCGGTTGATTGCTAACTGTTTGGTCTTTTCGCTCTTCTTATTAGTACTTATCAAAATAGCAATACTAATAAATACTTTTAAATGAGAGCGTATTTCGAGAGAAATACGATAGAAATGTATTCGCGTATGTGTATTCATTTGTATAAGAAGCCGATAGATGTTTTAAAGTAGAAGAGCTGAAATGTATTAAACCGTGATCACAGGCACTGTTTAATTTCACTGCTGCAATTGTGCAGCACAGTTTAAAAAAACAGCGATTTAGAAATCACGTTCATAAGGAGCAACACTATTAAAAAATCACAGTATTGCTCATCTCTAAAGGCAAAGAAAAGATATGGTTGTAAAATGGTTGAGAAAACAATATTATGTTCTCTGAAACAAATGTGTGGTCGTTGAAAACTAGTTATTGTTATTTTAAACATTAATTTCGTTACGATAAGCAGAGTAATGTTTGAATTTAATAATTACATTATTATATTCATAGAAAGTGCGATATGGTTAGAATTTAACAATATAGTTTTGCTAAAAATTTATGACTACAATATAATTTGTATTATTGTGTAAAAATAATATGATGTAAATAACAATATAATGTTATCCAAAACCACACTATGTTAAGTTTTTAAAAATAAATAAAAAAATAAAATAAAAAAAGTACAAACAAAAGGGTAGATAAATAAAAATAATATGTTTATATGTATGAATGTATATCTCCTTATACAGATTTTTCTGTATTTCGTGTATACGCATATATGTAAGTATACATTCTTTTCATACATACATACATATATTATATTTCAACAATATAAATTTATTTTATTTATTGTTTTAAACAATAGATTTGCCAATAAATATATGATTAAAAAACAAAATATTATTATTACATAAATTAATACTATGGTTGCATTTAACAATATTATTATAATATTAGAACATGGTATGGTAAATCACAATTATATTTTAGTCACATCTAACTAAATAGTGTTGTCTTATTTACAATAATAAGATTAGGTATAACAAAGTTAATTGTTTTTGTAGATAATATTATTATTAACTCAGAAAATAATATCATTTAAACTTTGCTTTTCCATTATAATAATAATATGATTTGACTGCAACCATATAATTCAATCATAGTATGCTCCTGTTTGATTATGGTTACCTCAACCATATTTTTTCTTTTGCACTTTTTGCAAGAGGCTTTCATTGTAAAACTTTCCAACTTCGCGTATGAGATTATATAAATTAATTCTAATTATGGCTTAAATTTCATAATTAATATTAACTACGAATGCAGGAAACAAAGTGTGTACAATCTACAGTGAACACATTGTACACACTGCGTGCCTAGGCCGAAACTTGGCCTGATAATTTCTTTTAACAGAGCTATTGAAATTTAATTTTTTTAGTTTTTGTTTAAACAGTTTTAGCCAATTATTATCCCACTGCTGCCTGTTGCAAAAAAAAAAACATTTTAATTTATAAATTCTCGTAATGATTTCAACAAAAAAACATCCTTAAATTTTTAAATCTTACATGTGTATGTACAGTATAAGAAAGAGAGAAAAAAAGAAATTTTATTTTACATTGTAGTTTTATATCTTACACAAATCTTTAGCACATAGCATATGCAAACAAATCTTTTGTAATTTAAATCAATGTGAGAGAATTGTATGGATCTTTAAAATTCAAATTGAAAATTTTATAATTTCATGCAAGAATAAATTTAGCAAGTTTAACATATTTTACATATTTTCTTTATTCAATTTACATTTTGACTTAAATTATTTGACACTTGCAAATATAATTTAAATGCTAGAAAGGCATAAATATTTTGCAAAATAATCAAAGGACTTGAAAATAATTTAAACTCATAGTGGTTGCACAATATACTCTACTTTAAATAATGAGTTCATTAAGTCAGTGTGTTCATGAGTGAAAAAAGGACTCTGGCTGAAGGAAATTATAAAAATACTAGATAGCAAAATGAAGAGTAAAGGATGATGTGAAGGACATACATATACATATGTATGTCTATAATTTATAAAAATAAATTATTTAAAAAAATCACTTCATTTAAATGTTAAAGTGATCAGAAATTCTGTGATTTCTCTATGGTCAGTGATTAGGGCAGAAACTTAAAAATAAGTTGACATTAGGAAAGTTATCTTAGTTAAAAATGTGAAATGAGAAAATTTTACTCAGAAGGTTCCATATATAAATAAAGAGAAGTTAATTCACCGAAAAAAAAAACAAACAAACAATACCCCTTCATGACATTGACCCATCCAAAACTGAACGTGCCTACTGTAACAAAAACTGCTGCACACGAAAGGATTATAATCTGCAAAAAAATTATGAATAAATAATGTAGTGCTTTTAAAAGTTCAATTTGATTATTGATACAAATAATATAAAAATATAAAAAGGTGTGGTCCTATGAGGAACATAGAGCCTCAACAAATCTTCGCTATGTTTAGAATTCCGTACACCGAAGGTGAAAGGGAACCTTCTTGTTTTCGCCACGATATCCATCTGTCCGTCTGTCCATTACAGGCTGTTTTCTTGAGAACCGTAAGAACTACGCAACTGATATTTTCACAGTATGTGTGTATATGTAAAACTTTGGCCGCTACAACAACAAATAAATATATGGCAGAAATTGCCAAAAAGCGAAAAAATCGCCAAAAACTAAAAAAACGGCACAAACTGGAAAATATTGCCAAAAAGCGAAAAAATCGCCTAAACGAAAAAAAAAGCAACCACTAAAAAAATCGATCGAACAAAAAAATTTACAAAAACCGAAAAAAATTGCCGAAACGAAAAAAAACTCAAAGCTAAAAAATAGCTATAACTAAAATAAATCGCTTAGAACCGTAAAAATCGCCAAAAACGAAAAAAAAATGGCAGAACAAAAAAATTTCAGGACCAAAAAAAAATTCAAAAAACATAAAAACGCCATAACTGAAATAAGGCAAAACAGAAAAAAATCGCAAAAAATCGAAAAAACCGCTAAAACGAAAAAAAATGCCAAAAATAAAACAATCACTTAACTAACATAAATCGCCAAAAACCGTAAAAATCCCCAAAAACGAAAAAAAAGTTCCAAATACCGAAAAGATCTTAAGAACGATAAAAAAAATAGCCAAGAACCAAACAAAAAATTTACCGGGTAGTTGAACTTTTAAAAAAGTGTCTAGCATTACATATGTATTGTCCGTACGGAACCCTTCATGTGCGATTCACACACACTTTAGTCACACTTTAGTGAATTTATTATTCATCTGATGTCAAATTCTTGATTTCACCTTAGCTTTTAAATGCTTTTGCTGCTTCCTTATCTATCTACTATCTCCATTTATTTGTAGAGTGTCCTTTTTTGCGGCTTCCTTCCTACAAATCTAATTTTGCATACAATTGCATTTTGTATAAAGTAAACATTAGCTTTGCGAAGGTTGTGTCTAATTATATTCCAATTTCACCTTCGTACAGTGCTCGCCAAGTCATTGCAGTCAGTTACCCTGGAATTTGAAATGTCATTCAAGACTCTTCATTTTAATTTTAACTTCAGCAAGAAAATTTCTTGTGTGAGAATCAGGACCTCCTATTATTATAAGCTAAAGTGTAGGTTGCTTCTTTAATGCCCATTGCTTAAGAAATTGTACTGGTTCCTTATTTTCCTTATTTATTTTTTTTTTAATTTTTAAATATCTAACAAATGTAACGAACCGTAACTATGACTATATAAATTATTTTAAATGCATTTTATGGTCAATCTCTTGGCATGTTGGAGTATGTGAAATACCAACGTTTTGTGTAATTGTGGCGAGCAGTGGACCGTAGCCAGTACATGCACATTTAAGTGTCTCAAAAATGTTAATACATGTGTTATTTTAAGCTTATAGTAAACATATGTATATAATTTAAATCCTGTATTAAAATTATTAGAATATAAGCCTATAAGGCTTATAAAATTTAAAATAAGTTTAAAATGTATTTTATTTCAAATTTTTCTTCCAAATTTTCCTAAAATAAATTTCGAAAACATTTAATTTTTTTAAGAATATATAAATAAGTATTTAATAGATGTAACACAATTCCAATTAAATAGTAATAAAGATTATAACATCTCATTGAATTAAGGCCTACAAAAAATTATAAAGTCATGTGAGGGAAAATGTGTCAGAGCAAAAAATTTTTAATAAATCCATATAAACTTAAAGAATCTTGCTTAAGTAAGACAGACTTTCAGCCTTACCCTTCATTTATATGACAAATTACTGTTTCGTTAAAAATAAAACTAAAAGCACAAATAAAAACAAAATTTCTTAAGAACACCAGTAATAGACACCAAAAGCAAATGTTTTGCATGTTAGATTACTACAGCAACAACATTTTCGCAATAGGATTTGCATTTCATCTAATGAGATTTACACAACAAACCAAGCCTAAGTACTGCCAGCACAACAATCAACAACATCAGCGATAGATAGATAGCACAGTAACTTCGTCTGCAATATAAACAAATACATACATACGAGTACATACCCTGTCGGAAATTTGGCTAACTTTAAACTAACTTTAAGCTAACTATTTCGCAACTAATACTGACTGACACTTGGATTACTTTACAATGTAATCCACTGACTATTTTAACATTGCGATGTCCTAGGCGGTAGTGAATTGTCTCACTCTGCATTACTTTCAGGTAACTTAAAGTTGATTTTCTTTAAATCACCTGGTAGTCAGTAAATTAAAAAAAAATTTCTGGGGTTCGAACATGTATCATCACACGTTGTGTACTCAAAGCGCTACAACTCAGCTAAGGTACCATCTAAAATAACAACAGCAAAATGTTAATATAAAACTGAAATTATTTTTAAAGTAGCTGAGAATAAATTTGTTGGCTCTCATCAAGTTCGATTACGTACTCAACTTAAGAATTAATTTTGTGTTTTTCTAGATGGCTTTACAGCTAGCTTTTAGTCAGTCTAAGAAAAGTTAAATATTAGTTAACTGTTTTTGTAGTCAGCCACACATTCTCCGACAGGGTAATCCAAGTTTCAGTCAGTACTAGTTGCGAAATAGTTAGCTTAAAGTTAGTTTAATGTTAGTCAAATTTCCGACAGGGTACATATGTATGTAGATGCGTACAAAGAAGCATTGCAGCAGGTAAAAGACGAATTTTTGATACCTAAACTGAAGAGAGAAAAGTGATCATTAGCAAGGCGAATTCAGTATCAGGTGACCTCTTCCGCCCGGCTGATTATCAGCTGTTGATGCCAAATTGAGTAATTTGAACCAAAATGTCAAAATTTGCTTAGAAATTTTCTGACAGATTGGTTTTGTAGCATAGCAAACTACGTGTTGTTTTTTGTGTTGTCAAATTGTTGTAGGGAAGAGTTCACCTGATACTGAATTCGCCTTGATCATTAGCTTTTTAGGGTTCCGTACAACAAAGGTGAAAAGGAACCCTATTTTTTAGCTACGCAGTCCGTCTGTCCGTCCGTCTGTCACAGGGTATTTTCTCGAGAACCGTAAAAGCTACAGTCCTAAATTTGGACACATTATGTAGACCTTTGGCCGCTACAACAACAAATACATGAGCGTTAAAAATTAAAGGGTGTTCTAAAACGAGCAACGAAAAGTGCTAAAATCTCATGTAATATACATACAATTGTATGTATATTCAGTTGAAATTTGTAAGGTTAGTGTATTTTTATACAGACTACAGCAATTAACACTAAAATTAAAAAAAATTTAATTAAAGGGTGTACCATCAGTTAATGCAATTTTGACAACTTGCTGGAAACCATAAGAGCAAAACTTTTGAAAAACTGTAAAACTATAAAGTCCAAAAAATTATAAAATCGCCAAACCGAAAAAAATCGCCAAAAACAAACAAAAATCGAAAAAACGAAAAAAGCACAATATTAAAAAAATATCTAAGACTGAAAAAAATCGCAAAAACCCGGAAAATCCTCAAAATGAAAAAAATCGCCAAAATGAAAAAAAAAACAAAAACAGAAAAAATCGCCAAACTGAAAAAAACCCCAAATACAGAAGAAAAAAAATCGCTAAAAATGAAATAAAAATCGCCAAAATGAAAAAAATCGCCGAAATGAATAAAATCCCCAAAACAGAAAAAATTGCCAAAATGAAAAAACGCCAAAAACCGAAAAAAATCACACAAAACGAAAAAAAAGTGATAAAACTACAAAAAACCGTTTAAACCGAAAAAAAAACGCAAATTGATAAAATGCTTAAAACCAAACGTACGGAACTCTTCGTGCGCGAGTCGAAGTCGCACTTCTATTTTATCTTCTTTATACATGAAAAAATTTCAAATCCTTTTCCTATACCGTTCACCATTGACAGTAACATTCTGGACATCATCGTTTTTAAGGTCATATGGGATGGAATGGTGTTGCGACAAAAGCTTGTGGATTCTCCTCACTCTAAATGAGACAATTCTGCTTATTTATATACCTCTTCAACTAGAAATGGGCTTCATCGGAAAATGGCAGAAGTGCACGATGTGTTTGACAAATAGAACAATTTGTGCTCAAATAAAAAAAGCAGTGATGCCAACTCAAAGTTGTGACACTCTAAAACAAAACTCTTTAAAAAAAATATTTATGTGCTGAAGTACATTGGTCTAACGATAGGCATGCGCGGGTATACCAGCATATAATGAAAAATTAGTATGTATACATACACACAGAGAAAAAACTGCCTCATAGAATCAAGAAGATTTTCTCAATGAAACGTTTTTAGGCTAAGGGGTATCCTAGCAGAAAGAAGCGAAGATTTTTTCATAGAGATTCCTTATTGTTTTTATGTGATAAATCTTATTAATTTTATCAAGAAGAAAACCACATAAAATCAAGAAGAAATCTTATTATTCACAACTTTTTTTACACAATTTCCGTTTTTTTTTGACACCAAAAAAAAAACAATCCATAGAGAAAAAGTTCTTGATTCTATTAGGTTTTCTTATAAATTGTAAGCTATAGGGCATTCTTATTGATTTTATTAGGTTGCCTTCTTGATTTTTTAAAAAGGGTTTCTTCTTGATTTTATTAGGTTGCCTTATTGATTTTTTCAAAAAGGTTTTCTCTATGAAATTAATAAGATTTCCTTATTTAAAAAAAAAACATAGAGATTTCTTATTAATTTTGTTCTATTTAGTAGGCACTGTTTTCTCTGTGCAGGTATGAATTGCGCAGGAGTATTCGCATGTCTGAGAATGAATGGGTATGAATATGTACAAGTATGAAAAGTTTTCGATATGTGCTAGAGTATGAAATATTGTTTCTCTCTCTCTCTCTCTATCTCTCTCTCCCTCTTTAGGATAAACCCCCGGTTTCTACAACCCAGACGGTTAACGTGAGTATAAAATTGATAAGGAAGGCACTCAGTTTTTTAGTGATTTTCATAGAAATTTTCTAGACGAGTCGTCTGCCTAACTTGTGGAAACTATACATTAGAAGGCTAACCGTAGCAGTCTTATGAATGAAATTATATCCGATATATACATTTTTAATAAAGTAATTTATACACCTAACTGCACTACAAACGACAATATGATTGAATTTGTCGAAAGCGGGAAGAGTAGAACCCCTCAGGGCAACCCAAGGAGAAGAAGTCCTGCTCACACGTGGAGAGGATAGGTTGCCCGGTGAAATAGCTCCGATTAGTAGGGGCGAAGTGTGAAGTGAATGCGATGCCACAAGACAACAAATTTATTAAGGACCTCTGATCCTTATAGGATCAATGGCAATATATTATTTATTAATATACCAAAAGAAACAAAATTTGCTTTGTTTTAAAGAACTAAAAAAAAAATTTTTTTCGCTGTTTAACTCCAATGAAACATTTGTAGTGTGCAACATGTTCAAGTGCTACCAAGACAAGACATATTTTTTTATTTTAGTTTCTTGAAAGTTCGTGAAGTACAAGTTGCTTGTGTTTTCTAGTTGAAAGAATAACAATTTGGTTTCTTTTTGTTTCAAATTGAAGCTCTTGTGTTTTTCTGTCTGCACATGAAGCCTTTAAGTAGTTTTACCAAGTTTAGCTTATCACATTTTCGTCAGCTGGTACGCCGTCATTTTCATCATATTCACACATACCAAAGACACAGTAGTCATCAGAAAATGTCCTAACCGTATCTAGCATCATCATGATTTTACTGCCATGACTACTCGTCATAAGCGATAGATAGTGAACTATTTTAACTATATAGAATCATCATCATCATCATCATCATCATTTTATGTAAATTTATTTTTTGTACGAGTAGATTTTGGAAAAGCGCGTTATTTTGTTGAACTTTAAATATACAAGAGTATCAGCAAATGAAAAATAAAACACTACGACATATTTTGGTAGACATTTTTTCAGTTGCTTTGAACTTTAAATGCAGTTGATACTTTTTAGAATGCATGCAGTAGCAATTTGCATTGCGGTAGTTTTAAATAATTTCTGTCTTATCCTTTTGTTTCGTAATATTTTTCTTGTTTATTTCGTTTGCACAAATTAAGCCAAAAATTAAATATTCCAGTTGAAATTTTGCCACGGTTTTACTTTTATTTTGTTTGATTCTGGTTTCGTGTTTACTTTTTTATCTTAATCATATGCAATTATGTATATACAATTTCACAAAAAATAATATATATTTATACATATAATAAAAATATTTGTATACATTTGAAATGGATGAAAAACTTTAAGAAGATATATGGGCAAATCCCGGTACAACGACCGATATAATAGATATCAGGCCCATTCGTTATACCGAAAAATTCGTTATATCGCAAAGTTTTTTTTTCAAGTGTTATTTGAATTATTATTATTGTAGATACGATACGAGTATAATACATTAAAAAGAATGAGGGCAATTTATTTTCAAATATACTACCAAACACAAACTAACGTTATCAAACTTTTTTTTTGGGCAATTACTTGTATATTGTTGTAGATTTTGTTTAATATTGGTTTGCCGTTCGTTATACACAGCACAGATTTATCAAAACATTCACTAGATAAAGTAGAACTAAATGTTAGAAATATGTTCCTATCAAATTTTTTGTTTATTATATTACGATTTTTTCTTTGTTATTCGTTATATCCAGTATAAAGTTAGTATATATCGGATTTTCTTTAAAGCGAGATTCGTTATAACGAGATTTGCCTGTACGAATATTAATTGAGCGTATTATTTATTTTTTTTTATTTCTTTTACTCTCACCCCCAAATCAGTTCAGTTTTATGTAAAATAGAAAAAAAATCATAGCGATAAATTGTGTTTTAGGGGGTGCGCCCACCCCTCAAAGTTGGCCTTCAAGCCTATTTTCAATGTAATTTGTTTGCATATGAAAAAAAAAAACATTTTACAAGAATATGATGTACGGCAATATTTTAGCTCTTCTAGTCTACAACATTAGTCTCAAAGAAAATTTTTTGCTAAAATTAATATTTTAGGAAATAATGAAGAAAATAACCAACAAAATATCAAAAATTATATATGTATACCGAAATTGCATTTATAAGGAAATTATTTTAGCAAGCGTTTACAATAAGAGTTTACATCTATTAAATTATTTCATACATATATTGAGTATAGTAATAAAAAAACTAAACCAAAAAAAAACAATTACATTGAATATATGGGCTTGAGGGCTAACTTTGAGGGCCGGACGCACCCCCTTAAACACAGCTTATCGCTATGAACTTTTTTTTCTATATTTTTTTTACATAAAACTGAACCGTTTTAGGGGGTGAGAGTAAAAGAAATCAACAAAACAAAAAGTCTCCATACAATTAACGGCCACTCTAATGTGGCCGCTAGTACTTTTTCGATCAGAAAAGCATTTTTGTCTCTTATGCTCTATAGTAATAGTTTTAAACTATTTTACTATATTTTTGACGTTTGCATTGCCTTTGAGGGACAAATGTTACAAGTATAAAATTGAGGAACTTCTAGGTAACGTTTTAGCGAATTAATCAACTGGACTCAATTTGAAAAATGCTGTTTAAGTGGTTTTGAATGGCGTGGCCCTTCTTTGATAGAAATTAAGTTCACTAAAGTAAATTGTGTCACCATTATTCTATTGAATGGCCAAATGTGCAACGGAAAACATAGTAAAAGCCTCGACGCCTCATTGCTGTTTACACACCTAGTGTCCTGCTGTAAGTAACCCGGGGTAATTGAAGTAATAGAGGGCGGTTCGGAAACTTCTTAGCCTATCAATGAAAGAGAATAGTTAGTTTTTCAAAAATATTTTTATTTTTCAATATAACCTCCTGAAACTTCAATACACTTAGTCCAAAGCTTTTCTAGCAATTCTATCCCTTGATTAAAATAGTTTTCTTCAAGGTCTTCAAAATAGTGGTTTACAACTGTAATTGCATCTTCATTTGAGGTAAAACGCTTGCCAGCAAGGAATTTTTTCAGATTTGGGAACAGGTAAAAGTCAGTGGGATCCAAATCAGGAGAATAAGGTGGGTGGTCAAGCAACTCGTACTTTAATTCGTTTATTTTAGCCATTGTTGAAACACTCTTGTGCGCTGGTGCGTTGTCTTCATGAAAAATTATTTTTTTGCGTTGTAAGCCAGGACGTTTTTCTCGAATTAGTACATTTAATTGATCCAAAAGGTTGCAATAGTACTCTGAATTTATTGTTTTACCCTTTTGCAGATAGTCAATCAATAAAATACCTTTGAAGTCTCAAAAACCGTTGCCATAACCTTACCAGCTGATTGAATTGTTTTTGCCTCCTTTGGGGCACTTCCTCCAGCTTCAGTCCAAATTTTTGGATTGTTCTTTTGTCTCTGGAGTATAGTGGTGGATCCATGTCTAATCAACAGTTATGAAACG
Organism: Tachina lurida; assembly: GCA_944452675.1. Taxonomy (NCBI): domain Eukaryota; kingdom Metazoa; phylum Arthropoda; class Insecta; order Diptera; family Tachinidae; genus Tachina; species Tachina lurida. The sequence continues at coordinate 178,263,671 of OX101752.1, forward strand.
ACGCTTAAAATCCATTTTATTTCGCTTAAAACGATCCAAACAAGCTTGAGAAATGTTCATTCTTATGCGTTTTTGGTCGACTGTGCGGCACCCATCTTGCAGAAAGCTTTTTTATCTGTAGTTCTTCATGCAAAATTAAATGGACTCGATCATTTGAGATGCCCATGATATTAGCTATTTCACGCACTTTTATTGGTCGATCATTTAATACCATATCATGCCCTTTGGCTAAAATTTTTGTTGTTGTTGCTGTTTTTTTGACGTCCACTACGTGGTTCATCTTCAATGCTTGAACGACCACGTTTAAATTCAGCAACCCAATTTTTTACTGTTGCATATGAAGGAGCACTTTCACCTAACACATTCACCATATCATTATGAATTTCTTGTCCCGATAAACCTTTTTTATGTAAATATTTAATGACACCACGCATTTCTAATTTTTCCGTTGTTAAAAAATCGCCGATGCGTCTTTTGTAAACACCTGTTTCTATATGAAGGAGTTGCGAGATCGAAACAAAATTTAATATGTGTTCATAGCAGAGATGGAAGTTTCCAAAACACTTAACTTTTTTCTGTTTATACCACACTTTTTGTGCTAGGCTAAGAAGTTTCCGAACCGCCTCGTAGAACATCTACTGTGCCACTGTCTGGCTCCAAGTCACACTAGATATAACTTGCTTGGTGCTCACACTATTCGCATTCTTGAACTTGTATCGAGAGTGGAACTGTGTAGATTGCTAAAGTTTGTTAAATCTGTGTGGGAGTCATTCGATACAGGCACCACGAACTAGGCTGCCATACTTACAGGTTTTCTTCTCATCTGCTGGTATCGCTAAGGATCAATCTCCATCTATGCGAGGTCTTTGACCACCCAGATTAACAAATTACACATTACCATCAGAACTACTTGCCATATAATGACTTACTTTTCTAATTACCAAATTTCATTACTCGCTTACAAATCACATTAGCTAAAATTTAAAATAAAATTATGTACAAGTTGCTAAGGAGAATTATTTTTTTAGATTAAATAGATTACGTGAACAAGTTGCCAAATAAAAAAAGTAAGTACGTTTCTCAAGAATCGATTATTTTAGTCTCACGCCTTAAGTTGGTAATCCAGTAAGGAACAGCTTCCACCAAAAATGCTTAATTCCAAACCCGATTACCTTTTTTGAAATTTTTTGCTGGGCTTTTACAGTAAAAATATAAGCAAAATGCAATTAATAAAACTAATTGTTAATATTTAATTTATATTCAAACATATAATTATTTTATTAATATAACAAATTAACTTGTTAATATACTGGCACAATTATATCGCTAATTTACTTCAATAGTGTCATAACTCCTGACGGAAGAATATTTTTTCATGTCTTCATTGAGTTGTATGCAAACTGAAAACTCAAAACGAGTTTTCTGCAAAACTGGTTGAACTATTGAAGTAAATGAGCGATATATGTTGTTAAATATGATGCCAAAATTGAGATCTGCATTATTACAGAGATCTGCATGATTACGAATCAAATGGCATAATTTTACATTTTCTAAAATAAATATTGAGCTAGCACTTAACATTAAAAAAAAATCTAAAGATGCTATTGCACGATTCATATCAATGAGACTCTTGTTAATAAATGTATGCCACTGCTTGCAATTTCTATTCATACATATGATTCACTAAAGCAATAAATCAGTATGATTGTTTTGAAAACTTCTTAAATTTCCTTCTTTTAGGGAATATTATAAAATAAAAGCTCATTATTTTATTTTATATTCACTACCCTATACATAATATTTATATAAAAGATTATTGAATTAGCTACGGTCTGCTTGAAAAGGTGTGTGAATTGGCCACATTGCAATTGTTTGGTTCTAGTTTGTGAGATTTTTCAGTCAATGGGTTTTGTTTTGGATCAAAAAGTTTTTATTATAGTGCATTTACACTGCCTGGAAATCTAGAATTTTCGAGATTTTGAGCTAAATCAAACTGCTTTTTTGCAGATTTCCCATACAAAACGAAATCTAATTTTTCAATAGATTTGTAGGAAATCTAATAAAAATCTAATGTTTTTATTTATTCCTTACTACCCTGTACAACAAAAGGTGAATGAATTTGCTACGGTCTGCTTAAAAATGTGTATGAATTGGCTACAATTCAGTTGTTTGGTTGTAGTTTTGGAAAAAAAATCAGTTGATGGGTTTTGTTTTTGATAAAAAAATCTTGATAAATGTCAAAATAAGCTGGTGTGAACGATATAGATTTTCATAAAGATGTCCATCAAAATATGTTAGATTTTGTGCTGATGTAAATGCCCTATAAATGTAAAAAAAATTTAGTGTAAACTGTATAGATTTTTAATTAAAATGTCCTATGCCCTATAAACAATATTCATATATATTCACCAGAGACCTGCATGAGTTGATTCACTTTCAATTTTATATATGTTTATGTTAAAATTCATTTATTTGATATCAAGTTTGAATTAGACGTTTTGTTAACAAAAACAATAACGTCCACCAAAATATTTTCGTTTTCCTTAATAACCTATTATGCCCTCTCTTCAGCATATTATGCATGATTTTTTTTATACCAAAATTTTTATAGTTTAAGGTTTTTGAAATATTTGCGGCGAATTTGACATCATCACATAATATAATTTTATTGCATTATTATTTCACACAATATTATTTAAAACAAATCGGTTTTATATATGTAGTTAAGCAGCATAGCTATAAGCGGATGTCCTAAGACACTTCTCTCCTTTTTATATATTGTCATATATAAATGGCAAAAAAAATTCTTACATTATTTTTTTGTATAATTAATGTCTTTCAAGTTCCACTAACTACATTAAATACATATTTTCACAGAAATTATGGTTTTCCCCGAATTGCAGTGGGCTCGAGGAACACCTAAATCTCCGCCAATTGGCTTGAAATTTTGCATATAAAATTGTTTGCCTATTGACACCAGTAAAGGGGGATTAGACTGGATAAGAAGCACCCTAATATATGTACATACATATGTTTATACATATATACATGCACTAGCTGACCCCGGTCCGCGTTGCTGGCCCTAAGCAAACATTAGTGTTGTATATGGCATTGGATTTTGCCCACGAATAAACTAAATATTGCGCCGTCTGCCGGACGAACTTCCAACTACACAGAAACGCTCCTCACGGCCCATAGAGCATGTATTTAAAGTTTGGTCTAAATCGGTGCAGTAGTTCTTGAGTTACGGTGCAAAATCACATAAAAAAATTAATTATGGTGCCATCTGTCGGACGAACTTCAAACTACACAGAAACACTACTCACGCCCTATAGAGCATGTATATGAAGTTTGGTCAAAATCGGCTCAGTAGTTCTTGAGTTACGGTGCAAAAACACAAAAAAACTAAAAATTGCGCCATCTGTCGGACGAATCACTATTTCTGAAAGGGGCGTAGCATTTACCGGGGTAGAATATATATAAAAACACGCACCGGTCTTTTACAAATATTTTGTGGGGTGGAAGGCGAAAATATGTTGAGGCCTTGAAGAGTTCACCCATAACAAATAAACGTGTTTTTGTATTATATATAATAAGATATGTATTTATGTAATTGTGTGTAAGTGTGTGTGTGGATATTTATTTATTTAATATCCCAGTCAGCATTTTATGAAATTAATGATCATATTCGAGTCTTTTTCGACTCCTTCGCACGATTAAAATAAGCATTTATGCGCTCGTTTTCGAGTCGAAAATGACTGTTCATTCACGAGGAAATGGTACCCAAGCCGCGACTCTTCTAAAGGAGTCTTTTATGACTCGCGCTTCTGATCAATTTTGACTCACTTTCGAGACAGTTTGTGGTAGTTCTTACAAGCAGTTGCGAGTCTTCTTCGAGTCATTTTTCAGTCATCTTACTAGTCATTTACGAGTCTTTTTCGAGTCATATCATACGAGCATTTCTAATTGAATTTTTGCTGTATCAATACAATCATTTATTATTGTTTGTTTTTAATTTAATTTACATACGTACATACATATATTATATTAATTACAATAATACATAAAAAATTATAAATTTAAATTTGTACTTCAATGACCTCTTCCGTCAATTTGGTTACAGATTTATAATGTCCTTTAATTCTATAATGTCCTTTAAATTCTCGTGTGGTTGAAATTAGGCTTTCCTCAATGCAATTAGCATAATATATATAGACATATTTATTGGGGGTGGAGGAGAAACATTTTGATCTAGAAACGATTTTTTGATTTAGTAGAAATAGGTATACAGCTTCGAATATGAAGTAAAATAGCAAGGCAATTCCAATTTTTTTTTTAATTTTTATGTTGAAAAAAGGCGACCCTGGCTTTTTAAAGCTTTCGTTATATCTTCCGCATTTACTTCATGTTCGAAGCTGTGTGTAGTTGATCAATTTTTGCTTAAAATTTATTGAATTATTGGACTCTGTAGAGTCTTCTTTTAAAAGCAGAGCTGATTAATCAGTTTTTGATCATCTAAGGTACTCGAAAAAGACTCAGTTTGGTGAAACAATCTTCCACATGCTGACTGGGATTTCAGTCTTTGAAACCTTGCATTACTCAGTCGCATATTGCGAAAAGATGCACTCTTATCTGTGGTATTACATAATGTTTGTTTTGCCTCACAACTACAACTACAACTACAACTAGATGTTATGAAAGCATGGAGCAGGGAATTTTTATGATAACTTGCTTCTACAAAATCTTCTCTAATGTTTTTTTTTCCTCTTTAGTTTGTTAGTCTAAACATCGCTTAGCATAATGCTTTTAGTTTCGCCATAAATGTTGATTCATTCATTTATTTACAAACGTGTTCGTGCATATTTTTACAGCTCTATTTTATATTTATACCCTTTACCAACAAAAATGGTAAAAGGGTATATATAGGTTTGTCATTCCGTTTGTAATTTCTATAATATCAATAAGCGACACATAAAATATATATATTCTGGATCCTTATGCATAGGGAAGACGAATAAGCGATGTCCGTCTGTCCGTCTGTCCGTCTGTCCGTCTGTCCGTCTGTCCGTCTGTCCGTCTGTCTGTACGTGAAATCGGTTTTCCGAAGCTCCCAGAAGAGCTAGAGACTTCGTTCTTGGACTGGTGTGTCAGAAATTTTCCAAAATAGATTGGTATTGAAATTCAGCATAATCGAGCAGACCATTGCAGAGCTGGAAAACTTAAACTTTATTTTGCCATATAAAAGTAACTACCGAAAACAAATTTTTATTTTTTTTTAATAAAAAAACTTATTTTACACTTCAGTACGACTAAAATTGGAATTTTAAATTGAAAAAATATAAAAAACTTAAAAAGACGTTTCCAGGGTTGGAAAACTTTAACTTTTTGTGTCATGTAAAATTAACTATGTCTAAAACTATATTAGTATTTTCTCGAGAACCGTAGGAGCTAGAGACCTGAAATTTGGACACAGTGTGTAACCCTTTGGCCGCTACAACAACAAATGCGTGAGAGCTGGAAATTAAAGGGTGTTGCAAAACGAGCAACGAAAAATGTTAAAATCCCATGTAATATACATACAATTGTATGTATGTATGTATATACACTTGAAATTTGTAAGGTTAGTGTATTTTTATACAGACTTCAAAAATTAACACTAAAATTTCCAAAAATTTAAATTAAAGGGTGTTCCGTCAGTTAATGCACTTTTGATATGCAATTTTGACAACTTGCTGTATCTTGGAAACCGTAAGAGCAAAACTCTTGAAATTTTCAAAAACGGTAAAACTAAAAAAACAAAAAATTATAAAATCGCCAAACCGAAAAAAATCGCAAAAAACAAAAAAAAAATCGCTAAAACGAAAAAAAGCACCAAATTACAAACAAAAATTTCTAAGACTAAAATAAATCGCGAATAACCGGAAAAATTGCTTAAATAAAAAAAGATCGCTAAAATGAAAGAAAATCGCCAAAATGAAAAAAAACCCCAAAATGAAAAAAAAATCGCCAAAACGAAAAAAATGGCCAAAACGAAAAAAACCCCAAAAAAAGAAAAAAAATTTTAAATGAAAAAAAGTCGCCAAGATGAAAAAAATCGCCAAAATGAAAAAAAACCCAAAAACAGGAAAAAATCGTCAAAATAAAAAAAAATCGCCAAAATTAAAAAAATCTCCAAAATGAAAAAAAGCCCCAAAAACAGAAAAAAATCGCCAAAATTAAAAAAAACCCCAAAACAGTAAAAAAAATCGCTAAAATGAAAGAAAATCGCCAAAATGAAAAAAACCCCAAAATGAAACAAAATCGCCAAAACGAAAAAAATGGCCAAAACGAAAAAAAACCCCAAAAAAAGAAAAAAATTTAAAATTAAAAAAAGTCGCCAAGATGAAAAAAATCGCCAAAATGAAAAAAACCCAAAAACAGGAAAAAATTGCCAAAATAAAAAAAAATCGCCAAAATTAAAAAAATCTCCAAAATGAAAAAAGCCCAAAAAACAGAAAAAAATCGCCAAAATTAAAAAAACCCCAAAACAGTAAAAAAAATCGCTAAAATGAAAGAAAATCGCCAAAATGAAAAAAACCCCAAAATGAAAAAAAATCGCCAAAACGAAAAATATGGCCAAAACGAAAAAAAACCCCAAAAAATAGGAAAAAATCGTTAAAATGAAAAAAGTCGCCAAGATGAAAAAAATCGCCAAAATGAAAAAAAACCCAAAAACAGGAAAAAATCGCCAAAATAAAAAAAAAATTCGCCAAAATTAAAAAAATCTCCAAAATGAAAAAAGCCCCAAAAACAGAAAAAAAATCGCCAAAATTAAAAAAAACCCCAAAATATTAAAAAAATCGCCAAAAGGAAAAAAATCTCCAAAATGAAAATTAACCCCCAAAAAGAGAAAAAAATCGCCAAAATAAAAAAAATTGCCAAAATGAAAAAAAAATCGCCAAAACAAAAAAAACCCCAAATAACGGAAAAAAATCGCCAAAATGAAAAAAAATCGCTAATATGAAAAAAATCTCCAAAATAAAAAAAGCCCCATACACAGAAAAAAAATCTCCAAAATGAAAAAAAAATCGCCAAAATGAAAAAAAATTCCCAAAATAGGAAAAAATCGCCAAAATGGAAAAAGAATTGCCAAAAAAATCGCCAAAATGAAAAAAAAGTCGCCAAAATTAAAATAAACCCCCAAAAAACAGAAAAAAAATCGCCAAAATGAAAAAAAAACAGAAAAAAATGGCCAAAATGAGAAAAAAGCGACAAAACTGAAAAAATCGTTTAAACTGAAAAAAACTGCGCGAGTCAAAGTCGCACTTTACTGAATTTTTTAATATTAAAGGAATTAAATTAAACTAAGTTTTTTCTTATTTCGTTTTTGCTTCGTTTACTTTACATATTTTATGTATTTTTTAAAAAACTAGATCGGTATCAATAATCAGAAAAATCCAAAATTATGACTCCAGGGTTGGTTGGAAAACTCACGCTTTTGTGTTATGTAAAATTAAATAGGTCTAAATTTTTTTCTTTTTCTTTATAAATTGAATATATTTTATGCTTCTGAAAGAAAAGTTTGGCGTATGAAATTTGAAAAATTAAAATTACAGCTCCAAAGATGGAAACTTTAAAAAAATTATAAATTTTTTCACAAAACAAATATGTATGTATGTGTCTGCATACTATATATATGTACGTACGTTGGTAAAGGGTATATAAGATTCGGCACAGACGAATATAGCACTCTTACTTGTTTTCTATTAAGTTTGCTGCAAACTCTGAATTTAACACATTGGAAAATATGTTAATTAATGACGTGATAAAATTCGTAATGTTGGGTTTTACTGCATCTGCTGGTACAATTGCTTTTCAAAAGCCAAACACATTTATTTATATACTACATACTTGTATACTCGTATTTATGTATAAGTAAGTAATGGTCAACAGAAATTATTAGTTTAGAATCATTTGAATGCTAAACGTTAGCAGGTGCTGGTGAAAAAAAAATTATTTGAATCGTCCTTTAGTTATACAGCGATGTAATGCCTCCATAGGGGAAGCAGCTTTTAATTTACATTAAAATGTCCTTGTCTATTCATGCTCTATAATTTAGTTGTATAAATTAGATGAAAATAATAGCGGGATTCAATTATCCTTACGTACAGCACGTGCGGATATTGCAGACGTAGTATGTTAGAGTAGAATATATGTATACTATAATAACACATATGGGATGGAAACTTGCCGCACTTACTCAGTCCATTTGAAAGCTTGAAAATTGCAGTTATTACGAAAAAAGAAGTTTACAGCTGCTGATTTGGTATTGCAATACTCAAAGGAGCATTTGCCTCTGGCGAGTAAAGTATTGGGTGTATGTTGTATCTAACATTCCATTACCGATAATTCTTCGTTGCTTACTGGTTTCATCGGACTATTTTGTAACCAGCTTGAGAGATATGAGCCATCCAGAAAGCATTTAGAAAGTGACAATGAGGGCTATTGCATACCAGGTGGGCTCAATTTGTAACTCTGCATACTCCATTTACAACTTTGTGTAAAATGAATGTATATTTGTTAGTGTAAAATTTCCTACTGTCACAAGAGAAACTAACATCTGATCACCATTTCCTAAATCGAGATCAGCTGGTGTCAATTTGCCTTGGTGACGATCAGAGAACAGCAATGAGTAGTAAAAAAGTGAGTAGAGTTGAATCATGACTTATAATTTCTTGACTTATGCGCGCTCATATTTATTGCAATGTTGTCATATTCACTCGAAAGTTTGCAGTGCGCATCGAACTCATACTTGGCAACATTTATGATAGACCTGGGTCCAACACGTTCATTCATTCATATTAGACACAAACCTATGATCAAACCTATGTATTTTAAATGGGGGATTAATCATAGGTTTGTATCCAAAATGAACGAATGAAGGAGTTGGACCCAGCTCTAATTTATGACGTTGTTGATTTCGACTCCCCTTAACTCAATGCCTATGGACGATGCAAAATAAATATGATTCATACGAACATAAAAGTTCTCATTATGAGGTCATGTGTTTCTCTGTTGCTTTTTTTTGTTTTTTTGCAGGAATTAAAAAACAACCCTATTTACTACTATTGTATACTACTTGCAAACTGTTTAATGACTAAAATTTTAAATACATACATACTTATTTCAACCTATACTTATAAATCAATATCATCGTGAGTATTCGCAAATCATAGTAGTTGAGTTTAAATAATGTCTACTCAATTATATTTAAAATTTCATGAGTCAGTATGAATAGCGAAAAAACGATTCATTGCCGATCACTGGTGACGATGTACTTGTAGTAAAAGAAATGATATATAACGAATTAATAACTTTGGGCCACACGTTTTGCATTTCAATTCCATTCAATTTTCAATGCACTCACATTTATTTTACTTACACACTCAAACTTTTTAAATTGCAAATTATATGGCTTTCGAATTCACCTATCCATTTATATGGCAATGCGAGGTGGGCGTTGGGCATGGCAGATCTTAGTGAAACTCGGCATGCATTTTTTATTATTCTACTTATTGTATGTTCCAAATTTAAAGACTTCTGATTGAATAAGAAATATTTAATGTATTGTACCAAAACCAAAATAAAAATATGCTTTTGACATTTGTAGGATACAAATCACATACAAAAACAAAAATTGTAAGCTGAAGTACCACTGCCGCCTAATTATGATTTAACAAATTTTATGAAGTCCTTTTATCAATAAAAAATTAATACTACAAAAAACTTAAAAGAGTCAAGGCAAATTCGTACCAGGTGGTTTTAATTTGCAACTCTGCATATTCGCCTTGCATATTTGTTAGTGTAAAATGTTCTACTGTCAGAAAATTTCCGAATATTTGTTTTGATTTGACACAAGAAAAATTAACAGCTGATCGCCATATGATTAATCGAGATCACCTGGTATCAATTCGTCTTGGTTCTAATATTTAAAACGTCAGTTGCTTTCAGTACTCCGCTATCGTTCGAAACAAGTGCCTAAAAATTTTATTATAGATTAAGCTTCATACATTCCATTATTTCTTTTCAAATGGCGTACGATTAAATTAATGTATTGTTTGTGGCCGGTGGTGGCTGTTAGCTGGCTTACAGCCGATTGGATGCATTCTAGCGTAATAAATAGCAAAGCTATGATATGAAATTTTTCGAAGTTAATACAATTTTAACTTGAACTAATAACTCTTACTAAATGTGCCCTCAATTATGAAAGTGGTCTAAGTCATATATTTCTTTGCTTGAGATATTGAGTAGATTACATTTGAACAAATTAAAATATATTTTTATATTATGCAACATTTTAATCTATAGTTGTACTCGTCTCGATTAATATAAATTTCTTTAATATTTATGAAATATCAATTGAAGTTTTTTAAGATTAATTTAATATTTTGAAGCACAAATGCATATGACTTAGACCACTTTCATAATTAAGGGCATAAATGTAGTAGCAAAATATGTAGCGTTCTAAATGCTCTGTGCAAATCATACTAAGGTTTATTAAAACAGGAGGAGCACAAATATTTCAACATGACAACTATTAATATAAAGCCACATTATTCCACTTTAGTTTAAAAAAATCTGTGTCAAAAATTACGTTATATGTAACTCGCAGATTTGTTGTTTAATTTTTCTAGATGCTGTAAGAAACGAGTTCTAAATTTTGTCCCGTTCGTGGTACAAGGAAACAACAAATCAATAAAATTTTCAAAATTAGTGTCATTAACGAATTATGAAAAAATGGCAAAAAGCTTAAAAAAAATATTTAAGATTTTTATATATATATATATATTATCCCACTTCGAAGGCTCTCGCAACCTTTCTAGATCCTGGAAATTCGCATATTATAAATATTATGTTTATAATATCAAAGTGCTGCCCTTTCCACAGAAGTATTACTGAAAAGACAACAAACTGTTTAAACCTTCCTCGTAACTCCATGCAAACAAACTTATAAATTATTCCTGATTTAAATTCGAAATCTCACATGCAGTAAAAGCCTTAAGCTGTATGGATTTACGCGATAAAGCATTGCAGTTATTTTCATATCAGGCAATGTAGAACGACTACTCGTATGCAAATGGGCATGCACACGCTTGTATTCGAGTACACAATTGCTTATATACGATCGCAAAGATGCACACACATACATAGATCCATACATACATGCATACATACATATAGTGCATATATTTCTAATAACATTTGCTTGCATAACATCAGCAGAGATGTCCTTATACCAGAAACATCAACAACTACCAAGAACAACAACAAACAGTTACAGCCATATGAATAGCATTTTAAAGAAAGAAGAAGAATATGCACATTGTCCCTTAAAGTATACTACAAGTTTACAACAACATTATATATGCCACATTTGTTGCCGTCTCTGTGTGTGTGTGCGCAAAAGTTACGAACGAGTTGTGATGATGGTGCCAATAAAGGTGTTTGTTTCTCTCTGAAAAATGTTTAGAGATTGTAGTGAATAATTTGCTTTTGAAAATCGTATTGATGATACAGCAATTTCTGGCTGTCGTATTTCCTATGTACATACATATGTATGTACATATGTATATTTTTTCTACCTATTTAAAATTGTGTGTCATGTGTGTGAATTGTAAAAATTACATGTAGTAAACTTTTATATGTACATCTAACAATTCAAGTTACACAAAAGAAGCAATAACAAGGAGAAAAAAAAAAGCAAACAAACATTTGTTGGCAACTTTTTATATTCTGCCGCCGTAAGTACCACCATTAACAACATACGTGCATGTAACAGAGCGTATACGTACATACATAAAATACATACATAAGTATGCGGGTATGTACGATCCATGCAGCGCCGAATAATCAAGAAATCTTAAAAACCATTCTGGTTTATCTTAAAATACGTTTGATGTAAAACAGGAATAATAGTTAGGATGCTGGGAAATTTACAATGCATTCAAATTTAAACTTGGAAACTTTAAGAAATTTCCTTAAATACAATTATAAATCTTTACTTCAAGGGCAGTATTTTTCTCTTAAGAAATGACACAAACGGCCTGTGCCATGATGTCACCAGAATTCGTTCGACCGACAACTTGTATTGCGAACAACAATAACATTAGAAAATTGGTTGTTGTTTGCAATACAAATTGTCGATCGAACTAGATTTACTATACAAAACAAACTCTTTTTTGTTACTAGATTTTGTTAAAATCCAATTAAAATTTAATAGAACTTACACGCAAAGAAAAAATATGGTTGAGATAACCATAATCAAACAGCAACATACTATGATTGAATTATAAGGTTGCAGTCAAATCATATTGTTGTCGATGGAAAAGCAAAGTTTAAATAATATTATTTTCTGAGTTAATAATAATATTATCTACAAAAACAATTAACTTTGTTATACCTAATGTTATTATTCTAAAAAAGACAACACTATTGTTAGATGTGACTAAAATATAATTGAGACTTGCCATACCATGTTCTACTATTATAATAATATTGTTAAATATGACCATAGTATTAGTTTATGTAATAATAATATTTTGTTTTTAATCATATATTTATTGGCAAATCTTTTGTTGAAAACAGCTGTGCGGTAAGTCCGAAATAAAAATAAATTAATATTGTTGAAAGAAAATTTATGTATGTATGTATAGAAATGTATACTTACATATACATATGTGTATATACGAAATACAGACATATCTGTATAAAGAGATATACATACATACATATGTATGTACATATTTTTTTATTTATCTACCCTTTTGTTTATACTTTTTTTATTTATTTAACACCACGCGTGCACTCCGATAGCTTACAAACGAAACACTGAACTGACAGAAGATGTTTCTGAAAAAGATTTTTAACAAAATTTTTAACAAAACCATATTGGTAAACTCTAACCATATCGCACTTTCTATGAATATAATAATGTAATTATTAAATTCAAACATTACGGTGTTTATCGTAACAAAATTAATGTTTAAAATAACAATAACTAGTTTTCAGCGACCACACATTTGTTTCAGAGAACATAATATTGTTTTCTCAACCATTTTACAACCATATTTTTTTTTGCTTATAGTGATGACACCAAAGCTGTTAAATTTCGATTACGATTAGTAATCAATTGGATTACATTTAAAAAAAAACTGTAATGATTATATAATTGCCTTCAAAAGAATTACTGATAAATAATTGATTACGATTACTAATAATCGAAAAAAAAATCTGAATTACTTAAAATTATTAAAAACAATCAAAAAGAATCAAAAGTAATCAAAAAGTAATCCGACTACTTGCAAAGACTACTTTTTATTCTTAATAAATAATGAAAAAGAATCAAAAGTAATCCTTAGAAGTAATCGGATTATTTTTTGATTAATTTTGATTCTTTTTGATTATTTTTAGTAATTGTAAGTAATTCGGATTACTTTTTCATTATTCGTAATCGTAATCAACTGAATATAACTGAATATAATCGTAATTTAATCATTACTTCACCTTTAAAAAAAAGTAATCAAATTAGTAATCATTACGAATACTAATCATTACTTAACAGCTATGGTTGGGATGGTCCAAAATTGTTGCCGTAAGCAGCCTACGAGTATAATAATTCTGGACTTAACACACAAGTACACCTAATTTTTTTATAGTATATATATGTGACAACGCATAGAGAAAGGGACCTAAGGGTAAAAAAATTAATTTTAATTTTTTTTTTTTTTTTTTTTTTGATGTAGACAACATCTGAGTATTGAATGAGACCGATCCCATGCCCCAAAAGTGTTCCCTCCCAAAGATATGCGCGTTTTATGAAATTGAAGTCGACAATTCTAAGGTTATGTGAAAAAATTTTCGTACTAACAGAGTGATATTCACGATTTAAAAGAATTATAAATGAGTATTTATTATAATTCACAATTAATCATTTCCGAAAATAAACCTGGATTCGAAAAAACGCGGACAAAATTGATATCAAACTCATGGAAACAGCGCGCTAGGTAGAAAACAGTAAAAACCAACTACACAAAACAAGAGGTAGGGATGACCTACGGGCGTTTTCAAGGTTGACCAACACGTTCCTGATGTCAAATGAGGCCAACAAGAACACGCTCAGTGATGGTACACCAAAGATACACGTATTTAAATCTTTAAAATGTCTCTCCTGAACAAAACCGGTTTTTACCCTTGGGTCCCTTTCTATTTTTCGCGTCACATATGTATAACATAAGTTATTATTTAAAAAAAAAATAATAGTTATACCATATGTCAGTACTTCTAATTTTTTTTTTACTTTTTTTGCACATAAAAAGAAATTAAATTCATTTTATGCACAAAAAAAAAAATCCACACCAAATTTTCTTTAATCACTATACAATTTAGTTTTATTCGTTTTTTATAAGAGACATGATGTCAACAGCTCATACAAACCATGTCATTTCATAACACTCACTAAATAAAAGCTATCCATCACACCCAACCTTACTGACATCTATCTATCAAATGATAAAATGGCTACCGTAGACCGATACAAAAAAAATCTTTAAAAAAATATACGATTACGTACATACATATATGTACATACAAGCCTCAACAAAACAAATTTATTACCAAAAAGAAAATAAAATAATATAAAAATTTCAACTAATCGAATGAGATCTTATATAATTGTATAAAAATGCCAGAGTTGGGAACAAAGCATTTAACAATCACTCACTACAGGAAAAAAAATTCACTTATTACTATTAGCTAGTAATATTACAAGTTTAGTTCACTGTCACTAAAAGGTAATAGCAAGGTTTCTAATTTCCCGGACTTTTCCAATTCCCGGGAATCGAGAAGTAAAATGTTTTATTCCCGGGAATTCCCGGGAAATTCAAAAACATATGAATTTAATTAAATGACCTCAATCAAAAAATATAATTTAATGAAAAAATATACAACATTCAAATTAAAAACAAAACAACTTTATTCGTTCATTTCACGAACAACAATATTTAAAGAACAAATAAATTCATATGCTATAAGCATGAATGGAAATTCCATCTACATCTGTCAACCTAGATAATATTTCCTATAAAGACTTTTTAGGTTGAAAGTATTTTGTACCGCCTCAAGTTGTTGGAGTCACCTCGGAAACCTCTATTACATCTGCTTCTCTATTACATTCTGATTCGTTACACAGTTGTATTTTTAAGTAATAAGACAATAAACAGCTATGTAAAAAAAGCAAATCCCAAAAACGTAGAAACTCTAGGTAATAGTGATATTTTTTAAATGAAAATATTTCCTTTTCTATTTATAAACTTTTACAAATAAAAGAACAAATCATATGCGCAATAACTTTTTTTAACGAGCATAGTAATAAGGACATTCACCTGTGTTTGTGGGTAGACCACTGTCCTTCTTTACTATATTTACTATATATGTATGTATATGCATACACATCTCTTACCCCCTGTTTGTGTAAGACGTTTGAGTGAGAAATCTTGGCGTTTTTGTAATAGATTAAAGGAAACTTGTACAACTTTTCTTTAATCTATTACAGAAACGCCAAGATTTTTAACTCAAACGTGTTACACAAACAGGGTATTAACATAAATAATGATTAAGAAATGTTTTCTCAAACTCTAAGCGACTAGTAGTAAAACAAATATGATGCACTACTCCCAACTCTGGCAGATACCATACATACATACATACATACGTAGTTATATACAATTTTTTTTAAAAACTCTGTTCCAGAGATAAATGTCAAATCAACATATACGAAGATAAAAATATACATTAAAAGCAGAATGCACTTGGACACACACTTAAATGACCGAATGGACAAACATTGGAAAAATCAAAACTTGATCGATTGACAGAGTACATTGTATCGAGTTTAACAATAATAAAATACATATAATAAACTGCACGTCACGTTGACACATGTCAACGCGTACATATGTTCGCACGTCACCAGTGCACATACATACATATTTATATACATAAATACATACATACATGTACATATGTAGTTACATATACACACACATTTGTGCATGTAAGCAAATAGGAATGAAATAATTTGATGATTGTTTGGGTAAAAAGAAAAACTGCCTACAAAGCTTTAAGATAAATATATTAATTGCCATATTTAGAACTTTCTTAATAGCTTGTCACAACTTTTGAAACATAGTCAAGGTAGAATTAGTAAAATCGTATCGTGAAGTTGCGTGTCAGCTGACAAAAGCCGTACGATATGCAATGCATGTTACTAGTTATAAAATATGTGGTGGTAGCACTGCTGATGTAGAAATCTACAGAAAACAGATTTTTCTGTAGCGAATGTCAAAAAAGCCGCATTAAAAGCCAGACAAAAAAATGTGCTGTGCAAACTGTTACATTTTCTATAACTTGTACACAAAGCTGAACGATACGGCAAGCTGTAAAGTAGAACGATACGATTTTACTAATTCTACCTTTAGTCCCAGTCCAGATTTGCGATTTTTGTTGCAGCAACTTTTTATTTTTTAGTGCAAAAGAACGAGAGAGGAATACAAAAAGTGTATATTTCTATTTCAACACCCTCACACATATTCAAGAATTGTTGCAACAAAAATTGCAAGTCTGGACCGGGACATAATTAAATGTTCACTTAAAAATATGTATGTATGCAATTATTTTGTTTGTGGATCAGTTTCACGCATTTAAATTTTAGTGAAAGTTATTTCTGTGTAAAGGTTCTATCAAATGTGCCATAAATATACATATACAACAAAACAGCTGTTCGAATCAAACTTACGGAGCAACACTGTATTCGATTATAGGCGACTTGCCGCAGCCATAACCATAACCATAGAAGCCCATTGAATTATGGTTTTTCACCATAACCACAAAAAACTGTTTCCTGATTATACCTAAAGCGTGTTTTTTAGAGTGTCACACCTTGAGCACGCATTTAACAGCTGATAGTTGATTTTTTTTTTAATTTTTAAGCAAAATAATTGTTCTATTCGTCAAACTCATCGTGCACTTCATACATTTTCCGATGAAGCCCATTTCTGGTTGAATGGACACGTAAATAAGCAGAATTGTCGCATTTGGAGTGGGGAGAATCCACATTTGGCGTTGGCTGAAGTAGTTTGCACGTTGACTACAAGACCGAAGGTCCTGGGTTCAATCCCTGTATCTGACAGTCATTAAATAACAACACCACGCATTTTTCTGATGTGCATTAGTGTCCCTTTGTGTCAGTTGTTGTAGGAAAGTTCAAGTGATGAAGGCATAGTCACTGGTCACTGAACTATACCGATTTCAGCAGATACTAATCCTAATGTAACATCAGAGCGCCCTCCTTCGTTGTGTAGCAGAATCATCGGCGAAGTAAAATAATTAATAAAATGGCTACAAGACAAAGCTTCAAAATATTAATACGCCTCATTTTAACATCAGAGAGGCGCTGTAACACTGCATTATTAAAAAAACTTGCAAAAAAGCAGAGTTGTAAAAAATGAAGCTTTCCTCTATCTCTTCCTTCAGCAACTGTCTTCTCTCTCACTATCCCTTTCCTAAATAAGGTAACACCTAGTAATAGCAGTAGGCATTAATTGCCTGAGTGTTACTTCTCTTAAAAAAAAAAAAAAAATCCACAAGTTTTTGTCGAAATACCATTACATACACAAAAAATTACTGTTTGGTGCGTTTTATGGGCTGGCGGAGTCGTCATTGGCGTATATGTCTTCAATAACGATAATAGTCAGAATGTTATTGCCAATGGTGAACGGTATAGGAACATGATTCGATTAGATATTTTCGTACCTCAATAACGTGGCATTAATCTTGCTGATATGTGGTTCTAACAGGACGGAGCCATGTGCTACACAGCGGGCGCTACGATGGATTTAGTCAAAGAAACTTTTGATGAAAAAATTATTTCACGTAATGTCCCAATTAATTGGCCACCAAGATCATGTGATTTAACCCCTTGGGCCTTATTACGAGTGCCATTTTACAACTTCGACTACGACTATTTTGTATTAGACTAAAGAACATTGCAAAATATTTTCTTTAATCTAGTACAAAATCGTCGTAGTCGTAGTCGAAATATGACACTCGTAATTAGGCCCATTTTCTTTGGGGTTATACTAAGTCTCTTGTCTAGTTCGATAAACCACAAACAATTGAACACCTCGAAGAGTTATCGGCGAGGTACGGCCGTAAGTGCTGCGAAAAGTTGTTCAAAATTGGTGTTCCAGATTGAGCCTTCTAATCGCGCCAGCCGTGGCGGCCACATGGCAGAAATCATATTTAAACATTAATTTCATAAAATTTCAATTGAAAATAAAGCCCGTTTGATTGATATTAAATATATATTGCCTTCTTTTATTATGATTTAAACTTGTGTCACTCTATAAAAAACACCCTTTACATGTTGTTGCACTTTTGAAATTAATAAAAAAAAATAAAGCATTAAAAGCTGTTTATGATTATGACAACACTGATAGGAGAAACAAATATATATATATATATGGTTATGGCACGTCTAAAAATAAAAAAGCTTGGTTAGTTGACTTGCTCAAAATTCCAAAGTTTTTAATTTATTATTTTATTATTATTTTAGCTACGCTGTCCCTCTGTCCGTCCGTCTGTCACAAAGTATTTTCTCGAGAACCGTAATAGCTCCGGACCTGAAATTTGGACACCGTGTGTACACCT
Source organism: Tachina lurida (assembly GCA_944452675.1). Lineage (NCBI taxonomy): Eukaryota > Metazoa > Arthropoda > Insecta > Diptera > Tachinidae > Tachina > Tachina lurida. The sequence continues at coordinate 178,282,415 of OX101752.1, forward strand.
TTGGCCGCTACAACAACAAATACATGAGAATTGAAAATTAAAGGGTGTTCCAAAACGAGCAACGAAAAATATTTAAATCCCATGTAATACACATACACTTGAAATTTGTAAGGTTAGTGTATTTTTGTACAGACTGCAACAATTAACACCAAAATTTAAAATAATTTAAAGTAAAGGGTGTTCCATCAGTTAATGCAATTTGGCCGTAAGAGCAAAATTCTTGAAATTTTCAAAATACTAAAAATAAAAAAATTATAAAATCGCCAAACCGAAAAAAAAAATCCAAAACAAAAAAAATCCAAATTAAAAAATTTCTAAGACTAAGATAAATCGCGAAAAACCGGAAAAATCACCAAATTGAAAAAAATCGCCAAAATGAAAGAAAGCCCAAAAACAAACAAAAAATCGCCAAAATGAAAAAAAAAACCCAAAACTAAAAAAAAATCGCCAAAATGAAAAAAAAGCCCCAAAACCAGAAAAAAATAACCAAAATTAAAAGAAAATCGACAAAACGAAAAAAACCCAAAAAACAGGAAAAAAATTGCTAAAATTAAAATAAATCGCCAAAATGAAAAAAATTGCCAAAATGAAAAAACCCGAAAAACAGGAAAAAATCGCCAAAACAAGAAAAAAACGACAAAACTGAAAAAAAAACTTCATTAAAAAATGGTCAAAACCGAATGTACGGAACCCTTCGTGCGCGAGTCAAGGTCGCACTTTACTGAATTTATTTAACATTACGAATGAGAAAGCAAAACGTATGGACAGCACATGAAGCTGAGTACTCGTTTCTTTTCCCCTCGTCTCTCCAATCTCTCCTACAAACCAATTTAGCTTAGCAATAGGATGTGCAACCAGGACTAGAGGCTCAGTTACCCGACTGTAATGTAAACAGCTGATCGATATTTTTATATGAAAAGTAGGTTACGTTACATTACATCTCCATAACCATTTTCATTACTTTTCACATAACAATAGCGGTCAGCTTTTTCCTACTGTTGCAGTTACTTTACATTACAGTCGGGTAACTGAGCCTTAAAGCATCTTTACCACTTTTTATTAATAAATGATCAAACAGAATTGCGGCATAAACACATTTTTCATACAAAATGACACAAAAAACTAGCCCCAGAAAGCAGTCGATAGATAGAATTTATTTTATTTTGAGAGCGTTCTTTTTCTCACATATAAATAAATATTCTCTCAAACATTTTACCATACTTTCAATAAATTTCATACATTTTGTGAACAATACTACAAAGAAAAATAAGCACACAAAAAAATAAAACAAAAATTAGGGAGCATTTGAAGTTACTGCCGTAGATTTTATTATGGGCTTTCTTAATTTGACAGCGATTTTTCCTGAAGTTGCGGACTTATTCTGTTTGATCATTTAAGGCAAGTAGTAAAAAGCTATATCGAATATCATCGGCTTAGAGTGTAAACCTGCTAAATCCACTTTTTATAATATCCCAGTAAAAAAAAGACACTCCAAAAAAGTCATGAAAATGTAGAGTTTGCGATCTGGAAGTAGTGCAAATTTCGATCCGATCTAATGATTTTTACATAGGGTTGTCATTGCAAAAAGTTCTCTTTTTCGATGCCTAGTCACCGAATTGGAAGCGATTTTAAGGAAAATCTCCTTTTTGTGTTCTATGATAATATTTTCATCTAGAAAAAATGGTTAATAGTTACCTATTTTAACAATTAGTTTTTCTTTATAGGAATTTAAACGCGTAAGAGAATTTTCATGTAAATTTAAGCAAATAACTTCAAAATTTTAGACCAAAATTAGTTCATAAGTTTCTTCAAAAAACTAGATTTTTTTAAAATTCTGGTGAGTAATTTCTAAAACTATAGAGGAATTACAAGGTTTTGTATGAATAAAATAAACTTATACTTGATTTTCTGCTAACTATCGGCACATTAAAAATATCGATTTTTTTGAAGCAATGAAAATGTAGTTCCTTTAGAATGACTTCCAATTTTTTTACTGGGATTTGACATTTTAATGCCGTTCGAAAAAGAATGAGACACCGCATCGACTGGCTTAAAAATTATATGTTTAAAAAAAAAACTTCATTCATTAGGCTAATTTCCTAAAGCTTAAATTAGACGTGGCATAGCCATAATGCCATAGCCATAACCAAACAAAAACTCAATTGGTTTCTATGGTGAGAGTTGTGGCGTTATGGCGAGTCACGTATAATCAAATACAGTGTTGCCCATTAGTTTGGTTCGAACGGCTGTTTTCTATGGCTATGGTTATGTGACGTCTGATTGCACCTTAAGTTACATATGTATACGAAAAGTTCTCTTGTAAAATTTATTTGAAGTGAGTTTGCAGTCTTACACGCTAAGCCGACGACATCTTACACTTCTACAGAAGTTTTTTCATAACTACTTTCTTCAGAAACACAGCATAGTTCTCTCACCCAGTGACGGATCCAAAAAGGTAGTCTACAATAAAAAATACCGTACATCCGAAGCGTAAGATTGAATTTCAATGTAAAATTAATTAAACGTTAAATAAATATATATATATGAAAAATTTGAAAGCTGTTCGCTAGCAACACCTAAGAGCTAAATAGAAAAAAAATACATGATCCTTAACCCCGGCATGTTGGAAACAAAAACCCATTTTAGAAAATTCCATTTAGACTTATCTCGTTTGTGTGCATCACCTGTGCTTAAAAGTAAGTTTAGTGTAACAGCCACATTAGTGGCAAAATTTACAATGGCAGCTGTAACAGTATTAACTGCTTGCTATTGCCATTTTGGACACAGCAAAAGTAATTGGCTTGGGACCAAGCATTCGTCACGTTGGTCGAGTGCCATTATAGATTTATATACATACATACATATGTACGTGTGTATGTATATACATATGTACTATGTGCAACCAGTAAAATTCCGCATTTGCCCTGAGTAGAAAAAATAAATAAACAAGACGCATACACAAACGAAACTAACTTTAAGTTGTGAAACAAAAGAGCAAACAAAAAATATTGCATTTTTATTTATATGAGTTTGCACAATGTTTGGAGTTGGTGAATAAGTGCAGTTTTCCAGAACACTTTGTACATTGCCTCAGGGAGTGCAGTGAACAAAACTGTGAACAGCAACAAAAACAAGTGCACTGGCGCAAAAGCTAAAAGAACCAACTACCAAGCCAATACTGGTTATATTAAAGCACAGTGAGAGGCATAAAAAACCTTATGGCTTAAAAAATTAGACAAACAAATTTTCAACAGAAAAATTTCATATCTTGCTAGCTGAGCGCGGCAAACGTTGTCTTACTTGAATGCATATCTACACAAAAATTCATACAAGGCGATCCAGCCGTTTAGTTGCAGTATAGATAAATAACCTAGATACCGGGCGCCACCCAAATGCATACAAAACATTTCATTAAAATCGGTCCAGCCGTTTAGGAGCAGTTCAGTGACATACACACGTACAGTGGAATTATATAAATATATAAATTTTAATAATTAAATTCATTATGTGTTGCATATTTATTTTTTTATTTCATGTATTTTATGTATGTATTTGTTTTCAACCACACTGTAGCCTAATTTAAAAATGCTGTTAGCTAGTTGATCAAGTTGGCCCATTGTTGATATATATGTTTGTAATGGCAATTCGGAGTCATTTTTAAATGCTCAATGCAACAATGGAACAAAGGCTGGATACTCGTTTATACACACATACAAATATCAGTGCAGACCCTTCGCCAGTTTGTATGTGCAACTGAGGAGGGCAGCCATGTGAATTAGAGGTTTTTTTAATGGGTTTCCAATACTGTTCCCTTGTTAAGGGAAAAGAAGACTTTTTGCACATTTGTAGTGATAAGAAATCATTAAGGAACATATGCAAAGAACAAAACTATCAATAAGTAAAACTTAGTTACTTCTACTTAGTTATAATATTATAGAAATTTATTAATTAGTAGGTGTGTTCCACATGCATAACGAAACAGTCCGAACTTGTACAAAATTACCCAAAAGCGTTCCAGATAACAATTTTTGTGCAAATTTGAGAGCGAGTGAGGCGATCTCTTCGTGGAAACCTGCATAAATAACCACTCGATTATTGGCGGAACGCAATGCTCTCATAAAACGGAGCACAATGTGACATGTATTCCCTTTGATTATATAATAGGAAATAAAATCAACCCTGTTGCCATTAGCCGTAAATGGAGATGGTGTTTACTAGATGTCCGTTATGACCAAGGAGCCAACTATGGTAGTGATTTATGATTGGCATAATGCATTGAAAAGTAGCAGCCATCATAAGAGTAGATAAGGCTCAAAGAAAATATAATGTTGACAATCAAGAACAACTAGTTAGGTTCTCTCAACGCCTTCCTTCCAACGATGCTGACCTTTAAAAACTGTTTCAAAAGAAGAGACACAATGGACTTGTTGAACACCGCAAAAAATCCTAATGAAAAAGAAAGACCATGCCTAATATACTGTATATGATATAAAAGAATATCAAAAAAGCGGCCATCAAGATAAGCGCAAATGGATTGATAATTCGGGGAAGGAAGTTAAGACAACAGAACAACTGAACAGATTTTTTCAAAAAATTTAGTAATATGAAATCGTCCATTTCGAAGTTTTTTTTTTCTTCTAAATTCATATGCTATGTGTAGCATGTATTTTAACATCCGAACTCACAAGAAGCTTTCTGAAACGATTCGGAACCCAGAACATAGACGAATATATTGTGTAAGAGTGTTGGTGTTGATTTGCTTTGTTTAAAGCTACAATGCAACTGTTTTGCTTTGATGTTCGAGTTGTATAAAAAGCCGTCAAGCTTCTCATTACCAGCAGAATCTTCCTGCTAGTTATGTTTGATAAAGTTTTTGCAAGAATTTTTTTTTTCAAACAAATGTTTAAAAATCCCTGGATTTGCAAAACCATATTTTTTGAACTGCGATCTCTACCATAAAGCATGTCTGAATGTCACATAGAAATAATATCACATGCATACCTCTTCAGCTCATGTGCAAGGGATTGCTAATTTATTTCACTGTATATGTGACACCATTTAAAAAAGAGTTAACACATAAGCCGTAATTATGTGCGTATATATGTATGTGTATATATATGCATATGTATTCAGTCCATGGGTTTTGCTCCATTTTGCTGTGTTCCTTCTGTTGGCGGGAAAGTTGCTTATGTCGTTCATATGAAATGCTAATAATGTATCAGTTGATGATTCGTTAGAATGCAAAAGCTTAAATGTCAAAGTAGAAGTGTGTTTGTTGTATGTGCTTTCTCGTATATACATAACTGCTGATTTCTATGTGAAATTCTCGACGGACTTGGTCACATTAAAACTCATTAAATAGAGTTTGTATTATTTATTTTTTTTTTGTTCGTTAATTTTTTAACCATTAAAAATGTTTGAATATAAAATGTTAAAATAATGTTAATTGAGTTTATTTGTAATAGCCAGCAATTTGTGGTTTTATGTTTTAATATTTTTTTATAACAATAAAAATTGCATTAATTTTGTTGGCGTTAATTATTATGAGAGGGAGTATATAAAACAATGTTGTTATAAAAAATAAATAAAAAAGAAGCTTCCAGCGTTGGAAAACTTTAACTTTTTTTATATATAAAAGTAACCTACTAAAACTTATTTTTTCTTTTTCTCTATAATTCTAACATATCTTACAATTTTTAAAAAAAATTTATTGGTGCTAGAAATACGAAAATTTCCAGGGTTGGAAAACCTACAACTTTTTTTATATATATAAAAGTAACTAGGTCTGATATACAAGAACTAATTAAATTAAATAATTTTTTTCTTTGGTAATTATATAAGTTATATTATTATATATATGATATAAATTAGTATTAAGAACCAGAAAAATCTAAATTATGGTTCCAGGGTTGGAAACTGAAAAACATTTTTTGGTAAAAAAAAATAACCAAAAATAATTGTTTTTTCTGTTAAAAGATCTTTGTTCAAGATTTTTTTATATATGTTAAATTTTTGTATGGATATCCAATATAAGGCTAAGGGAAGCTTTGTGACATGTTGCTTATTATGCTCTCAGCATAGTTATGTTTCAAATCTGTGGTCTTTCGTTGACAGCTTGTAATGAGTTCTTATTCATTGTTAGTAAAAGGAGATAAAAATAAAATTAATCGCTAAGGAACAGTCATAACTATAAAATAAATTAAAGGAAATGTTCCATTTCATTTCCCTGAAGCCGTTCGTTTCTGCTGAACAAAATCGAAATAAAAAGAATTTAAGAATAAACCGTTTAGATAATACTTCAATATACCCAATTTGCAATCGGATGTTTAAATTTAGACACTAAAACGTTTTGCAACATTAAAGATTATTAAATACAGGGAAATATAAAACAAGTTAGTTTACTTACTTACTTGGAATGGATGTACAATATTAAGACCCTAAAAGGGTTATTAAATAGTAGCACGGTTTTTGAACATCTCGAAAGCGCGTAAAAAAGCCGTGACGTGACGTCGACGTGGACAACTGGAATAAGGGTGAGTGTAAAATATTTCCTAAACACAAAGTGTAGAACTAAATATTCAACTATTGCCAATATCGGTCTTTAGTCGAAAAATACCGAGAGGGCACTTACTAAAAATTGCACTATGTAGAACAAAAATTATAAATTTTTTCACAAAACAAATATGTATGTATGTATGTCCTTACGTATGTACGATGAAGTATTAGAGATTTCCAATTTCCCGATCCTTATTTAGTATTACACACTTTCCACATGTATGTATAATTTACCTGCCTTTAAAATTAGTACACATACAATACCTACAGAATTTAATCTTTAAACTCTTGATAAAACCAGCTTTAAATGTAGTATTGCTGCACTCAGTTCTGTGTTATTAAACAGGATATATGATTTTAACAATGCTATATCCTCTTATGCCATACTTTTAATAAAAAAGCTTTTTCTTTTCTCATTACATCCTGTAGCAAACTTTTTCTTGCTTTGTTTTAATATTGATTAGCTTTTAAGCCTTAATGAAATACGTGATCATTATGTTTGGAATTTTTGCACTTTGACACATACAAGTAATGATGAGTTGTATGTCTATGTGTAATGGTGTAACTTTAATTCATACACACACACACGTATACACCCACACTTATATATACAGACATGCATATGTGTATGTATATAACATTTTCTTTTTTGAAAAAATAAAAAATAAAAGAAATCTTTCGCCTCTTTCATTTTTGTACTCCAGCAGTAATTCGATGTGTTTATTGAACTCCGTTTGAGTTTGCTCATTATTAAGAAATTTTCACAAACTTTTGTAATAATTGCAAGAATGCCTTGCACACTAATGCGGGCTTAAACATGAAAGAGAATAAGTTTAAGAAAGTTTTTCACACGTATAGACATACATACACACATATGTTCATACATGTATACATACTTATATTGCAAGCAGTTTATGAAGTCATATCAAAATACATACATTTAATAATAAAAGGAATCGCAAATAAATTCCTTATTCTCTTATGCTCTTATTCACAGCACTCCAGATGGGACTTCTTGAAAATACTTTTATTTTTTTCCTTTTGATTATCACTACTTACATATGTATTATATATAACTACTACTAAGCTTATGTCCGACATTGGTCGGGCCTAATTATATTTTTTAGATTTAAGATTTGAATACTTATTGTTAGTTCATATATGAAGATACAATAAATAAAAATCATGCATATAAAAAAAAAAAAAAAAAAAAAAAAAAAAAAAATTGTTAATGTAAATATCTAGCACGCGTTTAAACATAAAGAAAGCTTTTTTCTAAAATCTAGAAAATTATGAATCTTTTGATGGCTTAAGTTCAAGTTCTATTTTTACCCGACTGCCAAGAAGGGTTATGTTTTTCGCACTTTTCTTGTATGCGTGGATTTCGACAATTAAGCTCTCGTTATATTTCTGTTAAGAAGCCAAGTGTTCTTAGACAACAAGATGGCGGATCTTTCGCGCGAAATAGTAACACTTAAAAAAATTTTTTACCAAACCAAATTTTTTTTATCAAAATAAAGGAATTTAACGGAGGATTACAAAAGCATGTACAGGGTGGGCCAAAAGTCACGCCTGAGTGTAAAAATTTAATATATTTTTTGTTTATTATTATTTTTAATCCCCGACCAAAAAAAGGGGTGTCATAAGTTTGTAGTGTGTGTTTGTGGATCTGTGTATCTGTGTATCTGTGTCCACGTACAGCCCAAACGGCTGGACCGATTTTGATTTAGTTTTTTTCTGTTTGAAAGGTGATTTGTTCGAGAAGGTTCTTAACTATGTTTGAAGAAAATCGGTCCAGTCGCTTAGAAGATATCACATCTTTTCTGGATATATCGGGGGTTTTTAAAATTTTTAAGTTTTGTTATTTATTGTTTTTTTTAATATAATATTGGCTTTGTACGATCTAAATTTTACACAATTGGGCTCATAAACAGGCGTTTTGCATAACTGCACGCAAAGTTTCAGGCTCTATTGCCCTGATCTCAGCTTCAATGTTGTGCTTTAGCTGCTCTATAGTTTGGGGCTTGTTAACATGCACTCGTTCTTTGAGATAACCCCATAGAAAATAATCAGGGGTGAACGTGCTGGCCAATTGAATTCTGAATTACTTGAGATAATTCGGTCTTCGAATTCGTTGCTCGTTAAATTTTGCATGGTGATGTAACACAATTCGATGAATAATATCTAAAAAAAAACAATAAATAAAAATAATAACAAAAATTAAAAATTTTAAAAACCCCGATATATCTAGAAAAGATGCGATATTTTCTAAACATCTGTACCGATTTTCTTCAAACATAGTTAAAAACCTTTTCGATCAAGTCACCTTTCAAACAAAAAAAACTAAATCAAAATCGGTCTAGCCGTTTGGGCTGTACGTGGAAACGGACAGACACACAGATACACAGATACACACACACACACTACAAACTTATAACACCCCCTTTCTTGGTCGGGGGTTAAAAATAATAATAAACAAAAAAGTTATTCAACTTTTACATACAGGCGTGACATTTGGCCCACCTTGTATATATGTAAGTTATTACATATAAGTTTAATAGTTAATAAAATACGATTACTACATTAAATTAAATTCATGTTGTTTCAACTTGATGTAACTTTGATTCAACAATGTTCTTCGTGTTATTGTAGTATCGAATTCACATTGTTCCAACTTGAAATAACTAGGATTCGACATGATCCTTAATTTTGATTTAAAAGTATGGGAATGCTAAATCAACATGCAGCAAAGTTATTTTAAAAGGAAAAAATTTTCTTTGAAAATTACTCTAAATCATGTTAGATTAACATTAAACACATATGAAGCAAAATCATTGCCAAAAAAGGTTAATTTAACCCTGTTGACGTAAATTTTAAGTTGAACTAAATATCAAAAAGTTGGACTTTGTCTAACATTCTAAGCATATATTCTAAAAATATATTTGTTACTAGATTTGTGCTTTCTAAGAATTCAAAAATATTTAAATATTTACATACAGTCGAACTTCCATAAGTCGAATCACCATTATCCCAAAAAAAAACTTCGACTTACGGAGACTTCGAGTTACAGAATTGTATGTGATTTGTTCTTTTAACGCTACTGCCAACCAAATTAGTTCGAGTTAGAGAAAATTCGAGTTAGAGAAGTTCGAGTTATGGAAGTTCGACTGTATTTTTATTTTCCAACAAGCAATTCATTACAGGAATATGTTTGTATAAGGCAGAACCTTAAAGGTATTAATTTAATAAAACTGGAATTTCATGATTACAAACAGATTTTTGCATAAAAACAGCGTTATTCATAAAAAAATGTTTTTGGTTTATAAAAGTGTTATAAAACCAAATTTGTATGGAAAGTCGTTTTAAAAACCTTTTGTAAATCTAAAATTATTGCTTTTTGGTTAAGCAACGTCTTTAAGCATTTCGTTCCTGCTCATTGAAGTCGTCAGTAGACTTTAAAGCTTTTTGTTTGAGGCTTTAAAATTTATTATGTTTGTATATTGTGATTCTCAGTAGTGTGTTAAGAATCTTACTATAAACAAACGAAGTTTCTTAGCTAATTTAAGACTTTTTTGGCTTAAAGTCTACTGAAGATTTTCATTAGCAGGAACGAAATGCATATAGACGTTGTTTAACCAAAAAATCAAGCAAAAATTTTTAAATAAAATATATGTTGTGAATACGGCATTAAAACACGCTAAGTTTTTATTAAAATAATCAATTAAATCTTTGAAATACTGAGTTACTTAAATACATACTTATGTATATATTACGCATAGTCAGAATATGTAGTGTCAAAAAACATTTTTTTAAGAAAGCATAAACATTTCCTTATTTTTGCTGAAGTTGTTTTACACTTTTACTCGTATCATATACAGAAGCTAATTTAGGGTTTTACACATTTTCCTATTCTTTTTTATCTCAGTCTTAAATATACATACGAACATTTCTGACAAGGTTAATTTCTTACGCTGTTCGAGCCCTAAAAATATGTCAGGTTATCACCAACTTGAAGAACGGAAACAGGTAGAAAATATGCTTTTTGAATATTAAACGAAATTTTAAATAAAAGGCTTTTCAATATTGTCATATATAATTTGTTTGCACAAGTCTACCAAAAAATCAGTGAATTAAAATTATCAATTTCAATTAAAAATCTTGAAAAAGACACTGAGTGTACAAAGTGAAATATACATAAGTTATTTTTTTTTTTTTATAAAAAGAAAAGAGAAGACACAACTTTTCGTCCCTGATTGTTTGCCGGCAAGATTTTCTGTCTACGTATCACTTTATTTGTAGTTAAACAATTTCTTAATTAAGGCAATCACTTTAAAAACAGCACTTACATATTTAAATATAAATGCATATTTTTTATCACTTTATTTCTATCGTCATACATACATACATACATACATACATATGTATGTCCTCCTGCTTCTTAATTATATTATTTGCCTGACATGAACAATATGAGCGGAGAAAGTAAAAAAAAGGTATTTAAACAAAAATTTAATTTATATGGAATTACTTTGTAAATAACTGCATACATATGCGGATAAGGACATGCGTACAAAATAATATTGTTCTGTCCTAGCAAAGCGTTTTGTTACACCATTTACAAAAAAAAAATATATATACATATCGTCACCTAAGTGGTAGAATTAGTGGAATCGTATCGTGAGTTGACGGATCAGCTGACAAAATCTGTAACATAAATAAAATATTTTGCTGTTTAAGGCTCCGTTACCCGACTGTAATGTAAAGTAACTGCAACGTAGGAAACAGCTGATCGATACTTTTATATGAAAAGCAGGTTACGTTACATTACATCTCTATAATCATTTACATTACTTTTCACATAACAATATCGATCAGCTGTTTTCTACTGTTGCTGTTACTTTACATAACAGTCGGGTAACTGAGCCTTTATTTATTATGTATCTTAACGTATGTGATACATATTACTACGTCAACTTCTCTCTTACATAAATACACACACACGTATAAATCAAAGAGAAATACAATAACAGCTGACACGTTCGCTGGCAGCCTCATGTTTTTACTAACTAACGTCCAGACTTATGGCTCAGTTACTCGACGGTAATGTAATGTAAGTGCAACGTAGGAAACATTTGATCGATATTTTTATATGAACATTAGTTTATGTTACATTATATCTCTATAACCATTTTCATTACTTATCACATAACAATATCGAACAGCTGTTTCCTACTGTTGCAGTTAAATTATATTACTGTCGGCTAACTGAGGCTTAAAACGATACGACCACTTCAAAATAACACGATACGAATAGACTAATTCAACCAAAATGTTGTGATTAAAATACATCTTTCCTCAAAATTTTACTTACATACTCGTGTGTTACAAAGTACCAATTTTATACAATTCAATTCAATTTGCCAACTAACAAATAAATAGTCCTAAATTTATAAGGTTTTTTGCTTCTCCTATAAAAAAGTAAAAAGTTTACTTACGACCTTTTGCATTTAGGACGATATATAATACATACCTATGTGTATACATATTAGGGCGGATCGATTTAAAAATCGCACAAATTAGAAGGAAAATCGTACTCTAGGGATCAAAATAAGAAACTTTGCCGAAGGAACCATTCCTCTAAAATGTATTTTGATGTCCCGACTTTTGATCCGAAGGGTCAAATTTTTTTTTTGAAGGGTAAAATTTTGAAAAATCTCACTTTGATCCATTTAAAGTTCCTCAATCGAGTCAAAATTTATGACCAGCCCCCACGAATTTTGGAGGGCCGACCCACCTATGCCAGTGGCACAGCCTCTGGAATCACCCCTGGGGAGTTCCTAATACAAATATTTCAAAAAATCACAAATGTTTGTATGGGGAAGCCCCCATTGGTGGTTCCCGGGGGTGTGCCACTTTCATAGGTGGGTCGGCCCTCCAAAATTAGTGGGGGTCGGTCATACATTTTGACTCGATTGAGGAACTTTAAATGGATCAAAGTGAGATTTTTCAAAATTTGACCCTTCAAAAAAAATTTTGACCTTTCGGATAAAAAGTCGGGACATCAAAATTCATTTTAGAGGTATGGTTCCTTCGGTAAAGTTTCTTATTTTGATCCCTAAAATACGATTTTCCTTGTAATTTGAGCGATTTTTTTTTTCCTGCATATATTTATAATATATACAATGACACGATTATAAGGCGGCATGGCCACACATCAAACTGAAGCGTCAAATTCTGCTTTTCTTTGATAGTGTTCTTAAAAAAAACTCACACTCACACTTGCGCGTAATTACTTCAAATATCATTTTTGTAGAGTTTTCGCAGCGAAAAGATTATTGTTTTTGGTAATGCAGTGTGAAAAATGAATAAATGAAAAAAAATTTTAATTTCGAATTTAGTGAAACTTATTATTGTTTGCCTTCCGTAGGGGCAAGTTAAATCTGAAAAATATAGTAAAAAAATGTGCTGTACGAGAATCCTCTTAAAAAATATAATAATGCGGAAAAAGGTGTCGCAAAAAAATATATCAAACATTTGTTTCTTTTTAAAACAAATTTGAAATAAAATTTGATGGTATGAAATTGATCCCTGCAAATAATTTTGGACTACCTGGTCCATTCTAGATGAAACAGACTAGTTACGTCATGGTCCTATGTAATGCAGTCATGAATCATGTGGTTTTCACACAAACATTCAATGCTGCACGATAAGTTTTCGTGTTTAAACGATTATGATCTTTCTTCTTAAGCAGTTACAAATCGTATTCGAGTAGTCTAGTTATAACTATTCCATATAGGGTAGTTTTGGGGTTAGTCCGATGTAATGCAAACTTGGACCATGTGGTCCAACCCTAGGACATCGCAATGTTAAATCGACTATGTTTTTACCATACATTTGGATTTAATTTGGACTAGTCCTAGTCCTTTATGGATTAGTGTTTACATGTATGTATGGACTAGTCGCATTATCTACAGGGATGTTTTTTTCAAATTTGACGAGTCTCTTTGATGCGTGGCCCTGCCGCTGAAGCTTTCTGACAATCTGCTGCCAGCTGGTAGTCTTGCAATGGAATGAAAAAATTATTTATTTGGTAACGTTGCCAGACAAAAATTTTCATTGTCGATTGAGGCCAAATTACTGCATTCGATATCGAATAAAATTTCAAAATATTTCAACAAAATGTATAAGCAATTTTTGTTTTAATTTCGTTCGTTCATCTGTTCGTACTGACAAGACATACATATGTATGTACATAAATAAATATAAATATAAAAAAACGAATTAGTTCCTAGTTATTTGTTTTGTTCAAATTTGTTGCCTTTTATAATCAAAGTGAACTTTTTTTTTTATTTTAAATCTGTGTAAATATTTGCAATGAACAAAAAATATTTTCATTAGTTTTAAAATATATATTTATAATATAAAAACTTTAATTTTTCTTTAATGTGAAAGCTTATTCTTGACATACTGTACTAAGATATTCTATCGTTATATTTGTCATGAATAAACAATAGTAAATACAATTAAAAGAAATGTTGTTATCGATTTACCACTAGCATTTGTACGACAATGTATTGTATTGTCCATAGTGTACATAGTACAAATACATATACCCCTTTTAGACACGCAAAGTTTACTTTGCAAAGTTTTAATTCAGCTGTGTGAAAGACAGAGGTAGAAATACTATCTCCTTTTGTCTTTCTCCCAGCTGAATTAAGACCTTGCAAAGTAAACTTTGCGTGTCTAAAAGGGGTAATACTGTCACAAAAACTTTAGACATATACATTTGTATGTACCCTACAATTAAATGCAAACCAAATAACAACCCTGAAGGAAATGTCGATGGTGAAAATGTACTGAGTCGCTTTTGACTTTGTCACCAGTACTACTCTCTAATTAATCCCCATACAATACTTTGTGCTATAGACATTTAGCATGTGCTTGTCATTGAAAATCTACTAGTAACACTAAAACAATTGACTAGGTAGTGAATACATAGTTCTTATGGGAACATGGAGACATACCAACCAGACATTTATTTAGTGGTACATTTCTATACCTTACGTACATACAATTATATGAATATTGACAAGTTGTTGCAAAAGCCACCAGAAATAGACCACATTTGTTGTCTCTCTTTCTTTTATACTGACGAATAGAAAAGAAATTGTAGACAATGTACCTACTACTAGAAATTTAGTGTTGACATAGAGACATTTGGCCCCAGTCTGACTGCAGGGAATATTTAAGCTACATACATACATATATGTATGTACATACATACATACCTATATATTTTTTACCTTTCTTTTACTGTTAAACACGCATAAGTGCTATTACTGTCAGGTTCAAGGCTGATTATAATCATCAAATTATTGTCCTACTCATTCCACTCAAACACAAATTTCCTGTTAAACGTGTTATACGATTTTGCATTAAAAAATTTACAGTTGATAGTGCAAAGTTAACGCAGGCACAACACAACATCCGGTGCGGTAAAAAAAAAATTAATAATAATTTATCGTTAGTTGAAAAACATAATAGACCACAATGTCTGATGAAGGAAATGTAAGTTTATGTACAATACAATACATACGTACATGTACAATGTACATACATAATAATATAAATTTCCATAAAAACGTTTACCCCTTTTAGCCACCAAAGTTCACTTTTACCCCTTTTAGACACGGAAAGTTTACTTTGTAAAGTCTTAATTCAGCTGGGTGAAAGACAGAAAGAGATAGTATTTCTTCCTCTGTCTTTCACACACCTGAATTAAGGCTTTGCAAATTAAACTTTCCGTGTCTAAAAGGGGTATTTGCGTGGGGAAAAGGGTTATTAATAAAAGACATATGAAAGCAAATTTTAAGAAACATTATGATATACATACATACATATGTACATACATACATACATATAACTTAACTAATATATTTTGCTTTAATTAGGTATTGAAAACATAAGTAGATTCATGCATTTACATAAATATTTTACACTTTTCTAAAAAGCAAAAAAAAAAGTTTATATATTTAAGGCCGGGTCACATAGAATCAGTTCCACGTTACACGTCGCCTTTTTCAACTGATAGCTAAATCAAATACAGAGTTTCTTATGAGCTATGTCACACTCAGTACGTCTCCGTCAACGCAAAGTACTAAAGTTATACCCCTTTTAGACACGGAAAGTTTACTTTTCAAAGTCTTATGGTAGAATTAGTAGATTCGTATCGTGAGTTGACGGAGCAGCTGAGAAAATCTGTAGCATAAATATAACATGTTGCTGTTTGTTTAATATGTATCGTAAGTGTATGTGAGGTAGAAACAAAGACTATAAATATATAAAGACTATAACGGCCCTATGTATAAGCAAAAATTAGCATGAAGTTAGCATAAGTGGCAAAATTTAACATGATCTTAAAGAGTTTTGTCATGAAACTTCACATTAAAAATCATGCTAGGACTTAGGAGTGGGTTAAAATTAGGTAATGCGACAATTTTGAATGTCAAATTGTATGGAGGAACTGGTTAACACCTAATTCAAATTCGTCACTTATGCTAACTTCATGCCAATTTTTGCTTATACATAGGGCCGTAAATATATAAAGATGTTCTACGTCCATACATTGTACTGCCAGTGCTTAATTTGCTGGTGGATTTACTACTAAATCCATTTGTTTCAAAGAGAGTAATTTATTTTCTCAGAGCACTTATTATTCTCAAGTCTTCGCTATTCATCTGCATACGCATGCATGTGTGTGTGCCTTTGCATGCGTAAGCAGTGATGGGAAATGAGATTTGCATTTCGGTATCAAAAACAAATTTTTTTTGTACTTTTTTGATACCGAGAGTATTAAAAATTATAATATTTCTTATTTAACCCCCTGTTTGTGTAAGACGTTTGAGTAAGAAATCTTGGCGTTTTTGTAATAGATTAAAGGAAACTTGTACAACTTTTCTTTAATCTATTACAGAAACGCCAGGATTGTTAACTCAAACGTCTTGCACAAACAGGGGGTAAATTTTATTAACAAAAAATTATAAGAAATTTGTTTACAAAAAAAGCAACACATATGTACAAATATACAAATAGGTGTAGCCTGGATTATACTAACTACTGTTGGAACATAAAGCTTGCCCCCGTATTCCATAGCTCGCTAAAGCTAAATTCGATCGCTAAAATGTTGAACAAATAGAAAATTCTAAATTTTTGGCGATGACATAAAACAATAAAATTTCGGCGAATTACATTTTTAAGCCATTACCTGATTTATCAATACCCGTTTGAAAATTGCATTCGTAGCCGAAAATCGACAAATTAATTTTATTTCAGCTTTAGCGAGTTACAGAATACGATGGCAGTTCCTTTATTTTGTTTTCATGAGATTTTGGTAAGAGAAAATCCTTCCGACATTTACAGAGGAGTGCCGTATGGACACAATTCCGTAAGCTTCTCTCGATATATCAGGAAACATGTATTCATCTAATGCGTTTTTATTTTCAGCCTCTGTAGACCAGAAACTGCATACATTCTCTGTTGTTAATGGTTTCAGTTCTTCCATATTGGTTGTTAATATTTTAAAAAATGTTCTTTTCCCTGGGAACATTTTAATTAAAAGTGGTATAATGATGTTGGTTTTACCAGATAAAATACTTTCAGGGGGAAACTTACTAAACCAAACTAACATTTCATTGCTAAAGTCCACTTTTGCCCTTAGAACTTAATATAAACTTTTTAACATTTTCTTTAAACTGATTCAAAACAGTTGTTTCAATAGATCAACTTCTGTGCCACATAAAATATCATTGAGTGAAATATGGTTTTCGTTGATATTTAATTGTGGTTACACTTTTCTAAAAGTTCTTTACTAATAAAGCTTCGTTCTATTTGTCAAAAAAAAAAAAACAATTTAATTCTTGGCAAAGTATATGCATGCGCGCGTCTTCTGACTGCATTTCTAAGTTGTCCGTGAGAGTATCAAATTTGTTAGGGGAGTACTACGGTACTTTTTCATGTCAAATAGTATCAAAAAAAGTACGATCGTACCAACTTTCCCATCACTGTGCGTAAGTATGAATGGATGTGTGTATTTAATTTAAAGCAAAGAAAAAATTTACACAAACAAAAAGAACTTGTGTTTTCGCACATATGCATAAGTGTATGGACATAAGCTACATAAAATTTAATGTTACCGATTGTCTATTTATAGGGCAAAAATATGTATTTTATTGTTGTACTTTTGCAAATACATGGATTCGCACCGAATATAAATTTACTTATTTAATTTAAATATAAGTCCAAACGAAAAACATTTTGCAAAATGCTCCTAAAGATAAATAGAGGGACAAATGCGCGTTGGGAAGAGCATGAGATAAGCTTTTCTCAAAGTATATTTTAAAGATCAACCTCCACATACTTGTTCTTAAGAAATATATTGAAATTGAACCTTCAGAGTCCTTCATCCTTTAGTGGATGGAGTAGCATTAAAAATTTGCAGCCAGGTAACAATTCATGTATATACAATGCGCTCACAGAAACTGTGAAAAAGATGCAACCTTTTGAAAAAGAATGCATTTTAATTTTTGATGAAGTATCTATGAGAAAAAAATTTACTTATAATAAATGTGCAGATGTTATAGATGGAGTTGTCGATTTAGGATATGAACGAGTGAATCAAATGGGGTCCCAAGTTTGCGTTTTTATGATAAGAGGAGTTGTAAAAAGTTGGAAGTTCGTTTTAAACTATTTTGTTACTTCCAGTTCAATAAAAGGTGATGTACTAAAAAAACTTGTGGAGTCAAACTTTGACATTTTAAGAGAAATGGGACTAAATGTGCGTGGGCTTACGTGTGATCAAGGACCCAATAATAGAAAATGCTATGATATGCTAGGCGGATCTTGTGAAAAACCTTATTTTATTTATAAAAATGCAAAAATTTACCTGATGTACGACGTACCCCATATTTTCAAATCCATAACAAATGCTTTCATCAAAGCCGATTTTAAAACACTGCATGGCGTAGTGCGATTCGACGTTGTTAGAGAAATATTCGAGTTGGAGTATGGGAAAGTAACCAAAATGACAAAATTAACAACGGTGCACATAAACCCAAATAATTTTCAGAAGATGCGTGTTGGCCTAGTTGTCCAAACTTTAAGCAATTCAGTTGCTGCTGCAATCCAATCTGTAAATGAAAATCGCCAGTTTACACGAAGTTCCGCAACAATAGCCACTTCAACGTGCTCTTTTATAAAAAAACTCGATAGCTATTTTGATTGCTTAAACAGCATGTATTTTAACGATGCAAAGCCCCTGAAGCGTGGCCTGAAGCCGAAAAGCACAACTTGGTAATTACTCGAAGAGCTAATTACCTATATGAAACAGGTTGAATACGCAGGAAATAAAATATTTTCAATTGATGGCCTAATTCAAACTACGAGAGCTATTTTATCGTTATCGTGAATTGTTTGCGGAAAACTCAAATTTGATATGCATTTTAACGAGCCATTTTAATCAAAATCCATTGGAAAACTTGTTTTCATATATACCTACGTCCCAAGGGCGGACACTGCAAAAATCCTTCGGTCTATGAATTAAATGTCGCAGTAGCTAAACTGCTATCTCTTAAAATAACGCAATTTAGTACCTCTTCAAATTGTGCAAACGACGATGCGATATTTTTACCTATTGAGTTCCAAACAATTTTAGAAGATACTCAAAGAAGTCGAAGTACAGCAGAAAGTAGTCGCACACCTGACGTTAATGTAACAAACATATTCGATGAAAATGAAGATTATTTTAATGAAGATGCAGATTGTTTTAACTCTAATAATATTCCAATAGAGTTAACATCAAGCCGATATTTTGTTGGTTATATATGTAGCTCAACGAATTACTTGCGCTAAATGTCGTGTGGATATAATTAAACCAGCACAAGTTTTGTCATATCCTTTAGAAATGTTTGTTCACGCTAAAAATTA
Organism: Tachina lurida; assembly: GCA_944452675.1. Classification (NCBI taxonomy): domain Eukaryota; kingdom Metazoa; phylum Arthropoda; class Insecta; order Diptera; family Tachinidae; genus Tachina; species Tachina lurida. The sequence continues at coordinate 178,301,951 of OX101752.1, forward strand.
TGATAAAGAAACAGATAATACAGTGGAATCTCCCTTAACGGACACTTCCTATAGGCGGACACCCCCTGTAGACGGACACTTTTGACAGGTCCCAGCAGCGCTCCATTTAAATGTTTAGTTTTCTCTTGACCGGACAGTTCCCTTGTACGGACACATTTCAATGGTCCCTTCAGTGTCCGCTCAAGAGAGATTCCACTGTAATTGATATATATAATTGATATACATACATATAATTGAAATTTCTAAATAAAATAATTATAGTTCGGTGCGAATCAACTTATTTTTAATTTTACAACAATAAAACACGTATTTTTACCCTACAATAACACAATCGGTCGCATTTGATTTTCATGATTTATTTGCACATGAATGTATCAAAACAAGAAACTTCTTTTAGTTATTTCATATTTTTGCTCCTACTTGACTGCGCTTTAAACAAGAAATATAACACACACAACTAAATTTCTCTATAAGCTTCAATTACACTATGGAGCAAAAGTGAACACTTAAAAATTATGATTTCATATGTTATTTTTTATAAGAAAAAGTGTTACATTTTGTTAGAAACTATCATGACTGTAGGCATTGTCACTGTGTGTGGAATATAAAAACAAGTAAGAGTGCTATATTCGGCTGTGCCGAATCTTATATACCCTTTACCAACGTACGTACATATATATAGTATACAGACACGTACATACATATTTGTTTTGTGAAAAAATTTATAATTTTTTAAAGTTTCCATCTTTGGAGCTATAATTTTCATTTTTAAAATTTCATACACCAAACTTTTCTTTCAGAAGCATAAAATATATTCAATTTATAAAGAAAAAGAAAAAAATTTTTAGACCTATTTAATTTTACATAACACAAAAAGTGTAAGTTTTCCAACCCTGGAGTCATAATTTTGGATTTTTCTGATTATTGATACCAATCTAGTTCTTTAAAAAATGCATAAAATATGTTAAGTGAAAAAAGCAAGAACGAAATAAGTAAAAACTTAGTTTCATTTAATTCCTTTAATATTAAAAAAAATCAGTTAAGTGCGACTTTGAATCGCGCACGAAAGGAAGGTTTTTTGCTTTTTTGAAGTTTTTTTCAGTTAAAACGATTTTTTCAGTTTTGTCGCTTTTTTCTCGTTTTGGCGATTTTGTCTGTTTTTGGAGGTTTTTTTCATTTTGGCGATTTTTTTCTGTTGTTGGGCTTTTCTTCATTTTGGAGATTTTTCTCATTTTGACGATTTTTTCTGTTTTTTGGGTTTTTTCGCGATTTTTTTGGCGATTTTTTTGTTTTTTTTTTCGTTTTGGTGATTTTTTTCATTTTGGCGATTTTTTTTCATTTTGGCAATTTTTTTCTTTTTTTTATGTTTTTTTTTCGTTTTGGTGATTTTTTTCATTTTGGCGATTTTTTTTTCATTTTGGCGATTTTTTTTCATTTTGGCGATTTTTTTCTGTTTTTAATTTTTTTTTTCGTTTTGGCGATTTTTTTTCTTTTTTTTGCGATTTTTTTTCATTTTGGCGATTTTTTTCTGTTTTTTAGGTTTTTTTTCGTTTTGGCGATATTTTTCATTTTGGCGATTTTTTTCATTTTAGCAATTTTTTCGTTTTTTTGCGATTTATTTTAGTCTTAGAAATTTTCTTTTAATTTAGTGCTTTTTTTCATTTTGGCGATTTTTTTCTGTTTTTTGGGGTTTTTTTCGTTTTGGTGATTTTTTTTCATTTTGGCGATTTTTTTTATCATTTTGGCGATTTTTTTCTGTTTTTTAGGTTTTTTTTTCGTTTTGGTGATTTTTTTCATTTTGGCGATTTTTTTTCATTTTGGCGATTTTCTTTCATTTTGGCGATTTTTGTTTTCATTTTAGCAATTTTTCCGTTTTTTTGCGATTTATTTTAGTCTTAGAAATTTTTTTTAATTTGGTGCTTTTTTTCGTTTTGGCGATTTTTTTTCTGTTATTTAGGTTTTTTCTTTTTTTTTGGCGATTTTTTTCATTTTGGCGATTTTTTTCTGTTTTTAAGGGGTTTTTTCGTTTTGGCGATTTTTTTTTTTCATTTTGACGATTTTTTTCTGTTTTTTAGGGTTTTTTTTCGTTTTGGTGATTTTTTCATTTTGGCGATTTTTTTTTTCATTTTGGCGATTTTTTTCTGTTTTTTAGGTTTTTTTTCGTTTTGGCGATTTTTTTTCATTTTAGCAATTTTTCCGTTTTTTGCGATTTATTTTAGTTTTAAAATTTTTTTTTAATTTGGTGCTTTTTTTCGTTTTGGCGATTTTTTTTTCTGTTTTTGGCTTTTTTTCATTTTGGCGATTTTTTGTTTTTTGGGGTTTTTTTCGTTTTGGCGATTTTTTTCATTTTGGCGATTTTTTTTTTTCATTTTGGCGATTTTTTCTGTTTTTTAGGGCTTTTTTCGTTTTGGTGATTTTTTTCATTATGGCGATTTTCATTTTGGCGATTTTCTTTCATTTTGGCGATTTTTGTTTTCATTTTAGCAATTTTTCCGTTTGTTTTTGCGATTTATTTTAGTCTTAGAATTTTTTTTTAATTTGGTGCTTTTTTTCGTTTTGGCGATTTTTTCTTGTTTTTGGCGATTTTTTTCGGTTTGGCGATTTTATAATTTTTTATTTTTTCAGTTTTACCGTTTTTGAAAATTTCAAGAGTTTTGCTCTTACGGTTTCCAAGATACAGCAAATAGTCAAAATTACATAGTCAAAATTGCATTAACTGATGGAACACCCTTTAATTTAAATTTTTTTAAATTTTAGTGTTAATTTTTGTAGTCTGAATAAAAATACACTAACCTTACACATTTCAAGTGTATATACATACATACATACATACAATTGTATGTATATTACATGGGATTTTAAAATTTTTCGTTGCTCGTTTTGGAACACCCTTTAATTTCCAATTCTCATGTATTTGTTGTTGTAGCGGCCAAAGGTCTACATACTGTGTCCAAATTTCAGGTCTGTAGCTCTTACGGTTCTCGAGAAAATACTAATATAGTTTTAGACATAGTTAATTTTACATAACACAAAAAGTTAAAGTTTTCCAACCCTGGAAACGTCTTTTTAATTTTTTTGTATTTTTTTAATTTAAAATTCCAATTTTAGTCGTACTGAAGTGTAAAATATGTACATTTATTAAAAAAAAATAAAAATTTGTTTTCGGGAGTTACTTTTATATGGCAAAATGAAGTTTAAGTTTTCCAGCTCTGCAATCGTCTGCCCGATTTTGCTGAATTTCAATACCAATCTATTTTGGAAAATTTCTGACACACCAGTCCAAGAACGAAGTCTCTAGCTCTTCTGGGAGCTTCGGAAAACCGATTTCACGTACAGACAGACGGACAGACGGACAGACGGACAGACGGACAGACGGACAGACGGACAGACGGACAGACGGACAGACGGACAGACGGACAGACGGACAGACGGACATCGCTTATTCGTCTTCCCTATGCATAAGGATCCAGAATATATATATTTTATGGATCGCTTATTGATATTATAGAAATTACAAACGGAATGACAAACCTATATATACCCTTTTACCATTTTTTTGGTAAAGGGTATAATAATAATCATCAACAACAACAACGCATATTTTATGCATGGTTGTAAAATACTGGAAAAAAGCAATAGTGTTCACTTTTGCACTCATTATGCAAGCCATACACCTTGCGACTGTTGGTACAACACGTTGGATTAACAAGTTGTGTGTTTTGCCCACAAACTTTACAACAACGTGCACAACATTAGAGCACAACTTCATTTCTTAATTTTTTTTGGAGTAAACATGACATCGGGTGTTATGTCCCGTATTGTAATGGATGGTTTTTTTGGTGACAAAATAAGAAGAACGTAAAAAAGGACAGAAAAAAGAATTTGGTTAAAGGAGTGATTTATATAAAAAAACGTATTCTAATAACAAACTTTTGGAAATAATAAAAGAAAGTGAGCCAATGGACTATAAAAATTACACGTGGGTGTCAAACGAAGTATTCAATGACCTTTTGTCAAAAGTGCCGATGAATATAAAAAAGCAATTCTTCCGCGCAAACTCTTATACAATTATATAAAATCACTTCTTTCTGTTCAATTCTCCATTTTATACGCAAATTTGAATTCGAGCGCGATGTTTTTCATATGACCACAACGAAAATAAGAACAAAATGAAATGAAGTTGTACAACAAACTCCCAAATTTTACAACCTGTCCATACAACTAGACAAAAAATCAAATCTTTTTAATCTTTCGTACAACCGATACACAACTTCATACGACGACCCCACACACTTTACAATCTTATACACAACTTGATCATGTTGTACCAACAGTCGCAAGGTCTGTGGCTTGCTTTACAATTTTTTAATTTGAGCAAAGAACCGTTATATTTTTTACGCAGTTTGTGGCTGAGCTGCTGTAAATAGTTAAATAATGTCTTTTTGTTTTCGTCTATCGTAGTGAGTGGTTTGTTTTTAATAGTTTTATCAATATGAAGCCGGCTAACAACAAAATTATTGCTGAAGTAGAAAAACGTATTCAAATGGGTAAATCAACATGCGAAGTTGCAAAAGAATTAAAGATTTCACAATTTTATGTGATGAAAATAAAAAAAAATAAAAATGTATGTATCCAACATGGCAAAACTGGTCGTCCACGAAGTATAAGTATAAGTGATCCAAGATATATAGCACGAATCTTGATAACCGGGAGAGCTAAAACACCAAAAGAGGCAGGAAAAGCCATCCAGTGTGAAGCAAGTATATTGACTGTGAGGCGAGCGCTCAGAGACGTAGGTTTTTTCGCGTCAAAAAAACCTAAAAAGCCAAAGTAATCAATTAAAAATATTAAAGCTCGTCAAGCGTTTGCCAGACATCACCAACACTGAACTATTGATGATTGGAAACGTGTTCTTTGGTCAGATGAGAGCAAAATAAACCGCTTCAACCCGGATAGCGTTAATTATTTCTGGTCAAATACGAAAAAAAGCCACCCAGAAACATTAGGTGATTGAGACGGTAAAACACGGTTGGGGATCAATAATGATTTGGGGATGTTTTTCAGAGTTTGGTGTAGGTCCACTAGCTTTGGTGGAAGGTATAATGAATAAGGAAGTATACCTTAATATTATTTATGAAAATTTACCAGTTGCAATGGGTCAAATGGATTTTGCTGAAGAGGATATTACCTTCCACTAGGATAATGACCCGAAGCACACTTCAAAACTTGTGCGAAATTGGCTAGAAAAAGAAAAGTTTCGCACAATGAAGTGGCCACCTGAAAGCACAAATCTGAATCCAACCGAAAATTTATGGTAGATTGTGAAAAGACGACTGGTGAACTTTGAAACATCCCCAACCAGCGTGAAGGAGCTTTTGGGAGAGAGTTCAGGACATTTGGATCAGTATACCTCTCGAAACATGCCAAAATTGAGCAAAAAGCGTGCCAAAACGTATAGCGGCAGTGTTAAAGAGTAAAGGAGGCTTCACAAAACATTAATTGGCGTTTTGTCTCATATTAAATGTTAAGAGTGCAAAACTGAACACTATACAATTTAAAATAAAATTTATTGTTAAGACTGAACTTGTTATTTTTATTTTTGTTTTTGTGTATACATATTTTCTTCTGTTGTTTAGCTCTTAAATGAACTACATTATTTTTTTACATTATAAATAAATAAATGAAATTTAATTAAAATCATTAATGCGACTTTTAAGTGTTCACTTTTGCTCCATAGTGGTGTGCATACATTGTATGCCATACAACATTACTACATACATATTTATATAAGTGTGAATGCTCAAAAATTTTGTGCTCTCTTTGTGGTTTCGTTCAAATAACAAACAATTTATTTTTCCCTTGTTACTTCCCCCACAGCATCTATAAACACAAAAAATTATAGTTTTCATTTAATGTTCTACGTGGAACATCTTTATATATTTATAGTCTTTGGTAGAAATCTACAGAAAATAGATTTCTACGTCAACTTCTCTCTTACATACATGCACACACATGTATAAAGCAAAGAGAAATACAACAACAGCTGAAACGTTTGGTGGAACTCTCACGTTTTTACTAACTAACATCCAGAATTAAACGATACTACCACTTCAAAAGTAACACGATACGAATCGACTAATTCTACCATTAATTCAGCTTTGTGAAAGACAGAGGAAGGAATACTATCTCTGTCTGTCTTTCTCCCAGCTGGATTACGACTTTGCAAAGTAAACTTTCCATGTCTAAAAGTGGTATTGGGTAACTTTTCACTTTTAAAGTACTTTGAGTACTTTGGATTTTTAGCATGTTTCGATTTAGGTTTTTGTATTTTCTGGGAGCCAGAATAAAATAAAACAAAAGAAATATACAATAATTGAAATTTATTTGCTGGTAGTTTAGCATGTCTATATACGTATTTCATTGGCGCTTGAACCAAATCATCAGTAGACTTCAACCACAAATTTTGAACAGTCACAAACCTCTTACTTTATGCACAGACTTTCAAAAACTATATGAGAATTCATAAAATAATAATATTTTTGAAAATCAAAAGAAAAAATAAGCTTAGTAGGCTTTGAAACTGATACAAAACCCAGCAAATAATTTATATTCAGGTGAACTCATTTTATTTTTCTACATCCTTATACAATTAGAAATCCATCGGATAACAATAAAAGTATTTACAAGGCTAAATGAAAAATAAAACACTAATTGAACTTTAAAGAAATTTGTTATTTGACATATTTGTATGTATACTTCTGACAAATATGTCAAATAATAAATTTCTTCAAAGAAATATATATAAAAAATTAGTTTAATTAATGAAATGGAGAACAAACCTATTGAAGCTGCCAAAATTTTACCGACAACAAAGTATTCATTGTGTCAACTTCCTCCGTCCTTTCGTTAAAGTGAGTTGAAAAAGGAGTCGTATAACGCATGAAGGATTATATGGGATTATATGTGTATGAATCGGCCTATAATTGTAACAGTTGAAGCGTAGCCGCGAATAACGTTGTAAAAGTTAATTTTTACAAAACCCAGTGCCTCGTTTCTGTAAGGAATGTGAAAACTTTTCGAGTCGAAAAAATTGTTATCAGGCTCAATTAGCCTGAGGTAATGTAACGTAGCTTACTTTTCACATAAAAATATAGATCAGCTATTTGCTACCGCTGCAGTTACATTCCATTACAGTCGGCTGACTGAGCCTTAAGTCGAGAACAATTTTTTTAGCCGCGTAATTTTTGTTCTTTTAGAAATTATACGAGACTAAAGGCTCAGTTGCCCGACTGTAACGTAAAGTAACTGCAATAGTAGGAAACAGCTGATCGATATTGTTATGTGAAAAGTAATGCAAATGGTTATAGAGATGTAATGTAACGTACTCTACTTCATATAAAAGTATCGATCAGCTGTTTCCTGCGTTGCAGTTACTTTGCATTACAGTCGGGTAAAGGCTCAGTTACCCGACTATAATGTAATGTAACTGCAATGTAGGAAAGTGCTGATCGATATTTTTATATGAAAAGTAGGTTACGTTACATTACATCTTTATAACCATTTACATTACTTTTCACATAACAATATCGATCAGCTGTTTCCTACTGTTGCTGTTACTTTACATTACAGCCGGGTAACTGAGCCTTTAATTCATCTAGCGCAAGATGTATACGTATGTATGTAGTATATACATACATAGCTTTTTGTGTGTTAGTGTTTTTTGTATTTATTTGACATTTCGTCGGGTGGTTACTGGTTTGCCGCACAGATACTAAGAATACATTATTATTGCGGCAAACCTGCAACTACCCGACGATTTGCCGTTTGCGATGTTGTAGCTGGTTGAAAAATGATGCCAACCAAAACCATTCTCTTCACCGAATTCGCCCACAAGGTGCCATGTTATGCCAGCAAAATTATGTGCTATTACTTCATCCGTCAAACTCCATATAAAATCTTAAACCGAACTGTCAACATACAAATAAAAATAATCCTAGTCCTAATAATCGCCTCCTATTGATAATGAAAAAGTTCTATAGAATCAATTGCATTAAAAGTTAGTCGTATCTAATAATTGAATATTTTTAAATTTTCCTTTAAATTTTCGAGTAACTGGAAAAATTATTTATAAAAAAGTTTCTAACAGCACTTTCTAAGTTTTTGTGCTCTATAATATTTAAATTGTAAATAGGTATCGTATTTAGAGAATAACTTTAATAGATAGATTCACAAATAATAGAGAAATTTTATTAAATTAACAGCGGGAACAATAACATCTGCCACCGCCACACGCAGGTTTATAAAATATCGTGGCACAAAACCATTACCTATTTGTGGTAATAAATGTAAAGGGTGGAAAAAATATGAAAAATTGTGTAATTACCTGCGGCCAAACATGAAACCGCTAGAAAGAAAATGTTGTAAGTAAAATATTTTAAACTTTAGTACATTTTAAAACGGCATGTGAACATTAATGTTCCATAAGTATTTTTTAATAAAATATGTACATACATACTACATACATACATATGTATGTATGAATGTTGAAGTTTTAGTGGAAATCATGATGCAACATAGCGACTTGGCCAAGGGAAAGCTGTAGCCAGCATATCGTCGTCCTGGGGTTTGTGTGCTCTTAGGTTTTCGAACCCAAATTTTTCAAATCTGCAATCCGTTTTCGGCTACCTCTTCTCGTTGCTGAGATAAATCGTGTCCATTTTGCTCTATATCCTTGAAAACAGAACGCCATGGAATGGCGTATAGAGCAAAAATATCAATAGAAAATTTTGAAATTAATTACTGAATGACATTTTCCTCTAACTATGTGCAGTTAATATTGTGGCGATAAAGAAAAAGTTTTTGAGCCCAATTTGGCAGTTTTTCAGGAGAGCACTTTTAAGATTTAAGTAATTTTTTTTTTAACTATTTCTATTTCTGTACAATATGTTACTTTCCTGCGTGACTAAATATATATTTCAAATATACTTGATCAAAGTCAAATTAAGTTTTTATTTCAAAACAAATCGAATATGGAGAAACAATCCTCCAACCCCGTTTTGGGAAGATTTTACAACGATCAGTTCAACCTAGCCTAGAAAATATCAATATGACCGTTGCGTAAAATTTTCAATAAAAAATATCCAACAAAGTATGAAATTGAAGAATTCAATATTCGCAGAAATGAAGCGAAAGGCCTTAAAGTGAAACGTGACATAGATCGCCGAAAACCACGCCCTTTTTCTGTTGTTGTATGTTTTGATTTGCAAAGCGTTTTTAACCTTCCTAAAGGGCTCGCTGGCATCGTCATTTTATTATAAGCAAAAAATAAATGTTTATAATATTATTTTTCTCAATAAGGAAAAATTTACTTATTGTTGCGTTTGTTGTTGTATATACAAAATATTAAATACTCTAATTATAGAACATGCAAGTATTCAAAATATAGTCATGTGGAGTGATTCGTGCATTGCCCCAAATTAAAATCAAATGATGTCCACAATAATTTTAAAAATTTTATCACACCATTTACAAGTCAAAAGTATCATCCAGATATTTCCTGAGCCTGGTCATTCACAAATCCAAGACTGACAATCTGAGACGTTTAGAAATTCATAGGACATTGTCACTCGTTAATTATTTGAAAAACTTCGAAACAAATAGTATAAATTAGGGATGTAACGAATACCAGTTTAGCGAATGCGAATGCGAAAGCGAATAATACATTTTAATTTTTGCGAAAGCGAATGCGAAAGCGAATGCAAATATTACAATTCTTTAAAATATTACATGCAAATAAATTTATACACATGTATAAGAAAAAGTATATATAATAATTAAAAATAAGTTTACACAATGTTAGGCAATACACCCATTCGTACTTAAGCCCTAAATCCTGGTACTCTGTTCAATATTTCATGTGAAATGCTTTCAAATACATACGAAGACAACTTGGAATGAATTTTTCCTGAAAAAATCTTAGAGAAGTAGTACTCTGTTCATCTTGGGAAAAACATATGAAATATATCTTCAACATTTTAAGTTTTCATGAGAAATAATATGAGTGGCACTTGTTTCGAGTGGAATTTACAACAAACAAGGACTAGTTAATATTGTTTGGATTTGAAATTTGTTGCACGAAGTATAATGAATGGCGTTCAAAAGTTTGAACAGACTAGTCTTAAACAGAAAATATATTCGCGCAAATCAAACACTGTCTTTTCTTTTTCAAAACTGAAAAATATTTCCAAACATCGCTGGATTTGGGTTTAATTTTGAATACATTTACATGTATCTTTTTCATGCTGGCTTAAAATAATTTTCGTCTTTAAATTTAAAATCGTAAACTATTTTCGTAAAAGAAATACATTTTTTTTGTCTTTAGTATTCGCTTGAAATATTCGCATACATTTTAGCGAATGCAAAAGCGAATGCAAATAGCAAAAGTAAGCGAATTATTTGCGAATGCGAAAGCGAATGCGAACATTCGTTACATCCCTAGTATAAATCTAAAGGTTGTAGAAAAGGAATCCTCAGTATTAAGAATTTTTCCTAGATATCTATGCAATTGAAATTTCGATTCTTCCATTTACTAAAAAAAAGTCTTCAATATATTCAGAATAACCTATTCACAATCAAATTTAAAAACTCATTTTAGCAATTTTGCGAAATGCTTTGCAAAAGTAATAGACAGTACCAACGTTGACATATCATCGCATAAAGCTTTCGCATCGCTATACAGAGTAATTTCCAGAGAACTCATGATTCATGTAAACTTTCTTAGGAATCGGATTATAAGAAGGGTTAAAATTTTGTAAAAGAAAAATGCCTTGCATAAGTGCACGCAAACTTTCGCTCAGTTATTAACATCAGCTATTTCACATGAACTTTTCGTGTTACGGACTAAGTCCCGCTTCAAACTTGCAATTTTTAGTGCAGCAGTTCTTGAATATGTGTGAGAGAGAGTCAGTGTTGTCAGATTTATTTTCAGCCTACTCGCCAAATGACTTGTCGAATATCGCCAAATATCGCCAATATTATAAAACATTAATTTTTAGGTACAAAAATATTTTTATTATGTAATTGCATTGCAAATATCGTTAAATTTTAAATTCAGTAGGTAACATCTATCGTAAAATAAAAAAAATATGTTGTTTAAAGCGGCGCACCCACTTGCAATATACATATGTATCTGTGGCAAAAAGGAAAAAGTGCTTGAGTCGAGATAAGCAAATTTTGAGTTAATGGTACGTCCGTAATCTGCATATTTGAAAGTATCACTGGTCAAAATCTCAATTTATTAGTGTAATTTTTAATGAAGTTCTAATCTCATTTGGAATAATAGCTTAATTAAGGTTATAATATGGTATATTTCATCTCAAATGTCTTACTTAGAGAGTGTAAAACGATGATTGGTTAAAAAAATAAAGGTTAACAGAAAATTTCCTAATTTATCTGTAAAAGAAATAATTTTCTGAAAATCGACTTGAAACCTTAAAAGTGCTCTTTTGTAAAACAGTAAAATATGACTTAAGCACTTTTCCCTTATTGCCACAGATATGTAATTGTGCAATTTTTCGAATTGTACAATAATATCGTCAATGTGTATGTCATATTCGAAGGTAACACAATATACATACTGGCAAATATCAAAACACTTCTGATTTTTATTGTACAATCAAGAGAATTGTGTAATGTGGTGGCAACATTGTTCAATGTTGTTTACTTTTTCAAGTAAGGAATATTGGGCAATATTTTTTTTGCAATAATATTGCAAAGTATTTAAATTAACATATAAAAAGTAATGGCGTATAAAAGACTTAAAAATAACTTATTGCAAAAATCAATCTTAATAGGATAAATTGAACTTGAACACCAAGATCAAAATTATTATTTAAGTCTTGTGATAAAACGGAATTAACGTTCACTTAAATGTGTGTTAAAATACACATATCATATCCTTGAAGTAGTAAGTGCCAGCAGCATCGTAGTAATCATACAATTTATGCGAGAACTCTTTCAGACTTTTCCTGCTTCATTATCAAAATGTTGGTTCCAATTTATAAAAGGAAGTTTTCCCAACTGTGTTGTATAAACATCAAATGAGATTTTTTGGTCCATAATTTTTTTTTACTTGAGTTTCAGAAAATTTTGTTTGAGATAAAGAGTCACAACGTATAGAATTTTTTGCACGAAAAAAAATGCTTTATATAAGAATATTTTTTAACATTATTCTATTTCATTGAAATCGTAAATATATAGCCAAAAATATTGCCAAGGAGTTCAAATATCGCCAAGTAAATCGCCAATCGCCATTTCAAAATTTTCATCGCCAAAACCAAAATTTTGTCGCCACGTTTGGCGAGATATCGCCATATCTGACAACACTGGTGAGAGTGTTGAAATAGAAATATACACTTTTTGTATTCATCTCTCGCTCTTTTGAACTAAAAAAAATTCCTGCAACAAAAATTTGCAAGTCGGGACCGGGACTAAGAGAATTGTCGTTCTTGTATTGCATACACAATTCAAGTACATATAATTATTAATTTCTGCTTTCATTTTTAGCTTATGTACAGGTTAGCAAGTATAGTCACTAGACTAATAATGCTATGTTTAGACGACAAGTTGAATCACCTGCTTCGCTCTCTGAATCATGTTTATGAATCATGCTGTTTAGACTACGCTTTCGTGCTTCGTATGCAGCGTGCCAATTTAGTGATTTTCGTACTAGATTTAGTGTTTTTTAATTCATAACAGTGCGGAATTTTACAACTTGTTGCTTTTAAAAAAGACGCTAATTTGGTGCTTTTCACCTTTGATTTTAGTCCATTTAGTGCGTTTTACAAATCTACTAAATATTAATTTATGAAAGTGTGGTGGTTATATATAAACACCAAATAAGAAGTTTTCACTTTTCACCCCTTTTAGACACGCAAAGTTTTCTTTGCAGAATGTTAATTCTGAAATACAAAGGAAGAAAAACTTATTTTTCACAGAGAGAAAATGAACATATTTCTAGAAATTACAGAGGATACCCTACACGTTATAAAATAACTTAATTACAATAATTTAATCTAATAACCACTGAGGGAAGCAATATAGTGCTTTCTTGATAACGAAAGCTTTTAAAAATTCTTCCGAAAGGTACTAACCTAAGGCTCTCTAAGAAAGTGGACAAAAGTAAAAAAAAATTTAAACCAATAAAGTTACATCTGAGTACACAAAAACTATACATTGTTACTTCTGTGAAACGAATTAGTAAGGCAAAAAAATTAATGGCTTTCTGGAAACTGAATGCATTGCTGAAAAAATTTGCTCAAAACTGATCAATTTTGGGTTGAAGTTTATAATTATAGAAATTCAACTAATGATAATCCGTTTCTAATACTGTCAATATTTCCTATAGGACTATTAACATTACCATGGTCCAATGTTAAAGTAGAAAAAACTTTTAGAGCTAATAACTATTTTAAAAGTAAGTTAGAAATACAATAATGATGTTTATACATCAAACTGTTTCATTCATATAAAATAAGGTCTAGAAAGAAAATACTTATGTTGTTCAGAATGTAACATACTGAACCATGTTCATGTAAAAATTAATTCAGATGAAACGCCTAAGAATCTAATTGTTTTATTAAAACATTTTTATGGCCAGAGGAAAAAGATGAAACGACATTTCCTGAAACGAGGATTACAATTCTCGTTGATCACTCTTTTGTTAAAATAATATACCATAATTGGAGTGTCTTGCCAAATGAACTTCAATTATTTTCCTACTCATATTCTACTTATAAGCAAAATAGAAATATAGCTCGATATAATTGAAATTATTACAAAAACCTGTGAAATGTAGTAAATTTAAAATTTTAGTTAATTTAAATTTTTAAATTATACTCATTCAATACATATATAATTAGCCATGTGGGCTTTCTCTGTATTGAAAATAAATAAATAAATATAAAAAAATATATATTTATGTACATACAAATATAATTACTGCATTTAATGCTTTTTTATGAACGCACAGTGCTTTTTGCTCTGAAAAAGTTGGCATCACCGTTCGTGTGGCATCTTTTTATGTACATATATTGACACATACACATAAGCATACATACTTACATATATTCGACTCATTCAAAATCTTGTTTTTGAAGGCATCCCCATATTTTATTTTTATTTTTCCTTATATTATCCATAACTTAATTAAATTTATTTATATTAAACTCACATCTATGTTTTTTTTTGGTTTGTTTTGATTTGTTTACAAACACACACATACACATATACTTATTTTGTTTTGATAGCTAGTTCAGATAAAGTGGCGATTACTGCGATAAAAGTTAGAGAAGATACCAATTTTACGTGCTTCGCAGGTAGATTCATATTGAATCTACTTGATTCACTCTCATAATTTTGTATGGCGAAACAAGTTGATTCGGTCATGATTGGGGTGTGAAGCATGAATAGAGAGCGAAGCAGGTATCGTCTAAACATACTATAAAGCTTAAATTAGACGTGACATAGCCATAACGCCATAGCCATAACCAAACCAAAATTCAATTGGTCTCTATGGTGAGAGTTATGGCGAGTCTCGCTCACTCTCACTCTCACCATAGAAACCAATTGAATTTTGGTTTGGTTATGGCTATGGCGTTATGGCTATGTCACGTCTAATTCAAGCTTAAGATTTTAGCGTGCATGTACTCTTATTTTTCGATAGCTTCGATTATATTTTTAAGCAAAGTTGCATTTTATCATATAAATATTGCATTCAAATTCGTTAAAAAAAAATACTACTTAAATATGAGTATTGAGCTCCCAAAAAATACTCCAAATACTCGGTACTCGGTATGCACTACTCAATACTTTGCCAGCACTATCATCAAAACTAATTAATTCTCATCTTTTCGGTTGTGGTTTTTGATGACGTCATACGCTGTAAATACAGTAGAGTCCCAATTAACCGAACACCGATTATCCGGATATCTGATTATCCGGACTCATGATTCCAAACAAAAATTTAACTACATAGGTATTATGTAATTCATTATCTATCGTTATAGCTCGTTTTTTGTATATCGTATTATCTAAACGACTAAAATTTAAAAAAAAATTTACAAATCGTCGGTTGATACAAAATACATTATGTTTGCAGCAAACCAGAAACCAAGCGACGAAATGACAAACATGACAAATTTAAATGTATGTAAATTGATTTTTTGATTTGATTTGCTTTGAAATCGATTGTCCGGACTTTCGATTATACGGAATATCCCTGTTTTTATTTGATCCGCATAATCGGGATCCTACTGTAATTATTTTGAAAAGCTGAATTTGCCATCTGTGTTTATTGCCTTATGCCCAAAACAAGCCGAGGTACTTGTGCGTGACTGTTCGTAAACAAGACGCTTAGCCCGAGATTACATCTGTGTGCCATGTGCCCAATAAAGCGGAACCACTAATTATTAATGAAACATATTTTTGATTCAGACACGTATTTGTTAAGTTAAAGTTAAAAATTCAAAAAAATATTTTTATTAAAACTTTAAAAGGTTTCCTTAAATTAAATTGATTTCAGAATTCACTGATTCTTATAGAGATAAAATTTGTATGGTATGTCTCAAATTTGAAGTTTTAGGAATGGAATGCAAGGTCAATCGATTCCTATATTTTTTATATATGTACATTCTTAACTATGTATAAAAAAATGTTTAATAAAAAAATATTTAATTTAGGGCGTTTTTATTTAAATCACGCGCATTTTTCGCGGTTACAGTTCTTTTTGGAATTTAAAAGCTGACAACGCTGGTTTTATGAGTGATGCCTCAGCCTACTGCACACGGCATGTAAAGAGCCACATACGCATGTAGCATGCGCATGTGAGTATGTTGTCAGGAGAATTTTATGCATGTTCGTTGAATTTTTTAATAAGCACGTAGTGTAAAAAGTAAGAGTTTGATAGTATTTTTGTCCCAAAATCCAAATGTGATACATGTAGCCAATGCGTACTGACCAAAGTATATTTATATAAAGTATATGCAACGTGCGATTTGTTTGTGTAAAAATAATGGATGAATGTCAAAAACAGATGATTACAACCAGACCTGGGCAACTTGCATTACTTTTCATAAGCACTGATTGAAAAACAAAAATTTTAGTGAAAATTTAAATTTGATGCTTGTAATTAGGTTTTCGTTTATTTTATTGTAAAGCTATATCTTAAAAAATGGTGATTTTATAAACGGAATATCCTACCGCTTGGAACAATTTAATCAAGTTTTGTCTTTCTCTTGAAAAATTATCAGCCCAATTATGAATATTCCCGGGGAGTTTTTTCTCTTCCCTGTCATTTCTTCCCGGGGAATAATCCTCCTATTCTGAATAGCAGGGGAATAAGCAAATGCGGGAGAGAGGAAAATCTGAAGCAGCTTTTTAATGTTTACATTTTACTCTGCAATAAAGCAAGAGTTCAGCAATAGAAATTTAATAAAAATGTTGTTTTTTCATTGCCAATAAGATAGTACGTTAATATAAATATCTTTTTTGCTTAAATACAAAATAAATAGACAGCGTAACCATATACAACCATGCAGAATAATTGTATGCTGGGAAAGTGGAGGCTAAAACTGCCCAGGTGCAGATGCGAATGGATTAAATTTCCAATTACTGTATATACAAAGGAAATTGTAAATTTCATAGTTTTTCTTATCGGTCTTGATATTATAGGAAAACAAATCTTCCATGTACCTGTTATGTGAACTTAAAGGACGCGTGAAATTTTTAGTGTTTTAGTATTATTTCTATAGGTAGAAGTAGTTCATGTTTTTGAAGTTGATGTGCGCAGGGCTTGGATAAAAATGCCTAAAACAAGAGAGATATATAACATTCCAGTGCTTATTTAAACTTTTTGTTCTAAACAAATGCATATACCATACATATAACATTTATTAATTTGATTTTAAAATTTTTGCATTAATTCCCTTCAAAATGTTTGGGGAGAAAACTCTCAAAAAATTTTCCATCTTCCTTTTTTCCCGGGGATATTTTAATTCATAATAGGAGGAATGGAAAAGGGGAAAAACCCCCGGGGAATTACTATTCATAATTGGGCTGTATAAAAATGGTAGTGATATGATTTTTGCCTTAAGTGGCGATATGTACATAGAAAAAAGTTTACATATTTATGTATGTACGTATGTTTTTATTTATGTACACATTTACGTTCCATTTTTCGCCATGTGATTTGGTGCTAGCGCAATATTAATGTATTACTTTGAAGAGATTTTAGTTTAATGCCAAAAAATTGCACTATAATTATCAAAGTTAGTTCTAATGTAATAAATTTGCATTTGTATTGATTTGGTTGAGTGTGGGAAAATGGTCAATGCATTTGCTTATTTAATGCAAGTCCCAGATCTGCATACAACAAAAAGGAAATGTATGGATAGACAAAACCAAATTAAATTTATTAATTGATAAACTTTTATTACGTGAAATAAGTATAATAAAAGCTACATATTTATTTTAATAATTAAATATAATTATTTTTAAATATTTTTTAACACCTTTTTTAAGTAAAAATTAATTTCAACTTTTTCACTACACACAATTGTGTATAACAAAGCAAAGCAAAACAAAATGGCGTATGAAAATTGTAAACAACTTTTGACATTCGTGCATTGACACTACACGAGAAAAAAATTAATCACCTGAGTACTTGCATATACTTTATATAAATTTACTTTGGTACTGACCACATGTCTAAACATGTGAAATTGTACATGTATATATATGTTTATGTTACATAGGGTTTACACGTGCAGGTGCAAGTTCGAAAAACTCAATACACTCAAACTCTTTTACTAACACATCTACACTTTCGGCACTTGCAGTCTACTTCCAACTCAGAGTCTAAACACAATGTTGGCGTTGCGGTGCGATTTCTCGTTACGGTAGAAAACAATAAACATAATACAACGGAAGACGGCTACGGCAATACTTGTCAGTGTTTGTTTAAATTTCTATTCATTTTTTTGTGAATACATTTTTATAAAATTTTCTAAAAAAATTACTATTTGTTTAATATTTTGTAATGGAGGACCTATGCTCCTTATAGGAACGACGGGAACATATATACATTTGTATACATATATACACACACATATATAATATTTTGTAATGGCAGTAACTAAAAACAAGAAATTATTAACATTTTATACATTGGCAGATATATTTGTTATATTTTTTAAACTATTATAATTTATGACACAAGTTTTTGAACTTCTAAATCATTTTTTTTTTTTTTGTTCACAATAATGTTGTGAACACCGCCAATTATTCAAAAACTATGGCAACAATGAAAGAGAAAGAGTCAAAAATTGAGAGAATAAAAAAGTCCGCAGAGAAAATAAAATAGATTTTAATTTTATACCGTTCCGCACTGCGGTTTTTTACTTCAAAATCGTATGAAAAACCGCACCGCAATAAATTATCGTTACATTGTGTTCAGACTCTCAACTGCCAAGGAATTTTACAAGACAGTGAAGTGACTTGGTGAACTTGTAGCAAGTAAATGAAAAGTTAGCTAACAGAGTTGCCCTATCAATACTTTAGCACAAATTAACTGGATTTCAGTGTTAATAATGTTATATTAATTTTGTACTCATTTTAAATAAATTTAAAAGTTAGTTTAATTTCTTTCTTAAATATTCATAAATCAAGCAGTTAATTAATTTTTAGACATAAATAACATTGAAACAATACGAATAAAGTTCAATACTATCTGGTTCCCTTAAAATTAAACTTTTTTATATTATGGACAACTCTGCACTAAAAGGTAAACATGCAAGTTGCAAGACAGTCGGCCATTTGTGCGAAATTTTCGTTGATAATACGTATACAGAGCTTGCATGCAAGGTACTTGCATGTGTAAACGCAGGGTTACTAGTACTCTGCATGTATCCAATCTAGCTTCACGATAACGTCAATATTACGTCACAGGAGCATGTCCATGTGGTTTTTTACATGCCCTGTACTACAGGCTTAGCATAAGTACAATTTGGATTTTGTGACAAAAAATATCATCCAAATCTTACGGCATGTAACCACAACTACTTATTTAAAAAATGTAACCAAATTGCTCAACATTCTCGTGAGTCATACCCACAAGCGCATTTTGCTTTTTACATATCGTGTACTCCAAGGCACATCAATCAGGTACCCGCATTTCTACAACAAATATTACAACACCAATAACAACATGTACTTTGTTGCTATAAATTACCATCTTACTTCTCAAAACAGGGTAACATCGTCAGATTGTATGTTTATTATAAGAAATGTCAAACACCATACAAAACTGAATATGCGTTAGGTGTTTGTGGATACACAAATAAAAGCATGTTTTTAGGCTTATACCTACACAATCCAAATTTGACATTTGGCTTGGTATAATCAACGCCTATTTATCAGGTCAACGCAACTCTACAAAAACACAGCAATACAAAAACAACTTTATGTTTAAGTTGTCAGAAGCACACACAAACATGAACTAAAGTATATGGTGCAAATAACTTTTGACAGCTTAAACACGAAAACACAGAATATCATCAGGACGAATGCGTTGACCTGATAAATAGGCCTTGGGTATAATGACATTAGTCACCTGGTGTAGTGCTGCCACCTAATAAATGCGCCTTGGTGTACTGCAATAGCTTAAAGGTGAAGTTACATAGCACGCGTTAGTTCGCGTGTGAACTGTAGGCATCTGTCAAAAAAAGTTGAAATAGTGTTTTTGCATACGACAAGTTACATACCAAACTCTTTGACGCGTTTGCCGCAGAAAGTTGGTTAACTTTCAACTTTTTAACGCGTTGTGTTGTTTTGACAACTAATCAGCCGACAATAAAAAAGAAAAAATTAAAAAAAATTTTAATCATGACGAAAAATCTTAATAAAGAGTTTGAAAACTATACAGTATTACACAAAAAAGGATTTGAAAATGTTCCAAGATCATTTTTCAATGTAAAAATTAATAAAAAAAAAGCTGAAAGAAAAGGCGTTTGTAAC
Organism: Tachina lurida; assembly: GCA_944452675.1. Lineage (NCBI taxonomy): Eukaryota > Metazoa > Arthropoda > Insecta > Diptera > Tachinidae > Tachina > Tachina lurida. The sequence goes on from OX101752.1 coordinate 178,322,021, forward strand.
GCGTGTTGTGTAACTTGCCATTTTTCATGTGGTAAAGTTTTCAAGCGCACGATATTCGTCGACGAACAAACGCGTGTTATGTATTTCTACCTTAATTCTCTCAGACAACATATGAGCAGGGCTGCCGTTGATAAATATCAAAATGAGTCGCATAAAGGGAATTATACAAAAAGTTTCATTAGGAAGGCTACGTTACGGGGTCTACCCTGTAATTAGAAACGAAAGGAAATGTTTTCGGATTGTAAAATTAATAACATACAAATTCGAAACATTTTACATATTTCATTTCGAAATACAGAGTAAACCCCCAGGTATTTTAGAAACAAGAAAATAGATGCATTAATGGTCTTATGATAATAAAAAAAGCAATGTGAGTCCGATCACAGGGGAAATGTTTAAACATCTAGGGTCGTATTCAAAAAAGTATTTTACTTGAGCTTTAAAGTTCATAGTAGTTAGCAAGCACTTTAAGGCTAACATTGCTTTATTAAGAAATTGCATTCAAAAGACAACTTTAATTATTTTGTAATTTAATATTAAGTAGTGGTAGCTCCGCCGTGTTCAACAACCAATTCACAGCTTATGATGTACAACATCGAATAGAATTTCATTCGAGTATTCAAATAATTTTTTATTTTATTAAATAAATTTTTATTATCTTGAAGTAAAGCAACCTGCTTTAAAAAATATGAGCTGACATGAAAGGAAAACAGATAAACATTTCTATGAAGTAAATGTAAAAATAATATGATGAACAAAGAAAAGTTATCACAATTTATTTTATTCGAATGAAATGAGTATTTGAATATCCAGATATTTTTCCATTCGTTTTGACTGTATGTACATCACTAAAACATTTTTGCATAATTGAATTTATTTTAATATTTTTTTATGGATTTTGCTATGTATTTCGAATCAGTTGGATAATTTGGTGATGTTTTCCATAACATGACAGAAATAACAAATTTAAGATAATTTCTAGCTTCATTTTCAGATGTATCATAATTCATGCTATATGAACAAAAATATTTGAGGTACAAAATACACATTTTTGAAATATCAACTTAAAGTGGTCTTAACAAACGTAGGTGCCTACTTTAGAATTTTGATATAATAATTTTTTTTGGACTACAACTTTACTTAATATTACATAGCAAAGCTTTATTAAGTTTTTTTTGAATACGACCCCTAGTAATGAAAATTTTTTTTAAAGTTGGAAGTTGTACTTATGCTTTTAGTATATTTTTTTAAATTAATTAGTTACAAGTAGCAAAACTTTCAATATTGTAAATACATAGGAATTTGATGGTTTTATTTTATTTATTTGGTTAGTAAATGGGCACACTGCAGTATATATGTATGTACTGCATTAAAAAAAATCAGTAAATTTTTACTGATAATCAAATTTAATTTGCATTATCAGTAAAATCGTAGGGCCGTATTCATAATAAAATTGTAGCAAGTGGCAAAGTTGTTTTGTTATTGTTGTTGTGTACGCATTGCCATTAAAATAAATTCAGTAAAGTGCGACTTTGACTCGCGCATGAAGGGTTCCGTACAATCGGTTTTGAACATTTTTTAATGTGGCTTTTTTGAAGTTTTTTTTCAGTTTAAACGATTATTTTCAGTTTTGTCGCTTTTTTCTCGTTTTGGAGTTTTTTTTTTTTTTTTTTTTTGGAGGTTTTTTTCACTTTCGCGATTTTTTAATTTTGGTGATTTTTTTGTGTTCTTGGGTTTTTTTGTTATTTTGGCGATTTTATCATTTTGGCGATTTTTTAATTTTGGCGATTTTTTTCAATTTTGGAATTTTTTTTCATTTTGGCAATTTTTTTTTCTGTTTTTGGTTCTTTTTTTCATTAAAGCGATTTTTTTTTATTTTGGTGATTTTTCCATTTTTTTGCGATTTATTTTAGTCCTAGAATTTTTTTAATATGGCGCTTTTTTCGTTTTGGTGTTTTTTTGTTTTTGGCGATTTTTTTTTTTTGGTTTGGCGATTTTATAATTTTGGAATTTTTTTGTTTTACCGTTTTTGAAAATTTCAAGAATTTAGATCTTATGGTTTCCAAGATACAGAAAGTTGCTAAAATTACATAGTCAAATTACATTAACTGATGGAACACCTTTTAATTAAAATTTTTTAAAATTTTAGTGTTATTTGTTGTAGTCTGTATAAAAATACACTAACCTTATAAATTTCAAGTGTACATATATACATACAATTGTATGTGTATTAAATGGGATTTTAAAATTTTTCGTTGATCGTTTTGGAACACCCTTTAATTTCCAATTCTCATGTTTTTGTTGTTGTAGCGGCCGAAGGTCTACACACTGTGTTCAAATTTCAGGTCTGTAGCTCCTACGGTTCTCGAGAAAATATCCTGTGACAGACGGAGGGACAGACAGACAGACAGCGTAGCGAAAACAATAGGGTTCCTTTTCACCTTAGGTGTACGGAACCCTAAAAAGTAAAACTATGGGGACAAATTAAATTCTACATATCGTTGGTTGGTTTCTGGTTTGCGGCATAGTATATTCAAAATACATATTGTCTGCAGCAAACCAGAAACCAACCGACGATATCCCAAACTAACAATCAGTTTCTTTATGGCAACACTGTTACGAATTAACGAAATGTTTCAAAGAGAAGGGACTCCAAAAGAGAACATAAGTGTTGTCGCAGCTACGTCACCCTCCATGTAAACGGGCTCTTGATTATTTTCAAAGAACTATGCGCAACATTAAACTCGCATAAGTGCTATCGCTGGCAAGTTCAAGGCTGATTATTCATAAATTTATTGTACTATATACTATTTAGCACAGATATTTATTCTACTGGAACACAAATTTTCTCAAGCCTGTTCATAATACAATATTTAAATAAAAAATTTACAGTTTGTAGTGCAAAGTTAACGGTGACACATCAAAACGTTTGGTGCGTTAAAAAAAACAAGTTAATAATTTATCCTTGGTTGAAAAAACAATAGACCACAATGTCTGATTTAGGACATGTAAGTTTGTGTACACTATTAGACACTTCCATAAGAAACAAATTTGCATAAAAACTCTATTAAACAACATACATATGCTTCACTAAACTGCATTTAAGCCTAAATTTCATTCCACTATAGACTACAGTGGTAAACTAAATCCAGGTGTACTATGTATAACTATTATTGGCTTAAATCTAGTTTAGGGACACCTCCCAAAAATGAAAAAAAAAGTATGCTATCCTATAGTAAATTGAAAAATAAGAAAAAAAAATTAAATAAAAATATTGGCGGCGAGGCTTAGGTTCCGAGTTATAGGCCTCTGAAATTCTAGTACAATATTGTGATTATACGGTGTTTTTCAACGAATATGACCAATATTGGTATTTCAAAAATTAAAAAAAGTTATGCTATCCTACAGAAAATTAAAAAAAAAACTTTGCAATCCAGAAAATCATTACTAGGCTGAGCCGTCTCGGGAAACACCATGTTGGAGTAAATCGTTAAGCCCGGCCAAAGGCCGGCAGTGCAGGAAGACCTTATTAAGAAAGAAAACTTTGCAATCCAGAAAATCATTACTAGGCTGCGCAGTCTCTGGAAACACCATGGTGGAGAAAATCGTTAAGCCCGGCCGAAGGCCGGCAGTGCAGAAACACATTATTGGCAAGAAAACTTTGCAAGGCAGAAAATCATTACTAGGCTACGCCGTCTCGGGAAACACCATGGTGGAGAAAATCCTTAAGCCCGGCCGAAGGCCTGCAATGCAGAAAAATGTTATTAAGCAAGAAAACTTTGCAATCCAGAAAATCATTACTAGGCTGCTCCGTCTCGGGAAACACCATGGTGGAGAAAATCCTTAAGCCCGGCCGAAGGCCGGCAATGCAGAAAAATGTTATTAAGCAAGAAAACTTTGCAATCCAGAATATCATTACTAGGCTGCGCCGTCTCGGGAAACACCATGGTGGAGAAAATCCTTAAGCCCGGCCGAAGGCCGGCAGTGCAGGAACACATTATTGGCAAGAAAACTTTGCAAGGCAGAAAATCATTACTAGGCTACGCCGTCTCGGAAAACACCATGGTGGAGAAAATCGTTAAGCCCGGCCGAAGGCCGGCAGTGCAGGAACACATTATTGGCAAGAAAACTGCAAGGCAGAAAATCATTACTAGGCTACGCCGTCTCGGGAAACACCATGGTGGAGAAAATCCTTAAGCCCGGCCAAAGGCCGGCAATGCAGAAAAATGTTATTAAGCAAGAAAACTTTGCAATCCAGAAAATCATTACTAGGCTGCGCCGTCTCGGGAAACACCATGGTGGAGAAACACATTATTGGCAAGAAAACTTTGCAAGGCAGAAAATCATTACTAGGCTACGCCGTCTCGGGAAACACCATGGTGGTAAAAATCATTAAGCCCGGCCAAAGGCCGGCAGCGCAGAAATAAGCTATTAGGCATGAAAACTTTGCATTATAGGATAGCTATTAGGCATGAAAACTTTGCATTATAGGATAGCAATTTTTTTTTAATTTTTGAAATACCAATATTGGTCATATTCGTTGAAAAACACCGTATAATAAAAATATTTTACTAGAATTTCAGAGGCCCATAACTCGGCAACTAAGCCTCGCCGCCAATATTTTTATTTAATTTTTTTTTCTTATTTTTCAATTTACTATAGGATGGGATACTTTTTTTTAATTTTGGGGAGGTGTCCCTAAACTAGATTTGTTCCCTATTATTTGTTATTACAGCAAAAAATTAAAGATTTATATTCAATCGAAGCAAAGTTAGCTCAACAATCGCAACGTGAATTGGCGGATGGTAGCGAAAAAGATGTATTGACGAAATTGCGTTTATTATGTCTAAGTCGTGGAGCCACCGGCATATCAGCCCTGGGCAGGTACATACATTTGTATTAAATGAGCAAAATTTTTTAAGTTAAATTTTAATTAAAATTGTAAATAATACAATTTTTAATTAAGACAAATTTTTGTAGATTTATTATCTTTCATATTCTTATGATTTTGTGTACAAACATAATAGATCCTTTCGCGTAATGGACCATGATGGCAGTAAAGCATTAAATGAAGAGGAGTTTGTTGAAGGAATACGTAGGTTTGGCTTAGAATTAAACGACGAAGAACTAAAAGAATTGTTTGACACGTAAGTTTAATAATATTTAGTGAAAAGTGTCTCATGATAAATGATTACATTTAATTTTCGTTGCTAATATTTTATATTCTATAAAGTTTTGATGAGGATGGCAGTGGCTCTATTGACATGACTGAGTTTTTGCTAAAATTACGTGTAAGTTAAATTTCGTATTCCATGTTTCTTTCCTGTTTCTCCCGCATTGTAAAATATGATGACATCATTTACATATTTTTTTCGTTTTATTCGTTTTACTAACTTTAGCCTCCCATACCAGAGGGTCGTTTGAATATTATTAGCAAGGCGTTTAATAAAATGGATAAAAATGATGATGGTGTTATAACATTAGAAGACCTGAAAAATGTTTATTGTGTCAAGGAACATCCAAAATACCAATCTGGTGAAATGACGGTAGAAGAATTGCTAAGAGAATATGTAAATCATTTTGAAGGAGTACGCGGAACCAATGATGGAACTGTAAGTGACCAGACTACCTAGGATGTTCTGTAAATCGTGCGTTTTGAAATCGCCTAATTTCCTTTTTAATTGGTTTTAATATTTTAGTTATTTAAGATATTTTGTACGGACTTAGCTTCGAATGCACTAAATCGTCCGTCGTTTTTGGAAATCACACGATTTTAAAACGCTGAAAACCATCAGAACACCGCTGTAAATTTTTTAAATTTTATGGTAGACAGAAAAACTAAACAAAATTCTTCATTTCTAATTCAAATGATTTTTAACCCCCGACAAAAAAAAAGGTGTGTCCGAGCCCACGTACAGACCAAACGGCTGAACCGATTTTGATTTAGTTTTCTCTGTTTGAAAGGTGACTTGATCGAGAGGGTTCTTAGCTATGTTTTAAGAAAATCGGTGCAGCCGTTTAGAAGATATCACATCTCTAAATAGGTATATTGGCGGGTTTTTAAAATTTTTAATTTTTGTTATTGTGATAAAGGTTAGAAAATTTGAATAGACATGTGTTGTAATACCAAACAATTTATTGAATTCATTGTTAGTTACGTGATTTTGCATTTCGGCTACGATATTTTAGTAATTGATTAAGGTACCAGTGATGCGGAGTTTTTTAATCTGTTACAAAAACTTCATAGTCGTGGTCGAAATACGCCAACTACGATAAGGGGAATGTATACCTACTTGTTGTTTAAATAGAAAAGTGTGTTTTCATACCAAAGTATGTTCTAATTACTCTATTAAATTTTATACATTTGTTTCTCGAAGTCTCTGTCCAGACTTGCAAATGTTTTTACTCAAATGTGTTTACTCAAGCAGTGAGTGTTGTTTGTATTGAATTTTTTTTTACACAAAGTACCAAATAACAAATTTTTCCACTTCATTGTTAGCTATGCATAACGAAACATTTTTTTTAGATATCGAACCTTATTTTCGATTTTATCGTAAGCGACATGTTATCGAAAATAGAATTTTTTTATTGAAATTAAAATTTTATGGGCCTACCCATAGTTTAGAATTATCAAAATGCCAAAATTGTTAATAACTTTTAACACCCCTTTTTCACACGGAAAGTTTACTTTGCAAAATCTTAATTCAGCTGGGAGAAAGACAGAAAGAGACTGTACTACTACCTCTGCCTTTCACACAGCTGAATTAAGACTTTGCAAAGTAAACTTTGCGTGTGGAAAAGAGGTATAAGCGACTATTTACATACAAAAACATATTTGAATATTTTTAAAAAACCTCCGGAAAAATTTTATATTTGTCGCCGTTGCAATAAAGAAACGATACATATCGAGCCTTATTTTCGATTTAATCGTACGAGACAAAAATTAAAGTTTTCAGGAGAATGTTTTTTTAAAATATTCACACATGTTTTATATACGTAAATTGTCGCCCGTATCTTAACAGTTATTCAAAATTTTTGGCATTTTGATAATTACAAACTGTGGGTAGGCCCATAAAACATTAAATTCACTAAAAAGTATGTTTTCGATTAAATGTCGCTTACGATAAAATCGAAAATAAGGCTCGATATGTATGTGGGTACAAAAAAACTAGTTTGACAGAAAACGAGTTTAAAGTTTTCAATTTCCACACAACTGAATTGGAAAAAGAAGATTTTATTTTTCTCTCAAGAGCTAAGTAACCAAGATATTTGTGTGAAATTTTTACAAAATATGAATAGTGATATGAGGATTGATTAACATTAAATCAAAAATTTCATTTATTGAGTTATGACGTTGTTTGAGTAAATGAGCGATATGCATGTACATATATGCATATAAGTATGTACAAATACTACACTGAAAACTATGGAGTTTCATAAGACTTTAATTATTAATACATCTCTAAATTTTTTTGTTTTTCATTCTTATCTTTTTAGGTAACCAAAGAAGAATTTACAAACTACTATGCTTCGATCAGTGCATCCATTGATAACGACATGTTCTTTGATTTATTGATGAGACGCGCATTTACTCTATAATTGTTCCTTAGAATTAACATCACCTCAAAATTCGATTACAAATACTTGAGATACACTAATCTGCTTAAAACTAAAAAGCTTATTTTTATTAAAAATAAATTAATTTAATATTTTTAATTAACAATATGAACAACATTACTGTTTTTGAAAAACATTACGTACGCATTGAGTGTTATACAGGGGTGTTCTGTATACCGCGCGTTTTGAAAACGTGCGATTTCAAAATTCAAAAACGGTGTTCTACTGATCGGACGATTTGGTGCATTCAAAGTTAAGTTCTTATAAAATATCTTATGCATCTAAAACATTAAAACCAATTAAAAAGCTGCAACAAGTCATCTTATTAATTCAGCTCTTTCCTGGAAATTAGGCGATTTCAAAACGCATGATCTACAGAACACCAATGATAAGCTTTTTTCAATAGTGGTAGAGGTCTACTGTTGAATTGCCTAAGTAGCAACGAAATGCATCTAGACGTCCCTAAACCATAACAAATATGTTTTTTCAGTTTTTTTTTTTATAATTAATTTAAAGACGAATAAAACTTATAAATATTGGCTTTAAATACATGAAAGATCTATATATACTATGGTACCATAATACAAAAGGTAAGCTCGGAAGCCCCACTGTTGTTGTCTATTTGTGAATCCGTGTTTTATAAAAGGCCCTTTGTCACTTTTTTTTAACAATAGCCATTATCTCGAAAATCATTGGGTCTAATGGTTTTTAGCAGAAGATTTCCATTTTAATTTTTTATTCATTTATGGCCGGTCACACACATAATTGACAAGAGGATTTTCATTAATCACCCTTATCGGAAACAATCACCCTTATCGTGAATTGTGTTCCCTTTCCCTAAAATTGTGATCGCCAATGTCTACGTTGTTGTTGTGTCAGTATACTACTTTGCAATTTTGTTCACGGGAAATATTTCACTGAAAAATACTTCAGAGTTAAATAAATAGCGTAAACAATGGGCCTTACCGTGGTAGGAGGCGTGTTTTGACTTCGTCTACGACAATTTGATCATAGCTTAAGGAAAATCTGTTGAAGTGTTCTTAATCTACTACAAAAACGTCGTAGTCGACGCAGAAATACGCCAACCACGATAAGGGGAAATAGTTTCTTTTAAAGACCAGGGCAAATTGACTGTGGAATCAAATTAAAATCAAATGGAATCTATTCAAAATCACAAACAAACAAAAATTTTCTGGAAAAGAGAAAAAAAGTTCACTTTATCAAGTGTTTTGTATGTGGTTTCAAATAACGATAGATTTTTCAAAATAAAAATTTATAGTTTTTGAAAATTATAAAAATTTAATAGAATGTGGAAGAAGATGAGTGTATTATTAATATTAGTCAAAAATTGTCGCGCATGATAGGACGTGAGCGTGAGTGATAAAAAATTTTTGTTTCTTGAGATTAAGTGATAAAAGCTTTAAGTACGTTAAGTGGAGTGGAGTCTTCCGAAGTTTGATTCCAAGAAATCATTTTAATCGGTCCTGCCGTTTGGTTGTAACAAAGAATATAAATTATATAGAATGCGCATCTGAGCTAAAAAATTATACATTTTTTGATTTCGTTTTGATGCGGGGGGAAAGTATAAAGCGCAAGCAAACACGCAGAGAGAGACCATTTGCTTCCAGGGTGACCGATGACATTTTTCAAAAAGTTGCACCAAATAGGGGAGGATTTATCAAAAAAAGGGGCAACATTAAAAAAGACGACACAACTACATTAAAGTTCTTATTTTTAATGTATTATTATATAATTTACTTTAGAAAAAGGGGGACAAAAAGAGGGAAGGCAATCGAAAAAGTGGCAATTTGCCACTGTAGTCGATCAAACGGTCACACTGTACGATACAGCGACAGAGCTTCGAGTTCTGCTACAGCTTGTCGTCACTGTTGCCAGTTTTGCAGATTTCTCTGCATTTTGCTGATTTTTTATTGAAAAAATTATATAATGAAATTTGCAGATTTTCTGAAATGCTTGTGTAACATCAATATTTCATGTTTTTCTTTACTCCTTAACAGAAATAACCATGATGTCACTGTCAGAAACATACACATAAGAAACACTAACAAATAAGTAGTGTTTGACGTTTAATTTTACAGTAACCATACCACCAACATAACAATGGTAAAAAGAAACTAGCTAATCTGTGCAAAGATGTATGAATATACATACATATAAACATATCGCACTCTAAATCATAAACAGTCACGCATATGTGCCATTATTTTAAAGAATTTGTAATATCGGTATATGTTTTTATACAGCAAGATAATTTATCTTAATTCGCAAATTAAATAAAAAATGCATATATGACAAACATATAACCTCCTCCTTAATTGAAGACGGTTAATAATTCGAAAACAAAATGAAAAACAGTTCTAAATATAGGTGTTTTTATTGTTGCAGATTTTTTTCCGATTTTTTTAAATAATTTTGCAGAGTTTTTAGCCAATTTTTCCAGATTTTTTGTAAAATTTTCTGGCACCAGTGCTTGACGTTGTAAACATTCACCCCTATCGTGAATAAAATGTGAAATTTTTGAACCCATGAAATTTTCATTCCCCATGAGGGGAAATTTGCTATCTGGAACTTCATGGGAACGTTTGTTCCCGCTATTGATTCGTAGTGAATGTAAAAACGGGAAGAAAATTAAACAAATTTATGTTTGATAGTGAGAAATACACACATTTTTTGTTTAGGATGCAATGTTTTTAAGCTATTACATTTAAATTTGTAATTCAGTTTCATATTTGTATTGAGCTTTATTTTCGATATTTATCGTAAGTGAGATTTAATTGAAAATAGACCTTTTTATTTAAATTAAAATTTTATGGGCCTATCCATAGTTAAGAATTATCAAAATGGCAAATATTTTATAACTTTTAAGATACGAGTACAGGCTGTAAAATTTTATCGTAAGCGAAAATTAATTATGTGAAACAAATTTGAATATTATAAAAATAATCTTCTCTTCTAATTTAAATACCATATAAAAATTGTTAATTTTGTGTTAAAAAAGTAACCAAAATGGAAAAAAGTACACAAGTACACATTGGAATAAAAGTAACCAATTTTGGTTATAAGTAACTAAAACGGCAACGCTGTCTACGAGACTGTAAAAAAGCAAAATAATAAAAATCAAACATAAATACACACAATGTGTGCACACTTCTACCGATATTCGGTAGATTCTACCGAATATGTTTGTAAATTTAACGATCTACCAATTCTACCGAACAAGGCCTGAAATCTACCGAATATTGAACGAACATTTTGATTAACAATTATGCTACAAGATCAAGTTGATCACACATACGGAAAATTAATCACATGTACTTATGTTCTAAAATGTGGAAAGCTTTCCGCGGAGAAGAGACTATGTTTAACAAATTGTTATTTAGTAATTTAAGTCGATATATGTGTAAATTGGATATTTTGCCACATAGCGTGCGGCCGCACAGCGGTCATTTTCTGCTATGAAAATCATTAAAACAGAACATAGAATTGTGCCTTGGGGTTGAAATATTTATTCCTCCCAATGATTTAATCATTTTTGCACAAAAGTTTAAATTCATAAATGGATCGTACATATAATCTCTGTAGTAGCAAATGTTTCTCAAATAAAAGTTATTTTAGTAGCTTTATAAAACCTATGTACAAAACTGAATTTCTGTTATTTATGTATTTTATTTTATGTATGCATAGCATATCTAAACAAAGGGTAAGGGCAAATAACTGGGGATGTCACTTATTTTTTATTGGAAATGCTTCATTGTTTATGGCAGTTTAATTTCCAATCACATATATTTTGTTATTTTTTATGTTTCTTTGAATTGTTATTTTTTATGTTTCTTTGAATAAAAAATATTTTCTACCGAATTTCATTCAAATCTACCGATTTTTTATGTCGATTCTACCGAATTAAAAAAAAATTAAGTGTGCACACTGACACACATGCTTTCGCTCTCAGCAATGCGAGCGCAGCATACACTGCAGAAAGAAATGAGAGCACGTATGCTGACGGGCAGGGTGACCGATGACATTTTTCAAAAAGTGGCACCAAAAGGGGATTTATCACAAAAAAGGGGCAAAATTAAAAAGAAACGAGAAAACTACATCAAACTTTTTATTTTTATTGTATTTTTATATAATTCACTCTAAAAAAAAGGGAGTAAAAAAGTGGCAAGGCAGTCGAAAAAGTGGCAATTTGCCACTTTAGTCGGTCAAACGGTCACGCTGCTGACGGGTTCTACTGGAAATACCCGCATAGAAAATTTTAGCTTGTATGAGATGCGCATTCTATATGATTTATATTCTTTGCTTTCTGGGCATTAATCAGCGCAATCCCTCGGAATTTATTTCTCCCGAAAAATAATCCCCTTTGTCGTGGTTGCCGTTTTTCAACTTCAAATTTTACTATTTGCAATTGATTAAAGAAAAGAAACTACATTTTTCTTTAATCTAGTATAAAACACCTTTCGCCGCGAAATCGCCAATCACAATAATACCGCTTTTACACACGCATAAATTACTTTGCAAAGTCTTAATTCAGCTGTGTGAAAGTCAGAGGGAGGAGTACTATCTGTTTCTGTTTTTCTCCCAGCTGAATTAAGACTGCATAGTAAAAAAATTCCTCCAATCATAAATTCCTTGGGGAACAAAAAGAGTTAAGTGGCATCACCAAGACGAAGCTCATTTTTGTTGTTGTTTTCCTTGTTTTTGTTTACATTTTGTTTGCAGGCAGAAACAAAATTATTGAAATTTAATTGAATTGAACAACTTAAAAAAATATATTGAATACCAATTTAATAAAACAACAATTTAATATCAACAAAAAGTGCAGTTGAATCACAGTTTAGAGTTGAATGATATATCCGTCCACGGTGATTTGGTAAAATAGACCGAATAGGTAAATGACGGACAATATTTTCCAATGTCATTGTATTGTGTCTAGCCTCTTGAGTATGATTATGTTTTGGAATTCATTCCTATTGAAGCATCTCCAATGGCTAGTTTTCTTTGAGTTGCGGTCTACTTACATAGTTATTAAAGATGTTAACCTTAAATAGGTTTGGGCTCGTTTTTTAACGCGCCAAAAATTTGAATCCTATTTTGCTCGCCAGCGAAAAATTAAAGCAATTTAAGAAAGTGGTGATAAAATACTGTTGGAGCTACTCAACATCCGATTAACGCAACATCCCGATTGGAGCAACAGGTAATTTTTTTTACGTTACACATTTGCAAAGTTATTGTACAATAATTGATATTGTACAATAAAATTGCCCGTGTGTATATTATATTGATATAGGGCGCTATATATTGGATAAAATCAAGTCTTTTGATTTTAGATTTAGATTTTGCAACAAGAAATATTTTGTAATGTGTTACCAACATTGTAGGATAATTATTTCCAGGTACATACATACATCACTAAACATCATCAGCCTTATATAAAAGAAAAAATTGCTATGAAGTTAGCATAAGCAACGAAATTGAATAAGTTGTTAACGAGTTCCTCCATACAATTTGATATTAAAAATGGCTGCATTAAATAGTTTTAAACCACTACTAACTCCAAGCCTGATTTTTAATGTGAAGTTTTATGGCAATACTCTTTAAGATCATGTTCAATTTTGCCACATATGCTAACTTCATGCCAGTTTTTTTCTTATACATAGGGCCCCTTTTTCTATTTTTTAAATTGCATAATTAAAATTATTTTATTTCAATTCTTTTTTAACTTATTTTGCATTTCGATTGCATTGCGATTGTTAATAACGTTAAACATATGAAGTTTTTACCTAAACTCAAAATATTTTGGGTTGAAGTCTACTGATGAGTTCCATATGAGGAAGCGAAATGCATATGATAATGCTTAAGCAAAAAAATAAGCAAACAAATTTCAAAATAAATAATGATTTTATGTCAACTACAGTCCTTAAAAGTGTAACTTTTTTCAAAAAACAGTCTTGATAAGTAACACTTTTTCCATGTTATTAACGGCCTGGCCCCCGCTGTCGGCAATAAAGCTCCTATTGCTTACTTATATTGAAAACAAACAACAAATTTACTTAAATATTTACAAATTTACATAGTGCCGGTCCAGACTTGCAATTTTTGTTGCAGCAATTCTTGAATATGTGTGAGAGTGTTGAAATAGAAATATGTACTAAGTAAGTCCCGGTCCATACCAGCAATTTTTGTTGCAGCAATTCTTGAATATGTGTGAGAGTGTTGAAATAGAAATATGTACTAAGTAAGTCCCGGCCCAGACCAGCAATTTTTGTTGCAGCAATTCTTGAATATGCTTTTTTTCACTAAAAAAATAAAAATTTGCTGCAACGAAAACTGCACTAAGCGATGGAAAGTTTCTTGTCGACATCGTGGGCCAAGCAGTAAACTTAACACAAATTTCATTCTGTTGGTTATTATGTAATCCGAATCGAACGGAAATGTGTTCGAATTGCAATGTTAATAACATACAAATTCGAACAGTTTTCGTTGGAAATCGAATTACATAATAACTCCTCTGAATCTATTGATTCAAAAGCGTAGTTTTACCAAGTACTCACGAAATTCAGGAAGCTGGATTAAAAAAAATATAAATACATACATATATAAATTAAAATCAATAAAATAAAAAAACCGCCCTGTTCTGTAAGTCGAGTCGATTGGAATTTGTGCGATTTCCAAATTAAAAATGGTTCCTCTCACGTGTTTAAAATCATATATCATAAATTTCATTCAAATTTGAAATTTGAGGCTCTATATAATAGAAAAATTAAAAAAAATTCTGAAAAACGTTTTCTTTATCGCAGTTAGTTTTTAGGGTCCGTACATAAAAGGTGAAAAAGGAAAGCTATTGTTCTCGCTACGATGTCCGTCTGTCTGTCTGAAAAAGGCTGTTTTCTCGAGAAGCGTAATAACTACGGAAATTTTGACGGAATATGTAGAACTTTGGCCGCTACAACAACAAATGGATGACAGTTAAAAATTAAAGAGTGTTCCAAAACGAGCAACGAAAAAACCGCAAAAAATCGCCTAAACGAAAAAAAGCGCCAAATCAAAAAACAAAATCTCTAAAACTGAAATGAATTGCCAAAAACCGAAGAAAATTGTCAAAATGAAAAAAACGCCAAAAAAAAAAAAAAAACTCGAAAACAAAAAAATCGCCAAAAGTTAGAAAAACCGCCAAAACTAAAAAAATCGCCAAAAACCAAAAAAAATTTAAAAGAAAATATTAAATAAAGTCTTCATCAGGTAAGATATTGAATTATTTAGGCTAAAGTCCGTATAGTACTACGTACATATCGTCATGTGAGAACTTAAGTGTCCAATATCCAATAGTTTATAATGGCGTCGTATTGGACACTTAAGTTCTCACATGACGATATGTAGAGTCCGCACGGAACCGTTCGTGTGCGAGTCACAATCGCTGTACGATCTTAAATCGACTAGATTTACAGAACAAGGCCGAGTAAAAAAAAAATTGGGGCCTAATTTTGTAAAACGCAAAAACTTTGTATGGGGAAATTGTAAATTACAAAAACGAAATACATAAAAAATTTGTCAACGATAAGTACTGCTTTTTACAAAATTAGACCTTTAATTTAAATTGGTATATGTTTGTGTATTAATTTCTCAATGGATAGTGCAATTTTCTGTAAAAAACAACAACCACGATTTTCTTTCGGTTGTGCAAATCGAATTCATACGCAGTTCGATTCGAAAGAAATCAGTTTCTCTTTTATTTTCGTTAGCATTTAACTCTTATAAATCGTTTGTTTAACCAGTTGACTATTAGTTGTTTATACTGTCGCTCCAATAACTTGATAAATGTATAAACTTCTTATAAATAAACCCGATTGTAAATGACCAAGTTTTCTCACTGCTTAACTCTCATTAATAATACACTTAGCCAGCTCCTGTTAACATCAACTAACTAACAACTTCGACTGCGACTAGGACTGTTCAAACTTTTAATTGACTATATTTATGCCAAGCTTAAAAATAAATATTAAAAAATAAAAAATATACACAAGATAAAAAACTGTTGCTGAAATAAAAATTAAAAAAAAAAATGTTGAGTATTTCAGCATTTTTGAATTTTTGTTTATGTCGTTCGGTCCCTAGCGAAAGTTAAACTTTAGTTTTTTCTCTACTCTTTTTAAGTGAATAAAAATGAAATGAATATTTTTCATTATATCAAAAACTTTTTTTGTGCAAACAGTTTTATTTTTGTTAATTTTGAAGTAGAACTTTTTCTGCATATTTCTTTTTTTTTGTATTTCTTAATTAGTGAAGTTTATTATTTTGTTTGGATTGTCTTTTATAAATTGAATGAATTTATGTTGGAGAATTCGTTAGTATTTGTTTTATTTACATATATTTTTTTTAAATTTAAGATGATATACATACATACACAAAATACACATGTATGCAGTAAAAAGGAAGAATTATGTGTATTTATTCTAACACTAGAGAATATTTACTATTTGTTTGGGTTGTTTAATGAAAATTAAAAAAAAATAATTCTAAGAAAACTTACAAATAAATTTATTATTGGCAAATTTGAATAGAAATATTTAGGTAAGCAAGATTGTGTATGTAATACGTACATACAAGTGATGTGCGAATATTCGAATTCGCATTCGAATTCTCGAATATTTGACCGCAATCTAAATTTGGCGAATATTTATACTTCTTTTTAAATAAACGGCATTAAAAATGCTAGTTTGCAATAATTTAAAGAAATTAATTTATTTAAATGCAAAGAATTAACAATATGCTTGCAGCCAACTTAAAAACAAGCAAAACAAACTTCTTCTTCATTGTACTTTTCTTTAACTTTCAAATGGCATAATTCTCTTCAGGTATAGGCGAGAATATACATATTAAATCAAGTCACCCTTCAAACTTAAATCAAATTAAAATCGATCTACCCGTTTGGGAGGAACGGCATAAAAGACACAGATTCAACAGAATATGTCTAGAAAAGATGTGATTTTCTTCAAACATAGCTAAGTACAATCTCGATCAAGTCGCCTTTCAAACAAAGAAAACTAAATCAAAATCGGTCCAGCCGTTAGGTCTGTACGTGAACTCGTACAGACACACAGATCAGATACACATATACACACTACAAACTTATAGCATCCCTTATTTTAGTTGGGGGGTTAAAAATAGAATCTCATATTTTTTTAGCTCGGAACAATAATTAAAAAAAAAGAAGGGATGCGTCTTAGGACACCCGGTTATAGCTATATTGCTTAGTTATATAAAAAAAATTTCATGTGTGAAATAACGATGCTTTAAAATTATATTGTATCATGATTTCAAATTCTCTGCAAATATTTCAAAAAGTTTCCATTCATTTCCCATTATTTTCTTTTCTAGCGGCGTACGATTAAATTAATGTATTGTTTGTGGCCGGTGAAGCCTGCTAGCCGGCTTACAGCTTATTGTATGTGTTCTCTCGTTTGTGCTCATGTGCATAAACAATAAAAACACAAATTGGGCAATCCTTCTCATTGTTTTTGTTTCACTCACTTCAAAGAAAGAAACAAAACAAAATCAAACAATTTGTTTCGTTTTTTTCGTACTCTGGTTTTAAGTACAAATAAATCAAAATAAAAATAAATTTACAGCTGTAATAGTGTCGATTATTTTTATTACGAAAATCATCGTGCAATAAATAGCATAGCTATAAAATCAAAATGTCAAAAAACGGCAACACTTTAGCACCCTATAACCCGACAAATTTAGATAATACTAAAATATATTTGGCATACCCTTTCCTATCTACTAAAATTATAATTATGCCAAATATCAAGGAAATTCAGAAAAAAAATTTAGCCTTGTGCACTTCACGATTAATGAATGGCCCCATTTATAAAGTCCTCGTCCCAACTCGCAATTTTTTTTGCTGCAATTTTTTCAAATTCTTCTTTGAAATCGCATTAGTGCCCACATTATGAAATTCTAGTTTTGCAATTGTGTATTAGAAAATTCTATTACAGCACAAATTTTTCCGAAAAAATAACAATTCTATTTACTTTTTGTTATATTTTGTGTTTTTCATACATCTGAATAAAGAAAAGAAAATAAAACTTCAAATAAATTTAAGTTAACAAGTCCGAATTTCAAAACAAGGGGGAATTGCAGAGCACATGAAACTGTGTACCCCTCCCCCAATCTTCTCATCTCTCTCACCTATAAACTCAAGAATTGCTACAACAAAAATTGCAAGTCTCGATAGCGTTAAAGTAAGTGAAAAACTTTATGGGCAAAATAAGTAAATGGTAAATCAGTGATTTGTGACTTTAGGAACTTGATTTTAGTTGTATCAGTTAAGTAAGATTTCTAAAAAGTTGTATTTCAATACAATTCACTTTATGGAAAATATATAAATTTTCTTTATTACCAAGAAAATTTGCAATAACAATGTTTGTAAAAATTCCTTACATCAACCACATGGTATTCTTATGCAAAGATATTTTTAGAGAGAAAATATAATATTTTTGGAAAATATGTACATATACATATATATTTAATTTTGAAATATTTCAAACTGCCTTCAATTAGAAAAACTAAATGGCAAATTAAAATTTTTTTTTTTGCAAACTAAACTCAAACAATATTGTCCTTAATGCTACCGCCAGCCCCCTGCCATTTTTTTGTGTTGCTTCGGCAAACAGTTTGGCCAATCAGGACAAAAATTATCGTTGCACAAAAGAGGATGAAAATTCTTCTAATTTGCATTTAAAAGATAAACATGAAACTAAAATAAAGCAAGAATTTGTTTTTGAAACAATAAAAAGAAAACGAAAGAAAACAAATAGATTTTATTGTTCTTTTTTAAGTATTCAAATACTTGTGCAAATATTTGCTCATGTAAACTCATATAAACTCATATGTACATATGTAGCTTGTGTAAAATGTAATGATTTGCATATGTATGTGTGTGTATAAGTATGTATGTAGGTATGACTTTTTGTTAAACACCACAATACAGTGACTGTCATATGTGTAATCACTACATACTATAGTATAAAACAAAGTCGCTTTCTCTGTCCCTATATCCCTATGTATGCTTAAATCTTTAAAACTACGCAACGGATTTTGATGCAGTTTTTTTTTTTAATAGATAGAGTAATTGAAGAGAAACGTTTATATGTATAATAACGTCCAATAAATAGTGGAGAAATACTGTTATTTTTGAGGTTTCTAATGTGATGTCGTAAATAATAAAATTTTTTACCGCTTACATTGCAAACGCAAGTTGAACCCTACGCGATTTATCAAAATAGTGTACTAAGTATTGTACACATTGAAAAGGTCGACAGAAAATTCCGCTTTGGTATATGTCTATCTCTCATGGATATCCCACAATAACATTTTTAACCGACTTTGAAAAAGAAGGAGGTTATCAATACGTGTGTATTTTTTTACTTTTTTTATGTTTGTACACGCATAACTCGGTAATTTTTAAACCGATTTTCGAAACTCTTTTTTTTGTTTGAAAGGGTTTGCCTACAATTGGGTCCCATAATTTTTTTTCCAAAATCGGAAGGGGAAGTTTGCTCCCCTCTGGCATAACTCGATCATTTATGAACCGATTTTCAAAATTCTTTTTTCGTCTGAAAAGGTTTTGCCTTAAGTTAGAATTCATAATTGTTGACGAAAATCAGAAGGGGAAATTTGCTCCCCTTATGCATAACTTCGTCATTTCTGAACCGATAACACAAAGTGAGGGATGGATTAACTTAGAAAACATTTGTGTTTTGATAGACAACATCCAACAGTTAGTCAACAATGTCTATCCTGACATTGATAACATAAGTTATAAGACAATAACTTTGTTTAACGAAAGAGCGAGTCTGTCACCAACTAACGAACAAGTAGATAACTTGCTTCTTTCAAAGAAGCTCTTAATTTTTCTACAGAATTTCTAAACTCTTTGAACCCGTCTGGACTCCCCCTTACAAAATGTTGTTGAAAGTAGGTTGTCCTGTTATTTTATTAAGAAACCTGAATCCACCTAAACTTTGCAATGGCACGCGTTTGCTGGTAAAATCGTTGAAAACTTTCATAAAGAGTGCACAATACTCAGAGGATGTGGTACCGGAGAAGATGTATTGATTCCCCGAATCCCTCTGATACCATCGGATTTACCCTTCCAATTTAAACGTTTACAGTTTCTGGTAAAGACATCTATTGCAATAACCATTAATAAATCGCAGGGTCAAACCTTGAACGTTGCAGGCTTAGATTTGAGCGTTGACTGTTTTTCACATGGCCAAATGTATGTCGCTCTTTCAAGATTAACTTCTAGAGAAAACATGTTTGTATTGTCTAATGACAAGAAAGCTGTGAACGTTGTATATAAAGACATTCTGTAATATATTAATTGTTGTAAAAATAAAATAAATAGGTAAAAATGTAAAAAATAAATAAGTAAAGATGTAGTGTATGAATTTAGATATTTCAAAGTTAGCAAGAAATCTTCATGGTTTAGGGAAAGAAGAATTGTTTTACTCTAAATTTAACGCGTGCGGGCCACGGGCAGTAATAAATAAATCAAAACTACTGGCCCGATTTTAATCATTTTTTCAGTGAATGACATAGGCTATATATCTTATACCCGTGCGAAGCTGGAGCGGGCCGCTAGTAAACACTAAAAGCAAAGTCAAATATTCATGCCATGGATGGGGGGGGGGGGAGGGGCAAGCTATTATGAACTGTTAAAAACTGGTAAGACTATCGCATGATAGAATAAGGCATCAAAAATTATCCTGACATGATTTTAGCCTCGTGGATTAAGAAATTGTTCTGGATGCTGTATACAAAATGGGTGGATTGATGAAAAAAAATCACCAGAAATCGTATCAAAATAAGCATCGTTATGCCCCACTTTAAGATCCGACTGTAAATGCCGAAGATATGTATGAATAAATTCAGTAAAGTGCGACTTTGACTCGCGCACGAAGGGTTCCGTACGTTGGGCTTTGAGCATTTTTTTTAATAAAGTGTTTTTTTACGTTTTTTATGCTGAAATATTTTTTTTTTATTATTTTTCGCTTGTTTCTCGTTTTGGCGATTTTTTTAATTTTGGCGATTTTTTTTTAATTTTTGGCGATTTTTTTTTTATTTTGGCGATTTTTTTTTCATTTTGGCGATTTTTTTCATTTTGGCGATTTTTTTTCATTTTGGCGATTTTTTCATTTTGGCGATTTTTTTCATTTTGGCGATTTTTTCATTTTGGCGATTTTTCCGGTTTTTCGCGATTTATTTTCGATTTAGAATTTTTTTTAATTTGGTTCTTTTTTTTTTGTTTTGGCGATTTTTTTTAATTTGGCGATTTTTTTTCGGTTTGGCGATTTTATAATTTTGAGATTTTTTTGTTTTACCGTTTTTGAAAATTTCAAGAAGTTTGCTCTTACGGTTTCCAAGATGCAGCAAGTTATCAAAATTACATAGTCGAAATTACATTAACAGATGGTACACCCTTTAATTAAAATTTTTTAAATTTTGGTGTTAATTGTTGTAGTTTGTATAAAAATACACTAACTTTACAAATTTCAAGTGTATATACATACATACATACATACAATTGTATGTATATTACATGGGATTTTAACATTTTTCGTTGCTCGTTTTGGCACACCCTTTAATTTCCAACTCTCATGTATTTGTTGTTGTAGCGGCCAAGGGTCTACACACTGTGTCCAAATTTCAGGTCCGTAGCTCTTACGGTTCTCGAGAAAATACCCTGTGACGGACAGACGGACAGACTTACAGACGGACAGACGGCCAGACGGCCAGACGGCCAGACGGACAGACGGGCAGCGTAGCGAAAACAATAGGGCTTCTTTTCACCTTTGGTGTACGAAACCCTAAAAATGTGTTATAGCGGCCCCTACGTTCGGCAAAAAATATAATTTTTTTTCGAAACTGCCTTGCACCAATACTTTATATTCGGTGGTCTAATGTACCGACATATGTAAATATGTATACCATAATTTTAGGCTACTTTATTTTCTAAATTTTGTTCTACCGGGAAGAAGGCAAATCATAAAACTCTGTAATAAAAATTAATGCAATAAAGTATGCTACGAAAATTAACACATTACTCATACGTTTGCTGAGAATGCATGGCTGCCAGACTTTCCTTCAATCGTCAAAGAAAAGCATAAATGTGTCATTGGTATTTGTTTCAAGCGCCTACAATCCCAAAAAGTATACTACAGAAATAATTGAGAGAAGTGTGTTTGTTATGCCAGATTTTTATTATAGTAGTCACATTTTGAACGAACAATACAATTTCGTTCATGTAATTTTATAACTTTATGGTACAACCAGGGTAACCGATGACATTTTTCAAAAAGTGGCACCAAATAGGGGATTTATAAACAAAAGGGGCAAAATTAAAAAAAAAATACAATAAACTTTTTATTTTTAATGTATTTTTATATAACTCGCCCTAAAAAAAGAGGGATAAAAAGTGGCAAGGCAGTCGAAAAAGTGGAAAGGCAGTCGAAAAAGTGGCAATTTGCCACTTTAGTCGTTCAAACGGTTACAACATCAATTATTAAACAATAATATCTGTGGCAATAAGGGAAAAGTGCTTAAGTCATATCTTACTAGTTTGCAGGAGAGCATTTTTAAGCGTTCAAGTCGGAAATTTTCAGAAATTTATTTCTCTTACAGTTAAATTAAGAAATTCTCTATTAACCTTTATGTTTTTAACCAAACATCGTTCTACACACTATAAGTAGAGCATTTAGTAGAGTTCGACCGATTAATCGGCTTCGGCTTCGGCCAAAAATTGGTAATCGGCCAACATTCGGCCTACGGCAAAAATCGGCCGATTAGCCGAAGCCGAATATTTTTCATTCCAAGCTTGAAAAATAACATTATTTTTGGTCGTTGCTCGCCGACAGTTTCTATTGTGTTTAACGTTTCGAAAGGGTTGCTTTGAAATACAACCCTGTTGCTTTCTATTTGCTTTTACTTGGACGTTCTTGTAAGTGATCATATGAAAAAGCAATCTAGAAATTGCAAAATAGTTTTATTTTTCTTGTTATGTATCCAATAGATATTACAGCTATTTCAGTGATCTCAAAAAAGGAAACTTTTTTCTTAATTCATATAAAACAAGTATCATTTTTAAAATTTAAAACATTCGGCTTCGGCTTCGGTTTTGGCCGAAGTTTAGGATTTTAGCCGAAGTTCGGCTTCGGCCAAAAAAAACGCCTTCGGTCGATCTCTAGCATTTAGGTTGTGAAATATACCAAAATACTCGTACAGCATAAATTAACCTATTATTCCAAATGAGATTAGAGTCTAAAAAAGATAAGTCGCAACTCGTAGTGCTATAACTTCCTGAAAAATCACACAAATTAATTGAGATTTTGACCAGGGGTACTTTCGAATATGCGGATTACGCAGGTACCACTCACTCAACATCAGCTTATCTCGACTTAAACACTTTATCTTTTTGCCACAGATATTGATATTGTTTTTTTTTTGACATATTTTCATTTTCAGTTGTCTTTTCAAATACGATACAACATGGCATGTGAACTTAGCAAGTATCTTTTATTATGGATATGCATACATAGATGAATTACTTTTTTATGAAATTATTGCATTTTTGAACAAGAACGTATTAATCGTAAAGAGCATTTAGTGGAAAAAATTATGTGTCTGCATCCAAATGTTAATGAAACATATTTAAATTATGTATTATTAAAAGAATTTGTGAGTCGAAAACAACTTATTTTCTATGGAATAATTTTTTTGTTTTTCTTTTCATACAAAAAAAATATGTTATGATATAAATCGAGTTTGTATTTTGTTTTTCTTTTTTTTTGCTATAGAAAAAAAATAACAATAAAATTGAGTTACAAAAATTTAAATTGATTTTTTTACAATATTTTTATTGTACACTTGACGCAACTGTTTATTCAATTCTTGTACCATGGTTTTGTGCATTATTATTTCTTTGTTCTCTGTATTTGCTTTACACTCAATTACAATTATCACTACTACAATCAATATTCAATGCAATACTAAACACTTTTGAACGTCTTGCCCACAATTTTAACAAATATTCTAATACAAGCATTATTATTGATTTGTGTCAATAGTTTTGCATGCCACTGTATGAATTTAAGCAAATACTTACTTTTGCATTTACTGTATATAGTAAAACTTTTCTTATCCATATATGTATGTATATATACCTACATATACATATGTACGTACGTAAGTATTAAATAAAATTTTTTGTTTGTGCATTGTTTGATTTCTTTTGTAAAGCAAGATTGACATTTTGTATTCATTAAGCTTTTAAAAAGACAACACTTTTGCTTTAATTGCAATTATACTTTTTGTTTTTTACATACTACTTTGAAAATTTTACGTTGTTGTTCGAATTAAGGAAATATCTTGTTGTTGATGAGGTAGTTATGGAATGTACAGCTTGACCCTAAATATAGGATTGTTTATTTTTTTTTCTAGTTTGTCCAATTTTTCAAGAGGAGATAACTACTTTCTGTCAAAGTCTAAACTGTAATTTTCCATATATTTAAAATATGTATATAAATTATAATTATGTACATAAATACAAAAAAATTTCAGTAGAGGCATATAATTATTTTTAATTAAAAAGGTTACTGGTTTGCCGCATAGTATATTAAAAACACATTATTACTGCGGCAAACCAATAACTAGCCGACGATATGTATATTTTTTTGGTGAAAGAGTAGAAAAAATTATCGACCTGTCCCACGATGTCCCCAGAAATCGTTCGATCGAATACTTATATTGAAAACAACAACAAATTTTGTAATATTATTATTGTTTGCAATACAAGTTGTCGATCGAACTATTTCTGGTAACATCTTGGGTAGATATGATCGCTGTGTATGAATGGGTTCCTTGTAAAAAGTGAAAATTGCAAAGGAACTAGTGCGAGGAACTAGTACAGTCAAATGACACACCATTAAATCCACAAAAATTTATATCTTCGCCCAGAATAAAAACAAGTTAAAATGAATAAAAAATCATATTAAATCAATAATAAATATTAGCGAAAGTCGAGTAATGTTGACATTTTTATTTCAATATCAAACAATATTAATTTAAAGTAGCCCGTCCTATCTTAATAACTTTAATATGGAAACAATATGGAAATAATATTTGTCGGCATTAAATGAATATGTATTGAACTCTTTTGTCGTCTTATTGATGTGATATCCCTACAAGAAATGAATGACTGAAACTAACACAAACAAGATTTGTTCACTAACACATTTGCACTAATTTTACATTGAATTCAATACTGACAGTCAATTGACTAGTCATTCAATCGGAAGTTTTGATGGAATTATTTATTAATTATAGCTGCCCCACTCTAGCATATATATTAGAGTGGGACATCTAATGTACATATGCCAAAACTTTTAAAACATCGAGTTTTATTAAAAAAAGAAATACAATTCATTGCCTGCGAAAATTAAAATTTATAAATGCTAAAATAAAAGATAAGTAAAAAGTGAAAAAAGAAATTTAAAAAATTTAATTTAATGCATTTGTTTTCAAAATTTTAAATATTTGTTAAAAGCAAGATGCGTTGGAGATTAAAAGGAGTGAAGAGGGCTAGATACCGCCTAGGTTATTCTGTTTTTGCTGAACTATATCTTTCGTTTCAAATATTTTATGTGTTTTATACTTTTAAGTGAATTTTTATAATAAAAGAAAAACAATTAAAATAATAAAAATTATATTTATTGTCAGTATATCAATCATGCCTGATTGCTCAATTGTGGGGGATATATTATTCAATTATGATCAGTCAAACTTGAGTAATTTTTATGCTATCATTGATTACTAAAAAGCACTAGAGTGAGCAGTTCAACTATATGTTATATTCATTAGTTAGAGAGAGATGCAACATCACACGTACACAGAAGTTTCCATCACATTTTTCATTTTGCGTTTAATAATGTGATAGAAACTTTGCTCTACGCAATGATGAATATATCCTGCCTGACTTCCGATCAAATGAGCAGTCAATTGACTGGTAGTGTTCTTGTAGGGATGGTTTATATATTCATTTAAAGTGGTGCCATATGGATTTTAATATTAATTAAGAAATGAATGAAATAAAAATCTTGAAATAATCGCCTAGGTTCTACATGCCACTACAAAGTGAAAATGAAAACGTTTTTAATCCCGCAAAAACAATATCACTGTGTTCTAGAAAAGTAATGAAACTTTTTTTCCATGACGATTTCATTCCCAGTTTATTTCAAATAAATATTTGAAACAATATGGAAAAATACCATATTATGCTATATGCCTTCAAGAATTGCAAAAATTGCAAAAATTTAAATTTTAAGGCCCTAAATAAAAATAAATAAAGAAAGCAAAAAACTTGGCCAAAATTAAATTTTTCGCAAAAATAACAGAATAACAGGTTATTGTGCTTACCCCATTAAAACACAAATAAAATCGTTAAAAAAAGATTTTATATAAAAGTGTTATTTATTTGCTTGCATTTTCGTATTTTTGCAACTATTTATTACAAAAATTTTATTTTTACTAAAAATTATTTTATTTCACAATGTTGTTTGCTGCCGGTTTCAAATTACTTTTTTTGTAGTGAAATTGGATTGCAGAACACTTCAATTCGTTTGAAACAAACTGAAAATGAAATTTTACTTTTTAAATCGCTTTTACGAAATTGAGAACACAAACCAAGAGAAAATTTCACTTTCATTTCATTTTACGAATGTAGAACCTAGGCGAATATGTTTCGAGCTAAAATTAGGACACTCTACGAATGACGCGTAGCCTCGGAACGATTCTTTTCAATGAAGCTTTCGGAGAGAAATCACACATACCCCAAATGTTGATATCCTTTTTTTTTAAATAACAAGCTTAAAAAAATTTCACCCTAGAAGACTAAATAAAATAAATACATAAAAGCTTGATTGAATCCGTCAATATTTGTGACCCGGTATATGAAAAGGTGGCTTATGACTCAAAAAATTATTTTTCACTTTTGTTTTGGGATATTTTTGTGGTTGGGATATTTTTTGAGACGCTCTTTAACATGGTGAAAAGCAGAACAGACATTATTGGTATTAACGTCAAAATTTCCTAGAGTGGAAAAGGGTAAATTGGAAATAATTTACATTTTAACAACAACAACCGTACACAGTTTTTTTCCTCAAAACTTCACTAGTTTTTAATGGAAAAGACCAAGAGAAACAGAACAAAGGAGAGCAACTACCGATAAACTGCCGAAATGCATTGTTTATCTTTAACAGCTGATTTCTCGAAATTTTGTTTTTGAGTCATAAGCCACCTTTTCATAGACCGGGTCACACATTTCATTTAATTTTATATTAATTATTATGAATATACTTCGCTTTAGTGCGGTGCTGGTTTTTAAAGCAAATAAATAAAATTTTCGAATTTCATTTACAAAAGGCAAATAATTGTTCCATATAAATTATATACGAAAATTCCCATATCTATCCAGGAGCAGCAAATTTATGTATTTTAATAACATTAATGGGAAACGTGAGTTTGTGTTAATGTACTTAAAATATACGAGTACATATAATTGTGTTTATTACAATAACATTCACAATAAAATTAGCAGGGATATAACATGCACACAGAAAAGAAAAATTATAAATTTTTTCAATTATCAACCTTCACGATTTTTCAATAAAAAAAATTTTGATATTTTTTGAGTTATTGATTGATTCAATCATTTTTTTATATTGGACAAAAGGTAAACATATTTTTTAAATAAACTTTTTCTTGGCTTTTAAAATATTATTCAATTAAACTAATAGTTAGTTGACTAAATCGTTCCGAATATCGTTTGTTGTTTAAGCTTTTTACCTCGTTTTGTTGAGATATTCTTGCAGCGTATAAACTAGTTAAAGCAATCAATTACAATTAAAATTGTAACAAAAATTTAATCAACTTATAGGTTAATTGAATAGTATCTCGAATGCAATGAAAAAGTTGACATTGGGAATTACGAAAGGCATTGTATGTCGAAAAGTATTTTTTTAATTCCATTATTTACGAGGGATACTATTTATATTTCGGGAATAGCAAATAATAAGAAACATTTTTAAATGAAAATGGCTTTATTTTTTTTTTTCGAAATATTCCCCTTGATGATCAAAATACACTTTTGCACTCGTTCAAACGATTTGTCACAGCAGTTTTTCCATTCTTCTTGAGACGCCTCCAAAACATGGTCTACCTGTGATATTCGGGAACAAGAAGAAGTCATTGGCTGCCAAATCGGGACTGTACGGAGGATGAGTCATCAATTCGATGTTTTGACTGCTCAAAAATTCACTTGTTTGACGAGATATGGGAAATTTAGCATTATCATGATGATTCGTCTTCGAAGACTTCCGGTCAATTCCGGAGTGGTCCTGTGCCACTCAGAATTGACAGTTATGCGTTGCTCAAGCGGAGCAGCAGCCACATGACCCATTCGGTCGAAGAAACTGGCGACATCTTAAATGAACAACTTTTGTTAGATATAGCTCGCCTTGGAATACCCACACGTCCGATTGCTCTTTTGTTTCCGGCTCATAAGCATATATATTTATGATTCGTCACCTGTCACGATTTTCCTCACGTCTTTAACAGCACTACGGTTGAACTTTTTAATAATTTCCTTACACCACTTGACGCGAGCCTTTTTTTGAACTATTGATAAATTATGGGGTATCCAACGAGATACCCCATAATTTGTTCATGCAAAATCGAATATATTGAAGTGGAACTAATGTGCAGGGATGTCTCTATCTCACAATATGTCATATGACGATCTTGCATTATCAGTTCACGCACTGCATCGATGTTTTGTGGCATAACAGCGGATTTTGGATGACCTTCACGGAATTCGTCGGCGACGAAACTACGACCACAATTTACTATATACCAGCGATATACTGTGATTTTTGATGGTCTTTTATCGCCATACAAAGAACGAACTCAGTTCATCATTCCTGTTGAGATAATCCACATCCAAAGTTGTGAAAAATAATCCAACGAAAGAAATTAAATTTTTTGAAATTAAAATTTTTTTTGTTAAATTTATTTTTTGAGCTCACTGTAAACAAAACAAATGGCACTTGTAGATCTAAACGTTGTGAATACGGTTGTGTTAAAAAAACTATAAACGTTATTATGGTGTTGCCAGATTTTAGCTATTGACATTAGAGTTGCCAGTTCCCGAAATATAAATAGTAGCCCTCGTATTTTACAGCCACCAAGCAAGTTCATTCATTGCTGCCTCCTGGAAGCAGTGTTGTTAGACAATTTTGTCTAAAAATCGTCAATTTTTGAAAATAAAATCGTCAAAATCGTCACAATTTTCAAACGAAATCGTCAAAAAATCGTCATACATGAATTTTACATATTATTGAACAACTAATATATCATATTAGAAATAAAAGAGTATTTTATGTAACAAGAAACAATTCATTGACATTATTGTCAAAGATAAAAACTATGGGGTGAAATTAAATAAAAAAATTCAGAATATATACATAGGTGTTAACAATTTCTAAATAAAACTAGTTTCAAAATAAAACTATACATTTTAGAATTTGTTTTTTAATAAAATTTTTCTTAATGTCAACATTGTAACATTCCGAAGAGTTACACTTCAATCTTTCGGCAAATGATTTCAAGGGTTTCTGTTTCCAGCAGATTTTAGATCTTGGCTTTAGTAAGAGCTGATGAGTTTTGAAAAATAAAAAAAAGTATATAACAAACTCGCATAAGTTATTTATTGTTTATTGTTTGGTAATTTAATCGATTTCACTTTTTCCCAAAATAAAGTTATAGATATAAGTCGTTATCTTAAAAGTTACAAAATCTAAGTTCTCTTATTTCATTTTCAATGCCTTAATATTTTTCTTTAGTCCTATTTTACACTTAACAAGTTTGTAGGAGAGAGAGCGACGAAGGGAAAAGAAACGAGTAATGTCAATAAGTTTTGCTTTCTCCTTCGTAATGTTAAAAAATCTCACAAAACTATGCATAAAAAATATGAGCTGAAAAATAAGACTTGCATTGTGTGAACGCCAATGAAAGTTCAAAGAAGAAAAGGTGATAAGCTTAGCAATAAGACTTGACTGGGACTTAAGACACAAGATTTGGAAAAACTTTTTAGTAAAGGAAGAATTTCAGAGTCCATATTTAAAATAACTGATGCTGTAACTAAAATAAAATTTTTTCTGCAAGGATTTACTGGCATATTTATGTTACTAAATACTTATTTAAAAAAATCGTCAAAATATGAGGAATATTTGAAACAAAATCGTCAATCGTCATTTTGGGAAATTTGTTATAAAAACAAGTAAGAGTGCTATATTCGGCTGTGCCGAATCTTATATACCCTTTACCAACGTACGTACATACATATATATAGTATACAGACACATACATACATATTTGTTTCCATCTTGGGAGCTTTAATTTTCATTTTTCAAATTTCATACGGTAAACTTTTCTTTCAGAAGCATAAAATATATTAAATTTATAAAGAAAACGAAAAAAATTTTTAGACCTATTTAATTTTACATAACACAAAAAGTGTGAGTTTTCCAACCCTGGAGTCATAATTTTGGATTTTTCTGATTGTTGATACCAATCTAGTTCTTTAAAAAATACATAAAATATGTTAAGTGAACAAAGCAAAAACGAAATAAGGAAAAACTTAGTTTCATTTAATTCCTTTAATATTAAAAAATTCAGTAAAGTGCGACTTTAAATCGCGCACGAAAGGCAGGCTATTTTGCTTTTTCGAAGATTTTTTCAGTTTAAACGATTTTTTCAGTGTT
The DNA here is from genome assembly GCA_944452675.1 of Tachina lurida. Classification (NCBI taxonomy): domain Eukaryota; kingdom Metazoa; phylum Arthropoda; class Insecta; order Diptera; family Tachinidae; genus Tachina; species Tachina lurida. The sequence continues at coordinate 178,352,539 of OX101752.1, forward strand.
GTCGCTTTTTTCTCGTTTCGGCGATTTTTTCTGTTTTTGGAGGTTTTTTTCTTTTTGGCGATTTTTTTCTGTTTTTGGGCTTTTCTTCATTTTGGAGATTTTTTTTCAGTTTGGAGTTTTTTTTTCAGTTTGGCGATTTTTTTCAGTTTTTGGGTTTCTTTTATATAAGCGATTTTTTTTGGTTTTTTTTCATTTTGGCGTTTTTTTTCTGTTTTTTGGGGTTTTTTTCGTTTTGGCGATTTTTTTCATTTTGGCGATTTTTTTTTCATTTTGGCGATTTTTTCTGTTTTTTAGGTTTTTTTTCGTTTTGGCATTTTTTTTCATTTTGGCGATTTTTTTTCATTTTGGCGTTTTTTTTCATTTTGGCGATTTTTTTTCATTTTGGCGATTTTTTTTCATTTTAGCAATTTTTCCGTTTTATGCGATTTATTTTAGTCTTAGAAATTTTTTTAATTTGGTGCTTTTTTTCGTTTTGGCGATTTTTTTTTGTTTTTGGTGATTTTTTTCAGTTTGGCAATTTTGTAATTTTTTGATTTTTTAGTTTTACCATTTTTGAAAATTTCAAGAGTTTTGCTCTTATGGTTTCCAAGATACAGCAGTTGTCAAAATTGCATAGTCAAAAGTGCATTAACTGATGAAACACCCTTTAATTTAAATTTTTGGAAATTTTAGTGTTAATTTTTGTAGTCTGTATAAAAAGTGTATATACATATAATTGTATGTATATTACATGGGATTTTAACATTTTTCGTTGCTCGTTTTGGAACACCCTTTAATTGCCAATTCTCATGTATTTGTTGTTGTAGCGGCCAAAGGTCTACACACTGTGTCCAAATTTCAGGTCTGTAGCTCGTACGGTTCTCGAGAAAATACTAATATAGTTTTAGACATAGTTAATTTTACATAACACAAAAAGTTACAGTTTTCCAACCCTGGAAACGTTTTTTTAATTTTTTTAAATTTTTTTAATTTAAAATACCAGTTGTAATCGTACTGATGTGTAAAATAAGTTTATTTATTAAAAAAAAATAAAAATTTGTTTTCGGTAGTTACTTTTATATGGCAAAATGAAGTTTACGTTTTCCAGCTCTGCAATAGTCTGTCCGATTTTGCTGAATTTCAATACCAATCTATTTTGGAAAATTTCTGACACACCAGTCCAAGAACGAAGTCTCTAGCTTTTCTGGGAGCTTCGGAAAACCGATTTCACGTACAGACAGACGGACAGACGGACAGACGGACAGACGGACAGACGGACATCGCTTATTCGTCTTCCCTATGCATAAGGATCTAGAATATATATATTTTATGTGTCGCTTATTGATATTATAGAAATTACAAACGGAATGACAAACCTATATATACCCTTTTACCATTTTTGTTGGTAAAGGGTATAAAAATCGTCAAAATGACGTAAAATCGTCAAATCTAACAACACTGCCTGGAAGACTAAATTATAGAGCATAAAATAAAACGAAATGTGGCTTTTAAACAATTGTTTGGTGAAATGGGGAGCGTTGCACTAAACTTACATTCGATACACCCCTAATGGATGCATTTGACTGAATGGCCTACACATTACACTGGACTCGTGTGTGTGTGTGTGTGTGTGTGTGTGTGTGTGCGCGTTTGTATGTCCGCCGTTACGTCCAATTGAGCATAATGTTTATGTTGATAATTTATTTTAAAATAATTTTTAATGCACCACTAATTGGCAGCTAATGTTTGTTAATGGTACATGACAGTACAGAGTAGAGTTCGACCGATTAATCGGCTTCGGCTTCGGCCTTCGGCCAAAAATTGGTAATCGGCCAACATTCGGCCTACGGCAAAAATCGGCCGATTAGCCGAAGCCGAATATTTTTCATTCCAAGCTTGAAAAATAACATTATTTTTGGTCGTTGCTCGCCGATAGTTTCTATTGTGTTTAACGTTTTGAAAGGGTTGCTTTGAAATACAATCCTGTTGCTTTCTATTTTCTTTTACTTGGACGTTCTTGTGAGTGATCATATGAAAAAGCAATCTAGAAATTGCAAAATAGTTTTATTTTTCTTGTTATGCATCCAATAGATATTACAGCTATTTCAGTGATCTCAAAAAAGCAAACATTTTTTTTTTAATTCATATAAAACAAGTATCATTTTTAAAATTTAAAACAATCGGCTTCGGCTTCGGTTTTAGCCGAAGTTTAGGATTTTAGCCGAAGTTCGGCTTCGGCTTCGGCTTCGGCCAAAAAAAGCGCCTTCGGTCGATCTCTAGTACAGAGCCTTTTGGCATTTACCAATATTTTTTTTTGCATACGTTCATACACACACACACTTATATTTATGTTTCTCCACTCTTGTTGTATCTCTACAATATTAGGGTATGTACATATGTTTGTTTGTTGTAGGTGAATTTCGATTTAATTGTTCTTCAGCGTACATGCATATACTCGTATATGTATGTATGTATGTATGTATATGTATGTGTGTATGTCAGCGTGTCATTTGCATATAAATTTATTTCCATAAACAATTGTTATACAAACATTGTGCAATTGCTGTGTATATAGCCGTATTAATACTTTGATATGTTATTGTTAGAACGATAACAGAAGTGTGTTTGTGTTTGTGCACACACATACATACACGTGTATGTGTGAGATTGCACCACATACTAGCATTTATTTTCCGAAGGACCTTTTACTGCTTGTTAAAATATTTTGTATTATATGTGGCATTTTTATTTTTAAATATACACCCAGGGTATTGTTTTAAAATTTTGTAATTTTTCATAGCAGTTGCATCAACAGTCAGCCAGCCATGTTTCGTTGTATGCCCTGGAGCTTATTTTAATTTCATTAACTTGCAGTATTTTATATTTGAGATCATTTATAATTTGTCCTAAACCAACATTTGCAATTAGCCCAATTTATTATTTTGAAATTTGCTTAATTAAATAAATGAACGAAATAATTTAAATAAATATTTAGATTTAGAAAGAATAAAAACCATAATGTTGTATGTAGTAAAATTATATTTCGCAGAAATATAAAAAAAAAAATTTAATTGTTAAAGAGATAATTGTTGTAATTGAAGCTGAGATGATAGAATGTCAAAATGGCATAAATAGAAATTTATGTTGGCCTAAAAATAAATATCAATAAAACACAAACAATGCGGATAATGGCGAAGAACGAGCAAACATTTTTTATAATGGGTCCATCAAGAAGTAGACTAGACACCTTCTCTTACGTGGGCAACATATTAGATAAGAGTGCCCAGCAAAAAACTTTGACTACTAGAATCCAAAAAAGTGTATGTACTCCCCAGCCGTAAGTACTTACAATTTGACTGAATAACCCATTATTTTTGTTTGAGAAGTTCAAAAAGTATGCGGTACGCTATACTTTTTGCCTACAAACATCCAAAAGTTAATGTATTACTGATTGCCTGAAAGTATTAAAAATTTCATGCGTTATTTTTTGGCTTACAAATATGCAACATTTTGTAGATTAATTTTTGCATAAAATTATTCGAAAGTTATTTGGCAATTTTTTCTAATAAAAATAAATAGGAATTTGTAACAAATTACCATAAAACTTATACCTTTTTTTGAGATTGTTAAAAATCACAACTTTAGATAGAAAATAGGTATGTGAATATGGATATTGAAGAATATGCGAAAATACTTAAATTTTGTAATAAAAATTATAGTAAACCAAAGTTATTTTATTGTTTTCGAAAATTTCTCTTGATATGTATTATTAACTGGAAAGTACTACAATAAGTACTTTCACGTAATGATATAAATAAGTTGTTATTCCGTTCATTACAGGAAGTCAATATTATACACATAAAATAATTTAATAAATATGTACCACTCATTACTTTGTAAGCTATTAAAGGAGTACTACCTATTACAAAATCTTGAAATTTTTTTGCTGGGTGGTGGTTCCAAAGCTGACATCTACAGTCGCATAAACAAAGCCTGTCAATAATTTGCTCGACTTAAATCAGTATGGAACTCTTCGTACATATTAAAGTCCTGCACAAGACCATTTATAAGAACTTTCAAGATTTGGGAGATTTTTCAAATGCTTTACTACCGCCAAATACTCTAAAACAAACGCTAAACAACACTGTTGGCAAGACATGATGTGTGTAAAACTCGAATTATATTTGTTAAAATAAATACTCATGAAAAATAAAAACATTTTGGTTGGTGGGGGAAAAACATATATAAGTAAAATATTTAATATTTTATCCATAATCCTAACAACTTTATACACAACAAAACTCATATTTTAATTGTAAGCATTTTTGCATGCACGCACGTCTATGAATGTGAATATTAATTAATAAGTCATATAATAAATAGTTTTTCATTATGAACCGATTGATATGCCAAAATTATTTTATGCTTCAAATGCGTATTTCAAGCAATCGCAACAAGTTAACACAATACTTTTGAACTTATTTATTTAAGTATGTAATTAGGTAATTTTTATTTAAATTTAAGTTGTATTTAAATATGATTTAATTTTTTTAGTGGTTAATTAAAGTTCCTATTAAATTACATTGAAAGTATGGTAGCAGTGCAAAATTTCCCAGTATTTTGGAAGGCTTTTCAAAAAACAGCTGTTTAACATAAATAAGAAAGAATGAAAATGCATTTTCCTATTTCTTTATTCCATGATATGAAACTATGTATTGTATATGATGCACATACATATATTTATGAAAACCAAACCAAATTCTTTTTAATACGACCACATGATGTTTCCAATACGATCACATGATGTTACATGTGTATTTTTTCATTAAACACATACACTCATAAAAACATATGGTCCACTCATAAAACTTATGCCCTAATTCTCTTCTACAATTGTATCGACTTGTCTATGGACGAAAAAAAAGCCCCAGTTGTGATTCTTTAAAATAACACTGTGATACACAAAAAATATTCAGGGACTCTAATGTACCAATTCTGTTTTGTTGGAGTCCATGGATGACGAAAATACCGTTGGTTTTTTTTGGTCACTTCATAAACTGATTTTATAACGGCAAATGTAGTGAAAAACGGGGTTTCTTAGATTTTCAGTTGTAACTTCTTTGTTTCCCAACGGATTTCTTTTAACTTTTCGTTGGTGAAAAGAATTGAATATTATCTTTCAATAAAGATATATTTTTTGTAAATCGACTAAGAAATGGCTAAGTTACAGTCGTTGAAGTGTACAAAAACCAATTAAAAAAGTATTATTTTGTTTTCCTCAGGCTATAAGTTGCTTATGAGTTACAAAAGAATACTTTTTAATGGATTTTTTGTACACTTCAACGACTGTAACTTAGCCATTTCTTAGTCGATTTACAAAAAATATATCTTTATTGAAAGATAATATTCGAGCCTTTTAACCAACGAAAAGTTAAAAGAAATCCGTTGGGAAACAAAGAAGTTACAACTGTTTAAAACTGAAAAGCTAAGAAACCCCGTTTGTCACTACATTTACCGTTATAAAATCACTTTATGAAGTGACCTAAAAAAACCAACGATATTTTCGTCATCCATGGACTCCAAAAAAACAGAATTGGTACATTAGAATCCCTGAATATTTTTTTTCTCAACTTTTGTAGCACAGTGTAATTATTATTTATTGTCTCTGCTAGAAGGTTCGTGTATTTGCTTTATGATTTTGTCCCGAAAATTATATGCAACACATATTTTTTCATATACTTTTCAAACTATTGTACAATACTTTCAATTTAATTTTTATGTTTTAAAAACAAATGGCAATAATCTGCCTTATCGTGGTTGGCGTATTTTAAATACGACTACGACTGTTTGGTAATAGATTAAAGAAGACTTCAACAGTATTTCTTTAATCTATTACTAAACAGTCGTAGTCGTATTTGAAATACGCCAACCACGATAAGGCAGAATATTTTTATTTTTCATTATCAAAGACAACAACCAATTTTGGAGAAAATAATTTAGAGAATTGAAAAACAAGAACTCAAAAGTATTTTCAAACAAAATCGTCCTAAATCTTCTTACTGAATTAGGGCATTAAGTAGTATTTATTTACATAAGGTTAGGCACTTAAGTATTATTTAAATATGCACTCATAAACAAAATTCGAATTTAAATGGAACTTAAAAAGAAATACAGTTTGATTACCAACTCAAAAAATGGCCATAAGAATTTGAGCAATATGTCCCTGTAATACGAGTTCATTATCAGTATGTCTTTAAGATATTACTCTTGGCAGTGGATTTTTGGTTGGTTTTTCAAATATAATGTTGGAGAAATCATCACTACTAAGTCCTGATTTGCATTATGAAAGTCTTATTGCTAAGCTGATTAGATCCAGGGGGAGAGAGACGAGGAGATCAGAAAGTTTCTTTTCCCCTCGTCTCTCTCTCTCTCCTAAAAAACTAATCAGCTCAGCAATAAGACTTCCATAGTGTAAACTAGTACTAATGGCAGCCAATATACATACGTAATTGATAATTTTATTTATTTTTTACATGGATTATCTAATTATCTTATTATCAGTCTGCAAAAAATATTTAAAAATACTGGGGGCAAATCACGTCATTCGATACGACTCGTAATTTGAAAATATTTCAATAGAGTTTATATGAAAATATTTTTAAATTACGAGTCGTATCGAATGCTGCGATTCGCCCCCTGTACTTTAAGCTCAAAATGTAAAAAAAAATTTGTTACTTTAATTATCTTATTCCAGTTTTACGTTTACTAAAGGGTTTATTTAATATTCAACCGCCTCTAATAGAAAAGCCTTTACATGCATATTTATAAACTTGTTCGTTACATTTTGCAGTTGTGTTTTTTTATTTATTTTTTATTATGAACTTTACAACATAAACCAGTTCTATTCAGGAAAACTTTTAATTTCGTGGAATTTGTTTAAAATATTTAAAAAAAAAGAAAAAATAGGTGGTAACAGGATTGTGCAACGAATTGTTTCCAAATCTGTGTTGACAATTTGCAGTTTTGATAAAACACACGAATACTTTTTTTCCATAATCTATGGTTGACTAATTAAATGTTGGCTTTTTTCTTATTATTCTTTGTTGTTTGCAGAATATTATACATGAGAGCATAAAATCATTATAAGTTTGGATAATTGCATTAAATTTGTTAGAGCGCAAAAAAAAAAAGACGTTAACAAAAATTAAGAGCAAAAATTGTCAAGGAAAGTTACATATTCTACAATGTGGAATGTATCGTTAGTTTATCAAGATGACACAGCAAACACTTTTTGAGATTTTATAATGGATAAGTGCTTTTTAAATTTAACAAAAATTAAACGAGAAAATGAACATTGAAAATAAAGATGATTCGAACTCTAATATTCAATAAATTAACTTTGATTTTACTTTCAACTGACTAAAAAAAGTTCATATTTGTAGGCAAAAAGTAATTCATTCTTGTAATCCTACAGCTGCAGTTTTTTACGAGGGCGGTTCGGAAACTTCTTAGCCTTTCAAAAATATTTTTATTTTTCAATATAATCTCCTGAAACTTCAATACACTTAGTCCAACGCTTTTCTAGCAATTCTATCCCTTGATTAAAATAGTTTTCTCAAGGTCTTCAAAATAGTGGTTTACAACTGTAATTGCATCTTCATTTGAGGTAAAAAGCTTGCATGCATGAACTCCATAGGGAGGAACTGGGGTCTGCAACCGAAGGTAGTAAACTGTATATATACATCGTTTGCCAGACCGGTTATTTCCTATGGTTGTGTGGTTTGGTGGGATGCATTGAGGAAGCAAAGTCACTGGAGATTACTACCTAAGGTTCAGAGGTGTGCCTCGCTGGGCTGCCTTGGACGTCATTCTTCATATACTTCCTATAGAGGACTTTGTGGTGGAAACGGTAACTAGAAGTCTCCTTAGACTTGTAGAAACAGGTTTGGTGAGGACAGGAATAACAGATAAGTTCTAGTGATAAGAGATCCGTAAACCTTGGGTTTATGGACTATAAGGTCGCTGAAATTGATTTTAGTAGAATACCCTTACTGGTAATTCCGGATAGAAACTATTGGGTCAAATTCGATGAGATATATGAGGGCAGTGCATTCTTTAAATACAGATCAAAAATGGGGCAAGGTAAAGGGGCTGGTATCTCTATCTGGGGAACGAACATTCTTAGTTCTTTCAGACTGCCGAATGAAGCAGCATTTTACAGGCTAAGATCTTGGCGATTCTCTCGGCCACGAAACTGGTGGCCAGGAATGTAGCCGAAGGTGAGAAGGTAACCTTCTACGTCGACAGCCAGGCAGCGTTAAAAGCTTTGAAGGGACGCAATGTCAAATCGAAATTTGTTAGTGACTGTAGAAGAGCCCTCAACTTGCTTATTAATAAATATAGTGTCAGTCGTTAAGCAGCTCTGGGTCGAAGAACATCTGTCGCGTCATCGTAATTATTTCTTAAGTGCGGTGAGGCTTGTGTGTGTTGTTTGGCCTTCGAGAGTTTTTCGTCTCGCTCGCACTGGGTGACTGATCTGCCATGAATAACCGTATAATCTTGCGTTTTTTTGTGGAATTTCTTTAACAATTACGTTGTTATTTCCTATGTGAAGACATAGGTTGTGTACAGTCAGTCACAAAACTTTTTTAAAATACTGTTAATAACGTCTTAATAAATAAATAAATAAATAAATATAGTGTCAGACTATGTTGGGTTCCTGGCCACAGCAGTGTTGAGAGAAATGAAATTGCCAATGAGCTGGCAAGAATAGGGTCGGTATTAGATGGGGGAATGTGTGACAGATCGGTGAAATTACCGATAGGTCATTACTATAGGGAACTCAGCAATTGGGTAGGAAGCAGGTCCAACAGTTCATGGCAAAGTAGGGAGGATTGTAGAGTCTCGAGGTCTATGTGACCAAAACTTGACTCAGGAAGTTCCAAGCTGCTACTGGACATGAATATGAAGGCGATTTGAATCGTGATAGGCGTGTTGACAGGTCACTGCTCGGTCAGAGCAAGAAGCAGAATTTGGGAAACTGGCACTCCAGATTTTTGTAGGATGTGCGGCGATGAAGGGAAACCAGAAACCATTGAACATATTATCTGTCACTGGCCAAAGCTGCAACGTCATAGACTTAGATGGCTGAGCAGACGTTTCCGTGAAAGCATTACTGATATCGGGAAGTGTAAGCTAGAGGATATCAGGGGCTGCATCATGGGAATTCGGTGGCTGAGTAAGGGGTAATAGGGTCACTTCTGGCTACAAAGAGGGGGGTGGTAAACATTATTTGCTCAGCAGAAGGGAATCACAATGGACCCAATTAGGTCTCCCTTCCTAACCTAACCTAACCTTGATACAGTTCACGTATTCCATTTGCAATAATGGCTGAGTATATAAAGCAGAAATCTACATCAATTAGACCAAACACAAAGAATGCTGATGATGAAGGTGTATTGGCCTTCGAAAACAGCTAGTTGTTCCGTTCTACTACGTGTTTGTCAGAATATTTACAATTAACTTTGATGTTATTTGTTCATCAATAATTATCACATGTAATTTGGCTTACAAAGCTATACGAACTTTAGCCTGATCAAATTAATTAATTACTTTGTTATAAAAAAAATTTAATTTTTCAACTCTGGAACGGTTTTTTATATTTTCAACACTAATCTATTTCAGATAAGTTTTGATACATCAGTCCATGAACGAAGTGTCTAGTTTTTTTAATTTACTTCGGAAAACCGATTTCACGTAAAGATAGATAGATGGACACAAGAACATAGCTTATACATACATATATACTGTAGGAGGCGCATAATAATACACTCTTAATGAAAAGTATAATAAAATACTTACAACGTTTTTGCTAGACAAAGTCAAAAAGGACACTATTAATTGTGTTTTCTGTGTATACATGCAAGTATATGCAGGTCTGAATAAAGCTAATTGCAGTCGTTAAGTACTGCAATTTTTTGGTTTATTTTCAAAAACCACTTATTTTAATGACTTGTCATCACTATGACAGTCACCTGCACTAAGTGTGATACTACTTTTTATGGGTATGAATAGGTGTGAAGTTGTTGTTCGTAACTTCTTAGAACACATCTTATGCATGAACACTTTTTGATATCATTTGTGTGAAAAATTATAATTAACTTATGAAAAAATGACAGGAAAAAACAGGCACATAATAAATACTGTTGTATAAATATCGTTCCATAATCGCTAAAACAGCTTAAGTGACATAATTTTCGAACTTAATTTTTAACGAAACTCGATCATTTACGATCGTAAATAAACGATTTTCGTGAACAAAAGGAGTTCCAAAAAATAATTCGGTTAAGCTTCTTTGGCGGTTGGGGTTCGATATGTTATCATGAGTATGTTTGTGTGTATGTTGGTCGTATGTATGTAAAAGTTTGCAGAAAGTTGAATAAGTAAGAAATTTTAAACATTAATTACACAACTTAATCGTACCTCATAGTCATATGAAAAAATAATAGTTTTTGCTATAAGTTTGTTTACCCTTCTTACATTGTTAAGATTATTTTTCAGTTTGGAAATCCATTTAATGAGCAACAGCTACGAGAACTTTATAAAATTTTGTAATTTAAAAATATTGCAACATCCATCCATGGCTCAAGTAGGTGAACAAAAACAAAAATACATTTAGCTTTCTATAACATAATACCTATACATTTACTTTAAGTAACAATAAAGTAAAAATTGTATATGTGTTAAATAGCTGAAAATTTTCCAAATGATGATAAATGTACGGAAGCAATATGTATGTATGTACTTAGCATGAAAGTGTCCAAAAGTCAGTAAGAATTTTGCCAAATAAATAATGAAATAGTCACAAAAAGTAAAAATACGAATTTTATAAAACTTTTATAATAATGTTCACGAGAATGATGATTGTTTAGTTTCTAAAGTGATTGTTCAAATAGAAGGACTACAAAAATAATTTCGAACAGACTTAAATTTTGCAGGGAGTATGCAAGTGTTTTTATCAGTGTTGCTTTGTGTATAATGTATTTTTCTTTACAATTTTATAGAAGATTACTAAAGTATTTTGTCTGTTCGTATGTGTGTGTGTGTGTGTGTGTATGTGTGTGTGTATGTGTGTGTTTGGCAACTACTTGAAAGATGTCTAAGAACTGTTGAAGTTTTGCTAATGAAAAAAGTTTACAACGAAAAACGTTTACGAACGATTCCTTCCTTTTTCGTCAATGATTTTTTTCTTTTTCGTTTTTTTCTTCTTAACTTTGTTCATTTCAGAAAAGCACAGTTAGATGGAGCAAAAATACAGAGAAAACATTATGCCAAAAAACACAGACTTCAATGTAAAGATCTGATTGAATATTTTCGAAAAAAAATTATGCGACCAAACTGGAAGTAAACTCTTTCAAACAAATTAATTTTTATATTTATAATTTGATCAGGCTATAAAGTTCGTATCGCTTTGTAATGCATAAATAACACCAAAGTTAATTGTAAATATTCTGACAAACACTTAGTAGAACGGAACAATTAGTTGTTTTCGAAGGCCACTACATCTCAGCATAAGTAGAATAAAAATAAGCAAATTAACTAACATGTGATAATTAGTAAAGCACAAACGACAATGGCAAGACTGCTCTAAATTTAGAGATGGTAAAACTGAACTTTCATTACAAAAAAGCTTTCAGTAAATTGAGGTATAAATGTATAGAAATAAATGAAGTTCGAACAATAATAATTAAAATTAACTAAAAAAAATTTTTTTTTTTCGAAAATCTCTTGATTAAAAAGAAGTACATGAAATATAAAATTAAATTTTAATGGGTGTGCCTCCGCCCATTTTTTATATGCAAGATTGTTTATTTTTCAGAGCTCAGGGTGCTTGTTAAGCTTTGTAAAAATCGTTAAAGTAGAACCACGTAAAATAAAATATTAAATTTTAAAGGGCATGACTCTGCCCATTTTTTAAAATGAAAGATTGCGTCTCTTTTAGAGCTCCAGGTGTGTGGTTAATTTCGTTAAAATTGGTTAAGTAGAACGACGTGAAATATAATAATAAATTTTAATGTGTAATTAAAATTGTGTAATTACAAGAACCAAAGACACCAAAGACATACAAGATACCAATGTCTGCTACATTTCACAGCAATTAAATAAGTAAAATATCATAAAATCAAATAAAAGAGTGTGTGGGCTTGTCCCCACTCACTTTCATGCAATGGGACCAATTGAAAGCTATGCCCTCTCAATTTTTTTTTGCAATCGATCTAAAATGTACCGAGTTATGAAGTAACACTGTCACAAAAAAAAAATACAGACAAATTGATAACCTCCTTCTATTTTTGAAACTCGGTTAAAAATGATAAATTATTATTTAATTTTTTAAATTATTAAAAATATATAAATGAAAATAAATTCAAAATCGATTTATCTAATGATTTCAATAATTAACATACTGGTAAATATAAACAAACTAAGGGCCAATTTCACCAACTCTATTTAAATATCAATTCATATTTAAAATAAATTTTTGCATACAAAAATTAATGAAAATCGACATTTAAATATGAATTTTTTTTTTTTTTTTTTTTTTTTTTTAAAGAGAAGTAACACTCAGGCAATTAATGCCTACTACTATTACTAGGTGTTACCTTATTTAGGAAAGGGATAGTGAGAGAGAAGACAGGTGGTGAAGGAAGAGATAGAGGAAAGCTTCATTCTTTCACAACTCTGCTTTTTCGCACGTTTTTTTTTTTTTTTTAAATAATGCAGTGTTGCAGCGCCTCTCTGATGTTAAATGAGGCGTATTAATGGTATGAATTGATATTTAAATAGAGTTGGTAAAATTGGCCCTAATAATTATATTGAAATATTGAAGCAGGCTGATTGAGTTGCCATATATGAGGCCATCAGAGCAAAAGTGGTGTAACGCACTTTTGCTTTAATTGCTGTTCTGGTGCTAAATACATTCTTCGTATTACCAACTATCAATATAAAATTAGCGTAAGCCTCCTTTTAGTATTCAAATGAAGATGGAACTTAAAAATCTTTTCATAGAAAATAATGTAGCAAAGCAATACGAGTAGATCAATTAAATACTTAAAAAACAGTAACTAAATAATTAAATAGTTTGGGTTGCACCACTTTGGCACTGATAGCTTCATATATATATTGTTAAGAAATTCAAATATAACGATGAAAAACACCAAATACCAGGATTAAAATTGTAAATTGTTCAATAGAATTTTCCACAAACTTTTAGAAACAATAAAATTTATATTCTCATATAGCAACTATGAAATTGATATAAAGAGTCAACACAAAAAACGCTGATGATGAATGGCCATCGAAAACAGCTAGTTGTTCCGTTCCGTGGTTCGACTATTTACAGTTAACTTTGATGTTATTTGTTCATTAATAATTATAACATGTAATTTGGTTTATAAAGCGATACAAACTTTAGCCTGATATTGTAGTTTTTCATTTGTGTTTGTGCCATCTATGAGTCAGTGAAGAAAATTTTAGAATATTTCTGTAATGTGTCTGAAAATGAGTCAGTATGTATGATTAAGTTTAGTATTAAAGAAATATCTTTAAAATTAATCAGACATTATTATAGTTCAAAATAACTCACATAATTAAATAGGTTAAATGTAACAATATGTACGTATGTACAGCATTCAGCATAAAACATTCAATCACAATCTTAAAAAGGCTTAGAAACTTAATATATTTAAATAAAATATCCAATAATTGAGAATTACTTAGTGTATACACATAACAAACTATATGGATTAAACAAAAATAACAAATATAATGTCTCAATTAATTAAAAGTTTAATAGAATGTTATTTGAAAATCAATAAAAAGATTGTTTAACAAGATTTAGAAAATTACTGAATGACTCAATGAGTTAACTGGACTTAGTTGTAATATCGGTACGTGGAAATCGAATAAACTTAGTGAATAAATGATGACAAATTACTTCAAAATCTTTTTTTGAAAGTTTTAACATTATTTTGTTTAATAATTACTCTGTATGAGTTATTTAGGCAAATGCTTGCATCATCTGACCACATCTTGTCAATTATACCAGTAGAAAATTTACAAAGTTTTAATGATTTCCATGGGCTCAACTCTATTTACACACACTTGTGCCTTAAGAAATTGTGGGTACCCATAGAAAAAATAGAAAAATATTCGGATTGTGCAAATTACTCAGATACTCTTATGTAATACGAAATCAGTCGGGTATTTACTTTTACTTAGCATGATTTTTTAAAGAAAATTTAATTTATATTCTTTTCTGGTTACTTATCTGCTCAGTTTTGTAAAGGGTGTTTTTTATTGAGGTATAGAACTTTAAGTTGGCATCACTTTTTTAACTGGCGGCCATTTTGTCAGCTGTCAAGTGATTAATATTTAGTTTGGTTTGCCATTTCATCATGAACAGGTTGACAAAAGAACAACGCTTGCAAATCGTGCAAATTTATTTCGAAAATAATGGTTCATTTCGCGAAGTTTACCGCAAGCTCCGTCCATTTTATGGTCGACATAATCGTCCATCAGAGCAATTAATTCGGTTAACCATGGATCGTTTTCGCACTACGTTTACTCTATGTGATAATACGCATCCGCAGAGACGTCGAACAGTGCGCACCGAAGAAACAATTGCCGCTGTAGAGCAAAGAGTTGAAGAGGACCCGAATGAATCGATTCGCCACCGTGCACAGCAATTGGAGCTTTGTCCATCAACTTTATGGAAGATTTTGAAGATTTTGAATGTGGATGAGTTGTGGTTCCAACAAGACGGCGCTACATGCCACACAGCGCACGTCACAATCGATTTATTGAAGGAAACATTCGATGAGCGCATAATTTCGCGGAATGGACCTGTCAATTGGCCACCAAGATCGTGTGATTTGACACCATTGGATTATTTTCTTTGGGGATATGTGAAGTCGCTCGTCTACGCCAACAAACCAGAAACGTTAGGGGACTTGGAAGCCAACATTCGTGGCGTTATTGCCAACATACGGCCCCATATGCTCGAATAAGTGGTTGAAAATTCGACCTGTAGAATTGGCTTTATTCGAGCCAGCCGCGGCGGCCACATGCCCGAAATCATATTTAAACATTAATGGCATAAAATTATCCTTCCAATAAAGCCAAATTGATGGACATTAAAACGATTTTCTTGTGTTTTATTTCAATTCGAAGTTCTATACCTCTAAAAAAACACCCTATATATAATTGAAATCTTTTTACATCTTTGTTTTATATGATGAACAAAACGCTTTATAACACGCATATGTGAAAACAGTTCATATCAAAAAGTTAGATGAGTGACGACTTTTAACTTTTAAGTATAAGTTTATTCATCATAAATAACATTTATCTCTCTATTTATTATTTGTCTTCTGTTAAATAATCAAAAACCAAAAATTATTTTTTATTTACGATAATGTATTGGTGTTCCTATTGGGCATGCATTACTTCACTCTACTAAAACTTACAACATCTCAAGACTGTTCGCAACGTTAATTGTTTTTACAATGTATGAAGAATTTAGCAAATTCTTTATTCTTTTAGTTTTCTATAAATAAAAGAGGAGAGCAAAAGAAAAATATAAAATAAAAGCAAATAATTTGAAAAGGAATTAAAGTCTTGCTGATTTTGCCCGGAAATGGTTGAGTGAATATATACAAAGTTAAGGCTAGTGATGATGTGTACGCTTCTTAAGCATCTACATACAGTTGTGATTAAAATAATAAAATTGTTAAAGTTATGTACAGACGGTTGCTCAAAATTTCTTACAACCGTGTGAACTGGCAATTTTTGTCAGACGTTGCAAGACTAGCAGCTGACGACAATTTGTCAGACATCTTACAATCGTGTGAACACACTGTCAGACATTTTAATGTTGTCAGATGTGCGAAGTTTATGCATCTGACAATGGCGTCATTGTAAGAGAATTCTTTCTTTGGGCAAGACTGGACACGCTAGATTTTATATATGCAGACAAAATCATTGCAAATGGTCCATAATAATTTATATTTTCACTTTTTACATTAAACACACACACGGGAAACGATTAATATTTAACAATTTCTAACAAGTGCTTTGAGTCTGGCAACGCATAGCAACAGATCTGACAATTTGTGTATATGACAACCGTGTAAACTGACAATATTTCGACTGGCGATTTTGTCACATAAACTTATTGCCATACAACCGTCTGGCAATAAATTGTAAGTTTTTCTCACAAATTTGATACAACCGTGTGAACATTGTCAAATCTGACAATATTGTAATATCTGAAAATCATCTGTAAATAGCTTAAGATAGCTTTTTTTTTAGCAAATCATCTTAATATTTAAATAATGCATTGAATTTTGAATTATTTTATTCTGCAATATGTATTTACATTATTGATATTTTCCCTTTTAAATGAATGAGAAGACATTAATCAGAGGCGATTTCAACAGAGATCAGTACTTTCAAATGGTAATTTATTCACCCACATCTAAATCAACCTGATAATATAAAAAGGTCTTAACTAATTTTTTTTTTAAATCGAGATTTTTGTATTTTTGTATACATTAGATGTTCTTCTATGGAAATATATAAAAAACTATATTGCCAAAAAATAATGAGTAATGAGTCTTTCTATATTATATAACATATTGCATATATACCTACGCTAAAGATTTTGCCAGCATTTACCACATTGATACCGACACCGAAAACTAAATTAAATAAGTATCCATAATGCTGCTAAATCAAATTTCTGTTTTAAAACATCTGCAAGCAACCTAAAATATTTACATACCTGCACTTGTTTGTCCCAGGTCATGTATTAAAAAATTGCTGTCCATATTGTGACAGAACAATTTACAAAAAACGGCTCATAGTGCATCATTTACCATGCATTTCATTTTGACTACCAACTAAGCTAACTTATTTTATATTTTCCTGCATTTAATAAAACTTAATACTACAAGACTGTTAAGTGTTTCAAATTCAAACATCCTATATACTGAACCAAAAAGGTACATAAAAACAATGAAAAAGTTCATTGTTTCAATGAACTTTTGTCTTAATTTTGACCTAAGACACGGTACATTGAATCAATGAACTACCGTTCATTGAAAAATTTACATATTTTAAATCAATGTATAAGTTCATTGGCACAATGAAACAGTTCATTATTTTAATGAACTTCTGCATTGAGTTAAGTGAAACTATAATTTGAAGCAATGTACTAATACATTGTTTCAATGAACTTCTACATTGATTTTAATGCACCTATACGTTGACCCAATAATGAACGCATACATTGTGTCAATGAACTTTTACATTGATTTTAATGCACCTATACGTTGACCCAATGAACGCATACATTGTCTCAATGAACTTTTACATTGATTTTAATGCACCTATACGTTGACCCAATGAACGCATACATTCTCAAGGAAGGAGTCAAGGAAATGGTTCATTAAAATTTTTCATATTTATCTTTAATGAATGCTTTCAACGTACCGTTCTTACGTACATTGAACTTCATATTGAGTTTTTATGAATATTTTCATTGAAACAATGTATGATTACATTGAATTAACGTATTTTTAGAAAAATATTAATGAATCTTCGTCAAGGAATTTCATTCATTGAATTTATGAAAAAATTTTTTTTCAGTGTACTGCCAATATTGCCCGTTCACATATATCGCGATATTATTTAAACTATTTATTCCCAAATAATTTTTCGTTTTTGCTCAGCAGAAAGGAACAGTTTCAGGGAAATGGAATATGTTCTTTAGTTAATTTTGTAGTTTTGACTATTCTTTAGCAACATATTTTATGCTATCTAAATTTACTAAAAATTAATAAGATTTGAGACATAATTGTGCTTCATAGCATAATTTTTTACAAAAAAAAAAATGTTCCAACCCTGGAATCTTATTTTTTATTTTACTTATTTTAATACTAATTTATGTCGTTATAAAATATAATATATGTTTAATTAAGAAATAAAAGAAAAATATTTTTGTGTAGTTACTTATGTATATATACCAAAAAAAGGTTAAATTTTTCCAGCTCAGGAGATGTTTTATATTTTTTATATGTTTTATACCAAAACTGTTTCCTTCTAAAATATAAAATATCTTTAATTTATAAAGAAAAAGAAAAAGTTAATTTGACCTAGTTACTTTTATTTAAAAAAAAGTTTCCTTTTTCCAACCCTGGAAAAGGAAACTTTTAGATTTTTGTGTTTTGTTATACCAATCTTTTTATTGTAAAAGCATAAAATATGTTTAATTTATAGAGAAAATTAAAAAACTATTTTTGTAGGTTGTATTGATATATCAAAAAAAAAAATTAAATTTTCCAACTCTGGAATCTTTTTAAGTTTATTTATATTTTTAATACCAATTTTTTCCTTACTAAAATATAAAATGTGTTTGTTTAACAAAAATTAGCTTTAGCTAGTTACATTTACATGGCAAAATAAGGTTTGGATTTTCCAGCTCTGAAATCGTCTTTTTGATTTTGATGATTTCTGATGCACCAGTCCAAGAAGCTTTTCTGGGAGCTTCAGAAAACATATTGCACGCAAGGACAGACAAACGGACGGACGGGCGGATAGTCGGACATCGCTTAGTCGTCTTCACTATTCATAAGGTCCCGGAATATATATATTACACACGGAATGACAAACCTATATATACCCTTTACCTTTTTTGGTGGAGGGTTTAAAAAACTATTTTTTGCTATTCCTTTTGATTTCCTGTTTGTTGCGTCGCACAGTGGCGTGAATTAAAAAAAAAGTGGTAAAAAGTCCGCAACTTTTGAACTAGTTAACCGATTTCGATGAAACCAACTGTTTTGGAAAGTAGAAGTGTTGAAATTTTTAGAAAGCATATTTTGAGGCACCCTGTTGTAAGACAGGGTAGCTCCAAACAGCCTCAAAGTGGGAAAGTGCGGGTATCGAAATTCTTTCGGAGCTTGTAACTTTTGTAAATAGGGACCGATTTCAATAATTTTTTCAGCGGGACAATCTACGTTAAGAAATAAAAATAAAACATGCTGAGAGTACCATTTCATCTCTTTCAGTTTCCAAGTTATTTGACTTGAAAAATTTATTTTTTAATTTTTGGCCCTGACTTTTTTTATTCGTTAGTACATAACTTCTTTATTACTTGGCAAAAATCAGTATGTTTTAATGTTTTTGAAAGAAAACTTCATTACAATTCATATAAAAAAAAAATTTTTTTGATATCTCAAAAATTGTAGCAAGGAATAATTTTGCAATTTGGATTTTTAAAAATTATGAAAAAATTTGGTATATTTTGTAAAAAAAGTATTCTTAATTTTTTTGGAATATTTTAAAAAATTATTAAGTATTTGATAAAAACTTTGATTGTTTCTGAGAAAGGAGACATTGAGAAAGGCTGTGAAATAAATTTTGGAGATTGTTGTTGGTGCACCCTACATTCAGCATTGGTCGAAAACTAGCAATTTTTTTTTAAAAAATCCGATTTTCGGATGTGGCAAAAAAATTGCACGGTCGTTTTTGTAAATTTTTTGGTTTTTTATTATAAATAAATGTGTTGTTAGTAGCCTGTAAGAAACTTTCGACATCCTACACATAAATGTAGGCAGGAGAGGAGATTTTCTAAAAATTCTAAAATTTTTCTAACACAATTTTTCCCAATAAGAAAAAAGTATTATAAAATTATAAATTGGGAATCATTTTAATTTTTATCAATAGCATACATTTAGTTTTGCAAACTGAAAAAAATTATTCTCCTACCTTCAATACTTTTTGAAATATTCGAAATCCAATTTTGATTAAAAATTTTAATTTTCTACATTTTTTATTTTTGTCTAAATTATTGATCTTATTACAATAGTAGATATAATTATCTATTCAACGGTATATAATATGTATTCCTTTGCCATTATATCAGTTTTAAAATGTATACACAAATATAACACCTCAGGTAACAATTTACGTGTATATCTGATACTCAAACAAACCCACATTTTTTATGAACTCTTGAAGCTGTTATTAAATACTTTTTTTACTTAAATACAATAAAATATAAGAATTTATATACATAAATATAAGTATATTTATATACCTACAAGGACAAATAGATTGAGTTATTTATTTATTTAAAAAAAATTAGTAGTTAATTTAACATTAGAACATTAAATTACGAAAAATTTTTTATGTAGCTCCTTTTTAAACGCATATAAATTGCCTAAGTTTTGAATATAATTTGACAGAGAATTCCAGAGACTTTTTGCCATGATATCAGATATTTGTTTGTATGAATATAAATACTTATGTATCAAGAGATATATGTACAATGTACATATGTATCTGAGACATCATGGCCTAGCAAGCTATTAATTTCCTCTGCTTCGGGATCGTCCTTCTCGATTTCAATACTTATTTTTGGCAACCATTTCATTCTTATGCCTTGTATGCAAATGATGCATTAGAGCATTTACGTGTATTGAAAAGTCGATATTGCTTAACATCTCTATTTCTAACTTCCTGTGCTTCTTCGGTTAGTTCCCCCAGAGGAATAATGTTTTTTCTATTTGTTCTTTTGTATACGCTAGCACTTTATGTACGGTTGGAGTTATTGATTTTCATGGATATAATTCATTTATTAGAATCAGAGTGTCTTTTGAATATTTTTCAAACTTGTCCTTATTAATTAACTTTTTGCTATTTATGACGGCCAGTATTATTTTGAAACGTCTTATGAGATTAAAACTAAAACCAGTTATATAAGATGTGGTTTCAGGGTCATCAAAAAATCGCCTAGCAGTGTTGCCATTATTGGAGTTTCCATAGCCATATAAAGGTTTGTCAATGATTAATCCACGTTTCATAAACTCATCTTGAATTCTTTTCTTTTCTTCCAACTGTATCTGCTTTAAAGCAGAATTATTCGCAACTGGAGCGTTCTGATGTTCTGGTACACTGCGATACTTGTTGTCGTAAAATGTACTCCATGAATCGAATCTGAGCATGAAGTGGTGATATTCCAAGCTTAAGGGCATCTTCATTAGTTGGAGTATAATACTCAATGTCCTTAAAATCAGAATCTTTCTTTCCGCATATATTACAAATCAAATAAGATTTTGTATCGGTTATTGCATTTGCAACTTTTCCATCTATCATTGTTAAATAAGGTCTAAAAGATATTGTTATTACTCGTCCTAATATATGAACGCCAATAGGTTTCATATTAGAAATTTCATGTTTTATACCATCAACCAGATTTTGAGTTGTTTCTTTGTTTTCCTTGATGTATTCAAAATGTATTGGTCGGCATAAAGACTTTGAGCCTGGAGTAGTATTTACCCACATATCTTTAAATGCATTTTTACTTGTTGAAGGCATTTCATTATGTAGTCGAAGCCTTAATGGTACTAACGATGCCATTAAAACTTTGGAAAAGTCATTATCGTATGCACTGGGCTGTCTATATTCTGAAAATCCAGATGATCCATCACATCACCATTTGTATATTAGTGTTAGTTCGGAATTATTACATGTATCTAAGTCTCTTTCGTCAAAAGTAGCGATCAGTCTTGATCCTGTATTATGAAGAAGGTCTGACAAACTAATATCAAGTCTTCTTGTTTAATCCTTTTGCTCCTGCGTCGAACGTTATCGTAATCTTTATTTGGCCGACCAAACTTCTTTGGGTATATTTTCGTAGATAGTCCCATATCTAACCAATCCTGATTTTTATTCTGAAATTTAGAAATTGATTTATTGCATTCACGTATCTTCTTTTCATATAATTAAAAAAAAAAATCAAGTTTTTTCCATAAACCGGTGTTTACAGATAAACCATATGTAGTAGATATTGTGTACATCATTTGGTCTACCTTGTCCAACCGAGTACTCCCATCAGTGAGGTTTTCCCACATTAATTTGCAGAGCGATTTATTTTTAATTGTTATCTCCATGATAGCTATAACTGAAATAATGACATTAAATGCATCGCAGCTTAAATATATAGCTATTTTACAAGCTACGAATACAAAACCGATACAAATATCAGGTAAAACCATACCCATATTGGAGATGTGCGCGCAGGAACCTTTGTCCTTGTAGGTATATAAATATACTTATATTTATGTATATAAATTCTTATATTTTATTGTATTTAAGTAAAAAAAAGTATTTAATAACAGCTTCAAGAGTTCATAAAAAATGTGGGTTTGTTTGAGTATCAGATATACACGTAAATTGTTACCTGAGGTGTTATATTTGTGTATACATTTTAAAACTGATATAATGGCAAAGGAATACATATTATATACCGTTGAATAGATAATTATATCTACTATTGTAATAACATAGAAAAAATTAAGAAACATTTGCAGTAAAGAAAATAAGATCAATAATTTAGACAAAAATAAAAAATTTAGAAAATTAAAATTTTTAATCAAAATTGGATTTCGAATATTTCAAAAAGTATTAAAGGTAGGAGAATAATTTTTTTTCAGTTTGCAAAACTAAATGTATGCTATTGATAAAAATTAAAATGATTCCCAATTTATAATTTTATAATACTTTTTTCTTATTGGGAAAAATTGTGTTAGAAAAATTTTAGAATTTTTAGAAAATCTCCTCTCCTGCCTACATTTATGTGTAGGATGTCGAAAGTTTCTTACAGGCTACTAACAACAAATTTATTTATAATAAAAAACCAAAAAATTTACAAAAACGACCGTGCAATTTTTTTGCCACATCCGAAAATCGGATTTTTTGAAAAAAAATTGCTAGTTTTCGACCAATGCTGAATGTAGGGTGCACCAACAACAATCTCCAAAATTTATTTCACAGCCTTTCTCAATGTCTCCTTTCTCAGAAACAATCAAAGTTTTTATCAAATACTTAATAATTTTTTAAAATATTCCAAAAAAATTAAGAATACTTTTTTCACAAAATATACCAAATTTTTTCATAATTTTTAAAAATCCAAATTGCAAAATTATTCCTTGCTACAATTTTTGAGATATCAAAAAAATTTTTTTTTTATATGAATTGTAATGAAGTTTTCTTTCAAAAACATTAAAACATACTGATTTTTGCCAAGTAATAAAGAAGTTATGTACTAACGAATAAAAAAAGTCAGGGCCAAAAATTAAAAAATAAATTTTTCAAGTCAAATAACTTGGAAACTGAAAGAGATGAAATGGTACTCTCAGCATGTTTTATTTTTATTTCTTAACGTAGATTGTCCCGCTGAAAAAATTATTGAAATCGGTCCCTATTTACAAAAGTTACAAGCTCCGAAAGAATTTCGATACCCGCACTTTCCCACTTTGAGGCTGTTTGGAGCTACCCTGTCTTACAACAGGGTGCCTCAAAATATGCTTTCTAAAAATTTCAACACTTCTACTTTCCAAAACAGTTGGTTTCATCGAAATCGGTTAACTAGTTCAAAAGTTGCGGACTTTTTACCACTTTTTTTTTAATTCACGCCACTGTGCGTCGTTTCGTGTTGGGAACATTTTTGCCTGCTTGTTTCATACGTGTTGGACATGTTGGTATTTGTCTTCGGGTCGTGTCGTGTTTTAAAAATTCGACACGTGCCCAGCTCTAGTTTCGAGTATGAACAGAATAATATTTTTTTCCAATCAACACCTTTAATTGAAAGGTAAACCAAATATCAATTAAATTGTTAAATAAAAGTTAATTTGCCTCAAATAAAATTTTAATTGATTATTTGTACTTTTTTTTTTCTATTAAAAGTGTTAATTGCAGAAATTTTCTTTTATAATTGCACTCTATTACTATTTTTTAGCACTCAACTGTTCTCACATGTGTGAGAGTGTGTTGGTTTAAGTAGCTAAATGAATAAATGCGCACAATGGGATTATATATGCATGTATGTATGTATGTATGTATGTATGTATGTATGTGCGTGTGTATGTGCGTATGGTTGTTCAAAGTGTATGAGTTAAGTAATGTCTGTTTGGCGCCAATACTAAATTGAAAATGAACTTCCGTCTGGTGTTTTAGTTTAGAAGTATTTTGAAATGAATAACGTGCTTAATCACTAAATGATATGGGAAAAATTTATATCCTATATTTATGTGAGTAAAACAAGAGATACGAATATAAAAATATGTATATATATATAAACATATACATACTATATATGTATGTATATAACCCAAAAGGGAGCAAATAAGTCTTGGTAAAACTTTAATAGTTCTTGACAGTCAATATAATGTTCAACTTGTTAATGAAAAAAAAAAAAAAAAAGGAAAATAGCGCGTGGTGTGAAAGCCAAGGCAGAAAATGAGAAATAATGTTAATTAAGTTCAACGTACAACTTTTATTATTATTATTATTATTATTATTATTATTATTATTATTATTATTATTTCTTTTAATGCTTGTAAGTAAAGGAATTTTTAATTTCGCTAAAAAGTCATTTAAAAGACTTGTGTGTGTTCTTTTTTATTTTTATTCTCACTACCACTGCACTTCCACAATGATTTAAATAAAGTAACAGATTTTTAAAATATTGCTTGAAATGTTGTTGTTGCAGCCTTAACTTTGCTATGCCGATGTTTTTTTTTTGCATTTATCATCAAGTTTTTGCTCGTCATCTCCTTAAGTTGTAGTTTTAAGGAAGCATTACGCATCAGCTACAGCACTTCAGAATATTTTTATTTCTCTTTATCATTTTTAATACTCGTATGTATAAACTCAAAATGTGCAAAAGAGTTTGAAATTTTTTATACTTTAATGCAGTCTTAAAAGCATTAATATGACTTACACATAATGGTGTAATGCATAAGCTGTATCATGGATGTATATAAAATAAGAATATGTTTATATACGATATATATTCGCATTGGTCATAAAAGAAGCCTAGGATTTCAATAATTTGCTTGAATATATATAATCCTGTCCTCTGAATGTGTGTTATCCTTTGGTTGCCCTGTAAGGCTGTTGTATGCCTTTCTAATGATGCGGCGACTTCTATGTTGTCCACTACAGAAGTCGCAGGAAATGACCGGCCTCATATTGTTAATCAACGTGACATCCGCAGACAGACGTTGTTTGCAATAAATTTCGCGAAAAGATGTGAAAATGTTACATTTCACATCTTACTCTGTCAAAGGTGGTGCAAGGAGAGGATAATTTCGTCTAAAAAATCATAATGAGCAATGAAAGCCAAATTATGCAAACATATGAAATTTGCATTTATAGATCACAGAAAATCCACATGAAATGGAAGAAATGCCCTTGTATCTCCTCAAAGTGACTGTATGGTATACCGCGTTAGCAGTGAAAAAGTCATTGGCCTTTTTTTCAAACGCCGATGCTACCAAGTTCTGAGCATTAAGGCTTAATCAGACGTGGCTTAACCATAGCCATAGAAAATAGCCGTTGCCCATTAGGGCAACACTGTAGAAACCAATTGAATTTTGGTTTGGTTATGGCTATGGCATTATGGCTATGTCACGTCTAATTTGAGCTTTACAGCAGATGTGCAACAAGTTTTATTTGTGATAAGTTGCTGTATTGGGTCTTGATCATTGTTGATTTCAACAGGAATGACCAACCATTCGCACAGCTCGGGTACCGATCGAGATTTCGAGACACCATTTTAAGATCCAGGGGTACTAATGATTAAGTTATATGACCCCATACACTCTCTCCTGTACAACTGTCAACCTCACCTTTACGTGGGGTACCCTGTTGTTAGCTAACGAGGCTCTGACGACTGACCATGGGCGGTAAACCCCTCACAAGCGGTGGCTGATAAATCTCCACTGTCAACTGTCTTCCTGGAGACGTACTGGCAGCCCAGATCCAGGATTGTATGTAGAAGCCCACTCATCTTAAATTAAAGATTAACGAAATCTTTTTGACCCCCCCCCCATGGTCCTTATAGGAGCCAAAGGAACCAATTGAAATTCTGGCGCCTCGAAAATAATTTTTTGGAATTTTTTTCCTCATGCCAAAAGCTATCGAAAAATCGATGGCATAATATCGATTGCAAAATTTACCAACCCTAATATACATGTATCCTTACTAATATTATAAATGTGAAAGTGAGTTTGCTTGTTTGTTTGTTTGTTACGTTTTCACGCTCAAACCACTAAAACCGATTTTGAAAATTCTTTCACCCCGTAGTAAGCTACCTTACCAGCGTCAAACATTGCATATTTTTTTTATCCGGTTGGGAACCGGTTTCTTTATTTGGTATGGATTTAAAAACCTTTAAACCGTTTTTGAAAATTATTTCACTTATAGAAAGCTGCATTACCATTGTCAAACATAGACTATTTTTTATCCGGTTTGGAACCGGTTTTTTATATTTGGTACGGATTTTAAAATCTTTCACCTATAGCAAACTGCATTATCAGCGTCAAACATAGACTAATTTGTTCCGGTTTGGAACCGGTTTTTTATATTTGGTACGGATTTTAAAACCGCTAAACCGATTTTAAAAATTCTTTAACCAAGAAAGCTACATTACCAGCGTCAAACATCGCCTATTTTTTATCCGGTTCGGAACCGGTTTTTTATATTTAATTTGAGTTTTTCCTTAAAACATATTTCGGGTTTGATAGTTTAACCAGTTTTGAAACCGGTTTTTATTCTCTTTTTTATTTTTTTAGCGCATTTTTGTCGGTTTTTATTGTCTTTTAGCATTATTAATGAGTAACAAATAGCAAAGCATTTATACATTTTTCCAAGGTCTTGGAAGCAATAAAAACCGACAAAAAGCATATATGTGACCTTTTCCGAGAAAAGGGACCTAGTGTGTGTAAATGAAGTTTTGAGAAAAACGCACTTAAAAAATAAAATTTTAATATTTTTCTCATTTTTGATCGATTTTGACACACACCCGTTTTTTGAAACATTAGGTCCCTTTTCTCGGAGAACGTCACATATATTTCCATTCCGTCGAGATTACCAGATTGGATCTCATAGCACTAGATATCTTCCTTTGGGATTTTAAAAAATCAACTCTGGACGAATATAATTTTTCCAATAAAGTCAGTAATATCGTCTATTTTCTGCTCCCAGATGACAATGAAACGTTTTCGTTGCATTCCATCCAAAAGTTTCTATTTCTCCGGAACCTTTTGATATTGTTGTTGCAGCGCTTGCATCCATTTTTAAAGTTTAAAATCTTTCAATCAGCATCTATTCATATTAAATGGCATGATTATTTTCAGCTGCTTGCGGTCACTTTAATTTGGCAGCACTGAATTTAGTACAACGAAAACAAGGTTGCATTTCATAAAACCAATTCTACACTTTTAAATAAACATTGGTCTTGTTTTCATTTATATCAAATTATACTATTACTTTTGCAACATTTACAACATTTACATTTATAATATTACCAAGACTATCTGCACATTAATATATAAAACTTAAATAACTTAATGGAGAATTTTTCAAAAGGAAAAAAATTATTAAATATTTATATTTTACCACATCGTCAATATCATAATCTTCCCAGTTAATGAAGTCACGGTCGTGGTTATTGTAAAGTGCTTTTCTCTGCCTTTTTTCATCTACTTAAATTAGCAAGCAATACATTAACAAACCCAAGCGGACATAAAAAGCGCGCGATAAGTTATATAAAGCAAAGATTTTTTGTTTCGTTAATGCAAAGAGTTAAGTAAACAGACCAATTACTGTATACACTGTACATATATAATAAAATACTTTCGAACAGTGTCTCGCAAACAAGGGAAGAAAAAGGAAAAAAAGCTTTTAACTACGCTAACTATAACAACACTATACAGAGAACAATTTGACAGCTGACATGACCAGTGTTGCCAACATTTTCAGATATGAAATGGCTAGATTGAGGAACAAAATTTAATAGAAATAGCTGAATAACTATGTAAATCATCAAAATTAAGCTTTTTTCTGTTGAACGTATTTATTAAAAGTTGCTAAATAGGACATACATTACATATATAAATAAAGTTATTTCTGAGCTGCAAAAGAGAGTTTAAAGTTTTTTATGTTTCCACAACAATTTATTAGCAGTCGAATTTATAATTATGTATATATTATAGCGTTTTCACACGTCAAGTTAAAACTTGGCTCTAACATTAAAACCATAAACAGCTGATTTTGCGTTAACACTACAAATTTCATAAATTCAAGTTTTAGCACACAAAGCTTTTCCAATAAATTTGTTCAAAATGAAATAAATCTCCTGTAGAAACACGATTAAGTGTATTTGTTGCTGCACTTTTTATGGTTCCGTACACCAAAGGTCAAAAGGATGGTTGCATTTGTTTTCGTTAAGATGTCCGTCTGTCCATTACAACCGTCTCTGCAACCTCTTAAAATTTTCAAAAACGCTAAAACTAAAAACCCAAAATTAAAAAAAAATTGCAATAACGAAAAAATCGCAGAAAATCTAAAAAATCGCCAAAAATCTAAAAAATCGCCAAAACGGAAATAAAGTGCAAAACTAAAAAAAGTCACCAAAAATCGAAAAAGTCGCCAAAATGAAAAAAAAATCGCCAAAATAAAAAAACCGAACGAAATCTTCAAAACGGAAAAAGGGCCAAACCAAAAAAAAAAACGCTTAAACTAAAATAAATTGCCAAAAACCGAAAAAAGCGCCAAAACTAAAAAAATCGCCAAAAACCGAAAAAATCGCTAAACGAAAAAAAAGCGCAAACTAAAAAAAAACTCTCTAAAACTAATATAAATCGCCAAAAACCGAAAAAATCGCAAAAATGAAAAAAACGTAAAAAAACGAAAAAGGACAAAAAAAATCGCTAAAACTAAAACAAATCACCAAAACCGAAAAAAACTAAAAAAACGCCAAAACCAAAAAAAAAAAAAAAAAAATTCAAAAATTCCAAAACTATATACTTTATAGGCTAAGATTCGTATAGTATTACATATATAGTGCGCGTACGAAACCCTTGGTGTGCGAGTCAAAGTCGCACTATACTGAATTTATTTCATTTTGGCGATTTTTTTTTCGTTTCTTCGATATTTTTATTTTTAGCGTTTTTGATTATTTTAAGCGTTTGCTTCTTACTGTTTCCAATAGACCGCAAGCTGCGAAAATTGCATAGTAAAAATGACATTAATATTCAATATTTTAAATTTCTCGCTTTAGTACACCCTTTAATTTTGTTGTTTTTGTTGTGAAAATTTCAGGTCCGTAGCTCTTACGGTTCTCGAGAATATTAGCCTGTGACAGACAGACAAGCGGAAAACGTAGCGAAAACAATAGAGTTTCTTTTCAATTTTAGTGTACGGAACCCTAGGTTAGGTTAGGTTAGGTTAGCAGGCTGCTGGTGAAGAAATGGAAAATCTAGAGGTCCAGCTCACTTGGATCCCATACGATGATCCCTTTGTGCTACCTTTAAGTTGAAAGTAGTAGAAGAAAGGGGGATAGGGTTATAAATGGAAAGATATAGATTAAAAGTTTTTTTTACGATAAGAGAGAATGAAGGAGAAGAAAAGTGGGGCAGGAAAGGGTCTAGTGAATACACATGCCATAGAAGGGGGAACCCCAAGAAGTAATAGATAATGTTTCTATCGGGCCTGTTCTGAAAATCACGTTGATTTCAAATACAAACTATTAATAACTCACTTGCTAGTGGATTTTTATGGTATTTTAGGTTTTTGTCATGTATAATAGAATATTTTATTCCAACTTCCAACGCTACAAATCGTGATTTAGCTTTTATCAATTTTTTTAAATCTGGCCCATATAATTAGAAAAATTGTAATAATTTTCATAGAATTGGATCTGTCTGCTTTCAATTACTATGCTCAAAGAAGAAAAAAATTGTTCTCATAATCTACAATATTTTCAGAAACAGAAACTCAAGCCACTGTTAAGGAGTCAACAAATTTTCACAATATTTTTTCTCTGCCTTTTTCTCACATTCTTTTTTTTTTTTTAATTACAAGTTAAATAAGGCCAACGACTGTAAATCTTATGGCCCTGTGCAAATATACTCAAACATAAATTTACGCAGATGCATAATAGCTCGGCATGTATTTTTATTCTTTCTTTTTTTTTTTTGTGCAACTTTATTATTTGTCTTCCCTTGGCAGCTGTGTTACTCGTATATTCTCTTTGCTAGAATTTTAGACCACATCAAAAATGAATTTACAACATTAACCACAATGGATTTTTTGCCATTTTGCTCTTTAGTTTGTTTGTTGCAAGTAAGACTCAATACAGTTATTGCATGCATATCTACCGCGCCCCAACGACAAACAGAAAAGGAGTAAAAGGAGTAAAAGGAAATGTTGAAGAAAAGCCCGAACGTTTCGGTGGCAGACTTCCAGTGGCAGCTAAATTATGATGTTGCATATTAAACGAGTATATTTTTGTGAATTTTGTGTTTCCTTTTTAAACACAGACAATTAAAAGATTTTTTTTTTTATTTTTATTTTTATTTTTTTCATTACAAAGAATAGTTTTAGTATTGCTGCTGCTTTCTCATTTAAAATTTATGTTTTTCATTGCTTGCGTTTTAATTATTAAAAGTTAATTGTCTTTAAAAATTAGATATTTACTTAAAGACCAACCGCAGAAGTGTGGACGAAAGCAAAAAATAAATTAAGGTGCAGGTGCAGTTGCAATTAAATTTATATATATATTTATTTTTTTGATACATATTTAAATTTAATTGAATTTGATTGAATTTTAATCAGGAATAATTTCTTAATTGGTCTTGACTTTTGGTAAGTATAAAATATATTTTATTCATTAATAAGGTTTTCTAACGAAGAAAAGCTAAAAAGTCCATTTCAGTTTTTCTTCTCTGCTTTAGAAAATCACATTAATTAATAAAAATATTTTATTTCATAAGAAATTGAAAATTGACAGTTAAAAATTAAAGAGTGTTTTAAAACGAGCAACGAAACATGTTAAAAACCTAATGTAATATACAAACAATTATGTATACTATATAGATACTTGATACTTTTCAAAGTTACACAGAAGAAAATTTTTAAATTTCCTGTGATAAAGTTATTTCGCATATTTGATAAAAATTTTTTTTTTAAATATTTATATTTTTCCCTAATGAATTTCCAAAAAAATTTCACCTATCAACAAATATTTTATTTAAATCAAATAGAAGATGTTGTTGAATTTCATGCTATTCACTTTTTTCAGTGTAGTTTATTTTTATGCAGACTACACCAATTAACACTGAAATTAAAAAAATCTAAATTAAAGAGTATTCTATCAGTTAATGTTATTTTTACTATGTAATTTTGACAATCATCTGTATCTTGGGAACCGTCACAGGCAAACTCTTGAATTTTTCAAAAACGCTACAACTAAAAAATTCCAAAATTAAAAAAATTCCCGAAATGAAAAATCGCCAAAATGGAAAAGTTTTTAAATGAAAAATATCGTCGAAAATAAAATAAATCGCTTAGATGAAAAATAGATCAGCAGAAGTTAAAAGGTCGTTAAAAAAACTACAAAATTGCCAAAACGAAAAAAAACGCAAATACAAAAAATAATTGTTGAAACTAAAAATTTGTATTGTAAAAAAAACGAAAAAGCGCGAACCCAGAAAATAGGGTCTATACTAAAAAAAGCAAAAACGAAAAAAGCGCCAAAACTAAAAAATCGCTCAAACTGAAAATGTGTATTGTAAAAGGAACAAAAAGAAAATCAGCAAAAAGCTAAAATAAATCGCCAAAGTAAAAAAACGCTTAAACAAATAAAAGCGTCAATACTAATAAAATTGCTAAAAACCGAAAAAATCGCCCAAAAAAAAACAAGCGCCGTACGGAACCCTTAGTGTGCGACCCAAAGTCGCATTTTACAAAAAGAAAATCGCTGAAACTAAAAATTGTTATTTAAAAAAAAATATAATCGAAAGCCGATAAAAATCGGCAGAACGAAAAAGCGCGAAACCTGAAAATAGGGTCTATACTAAAAAAAAAGCAAAAACGAAAAAAGCGCCAAAATTAAAAAATCGCTCAAACTGAAAATGTGTATTGTAAAAGGAACAAAAAGAAAATCAGCAAAAAGCTAAAATAAATCGACAAAGTAAAAAAACGCTTAAACTAATAAAAGCGTCAATACTAATAAAATCGATAAAAACCGAAAAAATCGCCAAAAAAAAACAAGCGCCATACGGAACCATTAGTGTGCGACCCAAAGTCGCATTTTACAAAAAAAATCGCTGAAACTAAAAATTTTTATTTAAAAAAAATATAATCGAAAGCCGAAAAAACTCGGCAGAACGAAAAAGCGCCAAACCTGAAAAAAGCGTGAGTACTTAAATACAAACGCAAGAACGAAAAAAAAGTGCCAAAACTAAGAAATCGCTAAAACTAGAAATGTAAATTGTAAAAAGAACAAAAAACAAAATCCTCAAGAAGCGAAAAAAAATCGCCAAAATAAAAAAAACCGCTAAAACAAATAAAAGCGTCAGTACTAATAAAATCGCTAAAAATCGAATTCATTCATCTTTTACGAATACAGACTTTTTTAAAGTCACAAAAATGTTTCGATGCCACTAAAAATATTTTACCCTTGAGCAAGTACTTTTTTCAAGCTTTTAGGGAATATGAATTAATAATTTTTGTTTTCAATATTTTTGTATCCACAAAGTCATTATCAGTGCAGCACGTTTTTGCTGTCATCTCACTACGAGTACGTATAAAATATATATATAATAATATAATGCATAAAATATATTTATTTGAAGTAATAAAGCAATGTAATTTGTGTAAATCGTGACATTTTTCCTAATGAGTCGATTAAATGCAAGAGAATAAATAATTTTGTTAAATATTTATCAAATATTAAAATATATACAAATAAAACAAAATTACGGTGATTGTGAAAAGAGCAATTGCAGTGCTTGAAAAATACATATTTGTAATAATTTCTATTAAAATTTAAGTGCACTTGAAACTAAAATGAGTTTTTTTTTGTGAATATTTTTCATAAACGGAACGACAGTAGAGACAAAAATAAAATGTTTCTCATAATTTGATTTAATTTTTGTTGTTGTTTAAATGCTTAAATTTTTCATAAGCTCAAATAAAAGGCCAGTTTTGTTAAAACAAAATCATCACATAAAAGAATACAGACTAAATTAAAAATAGGTTTTAGTTAGTTTTAATTGTTATTGTTCGAACTTAAGTTGTTTCTATATTTATAATTTGATCAGGCTAAGAATCCAGCCTAAATTAGAGTGCCAAGCGTTGCATTGGTACATTTAAATAATGGTGGCTATTCTGGAATACGCGTCGACTTGGTGAAATTTACATGTAGAACAAAAACAAAACTTCACAAATGTTAAAAATTTGTTTTTGTTTATCATACAAAATTTACCGTTTTTAAAAAAGAGAGCAACGCGTTCAAATTCTCACGTTTATTTCATTTTAGAATTGTATGGGAAACAAAAACAATTTTTGAAACTTTGTTTTTGCTTTAATGTAAAGTTTCACTTCTTCGACGCGTTTTCCCGAATAGCCACCATTATCTATATATAAATAGGCAAGTGAAAAAAGTTAAGAACCATTTTAACTGACTTAAACTCAACGTATTCGCTTGATTTTTTTTTGTTAAGATTGTCAATAGGAGCAGTGCAGAATGTATTTTTTCTTCTACATTTTTGTGTCTAAGATAGTTAAAAACAGTTAAGAATATTAGCCAATCATAAAGCCATGATTTCTCTTTCTCTCTTAATTTGCTAAAAAAAAATTACAACAATTTGGCTTGGCAACTCCATAAACACTCAGAAGGAAAAACGTATTTGATTTATTCATTATATTCCAGAGCCCACCAAAGCGCTTTTGTGCGCATGTGTATGTTCTTTCTGCTTTTTATGTGTGTTTGTTGTTCTTTTTGCAGTTCGAGTCATCATCATCACACACACTTTGTCCGAAGTAGCTGACGAAACAGCCAAACACACAACATCACACATACTTTGTACGAAGTATACGTGTGTCACCAAAACGTCGACTGCGCAAGCCCAAATGAAATTTTGAGTGGCTATGTTCTATTCTTATTTCCATCTTTCTATGTACTTAAACGGTTATTGCTGAAACTAATAAAATTTGGACATTTAAATAACGAGTGGTACTGTATTATTTTTCTTTAGATGCTTAAAAATAATATATTTTTTAATTATTAATAACTTTGATTAAAGTTAAATTCACCTACAGCACAAAGTAAGTTTTTTATTTTTGGTTTATTTTGTGTGCGTTTTGTTTTTGTTCATTGTTTTCATTATTTTTCTGTGCTTTAAATTACTGAACATACTGGAATGTTGGAATATAATGGAATGTTTATATTATTAGTCTAGCAAATTCCTACATACATATGGGGTCTTTCTCAAAGAATAGGGAATAGAAACATTATTTGTAACAAATGTTTTAATGGGGAGTCTAAAATTTTAGAGAAAAAGCGTTTAATGAAAAACTAAACGAATATTTTTGTTTTGGGCAATAATAATGAATATGAAGTGAAAGCACTAGGAGCAAATATCTAATTACATTTAGTTCAAAAAGTGAACAACTTTTTTTAAATAGTTTGCTTAAAATCTATTCTTATTTATGCCGATAAATGAAATTTTAAATTCGTATTTAGTAGTTAAGAAAGTGGTTTAAGAGAGTGGTTTACCCTGTAGTCTATACATATGTATATTTGAATATAGTTTTTAAATTGTGTTTTAAATTCATCCAACTTTAAATATTTTCATTCTATTCTCCACCTCTGTGCGTTAATGGTTGATTTTCAACCACTGGGCGAACACTAGTACGTTTAAATGTACTGAAAATACGTACCCTGCTGCTAATGCAACGCTTGAAGCTCTAATTTCGGTTGAACTCTAAAGTTCGTATTGCTTTGTAAGCCAAATTACATGTGATAATTAATTATTAATGTACAAATAACACCAAAGTTAATTGTAAATATTCTCTAGTAAAACGGAACAACTAGCTGTTTTCGACGGCCATCAGCGTTCTTTTGTGTTTGTTCCACTGTATGGGGTGTCAGTTGATGTAGATTACTGCTCTATATACTTAGCCATTATTGTAAAAGGAATATGTGAATTGTTTTGATTCATCGCATTACAATTTGCTGAAAGATTTTTTTTGAATGAAGGCTAAATTTTACCATCTCTAAATTTACAATAGTCTTGCCATTGTCGTTTGTTCTTTACTACTCGTAATTAGTTTGCTTATTTTTTTCTACTTAAGAAAAATTTTTTTAGTTTTTTACTATTAAGTGTATTTATTAAATTTATTGCCACAAGCCCATAACAGTATGTGAGGATGTGGCATATGAGTAATAAAGGCAGGAGTGCAAAACACTAAATATTTATTGCTTTAAATTTATTATAATTAAATTTACATATATTGTTTTCAAATTAACTTGTAGCAAATTTGAAGACTCTTGCTATTATAGCTTCCAAGATATAAGATTATTATTAATTACTTTGCAAGGGGGGGAGCCCCTTTCCCTGGTCCTATTCCAACAATATTTTGAATTACTTCGCACGTTGCTGTCAAAAGAGTCCGTATTAAATTTGAATACTCTGACTCCTATAGCTTTCAAGATATAAGCTATTTCGTTTGTATGGGCGTGGTACAGCCCACTTAGGGGTATAAAAAAAGATTACGACTTATTCTCAGACCTACCGAATACACTGGCAAAATTTCTTAAAAATGGGTCAAACCGTTTCGCAGGAATTCAATTACAAACACCGTGACACGAGAATTTTATATATATAAAGGGTGATTTTTTAGCAGCTTTCCTTTTGGCAACACTTGTTTTTTTTGGCAACTCAGCTGTTTTCGTGTTTGAGCTTTGGTCTATAATTTAACCATGAATCGACTTACAAATGAGCAACGCTTGCAGATTATTTAAATGTATTATCAAAATTAATGCTCGATTAAGAAAGTGCCTCCGCGCAGTTCTTCCATTTTATGGTCAGTTTAGGCGACGTTCTGAGGCGGCTATTCAGCAAAATTACATTATTGAGCATTAAACCAGCAACACGTACATATACTTAGATTGCGGACAGAGGAAAATATTGCAGCTGTATCCTTCAGTGTTGTTGGCGATCTCGAATTAGCGATTCGGTGCTGTTCGCATCAATTGGGCCTCTATTACTTCAATTTTTTTTTTCGCAAAATGAAAGAGCTGGACTTGGCTGATATGTGGTTTCAGCAAAACGGAGTCACATGCCACACAGCTCCCGAAACAATGGTCCAATTGAGAAGCGAGTTTCTTGAGCAGTTTATTTTACGTTTGGGGCCGTTTAAGTGGCCGCCTAGATCGTGCGATTTAACGGGTTTAGATTATTTTTTGTGGAGCTATGCTAAGGCTCATGTCTATAGGAACGGTTGACGCACGGGAAGCCAATATTGAAGAATTTTCTTTTTGTGAGATACCGGGTGTTATGTTGAAGAGAGTATGCAGTAAACAATGATTTAATTATTTTACATATACATCAGTGAATGTATTCATTGTTTTACAGGTCTGCATGCAATAGCAATTGAAGGTATCATATGTCTTTCATACATACAACACTTTGTTGTGTGCCGCTGGTTGCCGTATTGATTGATACTTTAGAAATTCCAGTGAAATGCATGTGTTTGGTTAACATACCGTGAGTTGTTATTGTATGTGGCGCACTTCAATATTTTTTTTTTTTTTTTTTTCATATACATATTTATTTATTGTATCTTCAAAAATGAACTAACAATAAGTAATCAAATCTTAAATCTAAATATAATTATTAGGCCCGACCAATATCGGACATAAGCTTAGTGATAGTTATAAATAATACATACGTAGTGATAATCAAAAAGAAGTATTTTTAAGCAGTCCCATCTGGAGTGTTGGGTATAAGAGCCCTTGTGTCCCTTTTTTTTAAGCGGATGAGTCCAGTAAATCTCAAAATATTACGGGCAAGCGGATTAGGATGTGACTCGAGTTTAGTTAAATATTTGCCTACGTATTTTGCAATTTCTTCACTCACTAGTGGCATATTTAAATCACGATGAATATTTGAATTTTTAACGTACCATGGAGCAGATGTTATCAAACGTAAAATTTTGTTTTGCCTTCGTTGGATTCTCTCGACATTTGAAGCTCAAGCAGTGCCCCACAGCTGAATTCCATAGAACCATATTGGCTTCAAAAGCGACTTGTATATCAAAAGTTTGCAGTCTAGGCTGAGTGTTGAATTTCTGCCAATTAACCAATATATTTGAGTCAATTTAAGTTTCATTTGGGTTAACTTAGAGTCGATATGATATTTCCATGTAAGCCTTCGATCAAGGTGTATGCCAAGGTATTTGACTTGAGAATGTTGAGGAATATTTTGATTGTTGATTCGAATGGGGGAACAGGTATCTTTTCTTAGGGTAAACGTTATATGAACACACTTTTGTTCATTGACTTTAATTCTCCATAAGTTCAACCATATTTCAAGCTGGGTAATGTGTGCTTGGAGATTGCGGGATGCCTCATCAGGATTTTTGTGAATACTCAAACAGGCTGTATCATCGGCAAATGTAGAAGTGTGGATGTTATTGCTCACAGGCATATCACAAGTATATACTAGATACAAGACTGGCCCCAGAATACTACCCTGTGGCACACCAGAAGATATAGATTCGGGTACACTCATGAAGTCTCCTTCCACAACGGTAAATGTCCTATCAACAATATAACTTTCCAAAAGCTTTTGTATATTTATTGGTAGGTATGTCTTCAATTTTAAAACTAGGCCTTTGTGCCATACTTTGTCAAATGCCTGAGAAACATCAATAAAAAGGGCAGAACAATACTTCTTTTCTTCAAAAGTCCTCCTTATAATTTGAACCAATCTATGCGTTTGCTCAATAGTGCTATGCTGACTTCTAAAGCCAAATTGATGGTCCGGGATGCACCCAGTATCAGCTAAAATTGTGGACAATTTAGTCATGAGCAGCTTTTCGAAAAGCTTTGAAATTGTTGAAAGTAAGCTTATAGGCCTATATGACTCAGCCTTGGTAAGATCTTTGCCTGGCTTTGGAATCATTTTAATCTTGGCAAGTTTCCAGTTATGTGGAAAATACTGCATTCGTAAAATGGCATTAAAAATAAATAGCAAAATTCTTATTGCAATATGAGGCAAGTTCATCAGCATCTTGTTACTAATGCCATCAATACCTGGAGCTTTCTTAGGGTCGAGTTCAGCAACTATTTTTTGTAGTTCACGCATCTTAAACCTTAAGGGACGAGGGGGTAGAGAGACTACACTCGGTAAATCGGCAGCACCCGTACATGAATTGGGAGTGAATACAGATTTTAAATGCTCAGAAAATAAGTTACTTTTCTCACTATCGCTTCTTGCCCAGCCTCCAGTCGAAGTACGCAATGGTGATTTGAGATCAACGGGTCTTTTAAGATTTCTAGTAGCGCGCCATAAAGAGTAATTAGATGTTGACGTTACATCAAGACCTTCTAAATACTTTTCCAGTAATGCAGTCTTTTCCGACGATAGCAGCTCTTTGAGTCGTTTAGTACATTCTTTAAGTCTGATTTTATTTAGGGGTGATCGGTGTTGTTGCCATTCTCTTCTAGCTCTCCTTTTTTCACATACAAGACGTTCAATTTCCGTAGAATAAATTCTATTAAAGCCAGTCTACGGATAGGAAGTAGTGGCATGTTCAGCAGCCTGTTTAATGTATTCGTTAAGATTGGCAATATTAAATTCAATATCATCAGGTGA
Source organism: Tachina lurida (assembly GCA_944452675.1). Taxonomy (NCBI): domain Eukaryota; kingdom Metazoa; phylum Arthropoda; class Insecta; order Diptera; family Tachinidae; genus Tachina; species Tachina lurida. The sequence continues at coordinate 178,391,310 of OX101752.1, forward strand.
TCTTAGCTGAATGTTTTCTACGCAGTGACTACTAATATATTTTTTGAATCCTAGCCAGTTGACCCTGTTAATCGTTTTCGCATATGAGTTAGTTAAATCACTCCTTAGTGGGTTGAAAATTGTAACTATTGTGGGAGAGTGATCGGAGGACAGATCTACAGAGCCCTCTACGTGAATTAAGTCCCTATGGATATTTTTCGTGACGCCAAAATCTATAACATCTGGAATTTTTCTTACGTCAGTAGGCCAGTAAGTACGCTCCCCACTCGAAATGACATCTAAGCCCATTTTTGAAATTGTATTAAACAACGCTCTACCTCTAGGTGTAACAAGACGCGAGCCCCCCCAGTACGTATGTTTTGCATTGTAGTCACCAGCTGCCACGAAACAAGATCCAAGCGATTTGTAGAACTTCTCATACTGATCTTCGGTAACTGAAAATCTGGGAGGTGAGTAAATTGAAGTTCACGAAGTTCGCACAAAAATTTTCTACGAAAATATTCGTAGCTTGCATATATTCTTCACTAACGTTCTCAAGGATATAGTGTTTGAGTCTTGACTTAATTAGAATTGCTGATCCACCGCATGCTCTCCCTCTCGGGTCCTTTGAATCATATAGAGTGTAACCATTTATCTTAAAGCAGCTTCTCGAAGTCAAGTGAGTCTCAGAGACCATCATTATATCAATAATTTTTTCCGTGAGGAAGCGCTCAAGTTCATTTTTATGTTGGCGAATGCCGTTTGCGTTCCAGAAACATAATTTTAACGTGTTCATGGTTTGTTGACTAATGCTTGAAGCAGAGTATTCTGCATTCTCAGCATTTCTTGCATCATGCTAGTCATATTTGTTGTAAAGTTGTTTATAGTTAGCACCAGATTCTCAATAGTAGCTTCAAGACGACTAAAGTTAAAGCTAGAGTTTGCATTCGTTGAATTACTTGGCGGTGGAACATTTTGTGTGGGAATAGAACTAGTCTTAGCAGCATCGGCATACGATACACGTGAAGTTACTAGTTGGCTAGTTTGAGGAAGAGTGGCGGAGTAAGCATTTGCTGATTGAACTGGAGCTAATTTAGATTTTTGACCCATAGCCTGTTTAACGAAAGAATATACACGGCATCCTCTGTAATTAGCGGTGTGATTTTCTCCACAATTACTGCATTTTTTTTCAGCTTGTACTTTTGGCTTGGTACAGTTAGCAGTACCATGCAATTCACCGCAGATAACACAAACTGTAGGTAATTTGCAGTAGGTTTTTGTGTGGCCATATTCTTGGCAATTATGGCACTGTACGGGACCTGAACGCTTACGTGGCTCTTCAACTGTGGTTTTTCGGTGTAAAAGGTATTTTAGACTATAAATTGGGTGCGTCTCATTTTTTTTTAACTGTATATCATTCGGCTCCAGTTCAACACGAAATATAGGCTGGGGAATCTTCTCTCTATTGATTATATTGGTAACATTTTTTACCTTAAATCCTTGTTCGATAAGTGCACATTTTACTTCTTCAGGCTCAACATATGAATCTATGCCCTTTAATACTATTTGTAGGCCTTTAGCACTCTTAAGTTGATATGTATAAAAATTTGTTTTATTTTTTTCAAACTCACTAACAATTTTTCGGAAATCTTTTTCATCATATATTTGGATTTTAGTTTCATCAATATTACCTCGTTTAATTGGAATGATGTGAAAAGTATTTTCACCAATGGTCGACAGTAGATTTTTTAGAAGCGCGTTTGAATTTTTTTCTCTCAGATAAATAGGTGGTGGCTTGAAAGACTTTTGCGATGATGCGGCGGGCTTGTCGTTTTTGTCTTGCAATAATGAAAAACGATTTTGACGATTGATAGAAGATGTGCTGTTATCCCTAGACATCTTTGGGGCGGATCCAATTTTAGTAGAATTTGGGCTTCGCCCGCGCTTTAAAATGGTTATATATCTGTCCATTCCTACTTGTACCTTTGGTTTTGTACTACTGTTGTCTTCAGTAACAACTTGTTTAATTGTTGACCACGAGCCCGAAGCGGATGATATCGCTGAGTTAAATGTAGAAGTACTAGGCAATAATGTCAACGATTCACTAGTTGGCATTGGACAAAGCGAAGTTGATCGCTGACGAAACTGTGGTTTTGTCGTTAGAAAAAGTCTATTATCAGATTTTTGATTTTTATTAAGAGCTTCAGAACTCACAGCAAGATTATTATCAGATTTTTTATTTTTATTGTTATCATTATGAGCATCAAAACTCACAGTAAAATAGGCATTTCTGCCGTTAGAACTCACTTCACTATTTTTTTCCTCTGGGGTACTCATAAAGAGTATTCCTCAAGGGTATTTTGTATGTTTTTTTGTTTACGGTTTTTTTTGTTTTTGTTATTTCTATATGTAAAAATATTATCAAAGCAAAAAAAAATGCTTATTTATCAAAGTTAATATGTACTACGAATATTTTTTGTATGCTTTTTTTTGTTTAGTTTGTATATAAGAAAAATTCCGCTATTACGTCTGTTCACTATGAAGGTACAACGAGAACTGAGACTTCAATATTTATGGGAAAATAATTTATTCTTTAAATATAGCAAATGACATTTTATTTTCCCATGAAAATTATAAATGTAAATATTTAAAAAAACACTAAAATATGTACATGTATGTACATATAAATAGAAATAAGATATCGAGTGTATAAGCCGAAATTCAATCAATAAACTGCTTTTAAAAGACCTCTGAATAAACTAGAAGTGTTTTATTGGTTCACCAAAAAGCATTCATCTGCTTTAGCCATTCAGCTGCCTATACATCATTTAGAGACAGTGGCGTTTATTAGCGCCCTCTAGAATCGGGTAGGTAGGACTTTTAACCTCTACCACACTATTCCGCACTATAAGTTTGCCAAAATTGCACCCAGCGTGTGAACCATTTCAGGCGTAGCAGTGGTCAACATTTACATGAAATAATCTTTAAATCTTGAGTTATATACAGATTATTGTATCGACTCAAATAAAGATTTTATAAATTTTTTGTTTTTTAAACCAAATCCGAAAACCCCATAAAAGAAAGAATAAATTAAATACATATGTATGTGTCTGTAGGCTTTCACTTAATTAGCAAACTTCGAATATTAAGAAGCAAATTTCTGTGGACTTTTGACAAAACAACCTCTTTCAAAAACTGCAATTTTACAGGAGAACGAAAAAACTGATAAAATATCTAGTAACATTGATTTTGAAATATTGGGTGAAAAAGTGAAAGTGTAGTATTAAATTTAAATACTAAATTGAAGTGAAGATATGAATAATTCTATTCTAATGCCAAAAGATTTTCAGAAAAATTAAGACTAAAAAGATAGGATGTTTTGTCGAAATTGTTTTCAACAAAAAAAAAAATAACTTACATTATACAAGTTGTTTTGTTAAAATGGTTTTAAACAAAAACGTGATTCATATTTTGCGCTTATCTCAAGGCAAGTTTTTTTTGTTAAAATGGAACTAATAAAAAAAGTAGAAATAGGTAATTTTAAAAAATATTATTATATTTAATATAACACAAATACTTGAATTCAATTAGACAACATTAATACAAAATTATATTTCTGTAGGGAAAAAAAATTTTAAGTTTAACAAAAAAGCGTTCAAAAGGAAGGAAATAAAAAATGTACCTCTACACATTTTAAAAGCAAAATATTATTATTGAATACCTTCATCTTCGTCAAGGTCTGGGTGAACTTCAATGGGGATATCACCTTCCGCCTTAATATTCTGATAAAAACTGTGGTAATTTGTACCAATTAATGGCAGCATATCTAATAAATCTTTCTTTTTATTTTGTGATACAGGCAAAGGGGAATTGTAGCTTGTGGCCAATTGGGGAGGGAGATGGTTCTTTAAGGCGACGCGAGTTTATATCTAGCATCTGAAATGACTCTTCTGGGTGTAATGAAAATTTGTACTGCAAAACTCCTGGCTTGCTTTTTTCGTATCTCAGCCATCGAACGTTATTCCACTCAAACTTCTCACCTAAAAATCAGAAGACTAAAAAAATAATATTGTGTTGAAAAGAATGTAGGTATTTGAAATTATACCTGAAATGCTATGTGACCTCCATGTATATTTGTCCTTTAATAGTGCACGAAAATCGAAGAAATCCTCTTGTCTTAATTCATGGGCAATATAATTTTTATTGGTCGCCGATATTAAGTTTGCCCAATCGTGTGAATGTTCAATAGATCCGAAGAAATTTTTTCTTTTCTTTTCTATTTGTGCATGTACAGTATCACATTCAAGATGCGTATGACCCACGACAAGAAATTTATGATTAATAAGTTGAATACTTGCGTGATCTTCCAAAACTTTCCCAAACAAGGCTTTTTTCGTTGCTCCATCATGCACGGTTAAGTTAAAAGTCCACAATGGTCTCTTGTAAAAAAACAAAGCAGCACGTAAATAAGGAGTTGGAAGACATTGTTGTAAGTCAAATGTGAACATTTTTATATTTTCGCTATTTATTGCGAGTTCCTTATCTTTTTTCTTGCATTCATACGAAAAATCTGCATCGTCATGATGTTTTTTTTTTGTTCTAACTTCAGCGATTTTTTTTCATCTTCGTCGACAGAGTTTCTTATTTTGGATTTAAAGAGTTCGCATGTATTACACAGATCAAGCTGAGGTTTCTTGAACCTAATATGTAGGGTACTAAATATATCTCTATATTTTAATTCCGATACGCAATCAGAGTATTTTTCAGTATATAACCGGTATAATGTTGCCAAGTTAAGACCACGTTCGAAATATAATTGATTTGTATGCCGACGACTGTAGTGGCTTTCGTACTTCGGAATGCTGTTTATATGATCTATAACTTCATTATATTTATCAATCGAGAGTTTGTGGGGTAGATCATGTTTTCCACGTCTATCATCTGGTATAAGTCCTCCAGAAATTTGTTTTATTTTATGTAAATTCACTGTTTTAATTGCCTGGATTGTTTCCCCATATATTTTTAGAAAGCATTTATGACATACCAGAATCTTTTGTCCATTTTTTTCACACATATTGTCGGTTTCGTGGTCTCGAAGCTTTTATAAGAGTCGCAGTTTTCTTGTTCTCTATAGCAATCATTTGCGAAATAAATAGACGCCGTTTGCTATAGTCTCCAAGATTCCAATAGGTTTTAAATATATGTTTTTGCTCATCTAAAGTTATCTTTGAGTGACAATTTTTCTTACAGTCATCTAATTGTATGAACTTTTTGTTAACCTTATTAGATTTTTTTGATGTTGTTGGAAGTTCATCATCATCATTCGATTCACTGACATATTCTTCCATTTCCTGAGTACTATTTTGTATACTGTCATAAGTTTGATCCAATGGAATATAATCCGAGTCATCAAAATCGGTTTCGTGGAAAATGTCTTCGTCGTTTTCTTCTAATTCGTTATCTTTACAAACATTGGAATTATCTGATTTTTGAATCTTGGCCATAACTTTTATATATTTTTAGGGAATGAAGTTCCTTCAATCACTTCAGCTTTAAAATGCAACACCTACTATTTTTCGAATTGTTTTGACCTAGCTGTGTTTTTTAAATGACAGTGGTGCCAGATGATAAGAAAAGGCAATAGTGCCAGATGATTAAACATGGCAATGGTGCCAAATAATAAAAACGACAAACACCTGTAGCGCACTACTGAAATTGTTTATCTGGAAATGTGGCAGAATTTATACCACGCATGAACTCCAAAACAACTTCTTTTGATCAAAATATTTATTTTCAAGTCCGCAAAAACACTTCTTTGCAAATAATATTTTACTTTTTATCAGTTTTTGTTTTCACATAAGAACTTCTTTTCACACAAGTCGTTTAGTCAAAATTAATTTTCTCCTATAAACCATTTAAAAATTTATCTTGTCTCAAGCAAGTTACATATTTTCTAAATTTCAGTTTTGATAAAACAACTTCTTTGAAGAGAAGTTGTTTTGTTAAAACAAAATGTATATATGCAAAAAAAATTTAAATACAATTTAGATGTTTTGTCAAAAGGATATAACAATTTTATTTCTTGCATTTTAGAACATTTTTAAACTCTTTCAGATAAGATATTTTATCAAATATTTTTTCCAAATATAATGAAAGAAGTTGATTTGCCAAGCACTGTAGATTTTTAACCAAATGGCGTAGAAATGCAAGGATTACACAAAAAGAACCGTCTTGAAAATTTATATTTAATATAAAAATCTTGCAAAAATGTCTTATTTCGAGAGAAGTTGTTTTGTCAAAAGCCCACAGAATTGTAATTCCAGTGACAAAAAAGCCTTAGCGCACTTCACTATTATATCTCATATGTTTGGCCCCAATTAATGCAAACTCCAAACCTACATATCCACGAATCTGTGCAATTGGAATGCGTGAATTGTTTTGATTTTCTGTATTAAAATTTATTGATACATTTTTTTGGAATCATGCCAATTGGTTAAAGTAATAAGGGTTTTCATGAGAACTCTTAAAATTGCCATTTGTGCAATTGGGCAAACTTGCGAGACTTGTTTCATGAAGCCCCATTTATATAAATTTGAAACAAACGTCAAAAAGTTCTTTTAATTAACTTGAGGGTTACACGATCAAGTTTTGCCTTTCAAATTTCAATACATTCACACTTTTTCACTAATACATTCACACTTTTAGAATTTGATGCGACCTTGACTTCAAATTTTCTTTCCAATTGTGTATTCAAATTTATAGGCAAAAAACAACTGACACCAATTTCAATAAGCACACTTTTCGATTTTGTTTTCAAATATTCTGCCGGTATAGTATTTTTGTGTTCTTTTATTACACATAATGTTATATTCCTCCTAAAAACTTTAATTAACTTTAAATAAATATTATTAGGAACAAAAGTATGTAAAAAATATAATGATGTGTTGCGGTTTATAGACCTAAATACATGTCACGAAGTTTTGTGTTTAAGCTGTTTTCATATGAACGGCATATTGAAAATAAATTTGCTTGAAAATTGCGTGCAGCCTACGTCACAGCTTTCAATTTAAATTACTTTTGACAACCAGTATGTGTGAAAAACTTGAATGCAAATCTTGGTCGTGTAACTGTAGCGTAAAATAAAACAAGAAAATTTGAAGCAATTTTTAGTTTGGAAACATATTTATGTACATATGTATATACAGTGGAATCTCTCTTGAGCGGCCACTGAATAGACCATTGAAATGTGTGCGTACAAGGGGACTGTCGGGTCAAGAGGAAACTAAACATTTAAATGGAGCGCTGCCGGGACCTGTCAAAAGTGTCCGTCCAAAGGGGGTGTCCGCCTGTAGGAAGTGTCCGTTAAGGGAGATTCCACTGTATTTCTATAAAAATAAAAAAGTGTGTGTGTATGTGTGTCTAAAAATATCTAAAGAAACCCAAAAAGGCAAAAAGTTGTTGGTTACAAAATGCACAATTGCGCAGCTTAATTATTGGGTTTGTGTTGTAATGTCGTTTATTTTATCAGCCGAGGTATGACTCAGTCCGCCAGGATTCTTACCAAAGGTCGACTTCCTTTAAAATAAAATATGTGTATCTTTTAGGTGTTGAAGATATATGGAATAGTTGTTTATTTAACGAAATCTTTGTTCTACTAATAATAAACTTAAATTTACGAAGTCCTCCGAGATTCGGCTGCAGCAGCGGTAAGGCGATGATAACCAGTTCAGCACTTGATGTTTTCTTATTCTTCGGGTTTTCTGGTAAAGGAAAGCAGAGATATTACAATTCGGGTATATACCTAATTGAATACGAACTCGAGATGTATTCGGAAGATCTTGAGGTTGGCTAATTTTAACTACAATTAGTATGATTATAAGATGTATTCGGGATATCTTACAATCGGCAAACTACAACACAACGAAGTCAAGATGTATTTGGGAGATCTTGAGATCGGCTACTCTTAACTACTGTTAATATGATTATAAGATGTATTCGGGAGATTTTACAATCGGTAAACTATGGTTTTATGTATAACGAAGCACGAATCGATATCGGTTAATGCTTGTTTGTTCAGTACTAAACTTGTTCTTTTATGGTTGTTCAATTATCAACTAACTGAGAATTGTAACTTGACTTAATGTTAATAAAAAATCTCAGAGTTTAACACTAGTGAAAAACATGCTGTTGTTCTTTTTACTGTAAGATAATGTGTATGCTACGCTAAGTGAGGTGATATACACCTATATGCTACTATTTTGGAATCCACATAGTATTTATTAGGAGACTGGTAACGACACGTTACAGTGTAAATAAATTTCTATACAATTTTTGACATTTTATTTGCGAGAGTGTTAATAATGCACAATTGCACAGTTGCGAGGCTTTTGAACATTCTCATGAAAACCCTTAATGTTATTGTTTTTTTAAATTAAGAAATTATTATGTGTGCCTTGATTAAAGTCGCAGTATTGTATCAGATATTTGCTGATATTATTGAGTGACTAAAATAATTTCAAAGTGAACAAAACGCTCCTCACTCGTATAGAGACATTTGCAAATTTTTAATGCGATTTTTATTAAGACCTCACGAAAGAGTCACAGTCATTTCATGTTACTTCCTGCATAGACAGTGAAAATTTGTGACATTTGGAGGAAAGTGCACATCGCATATGTTTTTATTTTCCCAGTGAATTGACTATTCGTAGCATTAGTAAAATTTATGTCAAAGCATTTAAGTATTATTGCAGGATTTTGTAAAATTTTATTTGTGTACATTAATTTGAAATGGATTCATGCATTTGTATACAAACAATTGCAATTATTGACCTATTGTACTAGCGAATTATTAACTGATTTTGGAAAAGATTTCAATTGCAACATCTCGTGGAATATCTGTATTTCTGTTAGGCACACAGCAACACACAAACAATATTCGAGTACTACAGCTGAAACAGCCCTGCAGGAGATCGAACTAGTGTCCAACTGGTATTTTACTAGTACAGAAGCAACCACCACTAGTTCCCAACCGTAAACTTTCCTATAACATGTTAATGCTCAAATTAGCATTGAGTGTGTTTAGAAAATTACTAGTGCCATTAGTACTAGTTTAGGACTAGTTAATTACCAGTTCTTTTGCAAAGAAAAATTATATAAAATTGGTGGTTTTATTCCTTTGTTACCCAGTGACAACTGCTAGTTAAAATTCGCAATTATTTATCAAAATTCAAAAATACAAAAGGTTAATTGTAATTATTTGATTATAATTATTTATAGGTGAACCTAAAACTTTAATAATTGTATAATACCAATTTTCGTACAGTGCAAATGCTCTATTAGACAGTCAAAATTTATTTTGCAATATGGTGCCTTGGAACTACTTCATATACTAGTACTCATCAGAACTAGTAATTTTATACAACAACTTTAACCCTTTTCGCACTAGTTCTTGCTGTTCTAGTAATTATACTAGTAGCTTTTAGACAATTGATACCTATTCTCCTGCAGGGAGCACATACATACATATACATATGTACGTTTAAAAGTGCCAGAATAAATATACATATCCACATCGTATATAGACTTATGTATGTGTGTAGGTATGTATATTCGTGTATATTTTTATATGACACTGTTGTCGCCGCTATTCGAGCATTCGTTCCAATTCACCAATAATACCATAAAAACCTCATACAATTACTAACTTACACAGAAAAAATAAAAAAAAATAAAAAAATAGAAATGCATATTTTTCATATTATAGAAATAGAATTTGATTCTTCAACCACAAACTGAAAAATACAAAAACCCATATGCTTACTAGCACGAACACAAAACACAATGATGAACGCACGCACACACAATTAAAGTGAGTGTGAGCATGTGGAAGGAAACTGAATAAAAACTGCATTCACATTCAACGGAAATAGTATCGCACAAAATTTATTACCACTCTTGAGAGCCATAAAAAGGAAATTGTGTACAATAGTTATACGTTTTAGTGTTTGTGTGTGTGTGTATGCGCTTTTATATTTAGTTGCTCTTTCTTTTTATTTTAAAATATGTTAGAGCTTTCGATATGCGAACAGACACACACACACACACACACACACACACACACATGCATCCATGCATTTCCACATAAAGAGTTTTACGCTTACAAGGACTGCCATCATTAAAAGAAAGAAGAAAGAGCGAGCGAGTTCTTGCAGGACGTAAAAAATATTCTATTCTCACATAAGTTTTACGTTCCATAATGGATAACAAAGTTAGCATAAAATCTAATGCAAATACCACATTCTATTCAAATCTTATTAAAATTTAAATGGAATATTTGGCATTAGCCAATAAAAAAAAGGAGAGCAATTGCTTAAAAACTAATAAAACTTTAAACATTAAAGGACCTTTTCATGAAAGATAATTTTGGTTTACAATATGTTTAATAAAAAAAATTTGACTTTGAATATCATTATAGATAACACATATAAAACTATTTTATTTAATTAAATTTTTATGGAATAAAATATTTCATTAGTTTATCTTATTTTCTAATTAATTAGATAAATTATTTTTAAGTTCTAACTAAATACAAAATAGTGTTTTTGAGTCCATATTTAAATAATAATTAAATACGCAACCTTGTGTAATTAAATACTACTTAAGTTTTATGAACGTACCATATGTTTTTATGCGTGTGTGTGTTTATTGAAAACATAGACATGAGCATCATGTGGCCGGGTTGAAAACATCATGTGGTCGCATTAAGAAGAATTTCGTTTAAATTTCATAAATATATAACATATACAATACAAAGTTCCATATTATGGAATAAAGTAATAGAAAAATGTAATATGATGTTCGTTTGGTTTCATAAAATGAGTTTTTATGCAATTTTGATTTTCTACATGTTGATGAACTAACTTTTTTGTTTATGTTAAACAGCTGTTCTTGGGAAATTTTGCAGTGCTGCCGTACTTTCAACGTAATTTAATAAGAACTTTAATTAACCACTGAAAAAATTAAATCGTATTTAATTACAACTTTATTTTAAATAAAAATTAGCTAATTACGTACTTAATTATGAAGTTAAAAACTGCGGGTAAAGAAGAGAAGAAAAATTAAACTTGACTTTTAGGTGGAGGAAATGTGCATTTTTCTGTGCCGCCACTAACTTCATCAGCATCCATATCTATCAAAATTCGGTTTGTATTTCCAATTGCTAAAAAGTCTAGTTTTATTATTCTTTTCTTCTTTACAAAATCACATTAATTATTAAAAATGTTTTGATCCATAAAAATTAAAAATACACTTATTCCTCGATTTACACGATACTTTTCAGACACGATTTCATTTTTACCAGAGCTCGCAAAAATTGGTCCCTCTTGTGCTTGTTGTCAGAAAAAAAAACATTTTTTGCAAACACTTTACTTGTTTTGCTCACTTACTGACCCTCAGTAGCTGAGCAACGAACGATTATGTTCGTATCATGCGGTCAGTAAGAGACCGATTCGTGTGTTACGCTCAACTCATAACCCGGGAGCGAGAACACGATTGAAAGGAAAAAGAAGGTTGCTGTTCAGACACTGAGTGATTCCGTCTCATTTTTTAGGTCTTTTGAGTGAGAAGACCGCACAAAGAAATTTGGTTGAGCATATTTTGCGAGCTCTGATTCTTACACGCTTATTTTGGTTTTGGATTGAATATTTTTGAATATTTTATGAATTACATTAATTTTGTTTTTGTTTTTATGAATATCATTTATTTTGTTCAATGAATAAAGAAAGGTTTATTTTTATGTGTTTTGAGTAAAGGCTTCTGAGTTGAAATACATATATAATTTCTTAATAAAATCAATTTTTTTTCGCGATTCTGCCTTTATTTTCGATTTACACGATTTTTCATACAAAAATTAAAATTTCGATTTACACGACCTTCTCAGGAACGTATCTATCGTGTAAATCGAGGGATAGGTGTACTGAACTTGAGCTCGATCAAGAAACTATTCCAGATTAAAATTTATTCTAGTTCAATTAAATTTAATATGTATCACCTAAAAAGTTTTATTTTAAAATTTTAGTGCCATATTTATATTTTTAGGGGCGTGGTCACGCCCAATTCGGCAAATATTAGAGTTTGCTTACTTTTCTACATTCAACATTGTGTCATTTTCAGAGCTCAAGGTGTGTGTCAAGTTTCTTAAAAATGGGTCAGGTAGAAGCACGTGAAAAATCTTTAATGAGCATGGCCTCAGCCCCGCTCTTTTAAGCACAAAAATTATGTCATTCTAAGAACCGAAACTATTTATTTGCCAAGTTTCGAGGTAATCGGATAATTATGAGTACATACATACTCGTATACATTAATACTAACCTTTCATGGGCGTAGCCCCGCCCATTTTTTTGAGAACAAGATTAGGTCTTTTCCAGAGCTCAAGCAAGATGTGTGCCAAGCTTCGTAAAAATCGATAAAGTAGAAGCATGTGAAATATATTATTAAATGTTATAGGGTGTGACCCCGCGCACTTTTTTAAGTGCAATATTGTGTATTTTTAAGAGCACAAGGTGTGTGCCAGGTTTCATAAAAATTTATTTAGTACAAGCACGTGAAATATAATAATAAAATATAATAGGAGTGGTTCCGCCCACTTTTATGAATACCAAATTGCGTCTTTTTTTAAGCTCAAGGTGATCGATAAGTTTCGTAAAAATCGTTCAAATAGAAGCATGTGGTTTATTTGGTTTATTATATTTAGTTTTATTGGGTGTGGCTCCTCCGCCATTCTTTTCAACTTCGAGATTGTGTCGCTACATTGAAAGAATTTTCGGCATAAATTCTAATAAAAATTCATTAAAATTCAACCCACGTCACGCTTCGTTGGATTAATGAAACCAGTTTCGTCAAAATTGTTTTATTGAAAACTTCATCAAATTTATTTAACAGTGTAGTTAATGCAGTGCTATAAGTTCATCGAAACAATAAAATTATTTCATGAAAAGAATGAAATAACTTGAATATAAAGGGGTTTCTTTAATTAGAAAATATTGTTGTCATAAATCCAATAAAATATTCTTACGAAACCAGAATACCAAGGAAACCATTCTAATGAAATTCTTTCACAATATTCATGAAATTTTCATTGGATTTGTGAAATTATCATTAGATTTGTAAACATTTTTATAATGAAATTGTTTCATTGGACTTATGAAGCAAAATTCTTTCGGTGTATGAGAGCACAACGCATTGGCTACGTTTCGTAGCAACCGAATAAATAAAATATTATAAAATCAATTTAAAAAATGTGTGGGGCGGTTCCCCCCCAGTTCACAATTGGCTTAAAAGCCATATAATCGTTTTTTATAAAACAGAAAGTTCTTTGGTAAGTTTGTCATTACACTCGTATGTTCTACAATTTCTTAACAAACTTAAAGAAAAATTTAACAAAAGTAGGTGGTGGAATAGAATAATAGGTTCCTATATGTATTATTTATTTAATTTGGGAGCAGAGTGCAATAAAACTCAAGGTCAAGTGGTGACAGCATATGAAGAAGGAGGCAGTGAATGCCTACTACTCTTACCTGCTTTAGGAAAGGGATAAAGAGAATAGACAGATGGTGATTGGAGAGATAGAAGAAAGCTTCATTATTTTACAACTCTGATTTTTGGCACGTTTTAAATAATATTGTGTTCCAGTGCCTCTGGTGTCAATGAAGCGTATTAAATGTTGCAGTTGTGTTTAGTAGCCATTTTATTGATTATTTTACTTCGCTGATAGTTCTGCTACACAATGCCGATGCAGGAGTGCGCTCTGATGCCATTATCACTTGAACTCCCCACAACAACTAATACAAAGGACACTAATGCACAACATAAGAATGCGTGGTGTTGTTGTTTAATGACTGATCGAACTCAGGACCTACAGTTTTGTACTTCAGCGAATCCTTGTACCGAACTTTTTGAAATTTTAAATTGAGTTACCTTTTATGAATTAAAAAATTTGTGCCAAATTTCAACTATTAACAATAACGCTTACTATTTTTGGCCACTCGTTCTATGAAAGCAAGACACTGTGCAGTATGGCGCAGAGAATTTTCGGTATCAAAACCCCTATTATTTTTTTAGAAAAATTTCCTTTCTTTTTTTTTTTTGAAAAATTTAAGTAAACTCCAAGCAAAGGTGCCAAGGCAGAAATGATTTATATATCTTCTTTTTTAACTTTTCCTAAGCGGCTGAACTGATTTTAATGAACTTTTTTGTATGCGTTTATGTGGCGTCCTGAATGGTTTAGATTAACAAATCAACCCAGCAGATGGCGCTGCAGTCGCTATCTAGGTTATATGTATGTATATCTATACTGCAACTAAACTGTTGGATCGACTTGAATGAAGTTTTGTGTATGCATTCAAGTGGGGTCGTAAGACAACGTTTGCCGCGCTCAGCCAGTGTATGCATAATTTTCTTGATATATACATATTACCATTTGATTTTAATATATTTGAAAATTAAATTGAAAAAAATATGGGTATATTTTGCCTCTAAAAATTAACTTATTTTTGTTTCATCAATGAGGTAAAGTTAATAACATGCGATAGTGTTTTCTATCCATTAAAAAATAAAATAACTCTTGGAAATTTTTGGTACATGAAGAAAACTATGAATGTCTGGTAAAAATCACTAAAGTTGTGATTAAATGTTAAAAAAAAAACTATTGCATACTTTTAGGACAGTTATTTATTGGATATTAACAATTTGTTAGTGCCGGTCCAGACTTGCAATTTTTTAGTGCAAAAGAGCGAGACAGGAATACAAAAAGTATATATTTCTATTTCAACACTCTCGCACATATTCAAGAATTGCTGCAACAAAAATTGCAAGTCTGGATTGGGACTTAGCAATTGGTACAAAAAAGTATGTGGAGCTAATCGAATTTCATTTTGGAAAATTTTGGAAACCTGCACTAGGGATGCAGCAAAACTGTTCCTTGATTAATACACAAGCATTACAACGAAAATTGCAACAAACCGGCAAGAAGCAATATCAACTATAGAGGAGGTGCAAACTGAACTAAATTAAATTAAACATATGTTTACACCGTTTAGAGTGGCATTATGAGACATGAAACGAAACTAAAATATAAAATCGATCCAAATTCATCACACCCTTGTCGATTTCCAGAAACGATCTACTTTTCCAACCGACCGATTTTTATCGTTCGCCAGTGTTGTTAGTGATTTTATCTTCAAAACTATTATTTATTTTAGTCTGATTCTTCAGTATTTTGTCGATATTTATTTTTCGTTTGCTGTTGCTCTGCTGCTGGTAAATGCAAATACAAGAATGCATATTTTTTTTGTTATTATTACCTCAGAAAAACTATTGTTGCTACTTTTACATTTAGATTATTCTAAACGAATTGAATGGAAATCATGTGGATGTTGGGGGGATTGTATCTTCAGCATTTTCATGTTCAACATAAATTAAGGGTAAACAATTTTTTTATTGCATTTCCGTAACAAATATCGTAAAAGCTTTTTAAATTTTCTTTTATCAAAGAAATATTTCACATACATACATATGTATGTATGTATATATGTATGTATAAATATTTAAGTTTGAGTGTGTAGTCTTCTTTGATGCCTTGATAAATTATGTATGAAATTTTTTAAGTTTTTTGTTATTGCCATAACATAAAAGGTTACTTCATAAGGACGCAGCTATTTGTATTGTTCTCTGAAGACAGGTATCGGTTAAAATTAACATTCCAATATAAAGTGACTGTATATTGGAATGTTAATTTATGAAATTTCTTTAAAGTTTGTACAACAAGATTTCACACATTGACCCCCTTATGCAAAAACGATTGTTAAAGTTAAAGAATGCGTTAAAGCCGGTTTTTCCACATAAATATCGTTTGTTAAACCAACTTTAAGTTATAGCAGAGGGTAAAAGTTTTCTTTGCAAAGTCTTGAGTTTGTGCGAGAAAAGAGAAAAAGTATGGCGATAACTTTGTTGTATTTGTAAAGCTGCTTTGTTCTTCGTTCGTTTCATTCGAGTTTTTTTTTCGTTACGTATAGATAAAGTAAGATATAGAGATAGAGATAAAGATACAAATGGATAGAGATAGAGATAGAGATAGAGATAGAGATAGAGATAGAGATAGAGATAGAGATAGAGATAGAGATAGAGATAGAGATAGAGATAGAGATAGAGATTGAGATAGAGATAGAGATAGAAATAGAGATAGAGATAGAGATAGAGATAGAGATAGAGATAGAGATAGAGATAGAGATAGAGATAGATATAGAGATAGAGATAGAGATAAAGATAGAGATAGAGATAGAGATGTATGTAGAGATTGATATAGAGATATAGATATGGATAGAGATAGAGGTAGAGATAGAGATACAAATAAAAATAGACATATATATAGAGATAGAGATAGAGGCAGAGATAGAGATAGATGTAGATATAGAGATAGAGATAAAGATAGAAAGCGAGATAGAGATAGATATAGGGATAGGGATAGACATAGAGATAGATATAGAGATAGAGATAAGAATATAGATAGATATAGAGATAGATATAGATATAGAGATAGACATTCATACATAGATATAGAGATAAAGGCTGAGATAGATATACGAGTATATCTAGATATAGAGATAGAGTTAGATATAGATATAAAGAGGAAAAGAGAGGGATGGAATATTGTTACTTTCAAAAGCCTGCACACTTTAAATTTTAAATGAAGATATTTAGATATAGATAGAGATAGAGGAATATATAGAGATAGATATAGACTTAGAGATAGAGATAGAGGCAGATATAGAGATAGACATAGATTTAAAGATATATATAGAGATAGAGGCAGAGATAGAGATGTAGATGTAGATAGAGATAGATATAGATATAGAGATAGAGAGAGAAATATAAATATAAATAGATACAGAGATAGAGCTGGTGATAGATAGAGATAGAAATAATGATAGAGATAGGGATGGAGATAAAGATAGAGCTACAGATAGATATAGAGGCAGAGATAGAGATTGAGATAAGGATTGAGATAGAGATAAATGCTGAGATAGAGATAGAGATAGAGATAGAGTTAGATATATATATAAAGAGGAAAAGAGAGAGAGATGAAATAGTAATCCGCTACTTGTAAAAGCCTGCACGTTTTAAATTACAAATGAAGTCCAACTTTTGGAATGCAAATAAAATGCAATAAAAAAATGTTTGTGTTTATTGTAAAACCTTTTAACATCTCATGGCTGAATAATTAATGTTTTTTTTTACAAACAACACATTTTACTTTAAAAGCATTCGCTGTAGCTAACTTCCTTTTCATCTTTAGTTCTATATCTATAGAAGCTGAAACTATTTGTCAATTGATTCGAAACTATTTGGTAATAACATTTAAAAAAAATTAAAGTTTAAGCAGAAAATGTTCTTTGTAAAGCATGATTGCACCTACTTTTTTAATGTCAATGATTGATAGTAATGCAAGGAAATAATATTTTTATTTTCCAAGCTAAAAAAGTGTTTATGTATTACAGAATGGTTAATATGGACTCTACTGATGGCACTTCTTTGCTGGCATATGCTTAGAAATGTTAACCATTAGAATTATATGAGAACAAATTTCTAGCATCCTCTTGTGTTAGTAGAAATTTAGGTCCTTGAAAGTATAAATTTGCTTGTGATATGAATCTTATAGAGAAATAAATTTAAATCTTTTTGCAAATTGTCTAAATGGCATGTCGACTGATACGCTCGTGCGCAAATAAAATTCTTGTTAAAATGCTTGGGGTGGCCTGTATGGCAACTGCTACTGCAGTAATTGTTTCTTGTATCCTAAGTGTGGAATTTCTGTTGCAAGATCTTTTAGCAACTCTGCCATGCTCCGCGAAAGAGTTTACCAATCTCATTATTATCCACATGCTGGAGGTCATGTCTCCGAAAGTTCTCCGAAACTTTCTTTTGACGGAAGCTATTGCATTGAGTGCATGATAATAGTGAACAATCCATATATGTGTTTCATTATCTAAATTTCGCAGTTTTACTAAATTCGGGCAGAGATCGAGAACAAAAAAATTTAACTGATGACTTACTTAGAAAAATTTTAACGCATTATGTGGATGAATACTTCCCAGTTTGGTTCGGATATGCTTGATTGCATACAAGAGAGATCGAAGCAGCTCATCAGTGGTAGTAATGTCTACAAGTCTATTGACTCATAGGAACATCGGCATAATACGGATTACATTTCATGGATCTAAAGCAGCTACGTCCAAACACACATACACTGACATTTACATTTGAGGTAAACAGCTTTGAAAGCTCTTAAATTTGTTCTTGTTTCTTTGCAAAGTAAGAGCAAGCATTGGTGTCTGATGTGTTGTTGTCGTGGATGTTGTATTCTTGTCGGTGTGAAAGCACAAAAAGCTCTTTATAAAAGTTTACACATTGTACATATGGGCTGGACGTATCTGCTCTAAAGCGTAGCTGGCCAAAGTGGCACTTGAGTGCCGAACTTCAATAGGCTTCTTATACTAATGAATACACATACAAAAAAATATTTATCTCGTTGGCCAGCACTGCTCTAAAGCAACTATAAGGGAATATGAATATAAAGTCGAGACATGAACTTGAAACCCTCATTAAAATTATATCCATTTAGGCTAAGGAAATCTAAAATCGAATGTCCTTAAGCACTTTTTGCTTCTTCACAATCTGTTTATCTACTTCTAGCATAATGTGTTATGGTCGAAGGGACCATATCATTCCTTAAGTGAAGTGCTGACCGTAAATAAAAAATAAGAAACATATTTAATATTACAAAGACAAATAAGCTGCGTATTGCAGAAAACTCAAAACTTGCTTAATTTGACTCTCATTTTATTGATCATAAACTTTGCAGTCACGTTAACACCGTGCGTTCCACATTTTCTGCGAAATTATAATATTCCTAACAAGCAACTTGCTTTAGGTTTGTATTTTCCTACATTTATTTATTTACTTTTTCTTTTTTTGTATAGACTTTGTTGCTAATCGCAAATATTTGATACGACGAAAAAAGTTTTCTAGTTAACCTAAAGAAACCCATTAAACCAAACCCGTAATTAAGATGTTAAACTAATTAAAAGTCATACCAATCAATGATAATTATCATGTGATGATAAAGAAAAACATATCATAGCAAAAATGATGATTGTGAAAGGAAACTTATACTTGTAGGAGTAGGAAAAAGCTTAAATGAAAAAAAAACAATTCGTTGACAAGCAGATGAAACAAGACACGTCAACGTTGTTTGTTCTGACATTCATTAGGCTGGATAGCATGTCGCAGAAGAAAAAAAAAACAAAAACAAACTTAAAGAAGAAAGGGAACTTATTAACTTAAACTTTCGATTCAATGGAGTCGGTTACATGAAATGAATGCTAAAAAGTTTGGAGCAAGAGGCATGCGAGATCCAGAACTAACGCTGTTAAAAACAATTACATGTCATGGTATACATAAAGGACGCAAAACAGCAGCATTACTTGCAAATACGAATTTAGACGAAATTTATACACTGAGAAAAAATCAGTTTTGCTCAAATTTATACCAAAAATTTCAAACTTGATAACTCTAAAATGTTTAAGGAATTTTCTAAACTATTGATTCAATTTAAAATTAATTTATGGAAACAAAATTAAAATTAGTTTTTGGGCACAGCTAAGAAACAATACAAGTGACGAAGAAGAGGAAAACACCATTAATTTCGTTTAACTTTTATATTATTAAAGAACTCCTGACAAGAAAATTTAGCTTTTTTAGTGCTACAGCTTGGGTGGCATTGGCTGAAGTAGTTAGCACATTGACTACAAAACCAAAGGTCCTGGGTTTGCGCCCGATCTTTGCCAGTCATTAAAATTAACAATAGCAAACATTTTTCTGATGTGCATTAGTGTCCCTTTGTATCAGTTGTTGTTGGAAAGTTCAAGTGATGCAGGCATAGACACTGATCACTGATCACTGATCACTCAACTACACCCATTTCAGTGGATACTAATCCTAATGTAACATCAGAGCGCCCTCCTTCGCCGGTACTTTGTAGCAGAATCATGGGCGAACTAAAAAAACCAATAAACTGACTACTAAACACATCTTCAAAATTTAATACCCCTCATTGACACCAGAGGCGCTGCAATACTGCATTATTAAAAACATGCAAAAAGCAGAGTTGTAAAAATACTGAAGCTTTCCTCTATCTCTTACTTCACAACTTGTCTTCTCTACCAATATCCCTTCTCTTTCGCCCTCTCTCACTATATTCTCTTCAACTCACAGGTAGCACAAAATGGATCATTGCTTTGGACCCAAGTGAGCTGGTTTCTATATTTCACTCTTCCTTGTGACTAAATAAAAATTTTTTGGCCAAAAATTTTATAAAAAGATACACCAATGTTGTAGGTAGTGCTTGTCCTATCTGCAGAACAGTAAATATTGGATAAGGAGCATTTGAGAGGATAAAAATTATAAAGAAATATTTTATTTGTTACAAATAAAATTAAAATAAATTTTTAGTTTGTAAAATTCTTTTATTTAGGAAATTTATTATTCGACATATTTTCATAAGTACATATATTTAAATTGAAATTTATTTGCTGGTGCTTAAGCATTGTCTATATACATACGTATTTCATTGGTGCTTAGCCAAATCATCAGTAGACCTCAACCACATATTTTGAACAGTCACAAACCTCTTATCTTATGTATCCTCAAATAGTTTTTGAAAGTCTATGCATAAGATAAGAGGCTTGTGACTGATGATTTGGCTAAGCACCAATGAAATATATAGACAATGCTTAACCACCAACAAATAAATTTCAATTTAAGTAAATATTTTTCTTTTTCTGAATTGAAATTGGCACTTGCTTAATTACAATTGATGCTTTCTGAATTTAAATTTACACATGAAAAATTACAATTGACGCTTTCTGAATTATAATTCACGCTTGCTGAATTACAGCTGGAAATGGTGTAGTATTAAGGTGACCCTTCATATTTCGGTGTCTGCGAGATGCCACGTCTAAGCTTATGTTACAAAAGATATATGTTAATTTCTCACGATTAATAACCTCTAAACCTTTCCTGTCCGTAATTTATTATTGATTTTCAAAGCAACCCAATTATCCTTGTAGTTCTTAATATTTAAACTAACAAATGCATTACGATTTAAATCCAAATAATTTTTCTTCCACTGTATGAAATAGCATTCAAATATTTATCAGTCACTGCACGCCCTACACTCCATCAAGATAAACTTAGAAATTTTCCAGTGTTTGTATGTGTACGTATTTAAGTTTTTGTTACCACATATTCGTTAGTTTAGTCATTGAACCATTTTATACCTGTAAATATGTGTTGTAATTTACATTTGTGTACATACACACACATACAAACACACACACATACCCACATCCATGCGCTTGTGTATTTGTAGACAAGACATCCCATCAAACAAAATGCTCTGAATTCGTAAAGAATTTGTAACGACTGGTCTACAAAATCTTCCGATTTCGGAACCGAAATATTACCGAAATCGTAACAATTTTTGTATGAAATGGTTGACACGACTTCGTAACGATATGTCGGTACGAATTCGTTACGATAAGTCGGTACGAATTCGTAACGACATGTAGGTACGATTTCTTTTTGCTTTTATAGCAGAGTACCGCTTCACCGTTGTCGAAATAATTTGCACATACTCACACTTTTTAATATTTGCTACAATCCTGTTTTTAGCAACATATACACATATTTATTAAAAAAATTTTTTCACAGACTTTTATTTATGTACTCAAAAATCAAAGTTTTAATGTTTAAAAAAAATTGTTCAGAAAAACTACCGAAATTTCTTAACGAGTTCGGTACGAAAAGTCTGAGTTCAGACAAACTACCGAAATTTCTTAACGAATTCGGTACGACAAGTCTGACTTCAGAAAAAGTCGAAACATTTTGTTTGGGGGGATGCTTGTATGTTTCCCATATTTATGTTCATTAATGAATGGGGCCAAAAAAAAAATAGATAAAAATAAACTAATGAAAAACCATTTTAATTAGCTCGGTATAACATCACACACACACAAAAAGGAAGAAAAAAAGACTAAATATATCTGCGAGCAGGGATAACGCTAGTAGTGATGATTAGCAGCAAAAAAAAACAAAAAATAAAAACTAAGAGCAGATAAATATGCCATAAAGGTGGAAAGCTGGCAAAAGGTAACTTTTTGTTAATTCATACGAGAAAATTGAATAAAAAAAACTAAGTACGTGAGTTCATTTGACACATATACTTATAACAGTGTGTGTGTTTGTGTGAGAGTGTGTGTGAGTGTGTGTGTGTGTACGCATGCAAGAAACTATAAATACACAATATGAAACTTTATATATCAGGGAATATAAAAATATGTATGTATTGTATGTGTTATAAAAGAATCCAAATGTAATAATTACTAAATGAAATTCAGCAAATTTTTTTTTAAGAAAAGAACACTCCGTAGCACCTCAAAAAGTACAACTGATTAAAAGAGTTTTTACAAAATTTGTTTCATTGTAGTTATAACAAATCTTGTTTAGATAGCTCCTGTCTTAAGCTGGATCTAATGAAAGGAGAAGAAAAATTTCCGTGTTTCTTGAATGTCCTACACAGAGAAAACAGTGCCTACTAAATACCTCATAAAATAGATCAAAATTAATAAGAAATCTCTATGGTTTATTTTTCAATAAGCAAATCTTATTAATTTCATAGAGAAAATCTTTTTGAAAAAAATCAAGAAGAAATCTTGTAGTTTTTATGAGGTTATCTTATTGATTTTTTCAATAAAAAAATAAAAAAACTGCGTCTTTACTCTCTGTACTTATGAATTTTCATTTAAATTCTATACCATATACATATATGTAGTATATTGTAGATGTTATTTATTTATACATACATACATAAAAACACATTATATAACTAACTTTCTCACCAAGTATTGAACCAGCAAACCTCTACCTGATAGACAAGCACTCTAACCACTATGCTAACAAGCAGCGTGAATAACCATTGAAATTATTGTGCAAACATTCTTACACAAAAACGAAAAAGATCATGAAAAAAATTTTCTCTATGTCTATTTATAGAAACGAAATAACAAGACACCCTATAAAATCAAGATGATTTCCTTATTAAAAAAATGAATAAGATGCTTTACACATAATCATATAGGAAACTACTAAAATCAAGAAGAAAACCAGATTTGTAAAAATCAATAAGGCAACCTAATAAAATCAAGAAGAAAACTTTCTTAAAACAAATCAAGGAGGCAACCTAATAAAATCATTAAGAAATCCCTATAGTATGCAATTTATAAGGAAACCTAATAGAATCAAGAAGTGTTTCTCTATAGATTGTTTTTTTGGAGCCATAAATAGCGGAAATTGAGTAAAAAGAGTTGTGAATAATAAGATTTCTTCTTGATTTTATGTGGTTTTCTTCTTGACAAAATTAATAAGATTTACCACCTAAAAACAATACGGAATCTCTATGGAAAAATCTTCGCTTCTTTCTGCTGGGATACCCCTTAGCCTAAAAACGTTTCATATAGAAAATCTTCTTGATTCTATGAGGCAGTTTTTTCTCTGTGTAGATTTCTATAAAATCTAGTGAAGAAGTAGAAATTTAGAAGATTTGGCCTGAAATCTCGTAAGTACTACATTTTGCTTAAATGTAAACGCACTGTTAACCAAAAAATTAAAAATATTGCTGGTTTCTTAGATTATAGAAGACATTAAACTGCTAATTAAATGAACTAAGAAAGCGTTCCTTGTCAAATGTTCATTGACTCATTAAAATTTCTATTTCCAGCGTTTTTATATGCTTACTGCATTAGCATCATAATAAAAAAAAATCACAGTTTTAAAAAAATATCTGTCAGATATTCATGTAAAACATGAATAATTGCGAACATATGCGCATTTCAATACCCGTGATGAGCGAAAATCCGAATCATTTCTGACACACAATAGCATAATAATAATAAGCTTTTTTTTCTTAGTTATATGTTCTAATTGATATACGATAGTAGATCTGAAAAAAAACCTTATTTCTTTGTTAGTTTATTGAAATCATATGCAGTAAAATGTAGGGATTACAGCGGACGAAATGAATACATTTCTGCGAAAATATTTGAGTATGTCAATATCAAATTTCTACATGCAACAATAGAATTATGACGAACAAAGTTAATTAGGATAAATCAGGCATCAGTATGCAATAACAACAATGGAAAAATTTGGATTTATGCGTTAGTTGTAATTAGTGTTGCCAGCAGGTTAAAGAGAACATATCGTCAGCTAAAATGCAAAAAGGCGTAACTAACACAAAATTCAAAATCAAGTTTTTGAGTGTTTATTATGAATGCCTTTAAACTACATGTTTTGACAAAATTTTACACTTCTGTGACCAAAAATGACGCTTTTATTAACAAAACACAAGAACACTTAACTACAAATTTGTTAAGTTTTTTGTTTGTTTTTTGCTTCTGCTCTAAAATTATATTTATGTTAGTTACGCCTTTTTGCATTTTAGCTAACGATATACAACATAAGTTAAATTTAGCGGGTACTGCATTTACTCCATATGATAATCCATACAGTAGTATTTTGGTAGTTGTAGGGATTAGAAATCGTCATCAATAAACTTTTCAAAAGTATTATGTATTCTTTAGCTATTATGAGATTTTATGTATTATTTTTTTTTCAAAACCTTACTTCCAAAGCATAAAATTTTGTAACTCCTAGAACAATCAGGGCATTCAGACGGAAGTTTTCAGTGTCATAATGTCTTATTATTTAAACATAGTTTAAAAAAAATTGTTGTTGTGTCCCAAACAAGTAAATAAAAAAAAAACAAGCACACTTTCTAAGCTATATTTATAGCTTTGACGTAACTACACTCAGAGAAAAGCTGCAACTTAAAAATAAGAACGCGTCACATTAGTTCAATAATTTTCAATAAAAATAAATAAAATGAATAAATTAATACCGTAAACTAATATTTTTCCAATTTGAAATAAGAATATTTAACATGACTAAACTTTCGTTAAAGTTTCTAATTAAATCAATATGGTTTTATTGATTTTAAGCTGTTTTCTCTCTGGGTGTACATGTAGAAATGTGAGAGACATACGCCTATATGACATTTATTTTTTGTATAGTGATGTAGAATTTTATGCACTTTAAGCGACTACTTTCAGTTTCCACGGCACTTGACATTTTTTTAAAATTAATTCGCGAAATCACCGCCTTTAGTCCTTATGGGCGATGAGGCAAATTTTTGCTTATCGTGCCCGAAAATCCCGTGGGAAAATTGACCAATTAAAAGTTTAAGAGGTTTTTTGATTTTTGATTTTTGCGTTTCAGTTAACGATGTATGTTCATTTCCTTCTTATACTTTTCAGGATTTAGATCTCCCAAAGATCTCGGGTCTTAGGGATTCTATATCAAAATCCCGAAATGCGGGATTTTGAAAAGCAAACACGATTGGCATCTCTAATTGAAATCAATCCACAACAGTCCATACAGACTCCATTATATAAAAAAAAATATTTTAGAACATTAAAAAAATTACATCTAAAATAATAATTTATAAAAACACCCTAAAAATTTCATCATACATTTGTAAAAATGGCAAATAATAGAAACTTTTATCATGGCTGTCATTAAATTATGAATTGCTATAAGATTTATAGAAATACGTGTAACCCTTGGCCAACATTAATATGTATGGAAGAAGAAGAATTATGTTCTCTCATTTGTTGCCATTCTCTCAGATATTATGTCAGAGCAGTGCTGCCAGTTTAGAGGATTTGTCCCCAAATTGGGGATTTTTTTTGATTGGGAAAGTAAATTTCGTATTGGGGATCTGGGGATTTGTTGGGGATGATAACCAAATTTCAGGGGATTTTTTATAACTGATGGTAACAAGAATGATTTTTTAACTAAGAAATATGCGTCTGGCAAGTCTTAAAATGTGTATTAATATTCACAGTGAATGATTTCTAATAAGGAAGAAGGATGAAGGCAGATTATACAATAATGAACACTACCAAAAACAAAAATACGTAACAAAATGCAATATGACTTGTTGGAAGCACTTATTAGAAAAAATAATTCAATTTGTTGTGACAAATTTAATGCTGCTGCTGAAATGCTAAAGCTTTTTAGTACAAGTACTATGTACAACAAAAGTTTGAGGCTGATGAATCAGAAGATTTCGATTCTGATGTTTTTGAAATGGTAAATTTTGGTTAAAAATTTTTTTATACAATTAATTAAGCAATGTGTAATGTTTTCCTTACAAGTTTTATAAGTACAAATTAAATTAATATGAATGTAAATATAGCTATCGATATAAATGAATTTTATTGAATAAATATGTTATTTTTTAAATAAAATTAAAAAAAAATTATTTTTTTCACAAAAAAATTAAATTTGGGAATTTTTGGGGATGACAAATCAAAAATTGGGGATAAGCTCTAGAAAATAACTGGCAACACTGTGTCAGAGTTAGTTGCAGTTGTAGACGCTGTGTCAGGCCTTAATGTTTCTAGAAATTACAAGAAGTCAAAACTTGTCATATATTATTCCAGCATAGATTTTTGTTGTCCCAGATAATCTAGGAACTCGGGAATTTGACCGAAATTTGTATAGACCACTGTTATTCACTCATTCCAATTCCTTATATCTCACCTCATTTCGCCATAGCTCAAATGCGTGAGTTATCTAACTATAAAATTTAAAATGTTGCATATCTTGGTTCAAACTAGTTTCAAATAATTTCCTTTCTAGATAATTTTTTCCTAAGCTTAAAAGCTCTCCGCTTCGTTTATATTCAAACACTTTTTTGTTTAAGCAGAAAGCACTATCAAAGCACAAAATACTCGTAGTATATATAATTCATTATAAAAATAAGTTATTCTTGTTTTACCAGTAACTTCATATTTAGATGGAAATTTCTTAAAACATGTCACACTCTAAAGTTTTATATCTAAATGCTTCTCTATTTGACACATGCTTATATATGTATGTATGTATATAAATAAAAAAGAAATATGTGTAACTTAAAATACATACACTTTTGGGTATTTGTATTTCTAAATGTTTATATAAGCTTAATTTTAATTCACAAGTAAAACAAAAACTTTAAATGTGATAAATGCATCGTAACTAGTGTATGGGTGGCTGAAGAAAATAAAGGCTTGCTGGCGGTTTTCATTAAACTTTTCCTTTATTTCTTTCTTAAAGTAAATAAAATAAAGTTTGTGTGAGATATTGAAAATTTTTATTCTTTTGAAAGTTCTTTCCATGCCCTTATGTATGGAATATAACAATGTACAAATGTCTGCCAGTGCTTCTCTTCGTGACGCACATTCCAAATGTCGAATTCACACGATGTTCGTCTGTCCGTCACAGGCTGTTTTCTCGAGAACCATAAGAGCTACGGACCTGAAATTTTCACAGAATATGTAAAATTTTGGCCGCTACAACAACAAATATATGACAGTTAAAAGTAAAAGGGTGTTCCAAAGCGAGCACTGAAAAATTTTGAAATCCTAATGTAATATACATACAAGCAAATATATCGTCAGCTAAAATGCAAAAAGGCGTTACTAACAAAAAATTCAAAATCCAATTTTTGAGTGATTATTATGAATGCCTTTAAACTATATGTTTTGACAAAATTTTACACTTCTGTGACCAAAAATGACGCTTTTATTAACAAAAAATAAGGTCACTCAACTATTTTTTCAGTTTTTTGTTTGTTTTTTCTTTCTGCTGTAACATTATATTTTTGTTGCATTTTAGACAACGATATATAGATACTAGATATTTTAAAAGTTAGTGTATTTTTATGCAGACTACATCACTGGCACTGAAACTCAAAAACAAATTTAAATGAAAGGGTATTCTATAAGCTAATGTAATTTTTACAAACGTAAGAGGCAAACTCTTAAAATTTTCAAAAAAGATAAAACTAAAAGATGCCAGAATTAAAAAGATGTCGAAACGAAAAATCGTCAAAATGAAAAAAACGCCTAAATGAAAAATGTTTCCAAAAATAAAATAAATCGCTAAAATACTAAAAAAATCATAAAAAAATTTAAAAATTTCGTTAAAAACCGAAAAAATTAGCAAAACGAAAAAAATCGCCAAAACTAAAAAATCGCTAAAACTAGAAAATAGCCGAAAAAATCACCAAAAATCGAGAAAAATTGGAAATCCAAAAAAAAAAAAACGCAAGAGCTAAAAAAATTGCTAAAGCTAGAAAAATCGCCAAAAACCGAAATAAATCGTCAAAGCGAAAAAAGCGCTACAAACAAAAAAAAGTTACTTGCTGTTCCAATATGTACATGTGTTAAGCCTGGATCCCACTATCGGCACAATGTACCGATTTTCGTCGGCTCACTGCAATAAAGGTATAAGTAGTAAGCCAAAATGGCAGTATTACTCAATTAATTCTGAAATAAGTGTATATGGCTTTATTACTAATACATTGTGGGGAAATTATGTCCTTATATTTCCAGTAGTTCAGAAATAAGGCAAATTTAGCTTACTACTTCTGATTTTAGAAGAAGAAGAATGAAGCTCGACTTTTAGCTGGGACATATAACGGCATTTTTCTATTGCCGCCACGCACTTAATCTCAGCACCAATGTCTATATACATGGGCAGAGATTGTTGTTAACATTAGCTATTTAACATTTTTAATTTTTAATGAAATGGAATGGAAGAGTTAGTTACCCCCTGTTTGTGTAAGACGTTTGAGTTAGAAATCTTGGCGTTTTTGTAATATGTTAAAGGAAACTTGTACAACGTTGCTTTATTCTATTACAGAAACGCCAAGATATTTAACTCAAACGTCTTACACAAACAGGGGGTTAAACTCTTGAAATTCTCAAAAACGCTTAAACTAAAAACTAACAAAATAAAAAAATCACCAAAAAGGAAAAGATTACCAGAAACCGAAAAAAATCGCCAAAAAGAAAAAAATTCGCGGAAACTCTAATTAATTGCCAAGAAACTGGCAAAACTCGCCAAAAACAAAAAAACTCCAAAATTAAAAAAACGGCAAAAAAACGCAAAAATTAAGAAAAAGCGCCAAAACTAAAAACATGGGCATAACTAAAAACTAAATCGTTGAAAACCGTAAAAATCGCCAAAACTAAAATAGCCAAAACCGAAAAAAAAATCCAAAAAAAAAGGAGACCTAGGAAAAAGCGCCAAAATTGAAAAATCGCTAAAACCGAAAAAAGTTTACCGGGTACTTATAATTTTATTGAAAAATTTCTACATCAGGTAAGGTATTAGATTATATTAGTTTTACATATCGCTCATTTACTTCAATAGTGTCACAACTCCAAAAAACTAGTTTCGCAGAAAACGCGTTTAAAGTTTTCAATGCAGCTCAAAGTTTTCAATGCAGCTCAATGAAGAAATTAAAAAATTTTCTTCTCTCATCACGCAAAGAAAAAATATGGTTGAGGTAACCATAATCAAACAGCAACATATTACGATTAAATTATATGGTTGCAGTCAAATCATATTATTGTCAATGGAAAAGCAAAGTATAATAATAATATTATTTTCTGAGTTAATAATAATATTATCTACAAAAACAATTGACTTTGTAATACCTAATCTTATTATTGTAAATAAGACAACACTATTGTTAGATGTGACTAAAATATAATTGAGACTTACCATACCATGTTCTAATATTATAATAATATTGTTCAATACGACCATAGTATTATTTTATGTAATAATAATATTTTGTTTTTAATCATATATTTATTGGCAAATCTTTTGTTTACAACAATATTGTTAAAAGAAAATTTATGTATGTATGTATAGAAATGTTTACTTACATATATGTGTGTACACGAAATACAGACATATCTGTATAAAGAGATATACATACATACATACGTATGTACATATTATTTTTATTTATCTACCCTTTTGTTTATACTTTTTTTATTTATTTAACAGCACGCGTCGTGCACTACCGATAGCTTACAAACGAAACACTGAACTGACAGAAGATAGTTCTGAAAAAGATGTTTTTAAAAACTTAACATAGTATGGTTTTGGATAACATTATATTGTTATTTACATCATATTATTTTTACACAATAATACAAATTATATTGTAGTTATAAATTTTGAACAAAACTATATTGTTAAACTCTAACCATATCGCACTTTCTATGAATATAATAATGTAATTATTAAATTCAAACATTACCGTGTTTATCATAACGAAATTAATGTTTAAAATATTAATATCTAGTTTTCAACGACCACATATTTGTTTCAGAGAACATAATATTGTTTTCTCAACCATGTTACAACCATATCTTTTCTTTGCGTGCACGAGGTAGTGGTTAGAGATAATTATGTATATAAAATTTCTACGCAAGATAAAATACACAGTGCCGAATTATTTTGTTTTATTAACTAAAAAACACATTTTTTGAGTTATGACACTATTGAAGTAAATGAGCGTTATGTACTGGGCAATTATGTAAAAAATCCCGCAGGAAGTTTATCCCCGGGAACAATTCCAACTAATAGCAAATGATAGGGAAAACAAAAATTCTAATTGGAAAAGGGACAAATTGCCTGCGGAATTTTTTACATAATTGCCCTGATAGTGTCCGTATGGAACCCTTCGTGTGCGATCTAAAGTCGAATTTCGCTGAATTCATTTCAGATTCATATATGCATCGTTTCAAAATGCTTAAATTCTCATAGACGATAGATAACTCAATAAAAAATATTTTAAGCCTGGCACTTTTAGGTAAACGCCGACTTTAAATTCACAATTGATGGATCTTTGCGCTCTTCTGAAAAGTAAAATGTTGCATATTGGATTTTTTGACATGGTAGGGACGATGTGTACCATACAAACATATATGGATTTCTGAACATCAAGGTCTTTCAAGCTCATGGCGCATAGTTAATATAATACAAATTTTAATTTGTTTTAGCAAGTAAACTCCTAGGTTAACCACGAATTTATAGAAAGGAGCTAAAAAGTCTTTAATTAAAATAAATCACAAAATCAAAAGCGCTTATCTCGCTTTTATTCAATTTTATTTATTTAACGAGCAACAAGCTCAAAAACAAAGTAAAAGTTATTACAAAATAGTATAAAAAAAATGTATACCCCATATAACTATGAACTTGAACTATAATTGCTGCATACGAATAAATTTTATTACTTAAAATTATTTTCAGTTGACTTCTGCATTCTCCAGTTGTTCTCACGATATGCAAAGTTTATGCGGAGATGCACATTCTACACATTTCAAGCAGGGTAAGATTATAGGAAACTTTTGTTTATTGCATAAGATCATACGCAGCCAACCAAAAGGATGTTTTTTTATGGATTTGACTTTGTGATGCTCTAGAATTTGTCTATCTCATATAATTTATATGCAGTAATAAGTTTGTTCGAAAATTTCAAATAAAACCTAAACTTATACACACATGTAAAGATTGCGCAAAATTAAGATTGCAATACAAGCTTTTAAAGTCAAAAGTTTAAAAATTGTATTTAAAGCAGTATGTTATCGATATACATATGTGTGAATGTATTTTATATAATTGCTTAAATTTAAAATTGTCTTTATTTACACATAAAAAGTATTTGGTTACTTAAAATAAGCAATTATAAATTTGAATATTTTCTTCTCCAAAGTAACAGATGGATACTAAATTAGCAAAACTTTTCTTCTGCAAAATGCAACACATTTGCTTGATAACTGCACTCGCAAGTGCTTTAGAAAGAGCAAAATGCATATTAAAATGCAACACGCAAATAACTTAAAAAGAATTGAAATGGTGAAAACTTTTTAAGGAGTTATTGGCAACAAAAAAAAATTATAAATTATTTATCATATCGTGCCAAATACGTCACAAAAGCTTAAGCGACATAACTTTTGAAGTTAATTTTTTTGAGAAAAGAGAAAAAATTGCAGATACTTTTAAAAAGACCTCGTGTAGATTGTAGTTATACATGTTGTAGATAATTTTATTATATCTAAAAATTCGATTGCAGTGCCAAAATCTAAAGTTATCGATAAAATATGGAATTTTGTGAACAAAACAAAAAATATACGTAAACTATTTTTAAGGACTTAAATGGGTTTTACTAAATCAACTGTTAGACCTTAGTAATACACTTCAATAATTTAATGTCCTAATTCAGTAAGAAGACTTATGCCCTATTTCTGTTCGACGATTGTATCGTCTTGTCTATGGACGAGAAAAAAAAGCCGCAGTTGTGATTCTTTAAAACAATTATTATTTATTGTCTGTGCTAGAAGCTGCGTGTATTTGCTTTATGATTTTATTCCCAACATTATAAACAACACATATTTTTTCATATATTTTTCAAACTATTGTACAATACTTTCAATTTAATTTTTATGTTTTAGAAACGTGGCAATAATATTTTTATTTTTCATTGTCGAAGACTACAACCATTTTTGAAGAAAATAATGTAGAGAATTCAAAAACAAGAACTCAAAACTATTTTCAAACAAAAAACGTCTTAATGCTCTAATTCAGTAAGAAGAATATTTTTTGCGGAAAAAACCGTTAACAAGACCAAGCAACAGCTCGATAAATACTATGGGGACTCGGCACCATCGATTTCAGTGGTAAAAAAATGGTTTACTGACATTCGTTGTGGTCGCACAAGTACCAATGACGCTGGACGGCCAATCGAGGTCAGAACACCCAAAAATGTTGAAAAAGTGCACGATATGGTTCTGGCCGATCGTTGAGTAAAAGTGCGTGAGATTGTTAATGCCAGAGGTATTTCATATGGCAGTGTGGTATCGATTTTAAATGATCAGCTGGGTTTAAGAAAGTTGTCTGCAAGATGGGTACTGCGTGTGCTCTCAACTGACCATTAACGTAAACGAGAGACAACTTCCAAGGATTGTTTGGAGCTGTTTAACAGCAATCCGCATGAGTTTTGGCAGCTTTGTTTTAACTATGGATGAAATATGGATCCATTACTGTACTCCGGAGACCAAGCAGCGGACTAAACCTGCTGCGAAGAAGGCCAAGGTGAGTTTGTCGGCCAATAAGGTGATGGCAACAGTTTTTTGGGATGCACGCGGTATAATCCACATCAATTACCTTCAAAAGGGAAAATCAAAAATCGGCAAATAATGTGCCAAATTATTAGACCGATTTAATGAGGATTTAAAAAGAAAACGGGCCCATATGGCCAAGAAAATGCACGAGTGCACATGTGTGCAGTCTCAATGGAAAAACTCTATGAATTAGACTACGAACTGGTACCCCATCCGCAATATTCACGGGACTTAGCATTTAGTGACTACTTCCTATTTCTAAACCTAAATAAATGGCTCGGTGGAAAGAGATTTAGCTCCAAAGACCAAACAAATGCCTATTTTAAGGAGCTCGAAAAATCCTATTTCATGGAAGGGATACAAAAACTGAAGAAACGTTGGACTAGTGCCCTAAATCTGTTCGACGAATGTATCGTCTTGTCTATGGACGAAAAAAAGAAGCAGTTGTGATTCTTTAAAACAATTATTATTTATTTATTGTCTCTGCTAGAAGGTTCGTGTATTTGCTTTATGATTTTGTTCTAAACATTATATCCAACACATATTTTTTCATATATTTTTCAAACTATTGTATAATACTTTAATTGAATTTTTATGTTTTAAAAACATGGCAATAATATTTAAATTTCTTCATTATCAAAGACAACAACCATTTTTGAAGAAAATAAAATTAGAGACTTCAAAGAGAAGAACTCAGAATCATTTTTAAACAAAAACGTCCTAAATCTTCTTACTGAATTAGGGCATAAGTGTATTTTAAGTTAAAAGGAGATTATGTTGAAAAATAAATTTTTGTTTTGCAAAAAAAAAAAAACTGTGTTTCATTCAAAAAGGCACGGACTTATTGATCCGCCCTCGTAGTTTTTTTTTTATTCCTAGCACACCTAGCTTTCCGAAAAGTAACAAAAATTTTAAATATTTGCGGTTTTCTAAATAAGTTCGAAATAAAAATACAATTTTGTACATATGTAGATCCCTGTATGCAAAAAAAGATGTGTGCTTGAAGTGTATAAGAAAAAAGTATTCACCAATTTATGTTTTCAATTACGAATTTAATTGATTCAATTAAATTTTTAATTGTTTATAATTGAAAATTTGATTAATTTTTTAATTGATATTACAAATATTTTAATTGATATTACACAATTTTTCATATTAAATTTATGTGTGTACTGTGACTGACTTTTTTCAACTCTAATTTTCAATTAAAATAAATTGTAAGAACGATAACAACAAGGATCCCAAACCCATTTAGTTTTTTTTTCTCCTAGGCGTAAGTGGCAAATAATTCATGATATCATCTCTCTAGTTTTGAATTACATGTTTAATGAAACAAATTATACTGGAAATAAAAGAGGCAAATAAACCAGGCCATAAAAATGAGACAAATTTAAGCAAAAAGTGTTATTTTCGAAAACAAACCAAAAATGAACGGCAGCAAATAAATAAATCCAATAAAAAATGAATTTATCCTTTCCAATCTCAATCCAAGATTGAGTTTGATAAAAATGATAAAATTTCTTGCAAACATATAAAAATTGTACAATAAAACAAAAGGTAGAAGAAGAAGAAAAAAAAGGAAAACCCGCAATAGCCATTATGTGAAAACTAAAACTTTAACAGTAAAAGCACTTGGCAAACTTGCTCCAGATATGGATGGAGTTTTTGTAACTTCATTTCTTGTGTAAAGCAAAGTGTTGTAAAAAATAAAACAATTTGGCTTAAGATGACCATATTGTTGTCTTCAATTTTACAAGTTAAAAAAAGCGAAACAAAACTAATCAATACATTTATTTTAATGTTGGTTATAAAAATAAAAGTTAGAAATAAAAACAAAATAATAAGAAATAAACAAAAACTACAAATCCTTATCAAGTCTTATTATAACTTGTTTATTAAGCTTGTAATAAAAGTTTTTCCTTGCGAGGTGGCCACCCTCATGAGTTAAAAAAAAATGTATATATGCTGGTATTAAGTCATGTTCTATCTGCGAAAATTTGATGCAATTACGTTGCCATGTTTAAATGCTCTACGGCGATTAAATGCATTGAAGTGTGTAATTAAAAATTAATTTAACTTTTTATTACATTACATTTATTTTCAGTTAAAAAAAAAAGAAAAATAATTTCCTTGGCTTGGCCGTTTCCATCAAAATTTTGCAAAGGAAGCAAAAAAGCAGTACTTGCAGATTTTATTTTTCAATAATTGATTTTCGTAATAGGAATATTCTGACGAATATGAATCGCTTATTTATCAAAGACTTGAGATCAACAAAATTTATCTTTGGAAAATTAAAAAAATAACAAATAAATAAATAAATAAAGCACTTGTGATCTTGTGATCTTTTTGCAGATTTGAATGCCTCGACTTTGATAAGAATTAATAAATTAACAAGTTTTAATTTATCATTTGTATGGATATTAAATATTAAATAAAAAACTTTATTCATATTCTTTGATTCTTGTCTTTACTGTTGAGTTTATTTTTTGCAATACATAATTAATGCTTTTTGCCAAAACTAAAACTGAGCTTTACAATTTTATAACTTTAATTGCCAGAGCTTAGACTTTAATGAAAATTTATGTTTTTTTTTTGGTTAAAGATAAAAAATTATCTATCCGAATCAACAAATGCCAAGTAATTTGTTATCGATTTGTAGTTGCATATTTTAGCATATTCTCACGGCTAGTGCATATTTTTACATATTTCGGCAATTAATGCATATTTTGGCTGTGCTGGCCACCTTTTTAATGCATATTTCAAAATTAAACAAGTAAACTCTAACGAATCTTATATACCCTTCACTCGACGTACATACATACAAACATATTTGTTTTGTGAAAAAATTTATAATTTTTTTGCTCTAGTGCAATTTTTAGTAAGTGAGCTCTCACTCAGTATTTTTCGATTAAAGATTTTGATTCAAATATTTTATTTTCGATATTAGCAATAGTTAAATATTTTACATTAACCCTTGTTCCAGTCAATATCGACGTCACGTCAATACAATACCAAAAATTTGGGGCTTATTAACTCGCTCTCGAGATGTTCAAAAAACGTGCTGCTATTTAATAACCCTAAAATAGTTTTAGTATTTTACATCCTAACTTATTTTGTATTTTCCCGTATTTAATAATCTTTCATGCTGCAAAACATACAATTAGATATCCATAAAAAATTAAACATGCAGTAAAACTTCGTTATAACGAACTTCTTTATAACGAAAAACTTAATAGAACGTATGTTTTATTATATCCCTTGAGAAAACCTCTTTATTGCAAAGTTTTTCATACAAAAATACACTACTCGTATAGCTACAACGAACCAATTCTGAGCAAAATATTCCTCTAAATGACTCAATGTAACCAAATCAGAATAAATCCTAAATGGTAAAGTTCCGAAGTCTAAATGTATTTACAAGCGCATTTGTAAAGCCCCTATACAAAGAAATACTCGTACAAAAGCCTCTATACAACGAAGTAAGAATAAAATTATGTATAGCAAAATTGTAAAGTCTAGTTATCAAAAGAACGAATTCTTAATGTGTGAGCTGTTTTATTTTTTATTTACCTCATGAAATATAAGCTTTTATTAGAATTCTCTTGTTAAATAAAATTTGAATAAAGAAAACTATAGTTATAATGAATTTTTTTCGTGTTTCTTCAAATTTCGTTGTATCAAGGTTTTTCTGATTATATTTATAGCGAATTAATGCATATAATGAAGTATTTACGGATCCCCTTGGAATTCGTTATTTCAAAGTTTCACTGTATATAAAAAAAATCTTGAGTAATGATCTTCCTTAAACATGAAATATGTTTAACTGAAAACAAAATAGTTTTTGGTTATTTTTTTTACCCAAATTTTTTTCCTATTTCTGGAACCATAATTTTGATTTTTCTAATTTTTAATACTAATTTTTTTCTGTCAAAAATATATAATATATTTAATTACCAAAGAAATAATTAATTTTATATACCAGAAAAAGTTAAAGTTTTCCAGGTCTGGAGCCATGTCTTATATTTTTCTAATTTGTATGTCAAACTGTTTCTTTCGAAAACATAAAGTATATATAGTTTGTAAACAAAAATATTTCACTTTGCTACTTTTATATACATAAAAACTAAATTTTCCAACTCTGGAATCAGCCTTTTATATTCTCCTGATTCCTTATACTAATCTAGTCATTTAAAAAAAATATAAAATATGTTAAGTGAACAAAGCAAAAAAGAAATAAGAAAAAAATTAGTTTTAATTAGTTGCTTCAATATCAAAAAAACTTCAAAGTTTCCAGCTCTGGAGCTGTGGTTTTAATTTTTCTAATTTTCTACGTCAAACTTTTCTTTCAAAAGCATAACATATATTTAATTTATAAAGAAATAAAATAAAAATATATTATACCTAGTTACTTTTATATAACACAAAAAGCGTAAGCTTCCCAACCCTGGAATCATAATTTTAGATTTTTACGATTTCTTGCACCAATCTGTTGTTTTTTTAGGAATATAAAATATGTTTAATTTGTAGAGAAAAAAAGTAGGTTACTTTTATTTAGCAAAAAAAGTTAAAAGTTTTCCAACCCTGGAAACGTTTTTTTTATTTTTTTATTTTTAATACCAATTTTATTCGTACTGAAATATAAAATAGTACAAAAATTAGTTTAAGCTAGTTACTTTTATATGGCAAAATAAAGTTTAACCTCCTGTTTCCACAACACGGACGGTTGACTTGAGTAAAAAATTTGAAGGAAAAGCACTTATTTCATTGAATGATTTTCTTACAAATTTTCCAGCTCTAAAACCGTCTGCTCAATTTTGCTGATTTTCAATACCAATCTATTTCGGACCATTTCGGACACACCACTTCAAAACCGAAGTATCTACCTTTTCTGGGAGCTTCAGAAAACCGATTTCACATTCAACAGACGGACAGGCAGACATCGCTTAGTCGTCTTCCCTATGCATAAGAATCCATAATATATATACTTTATGGATCGCATATGAATATTATGGAAATTACACACGGAATGCCAAACTTAAGTTTATATACATTTTACCATTTTTGGTTAAGGGTATACAAAAATTACAAAAATCATGTTTTCATATTATTTAATTTTTTGCTGCTTATTTCGTATTTAAATGTATATTTTTAAGCATATTTTTAATTTTTCGCTACATTTGCTAAGCGCTTAAAATTAATTTTTAGTTGCATGAAAGTCCGAGCCCAGAAAAAACTTTCTCTTTCTTCTTTTTTTTGAGAAAAAAAATATTATGCTCGACCTTATCTTGTTCTCACAGATTTTGTTTTACAGACATCAACAAACTTTTACTCCTTTTATATTTTTAAATTAAATAACTATTCCCATACGAAACTTAAAAAATTGATTTTTAATATAATGCAATTTGTCATATTTTTTTTCTATAGCTTTTTTTTCATTACATTATGAAAAAATAAAAATCAACTGCTAAAGATGAAGTGAAAATCCCTTTCTATTTTTCAATTATTTAATTAATGTTGTATCCTTTTTATAATTTTTCAAAACCAATTACTCGTATGTTGCTCCATACTCTTATGTGTGTGTGTATATGTATGTATGCATTTGTATCCATATCAGCTCAGCTCTATACCCTTGTTAATATAGCGCAGCCCTTGTATGTTTTGTGTTTATGTAGTTGTTATCTTTTTTTTTTTTTGTTGATGTTTGGTCTTTTCATTATGAACAATGTTCTTTTTGGCCTTTATAAACAGTTTGCTGTTATATTTATTTTTTTTTCTAGATGTACAACATTCATATATTTTTTTATATGTATGTTCGAATGTAATTTTTGTTGTAGTTGGTATTTTTTTGGACAACATTTTATTTTAAAACATCTGCAACATCATAAATCATTTGTTGTTGCTAAAAATTTTGGGTTGTTTGTTGTTTCCTCTACTCGCATTTATTGTTCACGTCGCTTTTGTGCCAGGCCATAACATATTATGTTGGAAAAATAATTTTTCGACTTTAATAAGCTACTAAAATTAAATTCATTCATTTCATACTACAATCAATAAGTTGTGATGGACTTTGTAATACCCTGCAATAAAATAATTTAAATTGAAAAACTATATAATCACCCGTATACTAGTTGTCGACATCGACGTCACCTTAACACAATACCAAAAAATTGCAGCTTGTGTACCCGTTGTCGAAAAAACCTGACTCCTAGTGTACGGTTTATGCTATTTTCTAGACTTTAGGAAACAGAAATAGATTGCCGACGTCGATGTCGACAACTGGAATAAGGGTGAGTTTTAAAAGTAACTTGTAAATGACGTACTTTTGCTATAACTAAGGCAGAATATCTCAGGGTTAGGAGGCACAAAAATTTGGTGTTTTCCAGAGGCGTTATTTTGAAGTGCCTTCTAGGACGCCCAAACATAAGTCAAAGATTTCTAAATTTATTGGTCGAAGTTAATTGGGTGGTTAAAAAACTTCCACTCTACATCTCACCTCATCTCATCTCATCTTATTCTATTTCATCTCATCTCATCTTATCCCATCTCATCCCATCTCATCTCATCTCATCTCAACTCATATAATCTCATCTCATCTCAGCTCACCCCATCTCAACTCATCTCATCTCACCTCATCTCACCTCATCTCACCTCATCTCACCTCATCTCATCTCATCTCATTTCATTACATCTCATCTCATTTCATCTCATCTCATCTCATCTCATCTCATTTCATCTCATCTTATTCTATTTCATCTCATCTCATCTCATCTTATCCCATCTCATCTCATCCCATCTCATCTCATCTCATCTCATCTCATCTCAACTCATCTTATCTAATCTCATCTCATCTCACTTCATCTCACTTCATCTCATATCATATCATATCATATCATATCATATCATATCATATCATATCATATCATATCATATCATATCATATCATATCATATCATATCATATCATATCATATCATATCATATCATATCATATCATATCATATCATATCATATCATATCATATCATATCATATCATATCATATCATATCATATCATATCATATCATATCATATCATATCATATCATCATATCATATCATATCATATCATATCATATCATATCATATCATATCATATCATATCATATCATATCATATCATATCATATCATATCATATCATATCATATCATATCATATCATATCATATCATATCATATCATATCATATCATATCATATCATATCATATCATATCATATCATATCATATCATATCATATCATATCATATCATATCATATCATATCATATCATATCATATCATATCATATCATATCATATCATATCATATCATATCATATCATATCATATCATATCATATCATATCATATCATATCATATCATATCATATCATATCATATATCATATCATATCATATCATATCATATCATATCATATCATATCATATCATATCATATCATATCATATCATATCATATCATATCATATCATATCATATCATATCATATCATATCATATCATATCATATCATATCATATCATATCATATCATATCATATCATATCATATCATATCATATCATATCATATCATATCATATCATATCATATCATATCATATCATATCATATCATATCATATCATATCATATCATATCATATCATATCATATCATATCATATCATATCATATCATATCATATCATATCATATCATATCATATCATATCATATCATATCATATCATATCATATCATATCATATCATATCGTATCATATCATATCATATCATATCATATCATATCATATCATATCATATCATATCATATCATATCATATCATATCATATCATATCATATCATATCATATCATATCATATCATATCATATCATATCATATCATATCATATCATATCATATCATATCATATCATATCATATCATATCATATCATATCATATCATATCATATCATATCATATCATATCATATCATATCATATCATATCATATCATATCATATCATATCATATCATATCATATCATATCATATCATATCATATCATATCATATCATATCATATCATATCATATCATATATCATATCATATCATATATCATATCATATCATATCATATCATATCATATCATATCATATCATATCATATCATATCATATCATATCATATCATATCATATCATATCATATCATATCATATCATATCATATCATATCATATCATATCATATCATATCATATCATATCATATCATATCATATCATATCATATCATATCATATCATATCATATCATATCATATCATATCATATCATATCATATCATATCATATCATATCATATCATATCATATCATATCATATCATATCATATCATATCATATCATATCATATCATATCATATCATATCATATCATATCATATCATATCATATCATATCATATCATATCATATCATATCATATCATATCATATCATATCATATCATATCATATCATATCATATCATATCATATCATATCATATCATATCATATCATATCATATCATATCATATCATATCATATCATATCATATCATATCATATCATATCATATCATATCATATCATATCATATCATATCATATCATATCATATCATATCATATCATATCATATCATATCATATCATATCATATCATATCATATCATATCATATCATATCATATCATATCATATCATATCATATCATATCATATCATATCATATCATATCATATCATATCATATCATATCATATCATATCATATCATATCATATCATATCATATCATATCATATCATATCATATCATATCATATCATATCATATCATATCATATCATATCATATCATATCATATCATATCATATCATATCATATCATATCATATCATATCATATCATATCATATCATATCATATCATATCATATCATATCATATCATATCATATCATATCATATCATATCATATCATATCATATCATATCATATCATATCATATCATATCATATCATATCATATCATATCATATCATATCATATCATATCATATCATATCATATCATCTCGTCTCGTCTCATCTCATCGCATGACATCTTATCTCATCTCATTTCATCACATCTCATATCATCTCATCTCATCTCATCTCATATCTCCTCATATCATCTATCGTTTACACTTTCTATTAAACATTCTTAAGCTTTTGAATAAATTTTCATTAAATACTCGTTTAATGCGCATCTTTGGTATCTTGAAAGAACACAGTTATACTTAAAACTAGAGCTTGTAAGCAGGATATATTAAGCAAACTCAACTATCGCTTGCTTACCTATTTAGGCGAAACACTAAAGGTATTCACGTCAATTGTGCACTATAGCGGAAAAGCTAAATTAGAAATTAAAAAAAATTCAACAACCACAAACCAAAATAATTTTGCACAAATTTCTGCAATATTATCAATATTGAAATATACCAAACTTTAAGCTAAATTAAGCAATTATTCCATAAGAGATTATGAGTAGAAAAAAAAGAATTCCTGAAAAATCATACAAAATAATTAAAATTTTGCGTAGGGTTTCCTTTGGATTTTGGAGATTTCAAGTGTTTGCCATTGACTCAAAATAAGCTTATCTCGTCTTTTTCCTTTCTGCCTTAGATATATTTTTCTTGGAAACAAAATTAAAAATAATATACAAATGGTTGTAGATGAGTTCTATAAAAAATTAATGAATTAAAATATTAAAAACTTAAAAAGAACTATACAAATTCTTGATTGAATGCAGAAATTATTTTAGTAATCAGGAAACATATGTTTGACTTTAGAGCAGCTACGTCCAAACTGTTTGTGCAATATGCAAACTTTTACAAAAGAGCTTTCACACCGACAAAAGCACAATAGCCAATCAGATCTCGGCGATAGCAATACTTGCTCCTACTTTGTAATGAAACAAGAACAAATTTAAGAGCTTTCAAAGCTGTTTACCTCAAATGTAAGTATCAGGGCATGTGTGTTTAGACATATGTGCATGCAAGGAGATGAATGCCTTTAATACTTTTTGCTGGCTATTGCTATCTTTGGCAATATATGTATAAAACTTACGAATAAAACTAATAAAGAAGCTAATTAACAAATCAGTGTCTCAAGTATACATACGTGAATTATCTCTGCAAATTTCTCATTAATTAGAAATTTAATTAAATTTTCTGTGATAGTTCACAAGTCTTCAATATGATGCAACTAGTTATCTTAAACTAAACTTATGGATTATAAAACTAAAACTACCTGCATTCAATTATAACAAATAAGAGCAGCACAACAATAAAAGCATTTATGAAGTGTAAACAATGAAAAATGTTAAACATTCTCCATGGTGGCATGTAAACTATTAAACAATAAATTATATTTAAACATAAAAACAATAAAATATATACATATTACACAAAGTACATATTTTTATACACTCATATACGAATTCACAACAACCATACAGCAGAGCTTAAGAGTAAAACATATAGAACAGGGTGTTTTTTTCGCACATGCCACAGAGTTTTTGCACTTATGAAATAATTAAACAACAACAAACATTCTGGCATGTCATTCAGCAAAAAAGAAAATTGATCTTATGAATTTTTGCACCTGCTGAGCTTGAAGCTAAATTCTTGAATTTAACTTGAAAGCTCTTGAGTGACTATGTTCTGTCATTTATGCCCTAATTCAGTAAGAAGATTTAGGACGTTTTTGTTTGAAAATGCTTCTGAGTTCTAGTGTTTGAAGTCTCTAAATTATTTTCTTCAAAAATGGTTGTTGTCTTTGATAATGAAAAATAAAAATATTATTGCCATGTTTTTTAAACATAAAAATTCAATTCAAGTATTATACAATAGTTTGAAAAATACATGAAAAAATATGTGTTGGATATAATGTTTGGAACAAAATCATAAAGCAAATACACGAACCTTCTAGCATAGACAATAAATAATAATCGTTTTAAGGAATCAAAACTGCTTCTTTTTTTCGTCCATAGACAAGACGATACATTCGTCGAACAGAATTAGGGCATTAAGCATTTCTAGTGATATGGCTTTTGAATCATATATTGTTTGAACTAGGATATTTTTTACAGAATTTGCAATATATCCTTGAATTTCACTTGTGCGATACAGTAAATTGATCTCAATGGACTCGTCCGATCACTCATCAAAAGAGGTCATATCAGTAAATAGTTTAAATAGTTTAAACATTAAATTCAGTATTTTTTTATGTTGAAAAAGTTGTAGTTATTTTTACTGTTAAAAAAATCATAAAAATATAATAAAAAAAAATTATTTAACTCAAAATTGTTCCATTTGCGCAGTGATAGGTTTGATGCCAATTTTCTTCATTGGGTTTCAAAGAATTTTAATTCTTTT
The DNA here is from genome assembly GCA_944452675.1 of Tachina lurida. Taxonomy (NCBI): domain Eukaryota; kingdom Metazoa; phylum Arthropoda; class Insecta; order Diptera; family Tachinidae; genus Tachina; species Tachina lurida. The sequence continues at coordinate 178,435,925 of OX101752.1, forward strand.
ATAACGACGTGTTAAAGTTGAAAATTGTGGGAAAAAATCACAAAAAAGCTCCAAACTTTGCGTAATTAATTTTGAAAAAGTAATGAATCTAATCATCAAGATCAGCTATTTCTTCCAATTTTTTTTTATATTTCTAATACAAATTATTTGTGAAAGTGGTTTTGTTTCTAATAATTAAATTTTAAAAGAAAATGGATTTTTTCAGTTTAACTGGACAAAAAGTTATTTATACATTATGCTCAATGAGGCAGATATTTTAATTTAATTTTAAAGGTTGAACGAATGAGCTTTAGCTTAGAAAAATGTATGCTGTGCATCGGTGCACCTCAGGAGTTATGCACGAAATAGCAACAGCCTCACGCTAAGCTCTTAACGACATTTGCTAACACTTTTATTGCTGTTGTTGTTTTATGTGCTTTCACTAGAAATATACAAACATTTTTTATACAAGTACTTACAACATCTAAGTCAGCCAAAAAAAAAGCAGTTAAAATTTGTTCTTTATCTCCAAAAATTGGAAATCTATTCATGTTACACTTCGAACTCTCTATACAAAGTGAAAGCTACTGAAACAAAGTGCTCGAAAATCGTCTCGTTTTGAGAAAAACAAAAACTGCAAATTGACTAAATTGTATTCACAGTATGTATCCACTTGGAAACACAATAAATTTCGTGTCACAGGATTATTTAAAGCTTTTTGCAGAGTTTGTTGCCAAACGGCAACTGCAAGCATTTAAGGCTTAAGGCCTACTTCACCATATAATATTAAGGCAATTATTAAAGCACATAATATTAAGGCATTTTTTAACACGTTGACTGCCAACTACTAGATAATTCGTAGATTGCGTTCCCTTCTAGGAAGCCAACTACGAGTTATCTCGTACTCACTAAACTAGACAATTTTGTGTAGCTACGAGTAATATCTCGTAATTATAATAAAAAACAATAATTATAAAACAAATTAATAATAAATAATTATGATAATTATTATAAATAACAATAATTATAAAACGAAATTTTAAAGAATGAAAAAAAGAACCTACGAAATAACTTGTAGTTGGCAAAGAAGAGAAGCTTTTTGCTTTTTGATGATACCTATGCACTAGAAATAGAGTTGTTAATAATATAATGTGCAATTTCTTGCCAGTTATCTAAAAATTCCGGTGACAGTCAACGTGTTAAAGTCTTCGGCAGACTTTGTTGCCAAATGGCAACTGTAAGCATTTAAGGGTTAGTGCAGCACATAATATAAGGACAATACTTTTGAGTGAGTTTACTAACATATCAATATTCTCAAAATTTTTTGTTTTCCAAAGCGCGCTTAATTTTCTTATTGGAAAACAAAAGCATTTCGAGCTTTCTAGCGGAAAACTTCTGTTTCAAATGGCTAAGATTGAATTCTCTTAATATGTAAAGCCTCTACGGTAAAATGTATATCAATTAAAATTATATTTATGAAAAGTTAAACAATTTCTTTTGTCACAATACCATAAAAGGTTTTCTTTAATTATTATTTTTCGAACTGTGTTTGTTTCTATATTCTTATGAATTGAATAGGCTAATGTTCGTAAAGCTTTTTAAAAAGTTTTCTTTATTAAAAACAATCACCCTCTGAGAAAGATACGAGTATTTGGCATGAAACAGGTAGTGAGTGTGTATTTGTGTGTGTCTGTTGATAATTTTTATAGAATTTTTCATCGTGGTCAAAGTCGTATATCAATTTCTGATAAAAAAAAATTTTTGATTATTGAAACAAATATGCTTTTAAAAATATTGAAATATTAAACAAAATAAATAAATAAATATGACAAAAGTTAATAAATAACAGAAATATCACAATACACCACATTTACATAGAGGCAGCAATTTTAATCCTCCGAATGCTCCCCTTAGGGATATTTGCTGAAGCATTTTTTTTAATCATATACAATATTGCAGTATAAATAAAAATGTTATAAAATTATTTAATTTTACTTATGTATGTGCTTTTATGTAATATGCATGCATGCATACATATACACACATACATATATGTATGTGCAATGCACATTGTCATAAAAAAAAGAGAGGTGTCTTAGGACACCTGGTTATAGCTATGCGGCTCAGTTATATAAAACAAATTTCATGTATGACATAACAATGCAATAAAGTTATATTATATAATGATGCCAAATTCTCCGCAAATATTTCAAAACGTTTCCATTTATTTCCCATTATTTTCTTTTCTAGCGGCGTACGATTAAATTAATGTATTGTTTGTGGCCGGCGGCGGCTGTTAGCCGGCTTTGAGCCGATCGGCTGTGTTCTCAAAATGAAATTGAGCAATCGTTTTCTTTGTTTTCACTCACTTAAAAGAACGAAACAAAACAAAATCAAACTATTAGTTTCGTTTATTTTCGTACTCAGCTTGTAAGTACAAAGAAATCAAAACAAAAATAAATTTATAACTGTAATAGTGTCGATTATTTTTGTTACGAAAATCACGTCCTAACTCCTGTATCGCGCAATAAATAGCATAGCTATAAAAACTCTTTTCCACGAAATCATAACGCCATCTGATTCATGTTCACAACTACGTTCAGGGTTGAAAAATAAATGTGCATACCATATTAAAAATTAATTTAAATGAATGTGTAGCTATAACGTGTTAGGAAAAAGCAATCAAAAGGACTTTAAATTATACATACATAGATACATATGTGCTCGTACATATATACATATTTCATGACATTATATCTCTGGGAAAAAGGAAAAAGTGCTTAAGTCGAGATAAGAAGATTTTTGCGATAAGCCCGGGAAGTTATACGAGTAGCTTATAGTTAAGAGTATATGGAGCAATATGGGTACTTTCGAATAAGCAGATAACGCAGGTACCATTAACTCAAAATCAGCTTATGTCCTCTTAAGCACTTTTTCTTTTTTGGCACAGACTTATTGTGTGTAGAGAGCAATGTTTTTCCAAAAAAATAAAAGTGAACACAGATTGCCAATTTAATCCTAAAAGAAATAAATTTCTGAAAATCGACTTGAAAGCTTAAAAGTGCTCTTCTACAAAACAGTAGAATATGACTTAAGCACTTTTCCTTTTTAGCCGCAGTTATATCTTACATTTAGATGATTTTTATCAACATTCGTTTAAGCTATTATATTCAAGCGTTTTAATGTTAAAACATTATGATGAGGTGACTTGCTTGGTGAAATGCTTGATTGCATTATTAATATGTATAAGCCAAGTGTTTTAAATCAACTACGTCCAGGCCATATGACCTTTTACAAAACAGCTTTTGTGCTTTCACACCGACGAATGCACAACAGCCAATCAAATATAGGCGACAATAATGCTTGCTCTTACTTTGCAAGAATAAATTTCAAAGCTCTCAAAGCTATTTACCTCAAATGCAAATATCGGAGTATGTGTGTTTGGACGAAGCTGTTTTAAATCATGCTCTTGCTCATAAACATGATTTAAAACAGCTGGTTGCAAAAAATGTTAGATAGAAGTCCACTGCACAATGAATATCATTAAAACACCCAGAGGATTTTAACGTTAAATTCTATTAGCTTTACTTATAAAAATTATGAAGGCTTTATAAAGGCTTTTTAAAAAATTTTTTTATGAAAATTTGTTTTAAAAAACCTTTATAAAGTCCTAATAAGTTTTATAAATAAGGCTGTATATACATTTACATACATATATAATGTATGTATGTAAGTATGTGTGTTTCTATAGCACGAAAATTATGCCAATAAAGACGCCTATAAATAGAAATCTCTTTGTTAAGAATTTTGATAAAAATTCCAAATAACTGTTTAACAAAAGTGATATTTTCACTTAAATTACTTGCCCTTAACTACAACTACAACAAACTACATCTTTTGTGTTGTTGTTTCAGAGTCAGAGAAAGCCCAGTAAGCATAAAGCTTTAAGCCAATTCATCACAGCAGATTAAAGACTTCAATATGTTAAAAACAGATTACATATCGCTCATTTACTGCAATAGTGTCATAACTCAAAAAATTAATAAATACATTACGCTTTCTTCATAATAAGTTTGATTTCTCTTACCCTACGTCTACACCTGATATATTTTTATCATGACAAATATCAAATTCCATATAGAAAAAAAGAGCTAACATAAAAAAAATATTTTTGAATATAATATTTGACTTTTGTTATGATAAAAATATATCAGGTGTAGACGTAGGGTTACAAGCGACTGTTATATTTTGTCTAGTATGCCCTACTGTGCATTATTTGACACTTAAATAAAGAATAAAAATATTTAACTTTAAGAAAAATTTCACCCTCTTGTTTACAAATCCTTGGCGATTTTCAAATCAATCTTATTTCTGCCTGACAACCTGTTTGTTTGCTGGGTAATAAATAAATTTTCAATCGCTTAAAAGAAAACGAAAATTATGTTGTATAATAAAATAAATTTACATACTCTTTAACAAAATTTACATATAGATCTACAATTGAAATAAACAAATTGTTTTAGGCAACAAAAAGGGGGAAAAAGTAATTGGCTGAAGATACACGAGCACTTAATGTGCAACATGGCACGTTAGCACCAGCAGATAAAATAAATGTTTATAACAGAACTTTTTTTACCCATTACATACGTTTTCTTCTTCAAGTGATTTGTCTGAGGAGGTTTATAGATAGTTTGAAATGCTTAAACAATTGTATATGTTGAATGATATTTTAAAAATTATAATAAAACACCAAAGTTAGATTATCGGAAATTCCATCATGAAGGGTATTAAAGATGATGTGCTCTCTGGGTATAGTTAGCAATAGAGCGAAGTTGCCACAATTTGTTTTTATAAGTATAGCCCAGGATGTGCAGATGTGGAATGTAGTTTGGTCCTCGCCGATAGAAAGCTTCTGAAAGGCACAATGAAATAACGACCTGTTTAAAGACATGAAGGCTATTAAAGATGCCGGACAACACTTCTTTTATCCAGAATAATGAATAATGAATAATGAATAATGAATAATGAATAATGAATAATGAATAATGAATAATGAATAATGAATAATGAATAATGAATAATGAATAATGAATAATGAATAATGAATAATGAATAATGAATAATGAATAATGAATAATGAATAATGAATAATGAATAATGAATAATGAATAATGAATAATGAATAATGAATAATGAATAATGAATAATGAATAATGAATAATGAATAATGAATAATGAATAATGAATAATGAATAATGAATAATGAATAATGAATAATGAATAATGAATAATGAATAATGAATAATGAATAATGAATAATGAATAATGAATAATGAATAATGAATAATGAATAATGAATAATGAATAATGAATAATGAATAATGAATAATGAATAATGAATAATGAATAATGAATAATGAATAATGAATAATGAATAATGAATAATGAATAATGAATAATGAATAATGAATAATGAATAATGAATAATGAATAATGAATAATGAATAATGAATAATGAATAATGAATAATGAATAATGAATAATGAATAATGAATAATGAATAATGAATAATGAATAATGAATAATGAATAATGAATAATGAATAATGAATAATGAATAATGAATAATGAATAATGAATAATGAATAATGAATAATGAATAATGAATAATGAATAATGAATAATGAATAATGAATAATGAATAATGAATAATGAATAATGAATAATGAATAATGAATAATGAATAATGAATAATGAATAATGAATAATGAATAATGAATAATGAATAATGAATAATGAATAATGAATAATGAATAATGAATAATGAATAATGAATAATGAATAATGAATAATGAATAATGAATAATGAATAATGAATAATGAATAATGAATAATGAATAATGAATAATGAATAATGAATAATGAATAATGAATAATGAATAATGAATAATGAATAATGAATAATGAATAATGAATAATGAATAATGAATAATGAATAATGAATAATGAATAATGAATAACGAATAATGAATAACGAATATATATTTGTATGTAATTGAATGTTTTGTTTTTTTTTCATTTTGCCTTTTAAATACTCTTATAGATGTCCAATGTGGCAACTAATTGCAAAAAGGATACGTGAAAAACGAATTTAGAATCGAATAAGGATGCTTGTGTTTGAGGTATTTAACTTATCATGTTTATGTATGTAATTCTCAACAACATTTGAAGAGTTTTTCTATGTATAAATGTATGCAATTTTTTTTGCTAATCCTAAGAACTTTATCGTTGCTTAACCAACAGCAAACAAAAATTTTTCTGTATTTTATTTTTCTTAAATTACATTATATACTTTTTTTAGTAAACTCTCAATTCAATAGTCATGATACTAAAATAGATAAAAAAGTACCTCCTAATATCTTAATATGTGAACTTTGTACATGTCTTCCACGTTCTATTTTATTTGCAAATAAGGCAGTATGTATTTCTTGTTGTTAACACCTACACGTATTTAAATTTTCAAGTTTTTTTTTTGTCATGCTGACAATACAACTTTTATTTTAATGAATCTTATTACATTACAGAACATTATTACACTTTCTAATTGAGTATAAATATTTTCAATTTGTTACACCCACAACATGGGTTTTCCCAAGGCGTTCTTGTTTTCTACTTGAAGAAATTGCCAAAAACAAAAAAAAAAGAACAATTGATTGTATCCTTTAGGTTTCATTCCACTTGATGTTGTATCTATGTATGAACTTCAAATAAAAATTAGAAAATTACCTTAACTTTTGCGTCAATGACATGCAGCTTGTCGAACTTGTGTTAAATTAGAGATGTGCAAGTGTTGATTTAATTTAAAAGTAGCTAACGAGTACTACATTTTCGGGTACTTGAACCAGCAATCTTCTGATCACTATGATCAGATTATTTGTACCTTTGGGAAAATAATAAAATCTTTAAATGCTTGGAAACAAAAAAAATTTTCTTTAAGTAAAAAATAAGGCACGTAATTCTTTTTTTTTTCTTTTGCCAGAAAAGGGCAAATATTCAATATTTTACTTTTTTACAAATAATTTTTAACTGAGGGAATATAATTCAACACAACTTATTTTTAGTTATTATAAAAATTTGTTCTTAACGAAAAGCAATTATGCCCTAATTCTGTTCGACGAATGTGTATCGTCTTGTCTATGTACGAAAAAAAGAAGCAGTTTTGATCCTTTAAAATAATCGTTTTGTTGTCTATGCTAGAAGGTTCGTGTATTTGCTTTATGATTTTGTTCTAAACATTATATACAATACATATTTTTGCATATATTTTTCAAACTATTGTATAATAATTTAATTGAATTTTTATGTTTTAAAAACATGGTAATAATATCCTTATTTTTCACTATCAAAGACAACAACCATTTTTGAAGAAAATAATTTAGAGACTTCAAAGACAAGAACTCAAAACCATTTTCAAACAAAACCGTCCTAAATCTTCTTACTGAAATAGGGCATTAATTTAATTAGTTTTTAGTTATTTTCCTGAGACTTGTTTGTTTCTTTGCTTATGATTTGATGTAAGCTAAATTGCATGTGATCATTTCTGAGAAACAAATTGAGGGTGGCGTTGGCTGAAGTAGTTAGCACGTTGACTACAAAACCGAAGGTCCTGGGTTCAATCCCTGTATCCGACAGTCATTAAGTAACAAGACCACGCATTTTTCTGATGTGCATTAGTGTCCCTTTGTGTCAGTTGTTGTAGGAAAGTTCAAGTGATGAAGCCATAGTCACTGGTCACTGAACTATACCGACTTCAGCAGATACTAGTCCTAATGTAACATCAGAGCGCCCTCCTTCGTTGTGTAGCAAAATCATCGGCGAAGTAAAATAATCAATAAAATGGCTACAAGACACAGCTTAAAAAAAAATTAATACGCCCCATTTAACATCAGAGAGGCGCTGCAACACTGCATTATTAAACACGTGCGAAAAGCAGAGTTGTAAAAGAATGAAGCTTTCTTCTATCTCTTCTTTCACCACCTGTCTTCTCTCTCACTATCCCTTTCCTAAAGAAGGTAACACCTAGTATTAGCAGTAGGCATTAATTGCCTGAGTGTTACTTCTCTAAAAAAAAAAAAAAAAAAAATTGTACTACGTACAAATTGTAAATGATTATGACAGACACTAGCAGAACGGAACAACATGCTGTTTTCAAACAAAAACGTCCTAAATCTTCTTACTGAATTAGGGCATTAAATTAATTAGTTTTTAATTATTTTCCTCAGACTTGTTTGTTTCTTTGTTTATGATTCGATGTAAGCTAAATTGCATGTGATCATTTCTGAGAAACAAATTGTACTACGTACAAATTGTAAATGATTATAACAAACACTAGCAGAACGGAACAACATGCTGTTTTCGAAGGCTTCCTTCATTGTCAGTGTTCTTGTGAAATATGTGAATTATTATTCAGCTTATATATCGTGCCATAACCGTCAAAAAAACCTTCAGCGATATAATTTTCGAATTTAATTTTTTTTTTACCAAAATCGATTAGTTTTCATAAAAAAACGAGCTACAGAAATGTGTCTCTTGAGTTCTTTTAGACATCTCTAATCGTTTGGATCGATCGATTAGTAGATATTGGTTGATGTGAGTCAAAAGTTCCACTCACTAGCACATCTCTACTCAAAATGAATGTGAGCGAATACAGCAAACACTACTTATGTACTTGTCTGACAACATTCCCCTATAACCTTAAACAGTGATAAAATCTAATTGCTCTTCTTTATTGTGTTAAATTGATACTTTGAGAATTAATTTACTAATATTGTTACGGAATCACGAAGTAGGAGTATTTGCTAATACTCATACGTTTTGGCTACAAGCGTTTGCGAAAATGTGTTTGTTAATTTAAAACGGAAAGTTGAAATGTATGTAAAATTTAATACCTATGTATGTATGTATGTACATGATAATATGTAGATACATAGAAATAACGATGAATAATTTGTAGCTGTTTACATAAATATCCCAATGAAATATTGAATACATATGAAAGGATTAGTTTTGCATATAAACTGTTTAATATATTGACGTCAGATCAGATATAATTTGCCTTAAACATATTATTACTAAATTTTTCATTGATATGTCGTTGGGTGGTTTCTGGTTTGCCGCACAGTATATTAAACATACACTATTACTATAGCAAACCAATAACCACCCAACGATGTGCTTAGACTGTCTTAAGGCTGAGTTAGCCGACTTTAATAGAATGTAAGTGCAACGTAGGAAACAGCTGATCGATATTTTTACATGAAAAGTATTTTACGTTACATTACATCTCTACAACCATTTGCATTACTTTTCACATAACAATATCGATGAGTTCTTTCCTACTGTTGCAGTTACTTTACATCACAGTCGGGTAACTGAGCCTTAAGTCTATCTTTCGATTATTTCGGAAAAAAGACATTTATCTTTTTAACTGGGTGGTATTTGTTTAACATTTGTTTATAACTTGAGTGTACACATCTACATATAGTATATATTTATGTACATATGTATGTATATTGTATACCTAAGTAGATGTAGTTATCTAAATTTGAATGTTTTCAAACAAATCTGTGCATATGCAAATTAAGCCCATAGTCATTTAAATAATTGTATATAATCGTATTTCTAACATGCAGGTGTAAGCCAAATGCAGATAATCTTCTGAATCTTAATGAAACTACATATTTATTTGTGACATTTACAGGAATCAGTGTTGCCAGAATATGGCGCAGAAAAAAAGATAATTGTACCTTTGAAATGGCTGGAAGCTCCGAAAAATTCTTTTGAAAAATTTTAGTTTTATAAAGGACAGTCCTCTATAGTTGGAACATTGAGCCACGTGATAACACAAAATATCATTGTGTTCCAAAAAATAAAAAAACAGCCATTCTTCAGGAATGACTCTTGCATGACTACCAGTGTTTCAGTAAGTACTTGTGTTCGTTTTTGAAACGAGTCACATTCACAACTTCCAAGCAAACTAAATAAGTTTTAATATTTGATATAATCAGGCTTCTACAAGCCAAAGTACAGTAGATAATTTAAAATAAAAATTGTATAAAAGGCAGCAGCAGAACGGAACACTGTGCTATTGTTGAAGACCGTTACACCTTCATTATCAGCGTTCACGTATTGGCGTTGCTGTATGAGGTGTCAGTTATTGCAAACTTTATTCTTATATTCAAATTGTGCAGTGCAAAAGGAATACGTGAAAATGTTTTTCACAACAGCTGACATTATGTGAACTCAGAGTTTATCAAAAGAGGGGTGTTAAATCTATTTCGGAGAATTACTATAGCGCTGGAGTCAATAATTGAAATTCGCTGGTTGGCGAATATTTTATTACTGGTTTGGCGCATATGCCAAAAAGTCGGAATGGAGACAAACGACATAGAAGGTTAACATGAAGTTTTATCAAAGCATATTGTTTTGTAATTTCACCACTTCTTCCGACATATGTCTTCAGGAAAAATGTAAATTTTTAGGAACTTCTATGAATGAAGTTAGAAGTTAATTTTATTTTATTAAAAGTGAAAAATACATCCCTCTTTGGGCGGGACTATCCCGATTTCTATCCCACCTTATCCCGCTTTTTAGAGTTTTGAAATTTTCAATTTCTTAGGGCCATTATTACAACCTAAAGATAAAGTTCCTGATAGTTAACCTTAACATTAGCTAACGTGAACGATAAAGTTAGATACCGGGTACTTTTGCCTATAAAATGCTTAAACTTCACTTTGAAAGTTACCATGAGGATAAACCTGCTTTTAGCTTATCAGTCACTTTTACATTAATGTTTACTTGTAATAATCAAAATATATTTACCCGTCAGATAACATCCTAAAATTAACTATTTGTAAGTTGTAATAATGGCACTTATTCGATTTTTATTAAAATGTAACTGATAAAAACTCATTCCAAATATTTTTAATGCCCTAATTCAGTAAGAGGATTGAAGATGTTTTTGTTTGAAAATACTTTCGAGTTCTTGTTTTTGAATTCTCTAAATTATTTTCTTCAGAAATGGTTGTTGTCTTTGGCAATGAAAAATATAAATATTATTGCCATGTTTTTAAAACATAAAAATTCAATTAAAGTATTATACAATAGTTTGAAAAATATATGAAAAAATATATGTGTTGGATATAATGTTTGGAACAAAATCATAAAGCAAATACACGAACCTTCTAGCATAGACAATAAATAATAATTGTTTTAAATAATCACAGCTGCGGCTTTTTTTCTCGTCCATAGACAAGACAATACAATCGTCGAACTGAATTAGGGCATAAGTATAAATAATTATTGCTTAAATACCCAAAACCCCGTGTACTTCGCTACACCCTATATACGTTTTGAGATAAAAAGAAATTTTTTTTTTTATATTAGAGGTGACACGCTGATGGTTCAACCTTCACTATTTTTCTATAATACAATTCTCATTATAAACATAAATAGTCTCAAAATTATCTCTGCATTAGTTTCTAAGATATTTTTTTTAAGTAAATATTTTCTCTACTTGAGAGGAGCCACGATACTCACTTGTACAATCCTGATTATTTTCTACCATCGGCAGAAGCAGCGGGATTTAAAATGTTGTGTTTGTATCAGATATAGGGATGGGTAAAAAATATCGATATATCGAAATATCGATATTTGAGAAAATAAATATCGATATATATCGCCGATGTTTAAAAAACCGATATATCGATACATCGATTCTTATTTACGAGTATCGGGTTTCGATACTTTTAAGAGATATAGCCGTTTTTTAACTACGATATCGACATCACTACTAGTGATGCGAAGAAAAAAAAAGAGAAATTTCATAATAAGAATCCAGGCGTATCTATAAAGTGACCCCGCTAAGGGTTTTTCTTCTTTTTATTTTCAGTTCTGTTACGAATCAGCAGACTCTTTTTGGTTTATATAGGTCTTATACAAGGCGTTAGTATTTCAGTTTCGGTTCAACCTCTGAAAATCAAAAAACTGTTAAGTAAGTTATGAGTGGAAGCATAAATAAAATAAAAACGAAAAATTTAAAATTAAAATAAACTTCTCACAATATGTCGAATAATAAATTTCTTAAATAAAATAAAAATATTTCGAAATAAACTGTGATTGTGCTTTAAAAATTTAAAAAATTTTATTTTACCAGAAAAACATAAACACTATATTGAAACATAACAATCTACGATACAAAACTCATCAATTTAGTGGAAACTGTTAAATTTCTGGTCGGAAACAGCTAATTTATTACAAAAAAAAAGTAACTATTAAAATTTAGAAATAGAAAGGCACAGAACAGCAACATAAAGTAAAGACTAATGCAACTGTTTTAAACTTTTTTAGCAATATTTGTAGGCAAAATATCGATATATCGAAATATCGATGTCTTAAAAAAATATATATCGATACTGTTAAAAAATATCGATACGATATATATCGATAAATTTTTTTCATTTGCCCATCCCTAATCAGATACAAAGATAGTAAAAAATTAATGTGTGTGAAGTTAAATTTTAAAATTTATAAACCTTCAAACAGACCTTGTTCTTTTACAGTTCTCTGTTAGAGTGTTAACAGAGCTCTGTTAAACGTAAAATATTCGATTAATGCATTTCGAAAGGAATTTTCCAGTAAATGAGACAACGGAGACAAACAAATTAATGCAAATTTATTGAGGGTGGCGTTGGCTGAAGTAGTTAGCACGTTGACTACAAAACCGAAGGTCCTGGGTTCAATCCCTGTATCCGACAGTCATTAAAAATAACAACACCACGCATTTTTCTGATGTGCTTTAGTGTCCATTTGTGTCAGTTGTTGTAGGAAAGTTCAAGTGATGATGGCATAGTCACTGGTCACTGAACTGTACCGACTTCAGCAGATACTAATCCTAATGTAACATCAGAGCGCCCTCCTTCGTTGTGTAGCAAAATCATAGGCGAAGTGAAATAATCAATAAAATGGCTACAAAACATAGCTTCAAAAAATTAATACGCCTCATTTAACATCAGAGAGGCGCTGCAACACTGCATTATTAAAAAAAAAAAACGTGCGAAAAAGCAAAGTTGTAAAAGAATGAATCTTTCCTCTATCACTTCCTTCACCACCTGTCTTCTCTCTCACTATCCCTTTCCTAAAGAAGGTAACACCTAGTAATGGTAGTAGGCATTAATTGCCTGAGTGTTACTTCTCTTTTATATAAAAAAAAAATTATAGAGAAGGTTTTTTTTATTATATATTGCCAAGTTTTCAACTTGATTTTTTTATAAGCTAATAATAAACATTCCACAAAACAAAGTTTTATTTTAATAAAGTTTTATATTTTAATTTAAATTTATTGAAGATGTTCGAAAGTCTAGAAAATAAATTTTTAATGTATCTCTATCTATCTTAATGTTTATTGAAGCTAATCAATTAAGTTTTTCTAAGTAGTGTTATTTTGTATGAACAAAAAAAATTAATTTTCAAGTAGCTTCTATTCCATGTTGACATGAGTAAAGTGCTGTATTGTAAATGTAAGATTACAAGTGTACACACATAAGCTAATGCCATCCATGTATACCTTTGAAGTCTGAGCACTATTGGGAACATCAACCCAGTTTGCTTCGTTGTATTGCCAAGTAGAAAACTGTAACAAAATCTTTTTGTGTCTATTGGATAATTTCTTCTTTTTTTTGCAATTCCACTATTTTATGAAGATTAAATTCAACTACAGATGACATTTGTTTGTCAATTTGTAAAAAAATAAAAATAAAAAAGAGAAATCATGTAAATAGCAGCGCGCAAAGTGCATTTGTAAAGTGGTAGTTGCATAAAGATACGTTTGTATATTTCTTTGTCTAAATGTAGATTCATTTTTGCTTAGCTGAACTCTACCGGTAAGTTGTGTAATCCTTTGCTAATATAGATAACTAGACTACGAGTAGTAGACTAATAGTGTAGTGCAAAAATTTATCTTTGCTAGTTTTTGCAGTTGGTAACTGGCATATTATTCAAGATACATCTGTGGAATTTAGTTACTATTTATTCTGTCTGTCCAATAAATGAATAAATTATTTTATTAAAATGGGTATTCTGATCTCGCAGACACGAGTGAAAAATTATGGGGCAAATTACTGCACTCGTTATCGAACGAAATTACCAAATATTTCAGTAGAGTTTATATGGAAATATCTTTAAATTTCAAATCGTTTCGAATGCCGTAATTTGACCCTAGGTCTATGCCAATAGCCCGCAATCGATGCAAAGCATCAAGGATGGAATTCATAAAGCAAGTTAGAACATTCAGCCGCAAATGTGCTAATTGAACGTGGAAAGTTATATGAAAAGTATATGGTTCTATAAGCGTACACAGAGAAAAAACTGCCTCATAGAATCAAGATGATTTTCTCTATGAAACGTTTGTATGCTAATGGGTATCCCAGCAGAAAGAAGCGAAGATTTTTTCATAGAGATTCCTTATTGTTTTTATGTGGTAAGTCTTATTAATTTTATAAAGAAGAAAACCACATAAAATCAAGAAGAAAACTTATTATTCACAACTTTTGGCACCAAAAAAAAAAAAAGAATTCATAGAGAAAAACCTCTTGATTCTATTCGGTTTTCTTATAAATTGTAAACTATAGGGATTTCTTATTGATTTTATTTGTTACCTTATTGATATTTTTAAAAAGGTTTTCTTATTGATTTTATTAGGCTATCTCTGATTATGTGTAAATCATCTTATTGATTTTTTTAATGAGGAAATCTTCTTGATTTTATGAAGTGTCTTGTTATTTCGTTTCTATAAATAGACATAGAGACAATATTTTTATGTATGCACAATAATTTCAATGGTTATTCAGGGTGCTTGTTAGCATATTGGGTAGAGTGCTTGTCTGTCAGGAAGAAGTTTGCTGGTTCAATACCTGGTGAGTAAGTTAGTTAAGAATATAACATAATGTGTATGTACGTATGTCTATATTTATACATACATAACATCTACAATATACTACATACATACAAATCAAAACACATAAGTACAGAGAATAAAGACGCAATTTTTTTTAGTTTTTTATGAGGTCGCCTCATAAAAACAAGAAGAAACCCTTATTGAAAAAATCAAGAAGATAACCTCATAAAAACTACAAGATTTCCTCTTGATTTTTTCAAAAAGGTTTTTTCTATGAATTTAATAAGATTTCCTTATTGAAAAAAAAACCATAGAGATTTCTAATTAATTTCTTTCTATTTTATGAGGTATTTAGTAGGCACTGTTTTCTCTGTGGAGTGTCTGCGTCTATATAAATAAATATGTAAATATCCAATAATGGCTCCATTGCGTTAAGCAGTTTTATTTTTGTATTAAGTTTTAATGTTTTTAAAATTTTTTTCTCAAAATTTATATATAACTTGTTATTTGTTTTTTTTTTTTGGATAAAATTATTTTTGTTTTAAGTTATGTGAAACCAAATCTTGTGAAATTTTTTATTCATATCTGCGGCTTTTTGCAAAATTCTTGATATTTATTTTTTATTTACATTTTATCAGGAATATAAATGAACAATAATTCGAGCAAGCGATTTGATTTCTTAATAATATTTACTCTATATAAGGATTTCAATTTTCTAAAATTTATCTGTAAAAGCTCTTCCATTCGGAATTAAGTATTCCACCAAAAAAGCTTAACCGACACATATATTTTGGAATTCGTTTTTGTCCGAACGCAAATGATCGATTTTGATAAAGAAATTAAGTTCGAAAATTATATCGCTTAAGTTTTTTTTTGGCGGTTATGTTACTCTGGGAACACAATTAAGACGAACGACGAATTTTTCGTTGCGAACTTTATTCATCAGAAATAACACAATACCGGCGGCAAACGAAATTCGTTGTAAGTGACAAACTCTGCGATAGATTTATTCTTGTATTTTTTACGCCAATGAACGACGAAAAAAATAGTATCTCTCTTTGCAAACAAACAATAACCAACTTTATAAATCGTAACAGCTGTTATTTATTTGTGATTGTTATGCTT
The DNA here is from genome assembly GCA_944452675.1 of Tachina lurida. Classification (NCBI taxonomy): domain Eukaryota; kingdom Metazoa; phylum Arthropoda; class Insecta; order Diptera; family Tachinidae; genus Tachina; species Tachina lurida. The sequence continues at coordinate 178,451,981 of OX101752.1, forward strand.
CAAACTAGGAATTTACTGCGTGAATTCTTATCGACGAATTCCTCGCCCGTGAGTAAGGTGCAGTTTCTACAAGTCAGGCAAACGACTGGCCTAGAAAATTTTATAATAAATTTTATACTCAAGTCGTGCGTATGGGTTATAGAAACAGGGTGTAAATTCGTCGTTTGTCGTAGTTGTGTTACTAGCATAAGTTTACGTGCGCACAATGCGAGCTTGCACGACATTATCATCTATGATTCTTGAACGTGACTTGTCTGTGACTAGAAAATTTCCCAGATTTGATAGAAAAAATTTTTGAAAATATTTTAATTTTTAACCCACGACCAAAAAAAAGTTGTGTTATAAGTTTGTAGTGTGTGTCTGTGTATCTGTATGTCTGTTCGAGTCCACGTACAAACCAAACGGCTGGATTTTGATTTTGATTTTGTTTTTGATGTGACTTGAACGAGAGTGTTTTTTAGCTTTAGTTTGAAAAAAATCGGTCCAGCCGTTTAAAAGATATGAAATCTTTTCTAGATATATCGGGGGGTTTTTCAAATTTGTAACTTTTGTTATTCCCTAATGAATTTGTAAAAAATTTTATTTAAAAAAAAAACATATTTGAATCAAATATAATAAATAGGCATTTTTTCAAGTGTACTCACTTCTTCTGTATACTACCAAACAGGAGCTGACAATTTCTTTTCTTAAATTACTTACCTTAGTCTTACTTTTACTTTTGTTGCCGCACTTAATGCACTTCCACTTACCTTGAAAAGCACAAGAAACTTTCGAAACAAGGATGACCAAAATGTAGTCAGTGAATACAAGTTATTGATTTCTATGGCTTTTACAACGTTGGTTTAAAACGGAATTAAACGATTTTCATGATATTTTATGTTTTCAGCTTAAAATATAAAATATGAGAAAGAGAGCTTTACTCTGCTATTTAGCCACTTAAATAAGAAAAGTTTTACAGCAAATTGGTATAGATGTGTATAGTGCAAGTATACGTGTATATAGTACATACATACATACCAGAGATTGGCAATGAATCATGTTTTCGCTATTCATACTGACTCATAAAATTTTAAATATAACTGAGTAGACATCATTTAAAATCAACTACGCATACTCACCATGACATTAATTAATAAGTATAGGTTGAAATAAATATGAATGGGACGTCAAGATCATAGTCATACCACACTTACACTCATAAATCACCTGAGTTTGATTTATAATTTCTGGAAACTACTTATTAATATACTCATATTGATTCAGCTCACTCAACTCATGCCTGTATGTTTATTTAAAGTTTTAGTCATTAAAGAGTTTGCAAATAGTATACAATAACACATAACCTAATAATGAGAACTTTATTGTTCATATGCGAAGTTAGCATTGTGAATCATACTTATTTTGTATCGTCCATAGGCATTGAGTTAAGGAGAGTCGAAATCAACAACAAACAACATAAATGTTGCTAAGTATGAGTTCGATGCGCACTTCAAACTTTCGAGTGAATATGATTCATAGACAGCATTGCAATAAGTATGAGTGCGCATAAGTACAAGAAATTATAAATCATGTTTCAACTCTACTCAATTTTATACTACTCATTGCGCTTCTCTGATACATACACATATTTATGTGTACGAACATATCGTTACCTTAATATAGAAAGGCCCCAAGTCATTCATTTTTGGAAACCGAGAGTTTTGCATTTTCTGATACATTATCGAAATAGGCAAAAAAAAATTATTTAATAAAAAATAATGAGTTAGGAGCTTCCTATATTAAGGTAGCGATATGTATGTGTGTATGTGTGTATGTGTGTGTGTAGTTCAATAAACTGCGAGTCCTCAATGAGTAGCAAGAAGGTAACTGAGTTCATGGTACTTGTTGTTATTATTTTTATGCTTAAATAATTTTATTTTATAATACAAATCCATAAAACCGTTAAAGTTTAATTAGTTTTAAGGTTTGAAACAGAAAAACACAACAAAATGAAATGTTTTTAAATTTCAATTAGCGCAATTTGTTGAAAACACAACATTTTAGTAGTCTATTAAACAAACTATGATAAATTAAAATAAACCAAGATATTTAAAAATGTGTAAAAATACATATCGTCACCTTAAATGCAAACGGACGTAAGTAACTACACAAAAATTCTAAATCGACTTTTTGATTGATTATGGTTCATTTTATCAAACTACACGTTCACACAAATATTTAGACCTCTGCCATCAAAAACTACGAATTTATTAAGGAAATTCAAACGGACGTAATTACAAATGCATCCATTTTTTATTGCAAGGAACGTAACTAAGATAAAATCTTAAATATAAATAAAAAGGAAATAAATGGTTAAAACATATAAGTATCCATACTCCAAGTAAATTTCGAACAAAATTTTCAAGAATACTTTATTATTATTGGTTTGGTAACGTTTTTTGTTCCTCCTGTAAAAAATATAAAATTGTAGTTACGTCCGTTTGCATTTAAGGTGACGATATGTATATGAAATAAATTAAATAAGAAATAGGGAGCGAGTTTTCATAGCAAAAATATTAAATTTAAAACTTTAACTTACGGCAGCATTTAGGTGAAAATAAGGGCTAATAAATCAGTGCAAGTTAATCTCTATTTTTGGTTTAAAGTGTGTTTAAACTAGCAAACTTATAAATCAATACAGCGTTTAAACCATCTGTAAACGCATAAAATTGGACCTTGGACCAGGCCAGATGGTTTTGTTACTTGCAGACCATATGTTTTGCATTAAAAGAGCACTCAACTTTTTTCCAAGTCTCTACTTTTTCTTGAGATCTTATTCCAGCGGTTTTCTTACACTCTATTATTCTTTTATACTATTCTACTTCGCTAGGCATATATATAATTCCTTTCTCAGTAAAATTTGACGACCTTTAATTAAAATTTTAACTTTTTTGCACTTTTGATTGTGCAAAGAATTGATAGCCTGCTGCAAAACAGCTGTTTTTTGACATTTATTCTAGTGCTGCCACAATATTATTGTTTAAACTACACATAAGATATGCTTCACTGAATTACTCTTGTTGAGCTTAAACTACATATAAATGCAAAAAACTGCAAAATTCTTTACATATTCACCAAATCCAGAAAGAAATTTGCTTAAACAACATTCACTAAAATCTTTTTCGTGTTCCACCTTTATTTGCCCTCAATCCTGCTTATACTAAAATTACTGTCACTGTTCGTTATATTATTGCGTATAAAATTAATACGAGTATTTTCACTAAAGTGTGTTAATAGGCTGGGAAATTAATTATATTCATGCTTTGTCAGGTTGGCACTTAAAACCTTAATTTAATTCCATCATTATAGCCAAACAGCAACGTTAAATTTGTATACTCTACTCGTATTGTATAGAAAATCGAATAAATGGATTTAATTTTACAACGACCAGTGTGTAGTAAAATTAATGCATAATTATTTATGCAAAATAAAACATGAAACAAACATGACCCTTGTAATAATTATAATAGTTTTAAAAACTTTTGTGTAATTGTTGTTTAAATGCCAAAAAAAATCTCTATACATTAAGCTATAACAAAGAATAAATACTTAGTTTTAATATGAGGCATAATATCCATTTTAGGATGGCATTCTACTTTCATTAGTTGCAGCTAAACATAATTTTTAAATGCATTAAATTCAGTGAACACAATGTGACCTGAACAAAGCTTAGAAGACCTTCACTGAATTGTAGACTTGTGTCCCACAGTTCTTTTTGAACTAGTTCGTTCAGTTGGACACAAGTTCGGCCAAAAACATCAATTTAAATTAAATGGGTTTGAAACAACTTTTGATTCAAACGCTCTCAAACTAGTTCAAAAAGAACTGTTGGACACAAGTCTACTGAATTGGTGAAAAGCATTTCATTGTATTTATGAAATTCATTGAATATTTCTGCTTGCTTAAATAATTTAATAATTTAATAAAATAAAAAAAAAATAAAAAGTATGATTATGTATTCTCTTTGGGAATTGTTCCAATTTAAATTTTACATTTATTAAGTTTAACGCACTAATAATCCCAAATTATTATTTAACTTATTCATTAAAAATACATTGAAATTGATTATTGAGGAATTTACCTGGATCCTATGCGCATTTCGCTGTTGCTTACGCAGATCATCAGGGAAACTTTACCCAAAAATTTCGTAGAACAACTAGAGTTATTATGCTAAACTTTCATTTAAACAAATGACAAAGTTGAAACAAGAACTCAATAATCAATATAATTTTTTATATTCTTACTTATGTATTTATGTATGTATTTATTATCTACCCAGTAAAAAAAAGTCGGAACCAGTCTTAACAATTTCCTTGCATACCAATCACTACAGGTACTAAATTTTATGTTCTTAGGCTGCTAATTTTATTAAAAGTTGCTCTAGACATCCTTTTAAGCTTATACCATTCAGTTATTTGGATCTCTTACGTCCTATGACAACCATGTGTTGGAGCTGAGTTAACCTACGCTGTAATTAATGATTTGTATGTTCATTTTTGCTGGGTATTGCATAATTGGCAAGATGTAAGATAATGATGCATACCGACAAACAAATTCTGATTTGGAATCACTAATAACTGAGGGAAGCAACTAATTGCTTACTTGATAACAAAAGTTTCGAAAAATGCTTCTCAAAAACACTCACGTAAGGCAGGCTCTCTAACAGAGTAGAAAATTATCACAGAAAATTTTGCAAATCAGTAACTTTTGCGTTTGACTACACAACAGGTATCTATTAATACTTCTGTGAAGCAGAGAACAGCAATGAGTAGTGAAAAAGTGATAAGAGTTGAATCATGACTTAAAACTTCTTGTACTTATGCGCACTCATACCTGAATGAATCATATTCACTCGAAAGTTTTCAATTGCGCATCGAACTCATACTTAGCAACATGTATGATGTTGTTGATTCCAACTCTCCTTAACTCAATGCCTATTGGCGATGGCAAATACGCATGATTCACAATGCGAACTTTGTTTACTAATTATGAGGAATTGAAAAACAACGCTATTTACTACTATGCTAAACTACTTGCAAACTGTTTAATGACTAGGGCTGAGTTTACATCTGGCATTTCTTGTGTGTCATTTGCCCAAAAAAAGCGTAACCAACTAACTACTAATGAAAAACTGTTTGATTCAAACATGTATTTATTGATTTAAACAGTTTCCTATTATGTTGGATTCTATAAAGTTGCCAATTAGTTATGTATCTGAATCAAACATTTTTTCATTAGTAGTTAGTGGTTACGCTTTTTTACGCTTGTGTGGCACATGGCACACAGATGGAAACCAGGCCTAACGCCCTAATTCGGTAAAAAGATTTAGGACGTTTTTTTTAAATACTTTTGAGTTCTTGTTTTTCAATTCTCCAAATCATTTTCTTCAAAAATAAGCTGGTGTTTTTTGTTGATAATGAAAAATAAAAATATTATTACCATGTTTTTAAAACATAAAAATTTAGTTAAAGTATTATACAATAGTTTGATATAATGGATGTTGGATATAATGTTTGGAACAAAATCATAAAGCAAATACCCGAATCTTCTAGCATAGATAATAAATAATAATTATTTTAAAGAATCACAGCTGCCGTTTTTTTCGTCCATAGACAATACGATACAATCGTCAAACAGAATAAACATACATGCATGAGTTGAGTGAGCTGAATCAATGTCAGTAGTATAAGTATTTGCCTGAAATTAGCAATCAAACTGAGGTGATTTATGAGTGTGAGTGCGGTATGACTATGATTTCGACGTCGCATTCCTATTTCTTTCAACCTATAATTATAAATCAATGTCATGGTGAGTATGCGTAAAGCAGTGTAGTTGAGTTTAAATGATGTCTACTCACTTATATTTAAAATTTCATGAATCAGTATGAATAGCGAAAAACAGATTCATTGCCGATCACTGCTGTGAACCAATTCAAAAATGGTTTTAAGCTGGTTTTAACAAAAACAATTTGTATGGTAAAATCAAGTTTTAACAGTTGGTTTTAACGTTAAAACCAACTTTTATTAAAACCATGTCAGTGTGAAAACGCATGATAAGAAAAAAGATGTCGTATAAGCTTGCTTACATGTCAATATATATATTATATATTAATAAAACCGAAGGTACACAAAAGTACATCTTCATTCAGTAAAAAGTATCAAAAAGTGGCAAAAATTAGAAAAAGTATAAAATTTTTAAATGTAGCACAATAGTATCGGAACAGTCGAAAAAGTGACAAATTGCTACTTTAGTAGCACCAACGCTAACGCTGCCTCCAAATTTAACTGGTCGATTTGTAGCATTCTTGGCAAATTGCTCATGGAGAATAAAGATGCCATTGTTCTATAATTATATTTCGCAAGCATTTCCTCTTTCAACATAAATTTTTTTTTTATTATATATTTGAATGCAAAGAGTTTTATTGAATAAAAAACTATTTACTTTTAAAGTTACCAGCTTTTGATTCACTATAAAATTTTGCTAAAACCAAACTCTGTGTCTTACTGCGATTAATATTCAGAGCTAATTGCTGTATTGCACCAGTTTATTCAAAGCAATTGCAACTTAACTTTGTTGCAAAACAATTTTGTCTTTGTACTTGGTGTGGCACAAGCAATAAATAAATTTCAATAAAAGAAATAAAAAATTGAATTAAAAGTTATTCAAAGAGACTGAAAGACTAAAGAACTTGTCAGTCATGAATAAGTTGCAGTGTTCTGTTTCGTTTAATGTTTCTATGAAGTTATTAAAAAATTAGGGAAGTGTTAAAAAACAAGCAAAACAAAGTGAAAAAAAACTCATTCAAATACTAGGGATGCCACTATCAAAATCCCGATCTCTAAAATCTCGAATCCCGGGATTTAAATTTTTTAATGCCGGGATTTTCAGGATTCAGTCAATCCCGAAATTGTTTACTAAGTTTGGTTTGTTTTATAGAAATAAATTCATTATGACTTCCCCCCATGTGACTAAATTCACTGTGGCAACAGAATATTGATCTTTTATATTTGTTTGTTTCGTCTTGTTAATTTTGTACATATAACAATTTTAGTAATAATATATTAAATAATAAAGGTATGAGCGTCAACTCTTGAAGATGTTTTAAATGAATAATTGCACTTTCTGACGTGAGCAACCCATTTAGTTAAGTGGTTGATAAAGTCAACCAGAGAACAGAAATGAGTCGTGAAAAAGTGAGAAGAGTTGAATCATGATTTATAATTTCTTGTACTTATGCGCACTCATACTTATTGCAATGTTTTCTATGAATCATAGTCACTCAAAAGTTTGAAGTGCGCATCGAACTCATACTTAGGAATATTTATGACGTTGTTGATTTGGACTCTCCTCAACTCAATGTCTATGGACGACGCAAAATAATTATGATGCACAATGCTAACTTCGCATGCGAACATTAAAGTTCTCATTACTAGTATGTATTTCTCTCTTGCTTTTTTGATTTTTTTTTGCATGAATTGAAAAACAGCCCTATTTACTACTATTGTATACTACTTTAAAATTTAAAGTTTAAATAAACATACATGCATAAGTTGAGTGAGCTGAATCAATATGAGTAGTATAAGTATTTTCCTGCAATTATAAATCAAACTGAGGTGATTTATGAGTGTGAGTGTGGTTGAATTTGATGTTAACGTTGCATTCATATTTATTTCAACCTATACTTATAAATCAATGTCATGGTGGGTGAGTATGAGTAAATCAGAGTAGTTGATTTTAAATGATGTCTACTCACTTACATTTAAAATTGTATAAGTCCGTATGAATAGCGAAAACATGACTCATTGCGCTTCTCTGGTAGCAACATACATACGAGTATTCTATTATATTCTCACATGTTTCTTGATTATTAAGAGATTTTGTTAAAATGCTGAAACAATGTGTCAGGGACCTAAACGCCGCTTTCGATAACGAGCTAATTGGATCACGATTTTTCAGTTTGAGGTTATGGCACACGCTATAGAATAATATTATTACATTATTCGCTAGCGATTGCCGTAGTCTCAAAGTGAAGAAACGTGTTCGAATCAGCTCGTTATCAAAAGCGACGATTAGACCCCACAACTTTGCTAAATAATTCTGTAATCGTTTCAGTAATAAAAGTATAAGTATTAATAACATTCGTGGTCTATAAGAAAATTCTAATAAATTTGAGCCATAGGTTTTATGAAAATAATAAAGTTATGTTTTTGTCATCCTAAAATCGATTTTCAAAATTATTTCATAATATCTATATTTTTACTATTTAAGAGATTTTATAATTTTATGAATTTTATAATTTTTAATTAATTTATTTGTATAGAATGCATCTTCAACCACTTGTTTTTTTATTAATTTGTTTTTGGCATTTCCAATCCATTAAAAGTTGTACCACTTTTCCAAATTTACTCTGATAATCTTACACTTACTCAGACCCTGATAGTTTTGCAAAATCATTTCCTATGTGATTGTGGTATTTTTTCTCCTGAATCTCAAAAAATTTCGTGATGCCAAAAAATCCCGAAATCCCGGGATTTGATTTTTTTGAAATCCCTTATCCCCGGATTCGTGAAAACCAGTCCCAAGTGATATCCCTATTTATTACATACCCAGCAAAAACACTGCAGTAAGATTCTTGTAGGTGAAATTTTAAGACAGAAAAACAAACACTTTAGATAAAGAAAATTCGATTATTAGAGAGAATTAGGGAGAAAAGAGCTACTTCCCTGATGTGTTCGGGCTCAGCGAAGTGTGCACTTTGAAAAACCTTAAATTTTTTGACAGACTTTCATACAAAATTAGCTAGCAGGGTTGATTGCCTGAAATGTTTAAACAATTGACGGTTTTAACCATTTGTTTGAGATCAAAGTTTTGACAAAAGAAAAAATGTTTTGTCCGGCCAAAAACTTAACTTTTTGATACAAATTTTAAATTTCAACTCCATTCAAAAAATTTAGGGCCTGTTTGTCTAAATGCGAACGAACGTTTCTTTCGAACATTTATATTAAAACCAAAAATAAAAAAAACTGAAATTTGTTTTTGTTTCCAATACTAATATTCGATAGGAAAGTTCGTTCGTATTTAGACAAACTGGCCCTTAATTTAAGCAGCTTCAAATGTGAAAAACTAATTTTCCGATTTTGACACTCTTTCGAAGAGGGCCTACGAAACCTAAATAAAAATATATATATAAAATTTTGCCCGTAACACACACTAACTTTATTGTCTAAAATTAAACAATTCTTCTGTCCTAAATATTTTTTCATAAAAAAAAATAAAAGAAAAATATATCTTGAAACAAATTCATGCAAACAGAAACTTTGCTCTTTCTATAAATTACTCATGCTTTCATCTAAACAAGGCAGCACAATAAGAAACTGCACCAAGTGTTCCCACTGAAGAGGAAGAAAGGAACAGATTATTCGCCCAGTTAACATTTGAGTCATTAAAATCATAAGAAAAATTAAAAAACTTTCAAATGATTATGATGATGAGCTTAAAAATTGTAACTAAAAATTTTTCATTATTTGTTCCAAAAATTCTCACACAAAAATAAACAACTCTTTGAAAACAATTTCGTACATTCATTTATTAGTTAGCTTAGTTGATGTTGTTGTTGTTGTTGTTGTAGATTTTGTGTTGTGCACAAGTGTCGAAACTTTTTCAAAATCATCCATTTTCGCACAATAAGTTGCCACGCCACCCGAAGCAGATTAAAACTAAGACAGTGAGTTCAAAAGCAGCAAACAAGTTGAAGAACGAGGAGAGTTTCATCAGAAACCCACTGCTCCATGAATGGATAAGTTGCTGGATATCATCTTTGTAAATAATTAACTTAAGTTTGAGCAAACAAAAATTTCGAATGAAAATTCAAGTATGAAAGCGCACTCAGAGAGGCATTCACACACAAAAACATCGTTAGGGTTATGGACACGGTTTTATGAACTATTTTATAATCGGTTTTTTTTTTTTTAATTTGCGAATCAAATAAGAAATAGTATAAATTAAGTTACGGATATGAAAAAATATTAGGCTAGGTTGTCATAGGATGTCATGCAAAACTCAAATATTTTGTGGGCAAAAATTTAATGTACTCATGGTTATTTGTATTATTATATATATATATGTATATGTATTAATATATGAATATTAAAAAGGAATAAATTCAGTAAAGAGCGACTCCGTTAATTTTCTTTTTGCGTTTTTGGCGTTTTCTCGATTTTTGGCCAAAGTTCCACATACTCAGCCAAAATTTCAGGGCCGTCGCTCTTACTGTTCTCGAGAAAACTGCCTGTTACGGACAGACGGACATTTGAATAAGTCGACAGACGGACAGATGAGCAACGTAGCGAAAACAATAGGATTCCTTTTCACGTTTGGTGCACATAGAAAAAAAATAACAATGTAAAATCACCATGCAAAAAGTTTGATTCAAATTCATTCAAATCACGTTAAATTTACAAGAAATAATATCTTATTTAAGTGGGTTGGTGTTTGTTTGCTTTTTTATATATATGTGAGCTATAGGTGCAATACACTTTTGTGCTTAGTTGTGTGAGTTGTTTTTGAATTATTGTTGTTTTTTTTTATGTTTGTAAACAGCCAACAAACTGCTGCTGGCTGGTAGGCCGTGTCCTAGTCTTGCAGTCGGAGGATCGCAGGTTCGAATCCTGCAATCAAGTCAAGATATATTGTATTTTTTTTCAACTAAAACTTTTCAAAGCATTTTTTATTTTTTTAACAAAAACTTTTCGAATAAATTGTGTGCTAAATGATCAATGAAATAATGTTGAATTACAATTTTGTTCATGATGGTACAAATTAAGTGTGTATCTAAAGAATGTTTAAAGTTGGAAAAATTCCAACTAATAGCAAATAATAGAGAAAACAAAAAATTCTAATAAGAAAAGTGAGAAATTTCACGCGGAATTTTACTCATGATAGCCCTGGTTGTGTCTGCAGGGCTAAGCACATTGACTATCACGCGATTAGTTCCGAGTTTAAATCTTGGCCGGGGAAGCCAATTTATATACAAACAAAAATTTGTCAACTACACATAAGTTAAATAAGTAATAAAATACAATAACTGCATTAAATTGAATTCATGTTGTTCCAGCTTGAAATAACTTTGATTCAACATGAGTCTGCATATTGATTTCAACAGTACGTAAATGTTAAATCAACGTGCAAAAAAGTTATTTCAAAAGTAAACATTTTCTTTGAAAATTACTATAAATCATGTTAGATTAATATGAAACACATATGAATCAAAATCATGTCCGAAAAAGATTAGATTAACCTTGTTTAAGTAGATTTTAAGTTGAAATTTTTCTGTGTGTACCTCATTATTTCTTTAAAGAAATAAAAATCGTTTTTCATTTTAATTTTCGTATTTACTTATACAAATTTTGTAGTAAGACTCTGATAAGTAAAACTATTTTTTGATATTTTGAATTTAGTAATTAAATACAAAATAAAATTTGTTTTGTGCAGTTTTAGTAATTTTTTTTTTGTAACAAGGAAAATTTTATGAAAAAAAAAATTCCAATGTTAGTTGCCTAAAATTATATCTGTAATATATTGCCATTCCTGATGTATAATGCATATATCGTTGCTGTTTTTTTTTTTAACTAACTGACCTAACTAACATTTTAAAAATTTAAGAGGAGAGCAGCTGCTGCGTCAGAAGTCTTTTTACTTATAATGCTCACAGTCATACAAATTGTAGACAATGTGTATTATGACTTATAAAGTCTAGTAAAGGACTTAACTCATTTCTCAAAAAAATGTCAGTTAGGTCGGTTAGTTAGAACAACGACGAATATGTGTCCCTAATTATGAAAGTGTTCTAGGTTATATGCATTTTTGTTACGAAATTCTAAATAAATCTTAAAAAAACTTCAAAAATTTTTTAATGAATATTAACTGCCAGTTTATAGAAGCCATGTAAAAATTCTCGGTTGTCTATTTATATTGAAAACAAAAACAAATTTTGAGCGCTTTGTTTTTGGTTTCAATATAAATAGGCAGACGAGAATTTTTACATGGCTTCTGTGAACTGGCAGTAAATAAATTTAAATTAATCAAAACTAGTACAACTCTTAATTGCAATTTTTCATGATATAAAAATGATTCTTTATTTGTTGAAATGTAACCTACTAAATATCTCCACGATAGAAATATATGACTTAGATCACTTTCACAATTAAGGGCAGATATAAGTATATGTTTTGATGTGGACAACATCTGAGCATCGAATGAGACCGATCCCATGCCCCAAAAGTGTTCCCTCCCAGAGATATGCGCGTTTTATGAAATTGAAGTCGACAATTCTAAGGTTATGTGAAAAAAATTTTGTACTAACAGAGTGATATTCACTACTTAAAAGAATTATAAATGAGTATTTATTATAATTCACAATTAACAATTTCAGAAAATAAACCTGGATTCGAAAAAACGCGAGCAAAATTGATATCAAACTCATGGAAACAGCGCGCTAGGTAGAAAACAGTAAAAACCAACTACACAAAACAAGAGGTAGGGACGACCAACGCGTGCTTTCAAGGTTGACCAACACGTTCCTGACGTCATGAGATGTGTCGCTTTCAAATGAGACTAATACCAACACGCTCAGTGATGGTACACCAAAGATACACATATTTAAATCTTTAAAATGGCTCTCCGGAACAAAACCGGTTTTTACCCTTAGGTCCCTTTCTATTTTGCGCGTCACATATATATTAGTTTGAAATACATGTATATTAAATTGATTCTCCAAAAAAAAAATTTGGTTTATATTTTCTCAGAAGCAGGTTTCAAACTTCTGTTTAAGTAAAAAATAGGCCTATTAAAATATCAGGTCATAATTTTCTACAAAAGCGTACGAAGAAGATTACTGTAGGACATTCCGTTCTTTACTTATGACAATCTGAATGAATAAAATCAATTTATACCATGTAAATCGTATGGCAAATCGAAGAGAGCGATGCGCACCATTTCATCATTATATGATATTTTAACAGGCCTATTTTTTTAATCTAAACAAAAGTTTGAAACCTGGTTCTGAGAAAAAATAAGAACGAAATTTTTATTTTTTTTTGAGAATAACCCTAATGAATATATTTTTTTTCTTAATACAAAATCTGTGACATAAATTTAATTTAAAATTTTGAATAACCGGTTTCTACTGAAAGTTTCATGTGAACGATTACCCTAATGTTTACTCGTATACACTTGCAAGCTGCATTTATGGGAATATTTATGCAAGTGTCGGAAGTACCATAGTTTGCATTGCACAAGGACAAACGACTCAGTGCAACCGTTTATTTGATATTTTTTGGTGCTTAGTTTTTTTTCTTTTGGAATTTAATGCGTAAATGCATTTTTAACGCCTGACTGCTGCTGTTTTGTTGCAAGTTTATTTCTTCTGTTATTGATAATAATTCGCCTTTATTTTATAATGGGTGTTTTTATACCCTTTACCAACAAAAATGGTAAAAGGGTATATATAGGTTTGTCATTCCGTTTGTAATTTCTATAATATCAATAAGCGATCCATAAAATATATATATTCTGGATCCTTATGCATAGGGAAGACGAATAAGCGATGTCCGTCTGTCCGTCTGTCCGTCTGTCCGTCTGTCCGTCTGTCCGTCTGTCCGTCTGTCCGTCTGTCTGTACGTGAAATCGGTTTTCCGAAGCTCCCAGAAGAGCTAGAGACTTCGTTCTTGGACTGGTGTGTCAGAAATTTTCCAAAATAGATTGGTATTGAAATTCAGCAAAATCGGGCAGACGATTGCAGAGCTGGAAAACTTAAACTTCATTTTGCCATATAAAAGTAACTCCCGAAAACAAATTTTTATTTTTTTTTAATAAATGTACATATTTTACACTTCAGTACGACTAAAATTGGAATTTTAAATTAAAAAAATACAAAAAAATTAAAAAGACGTTTCCAGGGTTGGAAAACTTTAACTTTTTGTGTTATGTAAAATTAACTATGTCTAAAACTATATTAGTATTTTCTCGAGAACCGTAAGAGCTACAGACCTGAAATTTGGACACAGTATGTAGACCTTTGGCCGCTACAACAACAAATACATGAGAATTGGAAATTAAAGGGTGTTCCAAAACGAGCAACGAAAAATGTTAAAATCCCATGTAATATACATACAATTGTATGTATGTATGTATATACACTTGAAATGTGTAAGGTTAGTGTATTTTTATTCAGACTACAAAAATTAACACTAAAATTTAAAAAAATTTAAATTAAAGGGTGTTCCATCAGTTAATGCAATTTTGACTATGTAATTGTGACTATTTGCTGTATCTTGGAAACCGTAAGAGCAAAACTCTTGAAATTTTCAAAAACGGTAAAACTGAAAAAATAAAAAATTATAAAATCGCCAAACCGAAAAAAATCGCCAAAAACAAGAAAAAATCGCCAAAACGAAAAAAGCACCAAATTAAAAAAAAATTCTAAGACTAAAATAAATCGCAAAAACAAACGGAAAATTGCTAAAATGAAAACAAAAATCGCCAAAATGAAAGAAAATCGCCAAAATGAAAATCGCCATAATGAAAAAAATCACCAAAACGAAAAAAACCCTAAAAAACAGAAAAAATCGCCAAAATGAAAAAAAAATCGCCAAAATGAAAAAATCGCCACAACGAAAAAAACCCCAAAAAACAAAAAATCGCCAAAATGAAAAAAAGCCAAAAACAGAAAAAAAATCGCCAGAACGAAAAAAAGCACCAAATTAAAAAAAAATTTTAAAACTAAAATAAATCGCAAAAAACGGAAAAATTGCTAAAATGAAAAAAATCGCCAAAACGAAAAAAAACCTAAAAAACAGAAAAAAATCGCCAAAATGAAAAAAAATCGCCAAAATGAAAAAATCACCAAAACGAAAAAAACCCTAAAAAACAGAAAAAAATCGTCAAAATGAAAAAAAATCGCCAAAAAAAAGAAAAAACCTAAATAACAGAAAAAAAATCGCCAAAACGAAAAAAAGCACCAAATTAAAAAAAAATTTCTAAGACTAAAATAAATCGCAAAAAAACGGAAAAATTGCTAAAATGAAAACAAAAATCGCCAAAATGAAAGAAAATCGCCAAAATGAAAAAAAAAATCGCCAAAATGAAAAAAATCACCAAAACGAAAAAAAACCTAAAAAACAGAAAAAAATCGCCAAAATGATAAAAAAATCGCCAAAATGAAAAAAATCACCAAAACGAAAAAAAACCCCAAAAAACAGAAAAAAATCGCCAAAATGAAAAAAAGCACTAAATTAAAAGAAAATTTCTAAGACTAAAATAAATCGCAAAAAAACGAAAAAATTGCTAAAATGAAAAAAATCGCCAAAATGAAAAATATCGCCAAAACGAAAAAAAACCTAAAAAACAGAAAAAAATCGCCAAAATGAAAAAAAATCGCCAAAAAAAAAAAAAAATCGCCAAAACGAAAAAAAAATTAAAAACAGAAAAAAATCGCCAAAATGAAAAAAAATCGCCAAAATGAAAAAAAATCGCCAAAATGAAAAAAATCACCAAAACGAAAAAAAACATAAAAAAAAGAAATAAATTGCCAAAATGAAAAAAAATCGCCAAAATGAAAAAAATCACCAAAACGAAAAAAAAAACAAAAAAATCGCCAAAAAAATCGCGAAAAAACCCAAAAAACAGAAAAAATCGTCAAAATGAGAAAAATCTCCAAAATGAAGAAAAGCCCAACAACAGAAAAAAATCGCCAAAACGAGAAAAAAGCGACAAAACTGAAAAAATCGTTTTAACTGAAAAAAACTTCAAAAAAGTAAAAAACCTTCCTTTCGTGCGCGATTCAAAGTCGCACTTAACTGATTTTTTTTAATATTAAAGGAATTAAATGAAACTAAGTTTTTGCTTATTTCGTTCTTGCTTTTTTCACTTAACATATTTTATGTATTTTTTAAAGAACCAATCTAATCAATAATCAGAAAAATCCAAAATTATGACTCCAGGGTTGGAAAACTTACACTTTTTGTGTTATGTAAAATTAAATAGGTCTAAAAATTTTTTTCTTTTTCTTTATAAATTGAATATATTTTATGCTTCTGAAAGAAAAGTTTGGTGTATGAAATTTTAAAAATGAAAATTATAGCTCCAAAGATGGAAACTTTAAAAAATTATAAATTTTTTCACAAAACAAATATGTATGTACGTGTCTGTATACTATATATATGTACGTACGTTGGTAAAGGGTATATAAGATTCGGCACAGCCGAATATAGCACTCTTACTTGTTTATTGAGTTATAGAACTTTAAGTTGGCATCACTTTTTTAACTGGCGGCCATTTTGTCAGCTGTCAAGTGATTAATATTTAGTTTGGTTTGCCATTTCATCATGAACAGGTTGACAAAAGAACAACGCTTGCAAATCGTGCAAATTTATTTCGAAAATAATGGTTCAGTTCGCGAAGTTTACCGCAAGCTCCGTCCATTTTATGGTCGACATAATCGTCCATCAGAGCAATTAATTCGGTTAACCATGGATAGTTTTCGCACTACGTTTACTCTATGTGATAATACGCATCCGCAGAGACGTCGAACAGTGCGCACCGAAGAAACAATTGCCGCTGTAGAGCAAAGTGTTGAAGAGGACCCGAATGAATCGATTCGCCACCGTGCACAGCAATTGGAGCTTTGTCCATCAACTTTATGGAAGATTTTGAAGATTTTGAATGTGGATGAGTTGTGGTTCCAACAAGACGGCGATACATGCCACACAGCGCACGTCACAATCGATTTATTGAAGGAAACATTCGATGAGCGCATAATTTCGCGGAATGGACCTGTCAATTGGCCACCAAGATCGTGTGATTTGACACCATTGGATTATTTTCTTTGGGGATATGTGAAGTCGCTCGTCTACGCCAACAAACCAGAAACGTTAGGGGACTTGGAAGCCAACATTCGTGGCGTTATTGCCAACATACGGCCCCATATGCTCGAAAAAGTGGTTGAAAATTGGACCTGCAGAATTGGCTTTATTCGAGCCAGCCGCGGCTCGCGGCGGACATTAAAACGATTTTCTTGTGTTTTATTTCAATTCGAAGTTCTATACCTCTAAAAAAACACCCTGTACTAGCTGCTCTGCTTGCTTCTGCTTGCATTTCATTAAATTGGAAGAAAAAAAAAAGATGCTGGTATTATCGTCAAGTGCCCCAACCTTTATATGAGTCTATTAAAAGAATAATAAAATACAGTGGCGTGCGTTCGAATATATCGTCGGCTTAGAGTGCAAACCTGCTAAATCCACTTTTTGTTAAATATGACATTTTAATGTCTTTTGAAAGAGAAGGAGACGCTGCATCGACTGGCTAAAATAATTGTTCTAATTTTAAACTCTACATGTCAAAAAAACTTAAAGTATTAGGCTAATTTCTTAAGCTAGTATGTATAGAAAATTTTTACAGTATTTTGTCTCTCCTGTAAAATTTGGTTGAAGTAAGTTAGCAGGTTTGCACTCTAAGCCAACGATATGTGTGTTGTTTAACCCAGCAAAATTTTGTCGTATTTCAATAACTTTTATTGAGTAGCATTAATGGGCCTAATTACGATTGTCGTATTTCGATTACGATGATTTTTTACTAAGCTAAAGAACATTAAGACAATTTTTCTTTAATCCAAAGGCTCTACTCGGTAATTGGAAGCGAAAGAAAATGCTTTCGAATTTGCGTATTATCAACATACAAATTCGAAAGCATGTTCTTTCGTTTCGTAGTACAGAGTAGAACCCGAGTAAAAATCGTTGTAGTCTGAGTCGAAATATGGCACTCATACCCCCTGTTTCTCTAAATGTGAACGATAGATTCGATCGAATGTTAATATTGGAAACAAAAACAAATTTCAGTTTTTTGTTTTTGTTTTTAATATAAATGTTCGATCGAATCTATCGTTCGCATTTAGAGAAACAGGCCCATAATTGGGCCCATTAAAGTTCAGTTGAGTGAAACAAACTTATCACTTCGAGCTTAAAATTTTTAGTAAGATACAACTTATTTTATATAAAAGTATAAAAGTATGTGTTGTGTAAGTAAATACATTGACAATTTTATATGATCATGATAACTATAGCTTACGAGGGCTGTTCGGAAACTTCTTAGCCTAGCACAAAAAGCGCGGTATAAACAGAAAAAAGTTAAGTGTTTTGGAAACTTCCATCTCTGCTATGAACACATATTAAATTTTGTTTCGATCTCGCAACTCCTTCATATAGAAACAGGTGTTTACAAAAGACGCATCGGCGATTTTTTAACAATGGAAAAATTAGAAATGCGGGTGGGTTGCTGAATTTAAACGTGGTCGTACAAGCATTGAAGATGAACCACGTAGTGGACGTCCAAAAACAGCAACAACAACAGAAATTGTAGCCAAAGTGCATGATATGGTATTAAATGATCGACGAATAAAAGTGCGTGAAATAGCTAATATCATGATGGGCATCTCGAGTGATCGAGTCCATTTAATTTTGCATGACGAACTACAGATGAAAAAGCTTTCTGCAAGATGGGTGCCGCATTTGTTAACAGTCGACCAAAAACGCATAAGAATTAACATTTCTCAAGGTTGTTTGGATCGTTTTAAGCGAAATAAAATTGATTTTAAGCGTCGTTTCATAACTGTTGATGAGACATGGATCCGCCACTATACTCCAGAGACAAAAGAACAATCCAAACAATGGACTGAAGCTGGAGGAAGTGCCCCAAAGAAGGCAAAAACAATTCAATCGGCTGGTAAGGTTATGGCAACGGTTTTTTGGGACTTCAAAGGTATTTTATTGATTGACTATCTGCAAAAGGGTAAAACAATAAATTCATAGTACTATTGCAACCTTTTGGATCAATTAAATGTACAAATTCGAGAAAAACGTCCTGGCTTACAACACAAAAAAATATTTTTTCATCAAGACAACGCACCAGCGCACAAGAGTGTTTCAACAATGGCTAAAATCAACGAATTAAAGTACGAGTTGCTTGACCACCCACCTTATTTTCCTGATTTGGATCCCACTGACTTTTACCTGTTCCCAAATCTAAAAAAATTCCTTGCTGGCAAGCGTTTTACCTCAAATGAAGATGCAATTACAGTTGTAAACCACTATTTTGAAGACCTTGAGGAAAACTATTTTAATCAAGGGATAGAATTGCTAGAAAAGCGTTGGACTAAGTGTATTGAAGTTTCAGGAGATTAAATTGAAAAATAAAAATATTTTTGAAAAACTAACTATTTTCTTTCATTGATAGGCTAAGAAGTTTCCGAACCGCCCTCGTACAGGAAAGAGCATCGGCACAAAATTACTCACATAACTCTTCCATTAACGAATTTTCAAATAGGTTCACAGTTTCGAACTATTATAATAAACTTTGTTGCCGACTATGCTTACTTTTCTCTAAAAATTTTAATAACTATTTAGTTGCGATAAAAATTTTAACAATAATCAATTTTTTATTTATTATTTAAATAACGCGAGGAAGTTTTTAACTATATTTTTTATTTCATGGCAAAAAATTGTGCTGGTACAACATGCTCATCTGAACATTAATGCTGACAAATAATTTTAAATGAAAAAAGCAAAAAATAATATTATTTTGCAGCGATTTCCTTTGGCAACTGCCAGTTTTTTTAATTTTCTAATCATTGAAATTATGCCAAGAAATTGAGAAAGCAAACAGCATTAAACTACTATTATAATCCAAGTTGAAACGAGAAATGATAAGTTGTTTGAAATTTATTTGGGTAATACATACACCCCCTCCCCTCTGCCCACTGCATGAAGCCTGATATATCACTTTAGATATTTTCAATTTTACTCCATTTTATTTGTGCAGTTGAGCACATTTTTTTTTGCTTCGCTTCAGAACGATTGACGGTGTTGTAAATTTCTGATTTTGTCACTATGAAAATTGGCAAAAAAATAATAATAGGCAGCAGTAAACATTTAAACTACCAGGGAATGATATGCAGTGATTTACAAACTGCTATGTTGTAAAATGTATAAATAGGATATGTACTGGTTATTTTTTTGGCTAAGCCCTGCATTTTTTTTGAAGAGCTCAATATTTTTTAGAATTGTCACTTTTCTTAAGTCACAGTTCCCTAACGTTATTCCTATGATAATAAAAATTCATCATTCTGTTAAATGATATATGATACCGTAATAGCAACCATTTTTTAATTTTTTCCAAATAAATGTTTGTAGTTTTATTTAAAATTTTTCCCTTTCCCTACCAGTAAACTTATGAATATCGCTATGAAAAGTATCATAATGTCTTTTAATGACATATTCCCTTTTTTCTTAAATCTTTGATAACATAAAAGGCAATTGTATGTTATCAAATGCGTTATTTATAATAAAATACTTTGTTCTAGTTTACACTATGCAAGTCTTATTGCTAAGCTGACTAGTTTGAGGGAGAGAGAGAGACGAGGCGGACAGAAACCTTTCTTCTTCCCTCGTCTCTCTCTCTCTCCTAACAAACTAATCAGCTTAGCAATAAAACTTGTGTAGTGTAAACTGGGACTTTTCGCATATTATTCATTTGTAATGACCCACGTGTGTTTGCTGGATAAATATTCTTGAAAAAAATATAAAAAAAATATGTAAGCATCCGCTGCCTGTGCATTCGTCGCAGTCTCATCACAGAATACACAGAAGTGAAGAAAGTGACAGGTAAAAAAAGCTCCAATCAGGTTTTTTAAAATTCGTGGAAAAAAGAGAAAGGTCCCAGTAAAAAAAACTGGAAGTCATTCTAAAGGAAGTACATTTTCATTGCTTCCAAAAAATCGATATTTTTAATTTGCCGATAGTTAGCTGAGAACCAAGTAGAAGTTTATTTTAGTCATACAAAACCTTGTAATTCCTCTATAGTTTCAGAAATTACTCACCAGAGTTTTTAAAAAATCGATTTTATTAAAGAAACTTATGAATTAATTTTGGTCTAAAACTTGCTTAAATTTACATAAAAATACTGTTTCGCGTTTAATTCCTGTAAAAAGAAACTTATTGTTGAAAAGGGTAACTATTAACCATTTTTCCTAGATGAAAGTATTATTATAGAACACAAAAAAGTTTATTTTTCTTAAAATCGCTTCCAATTCGGTGACCAGGCATCGAAAAAGAGAACTTCTTGCAATGACAACCCTATGTAAAAATCATTAGATCGGATCGAAATTTGCACTACTTCCAGATCGCGAACTCTACGTTTTCATGACTTTTTTGGAGTGTCTTTTTTACTGGGGTATTGTGTATTTGATACTGTAGTGTATTACTACTTACCAATTAACACAGCTAACAAAAAGCGTTGTAATTCTATTGCATTAGAAAGAAAAATCAAAACAAAAACGCCGACAAAATTTGAGGGAAGACGAGACAAACAGAAAAATACCCCTATCTTCCGTCTCGTGACACTTCTGTATGTTTTGTTGTTTCATCGACGACTAAATGAAAGACAATAAGAATACGTGTGAATGTTCTCACCACAATTGTGCAAAGAAAACTATAATTACTCACACACTTATACACGACTATCAGCTGTGATGTTTACTTTACTCTTCACCCTTTTCATACTTCAAACAAGGCTTCCAGAATGTCACAGCAACATCTAGACAATCTCAGCAGCATTTCCAATGCCAGTTTTCAATCGCGCAATTAGTTCATGGTTTAACTGTGTGCATGTGTATGTGTGTATATATTTACATCATTAAATAAGTAATTTATGGTGGTTGTTTACTTTATTTATTTTTATCTACACTACCATGTATGTATGTATGTATTTGTATATGCTTAACAAGCAGAAGCTATTTCGTTATTGTTGTTGCTACAGTTTTTTTTTTGTTTACTAAAATTATTTATGTAAGTGCGTACATATGTCTAGACTTGGGTCGTACTTGTTCACTAGCTCATTTTTGCCACAAACCAATGATCAAACCCATTTAAATAACATAGTTTTGATCATTGGTTTGTGGCAAAAATGAACTAGTGAACGAGTTCGACCCAAGTCTACATATGTCTATTTAGTTGTTTAGCTAACCGATTCTGGATAATTCTTTTTGTTTGCCAAATGCTTTCCTTATAAAAATATTTGCATTAACTCGGTTCGTGGACATTTCCGTAACAATATATATATATATATATGTATGTATATATAATATATATACTTTATATTTCAGTAAGAATTAAGTCGGTAATAAATTTTAAATAAAATTAAAAAGATGATTTCAGGGTTGGAAATTTAGAGTTTTTTTGGGTTTGTAAAAGTAACCTACTAAAACAAATCTTTTCCTTATATTTAAATATATTTTTTATTTCAGAAATAAAAGATAAGTATAAAATATCAAAAAAAAAAAGAATGATTCCAGTATTTGAAAATTGAATTAAACATATTTTATGTTTTAGAAAGAAATAGTATGGTATTAAAAGTCGGAAAATAGCAAAAAATAAATAAAACTATTTATTAAATATAATTTATATATTTAAAAAGGAATAAACTGGTATTAACAATTAAGAAAATTAAAAAAAAAAATGGTTCCAGGGTTGGAAAACTGAAACGAAGCCTTGTGATATGTTGCATATTATGGTGTCAGCATAATTATGTTTCAAATCGATGGGCACACGTTGACAGCTTACAACGAGTTCTTATTAATTTTTAGTAAATTGGGGATAACATAAAATATATTGCTTTAGAACAAATAAATATCAATAACATCGGTATGGATATAATTTTAAAAATAGTTAGAATTAATTCCCATTATCTGAGAACATCAAGATCTCATGAAAATTCAATTTCTTTTATTTAAAAGATCATGTTAAATTCAATAAATTAAATTAAATTTATTTATAAAAGCAGTCGCTATAAATATCGTTTTAGAAGATTACCATTGAATGGCTTAAAGCATTTGTGGGTTACAATTTTGTTTTTATGTTTCTATTAATATCCTGACTACTTTACTTTGGAGCATGTGATAAGTGTAACAAAAAAAAAAGCAAAAAAAAGAACTTAATAGCAAATAACAATTAAATAAAGAAATTAAAGCACAAATGGAACTATAGCATGTAAAAATACATAATTGCATGTGTATTAGAGCAAAAAAATAATGGCACACGCCCCAGTTACACAAAACATAATGGGGAACCAAAAAAAAAATGTGTTAAAGAAGATCATGAATTTTTTTTTATGTACAATACTTACACACATGTTTTATTGTTCACGTGTGTTTGGGCTTCTAGTGAACGCTACAGCAAACAAGCATAAAGAAATAGTATAAGAAAATTCTGTTAATAATTGTTACCAAACTTGTTTATGTTTTTGATATGGTTGGTGCTAAATGGTTCAGTTTAATGTCTTTGTTCTTATACACTTCACCAAAAATGGTAAAGCGTATATATATGTAGGTTTGTCATTCCGTGTGTAATTTCCACAATATTCATATGCGACCCATAAAGAAGTTTATATGTTCTAGGCCCTTATGAATAGGAAAGACAAATAAGCGATGTCCTTCCGTCCTTCTGCCCGTGAAATTGGTTTACCGTAGTTATAGACTTCGGTCTTGAGCTGCTACATCAGAAATTTTCCGAAATAGTTTGGTATTGAAAATCAGCAAAATCGAAAAGATTGTTTCAGAGCTGGTAAATTTAAACATTATTTTGCCTTGCAAAAGTTACTAGCTAAAGCTAATCTTTGATTTTTTATGTTAAATAAGCACATTTTATATTTTAGTAAGAATCAAATTGGCATTAAAAATAAAAAATAAATAAACTAAAGGATTCCAGGGTTGGAAATCTATTTTTTTATACATAAAAGTAACCTACTAATATATTTCTTTTAATTTTCTCTATAAATTAAATATATTTTATATTTTTAAAATAAAAACATTGGTATAACAGAAAACAAAAATATTAAAGGATTATTCCAGGGTTGGAGAATGTAAAAAAATTTTTATATAAAAGTAACTAGGTCAAATGAATTTTTTCTTTTTCTTTATAAATTAAATATATTTTATCTTTTGGAAGGAAAGAGTTTGGCACAAAAAATTTCAAAAATATAAAACAGCATCAAGGCTGGGAAATGTTTAACCTTTTTTGTTGGTTTATATAGGAGTAAGTAACTACTTAAAACTAATTTTTTGTCTGTGTTAATTGAATATATTTTAATGTATAATTGTCTGTGTCGTAATCTTTAATGTTTTGCAATAATCTATTAAAAATGAATGCTTAGAAAACTTTGTCCCTTCTATGGCAAAACAATGATTAAATAACACAATTATATGTGACATGTAATTGTGCAAGACTTGAATAATTTAAGTAGAGTGTCAAGAATTGCACCACAAATGCAACATGTATGGTTGCAATTAAAACTATAATTAAATCCTTTTGTTTCGAAACAAAACAGAAAAGAGTATGAAAATGAAAGTAGCTACTTGGCCAATTACACAGCTCATCTAATTAAGTCATTTGAACAAATTTGTTATTGTTATTCGTTTTACAATGCAGTAAATGCAGTATTTCTCTGTTTAATATTATTTAAAATACAATAGGAGAACTTTTGTATTGTTGTACGAAATTAATTTTAGCAGAAGGGTGCCAGAATTGAAACCAGGTTTTTATGCTGAAAAAAATGGTTTTACTAATGCACGGTGCTGATTGCTACAAAATTGTGTAACGCAGTTTTTGTTTCCAGCCGGGGTAGGCGTCAGCCTGTCCAGGTTCTTACCAAACGTCTGCTTCCATTGCAAATAATCACACAAAGATGTTGGTGTATAATATTCAGAGAACACACAATAATTTTATTTACGAAACTTAACTTAACTTATGCTACTTTACACTCAATATGTTGGTTAAAAATTCACTTGTGTCATCTGGTTGACTCCCGGATACCTTGTCCTGGAATTGGAAAAGTCCTCGGAGAATATTGTTACCGCTTGTGAATAAAGGAAATATTCGAAAATGCGTGTGCCTTAATAAATACAATTTACGAATACTCGAAAGATTCCGGAGTTCGTGTATTCGGCTAAAATACGAGTTATGTTGACTAACTACAAAACATACGAAAGATTCGGAAGTTCGTATGCCTTACTAAATACAATACACGAAAGATTCGGGAGTTCGGGTATTAACTAAATACAATTTACGAGTGCACGAAAGATTCGGGAGTTCGTGTAGTCGGCTAAAATACGAGTTATGTTCACTCACTACAAAACACACGAAAGATTCGGAAGTTCTTATGCCTTACTAAATACAATACACGAAAGATTCGGGAGTTCGTGTATTAACTAAATACAATTTACAACTCTACTAGGTAATATATGTATATCGAACAAGAAACGGCAAAGCTCTCGGATGATAGTTCAAGGGGCCCTCTTGCAACTACCATTCGTACGATGCCGTGACTTGCTCCCCGACTGAGTATAAAGCTTGAAGTCTTATACTGTTTCGCTGATTAACTTGATGAGACTTCTAAGGTATATTTTGTCAATATGTATGTTTTCTCACAACTGCGAATAAACCATTAGTAATGTATCCTACATTAATTGGGTTGGTAGATACCCCGCAGTCATGGTGTACGTAACATAATATATGAAATATGAAATTTTGTGGCGGCACGTTACAATTGTACATACACACGCACAAGTGAGTGCAAAAATATTTATACTTCTGATGACAACTCACGCTCACGAAGAACTAAATAAGAAATCATCTTAACTTTAGAAAATATATCAAAGATGCCTTTACCATTTAAAGATAATTTAATTTGTATTTCAGAGCTCTGGCTAGTTTTTACAATAATTAGTTATTTGTCCAATAGTTAAGGTAATTAAACTAATTAGAAATAAAATCAATAAAACTTGAATAATTAATTAAAATAAAATAAAATGCTCTAATAACGAATTGAAAATGTTAAATTACTTATAATTGTTTTATGCACTTAATTCCGAAATCTCTTTTTTTATTATAGCTATGCTATTTATGGCACTGCACAGAAGTTAGGATATGATTTTCGTAATAAAAACAATCGCCGCTATTACAGTTATAAATTTAGTTTTGTTTTGATTTCTTTGTATTTAAAAGCAAGAGTACGAAAATAAACGAAACAAATTGTTTGATTTTGTTTTGTTTCGTTCTTTGAAGTGAGTGAAACAAAAACAAAATAAAAATAATGAGTAGAATTGCTCAATATATTTTTGTTTTGTTTTTGCACATGAGCACAAACCAGAGAACACAGCTGATTGGCTGTAAGCCGGCTAACAGCCGCCACCGGCCACAAACAATACATTAATTTAATTGTACGCCGCTAAGAAAAGAAAATAATGGGAAATAAATGGAAACGTTTTGAAACTTTTGCAGACAATTTGACATCATTATATAATATAATTTTATTGCATTGTTATTTCACACATGAAATTTGTTTTATGCAAACTAAGCAGCATATCTGTAACCGGGTGTGCTAAGACACCTCTCTAATGTTTTTTTATATTATTTGTTTTTTTGTACGAGTAATAAAGGGTATTTTTAATAGAGGTATATAATTTTATTATTACTATGTTACTAGGTGTTACCTTCTTTAGGAAAGGGATAGTGATAGAGAAGACAGGTGGTGAAGGAAGAAATAGAGGAAAGCTTAATTCTTTTACAACTCTGCTTTTTGCACGTTTTTAAAAATGTAGTGTTGCAACGCCTCTGATGTTACATTAGGATTAGTATCTACTGAAGTCGGTATAGTCCAGTGACCAGTGACTATGCCTTCATCACTTGAACTGATGCATAGTGACACTAATGCACATCATAAAAATGCGTGGTGTTGTTATTTAATGACTGTTGGATACAGGGATTGAACCCAGCACCTTCGGTTTTGTAGTCAACGTGCTAACTACTTCAGCCAACACCACCCTCAAATATATAGTATATCAAAATACTTAATTCGAAAGATAATCTTGCGGCATTATAATTTAAATATGACTTCTGGCATATGACCGCCATGGCTGGCTTAGATATAGTCTAATCTGAAGGTACATTTTTCGATGAGTATTTTCAGCAACATAAAACATGTATTTTAAGCCGTCTGTGAAATTGTGAATATGAAGAAACAATGGTCACCGTTATTTAACTCTATACCTTAATGTGTAAGGTCTCAGTCTAATCAATACTTAAGGCGAGCTATATCCTATTGTGGGGCAGTCTGCTCCTTTGCTTTGTTTAAACAAGAAACGGTTAAGAAGATCAATAAAATGGTATTTGATTAGAGGTGCGTGAACTAGTTGAAATGATAGGCGTTTTAGAAAAATACTATACTTCTCATACGGACTGAAATCTTGAGAAAGCTGTACACAAAACGAGAGCAGCGTTTGCTTACAATAGAGCTAAACCAGAATTCTGCAAATTTTTCAATTTAGTTTTTGGCAATATTTTACCGTAATAAGGCCAAGTGTTTGCATCAGTAATCATGGTAGAGTATTGGGTGCAGAACTTTAAGCCTGAGGCAAAGGAATAGCCAAAATAGTTTACTGGGAGTATCGTGTCCCAAAAAGGCGAAGGAAGTTCCATCTGTGGGCAAGATCATGGTGTTCGTTTTTTGTGGGATGCAACCAGTAAAATTTTATTGATAATTTAATCAGCAAAAACAATCAACGGCGATTATTTTGTTGTTTAAGTGAAATGCATATACGAGTAGACAACGCTGAACCACCAGCAAATAAATTTTAAATTAAAATAAACTTATGAGAATATGTTGAATAATAAATTTCTTAAATGATTAAATTACTTCAGTGAAAATGTGTAAGTCTGCTTAACGTATCGCAGTTAGTAACATCTCCAAGTCACTTTGCTCTTTGGACTCTTTACACACATTTCAAGTTAAGTTGTTTAAATAAAATTCTAGCAAACCAAATGAGTCATAGGGAGTTGAAGTCCAGCATCCATTGAAGAGTATACCATCCCAAGCGTTTAATTTCGTTTAATTTTAATTTTTCAAACATAACAATAAATAATTTCATGCTTGTATTAAGGCCAGCTAAAATGCCATAAAAACAGTCAATTAAGTCAAAATTAGCTAAATAATAACTAAATATAAATATATATTTTTTTATTATTAATTTATGAATATTGAAACATAAAATGAATAATATTGTCGCAATAAAAGCGTTATTATGGTCAATAAAATCGATTGAGAGGAGGGACATACAATTTATTTCATATGGTATACATTTCAGTATTTTTCTTAATTAGCAAACAAAAATAATAAAAATATTTTTTTTTATCTATTCTACGAGTATATAAACAGAGACAAGTAATGAGGGAAAACATTTGAAGGAGGGTTGTACAAACACATTAATATTTCAGTAAATCTTGTGGAAATTAAAAAGCTGTTATACATGTTTTTAATTAACTTTGGAGAAGGAACGTTCCCATTTCCGTTGGAGTTTGAACAGTGACTTAGCTGTATTTCACAGCAATTGGCTAAGCATTCGGCAATTTTGTATTTAATCGCACTTTACTATAATAAGGAGACTTAATAAAAAATACTTTTAAAATCATTTTAAACAAAGTTATTATTAAAAAAAAGTGAGTGTTAAAACAGCCAGAAAGTTACAACTGCTCATTAACTGTTTTCTTATTGTGTTTGAAAAGTCCTAGTTTACACTATGCAAGTCTTATTGCTAAGCTGTTTAGTTTGTGGGAGAGAGGGAGATGAGGAGAACAGAAACGTTTCTTTTCTCCTCGTCACTCTTTTCTAACAAACTAATCAGCTTAGCAACACGACTTGCGTAGTGTAAACCAGGACAAAACAAATTGAAAATATACACATGTAAATGTTTTTGTAAAGTGTTTATAACAGCAATTTAAAATATTTCTTAGAAAAACAAAAAGCGGATGGTTCTGATGACTCTAAGTTCTGAATATCATGTAGAATTGTTTAAAATTCAATGTTCAAGCTACTGGTGGTGGTCTATCCTCAGAAATAGGGACATACTAAAATGCTTGAAAAGAAATTTATACGAAACTATAAAATAAATAAAAAAAGAAAAGAGGTGTCTGAGAACACCCTGTTATAGCTATGCTGCTTAGCTATATAAAACCAACTTAATGTGTTAAATAACAATGCAATAAAATTAAATTATATGATGATGTCAAATTCTTTATTATTTTCTTTTCTTGGCGGCGTACAATTGAATTAATGTATTGTTTGTGGCTGGTGGCGGCTGTTAGCTGGCTTACAGCCAATCGGCTGTGTTCTCTGGTGTGTGCTCATGTGCAAAAACAATACAAAAAGAAATTGAGCAATCCTTCTCATTGTTTTTGTTTTGTTTTTATTTCACCCACTTCATAGAACGAAATAAAACAAAATAAAACAAATTGTTTCGTTTATTTTCGTACTCTGGTTTTAAGTACAAAGAAATCAAAACAAAAATAAATTTATAACTGTAATAGTGGCGATTATTTTTGTTGCAAAAATTATGTCCAAGCTGCTGTGTCGTGACATAAATAGCATAGCTATAATACTAGTGGAATGTATGGTTGGTGTATGGAAAAAATTTGGTTCTCTAGGAACAAATTTGGCTCCCACTTTTTGTACCAATCTTGTACTATGTGCTGATTAATGTTTGTTAAATTGTATTTTAACCATCCATAATACATAAATATACAGAAAGTGCATAAATAGGATACTAAACACCTTATGCACGTAGTTTTTTTTAATAAAAGGTCTCCCAATAAAATATCTAATAACTCGGTCAATTTCTAACGGATTTTTTAGCACAAATCGTGCGTTTTACTTAATCAATTATGTTTTAGAAATCAATAATCACATACATATATATGTCTGTCATGTTTCGGCTCCAAAAAGACTTAGTGCAGCATTGACATGCATATTTTTTCGATGAGAGGAAGAGAGAGAGAGAGAGAGAGTAATTTATACCTTTGGTATGCCCGATTTTTTCTTTCTCGTTATAAAATCTAAGTCTTAGCAACAAAAATTAATACATGTAAAATCTGTGCTTTCCGTTTTTTTTTAAATCGCTGGCTTAACGTGCAAGGGCACTGAGTCCACTTTTTTTAGAAATTGAGATTTTAATGCAGTAATGTACAATAAGTAAAAATACATTGATTACAACGAAACAAATTACAGTTATCTCCCTTATTGTTGTTGTTTTGCAGTGATGAGCAAAAGCTCTTAGTCCAATTTATCACAAGAAAAAGCTTGAATATAAACTGCCTTATTCATAAAAAAATATTTTTGTTTAATAAGAGGTTTATGAAATAAATTTTCTATAAAAAGTTGATGAATAAACCTTTTATAAAATCAAAATTTTTTTTATGAAGTAGGTCCAAAGTATTTTACACAAAAAATATGTCTCATTGCTTTTCACTATTGTAAATACACTTTGCTACACATAAAAAAGAATTTTTTCTGGAAAATTTTTCTTGTATTGGTGTTGGTTCACTTTGAAAAGTTAGTTCAATTAACTGAAGTTAGATGGAACTGTGACCTTACTTTTGTCAATCAAATTCATAATAATAAAGCTAAATTATTACTCACCACTATATGCACACTGTCATTAATAAAAAATAAATTGATGTTTAGGGTTCCATAAAGTTTTGAACTTTTAGGAAAGCTTTTTCTTTTAATTTAGAAAATAAGATTGTTTGAAGTTTGATTTCGTCTACATTCAATGACTGACATGCATACATATTTCTTGTCTTCTTAATGATGCAATTAAAAAGTTTATGGATTTTGTTTTTGCAAATCAAAAAGTTTGCTTTTGACATTTAAAGCAGCTTTTATCGACAAAATCTGTAGCAAATCAATTTTATTGTTGATTGCTTACAGTAGATGGGATTTATTGAACTCTTACATTTATATTAATTTTATTATTGGTTGTATAATATTTATTCGATTTGCTTAAGAAAAAAAAATTTTCTTTTAGTTCTTACACTCAGGGAAAAGCGGCAATTTAAAAATAAGAACGCGTCACATTAATTCAATAATTTTCAATTTATATATTGAATATATATATATATATATATATATATATATATATATATATATTGAGTTATTAAAAAATAAATAAAATAATAATAATATTTTTCCATATTGAAATAAGAACTTTTAACATGACTAGACTTTCGTTAATGTTGCTTATTAATTCAATATGCTTTTTATTGATTTTAAGCTATTTTTTCTCTGGGTGTAGGGATCAAAAATGCTGCTGGTATAATACGGCTTTTTATTACTAAGGAGTTTCCTAGTAGAGTAGACTGATTTATGTAAGTGTGAACCAGTCCATTGATCGGATAGAATAAGAGCTAGTTTGTAAGTTTTAAGTAATGTTATAAAATAAACATTAACTGCCATCTCTTTAAAAAATTATTTTGGTTCACAGAACGTTTAACAAAAAAAAGTTCATATAAAAATTTATTTTATAAACCTTTTATATAAATATGAAAACAAATGAATATTTAAATAAATAAATAACAATTTAAGTGAAGCATAAAAAGAGATTTATACAAATTTCAAGAGTCTAAAGAGATGTACTCATAACCTTTCAGTACAACTATTGTTTCCATATCATTTACAGGCCACAATGTTTCAAAACATTTTTCATAAATTCAAAAACACAAACTCTCAACAGTATAATATTTGTTCTATACGCTATATAAGACATGCAGTGGTGACTTTATTTTATGCAACAAATAAATCAAACAACTCACATACATGTGTAAAAAAAAGTCAATAAATAAATACATAGAACAGATTGTTTAAAACAAAAATTTTGTATTAAATATTTTACTACATTTTATATGCACACGAAAATAATAAATAATAGAAATGTAAATACATATTTATGTATGTATGTATGTATGTATGTATGTTTGTATATGTTTTCGACATTATTTTCTTTAGCTCTATATATTTTTTTTTAATTTTATTCAACAAAAACAAAATAAAAATTTTCCATTAAATCTAACACATATTGGCCATTGCGGTAACCAACCAACTACAGACACGGTATGAATGATGGGTGGAAATAAAAGTCACTCATACGTCACACAAGCACGATACGTCTGCAATACGAGCACACAGTGTTGTGAAATGTTGTTATTTTTGAGAAAAAATGCGACAGCTAGTCAAAAATTCAGGTTTATATGTCCATGCAATTTTGAAGACAAATAAATGATTTTATCTAAGGACTAAAAAAAATTTTGCTCCGTTTTCTATGCCAGAAATTTTAATTTAATAAAATCATGTTAGCATTAAAAAAAAGTTTGAATAAAGCATTAAACACATAGACCACAGCAGGATACATGGCTACATGACTACAAGTGCCGCTGGCAACAAATATTGCCTAGTAGCCAGCTACTCAATTATTTTGAAGACGGCAGCAGCATCATAAATTTATAGTTCAGTGGTGCCGCTTTCAAATATTTCACATTTATAAAAATTAAAAAATTTATTCAAAAATATAAAAACAATTCTGTTTATTTCTTTATATTTTTTTTTTTGGCGATTTTTACTATTTATAGGTTTAGTAATTTCTTCAATAGTTTTAGCAATTTTTCGCTAACCTGCGACTTTTTTTCGCGTTTTTTTCACTTTTTATCAATCTTTTTATATTTTCAATGACTTTTGCGATTTCTAATAAAACTTCCAATTTTGCAATTTCATATTATTGTCAATAGAAAAGCAAAGTTTACATAATATTATTTTCTGAGTGAATAATAATATTATCTACAAAAACAATTAACTTTGTTATACCTAATCTTATTATTGTAAATAAGACAACAATATTGTTAGATGTGACTAAAATATAATTGATACTTAATATACCATGTTCTAATATAATAATAATATTGTTAAATATGAACATAGTATTATTTTATATAATAATAATGTTTTGTTTTTAATCATATATTTATTGGTAAATCTTTTGTTTAAAACAGCTGTGCGGAAAATCCGAAATAAAAATAAATTAGTATTGTTGAAATAAAATGTATGTATGTGTGTATGTATAGAAATGTATACTTACATACATATATGTGTGTAAATGAAATACAGACATAAAGAGATATACATACATACATATGTATGTACATATTATTTTTATTTACCTACCCCTTTGTTTATACTTTTTCTTATTTATTTAACACCACGCGTGCACTACCGATAGCTTACAAACGAAACACTGAACTGACAGATGTTTCCGAAAAAGATTTTTTTAAAAACTTAACATAGTATGGTTTTGGATAGCATTATATTGTTATTTACATCATATTATTTTTACACAATAATACAAATTACATTGTAGTCTTACATTTTTAACAAAACTATATTGTTAAATTCTAACCATATCGCACTTTCTATGAATATAATAATGTAATTATTAAATTCAAACATTACTGTGCTTATCGTAACGAAATTAATGTTTAAAATAACAATAACTAGTTTTCAACGACCACACATTTGTTTCAGAGAACATAATATTGTTTTCTCAACCATTTTACAACCATATCTTTTCTTTGCGTGTACGTTTCTGCAGATTTTCGTAATTTTAGCGCTTCTTGCCGAATTTTTCGCATTCCTTAAAGTTTTAGCGATTTTTAATCAATATTATGGCTTGTTTAAAATTTTGCAAATTTTCGCGATTTTTGCAAAGTTCGCAATAAAAGTTACCCTTTGTGTGTTTTTTAACTTCCTAAAAGTTTTGAAGATTTTTACACATTATTAGACTTTGTTATCATCCCGCTGTTAGTAACGTTTTGCTTTTTTCCTTAATTTTTACAAATTTTTTGCATTCCTTTCTTTTTTTAGCGATTTTTAATCAATATTATGGCATATGTATTTTGCTATATTGTCAACACTGTTTTTGGTTTGCAGCCATAAAAAATAAAAATTAGTTTAATTCGACTACAACGACAAATGTAGCACGGACAGCAACCTGTAGCCCGTTGCCTTGTTGCCATCAAAATAATCATTCTCATATAAATATGTGTATTCTATTTTTGACATTTTGTAGTCGGTAGCTTGCTGTGGTGAATGTGTTTAATGCTTAACACTTTTCTTTAATTTTATGATATGTTAACCAAGACAACACCCAATAAAAAGCAGTTCACAAAAAAAAATCAAATATTTTCAGATATTCAATAAACAAAAGAGCAAAAGGGCATTAAAATTTTTTCAAAATCTACTACTTACGAGATTTTGCCATAAATCTTGCTGCTTTCTACTAGATTTGCCAGCTATACACTCTGTACATCCTATTTAGATAAAAGATGAGTAAATTAGCTACAGTCTGCTTAAAAAGGTTTGTGATTTAGCTACATTGCACTTGTTGGTTGTAGTTTTCCAAATTTTTCAGTTTACGGGTTTTCGTTGTTTTGGATAAAAATCCAGATAAATGTAAAAAAAAAAGTTGGTGTAAACGGTATAACTTTCCATAGAGATTTTAATTCAAATCTGATAGATTTTGTGTAGATGTAAAGTATCTATTGAACTCGTTCAGTCATTGAGTGAAAAACTAAAAAAATTTGGTGAGTTTGGGTTATCGGATTTTTATTAATGCTTATCATAGGAAATTTAAAAAAGATATTGCGAGCCATAACCGCTAAAATAGCTCAAGCGACACATTTTTTGGACATAATTTTTTTTGACGAAAATTTACTATTTACGATCGCACATTATCGATTTTTATCAAAAAATTAAGTTCGAAAATTATGTCGCTTAAGTTTTTCTGGCGGCTATGGCATTTTCGTTATTGAAAATAAAATGAATTTTTTTTTTCGTTCAACTGCCCCAGTGTGCAGGTGCAGCTGATAAAATTGTCTTATGGTAGAGACTTTGGAAACATTTTGATGTTTCTACAGGTTATTTTCCATAATGTGCTTTAGCAAATCTGTTTTGTTTCTAGAATTTTCAATTCAGTTAATTTCCACGCTCAGCTGTGACTCTCTCTTCCATCAAGTTGAATTTATCTTACCCCTTGACCTGAAAAGGTTACAAGAGAATTCCCTTGCCGTTTTTGCTGTCCAATTCGGTTCTCAACACGCAGAAAAGTAATATGAATAATATTGTAATTGAAAAATGAATTAAATTTTTACCTATAAACTATTTGATAATATCAATTAAGTTTTTCCACTCAAATTAGTTAATACAATTAAAATTTTTTTTGAATCAATTAAATTTTTAATTGAAAACATTTTTACTGTGAACCTTATAATCTTTATCAGAAATATCTAAAAGTGATAAGCTTCCAAACGTTTGTAAATATCTAGCAATATAAATAACTATATTGCTTAAATTAGAGACGAGAAAAATTGATATGAAACAAAAAAATCAATTCTGAAAAATATTTGCTTAAAGAAATGGTATAATTTGCAGAGATCTGAAATATTGTCTTACATTTCAGTCCTGGCCCAATGTATCGTACACTATTTGCAGTCAGCGTGAATTTTCTATTCAATGTGATTTCATAGAAAAAGCAGCTTTTTACACAACATAAATTTAAAAGAATCATAAATAAATGCACAAACAAATACGAGTATCCTTGTAGTGTGTAGTCATTATACAGAATAAAATTTCCATGTTTTTGTGTGTAATTTTTAATTTAAGGTTGTAATTATTTTTTATGCTTTAGTAGCTTTTACATGTTTCAGCAACATCATCATTAGAGGCAATCACAAACATGCACAAATTAAATCTAAAGGATTATGGTCAAAAAATCTTTTAGCAAACATAACAAGAGAAACAAAAAAAAAAGAAATTCTAAAAACTAAAATGCATTTACATTGTTCCACATTTTTGCCACTGTGTGTGTAAACGCTGCATTTGAAATTAAGGTGGAGGAAAAACATCGTAAATAAACGAAAGTTTTTCAATAATGAATTGTAAAAAAGTTTAACATGATTTTATTTCATTTTTACATATTCATGGAATTTTTATGTAGTTTTTAGTTAATTATGATGAAAAAAAAATGGGAAATCTTTTTCACAAAAGTACAAAAACAATTCAATGTTAACAAGGCAAACGAATGAAAGTGCTTAGAAAAGTCTTATTAAAACGGAGCAGCTTTTGAGTGTTTTATTTCGTTTTAATATTAACTTGTCGAAAAAGAAAACTTTTCTTGCAGTTCACATTGTAGACGATTACTAAAGAATAAAATCCTGCTAGGATATTAAAAATCAAGGCAAAACAGGAAACTGTAGATATGCTGATTTTGTTTATAAATTTGCGTGTTTATGGAAGCTTAAACTGACAGTAGAGAGCTCAGGTTAATGGTAGATTCATATTTCCTATAGGATGGCTAATATTATTTTTTTCCTACACCGAAAAAAAAATATCATTTAAATGCAACCAACACAATGAATTTTTAATATTTAATTTAAAAATTAACAATCATAATTGTTGATATAACAAATAAAATTTTTTTTAGTCAATTAAATTACTCAACAAAATTGTTTGTTAAATTATACCCGAACGTAATGCGTACATGTACAAGAAACATAAGAAATCATATTTTGTGTGTATTCATTATTTGCGTATTTAATAAAGTGTTTCTCTTTAGCTGATAGGTACATTAGTTAGTTTATTAGTCCAGAGTAAGACTGTTCAAACTGGCACCAGAGTGCCGAACATCAATCGGCTTGTTATACAAACGAATACACATACGCGAATACATTTCTCTCGGTGTTCTCTCAGTGGCCAGAGGATGCCGGTTCGACTCCTTCCAAAGGCATTTAGTGTTTTTTCGCAGAGCGTTGGGATTGTGTATAAAAAAATATTGCTAATATAACAATTATGATAATCACTATATGTACGGAGATTCGAAAATTCACATTGTTAATACATATAACAATAACTTTAATTGAAATAACTTTGAAATCTAATAAATATAAATGTTGAAAAATTATATAAAATTCAGCAAAATATTTCTTGATATATTGAAATTGAAAACATTTTTTAGATTTTCCTTTAACTTACAATTATGTTGATTGTATCTGAAAAATTTGTCATAGGTTCAAAATCAATTAATTAATAAATTGATCACTGTGATTTGTGAAAATCAATAAAAGCTAAATCATTGCTTTTGTATATTTTACGCTTTAGAGCTTTGGAAGTTGGAAGAAAATATGCTATTATAAATGAAAAATACTTAAAACGCAATAAAATGCCATTACCAAGTCAGCTATTAATTGTTTACTTTGAAATCACGTGATTTGAAATCACCGTGATTTTCAGAAAAGGGGGTATATTTACAAATCTTTTTTTTGTGTTAAAACCAAAGTGAATTTCTGCTTGTTTTTCGACTTGAATTTTGTTTTTAATAAAGTTTATAAGTTTTTTTTAATTAAAACCTTTCATTTCCCAGTCAGTTCGAACCGAAAATATGCAATAGCATGTTTTTTCTTGTGTAAGTTATTAATGCAAAAAAGATATTTATCCGTTTCAGAACTTTCTATGAATGTTGGCATCGATTTCTTAGTGCATATTTTTGCATATTTTACCCTTTAAAGCATGTTTTTGCATATATCAGTCTAACATGCATATTTTTTTTAGCATATTGTTTATGGCATAACTTACTTTTTTTTATTTTAATATGCTTACAGACAGTCGTAAAAGTTTATTTAGATGTGACAGAAAATCTTATTTGAAAATCTAGGCCAATACATTGTTGCTTATTGCAACAAAAATTATAAACAAAAAGCTCGTCTTATTTCCAAACTTTTAATTTTGATATCGATATCTTGTTTTAAGTTGAAATTAAATTTTTACCTGTATATCAAAAAAAAATTTTTTTGTATTATTTGCTTTAGTCAAAATTTTTATGGCAATTTGGTTTTAACTTACACTTCAAACCTTAATTATTTTTTTAATACGGCAGTTGTTCTTTCTTATTTTTTTTATTGTTTCCTATTTTTGTTTATTTCACTTTTGCCTTATTTGATATGCAAATGTTCTTGAATTAAAAATATATTTTCATTTAAAAAATAAACCAATTTAACCCATTTTTAAGAACATATTTTTGAGGTTTTAGTGCATATTTTAAAATTTTTAGTGCATATTGAAAGCGTATAAAACACTTTTTTTAGAGCATATTTCTAGTTACCCTGATTATGACTTTTCAATTAAGAAGTGCGTAAGTTCTTTAAATGCTCATATATTGCATTTTACATAAATACCTTAAGCTTTATTCCTAAACAATTTGGTACAAGAACTAAAGCCTCACACTGAAAATTATTATTAGAACAGGTTATTTTTTAACAAACATTTGATTTTAAGTTATATTATTGTCTATATTTGGTTGGATGAATATATAAAAAATATTTTAATAAAGAAGAAAATTCGTTTTTCATTTTACTAAACTTTTTTTTTGGTATTTAGTTTTATAAATTCTATGGTAAGTCCCTGTTAAGTAAAAATTGTATTTGATTTTTTTAATTTATTTGGTAACTAAATACAAAATAAGATTTTTCTATGCATTTTACCTGTGTAAATGGATTGTCAGATGATGTTATATATATTGGCCTCCACGAGTTCCGTTTTAACAGTTGTGGGCTTTTACCTGTAAAGTTATCTTGAATCTTGCTGTATTGCCCACTTCAAGGATTTCCTGTTGGCAGCTATGTACAAAATTGTCTTAGTTCTTACATTGATTGGCTAAAAAATTAAGTTTTATTTGAAACTATATTTTTCTCAAAAAACTTTAGGCTACTTTCTTAAGCTCTATATATATAGCAAATGTTAACAGTCTTATATATTATAATAATTCGATAGAAAAACTACCAAAAATAATGTTTAAAATCTAGTCGCAGCTGTCCTTTTATACATAAGTCTAATATAACGATGCAATCACATTCTGCAAAACCTAGATGTAGACTTCCATCCCCATGTATACGCTATTTCTGCTGCATATTTAAAAAACTGTGTAATATTACAGTGTAGCATGAAGGATAACATCAATGTACGATATTAACATAGTCAATGTTAAAAATAGAATTGTAAACATTGATGCTGCTAATTGTTTGAATTTGCTATAAAATGTTTAAATGTTATAATCTTTTGCTATAATTTACTTTTGCTAGCATTTTATTTCTGTTATACAGCATACATCTGCAAAGCTACAGCATAATTTTCATTTTGATAGCAATTAATCTCTTAAAATTGTGATTTTGCTCTCATGAGAAATAAAAATGTTTAAAGGTTAGATAGTCACAGTCGCCTTTACAGCCATCTCTGCTCCTTGTAAAACTCATTGGATACTAATTTTTGTTTTGTTACAGAGAATTTGTTAAAGTGCCCGAAAGCAATTTCAGGTTAAGAACAAACATTTTTAGTTAAAAAGATGCTGCTGCTGAATGGAGGTAGCATCAAATATGTGAAACTTCTCCCGAAAATTTAATATAAGAAAAAATATAGAAGCTGATAAAATAACAACAAGACATAAAAGAGATATTAGGGCATTCGGAAGGGCTTAACAATAGACAACGCCAAAAAATATATATATGCACTCATTCCTACGTATTGTATGTAGAGACAATCCTTAAAAATCTGTTTAAACGCCTAACATTGTTGTTGCTGCTTAACAAAATTTTAAAATAACATAAAATTACATCGCACGAGTAAAGTTAAACTGCTCAATAGTAAACAGCAACATAAGCGAAGCAATAAACTGAGAATAGTAAACAGGAGCAGCTGGGGCAGGATATGCCAACCAGCAAACAGAAATACAAGTAACAAAAATGTAATGTGTGTTTGTGTGTGTGTGTGTGTGTGTGTGTATGTGTGTATTTGTCTGTATTTTGTGTCTATTTGGGCACGAAAAATGGCAAAAGAATTCCAGCATATCACCGTGCCGTGTCGCATGTCGGGACAGAGCCAAATGCCGTCAGTTCTTAAATTACTTCAGTACGAAGTGAAGCTATCAACGGCATCGTGTATGAACATGTTCACACCGACGATGCTACTAAATTAAATTCTATTCAGTAAACACGTACACTTTCACACCATCGCCATCGGAGTCAGTCATTTAGTCACTGTGTAATTCACTAACAAACACCAACATACAAACAACATCTGAAAATCCGTTAATTCGTGCGTTCGCTTTCATATGCGCTCGGTCGTTTGCTCGTTCACTTTAATATACATTTTG
Source organism: Tachina lurida (assembly GCA_944452675.1). Classification (NCBI taxonomy): domain Eukaryota; kingdom Metazoa; phylum Arthropoda; class Insecta; order Diptera; family Tachinidae; genus Tachina; species Tachina lurida. Next base: position 178,492,194 of record OX101752.1, read on the forward strand.
CTCGTTGTGCCGTTTGGTAGTTACGTTTCATTTGACCGATTCAACAAAGAAACAAGAAAAAAAAAAAGAAAAACAACAGAAAATCAAATAAACAAAAATATGATGTTGCGGATGGATGGTTGACATTTATAATGTTTGTTTTGTTTGAATGCATTTTATGGTGTTTGTAAGTTTGTGGGGCTGGTGTTGAATATTGAAATACCTGTTTGGTGGTTGTGTATGTGAAAAAAAGTGTTTTGACTTTATTTCCGGTTTCGTGTTTATGTTTTGTGTGTGTGTGAGTGCAAATGTGTGTGTGTGGGTGTGTGTGTGTGTGCATTGTATGTACATTAGTTATTTATATATGAAATAGTAAACAAAAATTTACACGACATTGTTATTGTTATTACTATGGAAATTACGTTTCATTAAATATTTATTAATATTTAGGAAAATTTAATTACCAGTATTTTAAAACAAGTGCATATACATACATACATACATACATACATATGTATGTGTGTGTAGTAAATATTATAATTTTGAAGATGAATTATTAAAAAGAAGAAATATCATTAAATTTTTAAAGAATTTAATTTTCTCTATGATTTAAATTAATTTATACATCAGACATAATAAATTCCGATAAAATGAATTTTAAAATTGCATGTGATATCTTGTAAGTAAAAACAAACTGCAGTTTAATCAACTTATCAAATATTTAACATGTGACAAATGGAATCTTGTTTAACATAAAGGTTTGTTAATTGAATTCTAAAGCGATTTATTATCATATGCATTTACTTTTAAACTCATCAATGAGATTACTGCATCAAATACAATATTATTTGGAAAATTCAAATTATATGTATAAAGGAAAATTATTTAAAATACAAAAAAAAATTAATTAAATTCTTCAAAGAATGTGGCAAATTTAGATTTTAAAGAAATTACGAAACTTATTTTAGTTATCTTCGTAAACGTTTATGAGCATCATTTAACACAAATTAAAGCTGGAGATATTTATTAAATTTATAAGGTTTTTTTTAAGCAATTTATAGCATTTGTTACTAAGCGAAGTTTCAAAAATTTGTTTTTTAGTTGGGAATTTTAAACAGAAATAATTTCTTAATTGGGCTTAAGTTCAGTAATTTCAATTTTTATTGAATGAAATATATTTATTAAATAATGTGAGTTTCTAAAAAAGAGAAGAAAAATTAAACTAAACTTTATTAGCTAGAATAAATTCCGATATCCTTTTTGAAATCTATCTTAGAATGTTTGTATTTACATATCGCGTACTAAATCATAAAGAGTCACAACTCAAAATTATAAAAGTGGTTTTGCTTTTTTATAAACCAGTTAATTGAAGAAATCTATAATGACCTCAACAATTTCTTTTGCAATACAGTCTTCTTGAAGAATATAAAATACTGTTATGCTTGCGTTTGTGGCATATACTTGCGTCATTTGTACAGTATCAGCAGTTGTTTGCAACTACTCAGCATCTGACATTTTTTGAGTTGTGACTCTTTATGATTTAGTGTGCGATATATTGAATTCGTATTTATTTTGACAGACGTTAAATAAAAGCAAAATATTGAAATTTGATTATATATAAATTTTCTTTTGGATTGACCTTTACTTTACATTCCTTAAAGTCATAATTATAAAGTTTATATTTAAAAATATTCACTCTTATTCCAGTTTTCTGCATCGCGGCGATTTTAGACAATAAGAAAAAATTAGGGCTTGCGTCCCATTGTCGAAAACAGCTGACTACTGTTAGCAAGTTTATGCTATTTTATAGACCTTAGGGAATGAAAATAGATTGTCAGTTGCACAAGAGTATTCCCGAGAATTGTGATAAAGTGACGTCGATGTCAACAACTGGAATAACGGTGATTTATTTAAACTTTAATTTTTTATGAACCACGAGTCCATATAAACAAGATTAAATAAGCTTATTTAGTTCAATGAAAGTAATAAATTAGGGCTTGTTTATCTAAATGCGAACGATAGATCCGATTGAAAATTTATATTACAAACAAAAACAAAAAACTGAAATTTGTTTTTATTTTCAATATAAACATTCGATCGAATCTATCGTTCGCATTTAGATCAACAGACCCTTATTCTTGGTGTTTCTTTTTGGCAATTGTTACAATTAAGTTCAATACTTGTTAACTTACTAATAATCCCAAAGTATTGTTTTACTTATTCAGTAAAATATTTTTTTATTAAACAAAAATTTAAATTTATTATCGAGGGAAAGAATTTTGCTTCATAAGTCCAATGAAACAATTTCATTAAAAGTTTTTCATAAATCTAATGCTAATTTCACAAATCCAATGAACATTTTATAAATATTGTGAAAGAATTTCATTGGAATTGTTTTGTTGGTATTCTGGTTTCGTAAGAATATTTCATTGGATTTATGACAATAATATTTTCTAATTATTAAGAAACCCCTTTATATTTAAGAATGAAATAATTCTTTTGATGAAATTATTTTATTGCTTCGATGAAGTTATAGCACTGCATTAATTACACTGTTAAATAAATTTGATGAAGTTTTCAATCAAATAATTTTGACGAAACTGGTTTTATTAATCCAACGAAGCGTGACGTTGGTTGAATTTTAATGAATATTTCATTAGATTAATCTCGAAATTCATAGAATGTAGGCCGAAAATTCTTTCAGTGTAGCGCTAATGCAGATCAGCAGGGAAGGGAACCTTTTACAATATCAAATTTGAAAGGAGATCTCAATAAGAATTATTTTTGAAAGCGAAGAAACATTTAGGCAATGAATGCTACTAGGTATTACTTTGTTTAGAAAAGGGATAGTGATAGAGAAGACAGTTGGTGAAGGAAGAGATAGAGGAAAGCCTCATTCTTTTTACAACCCTGCTCTTTGCACGTTTTATAATAATGCAGTATCACAGCGCCTCTGGTGCTTAGTAGCCACTTTATTGGTTATTTTACTTCGCCGATGATTTTTCTATACAACGAGGGAGGGCGCTCTGATGTTACATTAGGATAAGTATCTGCTGAAGTTGGTATAGTTCAGTGACCAGTGACTATGCCTTCATCACTTGAGCTTTCCTACAACAACTGATAGAAAGGGACACTAACGCACATCAGAAAAATACGTGGTGTTGTTATTTAATGACTGATGGATACCGGGGTCGAACCCAGGACCTGAGGTTTTGTAGTCAATGTGCTAACTACTTCAGCCAACGCCACCCTCAAACCTATTTTTATTATTACTTTATCATTGATACTGTGGCTGACTTTTTCAGCTCGAATTGTAGTTATTAGAAGTATGTAATGAAAATAAATGTAAGAAATAATAACAACTATACATTTCCTTAGCAAGAATAGAGTGCTGCCACACAATAATTTTTGACCGGGTGCAGTCAAGTTAATAATTGTTTTTTGTTTGTGTAGAATTGTTACAATTAAGTTTAATATTTGTTAACTCACTAATCAATTTGAATGTATTTTTAATAAAAAATATTTTAATGAATAAGTCAAATAATAAATTTGGATTATTAGTGCCGTAACAGATATTAAACGTAATATAGTTTATTTGTAAATGTAATAAGTTTAATAAATTAAATTACATAAAAATAATTCAGTTGAATTTAAATTGTTATTGAAACTTTACGATTTTCTCATTTAAAAGGTTAAATTTTTTTTTATTGGCGTGATGTTCTGGTTTAAATGCGGTTACACAACATATATTTCGTATTATTATTCTTTTTTAATTTGTGTTGAGGCATTCTTTACGTGGCTAAAAAAAAAGGATTTTTTTTTGGCAATTAATAAATATAAAATCTTTTTACGAATTAAAATTTATAAATAATTTTGTTTATTCGCTGGTTTGTTTGCCTGTTTGTATTTTATGAAGAAAAAAAGTATTTTGCACAAAATTAAGCGTATGAGCAATATTTAATTAATTTGGTTGAATTCATATCAATCATACGCCAGTAGTTAGTTGGCATTAACGTTATTTTATTTTGGAAGCAGCGTTGCCAAGTGTGCAGAATTATCTTTTGTTTGCAGTTTTTTTTTTTTAAACTATTGTGCAGTCAGGCAGATTTTTTTTAATCAGTTTTTTCTTTAAAATCATCTTTTAGTTTTTTTTTTGTTTTTGGTCCTTTTCTTTTCAGTAAACTTTCCAATACTACTTCAAACTATCACTAATAAGCTTTTTCTTCGCTGATCGTGTTAATCGTATAAAGCACTTCACCAAATTGCAATTTATATAAGAAGAAAGTAGAATAAAAATATTAAATACAGGCAAATCCCGGTATAACGAACGATATAATGTCAGGCCCGTTGGTTATACTTATAAATTGGTTGCATCGCAAAGTTTTTTTCAAGTGTTATTTTAACTGTTATTACTGTAGATAAGATACAATACAGTAAAAAGAACGAGGGCATTTTTTTTAACTACCAAATAAAAACTAAAAGAACCACAATTTTTTTGGCAAAAATGCTGCTGTAGATTTTGTTTAATATTTTTTTTGTCGTTCGTTATACAGAGCACACCTTTATCAAAACATTCGCTATATAAAGTAGAACTAAATGTTAGAAATATGATGCTAGCAAGTTTTAGTTTTTTATTATCCGATTTTTTTTTATCATTTGTTATATCCAGTATAAAATTAGGATATTATTCGCTATATAAGGTTGTTAATGTAAAATATTTAGACGTTCGTTATATCGGATTTTCGTTAAAGCGACAATCTTTATACCGAGACTTACCTGTATTTGCTTATGCTTTTCGTAAAAGTTAAAAAAATTTAAAAGCAAAACAAGGTTTGAATTTCTTTGTGTTTCTTCGTTGAAGGATTTGTATGAAAAACACAAAAAACATCACTTGGTGAAGAGTTTTTTACGATTTAAATTCAATATTTACGCCAGCAAGTTTCGAAAAAGTGATATTAATAAGTTTGTAACTGTGAGCTAAACGCGTTATAGTACAATTACTGATTTAACGCCGCATTATATTTCTACATAAAGTACCTAACGTAGCGATGTTGCATTTAATTTTTTTTTATATAATTATTGTTAGAATTTATTTGGGCAGTTTTTTCTTCTGAAAAACAGCTTTTTGTTTCATATGTTCAGCTTTTTTTCTCAAATATATATGGCAACACTGTTTGGAAGTAAGTTTTGTGTTAGATATTAAAGTCCTGCACAATACCATTTATAAGAACTTTCAAGACATGAGAGATTTTTCGAATGTTTTACTACAGCGAAATATTCTAAAACAAACGCTAAACAACACTGTTGGCAAGACATTTGTTTTATGCCCGTAATTTCTACACACAGGTAATTTACCTAAGGTTTTTACCCACGAGTTTGCCTTAAAAAATTCAACTTACACGATAGATACCTAGGCACCAATAGATATATACTTGTAGAAATGACCGAGCTTAGTTGTTTGTCTTGCCAACAATGTTGCTTAGCGTTTGTTTTAGAATATTTCGCTGTAGTAAAACATTCGAAAAACCTCTCATGTCTTTAAAGTTCTTATGAATAGTCTTGTGCAGGACATTATAAGATATGTATTTAGTGTTCTATGAATTTCGAATAAGGCTGGTTATTATATCTAGATTTTGGATTTATAAAATACATATTTTGGGAAATAGCTTTGTATTTTTATGAAAACTATATTTGTATGTATTGTATACTGACTATTAAGAGCAAATACTATAATTAACATTTCGTAAAACTTTCGGTGCTTGCAAATAATTAAATGTAATATGTATGTACATATATATCAGATTTATATATATATATATATATTTTGCAGCGCCTAAGGAATGTGTGTATGCATGCTGAAATTGGAATAACTTTTATTCCTGGTGTAAAAATAAACATACTTGTGTGTGTGTGTGTGTGTATTTTATAAAAACTGTTTTCCTGTTCGCATATTTTTTTTTTTTTTATTTCATGCAAGTATATGTATGTTAGTGTAAATGCAGTTACATATGTATTGAGCCCCAACTGTACATTTAATTTTTATGGTGAACTGTTAAGTGAGTCTCACTTTATAGTTGTATTTTATTTTACTTCATATTTTTTTCCATGCAGCATTTTAACATGTACTCTCTGTTTATTAAAATATTGTGTTTATATGTGTAAATATTTATTTTTTTTTATTTCATTATGGTTCTTTTCGTATTTTTGCTGGTTTATTGAGTTTTTGTTATTGAAATTAAAAATAAACTTTGTTGGCTCGTACTCTTACAGCGAAATGCGATTATGATGGATGCTTTTACAAAACCATACCAAATTGAAGCCAAAAGATAAACAAACATTTAAGTGATTTTTTTTTTGCAATTGAATTTAAAATAACAACATTGAACATTCTTTGCAAGTTTTGTGGTAAATTCCTATAATATTAGAGTAACAAGGCAGCAAAATTTTTATTGTACTCGTATGTATAAAATATTTCTTTTTATAGTCGCATTAAAAAGCGTTAGCCAAAAACATAAATTCGTTTTTATCTATTTTCATTATTTATTATCATTAGAAACATACAGCCTTATGTATAATAATAACTTGGCATGAAATAGCCACAGTGATCATTTGTAAAGTTGCTAAAGCTAAAGTGTTGTTAACGAAATACTATGAGTCTTCTAAGTTGTACGCTAACATCTGACAAATGTGATTAAAAACATAAGTTGATGTAGAAATATAACAAAAATTTGCATGTGCGTATTTTGATCTAATTTAAAATAATTTAATTTATTTCTTAAATACGCATTTGTGCAGAAGTAAAATACACACATATATATACATCAAGACTATCAGCTTCTTTCTATGCCTACTAAATTCATTAATTCCATTTTTCTTTTGTGCAAATTCTATAAATTAAAAATGTTAGTTGATTGATACTTTTGTTACTGGCATGACGCTACCAAACTTATTTTTGCTGGGAATCAATGTGTCTAAATCAGTCAAAATAAGAGCAGGCAGGCGGTCGAGGAAAAGAGAGAGGAAAGCTTCATTATTTTTCAACTCTCCTTTTTTGCACGTTTTTTATTTAAATAATGCAATGCTGCAGCGCCTCTGGTGCCAATAAGGCATATAAAAATTTTCAAAGATAGGTTTTGTAGCCATTTTGCTGCTTAGTTTACTTCGCCGATGATTCTGCTGCACAATATCCACAAAGGTGGGTACTCTGATGTTACATTAGTATTAGCCGCTGTAATTCAGTGACTAGTGTCCATGCCTTCATCACTTGAGCTTTGCTACAACAACCGATACAGGGGGGTGTGTGGTAGCAGATTTATATTTTCAAGCTTAAATTAAAAGCGTAATAATTGACACAAAGTTTTATTAAGATCATTGAACGATAGAACGGAAATGCGGATTTTATTTTTTCAAGAATATGTCATCCAGATGTCTTCCGTTGAGTTGAACACGCTGTTCAAAATGGAGCCTTGTATTCTGCGCCACACGCTGCAGTAATTGAGATAATTTCTCGATGAATATTTTCCTCGATGAATATTTTCCACAAGAGGTTGAGGATTGTCATTAGCCCCATATAAAAAAATTTAAGGGAGTTAGATCGGGCGACCTCGGTGTCCATCAGATGTCATCAAAGCGACTGACTAGTTTTTGGGGAAATTTTCCCGAAGCAAATTCATCGAAGCGAAGTTTCCTGTTGAAACTGCGTGTGTGAAGAGTACGATGGATGAGTTCACAGTTTTGGCAAAAAGAATTCCGTAATCATGCGTCGATAATTTTCAACGTTGGCATTCGTCGCCTGGCCTCGAGAATTTTCCAATTATCTTATGCGTGGATAAGGCACACCAAACAGTTACTCTGGGCCAATGCAATGGTTTTTATATATTTTAGTCGAGGGTTGTGGTATCTTCAGTAACGGCAGGTTTACTTGTTGACGTGCCCGTTTAAGTGAAAATGAGCCTCGTCGCACTAAAAAATGGAATTTACTGCGAAAACGCTCCAACATTGTTTCACAAAAATGCTTGCGTAAATCAAAGCCACTTTCTTTCAGTTCCTTAACGATTTGAATTTAAAAACAATGGATGTTCGGATCCTCTTTTAAAATTTCATGAATAATCGCTCTTGGAAGTCAAAGTGAGGCTGCTCTTTTCCGTATTGAAAGTTGCGTATTTCCACGTTAACTGCTTTCAACCAGTTCAATGTTTTCGGGAGCCTTTGAAGATCGACTGGGCCCTGGCCGTGTGAAATTCATAGCCGGAGCAGTTGCGCGGAAACTCTGCATCCAAGAACGTATTAAATTTGCATTCGGTCCATCATGTATTCGCCGAATACCGACCTTTGAACAAAATTGTCGAACGAGCAATTGCGTAAAAAATTTTTCCACATCGAACGTGCGATGCTCACTCGACCACTGCGACATCGTGACTCACAAAACCGCACAATCGACAATGGCGGCACCCTCCTTCCGCACCGTTTATTGCTTTTTCAAATAATCGTATTTAAAAATATAAATTTGCCACCGGACACCCTGTACAAAGGGACACTAATGCACATCAGAAAAATGTGTGGTGTTGTTATTTAATAACTATCGGAAACCGGGTACGAAACCAGGACCTTCGGTGTTGTAATCAACGTGCTAACTACTTCAGCCAACGTCGCCCTCAATGTACACTACAAGTAAACTTTTTTTTGGGTATGGGGGTATGTCATTAAGTGCCATTATTACAACTTAAAGTTAGTTAAAATTAGGATTTTATCGGACGTATAAAAAGCTTTTCATCAGTACAATTTTAGCTTAAGCTAAAGTGAACCTGAAGTTAAAGGCAAATGTATGCTTCCTGATAAGTTAAATTAAATTTATAATAATGAATAGAATTTTATTTTTAACTAACTTTAAGTTGTAATAAAGGCCCTAAGACACTTAATATTACAGTTTGAATAACCCAAATAATTGATATTCATCAACTACGTTTGAAAAACATGAAATTGATATTTTCAATTAATATTGGTTTACATAAACTTCGAATAAGAAAGATTTTTTCTGAAGATTACAATTTAAACATAATTTTATTACCTTTTTTTCTTATTTAATATAATTATTAAAAACAAAACAACTGAAAACCAAAGTTATAATTAGAGGTTTTATATGTACTACTACAAATGTTTATGAAATTTTCATTGGCTTTAAAGAGTTAAAAATCCTCTCTTCACTTTTTTATATTCTATCTTTTGGTTTTTTTTTTTGCCAGAAATATGTTTTTAAACTTTATTCTAAAAATTTATTTCATTTAACAAAATAATAAATTTTTAAGTAAAAAAGTAAAAAAAAAACACCAAAAAGAAATGAAACTCTAAAATTCAAAAGTTTATCTAGATACGAACATAAAACTTTTCATATATAAAATATATATATTTTAGTTTTATCTGTGTCTGTATGCATTTATGTGGTTTTTCTATGCATTTCCTTTTTCTATGCCAAATACTTAATATTATACATTTTATGATATGAGCGAAACAAGATCTCGAACAAAAGAAGCACGAGTAAAACGTTTCCATGCAGCATCTAGCAGCATAAAATTAGATGGAGAAGAAGTAGCAAGGCAGACTATAACTATGAATCATTCTCATGGTAAATTATTTTACTTTTTTCTCACATTATAACTAGTCGTGCTCTTTTGCAGCTTGTTGTGAATAGCACGAGATTACATGTTATATCCCCGGTACAAAAGTACTTTAAACCCAATTTGAATTACACACAATTACCATATCTAATATTGTATTCAGATATGAACACGTCCTTGTGCTTACGCGAACTGTTTTTAAAGAATATATTTTAGTTAAGAAAGAAAAAAATAATTTACAGAACTTGAGCATAAGTTTAAGCATTAATTATGTTTCTATAGTTTTGCTATCAAAAATGTTTATACAATTTAAATTTTGTCTTCTATTTGTAAGAAATAATCATTATTATACTAACTGCCTTATTCATAAAATATGTCATAAGTGTTTTATTTCTTTCTTTTAATAGTTAGTATTAAGAAGAGAATAATCATGGGAATCCGTAACTTTATCAATTATAAGAGCTTTTATTTTTCCGTCGTTGTTGTACTTCACAATCACTCACTTTACTCAGCGTTTTCTCATCGACGAATTCGTCGCCGTAGACCAAATTCGTCGTTCGTCACAGTTGTTTTCCTAGGAAAAGCATTTCTTTGTTTATTTAATTCATTTCATAAAAAATAATAAAAAAAACACTCAAACTGTCTTTTTTAAATACTAAGCTATTCCAATTAAAAGTTACTTTCAATACGTTTTTGTAGCTATGCTATTTATGTCACGGCACAAGAGCTAGAACATGATTTTCGTACTAAAAATAATCGGCACTATTACAGTTATAAATTTATTTTTGTTTTGACTTCTTTGTACTTAAAAGCATAGTACGAATATAAATGAAACAAATTGTTTGATTTTGTTTTGTTTCGTTGTTTGAAGTGAGTGCAACAAAAACAAAACAAAAATAATGGGAAGAGTTGCTCAATTTGTTTTTGCACATTAGCACAAAATAGAGAACACAGCCGATCAGCTGTAAGCCGGCCTGCCCAATACTCGTAATACATTAATTTAATGAGAAATAAATGGCAACGTTTTGAAATATTTGCGGCGAATTTGGCATAATCATATGATATAATTTTATTGCATTATTCCCCCTTATTGTGAATGGCATCGTCGCGGTCACATCAAGACGACAGTAAATGTTGTCACTTGCCTACTCTTTATCGGCAACAATTGGATCTTAGTTATTGACAATTCCTTATTAATCTCTCAGGCTTTGTAAGTGAATGGAGCATATTAATAGTACAAAATTGTTGTCGAAAAAGAGTAGACAAGTGACAATTTTTGCTGTCGTCTTGATGTGACGTCGACGACGCCATTCACAATAAGGCGGATTATTTAACACATTAACGTCCCTTTTCACAATAAATGATTAAGAGTTAACATGAACCTTAGCTGACAGTTCTTCATACAAAAGTTGTCGTTAAATTCCCTGTTGGCTTTTAATTGTAAGTGTGTTTTATATAGCTAAGCAGCATAGCTTTAATTGGGTGTCCTAAGACACCTCTTTTCAATTTTTTTATTAATACGAATATTTATAACTTTTCTTATAGAATTGTTTTAGCTATGATGTTACCTAGTAGCTTCTGCCAAGCAACACATTCTTATGAAATTTGTAACGCTAATTATTCGAACTGTTATAAATAATTATTTGTTTTAAGCTGAAACGTTCATAAAAATTTTCGTTTAATGAATTTAATCCCCTTACCTAGATATTTTTAAAACAAGCAAAAAATCAAACAAAAAATACACTTTGAATTAATAATCTTTTTGTTAAATTGTATATTTCTAGCAAACATCAACTGCACTAACTATACTTTGCTATTATTTTTTTGGTACTACATTTCAAAGCATAATCTAGCGGAAATAAAAATGAAAAGTGCCAGAGAAGATAAAATATCTAACACAAGTGCAATGAAAAAAAAGAAACTGAAAAATCCAGCTGAAATATGATTGTATACCAAAACATTTATCTTAGATACGCATACAAACTTAACTGCTAAGAGATTTGCAATGCTTCAAGGTTTTTACGTCTTAAGCACAGCATACAAGTATACTCGTAGCACACATAGTGTACGTTAAGGCAATTTCCTAGTTTGTAAGCCAAACAGATTTTGCAGCCAAGGAGAAAAATCATTTAAACAAGGTTTCCTGTAACAAAAAAATAAATCTTACTAACACATTTATAATATATTTTACGCATTTCCTGTTACTATTCTTTTCACCTGTAAAGCTCTCTAAATCTGCTACTCACACAGACCTCTGATATATTACTTAAAAAAAGTGTTTTTTGTTATTATTAAAAATTTACAAAAAAAAATACATTTACCAAAAAAAAACTAATTCAATCCTGTGCAAATATCAATGTGCATTTGTATGTGAAATTGTTCTTAATTTTATAAATTTCTGTCGATGGTGGGTTGTTGGTTTGTATGTGTATGTGTGTGTGTGGGTTTTTTGTTGTTGTTGTTGTTGTTAACAAATTGTATAAAAATACGCTTAACGTAAGAGATAAAAGCACAAAAAACTTATACATCACAGTTGAAAATTTATTTAACAAAAACATTTAAGAGCATGGAAAAAAATTGCAACGAAAAATCACAGTTGTTATGGATATTTATCTTGACTGCGAAGGATTATTGCATCTGCAAATAACGTGAACAAAAACTGAATGCCAATAATTTTCCCAAAAAATATACAAAAAAAAAAGCAGCAAAAAATTCAACTATTTTAATAACCACAGACAACAGCATTCACAGATAGTGGCACCATCAACCAACATACAAGCGTTCACACTAACATCGAAGCCATGAAAGCCACGCATCATATACATGTACTCCTGTTAACTCTTTTAACAATTGGTAAGTTGATAATTTCTTTATATATTTATTTATTTATTCTGAGTATTTTTTGTTTGTTTGAAATGAAAAAAATAGAGCGGAGCATTAAGTATGTGATGGCAAGTGGTCTTGCAAAAGTGCAAGTGTAAAATGTCGTACAAAACTAGCAGTTGTTATATAGCGATATTTTTTCGATTTTTACTGCACATAAAAATTGCATTTTCATCAGACAGCTGACATTTGTAAATCTTAAAACAAGGCGAATCCATGTCAGCTGGTCTCAACTGCCCAGGTGACTTTTTTCGCCACTTTTAATTTGAATAACCGTCAGATGTCAATACACATTTTTCAGTAGTTTTTTTTTAATTAACGCTTAACACATTTAAAAAACAAAATCTTCGATTATAAAAATAGCATGTGCTACTTTAGTTATTTTATTTATATAACAAATTAAATTTTCCAAAAAAAGAAACAATAAAAAATAAAAATCTGAATATTTACGAGCATTTAATTAGTGGTATGCAGTATATGGTGCATTTTATATTGAAACAGTTATAATTTTTTTGACAAAAAGCAAAAATCACTTTTAAAATAGGGATGTACGTAGTAGAGATCGACCGAAGGCGTTTTCTTTGGTCGAAGCCGAAGCCGAAGCCGAACTTCGGCTAAAATCCTAAACTTCGGCCAAAACCGAAGCCGAATGTTTTAAATTTTAAAAATGATACTTGTTTTATATGAATTAAGAAAAAAGTTTGCTTTTTTGAGATCACTGAAATAGCTGTAATATCTATTGGATACATAACAAGAAAAATAAAACTATTTTGCAATTTCTAGATTGCTTTTTCATATGATCACTCACAAGAACGTCCAAGTAAAAAAAAATAGAAAGCAACAGGGTTGTATTTCAAAGCAACCCTTTCAAAACGTTAAACACAATAGAAACTGTCGGCGAGCAACGACCAAAAATAATGTTATTTTTCAAGCTTGGAATGAAAAATATTCGGCTTCGGCTAATCGGCCGATTTTTGCCGTAGGCAGAATGTTGGCCGATTACCAATTTTTGGCCGAAGGCCGAAGCCGAAGCCGATTAATCGGTCGAACTCTAGTACGTCGTTGAAATATTCTGCGAAAATATTAGTCATGAAATTCTACTATAAGTCCCAGAGCACACTTAACTCGAAAATTCAACTTTAATACCATAAATAATCAAAAATTAATAATAACACTAGGCAACGAGGTTTTGGACGGAAGCAAGCAAATATAATTTTGAGGGAAATTTGGCGGGCTGAATTCCAGGGAGGGAAACATTCTGCTCGCGAGAACAATTTTTATTAACTCGCTCGTTTTAAAATTTGTGGTCGCGAGTTCAAAACTAGAACTCGCGAGCACAAATTTTATAAGACTCGTACTCCTTTTGTGCTCTACTCGTAAGCATTAAATGACTCGCCTTAAAATTTGTAATAGCGAGTTTTATTTTAAAACTCGTAAGCACAAATTTTAAAAGAGTGTAAGACGAGCATAAACGAATTCAAAACCAGTAGTTATTATACATTTTTTTTTTGTTTTCTCGAAAAAGTATATGTATTTATATGGGAATTTGAAAATTATAGTACTTACAAATGCATATACATATATAAAAATATATGTTCTTACTTTCATGTCATGAGGTATTTTTCAAATGTTTTAAGGCTTCTGCTTCATGAAAAGTTATGCAAATGCTTACCTGTCAGTAATAAAATATAATTTCAACATTGCGACCTATAGAAAACAGAATTTGAGCAAACAAAATTAATAAAACTCGCGAATAATTCTTTTTAACTCGACTCGCGAGTCGAGTTTTATTTTTGACTCTTAAAATTTTAATTCTTCTCGCGTGTCCTATTTTCGATTCTCAAAAATTAAATGTGCTCGCGAGTTTTATTTTTTTAATGGTTCGCTTTCACGCTTTCAGCATGCTTTTGTCCCAGAATCCTTAATAATTTCTTTAAATTTTCATTAAATCTTGGTGAGCACGCTCCACTTTTTCGTCGCTCTGGAAATGATCATGGTAATGGATCATTTGGCGGACGTTGAACTGGTTTGGAAATCTATGGGTCATTCGCGTAATTTTTTCCACTTTTCATATTGAATCCAGCAACGTTTGTTAAACATAAATAACAATCGGTTTGGTAGTTACTTGACTCTCCAGAATACTGGAATTGAAAAATTTAAAAAGATATTCTCAACATAGTAAAACCAAAATAATTTAAATATATATATTTTAATGAATCTGCTATTACATATGGGCATCTCCACAGGAATGTAAACGTTTTTACTTCTTTATGTATTTGTGTAGGCCGTCAGCAACTGTACGTTAGGTAAAATAAATCGATTCACGTTGTTTAGAAATATAAGGTTAATTGCTTTGCTGTCGCACGCGACAAAAAGTGGAATTTCACCGCACAGAAAGCAAAAACAGCTTGAATCAGTAACACACCATCTCCCTGATATGCTTAAACTACTTAAACTACTACTCCTATTATGAAGATTTAGAATGAATGAGGGCTTCCGTCAAATTAACAATTGTGAAATTGGAGTGTCAGTACCCTGCAGAAAATTTGGTGACAATTGATCCAAAAGTACTCGTCCTATAACTGGAGATAATGTGGGTGTTATCAAAAGTACGTAGTAGTGTATGGCGAAAAAAGTCATATCGTTTAAATGGTGGCAGATTGACCATTTTCGTGGTGTATTGTCTTGATCTTGTGCCAATTTAATTCGGACTCGGTCTAGTATTGTAGTAAACTGCACTGAGCATGTTCGATGTGGTCAAACACAGGACCTATCAAATAGTGTAAATATAATGTTAATTGCTCCCTTCAATGTGACTCTGGGACCAGTCCCGTAACTATACTTAACTGGTATTTATACTTGGGTAGTGGTAGTGGGTAGTGGGTAGTGTCCAAGCCTATCATGCAAGAGGTTGTCGGTTCGAATCTCAAAAAATTTTCATATTAAAAATAAAATTAAAAAAAAAAAAATAATTTCTTAATCAGGCTTGAGTTCAATAATTTCATTCTTATTCATTCTAGTAATGTAGTAAACGGCACTCAACATGTTCGACGTGGTTGAATGCAGGAACTATCAAATAGTGTAAATATAATATTAATTGTTTCCTCCAATATGACTCTGGAACCAGTCCCATAACTATACCTAGATAATAACTTAAGTTTAACTGGTATTTATACTTTTGAAATATGAGTGACCCTGTGGTCGAGCCTGTCATGCAGCAACTTGTCGGTTCGAATCTCAAAAATATTTCTGACTAAAAATAAAATGTCATTGCATTTGTAACAATAAAAAAATTTATAAGCATTAATTGTTACAGTTAAATGTCGAAATTATATTTATAAATAATTTATATTTATATTATTATACATCGAATAGATAGATCCCTATGGGATAGTTCAGTGACAAGTCACAAGGTGCATACAAAGTATCAATTAACCCCATCCTAGGCCATCCCCATGTAAAAGTGACTGGTCCGCTTCATAGGAAGTGTTAGAACTCGGACTGGTCCCTATCACTTGGGGACCGGTTACGTGACTAGTCTTGTGTCAGTTCCATTTCCTGCAGGGTATTGACTGTTTTACAGTATTGCCAGCATGCGATAAAAAAGTAACAAGACGTTATAGCCAGATTCGAATTCAGCGCACCCAGATTAGTTAAAAACCATGATTCGTTTTTGCAGTAAATTTTTTTCTCCAAATTTGTAAACCAGTGTAATTATTAATCTAAAACAAGTAAGAGTGCTATATTCGGCTGTGCCGAATCTTATATACCCTTTACCAACGTACGTACATACATATATATAGTATACAGACACATACATACATATTTGTTTCCATCTTGGGAGCTTTAATTTTCATTTTTCAAATTTCATACGCTAAACTTTTCTTTCAGAAGCATAAAATATATTCAATTTATAAAGAAAACGAAAAAAATTTTTAGACCTATTTAATTTTACATAACACAAAAAGTGTGAGTTTTCCAACCCTGGAGTCATAATTTTGGATTTTTCTGATTATTGATACCAATCTAGTTCTTTAAAAAATACATAAAATATGTTAAGTGAACAAATCAAAAACGAAATAAGGAAAAACTTAGTTTCATTTAATTCCTTTAATATTAAAAAATTCAGTAAAGTGCGACTTTGAATCGCGCACGAAAGGCAGGCTATTTTGCTTTTTCGAAGATTTTTTCAGTTTAAATGATTTTTTCAGTGTTGTCGCTTTTTTCTCGTTGCGGCAATTTTTTTCTGTTTTTGGAGGTTTTTTTCTTTTTGGCGATTTTTTTCTGTTTTTGGGCTTTTCTTCATTTTGGAGATTTTTTTTCAGTTTGGAGATTTTTTTTTCAGTTTGGCGATTTTTTTCAGTTTTTGGGTTTCTTTTATATAAGCGATTTTTTTTTTGGTTTTTTTTCATTTTGGCGATTTTTTTCTGTTTTTTGGGGTTTTTTTTCGTTTTGGCGATTTTTTTCATTTCGGCGATTTTTTTCATTTTAGCAATTTTTCCGTTTTATGCGATTTATTTTAGTCTCAGAAATTTTTTTTAATTTGGTGCTTTTTTTCGTTTTGGCGATTTTTTTTTGTTTTTGGCGATTTTTTTCAGTTTGGCGATTTTATAATTTTTTGATTTTTTAGTTTTGCCGTTTTTGAAAATTTCAAGAGTTTTGCTTCTATGGTTTCCAAGATACAGCAAGTTGTCAAAATTGCATAGTCAAAAGTGCATTAACTGATGGAACACCCTTTAATTTAAATTTTTGGAAATTTTGGTGCTAATTTTTGTAGTCTGTATAAAAAGTGTATATACATATAATTGTATGTATATTACATGGAATTTTAACATTTTTCGTTGCTCGTTTTGGAACACCCTTTAATTTCCAATTCTCATGTATTTGTTGTTGTAGCGGCCAAAGGGCTACACACTGTGTCCACTGTGTCTGTAGCTCGTACGGTTCTCGAGAAAATACTAATATAGTTTTAGACATAGTTAATTTTACATAACACAAAAAGTTACAGTTTTCCAACCCTGGAAACGTTTTTTTAATTTTTTTATATTTTTTTAATTTAAAATACCAGTTGTAATCGTACTGATGTGTAAAATAAGTTTATTTATTAAAAAAAATAAAAATTTGTTTTCGGTAGTTACTTTTATATGGCAAAATGAAGTTTACATTTTCCAGCTCTGCAATCGTCTGCTCGATTTTGCTGAATTTCAATACCAATCTATTTTGGAAAATTTCTGACACACCAGTCCAAGAACGAAGTCTCTAGCTCTTCTGGGAGCTTCGGAAAACCGATTTCACGTACAGACAGACGGACAGACGGACAGACGGACATCGCTTATTCGTCTTTCCTATGCATAAGGATCCAGAATATATATATTTTATGTGTCGCTTATTGATATTATAGAAATTACAAACGGAATGACAAACCTATATATACCCTTTTACCATTTTTGTTGGTAAAGGGTATAAAAAGGATAGTGTGAATTATAATAATTCGCTTAGAGAAAAGTAACAAAGTGAAAAAAATTGAAATATTTTTCTGGAGACTATTAGGAAAACCTTTATTTTATATAAATTAGCAAGAAATTAAGTTATAATAAAAAATACCAATAACACTCAATAATAAAAATTATTAAAATAAACATGATCAACTGCAGTAATATGTGATTTAATATGATACATTTTTCTTTAAATCGCTTATTTTCTAAAAAAATACATTATTTTCTCCTTATGCATTTATTTCATTTATACTGTTGGGAGGAAACTTAAAAAGGACTGCGTATCTGCTAAATGCGTTTGAATATAAAAACAAAAATGCTTCTAAGTATGTGCGTGAGTACTTTCCTCCCTTTTCTTTGAATGGTGTCTTTGGGGAAAAAAGCAAACGATATTATCGCATTGTAACATATTTCATAATAAAATGATGGTTAAAGTACGTGATTTTTAAGGAAACTACCGAGCAAGTGAACAAAAAAAATGTCAGCTAGCAAGCACTTGCAAACACACTTATAAATGAATTGGATTTATATTCCAACACGTTCTTTAAAAAAAACTATTCCTAAACGATGCATGGGTACTTAAGATATATGTATAAGTAAACTTTATTTGCATTAACCCTGATAATTTACTTTATGTAAATTTAAGGCAAATTTGTATTTGATCCAAATGCATAAATGGGAGGAGGGAGCATGTTTTGTCAAGCAGTTTGCAGCGCATCAAGATGCTCCTGCTGGTAATAGTCACAAATGATTTTTAACTAAAATAAATATAATAAATAAACCTATAAATATATTGGCGCATATTCAGAAATCATTACTAGGTGCTAACTTTTTTAAATACCTATTTAAGTTATTCACAGACGGCTACGAAAGTTTACACTTAGTTATGAGTGAAGCTGTAACTAAATGTTAACTAACTTATACATGTTATACTTATACTTTACATGTCAAAAATTGTTTTTTGATAGTTTGAATAGTTTTTTATTTAATTGCAATTTATATCGATCATAGTATTATCGACATTTTATTTTCTTATTTCTTTTATCAGCTGGGAGTCGTTACTTCGTTAGTTTAGATTTGTGAATAGAACCTGTAACTATCTGTTAACTATTTTTTAGTATCTGTTTAATAAATTTCGACTTTAGTTACGATTTATGAATATGCGCCATTAATATTGCTTTCTTTAATTATAATAATAATAATAATAATAATAATAATTTAGCTGAACAGACTGCCTGTTTCACGATGTCGACCAGAAATTTTCGTTCGCTTATTTATATTGAAAACAAAAACAAAATAAGAAAATTTGTTTTTGTTTTCAATATAAATAAGCGAACGAAAATTTCTTGTCGACATCGTGAAACAGGCAGAGAGTCTTAAGTGATTATTAAGAAATTACAGCGAAATTCTGGTCTAAGAACTGTTACCCATGTAGTCAATTCTTCGCGTATGTCCTCCTCAAAAACTTTCTTAACAAGTTTCTTGTGTATTTAAGGTGGTTCTGTCACATTAAAAAATTACAAAAGTATAATTTTAAGCAGAATTTTATGTAGATGTAAAATGAAAAACCACCACGCAGATTGGACAATACATAGTAAAAGCACTCTCATCGCCTAATTTACCTAATAATGCCATTGTTATTAGCGATAAGTTCAAAGATTTTGAATTATGTTTAATAGAACGTTTTAGAGAATTGTGTGGTTTATTTCTTTTTATGTAATACCACTAGACGTTAGTATACTACACTCGGAAGTCAAGACTTTTAACAACTGCAACACATGAAAAATAAAGACATAATAACTGAATAACTGATTTTCCTAACCCTGCAGAAAATTTTGATGACAATTGATACAAACGTGCTCGTCTTATGACTTGATCAAATGGCGGTATTACCAAAAGTAGGGAGTAGTGTGTGGTGAAAAAAAGACATATCCTGTAAATGGTTACATAGTGGCCATTGTATGAGTTTTATAGCCTTGATCTTTTGTAAATTTAATTGGGATTTGATCTACTATTATACTAAAAGGCACTGAACAAGTTCGACGTGGTTGGATCGGGGACAATTCAGATATAAATATAATGCTAATTGTTTCCTCGAATAATACCGCCAAGCCACTCTGGCACCAGTCCCGTAATTATAGTTAAACATTAACCTAACCTTAACTGGTGCTTATACTCTTGAAATATGTGTGCCCCTGCAGTTGAGTGAATAGTGTGGAAGCCTGTCATGCCTCTCAGGTTGTCAGATTGAATCCTAAAAATATAACTGCTTAAAAATTTGAATATAATAATTGCATTTGTAATAATAAAAAAGTACTATAAGTTTTCATTGTTACAGTGAAGTGTCGAAATTGCATTTTTAAATAATGAGAAATTTTTAGATTTAATTGAACTGTATTGAATTAGAAATAATTTCTTAATCAGGCTTAAGTTCAGTAATTTCTATTCTTATTGAATGACATATTTTTATTAATTAATGTGAGTTTCTAAAGAAGAGAAGAAAAATTAAACTAGACTTTATTAGCTGGGGGAAATAGAATAAAAAAGAAAAACTCAATAATTTTGAGCTTGTGACTCTATTTTGTTTTCCTCCAACCGACAGCGAATATCGTTAAAATATCTTACTGAATAGAGAAATATGTTCTTGCGTACTGGCTTCTATATATTTTAAAATCCATGTTTATTTTATCATGTAAGCGTGACAAGAGGTGACATGTACCACCTACAAGGATCACCGCAATTTCTTTAGAGAATTGATGAAACTTTTTGGCATATATATCCCGGGAGTTTTTAATAGCTATTACTATGATGCGAAAGCTGGATGCTGTCGCAAAACTCAACACATCGGGATCTAACTTTCTTAATGCTTTAATAAAGTATAATGAATTTTGAAATACATCTCTAGATATTGAAATTGTATATTATCTGCAGTTCTTCTAATTTTTTTTGCGATTAATCTAAGTCCTGAAAAGCAGCCCTTTTTACACCTCCGCATTTTTTCTTCGGAGTTATATGAAAAGGCTGGCCTAGCCAATCACTTGATTTACTGCAATACGCTCCCACTTTTTTTACCATATTTATCCCATCTTTTATTCGTTAAAAAAAAATATTTGAATATCTTGAGCCAGATTCTTAAAAAATGCTCTGAATTGTTTCTGCCTTTTTCAAAAAGTTTTTGCATTTTTCTTTTAAAAGCTTTTCGCAATCTACTCGATTTGTTTTGTTAAGACTGGAGTTAATACATATTACTTAGTTTTAGTTACTCCTTGAGTCATCGTGTATCCTTAATTCATTTTTTTATGTAGATTTGACGTTTTAAGTTTAATCTGCTCTATGAATAAGTTGCACGATACTTACCTTATTTCAAAAAGTACTACAACACCATGAAACCGAGAAATCTCAAAAAGGCACAGAAAGGCGCAGGAAATGAAAATCTACTTTTAAAATATGCATTGATATTTCATGAAATTGGCCTTTATTAATCAGCAAGTACTTCGATTAGCAATATGTATACTATCTGATATGCACAAAGGGCGATTTAATATCAATAATAAAAAATAAAATTACCAAAGAACTTTCCTGAACAAAATATTTACAATGCATATGGATTATTTAGAAATTCTATTATTTAAGGACCTTAAAGATTTTTGTCATCATTATGAATTTAAATTTAACACAAAAGTAACAGAAAACTTTAAACAAACTTTAAAATTGAAGCACAGCCAATAAATACTTGCAGCATAAAATTTTTACACATGTTTACTAAATTAGTATTTATTTTGAAAAGTAGGAAAATAAACAGTAAATATTTAGTTTTTTAGTTACATTTCGGCAAAACAAACAAACAAACATACAAATATATAGGAAGAGTATTTTTCTTTCTTGTGCACTCTCAACCACATCCTTTTAGTTATTTGAAATATATGTATGTACGTATAGCCTTAAAACATTTCTGGAATGATATGGTTGGAAAAAAGTTTTCTATGTTTAAAATGCACAAATACGCTTACACACAGCCTTGCACAAACGTATTCACACACTCTATTCCCACAACTATTTAAACAAACCGAATACAGTATGTTGTGGTTAAGAATCTACAAGCCATATACAATTTGCTGCACTCCTAAAAGTATGCTGCTATATATGTATATGTAAATGCAGCATTTCAATATCTGTCTAGCTGGCTGGCTTATGAAACTTTGTATGTGTGTTTGTGTGTGTGTGTGTGTGTGTGTGTGTGTGTGTGTGTGTGTGTGTGTGCGTTTGTGTGCTAGAGCATCTTCCTCACGTGTAAGTTTTGCCAGTGTAGGTTGTTAGTGTTAAGGAAAAATGAGAATAATAAAAAATTAAGAAAATGTTTATTTTATATTTTAACTTTGAAACAAAACAGATAAGAGTAAGACTGAGATTAATTCAACATTTATAACAGATTTTCTTTTTTAAATAAATTGTTTAGAGCAGAAAATATGTTTGTACAAATGTGTACTTTAGCGGAAAAATTCAAAAACAAAACAAAATTCATATGTTTGGATACATATTTATGTAGGCGTATATGTGTATACATATATACATACATATGTTTAAGTAAATAATGTGTATGAAAATGTGTGAGCAAACGAATCAGCTTAGTTCTACAAAACCCAAATGCACAATAGAGCACTGAGTTTTCAATTCCTCAATCATCATCAAAGTCGTATTAAATACGTAGCAACGAAAATGTTCAAATGAAAACCCCATTGATTTGCGAAGATTTTGTAACAGAGTCTTAAAATGGTTAAATCATAAGCCAATTCCGAAATTCATTAAGTTATTAAGCATTTCAAAAAGAAAAAAAAAAATACTCGTAAGATATGTATTGATTAATGGTTCTCTTATAATCTGTTTCAATGTATTTTTAAGAAACATTAGATATTTTACCAAATAAGCAAAATATTAATTTTGGAAAAAGTACGATAAATATTCTCAAATCAAAAATTATATATATTTTTTCTTTATTATTTAAATTTATTAAATATATTGGAAAGATTTTTACTCCAGAGCTTTTTTATATTCCTGAAAATTTTTTTTATTTTTATTTTTAATCAGCCAATCATACGCTTTAGTTGCTGCTGTGTAAAATATTAGCACTCATTTGTTCTACGAGGTATTGTGAAATGTTGCTTACCATAATTGCAGGAAAATTTAAAGGTTCACGGAAGTACCATATACAGTGGTGGAAAAAATAATAGAAACAAACTGAAAAAATAAATCGAAACTCGAGTTTTTTCATAAGATAAAATATATATCTTGATAAATATCGATGTGATTTGATGGTATACAACTTCACATTTCATATATGGGCACTTCCAAAAAAAAGTCCACCATGACGGACAAATTTAAAGTTCACCAACAGATTTGTTTTCTTGGGGAAAAAGATTTTTTAATCTAGAAGCTTGGAAAATAAGTGTATATCAGTCCAAGTCCTAACAAAAAAGTTTTGTATAAAAATACTTGGCCAATTCGCAGAGTTAAGCAATTTTGTTAGTCAAGTCAAACCCCACTTCTGTTTTTTGTAACGTAACGCCAAGTCATATTTTGCGAATATCTTGAAATCCTTAGGTGTGATTGTTATAATTTTTTCACTGAATATAGACCTATTTAATCACTTCTCAAATGTAAGAAAAAATTTTTTCAAACACAATTTTAAAACTTTTTTTTTCAACCTTTTGTCGTGCAAATGGCATGTAACGCCAGAATGGAATTACCCATATGTGTTCATCTCATTCGCATTTTTTAGTGCCTGAAGTGATGTAGGTAATTTTTTTCTTGGGAAAAATATTAGAAACAAATGCATTATTTTGCAATCAAGAAGTGAACAATATTTCTCAATAAAAAGTCATAATTTACATTAAACTTTGTTGTATGAATTAATTTAAAATCACACATACAAAGGATCGTAGAAAACATCGAACTGAACCAGAGAAGGATGCTATAAAAACTTTGTAGAGACTCCAAAACTATAAATGAAATAGAAAAAATTATACAATGCTTAAAAAATGTGTTTAGCGCAATCCGTGCCAGAATGCAAGTTCAGTCACGAGAATGAGCACGCAATACTAAATGTAAACAGTATAGAATAAGTTCAAACAAGAATAATGAAAAGTATATATAGAATATTGTTTCGGCTCTGTTATACTAACCCATTCAAAACTTTTGAGTATCTTAAAATTTACCGAAATATGGATATCACAAGCGGAACAATTAGGAATGTGCTTAAGGAAGCTAAGTTAATGGCAAGAAGTACAAGAGAGGTACCAAATCAGTTTAGTAAAACGTTGGAGAGCGGTTATCTTTTGCCAAGAAACTCACGGATCCGCCCGTATTAGAAAAACGCATTGTTGTCAGACGAAACTGAAATAAATTTATTTGGATTTGATTGCAAAAACTATATTTAGTGTCCAGTAAACACAGTCTATGCTCCGAAGTGCATATAAATGAGTTCCAATTAATTTTCATTAAAACTGTTCCTTTTAGCGTTGGCTGAAGTAGTTAGCACGTTGGCTACAAAACCGCAGGTCCTGGGTTCGACCACTGTAGCTAACTGTCATTAAATAGCAACACTACGCATTTTTCTGATGTGCATTAGTGTCCCTTTGTATCGGTTGTTCTAGAAAAAGTTCTAGAGATTCAGGCATGAGGCACTGGTCACTAAACTACACCAGCTTCAGCGGATGAGAGACGCTGCAACACTGCATTATTAAAAACGTGCAAAAAATCAGAGTTGTAAAAGAATGAAGCTTTCCACTATCTCTTATTTCAATACTTGTCTTCTCTATCACTTTCCCTTTCCTGAAGAAGGTAACACCTAGTAATAGTAGTTGGCATTCATTGCCTGAGTATTACTTATCTTAAAAATAAAAAAATACAATACAAGTGAACTTTTAATATTGGAAACAAAATGTCTGAATTGAGGCATCAATCAGTTTTTTGTTAACTAAATTTAATTAAATACTGAAAAATATAAAGTAAGTTTGTTTATTGCCTAATATATCCATCCCTGAACAAAGCGAGCCATAAGTGCGAAAAAAGCTTAACGGGACCTCGTTTTTTTAAGTCAAAAAAATCAAATTCGAAAATTATGTCGCTCAAGCTGTTTTGCCAGTTATGACATGATATCATCACTTTCTCTCGCACTCTCATCAAGTCAAAAATTCACCATCAAAAAGACATGCATGTAAAACGGCGCACTATGAACCAGTTTCGTGAATCTTACGAGCAAAATATATTGTTTTCTTTTTCTATAGTGAATTTTAGTTTTGTGTGATATTTATTAAAAGTCTTTGGTATGGTATCTTCGTCTTTTTTTGTTTTTGTTTATATCTTCATACAAAACTTCCTTAGAGAGAGAGAGAGATGGGGATTTCACGAAAATATGAAGCTTTGTTTATAGAAGTTTGTTGCGTATATAGTTAGATTTTGTCACAGAAATATATGACACGCATATGTGTGAATAAAATTAAGTTCAGAAAAAAGTAGAAAATTAAAATATTCCACTTTTGCTAATAACGAAAACAAAATGTTTAAATCAAATTCTTGAGTTGAAAAACATCCCTAGGAACCACTTTTTTTTACAAAACAATTACATACATATGTATTTACTTATGTATGTATGTATGTATGTGTATTAGGGCGGATCGATTTGTATGGAGGCAAAAAAATCGCTCAAATTACAAGGAGAATCGTATTCTAGGGATCAAAATAAGAAACTTTGCCGAAGGAACCATACCTCTACAATGTACATATTTTCTATTTGTCCCGACTTTTGATCCGAAGGTTAAAATTTTGAAAAATCTCACTTTGATCCATTTAGAGTTCCTCAATCGAGTGAAATTTAGAAAATTAGATTTTTCTTTATAGTACAGTCTCGCTTTTTTTTGCTATTATCAAACAACATTGATAAACAGCAATTCGAATCGTCGTCGAAAATGGAAAAGGGTATATAATATGGTAAAGGGTATAAAAATGCGTATGAGTAATATATTATTCTTCATCAGTATCACTCATACGCACTAAAATGGTGATTTTTTAAATGTTTGTTCCCCATACCAGGGGTGGTTCCAGGGGGTGTGCCACTGGCATAGGCGGGTCGGCCCTCCAAAATTAGTGGGGGTCGGTCATACATTTTGACTCGATTGAGGATCTCTAAATGGATCAAAGTGAGATTTTTCCAAATTTGACCCTTCGGATCAGAAGTCGGGACATCAAACTACATTTTAGAGGTATGGTTCCTTCGGCAAAGTTTCTTATTTTGATCCCTAGAGTACGATTTTCTCTGTAATTTGAGCGATTTTTAAATCGACCCGCCCTAATGTATATACTCAAAACGTATAAAACTCGGCACAGCTGAGTAATTATTAAGTACTTTTAAATTTCTGTTTTCAATTTCTGACACCTGTTATGGTTAATGACTTTTAATTTTTGTTACGAATAAGCAATTTTATTAATTTCTCAGGCAATTAAAGTACAACATTATAGTAGTTTATTTTTCGCTATGAAAAATTTAATAAAAACTAGTTAGTATGTTCTTACTTTAAGCCATTAGAAAGTAGCTTAAGCAACCTTTTCGCTAGTTGTCACATGCTTGGGAGAAACATTTGCAAATTCGCATTTTTTTTCATCTAAAGTTAAGGTAATACATGTTTATTTTTCCTTTGCATTTTTAAGAAACATGAAAAAAATTGTTTTAAAAGAAAAATTATATTATTTCGTCAGTCACGTATTTTAAACTTCTGTCTTGTTGAATAAGACTTTGCTCTCGTACACATTGCCAAAATATTATCATAAAAATATATACATAAATATGTATGTACATGCTCACATACATATGTATGTACGTGCACGTTTGAATATACAACCAAATACATTTTTCATGTCTACGTACGAGTATCTACTATAGATACATGTGGGTAAATTCTTTGTGTCTTTATTTTGTGGCCAAGTCAGCATTAATTCTATCTTATGCAAAAATGTATTTATATGTTTCAAAAAAAAAAGAAAATCGTACTATTGTTGTTTCCTTTATCATTCATTCTTAGATCTTGGCAAGTTTCTCTACGATAAGTAGCCATAGTCAAGCCGCAAGTGTGAGTATGGAAATATAAATCATTTATTACAAAAAAAAAATCTAAAAACGAAAAATATGTAATCATATCAATTGTTGCTGAAAATTCTTAAATGCAAAAAGTTTCTGTACTTTAATTTATTCATAAAATTTACGTCAGCTGATGTGATTCGCGTTGAGGAAGGAATTTGGGCTTTTGAATCAGCTTCCTCGAAACTACGCTGAAGATTTAAACTTGTACGGAATTGAAGGTTATAACTGCGATGCAAGTGTTTGCAATGCAACTGTTTGCAATGCAACTCTTTGCAATGCAACTGTTTGCAATGCAACTGTTTGCAAACTGTTTGTAATGCAAATGTTTGTAATACAACTGTTTGCAATGCAACTGTTTGCAATGCAACTCTTTGCAATGCAACTGTTTGCAATGCAACTGTTTGCAATGGAACTGTTTGTAATGCAAATGTTTGCAATGCAACTATTTGCAATGCAACTGTTTGCAATGGAACTGTTTGTAATGCAAATGTTTGTAATGCAACTGTTTGGAATGGAACTGTTTGCAATGCAACTTTTCGGAATGCAACTGTTTGCAATGAAACTGGTTGCAATGGAAGTGTTTGCAATGCAAGTGTTTGCAATACAAGTCCTGCAATGCAACTGTTTGCGATGCAACTGTTTGCAATGCAACTGATTGCAATGCAACTGTTTAATCAATGATGAGGGGCGCTATTAAAATGCATACGTATAGTACAATATTAAGAGTGTCGCAGTCTATCTCTGTGCTGTCTTCCAAATAATTCAAAACATATTTAATTTTCTCTTTGGACCACTTCTGATTGGAATTTTTCCTTTTTGGTATTCAATTTTCTGAACAAATTTAATTTTTTTGTTTACAAATTACATCTTGTTATGGTTAATATTAACAACGCTACTTTTACCATTTCCATTTTAAATATAAATATATTATATCCCGTAATTCCTAGAGGGAACATTATTTCAAATTTTTTTTACGTAACATTTTAAATACGAAAATAAGGTTAAATTAAATAAAAAAAAAAATACTTAAAAACTTCGAATATCTTTTGAGGAGGGAAAATGCCAATTCAAAAATATTTTGCTTGACTGTTATTCCCATTAACAATTTATTATGATCTAGTTAGTATTGCTTTAACAAGAATTACCATTTCAGCCGACGATATTGCACTACATGCATAAATAGTTTGAAAACTATAAATATTCCACAAGTATTTTGCTGAAACTAGTTTTGCGAGAAGACGCATGTGTTCAAGCGTTACAGAAATTATAATACCAACCAGCGTGCTACACCACCAAGTGTGAATGTCTGACAATTAATTTATCAAAGATTTATGGTATGAAATTGTGGGAGTATAGAAAAATAAAATATAGAAAATATCTTTTGAAAAAATTTCAATTTTAGTTTTTAAATCACATATTTGAAATTAAATTATTTCTGCTTTTGTGGTTCGGTATACGAGTATGCAGACATTTTAATAATGTTAGATTGACAGTTAATAAATTTAAGACTTTAAGGTTTAGCTTTGCTTCTTTCAAGGGAGTCTAATGTATGTTATATTTCAATATTGAAATTTTCTCTACATTTAAAACACTCGTACGTATGTAAGTAAATCAGTTTCAAGCATTAGTTGGATATTTCTATTAAATGGTTAAATGTAAACAAGTCAGTTAAATGAGATTTGATTCGAAAAGACTGCTCATTTCTATATGTTTTTTATAAGTTTTTGTGGTTATAATTTTATTAGAATTTAAATTGTTTTTTTTAGTAATTTCAAACTTTCCTTTACGCATTTAGTTTATTTTCATGTATAACTCTGCAATTAATCACTTATTTCCGAAAATTATTTTTGCGTAAAGAAAATGACAAATTCTTAACGATATGCATCTTTTAAATAGTATAAATTTCTTTTGACAGCTTTGCAACATTTAAAACAAATAATTTCCATATAAGCTTATGCTATATAAAGTTTATTTTTATTAAAGTCCTTAAAAGATTGTAAATAAAAATTTAAAATTTGTAAAAGAAAAACATGCAACACATCACAGCAACAACTTTAGTAAGTTTGGTAATATTTTGTGCTTATTCGTCTTATCATTTTGATAGTTAAAAAGACTACTTGTTGGCAATAAATATATAGGCTTTAATATATTTGGATTTTTTTTTTTTTTATATATACATACATATATATAGTTTAGAGCCACGGAACTGGTGGCCAGGAATGTAGCTGAAGGTGAGAAGGTAACCTTCTACGTCGACAGCCAGGCAGTGTTAAAAGCTTTGAAGGTATACAATATCAAATCGAAACTTGTTAGCGACTGTAGAGATAGAGAGAGAGAGAGCCTTCAACTTGCTTATGGATAAATATAATGTCAAACTATGTTGGGTTCCTGGCCACAGCAGTGTTGAGGGAAATGAATTTACCGATGACCTGGCAAGAATAGGGTCTTCGTTAGATGAAAGAATGTGTGACAGATCGGTAAAGTTGCCGATATTTTATTACTGAAGGGCTGTGTGGCTAAAACTTGACTCAGGAAGATCCAAACTGCTACTAAACATGGATAGGTAGGCGATGTGAATGGTCATAGGCACGTTGACTGGCCACTGCTTGGTCAAAGCAAGAACCAGCATTTGGGAAGCTGGCACTCCAAGTTTCTGTAGGATATGCGGAGATGAAGAGGAACTATAACCCATTGCATATATTATATGTCACAAAAAAAAAACATTACTTTTAATAGGAAACAGAAGTGAATCACAATGGACCTAAATGGGTCTCCAAGTGGAGGTTGGTTTTAGCAGCATCCTTCTAAACTTAACCAAACTTTTATACGCATTTTGTACCTGCTTATGGAACTCATCAATAGACTTCAGCTCAAAAGTTATATCAGGAACTTCATATGCTTATAGTAACTCTTAATATGTCATTGAGAATCACATGCTACAATTATAATAATTTTTACTGCATCACGCAAAAGTCTTTACAAAACCAATCTCTTTATTCGATTCCGCATTAATTATTATTCTCGACTTTGTTACGATTTCTTGCTAATTGGATAGCAATAAAAGTATTTGCTAGAAACATATGAAGTTTTTTTAGCTTTCAGAAAATTTTGACACATTTTGTGTTAACGTTTGTATGCACAGGAAAAGCAATTTTTAATTCTTAAAATAATGGGCCTAATTACGAGTGTCGGTTAAAGAAAAAATTTTGCAAATTTTCTTTATCCTAGTACAAAAATTTAAGTAGGATTTTTAAAGAAAACTGAGTAATCCACCAGTCAAATATTTATAACGTCAATGCTGGTATAGTAAGCAAAATTTTTGCTGAAATATTTATGGTTATACTCGTACATATAATTCACGCGAGACAAATAAAAATTTTAATCATTCGGTTGCTTATTCCGGCAAAATTTGTCCTACCCTCAAATATTTTTCTATTGGGAATATGTAAAGTCGCTAGTCTATGCCGGTAAGCCCAAAGCGATTGATCACTTGGATGACAACATTTGCTGCGTTATTGCCAATATGTTACATACGAGCCAGCCATGGTGGTCATATGCCAGAAGTTATGTTTAAATTATAATGCCAGAATATTATCTTTCAAATAAAGTAAGCTTTATGTCAATTTAAAAAGTTCATCTTTGTTTATTCTATTTCACAACAAAAAAACACCCTTTACTTTTGCCTCCATCTTCCATGTTAGAGTTGCATTGCATATATCCGGACTGAGCTTTCGTTGAGTATCAATGGAAATGCTCCATATAATGGGACCAAAGAATAACAATGAGTACTCAAAAAATATAAATAAGTAAATAGTCTTAATTTTAGTAACTGCATATAATCATATTTGTAGCGCAGACAATTCATACGCTCTATTACTTTCTCTCAAGTAACTAAGACTATAGCCGATTCCAACATACCAAAGCATCTCTACTTTTTTATGCAAAAAACTAAAATACGCTACAACTGAAAATAAAAAGGCACATGCATATCAAATGCATTGACTATCTCTCCTACTTACAGTCTGATTATGTTTATAAACAGGCTATGAATATTTAGTCGGACAAAAAAAAAATATACTTATAATATTCGGGATATTTATTCACCATTCGTCATCTTATATATTCCTTTGTGTATTAAAAATGGAATGGAAAATGTTTGGATGTATATATGACTGTTTAAAACTATGCTTTATGTATGGGTGTAAATAAAATAGCCCTGTATATACTAGAGGTGAGCGTAAGCTATTAAAAAGTGCACAGTTTTCAATTTTTTACAAAAGCGAATATTGATTGTAATGGTAAATGTAATTGAGTGTAAAGCAAATATAGAGAACAAGAAAACAATAAACACACAAAACCATTGTGCAACAGTTGACTGGAAAGTTGTGCCAAATGTGCAATAGTATTATTTTACAGTTCATAGTGCACCATACTTCATTCCACAAAATCAAAATTTCATAAAATCTTAAGTGATAATAAAATTTCTTACAAATATAACCATTTTGAAACATATCATTCCGATTCTTTATTATTTTAAAGTGTTAAATTAATCATCACAAGCGAACTAACACGCTCAAAGAATCTGCGTCATTTGTTTTTCTTTTACACATACACATATTGTACTCTTGTCATTGGTGTGCAATAGTGAAATATGCTTCGACACTATAATAAATTGTGCCTTATGCTTGGCACATAAACAAATGCTATTGCATGCTTTTGATAAAAGGGAATAACAGTTTTAGTATTCTCATATATTCAAGAGCACTAAAAAGAGAGAACAATTCAATAATGTACACCATGAAGACTAAGCAAGCAAATGGTTTGTGCTCAGCTCTAGTATATACGCATGTGTATCCCTCTAATAGTCAGAGTATTTTTATACTTGTGCGTGTGATTGTAGTTCATACAGTTTATAAATTTTGTGCTGCGTAATTTAAAAAATGTGTATAAACATAGTTGTTGGATGTTTATAGTTATATGAAGTCGGTTTAAAATTAACGCATGTGTTTGTATATGAGAGTGTCTTTTTTAGCTGTATGCATTCTTATTTGTTTGGCGGCCAAAAGTTACTCAAAAAGTACTTAAAGTCATACTTTTGTCATTCTCTGGTTAATCTTTGATTCATTACAAAATTTATACAAGAATTTTTGGTGAATATTTTTGCGGAATGTTCAAGTCCTTTATATTGCCATTTAAAAGTGCTGAACACAAGTTCTAAATAAAATGCAAGGTTATGTGTTATCAAATGCTAATTCACAGCAATATTATTCAGAATTTATCTTAAGTAGAACATAAATAAGCAAATTAAGTAACAAGTCAAAGAACAAACGACAATGGCAAGACTGTTTGAAAATTTAGATGGTGAAATTAAGCTTTTATTACAAAAAAAAAGCTTTCAGAAAATTGTAATACGATGAATCGAAACAATTCACAAATTCCATTTGTACTGAAACGCTGAGTAAATTGAGCAGAAATCTACATCAACTCACACCACACATACTGGGGATCAAACACAAACGAACAGCTAGTTGTTCCGTTCTACTATAGTTTGTAAGAATATTTGCAATTAACTTTGGTGTTAATTTGTTTCTTAAAAATTATCACATGTAATTTGCCTTACGGAGCGATACGAACTTTATCCTAATCAAATCGTAAATATGGAAATAAATAAAGTTCGAACAATAACTAAAAGGTAAATAGTTTTATTGAACACCACCATGCCTATTTAAATAAGATCAAGGCATAATGTTTCAAAATACTGATACATATCTGGCCTGCCGAAACTTATTATTTTCCATTTATATTTTTCTTTTATTGTATTGTGTTATTTCTTGCGTCTTTCCTTGTAAAAGACTGGCTATTTATTATATATAAAAAATAATAATTAAGTTTTACTTCAAGTGTATTTTAGTCAAAATTTCTTTTGGAATTTGGTTTTAATGTACACTTCAAGCTCAAACCCTTTTTTTTTGGATACGACATTAAGAGCCAATTTCAGCAACTTATTTAAATATCAATTCATATTTAAAATTAATTTTTGCATACAATAATTAATGAAAATCGACATTTAAATATGAATTGATATTTAAATAGAGTTGGTGAAATTGGCCCTTAAGCTTTACTGTTAAAAACAAATCCATTATGTATTGAAGCTTTTAATTTTTAAGCTTATGCAAACAACTAAAAAGTAACTGATATACATATAATCGCTTATAAGCATCAATTACTTGAGCAGAACAACATTTTCAATTAATGATAACAATTTCTTTAAATTACAATTTTTCTGATCAAATAATTACTATTGCTTAAAACAGCTTACAACAATAATCAAAACTTAGTGAAGTTTCCTTTAGAATATTTTTTCCGCTCTTACTTATTTATTTTTATTTTACCCCCCAAACCAATCTTTTTGCTTCAAAGACATCAAGAACAGCCAGGCAGGAGGACATTAAAATCATTCCAATATTTTAAGCAACGCATCAAGAAAACTTTTACAACTTTTAGCTTATGAAAAGGAAATTTTCTGCAGTGAAAAATAGAAAAGGAAAGAAAGAAAATTAAAAGAAAACTTTAATTGTTAATGTTCATGAAATTAAACTGCGTTTTCGTTCTTAATTTAAATGTTGTTTTTTAATTCTTTCGCATAAATGAGAATGAATTACAAAAAAAAAAATTAAAAATAAAGCAAAAACTCATTTCAAGTTCTTAAACCACAAAAGTATAAGAAGACAAGAAAGAACATGCTTCTGTTGATGAGTGTAAGGAGAGAAAGAGAGCAAAATAATGCGGCAGCAGTAGTCCTTATTTATTTAATTTTGTTTTTAAATCGCATTAACAAACTTCAATTTCTGTTTTTGATTACTTTTCTGAGAATAAGTGAATAGCGAATGATATCGCCAGACAAGTCTTGTTGTTCGAAATTGTTAAGCAAATGATGAGATTTAACTTTTCCACCACTATCTAACTTTTCACTTTTCTTTAATAATAGACTCAATGGCATAAGTTAATTTTAGAAATATAACTGATGCTAACATTGGTTAGAAATTAAAAAAAAAAATCCTGAAATACAATCATCTTACGTAATTGGATGTATAATTTGTTGAATAACATATATAAGCTAAGAGGAATACTTGAAGCAATATTTTTATTTTTGTAAGCTTTATTTTATTGAAAGAAAAGTAAAAGTAGTTAATTGAATGGCTTAAGTTAAACTCAAATTAATTTGAATGTCTGATAGTCAAGCCAACTCTCACACAATCAAATTATATTATTATAATTGTATATTATTTAAATTTTAAATGTAAATATAAATATCACTCGGAAAATTGGGTTGACTGCAGTAGCAAGTAGATCTATGTGCTGAACGTTCTCATCTCTAATAAAAAAACTGATCTTTTTTGTCAGTCAAAAATAGCTAAAATTCTTACAAAATAAACCGATACATTGACAATACGTCTCCATTCCTGTGAAACGGTATTCCATAAAATTTTTAAGTGAAATTTACAAGCCATTGATGGTACTACGTACTCTATGTTGCATTGCATAAGCTAAGAAACATAGTTAAATATAAGCAACAGAGGATGTTATGGAAGAAATATTTTTTGTATCCTTTATTAAGACAAATAAAAAGAATTAAATGGCTTAAGTAAATTTTCCCTATTGCAGTTATGAACTGAATTTCCTTTGGTTGTCTGAGAGTGTTCTACAATCAACTCATATTTTGGTGCAGTTACAATAAATTGATTTCTTAAATTGTTATAGAATGAACGAAATAAATACACAACAATTATTTAAATTGTAAATGGCAATATTAATCTGAAAATTGGTTTAACTGCAGAAGCAAGTAGATTCACAGAGAAAACAGTGCCTACTAAATACCTCATAAAATAGAACAAAATTAATAAGAAATCTCTATTGTTTTTTTTCAATAAGGAAATCGTATTAATTTCATAGAGAAAGCCTTTTTGAAAAAATCAAGAAGAAATCTTATAGTTTTTATGAGGTTATCTGATTGATTTTTTCAATAAAAAAAAATTGCGTCCTTATTCTCTGCACTTAGGTATTTTCATTTAAATTCTATACCATATATATATGTATGTTTATATTTTAGATGTTATTTATTTATACATACATACATACACATTATGTTATTTGCTTATTTAACTTACTCACCAAATATTGAACCAGCAAACTTCTACCTGATAGACAAGCACTCTAGCCAATATGCTAACAAGCAGCCTGAATAACCATAGAAATTATTGTGCAAACATTCTTATACAAAAATGAAAAATATCATGAAAAAAAATTGTCTGTATGTCTATTTATAGAAACGAAATAACAAGACACCTCATAAAATCAAGAAGATTTCCTTGTTAAAAAAATCAATAAGATGCTTTACACATAATCATATAGGAACCTACTAAAATCAAGAAGAAAACCTTTTTAAAAAAATTAATAAGGCAACCTAATAAAATCAATAAGAAATCCCTATAGTTTAAAATTTATAAGAAAACGTAAAAGAATCAAGAAGTTTTTCTCTATGGATTGATTTTTTTTGTGCCAAAAATAACGGAAATTGAGTAAAAAAAGTTGTTAATAATAAGATTTCTTCTTGATTTTATGTGGTTTTCTTCTTGATAAAATTAATAAGACTTACCACATAAAAACAATAAGGAATCTCTATGAAAAAATCTTCGGTTCCTCTTATTTTTTATTTTTAAAGCTTTGCTGCTGTATTCAGAAAAAATAATGTTTGTTTAGAAAAGGTTTAAAAAACATATTTTGTATGGATATTAGTTTGTTAAGCTCTTTGTAAACCCAAATTATGTTTTCCTGGCCTGACAATTTATTTTATGTTGCAATATAAATAACAATACTCGAAATTTTAAAATAGATACCATCAAAGTTTTTATTGGACCCATGTAAAAAAAGCTTCATCCACAATATTTTATTAATATATGCACGTTTATACGTACATACACATAAATGTTAAATTGTTTAAAAATTCTAAACATCCTGCAGATTTGATGTCATGGAAGTATGCTGAAAACCTGAAAATAATAGAAAGAGTAATTTAATTACGAGGGTGGATCATTAACTCAGTGTCTTTTTGAATTTCCCACCTCTTGATTAAAATGGCAACACTGCTCTTGGCAATAGGCATCAGTTAGTCAGTCGACTCTTGTCTAAAGCTTAAATTAGACGTGGCATAGCCATAACGCCACAACCATAACCAAACCAAAATTCAATTGGTTTCTATGGTGAGAGTTATGGCGTTAAGGCGAGTCTCTCTCACTCTCACCATAGAAACCAATTGAATTTTGGTTTGTTTATGGCTATGGTGTTGTGGCTATGTCACGTCTAATTTAAGCTTAAATTTTAACAAGCTGTGTCATTTAGTTTGTGTTTGACAGCCGTTGATAACAGGTTACCTCTCCTTTTGAGAAGAAAATGGAATAAGTGAATTTCGTGTGATCTCATTAAACATTATTTTTTGCGAAAAAAAACCATCAATCAAACCAAGGAAAAGCTTAGTAAATACTATGGGGACTCTGCACCATCGATTTCAATGGCAAAAAAGTGATTTACTGACTTTTGTTGTAATCGTTCTGAACGGCCAATTGAGGTCAGCACAGCCGAAAATGTTAAAAAAATCCAGGATATGGTGTTGGCCCACCGAAGAGTAAAAGTGCGTGAGATTTTTGATGCCATAGGCATTTCATATGGTATTGTGGTTTCGATTTTAAACGATTAGTTGGGTTTAAGAAAGTTGTCTGCAAGATAGGTGCCGCGATAGGTGACCATAAACGTAAACCTGTGACAACTTCACAGGATTGTTTGGAGTTTTCTAACCGCAATCCGAATGAGTTTTTGTGGCGTTTTCTAACTGTGGATGAAACATGGTCCCATTACTGAACTCCGGACACCAAGCAGCAGTCTAAACCTGCTCCGAAGAAGGCCAAGGTTAGTTTGGCGGCCAATAAGGTGATGTCAACAGCTTTTTGGGATGCACGCGATATAATCCACATCGATTACCTTCAAAAGGGAAAAACAATAAACGGCTAATATTATGCAAACTTATTATACCGATTTAAAAAGAAAACGACCTCATATAGCCAAGAAAATAAGTTTTTTTTCATCAAGATAATGCACGAGTGCTCACGTGTGCAGTCTCGTAAAATATAATGTCAAAGTTATAAAATAAATAATTCTGTGCTTAATAGCAATAGCAGCATAAGCCGACTTAAGGCGAATCAAAATTACCTATGTATGTTACAAAATTCTACAAATGAAAGTTTACGTTTGCGTGAAATTTCAATATCTGTAACGAAGTTTATTTTAAAGATATAAACAAAACATTACTGGTGCAATAACACTATGCAACAAATTGAGACTTTTGGAAAAACAGACGGACTGGACAGTATATGTTTCATAGTACTACTAAAGTGTAGTGAAATCCTATAGTCAGTTTGGCGAATTTCGTGCCTAATTTTTTACTTAGCCTTTCAAAAAAAGGTGTTATCAGTTTTTGGCCAACAGCCAAGCGATAGCGCTTAACTATATATGACAATAATGTAGATAAGACTCTACCAAAAAAATTTTTAACATCTTATGCAAAAAAAAAACATTTCTTCTTCCATTTTAACGTATAAAAATTTGTTTCACTTTTTTTTTTTAGTATATGTAATTGCAAACAAATAAATATATCGATAGATATTACTATTTTTGGTTCCATAAAGACTACGGAATCGAGGCACTGTAAAGACTTCTGAGCATAATGTACTAAATTTTGACACCTCGTCTTTCATGGCTTATTGCTACAGGAACCTTGCCTGTCATGTCCACGAAGTGTATTTTCTTATATTGAATTTGTATTGAAGGTAGTGCATATATATTTTTAAATCTCTTTCAAGCGGCTGCACTGAGCAATAATGGCCAAATGTATACAACAAAAAATTTTAAATACTATAATTTACATAAAATGTGCTTTCTGATAAAATTCATAAAAAACTTTATCCATACTTGATTTTAATTTACTTAATAAAAACTAATTGTTTTGAACACATTCCAATAAAAATTTTTTGCTGCAAGTCATTTGACATTTTTGTTTCAAGTTAAGTGCCATTAAAATTTAATATAAAATTAGTATAAAAAATTTTATATAAAATGTTTTTAACTGTCCAAATAGAATATCATTCTTCAGTTATGCTTGACAGTCTACATTCCTTATTTAACATAAAATCCTCTTTCTTTTTTTTTTTTTGTCTTTCTTCATAAAATAAATTTAACGCGCTTTCGAGAGAGAAGGTTGTTGTACTAAAAACTGTTTGTCAACAATTGCAATAAAAATATATAATTTTACATTTCCCATGCTATTGAGGAATGCTGCGCAGTATTTGTGAGGCATGATATCAACTGAAATTCAAAATTTATTTTGCAGTATTAAAATCATAATGACAAAAAGTTTAACAGATAAGCAAAATAATAAAAACAAGGCAAAAATTTACATAGAAATTAGTAATGACAAGAAAATTGTAAAACTACCATAATTGGCAATTACAAACTAATTAACTCACAGCCACTTGACAAATTCCAATTCATGACAACTAATTACAAGAAAAAAAAATATTAAAAAGTTTGTTGTTACAAGAGAAAGAAACAATTGTTTGCAGTTATTAATTTGTGTGATTTGAACTGAAATATAGTCAGCAGCGTATTACAAAAGGGATAAAATAGCTAGTTGTTCCGTTCTACCAAGTGTTTGTCAGAATATTTAAAATCAACTTTGGTGTTATTTGTTCATTAATAATAATCACATGTAATTTGGCTCACAAATCAAAAATATAGAAAACTGTTTAACTTTTTCTATGAGTTAATATTCTGCTTATTCAGTAAAATATATTATTACGTTTTTACCCTTTAAAAATGCTTTTCCATGCACTCAAAGATTTGCAAATGAATAAAAGATCCCAGTGTACACCGAAAGAATTTTGCTTCATAAGTCCAATGAAACAATTTCATTAACATTTTTTCACAAATCTAATGATGATTTCACAAATCCAATGAAAATTTCATGAATATTGTGAAGGAATTTCATTGGAATTGCTTCCTTGGTATTCTGGTTTCGGAAGAATATTTTATTGGATTTATGACAACAATATTTTTTTAATTATTAAGAAACCCCTTTATATTTAAGTTATTTTATTCTTTTCATTAAATTATTTTATTGTTTCGATGAAGTTACAGCACTGCATTAATTACACTGTTAAATAAATTTGATGAAGTTTTCAATCAAATAATTTTGACGAAACTGGTTTTATTAAGAATCCGATTGATGTTCGGCGCTCTGGTGTTACTTTGGACAGCTCAGCCTTAAATACTCACATACAACTTAAATTTGTCCAATATACACAACTGTACCTGGATTCAGTAACTTTTATTATGATAATCGTATCGCTATAATATGTATAACGAAAATTTATCGACTTTGCTATTCAGTAACTTATTTTAACGATATTTGCTGTCGGTTGAAAAAAAAATAAAACAAAATAAAATCACAAGCTCAAATTCATTTCGTTTTTCTTTATCATTCTTTGTGCTTTTCGCTTATTATGACATTTTATATACAGAGACACCACATGTTATATAATTATATGATGAATAAAATACTGCTGGAGACTATCGTAAAAAAAGAAATTATGGAATCTTATTATCGTTACCACAAGCGAATATATAGGCCGATAAATATAACGATTTTCGGTTAGCAAAAAGTTACAGAATCCACGTACTGGTCACCTTTCTTAAACTGGCTGCGCTAGTAATCAAGCAATATTCACAGTTGATACTACAATTAACGACTCGCTGGTTTTACTTTAACACACTTATGCACGACTATCAGCTGCGTTGTTCACTTCACTCTTCACTGCAGACGATACGATAGACTTTACAATAAACAATTCAACGTTGGACTGCAACTGCGTTATAGACTGACTCAGTAACATATTGCTTATTTAGTAAAATATTTTTATCAACATACTCCAATTGATTTCTGAAGAGGGAGTACTTTATTTGTCCCGCTCCAGATTTGCAAGACTTTGTTGCAATATATGTGAGAGTGCTAAAGTAGAAATGTATACTTTCTGTATATCCTTCTCGCTCTTTTACACTAAAAAGTAAAAAGTTACGGCAACAAAAAGTGCAAGTCTGGACCGGGACTTTCAGTGCTCATTTTATGGTTACTACTTCAGATTCTCAGGGAATATTTACAGCCTCAAGGTGGTAATTTTTTTAATAAAAAGATTTTACTAAATAAGTAATATAATAATTTTTGGAAAAGATAATGAGCTAAAAGATCTTGAACTTAATAGTACATTTCACAATCAGGCACAAGGAATTAATTATGATGAAACATTGTCAGAATGTTATTACAACATGTAAAAAAAAATAACTACTGAAGTAATTACCAGTCAGCAGGAGGAGGGATCTACATCTTAAAAGACATAAAAAAGAAAGTTGAATTTAACATAAAAGCTTTCAATTACATTCAATTAGTCTTTTATTATATAATGAGCAACAAGCATCTAAGATATTTATTTAATTACAAGAAATACATATTTTTTCTGCTGTTGCTAACATTTAAAAAAATCTTTAATATTTTTGGTGATAGCTTTGACGTTGTGCCAACTGAATTCAATTTTATTTAAATAAATTGTTTTATGTACGTGTACCATTTCAAAATATAATAAATAATATTTAAACCTTATTTTGCAAACTGCTTGAAATATTCTAAAATTTACCAGACTATAACTATTTTACCTACAAATCATGAGATATGTGACGTTTTTATGTGTTTAAATTAATATACAATTCCAATTGTTGATAGAGTGACAATGCCCACTCCTCCCAAAACTCACGACGATTTCAATAATATTATTTAATTATTCTTTGTTTTTAATATTAAATCTTATTACAGTTTTTTCTTTGTAAAAATATGTACTATCAAAAAATACAACAAATTCCTTTAGCAAGAAAAGGATATTTGAATTTTATCCCGTTAAATGGAAATAATGCCAAAGATTTCTTTTCATTATAATTTTCTGTTTATCTTCTCATGTTTGATTTTAGGCCACATTTTTCGAAGAATTTTCTTCAACATTTTAAATTTAATTTTCAAGCTTTACAAATTTTCAGTCATTACATGCTTAAATATTGTCATATGAATTCAAATAAAGGCATCAATTACATTTATAATATTTTATATAAAAAGCCAAAGACACACTCAAAATATTATGTAGGTAAATTATTAGGGAAAAAATCACTTGAAACAAGTAAAATGTTATTTAAAAACCCTCTCGCTTACATTGCATTTGAATCAAGAGAGTTCTTCAATTATTTTTTAATGTTAATTTTTTAACTAGCACAATATGTAAAAACAAACAAAAAATCATTCATTGTTTTTTTTTTAAATAAACTTATTTATAAGTTAGATATATTATAAATATTTATTAACAATTGAAAATAACTGAACATTTTGACTGCACGAAAAATCACTTTAATTTAGTAGTTGCTTTTTAAGCAACATACATAAAAAGTTAAAATAAAATATTTTTCGTAGGACAACTGCATTTTCATTTAAGTTTGACCTTACGATAAACTTCTGAAACAACTACAAACAGTTAATGTAAAACTTTTTTGAGTGCATTATAAGTTTTAGTGCATTTAGTTCTAGTAGTTCAATAAAAAAGACGATTTTGAACATTTTATAAGTTTTGCCCATTTCAAATTCTTTTGACGATATATAAATTTTTCCTAAGGCAAAATAAACGAATTTCCTTGAGTGTCAATTATTGAGCAAAAGGCAATCTGTAATATCATACATAACAAACAAAATAAACCATAAAAATAATATATTTTTAAATCCTGCACACAACAAATATTTTTATTTTCATGCTTTTAATGTCGCACGCTGATTTTGCATGACCAGTCAGTCTACTGAGATTGTCCTATATTTGCTTGATTTTTTTATTTTTCTTTTTTATAAAATGACCAATTGAAATTGATATTAATTCAATATTTGTGAAAGTTATATGTTTGTATATAAAACCTAAATGGAATTGTGTGTGGCTTAATCTAGATAACAATAAACTAAACAATGAAATAAAAACTTTTCAACATTATTTTTTTATTTATGTGATTATTTGTATTATCAAATACTTATCATGGTATCAATGACTCTATCGATGAAAGCTCACTCACCAAATTGTGGTAACATTAAAAACACTTGTTGGCACAGACACAAATATCCCATAATACCAAATAATAAATTAATATTAATAAAGTGTAAGAGCCACATAATAAAGTTCTTGTAGGTTCATTATGGTCAAAATGGTTTGAGTTTTTTTTTTTGTCTTTGTAAAAGATTTTCATACATTCATAAAATAATAGATGTAGTTAATTGTCTTCAATTTAAAAGTAGAAAATATATATACATACATACATACATACATACATATGTATGTACATATGTGTATGCATAAGC
The DNA here is from genome assembly GCA_944452675.1 of Tachina lurida. NCBI lineage: Eukaryota > Metazoa > Arthropoda > Insecta > Diptera > Tachinidae > Tachina > Tachina lurida. Next base: position 178,534,836 of record OX101752.1, read on the forward strand.
AGATTTACCCTGCAGGAGATCGAACTAGTGTCCAACTGGTATTTTACTAGTACAGAAACCACCACCACTAGTTCCCAACCGTAAACTTTCCTATAACATGTTAATGCTCAAATTAGCATTAGAAAATTACTAGTGCCATTGGTACTAGTTTAGGACTAGTTAATTACCAGTTCTTTTGCAAAGAAAAATACTATAAAATTGCTGGTTTTATTCCTTTGTTACCCAGTGACAACTGCTACTTAAAATTCGCAATTATTTATTAAAATTCAAAAATACAAAAGGTTAATTGTAATTATTTGATTATAATTATTTATTGGTGAACCTAAAACTTTAATAATTGCATAATACCAATTTTCGTAAAGGCAAGTGATATGTTAGACGGTCAAAATTTATTTAGCAATGTGGTGCCTTGGAACTACTTCATATACTAGTACTCATCAGAACTAGTAATTTTATAGAACAACTTTAACCCTTTTCGCACTAGTTCTTGCTGTTCTAGTAATTATACTAGTAGCTTTTAGACAATTGACACCCATTCTCCTGCAGGGTACGTATAAAAAAATTCAGTTGAATACATACACCTATTACGCACACATACTAACATATGTAAATATAAGCATAAGCATTGTTTATTAAATACTATTGCATACTTCGTTGCTATAACAGTGAGAGAGAGAGAGCAAAGTAACTGAGTGCGTATGAGTGATAAATAAATACGCTTAATTACCATACATACGTAGCACCTTTCAGTGTACCTAAACCCATTGCATACTTTGCGGGTTTATTGAAGTGAATACACTATTCACAAGTAAGTGTGGATGAGTAATGAGAAAATTATTACGGTTAAATAATAATTATGATAAAAATTAAATGGTAAGAGATGAATTAGTATAAAAAAAGAAATAATAAATGTTGATTTGAAAAAATTAATTTTAAAAATTAAATATTTTTCTCACACACAAAGTAAAGAAATTCCATAAATGATTATATTATCGTTTTTTTTTTTTTGAAGGAGTGGCAATCAAACATAATTTTTCAGCAAAACTTATGATTTTTTTTTTTCAAAGCGAAGGAAGCACTCAGAGAAATAATATGCCAAAAATATACATATGTGCCCTTAATTATGAAAGTGGTCTGTCTACGTTACTTGCATTTTTGCTTCGAAATATTAAATATCTTTAAAAAAATTCAAGAAATATTTAATGAATATAAAATAAATTTATATTAATCTAGACTAGTACAAATCTGAGTTAAAATGTTGCATAATATAAAAATATTTCGACAGCTCTATTCTAAAACATGCTAAGTCAAAAAAGCTAGTTTTGAGACAAAATGCCTTCAAAGTTTATTGATGATATCTCGGGAATGTTATGAGATAGAAACTTGAGACTTTTTGTAATCATATAATAATTACATTATAATGTTTTAGTTTATCTAAACTTTATAAATTTGTTGTAGATCATAGTTGAAAGTGCCTTAGAATACACAAATCTATTACCTATTCCACTAAGTAGACTTGGCATTTTACTGGTGTTAATTTCACACCTGCAATGGTCTTCTAAGTACATATAGCATGTTTAAGTTTGGAGACAAATTTAAATTAATTTTTTTTTTTTTGATTACCTAATACCAAACTAAATCATGCCAAGTGTACTTAAAACATTTAAAAAGGGAGATTTTTTAAACTTGAAAAAAATTAATCTAAGTACATTTTTGCTAGTAACTTTTGATACAATAGTCCGATTGCTATCAAAATTTTACAAAATCTAAGTTAGTAAACGATAAACTCAGAAATGCTATCTACTCCCAGCATAACATGCTATGTCGACTTGGCATGTTTTGGAATGGTACCATCGAATTTTTGTTTTGTTCAAATGGTATCTGCTAAATATCTCTACCAAAGACCACTTCTATAATTATGCGAAAATAATTATGTGGGTTGCCTTCTTAACAAAAGGGCTATTGAGAAGAAAATTGATGGTAAAGCAGCAAGTAACTAAGTTTATTTTCTGCATTTTGTTAGTTTTTATATCGCCATTGCAGAGCTTCTGCATTTTATTATTTGACTTTACCGATGTTCCATTGCTACAAATGCGAACGAAAGATTGCGCCATTGTGTGCAGTGGCATTCATACTAATGCAAAGTAGAAAAATATATGACGTTGATAGGATTAATGCTGGCCAAGAAAAGAACTCCGGCTCTCAGTTAATTCACGAGAACATCTCTAACAACTATATATTACCTGTCTCAGTTTATTTATTTTATTTAAATTTATTAAAAAAAAATAAAAAGTTATATCTGACTTGGAAGTGTATTCAATTAATAGATAAACTCGTGTTGAACTGAAGAATTTAATAAAGTTAAATGATGGTTTAGCTACAATTATATTTTAATTTACTGACAACTGTATGTATCACTTTTTATATCAATATCATTTAAATTAGCTGATAATTACACATCTTTGTGAATTAAATAACAGATAAAACAAGAGTAAAATATTTGTTTTACCGCAAATTTTAAAGATACATGCAAGTCATACATATATCTAGGACGAAGCCTGTGTATTGACTGGCTGCCGTTCTTGCAAGCAAGTGCAATCAATATAAATTTTTGTACATATCGTCTCTACCATATCAAACTATCTATTATGCAAAATTTATTTTTTTAAATCGTTATCTTGGTACCCTAATTTATACAAAATGCCCCGTTCAAAAATGCTGAAATTCTCATACACTATAGATAACTAAATAAGAAATATTTTAAACTTTTAGGAATACGCCGACTTGAAATTTTTAATTGATGGGTCTTTGCAGTCTTCTGAAAAGTACAAATTTGTATATGGGATAGTTTGACATGGTAAGGGACGGTATAAAGAGCGAGAATTTTGAATAAAATAATTTAAAAAAATTTTATTTATTTATTGTTATTAAATCCATTCCATTTATTGTTATCCAATCGATTTCTAATTGTTTAAAGGTGTAGAAAAATAGAATAGTTTCATATCGAATATAAATTATTTGCTGGATTTTGTATAAGTTTCTAAGCCTACTACGCTTATTTTCCTTTTGTGGTTTTCAAAAATATTATTGTTTGGGAATTATCAAATAGTTTTTGAAAGTATGTGCATAAGATAAGAGGCTTGTGACTATTCAAAATGTGTGGTTGAAGTCTACTGATGATTTGTTACAGCAACAATGAAATGCATATAGACAACGCTGAACCACCAGCAAATAAATTTCAAATCTTAATAAAAACTAGAATTAAAGATTTGAAGATATCGCAATATTTAAAGTATATGTTGCGCACGGGAAAAAATTTATTGCAATTTAATAATGAAAAAGGTACAATTGTATCTAATCTCTTCGACAATGGAGAAAATAGTCAAAAGTTAACATATTTAAGAAATTTATTATTTGACTATTTGTCATAGTTTTATTTTAGATGATGATTTGAAACGGATATATACATGATTAACAACTAGCAAATAAATTGCACTCAAAAGTTAACATGCTATTGAAGTCATTACAAATAAATCAAGATAAATCATAATGATACAAGCAGATTTATATGCCTTGTTGTATATGAGCACTTTATTACGACTAAAAAACAGTATTTATATCCATCTTTGCACTTGAAATTGTATAAAATATTATTCAAGTAATGATCATTAGTAACAATGATAATAAAAAATGGATATTATTATGTTTGGTTGCTGTTGTAAGCAGCAAAAAGTACTCTCTCTCTCTCTCTCTCTCTCTCACTCTAATCCTTCCCTTTCTATTTTTAGTTGTGTCTGCATAAATTTCCATCATATGCATGTCTGTTCGTACAAGTGCAGCGAGCACTTAGTTGGTTTTTAGATAATTTCAAAGGGCAATGGAAATGTTAACGGATGCAAGCAGCGAAATAATTGTCAAGTCATATAAATTGCACTGTACGAAATAAAGAAATGGCAAATAATGAAAGAGAAAAAAAATTAATGCCTAAAAATTCACATTATAAAAATAAAAAATAAATTATAAAATGTAATTCAGAAAAGCATAAATACAATTTTCTTTTTTTTTTTTTGCATCTACTGACATATTTACATTTGATTAAAAATGAAAGCAGATGATGACATATGGGTAATTCTAGAAAAAGGGCAACAACAAGGGCTTAAAAGCTTTTATTTTATTTTTAATAATAAAGCTGAAAGATCAAGTACTTTAAAATTGTAAAACTATTTCTAAATTTTGAAATTTTTTAGCCGAAATATCCGCTGGTAAGAAAAAAATATTTTGTTTCTGCTGATCCTTTTTAGCAATTATTTGAAGCAGCTACATCCACACTCACATTTCATTGACATTTGAATTTGAGGTAAACAGCTTTGAAAGCTCTTAAACTTATTTATTTATTTATGTACTTATTTACATGATATTAAACTTATATAAATATAAGACTAATATACTATTTAAATAGCACTAGCTACTAAAAACTTGTTTTTGTTTGTTTGCAGAGTAAGAACAAGCATTGTTGTTGCCAAGATCTGATTGGCTGTTATGCTTTTTTGTGCTCTCGTCGGTGCGAAAGCATAAAAGCTCTATTAAAAAAGTTTGCACTTTGTGTATATGACTTGGATATGTATATATATCTATATAATTAATAGGCGAACACGTTTCTTGTAATCCCTTTTACGCCGGAACTACTGCACCGATTTTGGAAAAATTTATATCATTTTAAAGGAATTTCTGCGCAGATGTGCAGAATCTATATTTTATTGAAATCGGTTTAGTATTTTGGGAGCTATAAGCGTTTAAAATTGCTACTACTACATGCAAACATAGTACACGCTCATTTGTTAGTTTACACTGTGTGTGTGTGTGTGTGTGTTTGTGTACTATTTTTCATGCTATTCCATTTTTTTTTTCTTATTTGTTATTGTATGAAAGTCATAAAACCAGGGTGGCCGATGACATTTTTCAAAAAGTTGCACCAAATGGGGGATTATTTATCAAAAAAAGGGGCAAAATTAAAAAAAGACGTGAAAACTACACTAAATTTTTTTATTTTTAATGTATTATTATATAATTCACTCTAAAAAAAGGGGAAAAAAGTGGCAAGGCAGTCAAAAAAGTGGCAATTTTCCACTTTAGTCGGTCAAACGGTCACGCTGCATAAAACTTATAGGACGAGAGTTCAATAAATTGAATTAGGTTTAATAAAGAGATTTTGTTTCTGTTTAGAATGCGGACGATTGTGTCGTCCGTTTGGTATATCTAGTATGATTTAAAGTAAGAGGTATTATTTTTTGTTATTTACAAATTTTCTACTAACAATAACCTTTCGCATAAGCACAAAAGAAGGAGTACGGAGTTCTAATAACCGAAGTTTTTTAAAGTTGGTTGCACTTATACCTTAATGTCGCATAAAATCAATATTTATTAATTTTTTCCAGCAGTAAATAAGGATTTGTTATTGCTTAATTTCTTTTGAATTAATGTGCAATCAATATTAGCAAAGTTACTGCGTTTAGTTCTCTTTGAAAAAAAATTGTTGCGTCCGCCTTGTCGCGTCCGTCTTTGTACTTCACCCATTTCCAAAAAAAAAATTAAATCAAACTTTTCATATTTCATTCTTCTTTCACTTTCATTTCCACATTCACAAAAAACATTGTTCAAAAAATTTCTCTATAATTGCACAAAAATAACTCCTATTTTTGCCGCGTCAGCTTTTCGCTGATATTTGCTTATATCTTTTTACTATATTATTGATATCGCCCAAAATATTTTCCTAAATATGCTACTCCATCATTGCTTTAAAACATTTTAGATATATATTGAATCTTTCCATTCCTGTCTTGGTTTTTGCTCAACTAAAGTGTACGAATATCGCGTACGTTGCCTGGGAATTGCCCATATGTATCTAAATGTAGCGTCCTGTCGCGCGATGTCACCAGAAATCCTTCGATCGAACACTTATATTGAAAACAACAACAAATTTTCTAATGTTATTGTTGCTTGCAATACAAGTTGTCGATCGAACGATTTCTGGTGACATCGTGGGACAGGCTGTAAATATTTGGGTTGAAAAAAACCCCTACAAAACACCAATTAGACAAAATTTATTTATTTGTATTTTAAGATTTCTTTAAGCCTGGTACGGAGTTCATACGGAATTAAAATTACGGAAATTCAAGTTGGTAAATTATAAACTATTGTTTGAATATAAATTTTTATTTCAGCTGACTGAAAGAAGTCTCCACTTATATTTATAACGTTCATAAGATAGGTAATGAATTTCAAAAACTCCGAGTATTTTTCGTTTGAAAGTCCGTACTAGCAAATGGAAATTCCTTTATGAAATTTACCAACCTTAATTTTCGTAATTTTTTTTACATAAAGTTTGTATGAGAACCTGAAACTCCGTATGAACTCCGTACCAGGCTTTTGGCTGAAAAAAAGTAAAGTAAAAAAATAAAAATATATTTTTCTTAACTATGATATGGAAAATTGTAAGTTTGAACTTCTATCCACCCAATAATTTTCAAGCCCAATAGTGGGCTTTTCATAACTAATATTTTTTTCGCTTGTTGAAAGTTTGAAAATAATTTTTTTTTAAACATAAAAATATGTGCAGCACAAAATTTACAACCCAAACTTGATACTACGCTACTGATGTCTCTTGTCTTTGCTTGATTCTTAAAAATCGTGAGGGCAGCCCTCTTGAGTAAAGGGAAATATTGCTGAATGTCCTTGAAACACTAAATTTCTAATGCAATTTTTTTAATCTCAAAATGAGAAAGAAAGAACCCAGCAAAAAAGTTTGCTTACTAGAATGCAAAAAAGTGTATGTACTCTTCAGTCGTAAGTATATACAATTTGACTGAATAACCCATTATTTTTGTTTGAGAAGTTCAAAAAGTATGCGGCACCCTATACTTTTTGCCTACAAATATCCAATAAGTACTTTAACGTAATGATATAAATAAGTACCACTCATTACTTTGTAAGCCATTAAAAGAGTACTACCCATTACAAAATCTTGAAAATTTTTTGCTGGGAAATGTTTTAAAAATTACAATATTTCAATTATTTCTCTAGGCACACCCAACACACAAAAAAAAAAGACCAAAAGTATTTTATACTCCACTATAATTTTGCATAACAAAATAATTATTCCTTTTGGTCTTCAGACAAACAATTCTTTTCAATTGTGTAGTGCGGATAAAAGATAAAAAAGTGCACTTAAGAAGAGGATTGTAGTTGAATGTAAGTATTGAGTTTGTATAAAATTCTGCCATTTAAATGAGATGTACTTTACAGTTTCTGCTGTGTTATGCAAAAGTGATCCACTATCGTTTTGCAATATGAAATAGAATTCCAAATCTATGATACTTAAACTTCTGTGTATGTACGAGTATAAAATAAATGTCGTAGTTCTTGTTACTACGACTAATGTATTTTTAGTCACAAGTAATTTTTTGCTACAACTAAATTATTTGAATTTTTATTTTTTACTTTTTTTTTGTTGTGAAAAAGAAAACATTTATACACTCGTAGAATTTTATTATCCTTTGAAATATTCACTGCCTTCTGTCAAGCGGATATTACTATTTGTTTTTGTGTTAAACAAATCTTCCATTATTCAGAGCTTTATCTTTTCATCCCACTTTCCGCCTTGGTCTTAAGCATCCCTCCATTTGCCTTATTTAAATTTTATTTGGTTTCGCAACGAGAAACAAACAGTTTTATCGCATGTCATATAAAGGACGTTAACAGCAAGCAGTTCAAGGCCCCCCTCAGGCGTTTTCATGCTAACAGAAGAGATGGTGGGAAAAAAGATGTCATATTTCTAGCCACTTGACTTTTATTTAAATGCTAAATAGATTAAAGGAAAAAGCTCTCTAGTTTTATATGTATTTACATAACAATTTGCGTTGTTTATGTAATTGAATTTATCCATCATTGCGCCAAAACTTGGCTGATGATTGGGAAATTTTTGGTATGCGTTTTTTATATTTAAGAGATTTTTTTTTATAATTCATACAAACATACTTTACATATGCATATGTATAAAAAATATTAATTATGTAACAATTTAAATAATTCAATAAGCTTAACACTAAATTGCAATTGCCAATAACTCACCATAAATAAAATAGAAAAAAATAGACACTTCCTCGGCAACAGCATAATTTGATTTTAATCGTTAGAAATAATCGGAAAAAATTGCAAAATATAGAAATAAATTTCCTAAAACGGAAATTGAAATGTCACTGCATTTAACACTAAACCACAAAACAGCATTTAATGCTATTTTATTTTCATTTTGTTTGTTAGTTTCTTTAAAATATATATATTTAATGGTTTTGAGGCAAGCAAAATGCCAAAATTGACTAAAAAGCACCATAATCATAAATAAACAATAACAAAATAAAAATTAAATACAAACATTTAAAAAAAATTATACGAGGGCACTTTTAAAAATCTTATAATTAAAAATTGTTTTGTTTGTTTGGCATTAAAAGTTTACCACTGATTTATTACAGGCCAAGTCCCGGCAAATGCACGCAGTGTGTATATTTACACGAAGCCATTCGACCTGTTTTTATTCCCTCATAATTTTGTTTCCCGCAATAGCAAAATTACTGAATTTAAAATATATGTAATTAGAATTAATTCATGTAATATTATATACGAAGTTTGAAAGTTTTAAAACGAAAGCTTCCTGAGATATACATAGACATACTAACTGACTCACTCATCAAATTGATGAAGCACTTCCGGTATAGATGGAAAGCTGAAATTAGGTACACAAATCGACCTGGGTGAGCAATTAACTACAAAAATCTGACTGGGAATCTGGAAATTTAGCCATAGGGGCGGGGCTACGCCCATAAAGCTCAGAATTAAAAAAAAACAAATTTAAAGCGTTTAACTTAAGCGATTTCATTGAAATTTGGCACAAATATTGCAATAATACAAGGCTATAAATTTTTGTAGAAAAAAGTGGGCGCTAACACGCCCATATAATTCAAGCTTCCTATTTCATGTACTTCGGGTCAGCACATTTAAATGCACCATTTATGTATTTACTATTATCCGCTTCCAATGAAACTAAACAGTAAAGATAAACACTGGCCAAAGAAAATCTTGGCTTTAAAAAAAATGGGTGGAATTATGCTCATAAGAATAAAAATTAAAATTTGCGCTAGTGAAATGAAATTTGATAAACAAGTAGGTCTACGTTAGCAAATAGGTAGAAAAATTTTAATACCCGGAAATTATAGCCAGGGGGCGGGGATACGCTCATAAATCTCAGAATTAAAAACACAAATCTAAGGTGTTTAACTTTAGTGAATTTATTGATATTTCTAATACATAATGCAATAAGTCAAGGCTATAAATTTTTGTTGAAAAAAGTGGGCCTTAACACGCCCATAAAGTTTAACCCTACTATTTCATTTACTTCTGCTCAGCACATTTAAATACACTATTAATATATTTATTATTATAAATATATATACTATATATTTCGTTTCCAACGAAACTTGACACAAATGGTAAGCACCGGCAAAAAAAATAAATTTTTTTAAAAAAGTGGGCGAAAATACGCCCACAAAAAAAATAATTTCCACTAGAGAGCTGAAATTTGAAACCAACTAGAAAAATCTTAAAACCCAAATATTTTAACGAAGAGTGGCGGGGCCACGCTAATATTGCACTGAATCGAAAATTAAATATACAGATTTTAACTCAAGACAAGTTAGTGTCATTAATATTCGGTTTTCAGACTCACATTCAATAAAAAGGTTACCAAACAATGGCAACCTTCTAAACTGAAAAATTTCTTTCATTATTTTATTTAGCAATTGAGTACAAATATGAATTTATAAAAAATAATCGAAGAAATTATATCAGTATATAAAAACTTACAGATTACTTGACGTACTTCAAAAAATGTAGCACCATTAATATTCGGTTTTTTGTTGAGTAAAGAAAAGATCAAGGGAGTTTGAACCGTTTTGATTATAATTCTTCCTTTTAAGGATATTTATCTCATCAGAGGACTTCAATTAAAAAATTTTACATATTTTGAAGAAAAAAAATATACGATATTTTTTCCGAATATCGTTTTAGTTTTCCTCCCTGTTGTAACAAAATTCCAAAATTTGTCACAGACTTTGCGGGCTGAATTTGTCACTCAAACTTTGATTAAGAATAATATATACCAATTCGTGGGTAAGATGAATTATTTTGAAACAATTACATTCAAGCTATACCCGAATGGGGGTGTTTTATGACAAGGGTCATATCCTTCGTAATACTGAAATGTGTTAAAAAAAATAGCTCCTTTCATTTGATAATGTTTATAAATTTCTCTTAATATATTCAAATACTGTCTGCAGTTGACATTTAATGACAAAAACTCTTAATGTTTGAGCCTACTTGCTCCCATCAGATACAACGATAATGTAGAATCCTGATTGAAGGATAATAATTACCATGTAATGCTTTTGTTTACCATTGCTTTAAAAATATTTACTTTTTTTTAACCGAATGTTTCCCATTACACTATTTTCGCAATTTTAATGATAACACTATGGAACATTTTTGGGATTATTGTCTGGGGGGTGAGAAATTCCAAGTCCGGGTGATGGTACTAGGTCAGTATAGTAAAACCCTCAAAGGGTTTGGCGTTCGTATGTGTCAGTTTTTCTTATGACCTTTTAAATTTTTTCCTTATCTTGATGTTTTTTCGCTTAGTTGTAACATTTTGGCAAAAACGTAGTTTAACATAACTCGAGAACCACTTGTCCGATTTTGCTAAAACAAACTCAAAAAAATTTAGAATTACAATTTATTTAATCCGTTCATATAACGTTTTTCTTTATAATCAACAGTTTTGCCGGTAAAAATAAATTTCTGGAGGCAAAAAAATATTTTTTTGCCTAAAAATTATTTTTTTTTTTTAATTCATAAAAAATCCAAAACGGAAAAAAGGATCAAGTGTTATTAATTTCGTGTAAAGGCACATAACCTATAAACAAAATGCGACATAGATCATAGAAATCGATTAATGCGTTCTGCTTTTATTCACAATTAAGTGAAGGTATCCCATTTTGACAAGAATATTGATATTTGTTTTTATTCAAAAAAGTGTCATTTATCGCCTTTTTTATAAATTTTCCCCAATAACTCCAGACTTCTGGCCATAAACTACTAAAAATATTAAGTAAACATTTTTATAATTTTTTATTTTTATTTTATTTATTTATTTTTATTTATTTTAATAAATATTGCCTAGACTTTTTCGATGGTGGTTGTTCGGGACTAGTGGCATCGCATTCATCGCTATCATCAGTTTCTGAACCACACATAATGTCAATGTGTGACTCCACTGTTGGCCCTTCTGCATCTCCTGAAAATTCTTTATCATCAAGATCATCCTTGTCTTGCCACACAAGCTTACTCCACCAGCAAATTTCCGCAATTATTGCACTCGGCGACTTTTTGTCTCTATATCTGTAAGTTTTTGTTTTATTAAAATGAGTTTGAAAAAATAAAAAATCAGTATTACCTCTTTTCAAATGGCATAGCAACTTGATGATAGCGTTCACCTTGTTCATCAGATTCGGTAGCCAATTGTTTGCTGAAGTAGTCCAGATGATGATGTAAATAATGGATTTTCAAGGACATGTGGACACCAATTTCCGAGAATGCTCTTAACATCCTTGCGACAGAAACATCGTAGTTGTTAGAACGATGCTTTCCCAACAAGCCTTCTATTACTTCTTTGATTGCCTGCCATGCATTCAATTCAGCGTCAATCAAAATATTGTTGAATGCGTCACTTTTAATCAGCTTTCGTATATCTGGACCATTTAGTACGCCTGATTGGAAAAAATTTATTTGTTAAGATGGAAAATCATGGGAAATGAATGTGATATTATAACTTACCTTCTTTAAGTTTACTTTCGCTGAGTCTCGGGTAAATTAGTTTCAAACACAAGAAAACTTCATCTCTTTTGGCGACAGTTTTGATAAAATTCTTAACAATTCCAAGTTTAATATGCAGTGGAGGCAGCAATATCTTCTCCTTCGGCACTAGAGGCTCACGAATAATATTGGCCATTTGTAACCTGCTGTGCTCTCTGAGTTTCCATCCGTGGCATGCATATTGGTCACCGGAAAATCGTGTGTCCCAATCGCACAAAAAGCACGTATATTTTATATAGCTGCTTTGAAGACCGCTAAGTATTGCTACAACTTTTAAATCGCAGCATATGCGCCACATATGTTTGGCGTAGTTAACCATTTTTAAAATATTTTCCAGTGCATCATATGTTTCTTTCGTTTCTGTACTATAGGCGATTGGAACTGAAGGTTTTTTATTGGTCTTATGCAGAAAAACCGCCTTCAAGCTGAGTTTTGAACTGTCAATAAATAATCTCCAGTCATCTGCTTCATATTTTATTTCCATTGCGTCCATCAATTTTCCTACATCCGGGCAATATGCAGAAGTTTTTTCATCATTCACAAGGAATAAACTTTGGAGTGTTACCTGACGACTTCGATAAGCTGTGACTTTCACACCGGGTGCCAACAAATTGTTTGATTTCAAAATGGAAGCCAGCTCTTCCGATTTATGCTTTGTTAATTCCAACTTGGCAACAATTGAATCAAGCTTATTTTGATTTATTAAAATTGGCACATTGGATACTGATGGCTCATATGGGGGATCATCACGTGCATGATATGTCGGAGCAGTCGTACAAGAGAAAATATCTGGGCTGGAAGCTTTTGGCACAGGAATGTGGTCCGAATGAGGCAATGGTGTTGCGGCACTTGCAACACCAACGTAATTATACGATTTTCTTATCCTTTTTGTGGCTCCTTTATTCGCACATGCATAGCAATTCAATGGATTGTGACCTTCGCCAGGATTAGTCCAAGTCATTGGGATACCGAATGGCATACTTTCACGTCTTCTATTTTTCCAATCCATTAGACGGTTGTAGCAGCTTTTACACACTATATTTGGTACCCAATTTTCGTTCACTATAACATTTTGGTTGAAGTACATCTCGTATGTTTGAACAAAATCAGTACTGAAATTTCCACTTTTTTTATGTGTTGAGACATATTGACCACAGCAGTAGCAAAAGCTATTTATATCTGGCTTGCACAGTTCCATATTCTTTTCTCTTTTGTTCACTTTTAAAAAACTGGAGAAAAATCACTTTTACTGTTCGCGTTCGTCGGCACTTGTTGAATGACAAAAATCACAGAACCAGTGTGAGAAAGAGAAAATGTATAATGACAATGCATGTTTTATGTGAACATTGCAGAACCAGTGTTGCCACATCAATATTTCTCTTTTATTTTTGAAATTCATACATTTACCTAATTGTGAATAAATGAGAAACGCGTGCATCGATTTTCATGATCTATCCCTTTTTTTGCTCATGAGTTATGTGACTTTACGCGAAAGTAATTAGTTTTGGCACTTTTTTCCATTTTGGATTTTTTATGAATTAAAAAAAAAAAATATTAAAATTTTTAGGCAAAAAATACTTCATTCCCTTCATACATTCATTTTTAACTTCGAAAGTGCTGCACATATAGGAAAACGGTATAGAAACAGATTAGAGAAATTGTAATTCTTAATTTTTCTAAATTTTTTTCATCAAAATCGGACAAGTGGTTCTCGAGTTATGTTAAACTACGTTTTTGCCAAAATGTTACAACTAAGCGAAAAAACATCAAGATAAGGAAAAAATTTAAAAGGTCATAAAAAAAAACTGACACATACGAACGCCAAACCCTTTGAGGGTTTTACTATACTGACCTAGTACCATCACCCTGACTTGGAATTTCTCATCCCCCAGATTGGCTGTTGTACTGTGTAATGTGATACTGTAGCAAAAACTGAACAAGAATCTAAGACTAGAGAATCTGAGGCTAGCACGGTGATGTATGGGAGGATGTAAACTCCAAAATTTTATATTTTTTTGTAGCAAATATATATTTTAGAAAGTATTTATTTATTTATTTTCATATTTCTACACAGATAACTCTAATGACACAATAGTGCAACCATAGCACTGGCGGAGTCATTATGACTGAAAGTATAGCAGACCAGAAATTTTAAGTTTTAAAATCTTTATTAAAGCGAACCTTTCAAAAAGTATTCAGATCCTCACAAAAACATAAATGTGAAAAAGGCCAAGTTCCTTTCCAAAATTTCAGCCATCGAAAGTAGTTAGATAAAAATGTTGACCAAGTTCTTGTTTGGCACAATACCTACCAGTGAAATATGCTATGCATTTAATAAATTTTGTAATCGTAAGGTTGTTAGATAATTTCTAAATAATCTGTTAATTTGGCAAAGAACAAACGACAATGGAAAGACTGTTGTAAATTTAGAGATGGTAAAATTGAGCTTTCATTACAAAAAACAGCACCAAACACAAAAGAACGCTGATGATGGATGTTTAGTGGCTTTCGAAAACGACTAGTTGTTTCGTTCAACTATGTGTTGTTAGTCAGAATATTTACAACAAACTTTGGTGTTATTTGTTCATTAATAATTATCACATATAATTACAAAGCGATACGAACTTTAGCCTATTCAAATCATAAATATAGAAACAAATGAAGTTCGAATATAATTAAATAATTAAAATTAACTGACATATGGATGGTGAAGTAGTAGAGCGTATACTTATTATGACGATAGTTTGATGTTCAAACCTTACGAAAAGTGAGAGAGCAAACACGAGTTCAGTACTATTAGCTGGCATTTGGTTCTTATTAGGTTTTGTATATTTAATGTTAAAATGTTACAATCCAATGCCTTCAATGGCATCGCCAAGTTAAAATAATGAACTAAAATACTAAAGTAGAATTAATGTAAAGTGTATTATTCATATATTAATTAGCAATTTAACTCATTACTTTTCCAAATAGTGAATGGGAAGATAACGAGTTGCTGTGAGCGCCATCGAATCGATAAATTCGAGTCCTCTGTCACTCTCACGTCTTAAGAGGTACGTACGCTACGGCCTCCATTTGGATGAATATTCTTCAAAAGATTAAAGACGGTTATGAATCAATCCATAGTATTGTGTATTAGCTGCTCAGATGGACGATTATGCGCACCGTTGATAAAATACCTCACAAGTATGGCAAACATAGCGCAACTTTTAAAAGTAGATTTCAACTCTTTGTAAACATTGTTCTGACGTAAGTCCTTGCATGGTTATTTGCCCTAAAGTATATATCATTGGTCACAATTAGAAAGGTTCTAACTAAAATCATTTTAACTACACAGGAGAAGGTAAAACCATAATAGAAACAGTACAACTGCTTGTACAAATTATTTTGTACAACTTCTTGTCAAAGCGCTATTTACACTATTGCAATAAATTTTGTAAAAAGGTATAAATGTGAGAAATGTAATGGAGTTACTGAAAAACTCAATGCGAGTTAGGGCCTTTCTACTTGAGACCATCGATATATAAATGATAGCAATCAAGTTTGATAGTTATGCCTCCTACCAATAGTTATAGAAAAAGTTTTTAAGAAAACAGCTTTTACTATACGTAACTTTTTAAGTAAAAAACAAAAATTTTTAAAAAAGAAAACAACTTTTTGTGTCACATTTTCTGTAACATTCATTAGTTTAAATCTTTTTCACTTCCAAAAAAAGAAAATTAATATGAACTTGTAGGTTAATAAAGTTACTAGCAAGGATATCAAATGTACATAAGTCCTTAATGTACCCAAACAGATTATGGCTTTTTATTTCTTTTAGACAGGAGTAATTACAGAAAAATAAAAGGACTTCCTTTTTAATAAATTTTCACTTGTCATTTGCAATGTCTTAATTAATATGCACTCAACCAAACAGTCAATTAAATTACTTGGCTACAGAGATAAACAACTTTGCAACAAAAACGTCGAATGTCTGTTAAAGTAATTTTCTTTCCTCTTCTTTTTTTTCTTATTTTTTTTTTTGACTCACTAAGTGTTATCCATAAACAATGTGAATGCATTTCCGTCTTTGTTCTCTTCATACGTCATGCGGCGGCCAGAGAACATTAAAGGCTTCAAGCGGCAACAGAGATAAAAATACAAAACAAAACATAAAAATTAATGGCAGCATTACAAGTGTGTGCAGCCAAGGGAAAACCATGTACAACGGAAACCGGATAAGATAAAACAGCAGCAGATTGTAATGAACTTTCCACAGTGTTGGACACACGCTAACATAACTCTTGCTTTTTATGCTTTTCTTTTTCTAACCTTAGTCTTCCCCTCCCCTCCCCCACCCCCTTAATTTTTTACAAGCGGTAGGTAGAACAATAACTGCAATACAAACAATAAAGACAATAAAGTAACAATAACAGCAGCAATAAGTGTCATTGTTGTAAATTATTTAGAATTGTTGCTGTTTTATATTGTCTTTGATAAACCAGATTTGTGTTGATAATGAAAAGTGTAAAAGACAGAAAAAACAAACAAACAAAGGAAACAATTTTTTGTACTACAGAAAAAAAATAAAACAAACGTTTAATAAGGGTGATGACTACATCAACATGGATGAGTGTAGTAACAAACAAGACCAATCAAAGGTCTGCATGCCAGTGAATTCAACCTAATTTGCGGTAAATGCTATTGTCAAGCATTCTGCTTGGATATAAGCAACACACTTATAAAAAATAGATAAGCTGTGGGAGCACTGATGACGCTCCAAATAAAAATTGTGCTGCGAAATTGTCATTCTAATTGAGCTATCCAGCTCATGGGGAATACAGTGTAAAATTGGTTACAAAATTCCTCCAAATAGACCCGAAAATGTCTGCCTATTTCCTGAGTGCTACACCGCACAGTGGCGCGAAATGAGTTATTATATTTCGAGGCACCGTATTGCAAGAGAGGGTAACTCCAAAGAGCGTCAAAGTTTGAGCTTGTAACTTTTGCAAATATCGATCGAACTTATTTCTTTTTTTTAGCGAGACAATAAACGTTGATAGGCAAAAATAAGACGTTTTTTGAAGACCATCTTATCTCTTACAGTTTCAAAGTTATTTGGCCTGAACATTTTTTTTTAATTTATGACTGTTGTTAATCGTTAGTATATAATTTCTATATTATCTAACAAAATTCATTTTGTTTTATTGCTTTTAAAAGAGGACTTCATTCAAATTGATGTTAACAAAAAATCGTTTTGATATCTACAAAATTGTAGCAAGGCATAATTTTGCAATTTGAAATTTTGAAAAATATGAAGAAAATATTTTATTTATTGTCAGCCAATTATTGGTTTGGAGCATACGCCAAAAAGTCAGAATGGAGTAAAACGACAAAACAATATTTATTAAACCTTAAAATAGTTGATATGGAGCAAAATTAATGCTAAATATCTCGGAAACCATAATTAATTTCGCAAAACCTGCTTTGGATTCAGAAAGGGGATACTCAAAATATATACCCCATACCTGACTCATTTTTTTAAAGAAATGGTCGGTGGGTCAAACCAATAATGGGCTGACAATATTTTGTAAAAAAAATATTCTTAATTTTTTTGTAATATTTAAAAAATTATCAAATATTTGATAAAAATTTGATTTTTTCTAAAAGAAGAAGTCTCAAGAAAGACTGAAATAAATTCTAGATAGTTTTGCTAGTGCACCCTACATCCAGTATTGGCCAAAAACTAGCATCTTTGTTTTAAATATTTTTTGGATGTGGCGAAAAAATTTATGGTTATTTTTTTGTAAATTTGGTGGTCCTTTATTATAAATAAACTTGTTGTGAGCAACTTGTAAGAAAATCATGATATCCTAAGTCTTGACATCCTAGCGATGTCCCTCTGTCTGTCCGTCCGTCCGTCTGGTGTACGTGATATCGGTTTTCCGAGGCTCTCAGAAAATCTAGAGACTTCGGTCCTTAACTGCCATCTCAGAAATGCTCCAAAAAAGATTGGTATTGAAAATCAGCAAAATCGAGTAGACGGTTTCAGAGCTGGAAAACTTAAACTTGATTTTGCCATATAAAAGTAACTAGCTAAAACAAATTTTTATGTTTTTTGTTAAATAGACTATCTTATATTTCAGTATAAGTAACATTGGTATTAAAAATTAAAAAAAAATTTAAAAAGTCGAAAAGACGTTTCCAGGGTTGGAAAACCTAAATTTTTTTTTATTCTATAAAAATAACTTGCCAAAACTAATTTTACCTTTTTCTCTATAAATTTTACATATCTTACATTTTTAAAAGAAAAATATTGGTGTAAGAAATCAGAAAATCTAAAAGGATGGTTCCAGGGTTGGGAAACTTGAACTTTTTGTGATATATAAAATTAACTAGGTCTAATTAATTTCTTTTTTTCTTCTTTATAAATTAAATATAGTTATTTTATGTTTTGAAAAGAAAACTTTGGTATAGACAATTAGAAAAATAAAAACTCCAGAGCTAGAAAATTTGTATTTTTTGTGAGCAACATGTAAGAAAATCATGACACTCTAAATCTTGACATCTTAGGCAGAAGAGAAGATTTTCTTAAAATTTTTTAAAATTTTCCAAGACAATTTTTTCCCAATAAAAAAAAGTTTTATAAAATTATATGTATGGTAGGAAAATTTTTAATTGAATTCAGTAGTATACACTAACCTTTACAAACTGAAAGAAAAATATTCTAATACTTTCAATACTTTTCGAAGTATTTAAAATCAATCATATTTTGATAATAAAATTAAATTTATTAAACTTTTTCGTTTTGCCTAGCAATTGTCTATATGCATTTCGTTCGCACTTTTAGAACTCATAAGTAGAGTTCAAGCCAATAATTTTTTTTTAAATATTCAAATTAAATTTATGTGAAATAAATATACTTCGGTATTTCATGTACTAAGTTGTTCATCCTATTTTCTTTGCTTCAATTGTACTCACAATAGAAGACATAATTGTCTATTAAACGATGTATAATATGTACAGTATACACCGTTTAATAATCCCTAAGATTGTATAAAAATATGGATATCAATTCGGATTCAAATTCAGTTAAATCTGCTCTCTGAAGGCCTTTTTTAGAAAAAATTAATTTCGGTTTAAAAAACGTTTAACAAACAAATATCCATATTGTTTTGTAAGCCAAAAATAGTTTTTCTGAATACGGCAGTGGGAGTTTACATTAAAAAACTGGTTCTTTTAAATTAAAGTTTTTCTAACGATTTTCTTATATTTTATTTTTGTTGTTGCCTGTTGATTATTATTTTTTCAAAACGCTGTAGGATTTCTTGTTTAAGTATATTTGTTTTTTCTATGTATTTTCTCATGCATCCGTTTTATGTGTTTGTATAGCTTTTGGCGGCCAAAAGTTAATGTAACATGAAAAACAAACATTTATTAAAGCGGACATAGGAATTGAATGTTACACTTAAGCTTTATAATAATAATTTTTCTTTTAAGTGAAAACTCCCTTAAGGCCTGGGGTCACTTCTGTAAAGAAAACAGAAAACTCACAAAAAAACTTTTAACTAAAATGGATTTCAAATTATAGTTTGGCAAACGAACACACACAAAAATTATAAAATCCTGAAGATTTATATAAAGCGAAGTTTGCTGTGCTAGTAGCCTTACATGCAGCAATAAAACGAAATTTTAATTGTTTATGTTTTAGAAAGGATATCCGGTTTACTTAAAATAAGTTTATAACTAAATTGTCATGAATATTACAAGTGCAAAGGAATATAGATATTTATATTTAAATATTTTTAATATGAATATGAATATATTTTTGCATTAATTACACCGTGTAACAGAGACTTAGTACTTTCACAAAGATCTAACATAAATTTAAGACGTATTTCAGTAGATTATTTCATAATTTTTAGAAATTGGATTACAATCTAGAGTTAGAGGTAAAACAGAATTTTTAAGGACTTAAACATAAAATATTTTAAACTAACTCATTTTTCCACTGATCAAGTACTTTGCACAAATAAAGATAATTGAAGTGTTTGCTTGTAAAGACAAAATAAAAGATTTTTATTCATATGAAAGTATAAATATATACTTATATCAAAAATTATATTTTTAAGTTTTTGTCTGCCTGTCTGTATTCCTAATCCTCTTTAGAGGCAACTTTCAGTGGTACAAAATTAATCTTATAGGCGTAATTTTGGCTAGTTTATATAAGATGTGGGCAAAAGGGTATGCAGAACAATTTATATATTTACATTTAATTACTAAATTCAAAAAATCAAAGAATTTTGGGACTCAAACGGTACACAGTGGGGTATTTTGAAAAAAAAAATATAAATAATTCTGCAACTTGTAAACGGATTATCCGCTTATAATAAACTTTCATACAGCATTTGAGGAGGTGGCACAAAGCTTAAGTCTTGAATTTGGATTATATATCTTTAAAGGGTATGGAGCCACAAACACCCAAAATGGGTCACCTCGGGTTAATGAAAAATTCAAACCGATGCCAAGCTTATGTTTTCCATCTAATAAACAAAATTTTTTGCGAGTATATTTTTCTATTCAAGAGCTAAAATACATGTATGGGTTTTCGCTTACAGTCTAGAAAATCTTTGAGAAAAAACAATAACAATTTTTACTTTTTTCCAACATTGGTGGTACACTGTTCTCTTAATGGAGAAGTCAAATCAAGTCCGATTTGGAACAAAAAACTTATTATAGTTTTAAAACAAAATTTTTAATAATTCGAAAAAAAAATTGGTATCAAAAGCTGAAAGTTGTACGCAATTTAAATTAAAATTTAAAAAAAGTAGATTTTCGGCGTTTTTTTGTAGAAAAATCTGTGTAAATTATTTCGCTACTATAAAAAATTTTTATAGCAATATCAACCCCATATTAAATTTATTTAAAAAGGAAAACTATAAGAAATATTGCAAAGAATTTTTTGTTAAAAATTTTCGTTACTGAAGGAACCAGATCCTTTCGAAATAGACCTATTTTTGTTGTTTTTCTCAAATTCCACAGCTGGAACCAAAAACCTTAAGTCATATTATGTTTTAAAATATTTCCACATATGTTATCTGCTCCTGGTGAAAGGTAAGAAAAACACAGCAAAAATACTGAAAAATCCCATTTTGGGATTTTGTGAAATTCTTATGGGAATTGTCGGGAACTCAAAATCAAATTCTATTTGTTTTTATTTTTTGTGTATTAATTGCATCATTTTCTACCTAAGAGAAAATTTTTAGCCGAAAATATTCGTAAATACGAATTTTAAAGCATTCCTTTGTGTAAGACCTCTCTCTATCTTCTCGGGAAACTCTTCATATATTGTAAGCAGGTGCAGGTAATTGTAGAAAAATTATTACATTTATAAGTTAAGTAAAAATTTTACTTGCAATAATTTTGTAAAAAGTTTTTAGTGTCTCAATTTTTTTCTCTTTTTTGACGCTCTCTCCTTGCAAACTTTTTGAGTTAATCGGCCATGTCACAAAGTTTAATTCCGTTCCGAATCGGAATTCAATCCACCCCATTTTTTTATTAAATAGTGTCTAAAATAGAAAACTAAAATATGGTAATTTGTCAGGTGTGCTGACTAGGGAAGCCGGGGGTATGCTGGGGTATGCTCCGGCTAGGCCTTGACATTTTGAGGTTTATTCAATAACGATTCCGAAAGGAATTGAACTCTGGGACATGGCCGAATGAACACATTCCAGTAACAATTGTTGCAAAATCCTTACAAATTTTTAGTAAATGAACAAACCTAATAATATTAAACTGATAAAAACTATTTTACCAATATGACATTTATGACTACCACTTGAATCGCCCAATTATTTTTACTAAATTCATAAAACTAAATACCAAAATTTTTAAAAATTTAATGGGCTGAAGAACGTGATTTTGCTTTATTAAACTTATATACTACATAGTTATACATTAAACCCAAGACAAACTTGAAATCAGTTTCAAAAACATGTTTGTTAAAAAAGAATGATGAGACTTTTAAAATTTTGTGAGGGTCTGAAAACAATGTGAGTAGTCAAGGGGGGGAGGGTTGGAGGGTCAACCTAAATACAAAAACAATTCTATATCTGGAGAGCTGCTATAGTAAGAGTTCTCAAGTTTGGTACATGTTACTTTTAAAATAATCTATATGCGCGAGCAGACAACTATCCGAATAGGGCGGATAAGGGTACCCTGTATACCAAAAAAAAATAGTTATCCCATATCTAGAGATATGCATTAGTTAGGGTCCTAAGATTTGGCAAAGCTTATTTTCAAAGTAATTTACTGAGTTAACTACAAAGTTACCGAGATTTGAGGGGAAGTAAAAAAAATCTATGTATGGAAGAATACAGCTCGAAGAGCTATTATCGATTAAAATGTTTCCATATTGAAAGTGCTGATAAAATCTCTTCCTACACATAACTCGCACGGTTTCCAAAAACAAACCTTCTCCATTATAAGCAATGTAATTGACTGCAAAACATTTTTGCTTTTAAACTCTAGTCCTACACTACAGTTACACATCTGCTCTAATATAAAGTTACAAACTAATTTTTATACTTTTGTTTTCCACTATATGGTAAATTCTTATCCCTTTTACACACACACCATAAAAATATGTTTGAATATTTGCTGTAACTTTTTCCTAACGGCCATAATTTATGCAAATATTTTCAAGCAAATCGATCTTTATGGTTGTAAAAAGTTGTGGCAAACAACTCAAGAGAAATAAGAAGAATAAAATGTGGCCTGCAAGCAAAAAAAAAAACTCTTAAAGAAAATTTTCTCACTTATGTAAAAGTTTAAATTTGTTCTTTATTCATTTATGTTTATGTAGATGTGTGTGTTAACATCTCATTGTTTTCAACAAAAAGAACAAAAAAAAAACTCCTTTTTTCTGTTCAATAACTGAATATGCATGAAAGAAAACTTGAGAAAATTTAATATTTACTTTATTAGTTCGCTGAAGTGCAAGTTGTTTTTAATGATGCCAATTGCCAGAAATGTTTTTTTCCTTTGCTACTATTTCATTTTTTTTTATTGGTTTACTGGAATAACGTTGAAAAAAACCCTTTAAACTTTTAACTGCAGAAAATGAGAAAAGTTTTAAAAGTGTTTGTACATTTTGCAACTTTTTTTCCCTATCTTTGCATTAGATCTATTACAAATGTACACGCTTAAGACTCATATATAAATGGTTATTTTTTTTTTTTGAAAAGGCAAACACCTAGAACGCATGTCAGTGTACATGACTCAATAATGTTTGATGCAACCATCTGCCTGCCATTGCATGCCAAATGTAAGCTTGCTAATTTTCCATAAAAATGCTGAGAATAACAAACTTTGGAGGAGGTTCTAATGACTAGGAACGCAGAAAGAAAAAGTTTAATGAAGAACATGAAAATTGTATAACTAGGGGCATGTGTCAATAAGTCCATGGAATTTTGCATGAATCACAACAGCCTTTTGCATACAACAACGTTTCTCAAATTTGTTTTTCAAAAAAGATATTTGCTTGTGATTTTATAATTAAATATAGAAAAATCTTCTTAAAACACTTTTTATAAAGTACGAGTTCTTGGACACTCAAAATAATTTTTTGACATTTCTTTCATAAAATAAACGAAATTTTCATACCTATTGCAAAATAAATTTAGGCAATAATTTTATAATGTTCAAATTATTTTGAAAGTATCCCAGCAAAAAATTTCAAAAATGGTAATCTGGTTTGGAATTAAGCATTTTTGGTGGAAGCTGTTCCTTACTGGATTACCAACTTAATGATTTTATCAAGGCGTGAGACTAAAATAATCGATTCTTGAGAAGTACTTACTTATTTTATTTGGCAACTTGTTCACGTAAACTATTTAATCTAAAAAAATTATTCTTCTCATTTAGCAACTTGTGCAAGTAATGAAATTTAGTAATCAGAAAAGTAAGTCATTATATGGAAAGTAGTTCTGTGGGTAATGTGTAATCTTTTTCTTCATAATATATGAAATTCTATATTCACAGAAGTTCTTACACCAAATAGGACACTTGGGCTACTTTCGGGACATTCTTTGTTTTTATATCCTTTACCAAAAATATGGAGAAAAGGGTATATATAGGTTTGTCATTCCGTGTGTAATTTCCATAATATTAATATGCGACACATAAAATATATAAATTCTGAATCCTTATGCATAGGGAAGACGAATAAGCGATGTCCGCCCGTCCGTCCGTCCGTCTGATGTACGTAAAATCGGTTTTCCTATGCTCCCAGAAAATCTAGAGACTTCGGTCATTGACTGGTATATCAGAAATGGGCCAAAATAGATTGGTATTGAAAATCAGCGAAATCGAGCAGACGGTTTCAGAGCTGGAAAACTTAAACTTGATTTTGCCATATAAAAGTAACTATTTAAAACTAATTTTTATGTTTTTTGTTATATTTCAGTACAAATAACATTGGTATTAAAAATTTAAAAAGAAAAAATTAAAAAGTCAAAAAGACGTTTCCCGGGTTGGAAAACTTTAATTTTTTTTATTCTATAAAAATAACTTACTAAAACTAATTCTACCTTTTTCTCTATAAATTAAACATATCTGACATTCTTAAAAGAAAATTATTGGTGTAAGAAGTCAGAAAATCTAAAAGGATGATTCCAGAGTTGGGAAACTTGCACTTTTTGTGATATATAAAATTAACTAGGTCTAATTAATTTTTTCTTCTTCTTTATAAATTAAATATAGTTATTTTATGTTTTGAAAAGAAAATTTTGGTATAGACAATTAGAAAAATAAAAACTCCAGAGCTGGGAATTTTTTTTATTTTTGCATATTAAAATAACTAAATAAAAAAAATTTTTTTTTTCTTAATTCCTTATTTTCTTTGTTCGCTTAACATATTTTATATATTTTTTAAAGAACAAGATTGGTATAAGGAACCAAAAAAATCTAAAAGGTGTTTTCAAGGTTGGGAAACGTACACTTTTTGTGATATATAAAACTAGTTATTTCCTTGGTTATTAAATATATTCTATATTTTAGAAAGAAATAAATTAGTATTAAAACCAGAAAAATTAAAATTATGGTTCCAGGGTTGGAAATTGGAAAAAAAATTTGGGTTAAAAAAATGACCAGAAATAATATTTTTTTCATTGAAACATATTTCATGTTTTAAGAAGATCTTTACTCAAGATTTATTTATTTATTTTATTTATATGCTTGTAACGAGTTCTTATTAACGTTTGGTAAATGGAAATAAAAATTAAATGAATCGCTAAAGGACAGTCATAGCTATAAAATAAATTAAGGGCATGTTCCATTTCATTTCCCTGAAGCCAATTCTTTCTGCTGAACAAAATCGTTGGTGCAGGGTATATAAGATTCGGCACAGCCGAATATAGCACTCTTAATTGTTTTTTTTTTTTTTTTTTTTTGAAGTATGTAAGATACTTTGTGTTGTTATCGGAATATAAATATGAGTTCATCTGCCTAGTGGAGCAAGCCTAAAATCTTTCATAAGAAGTTGGTCACGATAGTGAAAATTGAGAGTATATGCCTATGGAGCCTATAACTGCAATAACATCCAGAATAAATTCAAAATTAGTTCTTAAGTTGAGTACGTAATCGAAATTGGTTAGAGCCAACAAATTTATATTCAGCTACTTTGAAACTTACCTTAGCTGGGTAGTAACGCGTTGAGTACGCAACGTATTATTATACATGTACCCCAGAAAAGTTTATTGAATTTACTGACTACCAGGTGACTTAAAAAAATCAACTTAAAGTTAGTTGAAAAGTAATGCAGAGTGAGACAATTGACAATCTGAAAATAGTCAGTTGATTATATTGAAAAATAATACAAGTGTCAGTCAGTACTAGTTGCGAAATACTTAGCTTAAAGTTAGTATAAAGTTAGCGGTATTTCCGACAGGGATATTATAGGTATATGTACATACATGTGTGTGTATATATGTGTATGTGTGCTTACTCGTTACAAAAATAATTTTAACATTTTTTTAAAGCACTTGTGAGGAGAAGACTTAAGTGTAAATTAATACTATAGCGTTGTATCCTGGGTAGGTTTTTGTACTCCAACTATACCCTCCATACATATATATGTATGTATATATATTGTTTTACTCCAGGTTGCAGTAGTTAATTCTTTTCCTTTGTTTTCGCATAAAACATTTACCTTGAAAGTATACTTTTTTAGAATTTTATTAATATCATTGTTGTTGTTGTTGTATTTCGTATTTCTGTTCTTATAACGTGTTTCTCTCTTTCGCTGTTTTAACTAGTTTATAGTTAGTTTATGCAGCAATGATGATGATGGTGAAGATAACGATGATGATGATGATGTTGCTTCTGTTGTTATTAGCTGCATGTTTCGCTGTTTGTTGGTATTATTCTTGTTAAGGTTATTAGAGTATGAAAAATAGATTACGCTGATAGAAAACAAAAGTACGCCAAGAAGAAAAACGTATAGTAAAAATGTATTAAAAAAAACCCCCCACTAAAGTGATTAACATTTAATGCTTATGGCATTCAAATAAGTTACTAAATCTCCCTTGAACTAACTAGTTTATATGCTACTGATTAAATTGAAAATTACGTATATTGGAAAAATCCCAAAGAGAATAAGAAACCTACATAAATAGTGTGGTAGTTAGCAAATTTAAATTGCTCATATAGTTATAAATCAAACAATATTTTTCTATTGGGGGTCATGGATATTTGAAATGCAATAAAAAAGAAATATATTGAAAGTTTAAATTGATCAGTTCAATGTAGAAATAAATGTATGTAGGTTATCTTAGGGTTGGGATTGTGTTGTATGGAGATCCTCAGTAACAAAATGTTTGTGCACTAAAGGCTCGACTTTTGCGAGGTTCAAAATAAAAGTTAAAGAGCTAAATGATTGCAGGGAAGTGAAGGGGAAAATGTGAGTTTAACTTGGTGTCATACGGTGAAGTTTTACCCTACAATTCTTTTCAATTTTCAAATACACTTACACATTTTTTACTAACAAAATCGCACTTGATTGCTTTCAGTTTAACTTTTCAATTTGTCTGGCAATATTACGTTCAGTTTAAAGAACTGATCACAGTAGAACATTGAGTAAAGCTACCATTTTGAACTGTTTCTTTGTCGGAGGCTTTTCAAGAATAAAACTGACTATCAATTTGTGACACAGAATGTGTGGTGAATTTGAAAGCGATTTATGGAACATAAATGGCTCCTTATTGAGGTCACAATTCTGAAATGCTAGAAGTCCACAATTCACTTCCATAAATTTTAAATGTACGGCCAGTTGTCCTTAATTATTTCCTTCTAATACTTTAAACGAGTACAGTTTCTTCCTAGAATGTATGTCATACAAAAAATTCATTTTTAATAGTGATTTAAAGGACTCATTTGTATGACTAATCTCCAGTAAGCTTTTGTCCTCAACATTATTTGCTAAAAAGCTTGCTCCATATATTCACAGCATCAGAAGCTTCTATACAAAAACTTTCTTAAATAATTTTTGCTGCAACCGTACTCGTACTATTTGTCACAAAAATGCTCCTATAGAAATTTAATATATGGCGGACACTCGGTAGTTTTTTATCTTAAAGACATTTCTTTCATACATACATACCTACACTCTTTCATCAAGATAACCATCGACTTATTGAAATTAAAATTTGGCCATAAGTTGATATCGAGAAATGGAATTGTCTATTGATCTTTAAGTTCGCTTGAATTAACATCTCTCAATTTAGTCCAGTGCCTTCACGTGAAGTTACTGGTTTAGGCTGGCAAACCAACAATAATTAACGCTTTGGAAAGCCAAGGTTGTTCATTTTATCATGACATACGATCAGCAATGTTCGAACAAGTGGCCCATTATTTTGAAATAATTCTCAAATATTAATTCCATTTATTAATCTTTCGAATAGAAATTTTTTTAGGATTAAAAATTAATTTTTTGTGCAATTTCTTATAATTTCAAATCCTATCGAGCTCTAAAAACATCTGTTATAATTTTAAAAACTATTTTATGTCAGATCTTTAAAAAAAAAATATGTTTGCCACCTTGACTGCCTCCGTCACTAAATATCTACTTTCATCATAAAAAAATATAATGGCGGCCAACTTAAGAGTTAAAGATATATAGGTTTGAAGATAGAGCACAAGTATAAACTGTTTAATTTCTTTACAAATCATTTTGAAAACAAAAAAAATAAAAATAAAATTGGTAAAAATATTTTGCATACCAAAATACAGCAGACAATGCTAAAACAAGCAGTGTGATAAGCCACAAGTGCAAAATTCATCAGCTCTCTCATTAATTTACATACAAGTGATAATGAAAAGAAAATCAGAAATTAAAACAAAGAATCACAAAGCATTCTGCAAAAGGAATTAAATTCATCAACGAGTACTAATTCCTTTTCAGAAGCATCTGTTGGCAAACAAAGAGCGACTTAAAGAAAATATGTGAAGCATAAATGGAATAACGAGATGCATATTAAAGTACGAGGGTGATATGAAAAGTCGTTTAGGCCCATTATCATAGCCTTGCAGTAGTTTAAGTTAGCACTTTATTGGACAGATAAATATAATTTTTTTTTAATACTACTAAACTTTAACTTAACTTTAACTAACGGCAGATTTTTCCTCCCGGCAAACTTTAAAACGAAGTTTATGAATTCGAAGTTGCCACAAATTCGGATAAAGATATGTTAAGCTGATCAATAGCTTTATGTCAGCGATATAAGTTTGAGTTGTTCCAAACTTTTAATATAACTTGTCTCAAAACAAACAAAATTTAATACAAAACTCATAATAATAGGTGTGTTCGTTTAGTAAAAATTGCTACGATTTTGTAACAATTGTCACGTAAAGCGTTCATTAACTCAAAATAGAAAAGGAAGTAAAAAAATTGAGAAACAAAAAAATTCCTACAAACTATTAATGGTAACATTTTTAAACATTTTTACAAGTACTGTCCAAATAGGTGTTCTGTGTTTTGTTTTCAAATAAATTTTTTGAAAAATGAAACTAGAAAAATGTGCATTTCTTTGTTAAAAAAAATATGTAAAAGAAAACATATTTTCATAATGTATTGATTCTGTGATTAAGCCATATAAATAGAGATTTATGATCATATCTGATCAGAGATGGAAAATGGCTTTTTTATATTTGTTAATAGAATAGAATTAAAAAATAATGACAAATTCATAAAAATAATAAATAATACGTGATAATACTGTGTAAAATATTTCATTTGAAATGTCGATTATTCTGAAACGGACGAAAATAAAACAAGGAGACTGTTGAAACTAACCAAGTCCCACCTATAACAGTTAACAGGCATCTTAAGGGGACATTTTAATCTACGGGGGCATTTTTACCGTTTTGGAGTCACGAATGACAATGAATGCAGGGCATGCATGGATGACAAGGACACATTGGAGCACTTCCTTTGTCATTATCCAGCATTCGACCAGCCAAGATCCCGTTATTTTTGGGAATAACACCTTACCGGGCATTATCCACCTTAGAGGTATACATTGGAAAAGTTCGACGTACTACGTGAACGATACTGAGTGAGTGGGGTTCGTTTGTTAATTTAGATAAGACCGCACATCAGACCTGGACTGGCTTATGTATATGGCCCGGATATTAGTGTAATGGCTCCTCTTTTCAACCTAACCTAACATAACGTATGTATTTTATCGGACAGTTGTAATAACAAAAATAAATACATAACTTTTAAGTCGCTTTATTCTACACTTTTTGCCCTGAGGTTGTTAAAAATTTTAAGTATTTTACTTAGTGAAAATTTTACTAAAAAATGAAGAGAGCGAATGAAATTAAAATAAACATGATCTATATCACAATAAATAGGTTTATTGATGAAAATCTGGAGTATGTATGTACAACAGATAAAAAAAAACTTTAACATTTGAGCAATTATTTAATTTTACAAACAAAAACTGCTTTGGCGTGTGTAAAGTTTTATGCGCGATCATTCCCATCCATGATAATGATAATGCATTGCTATTCTCTTCGCTAAGGTTAATGGGACCAA
This sequence comes from Tachina lurida, assembly GCA_944452675.1. Taxonomy (NCBI): domain Eukaryota; kingdom Metazoa; phylum Arthropoda; class Insecta; order Diptera; family Tachinidae; genus Tachina; species Tachina lurida. The sequence continues at coordinate 178,564,891 of OX101752.1, forward strand.
CCTATAATTTTAGAAAATTTCAAGAGTATCCTTGAATGCCAGTCATCGTACAATACAGTTAAGTAATGCAAAATTAACATGAAATAATCGTGATGTGTAGGTATGAGTGAATATTACTCTGCTTAACATATACATATGTATGTATGTAAGTATGTATCTATTAATGTACAATGTACACGCTTACATTTATGTAATGTAATGTAATGTTTATCCCTCAAATATAAGAAAATTATACATACATACATACATATACATATAAATAATCATGTTTTTATTACATTTCACTCGCACATGCAAAATGGAAATTATGCTTAAGGGAACACGAAGATTACAAGTGTAGAAATGCTGTGAATATATTTTGCAAACTCATTGGCAAATAATAAAAAGCAGCAGATTTATTATTTCTATAAATCTTTTATTCATAAAAAAGGATAATAATGTTGTATATTAAAGAAACTAATTGAATGTTTTAAATACGAGTATGTTCGTTCCAAAATTTTAAATTCTATGTTACAAATTTATTAAAACAAAATTTTAAAGCAACTAATTCAGAGAGATGCGGGATTAAAATCAAAGCTTCTCAAATTGCCATAGCATCATGACTACAAATATTTATTTTTAGCAGTTATAATATTAAAAATTTTGAATGCTATTATTTTATAAGGAAGGGAGAATATTCTCGTTTGTCACACGTCGAGAAGCCTTGCTACTTTAATTGCATAAAGAATGGAAAATATGCTGGTTGTTCACGAGTTGAGAATACTTTTTGGAATTAAAACTAATATCCAATAGTTACGTGTTCAATAAAAAAGTTTTTCTGAATTTATTCTTTAAAATTTTCGAATAATTTTTAGAATATTTTCCAATGTTATTATGCAGTTTCTCTTTTAAAAAATATTTCAATGACTTGATACAGATTTTGAAAAATAAGGAACAATAAAATATATTGGATTAAAATATTATATATCGTTATCTTAATATAGAAACGGCCTAACTCATTATTTTTTTTTTTTTCAAATCGAGTTTTTTGTATATTTCGATAAAAGAACATCTAATGTATCGAAAAATGTAAAAATCTCGATTCAAAAACAAATATAATGAGTTAGGACCTTTCTATATTAAGGTAAATATATACATCTGCATAGAAAAAAGTATTGACTAATTAAACCCTCTGTTTCTACAGCTTAGACGGTCGATTTGTGTACAAAATTTATATGGAAAGCCCTAATTTTTTTGAGTGGTTTTCATAAAAAAAAACTTTTAGACGAATCGTCTGCTTGACTTGTGGAAACAGCACATAAAACTATCAACTTTAACTATCAATTAAAAATTTTAGTTATTAAATTCATTTTTTAATTGTTCAAAATACTTGAAGGGCCTAATTCATAATAAATATTTTAGTTTTATAAAAGGTTTTTTAATAAAATTTCCATAGAACAGAAATATTTTTTTAGGAATAAGGCAGTAAGTCTGGAAACTTAATTTATATTATGAATTTGTTTACTGGTGCAAATGTAATTATTATAACAAAATTTTAATTAATATTAAAAAAATTTTAATTAAGTTTTTCAGTGTGTAATCGACGTCTTTCATTCAAATCTCAAAATATACTCGTATTTCAATGCAGGCCTTGCAAGGGTTGGTTGGTTGGTTAGAGAAGAAATTCATTGAAATAAGAAATAATATGGGCTTTCATAATTTTTTAAATTTGTCGGATCCACATAAATCTATATCATTTAAATTTTAGAATATTCTAAAATCTAACCCTTCGAAAAATTTAAAGTATTTTCTTTAACCGACTTCAAAAAAAAATAGGAGGTTGTCAATTTGAATGTATTTTTTTTAATAATGTGCAATATCGCTGAGACTATAGAGGCTAGAAAATTAATAAAGCTATTTTCCTAACAAGCGCATAAAAATACATTAGGACTAGTTATTTTAGGTAAAAGGTAAAAAATAATAAAAAAAATATAAGGACCTAAAGCAAAAATACAAGATTTTTAACATCCTTGCAATAACAGTTAGATATCCTGATATACTCTTCAATGTGTTTCTGTCCAGATTAAAGAAATTTTTGTGTAAATTTAAAAAAAGTTTAATTAAAATAAATTTTAATGTTTGGCAGATCATTGGTGAAATATTAAGCGAAAAAATTAAAAAGTGGTGTAAATTATGCAAATGGTAAATGTCACATTATCTTTAAAACTAGAGCTGATAAAGAAAAACTAATGACGTCATCGTAATTAAAAATAAAAAATACATAAGGATCAGCTATTTTTATTCAAACAACACTAAAAAAATTATATTTAGTTTCTAAAGAATGTCCAATATGCATCAAAAAAATTGCAAGTGTATGAAGATTTCTATAAGTGTTCCTTGCAAGTATTTGCTAGTAAAGTGTACTTTTACTCTTTTTCCATCTTAAGGATAATTTTTTAGATCTCTGCCTTGCTCTCTGGTTGCTAGTTACAGCTACTGAAGTAAATGAACAGCCCTTTTGTTTATTTTTTATTTTCTATTGAGTTCTTTAAAATCGATCCAATCCGATCTGCGTTTTGAAAATTACTGTTTTCTATCACATATATTTTGTTTTAAGTAGCTTTTCTTCAAAGAACAAAATATTTTACACTTAAGTAGTTTCTCATTTTTCGTGATTTCATAAACTTTTTTTTAATAAAAACTCAACATTTTTATATGAAAAAAAAATTCTTTTCTTCTAAGAGTTCCTTAAGCGGTAATGACATACATATAGGCAATGTTTAACGAAAACAAACAAGTGAAATTCAAACATTATCTTCTTTTTCTTTTTTCATTGGCGTTTTCTCCATTTTACTTAACAAAAAATAAAAAAATTTAAAGCAACATAAAACAAAACAAAACTGAGATATAGCGAGCCATTAAAATATAATAAAAATAAAAAAGAATATCTATAGAAGAATATCTACATAACAAACATAAAAAATACAAGCCAACCAATATTTGGAAAACCATAAAAATGCCACACAAATATATTTTGGCCTAAATGGCGCTCAAAAGTCGTAAATAGATATGAAATGCCAATGAATTATAAATCCATTCAAAGAAAATAAATAAAAGGTATGTATACGTACGTATATAATTGATATGTATGTTTGTAGATATGTAGATAAATATAAAACAAAATAGAACTCCTGACTAAACACATCCACTTATGGAACGGTCGGATGGTGCAAAATTTTTGCAGAAAGAAATGCAACGTTTTAAAAATTATAGATGAACAGCAGTTGTACAATTCCCATTGAGTTGTTTTAAATAGCAAACAAACTAAATCGTTTTGAATAATCGAGGAAGGAATCCAAATTATATTAGCTTGGATCTATAATTGAATTAATGCTATAAAGGTATTCAAAGGAGCTTTGAAATAACATCATAATCACGCCAATATAAACATGAAAATAAAATAAAATATACCTTTGAATCAAAAGAAAATTTAAGCTCCTCAAAGAGGTTCTTCTAAGGCCATACTCTATTAAGACCATACTCCATTAATGCTCCACAATGTTATGTTAAGTCTGTCAGCTGGTTTTAAGCCCAAGTCATCACTTTTCAATATTGGAACACTGTGAACTAACGAAAATCTTACATAAGATCCACAGGCTGTCTCAACAAAAGAGGTTTATTTTTTATGTTCTAATAGGCCATATACACCTGCACAAAGTCAAGCAGATCTTAACTAAAATCTTTATGAAAATCTATATCGTTTACACTACCTTTTTATTACCTTTATCAAGACTATTTTTATCCAAAACCAAACCCATCAACTGATTTGTTTCCAAAACTGCAACAAAACAACTGCATTGTAGCCAATTTACACTCTTTTTTAAGCAGACCGTAGCTAATTCACTCACCTTTTGTTATACAGGATAGTAAAGAATAAATAAAAACATTAGGTTTTTATTAGATTTCCTACAAATCTACTAAAAAATTAGATTTAATTTTGCATGGGAAATCTGGAAAAAAAGCAGCTTGATTTAGCTCGAAATCTCGAAAGTACTAGATTTCGAGACAGTGTAAATGCACTTTAATAATGCTCGAAATCTAGTAAATTTAATTTGAAATCTTTATCGAAACCTATATCGTTTACACTACGCTTTTTGAAGTTTTTCAAGATTTCATATCCAAGACAAAATCTTTTGTCTCAGATTTGTAACCCAACAAGTGCCGACTTAGCTCATTCACACACCTTCAATGGGAAATTTTTTTAGAGCGTAGCTAATTCACTCACCTTTCATATAAATATGTTCTACAGGGTAGTAAAAAATAAATAAATATATAAGATTTTGAGTAGATTTTCAACAAATCTACTGACAAATTAGATTTTATTTTGTATGAGGAATTTAGCAAAAAGAAACTAGACTTATAGTGCATTTACACTGTACGGAAATCTAATTCTTTCGAGGTTTCGAGCTAAGTCAAGCTGCTTTTTTTCCAGATTTCCCATACAAAACGAAATCTAATTTCTCAGTAAATTTTGTAGGAAGTCTAATAAAAATCTAATGTTTTTATTTATTCTTTACTACCCTGTACAACAATAGGTGAGTGAATTAGCTACGGTCTGCTTTAAAAAAGTGTGTGAATTGGCTATATTGCAGTTGTTTAGTTGTAGTTTTGGAAACAATTCAGTTGATGGATTTTGTTTTGGATAAAAAAATTTTGATAAATGTCAAAAAAAAATGTTGGTGTAAACGGTATAGATTTTCATAAAATTTTAATCAAAGTATGCTAGATTTTGTGCTGATGTAAATGCCCTTTTAGCTCAAAATCTCGTAAGTACTAGATTTCGAGGAATGTTAATGCCCTATTACTACGTGAAAATTATAATGTCTGATCTGAAAAGCTACCCTGGCTATAGCCAAAGAACACCGTGCCAGCAGAACGGGCAACGTCAAACACGGCTACTACTTCCTTGCCTTGAGTTTGTGAAATTTTCCCAGTGGAATCGATCTCCTGAGGAGGTGACAAACATTTGGCCGCTTATTATGAGCAACGTTCGATCTTCGAATGTTCGTGAAAGAACATTCGTTATAATATTGATTATTTAAATTTGCAAAATATTAATATTTTAAGTTCAATCATACAGAGAAAACTGGAAATTAAAATACACCTAAACCTGAACAAGAAATTGACGATTGTGCCTGACGAATTTAGATCGACAAAAATAGCTTTGGGTAACTAAAATATTTTTTCACATTTAAATACTTCGTCGAAAGTAAAATTCTATTACAGTCACTAAGCAGCTCTGGGTCGAACAACATAATTTCGCGTCATCGTAATTATTTCTTAAGTACGGTCAGGCTTGTGTGTGTTGTTTGGCCTTCGAGAGTTTTTCGTCTCGCTCGCAATGGTTGACTGATCTGCCACGGATAACCGTATAATCTTGCGGTTTTTTATGAAATTTCTTTAACAACCACGTTGCTAGTTCCTATGTGAAGGCATAGGTTGTACAGTCAGTCATGGAACCTTTTTTAAAATACTGTTAATAACATCTTGGGCAAGCATATGGTCTAGTTACACCGCCCATATTCGTGCAACACCATGCTATGCAAATAGCATGTTTGATAAATAAATAAATAAATAAAAATTCTATTAATATTAAATGAATTTAACATTCGATTTTTGATGTTCGATAGCCAGCGAAGATTGAAAAATAATAAGGACCTTTGTTTCCACGTAGTCCTGATTTAAACTCTATCAACTTTGGTCTGTTGTGCAATCTTAAATCTAAAGCTTTTGCCAATAAATTGAATTTATGGGCGTTTTTAAAAGCTGCTATCTGCATTGGAAAAGCTAGAAATTTTTTCTATGGGGGCATTTGAACTTGTGATTTTTATGACTTATATTAAAATTAATAATTTTAATATAACAAAATAATTTTAAATTAACAATTTTCAATAACTCTAGGGGGAAGCAGCTATTTTTTTTTGGTGGCGGTGCCCCACCCACAGTGGCCTTTCTACGCCTTTTACTATCCACCAGAAAACATCAACTACTGTAGCTCTTTTTCCGGCCAAGTCGTCATAATAGGTCATTTACATCAGTACAAAATCTAGCATATTATGATGAAAATCTTTATGAAAATCTATACCGTTTACACCAGCTTTTTTTGACATTTATCAAGATTTTTTATCCAAAACAAGACCCATCAACTGATTTGTTTCCAAAACTACAACCAAACAACTGTATTGTAGCCAATTCACACACTTTTTTAAGCAGACCGTAGCTAATTCACTCACCTTTTGTTATATAGGATAGTAAAGAATAAATAAAAACATTAGGTTTTTATTAGATTTCCTACAAATCTACTAAAAAATTAGATTTCATTTTGCATGGGAAATCTGGAAAAAAAGCAGCTTGATTTAGCTCGAAATCTCGAAAGTACTAGATTTCGAGACAGTGTAAATGCACTATAAGACATTTTAGTACTCGGCTTATATTTGAAATTAAGCAAACTTTTTTTGAAACGCCCCGTATAATATGCTACTAAATTCATTAAAGTCAAAGTTGAACATTCGATTTGCTGTTGTTTTTTCTTTATTCTTTGCGTTTTCTCAAGCATTATTCTGGTTACACAAGTCATTAAGAACAACTGCCTAATCTTGTACCTTTTTTTGTTAAGACTATCCCCTCAATTTAAATAGAAATTTTTCAAAAATCATGATTATACTTAAATGAGCAAATATTTTTCCGATTGGAGCTTATAGTGCTTCTACATTTGAGTTTGTGCTGACGTATATGTGGAGGAGTGAGTAGCAGCATGCTGGTGTGTTGTGTGTTTGTTAAATTGTACGAGTATAAAATTATTATGTGGCAGCTATTTTATACAAAACGGAAGTGTAAACGGAGTGTGAAGTATTTACATAGTTATTGGTTTTCTATACAGTTTTTTTCTCAATTTTATTTTGTGGTATTTCCTTTTCATTTTCGTATTTAGTTAAACTTTTTTTCTTCACATTCTATTCGTGCAACTTGACTAGCATAAAAACAATTCAGCGTACAAGAAAAAAAAAGCTTAAAGTGAATGGGAATGTATACAAGTGTGTGTTGAAGCCAACATGACTAATGGCTTTTTAAATTGATGTTTAAGGAGAGATTTGTGTAAATTTGGTAAAATAAGCTCAAATTAGCAATCTAGTGGTCAATACAAACAACCAAACAAATCTGAATATAAACTTAGCACTCACACATACACCCCCCCCCCCACCCCATTAACTCTGCATATCGATTGATTCGTGTCTACGAGTTATTTGCATTATCTACATCTGTAGACAAAAACACAGCAGTGTTGCCATAAAATGTGAGTGTAAGGGGCAAATTCAAAAAAGGTGCTTAATTTAGCACTAAGAGTGCCAAAATGGCAAGCCTGATTAACAGCTCACTTGCCGAAGGTCTGTGTGTGTGTGTGTGTGTGTGTGTTTGAGGGCAGGAATTCAAAGAGATTAAAGCTAAAAGAGCAACCAAAAAGGAAAAAGGATTTTGTGGCCACATTAATAGAAGATAAAACTTAATGATGCTTTGTTTGTGGGTACTTTAGGTTCTTTCTTTTTTTCGTCTCTTGTTAAAGCTTTTATTTTGTATAAAATACGCAAAACTATCAGGGCTCATTTAAGACTTGGAATGATTTATAAAGAGCTTTTTTACTTTAAACGCTTTAGGCACAACGCAGAGATTTGCATAAATAGTAGATTTGTTTACTGCACTTTATTTCCTTTGGCTATCGATTTAGGGTTATGCCATTGGATATTTTTTAAATAACAAATACATCATATTGATACCTCGAAAGAGGTTTTGTACTTAATGTTTGTGACATTTAGCAAAGCAGGATATTCAAATTAGCTTAAAGGACTGAAACTAGGAAATGACCTTGTTGTCTCTGTTAAATGTAGTTTGTTCATTATTGTTGTCGATACTTGTAAGTTATTGATTTGGCTTGTTTATTTAAAAGATTACTTTAATGAATTATTATTAGTGCCCTGCATATGAATTTATATGAAAGAAATTTTAAATTACATTATAAAGGTGCACACAAGCAAATGCATATCTGTGGCAATAAGGATAAAGTGCTTAGCGCCCTAACTCAGTAAGAAGATTTAGGAAGTTTTTGTTTGAAAATACTTTTTAGTTCTTGTTTTTGAATCCTCTAAACTATTTTCTTCAAAAATTGTTGTTGTCTTTGACAATGAAAAATATAAATATTATTGCCATGTTTTTGAAACATAAAAATTAAATTAAAGTACTGTACAATAGTTGGAAACATGGTGTAATTATACAGGTGACTGCGTAAGAATTTGTTATACAAAAATACGGCAACCATAGCTGTGTAAAGAACCGAAGAATGTCAAAAGCACAAAAATAATTGTACCAAAACAAAACGAAGTTTTTGACATTCGTTAGCTACAAAGCACATAGAGCAAGAAATTATCAGCTGAAGTAACGCTGCCACCTGTTTAAATACACCTTGGTTGGAAATACAGGGTGTTTTTTAGAGGTATAGAACTTCGAATTGAAATAAAACACAAGAAAATCGTTTTAATGTCCATCAATTTGGCTTTATTGGAAGGATAATTTTATGCCATTAATGTTTAAATATGATTTCGGGCATGTGGCCGCCGCGGCTGGCTCGAATAAAGCCAATTCTACAGGTCCAATTTTCAACCACTTTTTCGAGCATATGGGGCCGTATGTTAGCAATAACGCCACGAATGTTGGCTTCCAAGTCCCCTAACGTTTCTGGTTTGTTGGCGTAGACGAGCGACTTCACATATCCCCAAAGAAAATAATCCAATGGTGTCAAATCACACGATCTTGGTGGCCAATTGACAGGTCCATTCCGCGAAATTATGCGCTCATCGAATGTTTCCTTCAATAAATCGATTGTGACGTGCGCTGTGTGGCATGTAGCGCCGTCTTGTTGGAACCACAACTCATCCACATTCAAAATCTTCAAAATCTTCCATAAAGTTGATGGACAAAGCTCCAATTGCTGTGCACGGTGGCGAATCGATTCATTCGGGTCCTCTTCAACACTTTGCTCTACAGCGGCAATTGTTTCTTCGGTGCGCACTGTTCGACGTCTCTGCGGATGCGTATTATCACATAGAGTAAACGTAGTGCGAAAACGATCCATGGTTAACCGAATTAATTGCTCTGATGGACGATTATGTCGACCATAAAATGGACGGAGCTTGCGGTAAACTTCGCGAACTGAACCATTATTTTCGAAATAAATTTGCACGATTTGCAAGCGTTGTTCTTTTGTCAACCTGTTCATGATGAAATGGCAAACCAAACTAAATATTAATCACTTGACAGCTGACAAAATGGCCGCCAGTTAAAAAAGTGATGCCAACTTAAAGTTCTATACCTCAATAAAAAACACCCATTATATATAAAAAATATGTGTTGGAAAAAACTATTTTTAGGGCATTTACATTATCTCGAAATCTAGCACTTACGAGATTTCAACCTAAATCTAGCTACTTTATACCAGATTTCCCATACAAAACAAAATCTAGTTTGTGAGTAGATTTGTAGGCAATCTAATATTTTGATTTTATTTTTACTACCCTGTATAGCATATTTATAAAAAAGATGATTGAATTAGCTACGGTCTGCTCAAAAAGGTGTGTGAATTGGCTACATTGCAGTTGTCTGGTTGTAGTTTAGATAAAAAAAGTACTTATAAATGTCAGAAAATTTTGGTGTAAACGGTATAGATTTTTAATTAAAATCTCAAATGCTTTATTAGATAATTCAAATACAATAACGCAAAAGTACTTTCGAGCAAAAAAACGTCGTAAGTCTTCTTACGAGTATTATTCCATATGAGATTATATGTCGAAAAAAGATAAGCAAGAAGTCATTGCGCTGTAACTGCCTGAAAAATCGCACAAAACAATTGAGATTTTAACAATAAATACTTTCGAATATGGAAATTACAGGCGTGCCATTAACTCAAAATCAGCTTATCTCGACTTAAGCACTTTTTCCTTTTAGCCACAGATATATAAAAAAATTATTAATGAAATTAATTCATTAATGTAAAGGGTGTTTTTCATAGAGTGACACATGTTTAAATCATAATAAAACAAGGAAATATTGAGACGGGCTTTATTGGAAAGACAATTTTATGAAATTGATGTTTAAATATGATTTCTGCCATTTGCGCCCGTATTTCGCCGATAGCTCTTCTAATGTTTATTTCCATGTGCTCAATTGTTTGTGGTTTATCGACGTAGACAAGTGACTTAAAATACCCGCAAAGGAAATAATCCAATGGGGTTAAATCACACGCTTTTGGTGACCAATTAATTGGGCCATTACGTAAAATTATTTGTTCATTAAAAGTTTCTTTGAGTAAATCAATTGTAGCACGCGCTGTGTGCCATGTGGCTCCGTCCTGTTGGAACCATATATCAGCAAGATTAATGCCACGTAATTGAGGTACGAAAAAATTTCAAGTCATATTCCTATACCGTTCACCATTGACAGTAACATTCTGACCATCACGTTTATGAGGACACATGGGCCAATGACTACGTCAGCCCATAAAGCGCACCAAACAGTAATTTTCTGTGGATGTAATGGTGATTCGACAAAAGATTGTGAATTCTTTTCGCTCTAAATGTGACAATTCTGCTTATTTACATACCCATTCAACCAGAAATGGGCTTCATCGGAAAATGGAGGAAGTATATGATACGTTTGAGGAATAGAACAATTATTTTGAATAAAAATTTCAACAATTTTCACGCGTTGCTCTGGCTTAAGTCGATTCATAATGAAATTTAAAAGGAAACTAAACAAAAAGCAACTCAAATAAAGCAGTCATGCAAACTCAAAGTTGTGACACTTTAAAAAAAAACACCCTTTATTATAGTTTTCAAGGTGGAAATGATAATATCTCTTACACAACTCACTTTAACTTCTTAGAAGTCATAAAAAATTACTAAAGCATTAAAGTTGAAAAATAAAATTTTTTGCTCATTTATTTAATTTAATTCTATCGATACAGCATAGAACTATATTTGTGGCAACAAGGAAAAATTACTTAAGTCATATTTTACAGTTTTGCAGGAGAAGACTTTTAAGCGTTCAAAACTATTTTAAGAAATTTATTTCTTTTACAGTTAAATTGTGAAATTCTCTGCCAAATTTTAGTTTTTAAGGAAACATCGTTTCACACACTATAACTAATACATTTAAGTTGAAAGTATAACCAAAGTATCGCCTAAATTAAGCTTTTATTACAAATAAGATTAGAAGTCTTGAAAAGCTAAGTCTTGAAGAGCTAAGCACTTAGCTTAGCTATATAACTTCCTGAAAAAGTACACAAAATAATTAATATTTCGACCAGGGATTCTTTCGAATATGCAGATTACGGACTTACCATTAACTCAAAATCAGCTTATATCGACTTAAGCACTTTTTCCATTTTGCCAAGGATATATTGAATGTACCATTTTAATTCAAGGAATAATTACTCTCTATTCATACTTTTTGGTTTAGTATTTTACTCATCTCATTCCTAGAAAATTTGACTTACTGTAACATTTCAACAAACAACTTTTATTAATTAATCAAATTAATCATAATCTATGAGATTATCGCCAAGACTTCGTAATAATAATTATATTACTTATTTGCGTTAGTTCTTAGTTTTCCCTACCTGCGGCACGTTTTAAGCTAAAATTTAATTATTCATAATATCCCTCGAACCTGTTGTATATCTTTAAATAATTTTATTAGCAATATAAAATGAAAATATAAACAAGCTTTATCCCCGTCACGTCAAATGTGATAACATAAATTTATAAGCTTCTTATATAATCGTACTATATATACAAAGGTACTCCTCCCTCCCAACAATATCACTAAATAAATAGAAAACTGCATTAAATTTCGTATTAGAGATGGGCAGGCTATTCTAACATGAATCATGAAGAAAGTGAGAATAATTACTAGTTACTCGATATTTTTAAAGTTAAAGCTTATAAGTGACCTTGAATTAATGATTGAGAGATCTGAATATAACTCTGTGTAAAATGCAAGACAATCGAAAAAAGTAGCGTGTTTTTTTAATGAGCATTTGTACACGTTTTAAAAAATAATAAGCGAAAATAATTTTACGTTTTTGTAACAGTGAGGGCAATTTCACCAACTCTATTTAAATATCAATTCATATTTAAATGTCGATTTTCATGAATTTTTGTATGGAAAAATTACTTTTAAATATGAATTGATATTTAAATAAATTGGTAAAATAGGCTCTGAAAGTCAATACATGCCAGAGGCAACTTTCAGCTGTTTATCAAAAAAAAAAAAAAAAATTAAACAGTATTTAATTATTCAGGGCCAATTTCACCAACTTATTTGAATATAAATTCATATTTAAATGTAATTTTTCCATACAACAATTAATGAAAATCGTCATTTAAATGTGAATTGATATTTAAGTAAGTGTGGTGAAATTGGCCCTCAATGAGTATATGTTGATGAAAATGAAAACCGACTTTTAAATATAAATTGATATTTAAATAGAATTGATGAAGTAGGCTCCGAATGTTTTTCATGTAAGTGACAAAACAGAATTTTCAGTTTTTCAAAGTGATTTGGGTTGTACGAAAAAAATTATTTTGCCTTAAAATGAAAGCTTTGCAATGCCAATTTATAAACAGTTATTGTTCATATTGTTATTGTTTATCTGCAAAAAACACTTTCAAGTATCAAATATTAGCCCAGATGGCACTACAACCCAACTTTTGAGCTCAATATTTATAATTGATCTGCCTTTCGTTATTGCCAAATGTATTTAGTGTTTATTCATAGTTTTCTTATACTGAAATATATTTCTGATTTTTTATTTTTTTTTTTTTTTGCTCACTAGTCCATCTTCAAGTAATTCATTTCTTTTGTCTATTGTTCACGTTTTTCTTTTCTGCTTTTTTATGGAAAGTCAAATATTAAGTGTTGCTCCAAGCAACGCAATGTTTTTTATATGGGTTCATGCATTTACACTAATATTACTGTACATACCCTGAAGGAAATGTCGATGGTGAAAATGTACTGAGTCGCTTTTGACTTTGTCACCAGTACTACTCTCTAATTATTCCCCATACAATACTTTGTGCTATAGACATTTAGCATGTGCTTGTCATTGAAAATCTACTAGTAACACTTAAACAGTTGACTAGGTAGTGACTACATAGTTCTTATGGGAACATGAAGACAGACCAACCAGACATTTAGTGGTACATTTCTATACCTTACGTACATACAATTATATGAATATTGACAAGTTGTTGCAAAAGCCACCAGAAATAGACCACATTTGTTGTCTCTCTTTCTTTTATACTGACGAATAGAAAAGAAATTGTAGACAATGTACCTACTACTAGAAATTTAGTGTTGACATAGAGACATTTGGCCCCAGTCTGACTGCAGGGTATACATACATACATATACATATATACATACTAAATATTAAGGAAGAGAAGCTGAAAAGGAAGCAAACTTTTTTAATTCGAAGTTATGAAAGAAAAGCTTTTAAAATTTGCTAAATGTAAGATTTTATTTTTAACATTTAGGAAATTTATTATTCGCCATATTGCCATACGATTATTTCAATTGAAATTTATTTGCTGGTGGTTGGTTAAGCATTATCTATATATTTCATTTCAACCACATATTTTGAACAGTCACAAACCTCTTATCTTATCCAAAAACTATTTGAGAATTCACAAATAATAATACTTTTGAAATTCACAAAAGAAAAATAAGTGCATTAGGCTTAGAAACTGTGACAAAATTCAGTAAATAATTTATATTTGATACAATTAGAAATCCGGTGGATAACACTAAAATTATTTATAAGGCATAATGACAAATAAAATCAAAATTTAACATTTAGAAAATAAATTTCAATTTAAAAAAACTTATGACAATATGTCTAATAATAAATTTCCTAAATGTATATCGTCATCTTAAAGACCTAATAACCTATCTGCAAAAATTTCAAAATTGAGTTCTTTATGGATTATTATTCCCTATATCACAACGCATATGTGTGCAACATTTTGAATATCTAATATTACAAATGACCAAGTCATTACCAGTTTTTGTACCTATGGGACCTCTACGTACAAAAAAAAGAGAAAAATAAGACATCAAAAATCACGATTAAGGTTTAATTTTGTTGCATAGTGTAATTTAAACAAACATGCGCTTCGTTGAATAAATGAAACCACTTTCGTCAAAATTATTTTATTGAAAACTTCATCCAATTTATTTAACAGTGTAATTTATGCAGTGCTATAACTTCATCGAAACAATAAAATAATTTCATGAAAAGAATGAAATAACTTAAATAATGAAGGGGTTTCTTAATAATTAGAAAATATTGTTGTCATAAATCCAATAAAATATTCTTCCGAAACCAGAATACCGACGAAGCAATTCCAATGAAATTCTTTCACAATATTCATGCAATTTTTATTAGATTTGTGAAATTATCATTAGATTTGTGAAAAAAAAATGTAATGAAATTGTTTCATTGGACTTATGAAGAAAAATTCTTTCGGTGCACTTAGTATGAAAAATAATGTCTCTTTAATGACCACCGTCAGCCTATCAGCTTCGCACTGATGGGCTCGTTTTAGAACATTTTCCATAACATCTTTCAAAATTTTTGGCTGTCGCGTTCGAATTTCTGCAACAATGTTTGCCTTGAGTTCAAGGTTTGTCTCTGGCTTGTTCACATACACTTGCTCCTTCAAATAACCCCAAAGAAAATAGTCGGGTGCTTTCAAATCTGGCGATCGCGCTGGACAAATAATTTCCGAATTTCTGTAAATTATTCTCTCTCCAAAAATTTGACTTAAAAGTGCCATTGTGTCTCGGGCAGTGGCTCCATCCTGCAGAAACCACATACCAGGTCTGTTTTCAAGAGCAGGACGTACAAAATTTTTTTTAAGGCCCAATGATATTTTCAGATGTGATCCCACACCATATTGTACACCTAATGGGGTGCAATTGGCGTTGATGAATGGCTCTTGGACTTTCAGAACCCCAGAACCTACAGTTCTGCTTATTAACAAAGCCATTCAAATGAAAATGATCTTCAGCACACTCATAATCAAATGTTCAATAAAGTTGATTCTGTTGATTCTATTATTCTGGTTCTTTGTTAAGTTTGAATCTCTCCATTATTAATTCTCCAAATTTTATTTATATAATCTGAAAAATAAAAATAAAAAACATATACAAACGAAAAAGTTATTAAACTTTTAAGCCCCATGGTAACTTTTGGCCCACCTTGTATATATCTGGTTTCATTTTAATCGAAATATGTAATTTTCGTTTCAATATTTTTTTGTTGCCTCTCCTGTAAAGTTGTGAAAACTACAGATAGGTTATTTCATTTTTAAGGTGACGATATGTAGACTACAACCGCTCATCCTGAACAGTCAATATCATCTTATCTTATGCACAGACTTTCAAAAACTATTTGAGAACTCACAAATAATAATATTTTTAAAAACACATAAGAAAAATAAGAGTAGTGTAGGTTTAGAAATTTATTCAAAACCCAGCAAATAATTTATATTCAATATGAATATTTTCTATTTTTCTACACCTTTATACAATTAGAAATCCATTGGATAACAATACAAGTATGGTTGAAGCCGACTGACGATTTCTTTGTAGCGTGTTCTAACTATCACTACGACTAACATTGCGTAGTAAACATTTAAAGTCAACTTGACCGCAATATACATAACATCCAATGGCATTGAAATTATTTTTGCGCTGGACATTTGACACTCATGCAAATGCATTAGACAGACTGCAACGTAAATATGTATTTTGTACAAATGATATTTGACACTTACCAGTCTGATCGAAGGCCGCAGCAAAATGCACTTGAATGAATCAAAATTAATAACCACATGTGTTTATATAATAAATATAAACCATACAAAATCCATGTTTTCCAAATTTCTTATGAGACACACGCCGCACGCCTACCGTGGGAAACTAAAAGGAACAATTTGCTTATTAAGCATATACCTTTTCTTTTCCCTCTTATGTTAAGATAGGTTAAGCTTTATTCTCATAACTAGTATATAAGACAATGTATTTTTATTTTTAAATTAATGAATAAACAACTTTCTTGTGAGCTCCTTGCTGAGCTCTAATAATAAAAGAATTAGTTTACTTCATTCAGGCATTCATCTGCCTTCAACTATTTTGAGCCAGTGGCGTTTATTAGCGCCGGCACCCTCGGGCAGGTAGAAATTAGGGAATTTTTAAATTAATAAAATCTAATCATTTACATCTTACATCAACAAAGAAAGACATATAGACAAAGCAGAATCACCAGCAAATATATTTCAAATTAAAATAAACTTATGACAATATGTCGAATAATAAATTTCTTAAACAAAACAAATATTCCAAAAAACAAAAAAAGTCTAGCCGAAAACGGTCTCATAATGTTTATTGTTGAGCAAATAAACAAAAGCTAGTTACCACTTCGTATTTTTACCATAAAAGTAGTCACAACACAAAAATTTTATTAATTATTATTTTATTGGACAGGTGCAATAATGTCAAATTTATTTAAGGTCATTTTACAGTTCAGCCTTGTTAAGCATGGGATTAACTATCCGGAACTTTACTTTAAAGTTGTAATGATGGCCCTTACTTTAATAAATTTTAAAGACTGAAATAGGTATATATTTGATAATAATATATGATAATATATCTAGTGCACTAATTTATCAAATTATTATTTAAATTTTTCAAAAAAACATTTTTCATTAAAAATACATTGCTTGTAAAAAGTGTTTGCCTTGAAGGAATTTATTAAAATATTTCTATTAGAAAATAGAAAGTACAGCTGTATAAAATTATATTTTCGAGAAGATCTGTCTGTACCAGAGGAATTTTATCTTTTTCGGTTACTATTTTTTATGTTGTATATTACAGTGACTTCCTTTAGTGGTACTCTACTTGCTTTCACACATTACAATACAACTGATAGTTATAGTATAACAAACCATACCAAGATAAAACTTTTAAAACGATGATATTTAATAACATAAAAAAAAGAAACATTAAACTGTTATTAAGCAGCTATTTCACATAAAGTTTAAATCAATGTCTCCTTCTTGCAAATACAAGAATAAACTAAATATTTATTCTATTAAAGCTTCCGCTGTACAAACTTTTCGTATACAAAGAAAACAAAAATAATGCCAGCATCTTACAAAGAAAATCTTTAAGAAAATACAAAAATAAAATTAGAAAATAAAAGGTTCTTACACGGGGATTAGTATGTATGATCGTTTAGTCAAATAGTTAAATGAAATAAATAGAAAACAATAAGAGCAACACAAAGACAAAACAAATATAAAATTCTAAAAGCGAAGGAATAAGAACGTTCATTTAGAAATAATGCCTAATCCTTTAATGAGTTTCGTCACAAACAAAATTGCCAAAAAAAAAAATAAAAAATTAAAGAAAAAAGGAAACTCCATCTTAGGAACATAAAAGAAACTCATTAGTATGGCAGACAAGGACTGTTAAATTGCGATAATTTCTTTTGGCTCATTTAATGGGTCTACGAGTGGCTGAAATCTAAGGAAAATAAAATAATTTTCTGCAAATAAAAAAAAAGTTAAGGAAAAAATTATTTTCGTTTGGTAAGTAATTCGAAAACATCTTGGAAGGAAATATTATTATAGTTACAAGTAAAAGCTAAACATGTGCACTATTATGTGCTTATAAGGGATGTCACGAAAAACGAAATAAATAATCGTGTGTATGTACATATATATGTAGATGTATATAGATTTCTATTTCAGCTATTTGATTAGTATTCAAATTCATAATCATTTGGTATATCATGGTTTTATATATAGAAAACAACGTTTTATTTAACTTATTTGTTGACTATTAAAAAGCACGCTTTATGCGAAATTATTTGCCGCACAGTATATTAAGAATACATTATTAATGCGGCAAACCAGTAACCAATGCTTTAAAGTGTGAGCTTGTGATGAGTTTATTACCTTAACTTTCTTAGAATTATTTTCTGGAAATAATAATAATAAAAAATAAGTTTGTAAAAAGTAACTGACTAGGAATTGTATGACCCGAAAGAACGTGGAAAGTCCAAATTAAATTTATGATCGTATAATTCAGATTATCATATTATTATACATCAAAATATTATTGTGCCCTACCCTATCGCCGTGAAAAGGTGAGAAGCTTTTGCATCCAGGAAAATGAAAGAATTATATCGCATACAAAAATAATATCAATGTTAAATCAACGCACAAAAATTTTGATTAGAAATCATATGAATGAATTTTTTAGAATTAATAGAGTCATTTCCACAGGCCTGTCAACTTTTTGTCGCATGCGACTCCAAACAAATATTCCTATTGGTTGCAATGAAAATGAGTTTTAACTTCTTTATATATTTGTGTAGGTCGTCAGTAGCTCTAGATTAGATAAAATTTTAAGCAAAATCGAGTCACATTGTTCTGAAATACAAGTTTAATTGATTGCTGTCGCACGCGACAAAAAAGTGAACTCTTCCATAAAAATGCCCATATGTCCTTTTAAGTGTGCTAGTGTTTAGTTGCTACAACGCATTGTTGCACTCAGCTATTTGACTTGTGCTTGTTTTGTTGTTGTCTGTTTTGAAGCTCTTGTTTTATAAAGAGCCGACAAATTTCGCATTGCCAACAAAAACATGCTAATTCTGTCTATTGAACAGTGTACTCGTGATGTAGTCGGGGCGTCAAAATTGCGATTCGTGCCGAAGGCTCTGTAGATTGTATTTGTTTAAAAAAGCAAACATAAAAAGAAAAAGCTTAATTTTGTTATTATATAGGATTGATGTTAAATCATGTTGAACTAAAATTTTATTCATAATGGTACTTATTTAGCATGTATCTAAAGAAGGAACAGGTAATTTGTGGTCATGGGCCATGATCTTTATCGGCTACTGCTCGGCATTTGCATGTATACAAAATAAACAACAACAAGAGTGTAACAGTACGTTTTACCTATCAACAAAGCAAATAAATACCAAAGTGTTTTTTTCTTCTCTGCGGGGCTCTGATCTAGATAATATTAAGGGTTGTTGTGACTGCAGCGGCTACCACGCGGTAAGCTCATGTTCAAATACAACATACAAACATTATCCTGATGCCTGTTCCAATACGCACAATGACGTATGTAAAATAGTAAAAAAAATAAAGTTACTTCAATAAATTAAATTCATGATGCTTCAACTTGAAAAAACGTTGATTTAACATTTATACGTGTTAATTCACTATGAAATTTACGTTGTTTTAACTTAAAATAGCTTTGATTCAACACTAATCTGCATTTTTATTCAATAATACTCGAATGTAGCCACTTACTACGAATACTAAATATGGACTTTTTAATAAAAATTATATAAATTTATTATTCAAGTTTCTATCTAAAACTATAAAATTAATTATTACAGTTTGAAAATATAAAAATAAACATTAACTTTGGTTTTAAAATATAAAAATAAGTAGACCATTGTAAACGCATATACAAATATTAAATCAACACGAAATAAAGTTATTCCAAAAGGAACAATTTTCTTTGAAAGTTACTGGAAATAACATGAAATATATATGAAGTAAAATCATTACCCTAAAATTGTTAAACTAACTTTGGTTTCGTAGAATTAAATATAAAATTTTGTTGATGTTATAGAAAAACTTAAATAAACTTACAAAAAAAATATCAAAGAAAAAATTGTTTTCTTACATTAAACGAGAAAATCGTAGCAAAAAATAGTGTAAATTGAAACACAAAATTGCTTTTCTCACATTTTAAGTGTTTCTGTATATTTACTTTGCGAGAAATATCTGTAATTTAACTAAATTTCCAGCAATTATTGGAAGAATGTAAGAAACAGTTTTTCTGTAACAATATTTTGTGAAAAGTTTCTAGCAAGAACTGTAAGATATGCAACAAATTGCTGAACTAAAATTATTATTAACTAACTAGTCTATATGGATATATTTATTTGGAATTCTTTTGCGCAATTGTCGTATGTAGGGACAGTTGTTAGAAAAAAACCTTATTTCAAGCATTTTACATATACCTTTCCGGCCCAAGGAATTTCAAAGTTGATGCATTTTAATAAAAATTTCACCGTGTGATAAGTAGAGCTTAAGAATTATAAAAATGTATTTTTTTTTTGTCCGTACGATTTGTATGTCCTTAGAAACAGGACATACACAAATGTGCATCTAAAAAATAAAATTGAGAGACTTAATATTGTACGAAAAAACCACTCAATTTTAAATAAACGTCTCTTCAATAAACGGTAAAGGGATATGTGACCTTCTCTGAGAAAATGGACCTAGTGTGTGAAAATTAAGTTTTTTTTCTGACTCATTTCATCTTATTCTACACCCTTTTAGGTACCAGAATCCACTCTTAAGTCCAAACCCGTTTTTTTGACACATTAGGTCCCTTTTCTCGGAGAAGGTCACATATGTTCTTGTACATTATTTGATTTTGTTCTCTTTTTGTAAATTACACTATGCAACAAAATAAATTAACCTCCAAAATGAGATGTTTTTTTTAATCTAATTTAGGGCCGCTGAACACGCATATGGCATCCATTTATTTTTTTTAAGAAGCGCTTTCCAGATATTTGCAAAAAACGTGTTTTCTTGCAGTTTACAAAGATATTCACCCTTATTCTAATTGTCGACATCGTCGTCACTTTAACACAATACCAAGAAATTGGTGCTCGTTTACTCGCTCTCGAGAACAATATTGTGCTACTGGCAATCCATTTCCATTCCCTAAGACTAGAAAATAGCATAAACCTGCCCTTAAGCCAAAAAAGAATCTTAAACTAAATGTTCTAGCCAACTTAGTCCTAATTTACACTAAACAAGTCTTATTGCTAAGCTGATTAGTTTTTTACGAGAGAAAGACGAGGGAAAAAGAAACGTTTCTGTTCCCCTCTCCTCACTCTATCTCTCCTAAAAAACTAAGCAGCTTAGCAATAAGACTTGCTTAGTGTAAATTAGGACCTATTAAGCGTTAAATTTATTATCATCGGGCGAACAATTTAAAAGTTATGACATATTTACTGAAAATATCCGAATTTTAATTTTCGGATGTTTTCACTAAAAATTTGAAATTTTATAAATCTAAAGGGCCGTAACTCAGTGAATTTTTATATGATCAACACACTATAAATATGGGGAGATAGAAGAAGGGAAACATATCTTTTTGACGCTGTAAATTTGCTCAATTTAAATAGAGAGTCCTCAAGATTTTTCGAAATATCTTTGTAAACTGCAAAAAGTACGTTTTTCGCGAATATCTCAAAAAAAATTTCTTAAGAAAAATAAATGAATGTCAGCGACTCCGAATTAGCTAAAAAAAAAATATCTATGTTTTGAGGTTATGGCAAAATGGTAAACATTTGTTACATAATGTATTTTATTATTCATTTTTTTCTTTTTTTGTTATTAAAATTATTTTATTTCTGACATTTTTTTCATTTGACTCGCGATTACAAGAAACATTCCAGTAGTTTTCGGATACGAATACAGACACACGTTTTTTTCATAACTCGAGAAACGATGAAATTGTGTGTTTCACACTTTATGTGAGAACGTTTACGATGCGAAACATACAGAAACAAGGTGAAGTTTTGCAATAATACATTTTCTTTCTGATATTTTTTGGGCAATCGTAACATATTTTATAATTGCAACTTGTTGGAAACTTTCAGGAGTATCAGAACACCCTTTAAATGAACTTAAATAGTATGCTGAAGGTGCCCTTGGATTAAATTAGGGGTATATACACAACAATAAACAAGCAGACTACAATGCTAGAACACTATCGATATTACTTACAGTCATATTTTTAAGGGACACTAACGATTAGCGATTTACTTTTATATATTCTACGTATGAGACAGAGGGGAAAACTGCAAATTATTATTTATATATTATTAGTATAAAAAATCTAAGGACATAAACATCTACTAAATATTTTTGCTCGCAAGTAAAATATAATAACACATAAGATACACATATTCTCATTTTGTGCAACCAATTAAAAAAAAATATTCTTAATATGAAAACTCAAAAGCTTTTTATAAAAACTAGTTTTTAATTCCCTACTTTTTGTTAAGCTTTTGCATGCTGATTCCTGTCTGCAGCAGCTCCATCACCGTTACCCACACTGACGAACATGCAGTGTAACATCAATTTTACTGTCATATTCGTACGAAGGAGTACAAGAAAAAGGATAACGCAGCAGCTAACTAGCAAGCAGACGGCAAACACATTGTGCTTGACAAGTCTGTTAAATGCACGTAAAATGTAGTTTATTTCAACTCACTCACTCAAGTTATACTTCCGCCATGTGTGCCATTGAAATTTGAAGTAGTTGTGAAACGTTTACATACGCATTTTTAGATTTGGACCCATGCAATCCTGCATCTATGAATTTCCTAATACAAGAATGTACATATGTATGTACATACACGCAGTACATATGTATGTATGTATGTATGTATGTATGTTTGAGCATAGAAAGTATGTATACGGTTAACAGATATTTTAAGGCAACTACATACTTACTTCTTTTTTATTTTTTTAAATCGTATTAAGTTTATAAAGGATTGTTTTAAGTTTCGTAGATTTGAATGGGTTTGAAAATGAAGCATCATTTCGAACATAAAACAGACAATTTGCGATTTCATTTGCATACGAATATGACATGCATACTTATTAGTGCTGGAACATGCACAATTTCTTAGTTATTTTCTTGTTAAGAAAGTAGAAAGTTTTGTTTAAAGGTTGTTTTTTTAGGGGCATATGAGTTTAAAATTCAGCTTGCATTTCGCATATATCTACGTGCGCTGTTGTTAAAATTTATACCCATGTGCAGCTATAGGGCAATGAAATTTTAGGCTGACACACAAAGTGAATTTGCTCTTTGTCTTATATTGGGCTTAATAACATTCTGCGCCTGTTGCACATACTCCTATAAAAATTATAGCCATTATGCGCAAGTCTTTATGTCCATTACAGCTGAATTATAAATTTCTGGGGGAGTTTTTATCTTCCCAATCATTTCTGATGCGTATATTGCCTTAAAAATAAAATAATAACAATAAAAAATAATTACGTTTTGTAAAGTTTTTCTAAAACAACTATTGTGTAGAAATATGCTTTATAAACCTTTTGTAAATCAAAAATATGCAGTTATCAAACGTTTCCTTCAATAAATCAATTGTCGCACGAGCTTTATGATATATTGTGCTGTCTGGTTGTGCGATTGATGAACGAAAAACTCAGTAATCAGGGCACTATTAGTTAATTTAATTATTATTTTTCGAACTGTATTTGTTTCTATATTCTTATGAATTGAATAGGCTAAAGTTCGTAACGCTTTTTAAGCCAAATTACATGTGATAATTATTAATGAACAAATAACATCAAAGTTAGTTGTAAATATTCTGACAACAACACATAGTTGAACGGAACAGCCAGCCGTTTTCGAAGGCCACTAAACCTTCCTCATCAGCGTTCTTCAGTGTTTTGGTCCACTGTGTGTGGTGTCAGTTGATGTAGATGTCTGCCTTATATACGTAACTTTATTGCAAATGGAATATGTGAATTGGTTTGATTCATTGCATTTCAATTTGCTAATGTGTTTCGTAATGTATACGCAAGTTACCATCTTTATATATATACCATCTTCTATATATATTACCATCTTCTATATATATTACAACAGTCTTACCATTGTCGTTTTGTTCCTTACTAACTATACACATGTTTGTTAATTTGCTTATTTTTGTTCTACTTAAGACAAACTTTTTTGGTTTGTTACTATTAAGTATATTTTTTTATTTTTAATTTTTGCCACAAGCCAATGACTATTAATGGCACTATATTGACTGAAAAGTTCTGACCAGCATAGTTCTTAAAGAAGTAATGAGTTCTTCTGTATGCACTGTACGACGTCTCTGTGAAAGCGTATGATTTTTTTAGACATAACGTGCTACAAAAGCGATCCATAGTTAATCGAATCAGTTGCTCTGATGAACGATTATGTTGACCGTAAAGTGGAAAAAGTGCGCGATACGTATTTCGAACAGAACCAGATTTTCAAAATAAATTTGCACAATTTGGAAGCGTTGTTCAGCCGTCGGTCTATTCATGTTGAAATCGCAAACCAAACTAAACATAAATCACTTGGCAGCTGACAAACTGGCTGCGACTTAAACTAGTGCTGCCAACTTAAAGTTTTATACATCTATAAAAAAAACACCCTTTAAAAGTTAAAGACTTTGCCTATAATATAAATTAAATAATTTTTATTTATGTACTTTTTTTTCCAAAAAAAAAACTTTCAGTCCAAGGTAGGACTGGATCCATATTTATCATTATTCTGGTTTTGAATACTAATAAACTTATTTCTAAAATATTAAAAGAAAAAATTAGTTTTATTTAGTTATTCTTATAAAGAAAAAAAAATAATTTTCCAGCTATGGAGCTAAGTTCTTATACCAAAGTATTCCTTAAAAAATTTTCGTTTGACCTATTTACTTTTGCATACCAAAAAAAAAAGTGTAAGTTTTACAACCCTGAAATCATCCTTTTAAAATTTTCTGATTTCTTATACCAATCTAAGTCTTTTTAAAATACAGAATATGTTAAATTTATAGAGAAAAATAAAAAAATTAGTTTTAGTAGGTATATACCAAAAAAATTTAAATTTTCCAACCCTGGAATAATATTTTTTTTTATTGTGTTTTTTTGCATTTGAATACCAATTTAATTTTTACTGAAATATAAATAGGTTTATTTAGCAAACCAAAAAACATAACTTAATTTTAGCTAATTACTTTTATATACTAAAAAAGCTTAAATTTTCCAGTTTTGAAGACTTCTTTTTCGATTTTGCTGATTTTCATTCTATTATGAATCGTTTCTGACAACCCACATACAGACAGACAGACAGCGCTTATTAGTCTTTCCTATTCATAAGGACCCAGAATATAAATACCTTATGAGTAGCTTATTAAAATGCTTAAATGGATGTATACGAGTAGTTATAGTAATTGTGCGTCCAATACTGACTAACGGCTCTGTAGTATGGTGGCCTTCCACAAATAAGAAATAATATTGGCGGTATCCTCAACTAGTGCGGCAAGATTAGCGGCATCTGGGAGGTGGAGATCAAGGTCTTATGGTCATGCTAGAATCCTCGATCAACTACACCCTACGCTGAGGAGATTTATTGATTACATGGTGCCACATCTGGACTTTGATAAAGTATTTAAAGTTCTGATCCCATCCAGGCGGCAACGGAAGGGAGGCACAATAGTAACAGAATACGACGTCAGGACAAACACAAATGGATCAGGAATGGCCTGCGGTGTCGGCTTTGGGATCTTTTCGGACGATCTTGGTATAGAATGCTCCTTTCGTCTCCCTAACGAAGCCACAGTATTTGAGGCTGAAGGGAAGCGGCTAGAGTGCTGCTTGATAGGAAGGTACAGGGTAAAGTCGGTATCATTGGAGACAGCCAAGCAGCGCTTCTATCCCTAAGATCACATATCACTTCGTCTATTCCAGTCGGGCAGTGTTAGAGTTTGCTATCTAGACTGGGTGGTCAGACTGACCTCACCCTCATCTGGGTTGCAGCACATAGCAATTTTTTAGGTAACGAACGGGCGTACGAGCGGGCTCTGCTATAAATATTTCTAATGCCGTATCGGTAGCCATGTCGTTTGGTGCTATTAGAAGCGGCATATTCAAAAACTATCTCTATAAGGCTGAAGGTAGATGGCGCAATATAGTCACGTGCGAGGTTGGTAAGAAGATGTGGCCTTGCTATAATGATAGGCGCTCAATACAATTAACAAATAGGAACTGTATGGACATCTCGAGGCTCATTGCAGCCATGACGGGGCACTGGAAGGTCGGCAGACATGCTAGTAAGATAGGTCTGTCCTATAATGAGTTCTGCCAAAGTTGTCGAGAAGAAAGCAAAGAAGAAACCATCTTTCACTTTCTTTGCGAATGTCCAGATTTGCATCTATCGAGACACAAATTTTTAAGAAGTCATTTACTAGACGATCTTTCAGATTTATCTGAGATTGGGTTCAGTGACCTTATCAGATATCTAAACGCGACGGGTTGGATCTTGTAACGATCACCGTATCAGAATACTTAGATACGGTTCTACATAGTTTGACATCGGTGAGTGTAGTGGTCCTTTCAAAAAGGAATCATCTAGATTTTACTTGAATGCCTGCGTGTAGTAGGCAGCCATGTAAGCCAACCAACCAAGCATATTAATATAGCTAGAAGCTCCATCTCTGGAGTAGCACTTTTTCTTAATTGTGCTAACTAAATAGTAATAATAATATGAATATTGTGGAGATTTCGACTTTATTCATTTTTGTCGCACAGTGATAACACTGAACATATAATTTAACTCAACAACTTTTTGCCTTTGATTCATTAAATTTTCTTATTGACTGAAAAAAATATATTTTCAATAATATGTGCACACAATTTGTTTGCCAAATATAAAAAAAATCGTCATTACAGAAAATTCAAGAATTTTTATATTGAATCGGTGATTTTCGTATTCATATATTAAAATCATTTTTTTCCTGTGTAGAGCCTAACCAGTTGAAAACTCGTCAACTTGCGAGCTATTTTTTATCCTTGCAATTTTTCAATAAGAATAATAATAATAATAATAATAATAATGTACATATTTCTTTGCATTTGTTATAAATTAATTAATTAAATTTCAAACAAAAAAAGGAAATGGGCTACCATGTGCTGCGGGCATGCAATTATTTTTAACCAGATGATGGCAACTTGTATATTCAGTTTCCTGATTTTGGGACTATGCTGCAGCGTTAGTATGGAATAATTTGGCCATAGCCTGTATTTATACACATTTCTATAACAACTTCATATATGAAGCTGTTTTTCGAAAACTTTATGTGTGTGAATTTACATTTAAGTTTAGTATTATATTACGAGAACACTTACATTTGAATTTTATTTTATATTCTTAACATGTAATTTGTAAAACTTGTATTTTAATCAAAAAGACTACGTAAATATATACATATGCATGTACAGGGTGGGCCAAAAGTTACCATGGGTTTTAAAAGTTTAATAACTTCTGCATTTATTATCTTTTTGCTCAGATTATATAACATACAAAATGGAAATCTTTCTACAGTAAGTATGAAAAATAATGACCATCGTTTTCAGCTTCGCACTGATGGGATCGTTTTAGATCATTTTTCATAACATCTTTCAAAATTTGTAGCTGTTGCGTTCGAATTTCTGCCTTGAGTTCAACGATTGTCTCTGGTTTGTTCATATACACTCGCTCCTTCAAATAACCCCAAATAAAATAGTCGGATGCGGTCAAATCTGGCGATTGCGCTGGACAAATAATTTCCGAATTTCTGGAAATTATTCGCTCTCCAAAAATATGACTTAAAAGTGCTATTGTGTCTTAAGCAGTGTGGGCAGTGGCTATGTCCTGCTGAAATCACCTACCAGGTCTGTTTTCAAGAGCAGGATGTTAAAAATTGTTTATCATAAACCGATACCGCTCTCTATTTACGGTTAAAGCACTTCCATCTTCATTCTCAAAGAAATTTTCAGATGGGAACCCACACCATATTGTACACTTAATAGAGTGCAATTGGCGTTGATAAATGGCTCTTGGATTTTCAGAACCCCAAAACCTACGAATCATCGCTTCAGAGGCCGAAATTCTGACGTTAAAATGTCGACGATATGCTCTTTGCGTTAAAATAATTGATATCTGATTTAAATAATAAAATTCTATTATTCTGCTTCTTTGTTCAGTTTTGAATCTCTTCATTATTTACTATATAATCTGAAAAAAATAAAAAAAATATATATAAACGAAAAAGTTACTAAATGTTTAAACCCCATGGTAACTTTTGGCCCACCCTGTATATCCTGCTTTTTAGTCGTGCATAAAAACTACGCAGAGAAAACATAAATGAATTTTGTTTTATTTTGCGGTTTCAAAATTTCTGTTTAGGTTTTCATTTATTTGTTTTGCATTTTCCATCTCGTGAGAACGAAAATCGTTCTGGGAAGGAATTAGTTTTATTTGTTTTAATCCACAAAAGTTTTTAGCTAAGACTTGTAAATTGAAGTTAGTTCAAATTTTTGATAGCTATTTAAAAACCAGAATATCTAAGCTGCAATTATTTTATTTTTTAATTTCTAAGAGACTTATGGGAAGCGAGGATATTACTCCTAACAACTCATCAACATTATTAAAAGCTAGATGAATATTTAAGAAATATTAAAATAAATTCATAACTTCAAAATTAAGAAAATAAATTACTTAAAACTAATACTTCTAAATAATGCTTATTGTATAATTCACCTGCTAGAGCTCATTTCTGAAAATTTCTTCAGCTAAAATGCTATTAATTAATTAATACGGGTATATATATGGCTCGTTACATTCAACCCATTTAAGCATTACTTTTTGTTCAACATTTTTAATTAATAGCAAAATCATGTTGTATAATTTCATAAAATTTATTGGAAACGAGCTCGTTGTCCTTATCACTGAAACTTTTTGGTTTGCTGCACCGTAAATCCTCCACTGTTATGTCCAAACGAATACGTAAGTGAAAAATTCGAGCAAAGCAATATATTAGCGAATTTGTAGCCATTAAAATTGCTGCTTTTATCTTAATTCAATTTGCAACCATAAAAAAATCCACTTTAAAATAAAGGATTATGTATACTTAGTTATCCATGAAGCCAAACGTGAAAACATGTTAAAATTATTAAATTTATAATCATTGCAAGTAAGCCGACAACATTGACAACAACAACAACAACAACAGAAATAAAAAACAACAATTTCAACATGCATTTAAGGTGACATTTCAACTGGATGCCCAGGTGATGCACCAAAAGTATCGCAACACAAATATAAACACATGAAATAATATATATGTATGTATGTATGTATGTGTGTATGTGCATATGTACATATAAATATATGTATGTATGTATGTATGTATGTAGATGAGCAACAACTTCACGAATCAGGATATTGTATGGCGCATCAACACCGCTGCATAAAAGTGATTTGCAACATTATCCTTTTTGATATAAACGAGTACGAGACTGACTGTAGAGTAAAAAATTTATAAATTTGTTACGCCCGGCTTCTGATACATTTTATATATACATATATTTATTTTGCTTGCTTTTTAAGTTCTTTATGAAGTATGTATTAATATGTTTATGTGTTGGTGTGGTTCACAATCAACTTCAACCTATTATCAAACATTCATTTATGCACATACATAAGTAAACTTTTTACTATTTGTTTGTATACTTTGCAGATATAAACTTCAATCATGCATTGTACCTAACGAATCTCTCCGTCCCGCGCATAATTGATGCCTCACAAAAAGCAAAACTTTTCTGCAGTTATGAAATGGCCAACCAAACACTCAACTCGGTCAAATGGTACAAGGATGGGCAAGAGTTCTTTAGGTAAGTTTTAATATTTAATTGGATATTGAAAGCAAAATTAAGTAACTGCCGAAATTTCTTTTTGTAAATTTATAGAGTTATATCATTATGAAATAACGGCCATATTTTTTTTACTATTCATTTCATAGTTTTTTTTTTGTATATTTTTGAGAAAACATTATAAACTTTGTTAGTTTTATGTGGAATTTATTGCATTTCATTTCCTTTAATCTGTATAATAATTTTTGGTTAATGTAAGATATTGAATAGGCAGACAACAGTAGGTTTTGTATAGCACGTCTGCAAATGATAATGTGGCAGGCTTCAAAAACAGCACGTTGTTCCGTTCTGCTTTTACCAAACCAAATAAAAGGCTTTTTTAGAAAAACAAATATTAACCTTTAAAATAAATCTATCTACTTAATTAACGCTGCCGCTACCGTTCAATAAATCGCTTATAATTTTAGTACACATACTGCGTCTCAAGATTCCTTGAAATTGATAGATGTGATACAAATTGATAGTCAGTTTAATTTTTTAAATGGTAGATTCACTCAATGTGCTGATGTGAACAGCTGTTCAAATTCAACATAGAATTGCTCAATAAATTAATAGGTGAAACCTAAAGCCATCTAGTTTTCAATTTCAAAAGTTTGAGGGTGTTGGTAAAAAAAAGTGTGGGTGTATTGCAAATTGAAAGTAACTGAAAGACAAAAATTTAACCTGTAGCCCCGAGTAAAATAAATAAATAAGAAAAAACCAAAGAGGTATTAATATTATTTAAGAAAACACATATACAAATTTGCGTGTAATTGTGTGTTGATAGTTGTTAACAAGTTAAAGATTCATATTTTTAACGGAAAAAGTGTGAAAATTTTGAGTGTGTTTTTTTAACAGCAAATTATCGAAGCTCTTCCAAAATCATTATATCTTTCAGAAGGCAGCTATTCATTTCTGACCATTGCAGTTAAACGTTAAAGCATTCAGACACTTTAGTTTTGAAGGTATTGGATTTAAAACCAGTTTCATTCACGACAAATTTGTTTCTCAGAAATTTGTTTAATTACTTTTAATTTGTTAAAGTTTTCAAACCCTGGAAACGTCTTTTTTATTTATTTTTTATTTTATTTTATTTTGAATACCAATTTTATTCGTACTGAAATATAAAATAAGTTTATTTATTTTCGGTAGTTAGCAAAATAAATTTTAATTTTTCCAGCTCTGCAAACGTCTGTTCGATTTTGCTGATTTTCAATACCAATCTCTTTCGGACCAGTTCTGACAACTTAGTCTAAAAACGAACTCTCTAGCTCTTCTGGAAAAACTGATTTCATGTACTGACAGACGGACAGACGGACAGACGGACAGACGGACATCTCTTATTCGTCTTCCCTATGCATAAGGATCCAGAATATATATACTTTATGGGTCGCTTATTAATATTGTGGAAATTATAATGTTAAGAATTCGATTGTTGCGATTATCCATGTGTAGCGTTTATCCAGGGTTGCGTTAAACGAGGTTGCACTGTATACTGTGTATACATACATACATATGTAAATATTTTAACATTGTCTGCTTTCATTACTTTTAACATTCAAAATTGGCATGTTTGTTAAAACATGTCACATTTAATTTCGAAACGATGAAAAATTTAAACAAACATACAAATATGCAGCAATTTCATGCGGTGTGAAAGAGATTTAAAATTAAAAAGTATTTTCAACTCTAACATGTGAAGTGAAATTGTATGCAAATTTTAATTTGAAACTATTTAATGGCATTTAATTGCCACATTTTATTAGTCTCTTTTATAAATTTCAATGGTTTTTTTAATTTTTATTATGTTGTATATATTATTTTTTTAGTTTTAGTTCGTGTTCAGTATCCATTAAATTTATTTCATTAACGATGAACATCATATATTTCTATGATGATATATAATTAAATTACGCTGATGTCGCTGACATTGATGATGACAAAGTTGCTTTCTTTTTTAAATTAAAAAGTGAAAGCATATAAATTGTATAAAATAAATTAATCTATAATAATCGAAAGAGAAGAGCTTTAATTAAATTAAAAAAAAGATGAGGTGCAAAGGATTTTCAATGAAAAAAAAAAAATATAATAAAAGCTAAGTAATTGATTGAAACCGCATGTGGTCCTACATAGTGAGTTCTGTCATGCAAAAATATAATAATATGGCAGTGGCAGTTCCAGTAAATGTACATATCGCACACTAAATCATAAACAGTCACAACTCAAAATTATTAAAATATTTTTATTTGTTACCCCACTGCGTGATGCTTATTAGTATTTATGTATGTATGTGTGTTCCCTTGCGGCACTATATAAACTGAACGTGTGGACCGATTTTCATGATTCATACATACATCAATCGATTTGTCTTAATACTGGAAGTGTCACTAATATGACATAATAATGTGTGATATGACCAGGGAATCCATAAATATGCTCTAGAAGCAAGTGAAAATATGCAAAAAAAAACTTAAAAAATATGCTCTTAAAAATAAAATAAATTGGTTTATTTGTAAATGAAAATATATTTTTAATTTAAAAACTTAACAACATTTCCATATAAAATAAGACAAAAATAAAATGAACAAGAGAAGGAAAGAAAGAATAACTGCCGTGTTAAAAAAATAATTTGGGTTTGAAGTGTTCGTTTAAATAAAATTGCCACACAAATTTTGATTAAAGCAAATCATACAATTATTTTTTTTTTTTTTGATACTCTCGTAAGAATTTAACTTCAATTTCAAAAGAGATCATGATATCAGAATTAAAACTTTGGAACTGTATTTTGGATAAATAAGACAATTTTGAGAGACTTAGGTGGCGAAAAATAAAAATAAATATTTTGAAATACACGCAAAAAAAATTATACAAAATATCAAAATATGCCCCAAAAGCGTAAATTATGCTATAAAAATTAGAAGATCTGCTATGTGTCTGAGAGCCTGATATATGCAAAAATATGCTTTAAAGGGTAAAATATGCAAAAACTGATAAATAGCTTGTCCGCGCATTAATACGTCACACAAGAAAAAACATGGAATTGCATATTTGCGGTTTCCCTGGATATGACAGTAGTCAAAACTCAATATGGCGGCGAACTATATTAAAATGGGTATCACTCGGTATCATTTAGGTTTCTCTTATGACTATATGGGCTATTTAACGGTTGGCAGCATTTTTTATAATTACTCCTTGTTCATAATCCAGTTTACTGAACAAATTTCTAACGACCGCGAAAATTTCTTTTGCAACAACAATATAAAATACCATTGTGCCGTTTTTATATTACATATACTCCCTATAGGAACTCAAACCCATTTATAATTAACTCCAAACTGGTTTTGTAATAATTACATCTTGTTCATTAAGTAACTTTTTTCCTTGTCGCCGACTCACTATTTGAACATAGGCATGTCATAAGCGGTAGTCAATTGTCCATGACTTTTAAATTGACTACTAACTACTTATTTTTCAACCACTTTGAAGTCAATTAATATTATAGTTAAATAAATATATACATATATGTGACAGCGCATAGAGAAAGGGACCTAAGGGTAAAAAAATCAATTTTCACTTTTTTTTTTTTGATGTGGACAACATCTGAGCATCGAATGAGACCCATTCCAATCCTCCAAAAGTATTCCCTCCCAGAGATATGCGCGTTTTATGAAATTGAAGTCGACGATTCTAGGTTATGTGAAAAAATTTTCGTACAGAGTGATATTCACGATTTAAAAGAATTATAAATGAGTATTTATTATAATTCACAATTAATAATTTCAGAAAATAAACCTCGATCCAAAAAAACGCGAGCAAAATTGATATCAAACTCATGGAAACAGCGCGCTAGGTAGAAAACAGTAAAAACCAACTAAACAAAACAAGAGGTAGGGACGACCTACGCACGTTTTCAAGGTTGACCAACACGTTCCTGACGTCATGAGATGTGTCGCTTTCAAATGAGACCAATACCAACACGCTCAGTGATGGTACACCAAAGATACACGTATTTAAATCTTTAAAATGGCTCTCCTGAACAAAACCGGTTTTTACCCTTAGGTCCCTTTCTATTTTGCGCGTCACAGTATATATATATATATGTATATCTACATATACATACATTTGTATATCATATACATACATATATATTTATATATAGAAATAATTGGTATTTTTATATTTAAAACTAAAATACATACATACATTCATACGAAGGTTTGTCCTGCTCATAGAAAATATTATACATACATAGGTTAGGTTAGATTAGGTTAGAAGGATGCTGGTTAGGAAGGGTGAAATTTAGAGTCCAGCTCACTTGGGTCCAATACAATGATCCCTTTGTGTTACCTGTTAATTGAAGAGAAGATAGTGAGAGAGGGTGATAGGGAAATGATAGTGATAGAGAAGACAGGTTGTGAAGGAAGAGATGGAGGATAGAGGAAGGCTTCATTCTTTTACAACTCTGCTCTTTGCACATTTTGTGATAATGCAGTGTTGCAGCGCCATCTGGTGTCCAATGAGGCGTATTAAATTTGGAAGCTGTGTTTAGTAGCCATTTTAATTTATTGATTATTTTACTTCGTCAATTATTCTGGTACACAACGAAGGAGGGCGCTCTGATGTACATTAGGATTAACATTATACATACATATTAGTATTGAAATTATTTAGTTTTTTTCCAACACAAACATTTGACATCTGACTTAGACTTGGGTCGAACTCGTTCACTAGTTCATTTTTGCCACAAACCAATTATCAAACCCATGTAATTTAAATGGGTTTGATCATTGGTTTGTGGCAAAAATGAACTAGTGAACGAGTTCGACCCAAGTCTAATCTGACTTCATGGCACTCTTCTTTTGTTTTATTATTTTCTTTTCATTTACTTATTTTGCTTTTATTTATTTCTTACGTGTGCTTCTATGCAATATGTTTGGTTGATATGTGCATAAGATTTAAACCAATTTGTAGTCACTTGCAAAATAATTAATTTATAGCAAGTGTTTTTTGTCAACCGATTATTTTATTTACTACAGGTCTTATACATGTAATTTGTACAGTATCAATGGGTTTTTGCCTTTCCTGAGCATCTCCAATTTTTATACCCTTTACCAAAAAAATGGTAAAAGGGTATATATAGGTTTGTCATTCCGTTTGTAATTTCTATAATATCAATAAGCGATCCATAAAATATATATATTCTGGATCCTTATGCATAGGGAAGACGAATAAGCGATGTCCGTCTGTCCGTCTGTCCGTCTGTCCGTCTGTCCGTCTGTCCGTCTGTCCGTCTGTCCGTCTGTCCGTCTGTCCGTCTGTCTGTACGTGAAATCGGTTTTCCGAAGCTCCCAGAAGAGCTAGAGACTTCGTTCTTGGACTGGTGTGTCAGAAATTTTCCAAAATAGATTGGTATTGAAATTCAGCAAAATCGGGCAGACGATTGCAGAGCTGGAAAACTTAAACTTCATTTTGCCATATAAAAGTAACTCCCGAAAACAAATTTTTATTTTTTTTTAATAAATGTACATATTTTACACTTCAGTACGACTCAAATTGGAATTTTAAATTAAAGAAATACAAAAAAATTAAAAAGACGTTTCCAGGGTTGGAAAACTTTAACTTTTTGTGTTATGTAAAATTAACTATGTCTAAAACTATATTAGTATTTTCTCGAGAACCGTAAGAGCTACAGACCTGAAATTTGGACACAGTATGTAGACCTTTGGCCGCTACAACAACAAATACATGAGAATTGGAAATTAAAGGGTGTTCCAAAACGAGCAACGAAAAATGTTAAAATCCCATGTAATATACATACAATTGTATGTATGTATGTATATACACTTGAAATGTGTAAGGTTAGTGTATTTTTATTCAGACTACAAAAATTAACACTAAAATTTAAAAAAATTTAAATTAAAGGGTGTTCCATCAGTTAATGCAATTTTGACTATGTAATTTTGACTATTTGCTGTATCTTGGAAACCGTAAGAGCAAAACTCTTGAAATTTTCAAAAACGGTAAAACTGAAAAAATAAAAAATTATAAAATCGCCAAACCGAAAAAAATCGCCAAAAACAAGAAAAAATCGCCAAAACGAAAAAAAGCACCAAATTAAAAAAAAATTCTAAGACTAAAATAAATCGCAAAAACAAACGGAAAAATTGCTAAAATGAAAACAAAAATCGCCAAAATGAAAGAAAATCGCCAAAATGAAAATCGCCATAATGAAAAAAATCACCAAAACGAAAAAAACCCTAAAAAACAGAAAAAATCGCCAAAATGAAAAAAAAAATCGCCAAAATGAAAAAAATCGCCAAAACGAAAAAAACCCCAAAAAACAAAAAATCGCCAAAATGAAAAAAAGCCAAAAACAGAAAAAAAAATCGCCAAAACGAAAAAAAGCACCAAATTAAAAAAAAATTTTAAAACTAAAATAAATCGCAAAAAACGGAAAAATTGCTAAAATGAAACAAAATCGCCAAAACGAAAAAAAACCTAAAAAACAGAAAAAAATCGCCAAAATGAAAAAAAATCGCCAAAATGAAAAAATCACCAAAACGAAAAAAAAACCCTAAAAAACAGAAAAAAATCGTCAAAATGAAAAAAAAATCACCAAAACGAAAAAACCCCTTAAAAACAGAAAAAAATCGCCAAAATGAAAAAAATCGCCAAAAAAAGAAAAAACCTAAATAACAGAAAAAAAAATCGCCAAAACGAAAAAAAGCACCAAATTAAAAAAAAATTTATAAGACTAAAATAAATCGCAAAAAAACGGAAAAATTGCTAAAATGAAAACAAAAATCGCCAAAATGAAAGAAAATCGCCAAAATGAAAAAAAAATCGCCAAAATGAAAAAAATCACCAAAACGAAAAAAAACCTAAAAAACAGAAAAAAATCGCCAAAATGATAAAAAAAATCGCCAAAATGAAAAAAAATCACCAAAACGAAAAAAACCCCAAAAAACAGAAAAAAATCGCCAAAATGAAAAAAAGCACTAAATTAAAAGAAAATTTCTAAGACTAAAATAAATCGCAAAAAAACGAAAAAATTGCTA
The DNA here is from genome assembly GCA_944452675.1 of Tachina lurida. Classification (NCBI taxonomy): domain Eukaryota; kingdom Metazoa; phylum Arthropoda; class Insecta; order Diptera; family Tachinidae; genus Tachina; species Tachina lurida. The sequence goes on from OX101752.1 coordinate 178,601,651, forward strand.
AAATGAAAAAAATCGCCAAAATGAAAAATATCGCCAAAACGAAAAAAAACCTAAAAAACAGAAAAAAATCGCCAAAATGAAAAAAAATCGCCAAAAAAAGAAAAAAAATCGCCAAAACGAAAAAAAAATTAAAAACAGAAAAAAATCGCCAAAATGAAAAAAAATCGCCAAAATGAAAAAAAAATCGCCAAAATGAAAAAAATCACCAAAACGAAAAAAAAACATAAAAAAAAGAAAAAAATTGCCAAAATGAAAAAAAATCGCCAAAATGAAAAAAATCACCAAAACGAAAAAAAAAACAAAAAAATCGCCAAAAAAATCGCGAAAAAACCCAAAAAACAGAAAAAATCGTCAAAATGGGAAAAATCTCCAAAATGAAGAAAAGCCCAACAACAGAAAAAAATCGCCAAAATGAAAAAAACCTCCAAAAACAGACAAAATCGCCAAAACGAGAAAAAAGCGACAAAACTGAAAAAATCGTTTTAACTGAAAAAAACTTCAAAAAAGCAAAAAACCTTCCTTTCGTGCGCGATTCAAAGTCGCACTTAACTGATTTTTTTTAATATTAAAGGAATTAAATGAAACTAAGTTTTTACTTATTTCGTTCTTGCTTTTTTCACTTAACATATTTTATGCATTTTTTAAAGAACTAGATTGGTATCAATAATCAGAAAAATCCAAAATTATGACTCCAGGGTTGGAAAACTTACACTTTTTGTGTTATGTAAAATTAAATAGGTCTAAAAATTTTTTTCTTTTTCTTTATAAATTGAATATATTTTATGCTTCTGAAAGAAAAGTTTGGTGTATGAAATTTTAAAAATGAAAATTATAGCTCCAAAGATGGAAACTTTAAAAAATTATAAATTTTTTCACAAAACAAATATGTATGTACGTGTCTGTATACTATATATATGTACGTACGTTGGTAAAGGGTATATAAGATTCGGCACAGCCGAATATAGCACTCTTACTTGTTTTAGTTGCGACTGTTAATGATTTAGTGTGCGATATGTACACACTAAATGTCTGCAATGAATGTTTTGAAACATGCTTTTGCAATTTAACTCCATAACAGCGCTTATTCTATGCAACACAAAACACGCAATAGTTCCTGTTCCGGGTGGGAAAAAAAATAAATGATACACTCACAGCAAGGAGAATAAAATCGAGCAGAACCTAAGGTAAAAAATTACTTAAGCTTTCAGATAAAAGAAATTGAAAAATATAACAAATATTCAAAGTCGAAAAAAATATACTTTAACAATTTGAAATCAGTATTACCATACAAAATAATAGTTTGAAGCTCTTAAGATATCCGTTTATGTTTTCAAATATTTCAAAAATTACTCGAATTTATGGCATTAAGACTTTTTTCACATGAAAAAAGAAATTATGCTACAGTTGCATACGACTATTTTTAAAGAAATTGCTTTTAAAAATTTACTCCATTATGAATTAAACAATATTTTAGTTAATGCTAATTTTTAATAAATAACAATCAAACTACACATCCCAAAATTAAACCAACAATTTTTCAAAAATCAATGTGAAAATATGCACTCTAGCTTAAAAAAAGCCACAAAAGAATGTGAGAAATTTCAACAATTGCTCATGATTGCAAATGAAATTCCATAGAGCCTCACAGCATATGTCGATTTATAAAAAAAATATATATGTATATTTTTATTAAATTTTATTTTATTTGCTATGCACCACAAAAACAAAAAGACTTTATGCCACAATTGCTTAAAACTAGTAATTGCTGGTATATTTTATTTTGTCCAGTTTTGTAAAGACAGATGAAAGTTGCTTAATTTAGCCAACAAACAAAAAAAAAAAGAAAGAGGATATATTTATATACATATGTATGCATAAAAATCTAAACATAAAAAAAGAAATAATGAATAGTTGAATAAAATGAAAAAATTAGTAATTAAAATATTTTATGGTATTGCCAACAATTGGATTTTGTGTTGCAGCAACATACCAACAATGTGTGTTATAAATTGCTAAAGGAATAAAATGAAGGCAATAGAATACAAAATAGCAAGCAGCTCGTGGAAGAGGACAATTTAGCTTTAGCAACAAATTAACAAACAGACGGACGGAAGAGAAATATTCAATTGCAGCAATAAAAATACTTTTCAGATGTTCTTCTTGCCATTGCGAACCTCAGGGACATGCAAATATTCTACATTGATTTGAATTTTGTATTTCGCTTGGTTTGTGTACGAAGCAGAGAAATAAAACTGAAAAAAGGCAAATAAATGTGAAAAAAATTGCACAGCAATTTAAAAGCTAATAAAATATTCCTTTAGATGCTGAAGAAAAAAAAAACATTTTACAAATAAGGATTTGTCATATTCATTTAAATTGAAATGATAGGCCTCAAATATTTTAACTGGTAATCTAAAAATATTTACTTGAGCGAGCCGAATCTGGGAGATTAAAAGCTTTAACGTTTTTTCTCTCTACTGAAGGTTATTACACTTATAACTTATTTATAAAGAGTGGGGAGTTTTAATCAAAACTTACAAATGACAAACATTTCTAAAATTCTTTTTAGATGGCCATAAGGACGGGTCTACATGACGGAAAACAATGTTCGAAAACTCCTCGGACTACAGAACAAGTACACGGTCTTCCAGACTGATATTCTAGCCATCATGCAGGGCACGGAACAAGTGGCCGCTAAGGCGAATGAAGACAAGAAAGTTACATAAAAATAATTGTTCTCTTGTTAAAAGCTTTAATTGCAAAAAAAAAAATATAATTAACAATTTGTGTTTAAAAATATAATTCAGGGTGCCATTGGCCGAAGTAGTTGGCACTTTGACTACAAAACCAAAGTTCCTAGTTAAAAAATAACAACACCACGCATTTTTCTGATGTATCAGTTATTGCAGGAAAGTTCAAGCAATAAAGGCATATACACTGATCACTGAACTACACTGGCTTCAGCGGATACCAATCCTAATGTAACATTAGAGCGCCCTCCTTCGTCGATATTGTGTAGTAGAATCATCGGCGAAGTAAAATAACCAATAAAGTGGCTACTAAGCACAGGTTCAAAAATTTAGTATGTCTCATTGACACCAGAGGCGCTGCCGATTGGATATTGAAAATGAGAGAGATTGTGCAAGCCATAGGTATTTTACATAGCTCAGTGGTTTAAATTATGAATGATCGCTTGGGTATGAGAAAGCTTACAGCAAGATGGGTGCCGCGGTTGTGTGCTCACAATCGACTACAAACGCATGTGCAGTTTCCAAGGCAAAAATCCATGAATTGGAGGCTACGAATTGCTCTCTCTCATCCGCCGTATTCTAAAGATTTAGCCCCGAGTGACTAATTCTTTTTCCCCAACTTGAAACTTGAAACGGCACGCCGGAAAGAGATTTGACTCCAACGACGCATCATTTCACAAACAAATGCCTATTTCGATAAACTCGACAAATCATATTTTTCGGAAGGAAGGAATTAGAGAAACGTTGGACTAAGTGTATAGAAATCAAAGGAGACTATGTTGAAAAATAAAATAACTTTTTATATAAAAACTTGTCACTGAGTTACTGACCACCCGCGTAGTTTAATTTGTCTTACACTTCGGTATATTTCAAATTGAATCTATTTTCTTTAGTGCATAGAACAATGTTTTTCTAAATACATTAAAAGCGAAAGCCGAGTTTCCCATATTAACTGCAAAAGAAGTAAATTTTTAAAAATCAACTTGAAAGCTTAAAAGTACTCTCCTGCAAAAGCGTTAAATAGTACAAGTACTTTTGTTGTTATTGTCACTGAGTTTTAGCAGAAACAAATAAATGCGAGATTTGTATGGATTAGTCTGCAGCTGGAAAAATCCAAAGGGGTATAAGGGTTCTAACTCGAGCCAAGACTAGTCGCTACTTGGCTTCAACAAAGTTCTAAAAATGGGAAATTTGCATCCCAAATGTTTTGCAGGCTATGCAAGGATGAGCAACTGAAACACATTAGACACACAGACTTTGTGACTGAATAGCGCCTTTAATGGAAAACTAAAAGAGATCACTGAGTGTAAACTGGAGTACATTAGCGGGTTCGTCATCAAGTATCAATGATAGCGAGCTGTACACTGACTTTAATCGAGTCTGGTAAGGCGAGCAAATCTGAACGGATTCACAATGTAACTTAAGGTCTACTCTTCCTAGCCTAACCTAAACTTAACAACTTTTGAAAACTAATATCTGAATTTTCAAATAGTTCCAGAAAAAAACTGTTTCAGTTTTAACATTTTCAATGTCGTATTCTATAGCAATTTAATATTTAAATTGAATATTTACTTGAAAGCTTAAAAAAGAAGTAAAACATTTGTTTTTTTATAAACAGTAGACTCCTGATAATTTGAAACTCCTTAAATTGAACTGTTCTCCAAATCCCCTTGAAAAGTACTCAATAGATTTAAAAAAAAACTTGTAATTAGGTCACAAGTGGAAAAAAAGAAGAAGGTTATCTTGGAACACTTGGTTATAGCTATGCTGCTTTGCTATATAAAAAAACCTTATTGTGTTAAATAACAATGCAATTAAATTATATTATATATATGATGATGTAAAATTCGCCGCAAATATTTCAAAAACTTTCCATTATTTTCTCTTCTAGCTGCTACGACTAAATAAATGTATTATCTGTGGCCGGCGGCGGCTGTAAGCCAACTTACAGCCTATTAGCTGGGTTCTCTGGCTTGTGCTCATGTGCAAACATAATACAAAAACAATTTGACCAATCCCTCTCATTGTTTTTGTTTCACTCACCCCAAAGATCGAAATAAAATAAAATAGAAGAATTTGTTTCGTTTATTTAAAGTACAAGGAAATCAAAACAAAAATAAATTTATCACTTGAATAGTGTGGATTATTCTTGTTACGAAAATCACGTCCTAGCTCCTGTGTCTGAAATAAATAGCATAGCTATAATAATGGAGTTAATTTTTGAGTAACTACATTTTCATTGCTTTCAAAGAATCTTATTAAAAATATGCAGATAATGAATAGAAGAGTGAGTACAAATTTAAATGAATCAAACGAAAAATTTTTAGTTGCGTATATACAGGCCTGTTCTGAAAATCACCTATGCAGATATTTGTTCGCTCTTTTTTTTAATTTTTCTATTGTATAGAGCATCAAATATCATTTCTGAAATAAATTTATCCTATATAATTTTAAAAACGTCTACAGGACCATTATTACTTTTAAAATCACTAGTGATTTGAAAAATGTGATTTTCAGAACATGCCTGATAGTTTTTAAAGATACTCACGATATTTTTTAAAAATCATTAGGGAAGATCAAAATTGGCACTACTACTATCTTATTATGTACAATGCAAAGCTAAGCGTTCGCACAATTTTTTATGAGAAAAATTTAAATTACAAAAATGGGCCGATGAAGGAGTGTTACGTTAGGATTAATATCCGGTACTGTTAAGTAATCAGCGAATATGCCTTGAACTTTTATACAAAAACTGACACCAAACGACACAAATGCATATCGGACAATTATGTAATGTAAAATCGAAACAAAATAAAAATTTATCGTTAAAGCTCAATGATCGCCAAAAATTTATATTTAAAACACTTGGAAATTATAATTCGAAAGCAAATTAATATTGCTATGTTGCATCGGCTACAACATCGAAACTACTGGACGTATTTGAAAAAAGTCTGCATAATTGGAAATCCTATTTGTATCCTAATTAAGTGGTGTCACAAAAAATATATATACTGAAAAGGCACTCCTTGACAATGTCGCTTTAAAAAGTCTCGTAAAGCGTAGGTGTATAACAATATTTCCAAAATTGATTGGAATAGAATTAGTAAATACAAGCAGATCAAGGACCTAATATACGCCAGCGTCTCATGTATTCTCTTTTTATTTGTAAAAAAAAAATCGCCTGCCCGAATTCGGCCCTCCTAGTGTGGTGTTAACAAAAGAAACCATCAGCGTCACCGTTTGACGGACTAAAGTGGCAAATTGCCACTTTTTCGATATATCGATTCCACTTTTCCACTTTTTCGACTTCCTTGCCACTTTTTTCCTACTTTTTTTTAGGGTGAGTTATATAAAAATACATTAAAAATAAAAAGTTTAGTGCAGTTTTCTCGTTTTTTTTTAATTTTGCCGCTTTTTTTAGATAAATCCCCTATTTGCTGCCACTTTTTGAAAAATTTCATCGGTCACCCAGCAAACCTTTTTTTAAATTTGTTCCCAGTATTTTGTACGCTGAATATCAATCAAAAAAATTACAGTCTTAAGCCGTTTTTAACCAAGTAGGTTTAGGTTTGATTTTAATGTGAGAAAGGTGACGTGACCGATAGGGTTCTTGAAGAAAATCGGTAAGACCGTTTAGAAGATATCATATTATTACGCAAAAACTCTTAAGCGCAAATGTTTTCTTCATAAAAACAGATATTTGCTTAAAAAAAATAATTAAATATACATAAGCATGCACATATATGCAATAAAAACTATAGCAACAACAATAATAAAATAGCTTCTGCTTGTTAAGTATGTGTATCTATACAACTACACATACATGGTTGTGCATGTAAACCAATGATAAGCAAACACATAAAGGGTGTTTTTTTAGAGGTATAGAACTTCGAATTGAAATAAAACACAAGAAAATCGTTTTAATGTCCATCAATTTGGCTTTATTGGAAGGATAATTTTATGCCATTAATGTTTAAATATGATTTCGGGCATGTGGCCGCCGCGGCTGGCTCGAATAAAGCCAATTCTACAGGTCCAATTTTCAACCACTTTTTCGAGCATATGGGGCCGTATGTTGGCAATAACGCCTCGAATGTTGGCTTCCAAGTCCCCTAACGTTTCTGGTTTGTTGGCGTAGACGAGCGACTTCACATATCCCCAAAGAAAATAATCCAATGGTGTGAAATCACACGATCTTGGTGGCCAATTGGCAGGTCCATTCCGCGAAATTATGCGCTCATCGAATGTTTCCTTCAATAAATCGATTGTGACGTGCGCTGTGTGGCATGTAGCGCCGTCTTGTTGGAACCACAACTCATCCACATTCAAAATCTTCAAAATCTTCCATAAAGTTGATGGACAAAGCTCCAATTGCTGTGCACGGTGGCGAATCGATTCATTCGGGTCCTCTTCAACACTTTGCTCTACAGCGGCAATTGTTTCTTCGGTGCGCACTGTTCGACGTCTCTGCGGATGCGTATTATCACATAGAGTAAACGTAGTGCGAAAACGATCCATGGTTAACCGAATTAATTGCTCTGATGGACGATTATGTCGACCATAAAATGGACGGAGCTTGCGGTAAACTTCGCGAACTGAACCATTATTTTCGAAATAAATTTGCACGATTTGCAAGCGTTGTTCTTTTGTCAACCTGTTCATGATGAAATGGCAAACCAAACTAAATATTAATCACTTGACAGCTGACAAAATGGCCGCCAGTTAAAAAAGTGATGCCAACTTAAAGTTCTATACCTCAATAAAAAACACCCTTTACATATGTAATGTAAAAGAGAGCAAATTGCAGCCTTGTACGAATGTACGTGTAAAAAAGAGCATAACAAAGTGCCCACGGGCGGCCTTTTGGTGATCAATGATGTAAACAAACACCATTAATTTCTTCTTTAGATTTTCTAGACGTTGCTGCCACATTCTGGAAACCTTCTGTGAAGTGTAGAAAGGGCGACGCACCTGCTGGCAGTTAAGTCTATCATAAAGTCAGTCTGAAGTTCAGTTCATTATTTTGAAGAAATAATAAATCTCAGTTGAAAACAGTTAGTCGTTATTATTGTACAAACAGTGAGCGTCGGCAGAGTGAGTCTTGGTTGTGACGAACATCAGAGAGAGAGAGAGAGAGAGCGAGAGAAATATTGCTTCAAGGACGGAGCAGCCAGTTCAAAGAGACGTGTGTATACAATAGCGGAGTAGACGTAGTGGTAGACAATTGTGAATCGTTTAAATAATTTAAGTTGTATGTGTATATAAATTCTTGATTAGTATGAGTGTATTTATTTAGTAAATAAAGTGTCATTCTTAACCTTAGTTAGTACACTGGAGTATTTTGTTCATTTGCAGATCTTCGAGTCCGCAGAAAAGCGTTTTGAAAAGGTAAAAACGCAAAAATATCTTTTCAGGATGTATTCTGTTGAATATGTATGTATGCTTTGTATTTAGTTTTTTTGTGACTTGATTTAATGTACTTGAAAAACAAATCGGTCCAGCCGTTTAGAAGTTATCAATAATTTTCTCATCTGGGGTTTTTAAAACTTTTAATTTTTGTTATTACGAGTATGTAAAAGGAACTCAAAAACTTTTGTTAATATAAATATTCGGTTATTTTAACTTTTTCTTTGGAACCTTGAATATTAAATTATCGAGAGTTGACTGTATTATTTTTTTTTTTGTTGTACAATGGAAATTGAAAATATGCTAAAATTCAAATAAGCTGCAGAGTGATAAGAAAAAAATTTTGTCAATGTACGAAAAAAAATGAAAAATGCAAATCAGTTTCAGTTTTTATGACTATCAATATAGTTTTAGTGTTTTTGTGATTAAAGATATGTACATGTGGGCAGATACAAAGTAAATGCTACAATTACCTAAATTTTTTTTTTATAATTTTCCTTGAATTTAAAAAGAAAAATTAATACTATGAAATTTTACATTTTATTTACATTACTTTTTTTCTTATGAAATCAGATTTTAAACAAGAATTTAAACTAAAAAAAACTGAAAACGATTTATTTTTAAAATGTTTTTTTATTTTATTTTATTTTTTATGTTTTAATTTTCAATTTACTAGCTCTCATGGCAATTTTGTGGGTTATATGTTGAAAGAAGATATATACATATATTAAGCCTTACACTTTTCTATCGCCGTAGAATTTGGTACATTGTCTCCCTGCTTTGTTAACAGCATTTGAAATTTCCTTTTATATTATTTTAAGCTTCTGTTTTTCCTTTTTTTTCTATTCGTTTAAATGTATCTGCTTGCTCTTATGTAAATCTTTTTTTATTTCTTCTTCAATTGCAGATACTCACCGCTTACTCCACCCACTACAAATTGGTTTCCTGTTCGGGGTGTTACCATCGCCGAGGGCTCGTCACACTGCAATCAATTCATCTGTAATGTTGAATTGAAAGACCTAAATGTATATTCATCTGGCTCATATCGTTGTGAAGTTTCCGGTGATGCACCCGAATTCAAATTAATCGATAAAACTGCAAATATGACAGTGGGCGGTAAGTTTCACTAGAAGCTTTCATACTCGTACATATACATATATGTTTGTATTTATCTGCGCACATATTCATTGTTATCACTACATTGTTTTCATTGCAAAATTGATCAATTTGTTTAAAAAAAAAGAACCCCTTAAAATTGTACAATGCATATAATGCAGGTAGTTGTACAGTCACTTGATTAAAATCTTTACACTCATTTTGGTGTATTGTTTGAATTCTATCTTGTATGAAAGTGATAAGAGTTCATTTTACTCAACAATACTAAACAGACATCCATCTGTACGCTTGCATAATGGACATTGAAATTCAAATGACAGATGCTACTTTCAACCCTGGGGATTTGCTCAACAATTTATAAACAAAGAAGACAATGAAATTCAATATTGTTTCAAGCTAAAATGATTTTTTTTTTGTTGTGATACTCGTATTAGACAAATTTCATACATAGTTTTCATAAGAGGAACTCTGCATGAAGTAATTGAGTGGTTATTAAATTTTAATTAAATTTAAAATAAATGATGGAATTAATACATAATGTTCTGTTATTTAAGATATATTTGAATAGAGAAATATTTTTAACTTCCCTGGGAGATTATGATGACTATTTTCGCGATAATGTCCGTATAAGTGTATTTGTTTATGTTTTTGTGTGTATGTGCTTGTGTGTGTGTGACATGTGTGTGTGTGTGTGCAACACGAAAAAAAGACCCGTGTCTCCCACCTTTACCCAAGTCAAGCACTTTTTTATGGGCTCGCAAAGATTTGATTTACTCTTGACTTGGGGCAAAATTGGTAGACACGGGTATTTTTTTTTTTTTTTTTTTTGGTATTTTATCACGTAGTGGTGTCCGTATATGGTTAGATTTCAATGAGTTGAAAAAATCTACACAGTGTAACTTATTTAAAATATCCTAACTTTGTGCTCATTATTATTATTTCCTAATTAAGTTTGGTATTTATTATTATTCTTTGCAAATTTCTCTCACTAATCGTAATTTATTTATAATACATCTAAAATATATACAATAGCACCAGAAAAATATTAACGTATGCTTGTAGTATTATTAAAAGCAAATCATTCCAAAACTATCTTAATTTAAAGACGCTATTCACGCAAATTTAATAAATAGAAGGAAGCATAAAAACAAGTTCTTACCAAGCAATTGCGCACGTTACAAAAACTTTAATAGGCACTAAAAACTTGCCAATATTTCGATATAATTTGCCATCTTTTTTTCGTCGCAACTTTCTTCAAGCAAGCTAAGTTTTTAACTGTTTCCTCAAAATTTCAAGATAAGTAATGAATTATACAAATGATTATACAAAAAATAAAAGTATTACCATCAATTTATTTATGATTCTTTTAACTACTTAAAATGCTAGAGGAAATGATGATTCATCTTTACAATTTGCTATTACTTGCAGTATATTAATCAGTAAAATTTAAACATTAATTTGTTCCTAAACCACCTAAAGACTGCAATTGAAAAATCTGTGAAAATAAATTAATATATGGTTTATAGGAGTGTCGGGAGCGTATGAGTAATTTTAATTAGTTGTAATAAGTATACTTACTGGGTTTCATATGGTATGGTAAAACTATAGCTTTCTATCCCCTAAACAAGTGATCCAATTCCATAAGGATATAAAAATTTTTTTAGAGATACCGTGTTTTAATAAAATCTCAGGTAAAGGTAAAATTTATCACCCAACTTATGAAATCATTTTCAATCGCATACTGTGATATTATTTGTGAAACGAACACCAAGAATATTTTTTTCCGAAATTCCCTAATATTTAACAGAACTGAACTTCTAGTAGGCATAAATGTGTATACAAAATATTTGTGTAAATATTGGAAATGCCAATTTCAATAAATTTTAACATTCTGTATATCAGCTTGTACTCGTATCAAAATAAATTGTTTCCGAAAGCCTAAGATTGTCTTCTAACTTTGCAAATACACAAAAATATTACATTTATTTTTACCTTATGCAAACAGTGTGCATCAACAGGTCTTGCAATGTGTAAATATTATGAATTACTCGTTATTAAATTTAAAATTCATCCAAATATAGAATGTTTTATTTGAACTCAAATTGATTTGAGAAAACTGCAACAATTAAACATATTTATCTAAAATGTGCCAAGCTTAAGAAAAAAACCTTTATCCACGATATTGAACCAAAACCTGCTGTCGACAATTTATATTCAAAACAATAATATATGAGATAAAAATTAATTTGTATTTTCAATATAAATTTTTAATCGAAATTTTTCATCAGACTGCCTGGAAAGGGGTGAAAATTTTTATGTAGCTTGCTGTTAACATAACCCAAACGATCCACTGGGGGAAAAAATTATGAAATACAGGAATGTTTTAGTGAATTACATAAAAATTTTATAGACGAGCTGACTGTCTGGGTTATATAAACAGGTTTTATTGAAAATAGAAGACGGCCTTGGTATCACATTGTAACTATTTCAAGTCAGAGACTATTTTCAGTGAGAAGGAAACCCTGTTGTTTTCGCTATAATGTCCGTCTATCTATCTGTCATAGGCTATTTTCTCTAGAAACGTAAGAGCTACTGACCTGAAGTTTTCACGGAATAACTATATAAAACTTTAGCCGCTACAATAACAACAAAAATCATAGGGTATTCTAAGAATCAACATCTTTCTTAGAATACCCTATGATTTTTGTTGTTATTGTAGCGGCTAATGTGTAATATACAGGCAATTATAAATATATAGACCAGCTACGTCCAAACACACATACACTGATATTTGCATTTGAGGTAAACAGCTTTGAAAGCTCTTAAATTTGTTCTTGTTTCTTTGCAAAGTAAGAGCAGGCATTGTTGTCTGTTGTGTTGTTGTTGTGGATATTCTACTCTCGTCGGTGTGAAAGCACAAAAGCTCTTTTGTAAAAGTTTGCACATTGTGCATATGGATTGGACGTAGCTGATTTAGACCCTTGAAATTTTCGAAGTTAGTATATTTTTATGCAGGTACCGATTAACAATGAAATTTACGAATTGAAGGGTATTCTTACAGTAAATGTATCTTTAACTATGTAGTTTTGACAATTGGCTGTATCCTGAAATCCTTAAGAGGCAAACAAAAAAATTGCCAAAAAATAAAAATAAATCGCCAAAACGAAAAGGCAGCCAAACTAAAAAAAATCGCCCAAACTGTAATAAATCGCACAAACAAAAACGAAAAAAATCGCCAAAAGCAAAAAAACGCCAAAATTTAAAAAAAAAGTCAGAAGCCCGAAAAAAAGAGCTAAAACGAAAGTAATGCGCTAAAACTAATAAAAAGCGCCAAAACAAAAAGAAAATCGGGTACTTAATTTTTGTTTAAATACTTCTGCAGCAGTTAAGATATTTGATAATATAGGCTAACATTAGTATAGTACTATAAAGGGTGGGCAAATTTGATGTTAGGAAATAAATTGGTTCTCAAACATTTATTTAGTAAAAAGTTGGCCAATTTTAACCATGAAAATGATACACTCTTGAACAAAGAATTATAATTGCGGGCTCTCAAAGATGAAATTCGGCGCTGAATTGACGAGAAAAACGAAGCTTTATTGCAAAATGTGGTTAAAAATTTTGTGTAAATAGCGAACGTCTGCCAACGTGCTAAAAGTGGACATTTGCCCTACATCATATTCCATTATTATTTCTCATATTTCTACTTTACATTGGTATAAATAAAACTAAATTTGTCACAAAAAAAATGTGTTTTAAGCCAATTTTTATATGTAGTGTCCGTACGAAACCTTTCGTATTAATTTATTTATATTGCTATAGCAATAAGCGACAGTTAATTGACCAAACGTTAACATGGTTAAGAAAATTCTAAAATGCCACCTAGAAAAATTATTATTATTATTATTATTATTCTTAGAGACAGCAAATGAACTTAACCACCCAGCTAAAAAAATGTATGGAGCATATAAGATATCCCATATATGGTTCGGATCTATGGCCATATATAATAATATATATTCAGACATTTTCATACATGTACATACATACATATATGTAAATTCATATTCATAGTTATTAAAATTGCTTTTTTAAGATTTTAAAGATCGAAGTTGTATATGATGAAACATTTGTTTGGATAAATAATTAAAAACGAACTAAAAGACATTTAATTCATCATTTTAAGAGAAAAGGTGCATCGATTATTTAAAAAACACAAAATTTAATTTTATAAGAATTTAGATTAAAAACTAATGCAATTAATCATTTAAAAAAAATTATCCGTTTTTAAACCAACACTAGTTTTCAATAAAATTTTTTGCAGTAATATGAACTTTGTTTCTTAAAAATATCTAGAGTATTCCGATATTTTCTATAAAATTAATGTCTGAAGTATCCTTTTCATTACTTCATTTATTTAATAGGGCCGCAATGTAAAAAATCGTAGAAGAAATGGGGTTTATTTTTTAAACGCTGAAGCTGTACGAATGTAAACTTTGCAAACCGTTTGTATTTTCTAATGGATTGGCAATTTACCAGTGATAAAAAAAGAGAAAAAGATCAAGTTAATAAAATGCAAGCTTTTTTGATTGCAAAAACAATTTTATGTGAGATATCTTACATCTTATTTCTATATACATATTTGAAGAGCTTCATAATTACATTTCCATATATGACCTCATACATTATAATACAATTCATATATTAGTCCATATATCAATTCATATATAATAATTTTGCCATGTATAATCCTAAACATTTCCATACATGAATTCATACATATTCATATATATTTATATACATTCATATATTAAAAACAAGTAAGAGTGCTATATTCGGCTGTGCCGAATCTTATATACCCTTTACCAACGTACGTACATATATATAGTATACAGACACGTACATACATATTTGTTTTGTGAAAAAATTTATAATTTTTTAAAGTTTCCATCTTTGGAGCTATAATTTTCATTTTTAAAATTTCATACACCAAACTTTTCTTTCAGAAGCATAAAATATATTCAATTTATAAAGAAAAAGAAAAAAATTTTTAGACCTATTTAATTTTACATAACACAAAAAGTGTAAGTTTTCCAACCCTGGAGTCATAATTTTGGATTTTTCTGATTATTGATACCAATCTAGTTCTTTAAAAACTACATAAAATATGTTAAGTGAAAAAAGCAAGAGCGAAATAAGCAAAAACTTAGTTTCATTTAATTCCTTTAATATTAAAAAAAATCAGTTAAGTGCGACCTTGAATCGCGCACGAAAGGAAGGTTTTTTGCTTTTTTGAAGTTTTTTTCAGTTAAAACGATTTTTTCAGTTTTGTCGCTTTTTTCTCGTTTTGGCGATTTTGTCTGTTTTTGGAGATTTTTCTCATTTTGACGATTTTTTCTGTTTTTTGGGTTTTTTCGCGATTTTTTTTGGCGATTTTTTTGTTTTTTTTTCGTTTTGGTGATTTTTTTCATTTTGGCGATTTTTTTTCATTTTGGCAATTTATTTCTTTTTTTTTATGTCTTTTTTCGTTTTGGTGATTTTTTTTATTTTGGCGATTTTTTTTTCATTTTGGCGATTTTTTTTCATTTTGGCGATTTTTTTCTGTTTTTAATTTTTTTTTTCGTTTTGGCGATTTTTTTTCTTTTTTGGCGATTTTTTTTCATTTTGGCGATTTTTTTCTGTTTTTTAGGTTTTTTTTCGTTTTGGCGATATTTTTCATTTTGGCGATTTTTTTCATTTTAGCAATTTTTTCGTTTTTTTGCGATTTATTTTAGTCTTAGAAATTTTCTTTTAATTTAGTGCTTTTTTTCATTTTGGCGATTTTTTTCTGTTTTTTGGGGTTTTTTTCGTTTTGGCGATTTTTTTCATTTTGGCGATTTTTTTTTTCATTTTGGCGATTTTTTCTGTTTTTTAGGGTTTTTTTCGTTTTGGTGATTTTTTTCATTATGGCGATTTTCATTTTGGCGATTTTCTTTCATTTTGGCGATTTTTGTTTTCATTTTAGCAATTTTTCCGTTTGTTTTTGCGATTTATTTTAGTCTTAGAATTTTTTTTTTAATTTGGTGCTTTTTTTCGTTTTGGCGATTTTTTCTTGTTTTTGGCGATTTTTTCGGTTTGGCGATTTTTTTTTCATTTTGGCGATTTTTTTTCATTTTGGCGATTTTTTTCTGTTTTTAATTTTTTTTTTTCGTTTTGGCGATTTTTTTTCTTTTTTTGGCGATTTTTTTTTCATTTTGGCGATTTTTTTCTGTTTTTTAGGTTTTTTTTCGTTTCGGCGATATTTTTCATTTTGGCGATTTTTTTCATTTTAGCAATTTTTTCGTTTTTTTGCGATTTATTTTAGTCTTAGAAATTTTCTTTTAATTTAGTGCTTTTTTCATTTTGGCGATTTTTTTCTGTTTTTTGGGGTTTTTTTCGTTTTGGCGATTTTTTTCATTTTGGCGATTTTTTTATCATTTTGGCGATTTTTTTCTGTTTTTTAGGTTTTTTTTTTTCGTTTTGGTGATTTTTTTCATTTTGGCGATTTTTTTTTTCATTTTGGCGATTTTCTTTCATTTTGGCGATTTTTGTTTTCATTTTAGCAATTTTTCCGTTTTTTTGCGATTTATTTTAGTCTTAGAAATTTTTTTTTAATTTGGTGCTTTTTTTCGTTTTGGCGATTTTTTTTCTGTTATTTAGGTTTTTTCTTTTTTTTTGGCGATTTTTTTCATTTTGGCGATTTTTTTCTGTTTTTAAGGGGTTTTTTCGTTTTGGCGATTTTTTTTCATTTTGACGATTTTTTTCTGTTTTTTAGGGTTTTTTTTTCGTTTCCGGTGATTTTTTCATTTTGGCGATTTTTTTTCATTTTGGCGATTTTTTTCTGTTTTTTAGGTTTTTTTTCGTTTTGGCGATTTTTTTCATTTTAGCAATTTTTCCGTTTTTTGCGATTTATTTTAGTTTTAAAATTTTTTTTTAATTTGGTGCTTTTTTTCGTTTTGGCGATTTTTTTTTCTGTTTTTGGCTTTTTTTCATTTTGGCGATTTTTTGTTTTTTTGGGGTTTTTTTCGTTTTGGCGATTTTTTTAATTTTGGCAATTTTTTTTTCATTTTGGCGATTTTTTCTGTTTTTTAGGGTTTTTTTTCGTTTTGGTGATTTTTTTCATTATGGCGATTTTCATTTTGGCGATTTTCTTTCATTTTGGCGATTTTTGTTTTCATTTTAGCAATTTTTCCGTTTGTTTTTGCGATTTATTTTAGTCTTAGAATTTTTTTTTAATTTGGTGCTTTTTTTCGTTTTGGCGATTTTTTCTTGTTTTTGGCGATTTTTTTCGGTTTGGCGATTTTATAATTTTTTATTTTTTCAGTTTTACCGTTTTTGAAAATTTCAAGAGTTTTGCTCTTACGGTTTCCAAGATACAGCAAATAGTCAAAATTACATAGTCAAAATTGCATTAACTGATGGAACACCCTTTAATTTAAATTTTTTTAAATTTTAGTGTTAATTTTTGTAGTCTGAATAAAAATACACTAACCTTACACATTTCAAGTGTATATACATACATACATACAATTGTATGTATATTACATGGGATTTTAACATTTTTCGTTGCTCGTTTTGGAACACCCTTTAATTTCCAATTCTCATGTATTTGTTGTTGTAGCGGCCAAAGGTCTACATACTGTGTCCAAATTTCAGGTCTGTAGCTCTTACGGTTCTCGAGAAAATACTAATATAGTTTTAGACATAGTTAATTTTACATAACACAAAAAGTTAAAGTTTTCCAACCCTGGAAACGTCTTTTTAATTTTTTTGTATTTTTTTAATTTAAAATTTCAATTTTAGTCGTACTGAAGTGTAAAATATGTACATTTATTAAAAAAAAATAAAAATTTGTTTTCGGGAGTTACTTTTATATGGCAAAATGAAGTTTAAGTTTTCCAGCTCTGCAATCGTCTGCCCGATTTTGCTGAATTTCAATACCAATCTATTTTGGAAAATTTCTGACACACCAGTCCAAGAACGAAGTCTCTAGCTCTTCTGGGAGCTTCGGAAAACCGTACAGACAGACGGACAGACGGACAGACGGACATCGCTTATTCGTCTTCCCTATGCATAAGGATCCAGAATATATATATTTTATGGATCGCTTATTGATATTATAGAAATTACAAACGGAATGACAAACCTATATATACCCTTTTACCATTTTTTTGGTAAAGGGTATAATATATGGACCATACATAATTTTTTTAGCTGGGCACTTATTAAAAGCCCTTTATAAACAAAACTTAAGATAATGACTAATACTATGGTCACACTTATGATCTTAAACGTGTTTAAGGCAAGTGTTTTAAAAAACTAAACACAACCGTTCACATTACCTTTGAGGTTGACCATTAAGGTTGAAGTTTTGTCAGTAAAATATTGTATTTGTAAAAATTTACGATCCATCATGCTTTTTTATTAGCTTATTATTTAAAAAAAAAAACAAATGTTTTTGTAAATAATTGAGTATTTTTTAACTTTTTACTTGTTTACCAAATAATTTTTTCCCATGTGCCCCCATTTAATAACAACACAAACTTTCCAGAATTATCAAAAAAAAAAAAACGGACTGAACATACTCCATTTACGTATTTAAGAAAGTGTTTAAATCTTAAATCTTAAACACTTCATTTGAGATATTTAGCAAATCAAGTCAATGTATGGTAAAACATCTCAAAATCGTTGTGTTTAAGCTCTTAAATACGAATGAGACGTTAAACATGTTAGCGTAAACATGGTATAATTATATTTCTGTTACTTTTTTTTTTTTCTTTAAATAGTGAAACACTTTGCCTCTTCATTTTTTTTTAAGTTATAAAAAAATCATTTCGTCGAAGAAATTTAAAAATATGCATGAATATAAAACTTTGCAAATATTTTATGTTTTTTTATATTTTAAATCCCCAAGTCCCAAAATAGAAATCGATTTTGTTTCCTTTTTATATTAAATTTTATATTAAATTTATGTATTCTTCAGTTCAACAATTACTTTAATATATTTTCTAAAATATGTCACCCCCCGTCATCCATGTTGAGGTTTTCATAAAAGCAGCAAATGTCAAAAGAGTTTAAATGTAAAATAAATGCTGATTATGACAATATTTTAATTGGTTAAACAAACACAAGAAATTACAACAAAGCAGCAGCTCATAAAATAATGGCGTATTCATGCTTACGACGGCCGTAATATTTATATGAATAAGGGAAAATTCATGAAATCATCCACGATTTCATGAATTTATGCAATCAATAATGAAAATTATTATAAAACTTTTGTCATACTCCTAAAATTTAGAAAAGTTAATTAACAGCAAAAAAACAAATACATACATACTTGTGCAAAGAACAATGATAATTCCCAACAACAACAACAACAACAACAACAAAGCAATCAAAACAATACAAAACTAATAAAATGAAAATGCGAATAATAAATAATCGAGAAAGTTATGCCTCATAAGCGCTAGATATTTACACACACACACACATACACACACGCACACACACACACACACACACACTTTTATGTAATTATATGCACAATATAGGATTAACACCCTTTTTTATGTACATTTAGAGCTGGAAATGAAGGTAGAATGGGGAATAAAACAAAACAAAATCCAAAAATAATAAATGAACCCTTGTCATAAAGTTCTATTTCATCTATGTAGTTGCCAACGGCCTAATAAATTTTAAATCAACAAGGCAGTGAAGACTTAAATAAAAAATTAACTTTTACACAATTAATGCTTATGAAAGTAGATTTTTTTTTAATTACCACTGGCAAATTAGAATTTTGAAGAATTTAGCTTCATCTCTTCAAACAACACTATGATTTATTTATACATAAATATATTTCTTTTAAGGGAAACCATGAAGTTTGGCTAGTTTTGAAAAATTAAGAAATAGTTTTTTGCTGAAGGAAAGTATTGTTGAAGAAGGATTTACAAAAAATAAAACTTCAGAAAAATTTCCCAGGAGAGAATAAAACAAAAAAAAAAACAAGTAAGAGTGCTATATTCGTCTGTGCTGAATCTTATATACCTTTTACCAACGTACGTACATATATATAGTATACAGACACATACATACATAATTGATTTGTAAAAAAATTTATAATTTTTTTAAAGTTTCCATCTTTGGATCTATAGATTTCATTTTTCAAATTTCATACGCCAAACTTTTCTTTCAGAAGCATAAAATATATTCAATTTATAAAGAAAAAGAAAAAAGTTTTTAGACCTATTTAATTTTACATAACACAAAAGTGTGAGTTTTGCAACCCTGGAGTCATAATTTTGGATTTTTCTGATTATTGATACCAATCTAGTTCTTTAAAAAATACATAAAATATGGTAAGTGAACCAAGCAAAAACGAAATAAGGAAAAACTTAGTTTCATTTAATTCCTTTAATATTAAAAAATTTAGTAAAGTGCGACTTTGACTCGCGCACGAAAGGTAGGCTCTTTTGCTTCTTTGAAGTTTTTTGCAGTTTAAACGATTTTTCCAGTTTTGTCGCATTTTTCTCGTTTTGGCGTTTTTTTCTGTTTTTGGAGGTTTTTTTCATTTTTGGCGATTTTTTTCTGTTGTTGGGCTTTTCTTCATTTTGGCGATTTTTCTCATTTTGACGATTTTTTTTCCTTTTGACGATTTTTTTCTGTTTTTGGGTTTTTTTTATTTAGGCGATTTTTTTCTTTTTTTTGGTTTTTTTCCATTTTGGCGTTTTTTTCTGTTTTTTGGGGTTTTTTTCGTTTTGGCGATTTATTTCATTTTGGCGATTTTTTCTGTTTTTAGGTTTTTTTTTCGTTTTGGCGATTTTTTTTTCATTTTGGCGATTTTTTCTGTTTTTAGGTTTTTTTTTCGTTTTGGCGATTTTTTTTCATTTTAGCAATTTTTCCGTTTTATGCGATTTATTTTAGTCTTAGAAATTTTTTTTGTAATTTGGTGCTTTTTTTCGTTTTGGCGATTTTTTTTTTGTTTTTGGCGATATTTTTCGGTTTGGCGATTTTATAATTTTTTGTTTTTTTAGTTTTACCGTTTTTGAAAATTTCAAGAGTTTTGCTCTCACGGTTTCCAAAATACAGCAAGTTGTCAAAATTGCATTAACTGATGGAACACCCTTTAATTTAAATTTTTGGAAATTTTAGTGTTAGTTTTTGTAGTCTGTATACAAATACACTACTAACCTTACACATTTCTAGTGTATATACATACAATTGTATGTATATTACATGGGATTTTAACATTTTTCGTTGCTCGTTTTGGAACACCCTTTAATTTCCAATTCTCATGTAATTGTTGTTGTAGCGGCCAAAGGTCTACACACTGTGTCCAAATTTCAGGTCTGTAGCTCTTACGGTTCTCGAGAAAATACTAATATAGTTGTAGACATAGTTAATTTTACATAACACAAAAAGTTAAAGTTTTCCAACCCTGGAAACGTCTTTTTAATTTTTTTTTTATATTTTTTTAATTTAAAGTACCAATTTGAGTCGTACTGAAGTGTAAAATAAGTTTATTTATTAAAAAAAAATAAAAATTTGTTTTCGGTAGTTACTTTTATATGGCAAAATAAAGTTTAAGTTTTCCAGCTCTGCAATCGTCTGCTCGATTTTGCTCAATTTCAATACCAATCTATTTTGGACATTAGTCCAAGAACGAAGTCTCTAGCTTTTCTGGGAGCTTCGGAAAACCGATTTCACGTACAGACAGACGGACAGACGGACATCGCTTATTCGTCTTCCCTATGCATAAGGATCCAGAATATATATTTTATGGGTCGCTTATTGATATTATAGAAATTACAAACGGAATGACAAACCTATATATACCCTTTTACCATTTTTGTTGGTCAAGGGTATAAAAAGAAGATATTATGCTGCGTACACAATGTGCCATTTTATGATATTGCAATAGTGCGTACTAGTTGCAATGTTTGTCACTTAGGGTATATTTCGTTGTGTGGCATTTTGTTGCAAACATATCGCACACTAAATCATAAACAGATCAAAATGATCAAAGTGGTTTTGATTTTTATGAATCAGTTATCTGAACAAAACAATTTTTTTTTTGCAATAAAGTCTTCTTGAAGAATATAAAATGCAGTTATTCTTGTTTTTATGTTGCATACTTGCGTCATTTGTAGATTATCAACAGTTGTTTGCAACTACTCAGTGTATGATATTTTTTGATGTGTGACTGTTTATGATTTAGTGTGCGATAAGTGATATAGATAAGACCACAAAATAACAACAAAAGAAATGCCAAATATGTACTCAGCCTTAGCTTAACTTACAAGTGTCGTTACTGAAGTAGTAAATGCACTGTTTCTTACATTTAAGTTGATTTCAAGCTCACAGGATCCACTCTGTACTTCGAAACGAAAAAAATGCTTACGAACTTATATGTTATTAAAATTACAATTTCAAATTACAAATTATTACAAAAACTGACACAGAGTGTGTTTTGTGTTAATTCAGTAGTTTGCCAGCGGAAGTGTAAAAATTTTAAATTAATCCCCTGAAAGGCCATCGCCATGTAAACGTGACTGGTCACTCGTGTTGTGCCACTTCCTTCAATCCTAAAAAAATTAATAACAATCTCCCTCTCTCTCTCTCTCTCTCTCTCGTATTAATTTCTTTTTTTTAATGAAAAAGCAAGTGAAACCACACTTTTTTTCACTTATTTCGCATTAATATTTCACACTTGTTTAAAGTGTCCTTTCACTTTATTAAAAGCTGATAGGAAAAGAAACATATTTCTGTTTGCTCGCTATAAATTAATATTTTAACAGCCTTGCTCCACTACACACACTCACAGATACGAGTACCTTAAAAATCCTCTTATTAAATATTGTACGAACACTCGAACGCTGCTGTTGATTTAATCTTTAGTACTTTTAAGGATCTAGAGTGGAAAATATTTGCTATTGTTATTGTTTTCATTAATAACATTGTTGGTGTTGTTTCATTTCGAAAGTGTGTATATTTTACTGTTACGACAATGAATACTGACAACAACTTGAGAGTTGCTTCGTTCTGGGTGGCACTTCTACAATTTTTAATTACTTAAACTGAAGTATTTTGTTAAGACAATACGAGGACTGCGCAAATAAGTAATTTCAGGGCAAAGAAGTTATTTTTATCGCTCTGTGGCTCTTTGTGTGCTTATTATTTATTTAAATTCTTAATAAACAAGTCAAATATTTTGGTATTTTAATAAATTAAAAAATTTGTGCAAACAAAACTTTAATTCTCTTGAGTAGAGGTATATTATTTTTTTAATAAATAAATTTATTTGCACTCTAGCAAAATGAAGATAAGAAATTTTAACTTAATTTTTCTGTAGAAAGAGAGTAGAATGTCATTAGCTGAAAGAAAGAAAAATTTTAATCATAACATTGATTCTAATTGCAGTGGATTGCTTTATTTTTCAGAATTTAATAACCAGTTGGCATTAAAACAATAATTAATTAAACTTGTATTGAACTCATTCAGTAGCTCGTTTTTCGCATAAACCTGTGATCAAAGTCATGTAATTTAAATGGGTTTGATCATGGGCTTGTGTCAAAATCGAGCTACTGAACGAGTTCGATACAAGTCTATAATTCATTAATTACATTTATACCACCACAGCAGGCTACACGAACACACGACTCTAAAGAAAAATAAAAATATTAAATTTTTATTGCGATTGCGATTTATTTATCATAGCTCGGGAAAACATTAATACCAATTCAATCAAACCTTTTTTAAACTTCCGCTCATCAGTTGCAATCTTTCTGCATTAAAATTAAGACTTCGGCCGAACTCATTCAGTCAGTCGTATTAGACAGGAAATGAGTTCGACACAAGTTTACATGTTTTATCATAGGTTTGTATCAAAAGCGGCAAATCTAGGATGGACCAGCAATCACACACGTTTTATATTAGACTTTGTTCGAACCTGTACACTTGTTAATTTTTAACATAAAAAATGATCAATAACGTATGGGTCGAACTCATTCATTTGGTCGTTTTTTATACAATCCAATGATAAAACGTATTTAAATTACATTTGTTTGATCACAATTTTGTGAGAAAAATGAACGACTGAAAGAGTTCAGAGCTTATAAACTTCCGCTCATCAGTTGCAATCAGGTTTAGGTTTGTATCAAAACCGACCAATTGAATAAGTTCGACGCAAGTCTAAAAAAAAATTTCTATTAAATTCATATTTGTATATGTGTAAGATGAACAAGCAATCACACATGTTGGATGACTCGATGGTGAATCAAAATATTAGACTTTGGTCGGACCGGTGCACTTGTTAACTTTTAACACAAACCTATGATCAAAAACATATAAACGTGGGTCGAACTCATTCACTTGATGAAACCCATTTAAATTACATGGGTTTAATCACAGGTTTATGTGAAAAACGAACAACTGAAACAGTTCGATCCAAGTCTAAAAACATGTTATTTAAATGGGTTTGGTCATCGGTTTTTGTTAAAAAGAAAACTAAAGAACAAGTTCGATCCAATTGAACAAAATATAAAAAAAATTTAAAATACACGACCATAATCGAAAACACGTTTTTTTCTTTACTACTCGAGCGTCTAGGTTGGCCCAACAAAAATGTTCGATAACATGATGCTCGATGTGTCGGCAATAGACTTGTATCGAACTCATTCAGCAGCTCGTTTTTAACATAAACCTGTGATCAAAGTCATTTAATTTAAATGGGTTTGATCATAGGTTCGATACAAGTCTAGTCGGTAATTTAAGAAACCAGCTTATGATCAATCGCATAATAATTGGTTTGTGTCGAAAACAAATGACTGAAGTGGTTCTAACCAAGTATACGTATATGTATTTGTAGAACATTCAAAGTGTCCTTTATAATTTTAAATTTAATGGACAAAGCCACGATCAATCCCTTGTAATTTAAATGGGCACAGAGCAATTATATTGATAAAAAAAACTATATAGCCGTCCATGAAAATTGGACAAAAGATCCTGAATAAACAAAAGCCAATTCCTCAGATGTGGTTTCATTAATATGATTTTTATCTACTGTTGAAATTCGCAAATCTCTATTGCAGCATATTTTATTAGACTGGCTACCATTTGATAAGTTTTCGGTTAAGAGGAAAAGGCGGCCAACTTTTTGTTTGCATTAAAGGCTGACAACAAGCCTCGAACTACCGATGAAACTACAGCTGATGATCGCAAGGCTTCTTAAAACAACTATCTAAATGGTATGGGTCATGAAAAAAAATTTCTGGCATAAAGTTTTTATAACAATATCGTTGTTTCTTAAAATTATCTAGTATCCTTAACTCCCAAAATTGCAGGAGTATATTGAACATGATGTTGTAGCCAAGGAATTATTATGGAACTTGGTAAAAGACATACGGACATATGTATACGTACGTACATACGAGTATGTATATATATATATGTATGTGATAGGATAGGTTAGCTACTGAGAAGAAAAAGAACATTTCCAGCTCTCTTGGGTTCAAATAGCAGGTCTCATTTGTGTCATCTTGTAGAAGAAAAGAGATGTTAGTGCAATTACTAATGGCGGAAGAACAAACAAGAAAGAGAAAAGAGAAGCTTAGTTTATTTTTATTTTTATATAAACAATTTTGCTATTGTGCACTTTGTTAACTTTTATAGCATCGTTGTAGCGCCTCTGGTATTGAGTAAACACTTATGTTTATAAGAAAAATGTATGCTGTTAATAAGACTGAGTCTATATTTTGTGATTCACACACCAACTACTTCCGCCAGTTTCACCCTGGACATCTGCACTAATGAAATTTTTAAATTCATTAATTTTTGAACAAACCTCGCATGTTGAATGAATTATATATAGTGTGTGCATACTTTTTTCATATCAAGTCTTTATTCGAGTAAGTGTAAATGTATGTATTAAGTGTTTCTTTAATGTCACATTAAATTTTTTCTCGTCCGTTTATTTTTTATTTGAGAAGAGATTAAAATCTTTTAGATGGACTGCAAAAACAAACTTCAAAAGATTGGTGCTCGTATTTTAACTTGGAAAAGCCAAAAGTCGTGTTGTTTTTCCTTAAAGAAGAAGGCATAGATGTAATAAAATTTAATTTTTTTAAATTAGTTTTCTATCAGAGTTTAATATATGTATTCCATAACTACGAGCTACGATTATACGAAATATTTGGAAATTCACATATTCCAAATCAAGTTTTATTCAACTTAATAATATAGAAACCAGAACGAAAGAGAGTATATTGAGGAGACTAGGTGCCTAACCTGATGAAGTTTGATAGGTTTTTTGAGTTAGTATCTATCTTTTAGTCCAGCTGTATGTAATATAATATATTGTATAGGAGAATCTTTGTAACTTCACGTTACAAGGGTGTCAGCCACAAGAATATTTACAAGAATACTATTAATAACATATGTATAAGATATTGTTGCTTTATTGCAACAAAAACATAACTCAAAGAAGCTCGCTTTGTAGAAAAGAAAATTAACTGCTTAATCCACTATGTCGAAAGAAAGCTGATTTTCATTTCTCTATCTTACATCTGTATGAACTTCGACTCGAACTACAAGTCGGAAAAAGACGCAAGTGTTTTCATACAAATTTTAAAGCCACTAATTCGAACACAATTAGGGGTTCCGAGTGAAGGTGCGGTATACCACCACCCTTGCTAACCTAATTCGAGCACAATGTCAAAATGAAGCACTTGATATTTAACTTTCGACTAGTAAAATTTATTTGAAAAAAATTCAATATAAATTAATTAAATATTATTTTATCACCTTATTATTTTTTTTAACTCACGTTACTTGAATTAATTTTCTTCTTCTTGTAGACAAAAATCATAAAATATTCACCAAAATATTATTGAATTCTTTCGTTTTGACTTATATTTTATATTCCTTATACAAAATACTCGCACATTTTTAAGAAAACGTAATAACATAATGTTGCTGTTCGACTATTTTGTTGAATTCTCTTTCATTGTTCTACATGGTTGTATTTATATCCAAGTAAATATTAGTAAATTTACAAAAATCGCTAGAATTACTTTAAATTTACAAATTGGCACTACTTTAATTTACAAGCACGTAAAACAAAAAAGTGACATACGTAATCATTAGCGAAAGAAAACTGACGACATAGAGGAATGAAAATTTTTTCAGCATTCGAGCGACTAGTTTTCTTTCGCAGGGGTTTTCTTTCGATATAGTGGAAGAGGCAGTAAAGTTTCTTCACACGAATTTTTTTTATAAAATTTTGCACAATATTAACTATAAGTATATGATATATGGATATATGACTATGTTCAAATATAGTCTTAGACATCCCACTAGAGATGAGCGATCCCGTAATTTCTTAATAATTTTGTTCCTAGTAAACGAGAATTGTAAATCGCTGTTCTTTTAAATTTCAACGGTGGTCACAGTTTAACAGTATTTTTTTCCAGTTATATTGCGAAATACTAATAAGAAGATTAACAGTAAAATCAAAAAGTGACCGTGATGACGGTTTAACACATTTAAGCACTTCTGCTGCAAAAATATTTTGCTTCTAAGAGAGTTCTGAGAGATTATGAGATTATGTCATTCGCTATCGTTTAATGTCATAATATGGTTCGATATCGAATGCAATAATCTCAAACTGAAAAAACATCATCGAATCAGCTCGTTATTGAAAGCGACGTTTAGACCCCGGTTATTTTGAAATTTATTATGTAATAAGAAGCACAACAACAACAACAAAAAAAGCAAAAGAGATATAATATAATTGCGATGCTAAAATATGTGAGCTGTAGTTGCCAGAAAAGACGATTTGACGCGATTTTACAATTTGTATCCAAAAAACCTGAAGATATAAAGGGTGTTTTTTATTGAGGTATAGAACTTTAAGTTGGCATCACTTTTTTAACTGGCGGCCATTTTGTCAGCTGTCAAGTGATTAATATTTAGTTTGGTTTGCCATTTCATCATGAACAGGTTGACAAAAGAACAACGCTTGCAAATCGTGCAAATTTATTTCGAAAATAATGGTTCAGTTCGCGAAGTTTACCGCAAGCTCCGTCCATTTTATGGTCGACATAATCGTCCATCAGAGCAATTAATTCGGTTAACCATGGATCGTTTTCGCACTACGTTTACTCAATGTGATAATACGCATCCGCAGAGACGTCGAACAGTGCGCACCGAAGAAACAATTTCCGCTGTAGAGCAAAGTGTTGAAGAGGACCCGAATGAATCGATTCGCCACCGTGCACAGCAATTGGAGCTTTGTCCATCAACTTTATGGAAGATTTTGAAGATTTTGAATGTGGATGAGTTGTGGTTCCAACAAGATGGCGCTACATGCCACACAGCGCACGTCACAATCGATTTATTGAAGGAAACAACCGATGAGCGCATAATTTCGCGGAATGGACCTGTCAATTGGCCACCAAGATCGTGTGATTTGACACCATTGGATTATTTTCTTTGGGGATATGTGAAGTCGCTCGTCTACGCCAACAAACCAGAAACGTTAGGGGACTTGGAAGCCAACATTCGTGGCGTTATTGCCAACATACGGCCCCATATGCTTGAAAAAGTGGTTGAAAATTGGACCTGTAGAATTGGCTTTATTCGAGCCAGCCGCGGCGGCCACATGCCCGAAATCATATTTAAACATTAATGGCATAAAATTATTCTTCCAATAAAGCCAAATTGATGGACATTAAAACGATTTTCTTGTGTTTTATTTCAATTCGAAGTTCTATACCTCTAAAAAAAACACCCTGTACAAAAAAAATTAATATGGTAGCCTTAGTAAAAGTGAACATATTAAAGCATACACTGTTTATATGAAACATATGTTACTTTATTAATTCAGTCGCAGTAGTGAATAATGATTTTTCAATCACTATGAAAAAGTAATAGGAATAGAAATATCGCTCATCTCTACATCCCACACATTTTTTTCAGCCATACTTATTAAGTTAATTAAATATAATGAAAATTATTAAAATACAAGCTTACTTGGTGAAGAAATTAGATTAATTTAATACATAAATTGCAAAATTTGCGACATTGTAATAGCACGAAATTCGACAACAATTCCAACACCATTGCCCGAGCTACTGCTTAACCTCTGTAGCGATTGTTCTTTTTCATACAGCTATTTATATTTTATGGCAGCATCAAAAATAGTATAAAAAAATATTTTTATCTTTAAGCTTTTACCTCTATTACATTTAAACAAAGCAATAAACAAAGATGGACTCACCTAGAACATTCGTTATACACTAAAATATTTTATTTATGCACAATATTGCTTTAACCCTTATCTATTCTATTGTGTATTTGTTTTATTGCAGTTTTACCTAAATTTGATCCATTTATCAGTGGTCTACAGCATACTTACAGATACGGTGATTCCATTAATTTAAATTGCAGTTCAGAGTGGTCAAATCCTCCGGCAGCACTTACATGGTACATCAACAATAAAACGGTATGTTTGATTTCTTTTTTGAAACACACACACACACATAAACATATTCACACACAAGTCAAATACATATACATATGTAATTTACATCTCGTATGTCAGTTGTTTTTCTATATTTTACCAACAAAAAATGTTTTACCGATATTTCATCCATACACATACACACAAACACATACACGCACATAGTATATTTGGCAAAATGCTGTTCACTGCAAGAGAAAATGATCAATTCCTGCATGTATGTATGTATGTATGTGTGTGTATATTTTTTTGAAGCTCCAAAAATTTACCAGAAAACAATTGCTTGCTTTGCTTCTAGTGTAAGTGTATAGTCTTCAAATTTGTTATAAATCTTTAATATCTTTCTTTTTTTTTTAATACATAAATTTAAGAAATCAGTTCTTTTTTCTAATATATAGTATAATGATGTTGAGTATTCATCTATTTTGCCAACTGGTTTTGGTGTAGAAAACTAATTTCAACAATCATTGGGTAATTTTGAAAAGTTTAGTTTTTTTTAACCACTTGACATCTGTGATTTATTTCACCATGTGCACTTCAGCCTTTGTTGGCTGCAAGGACAGATTCCATGAAATTTCAGTTGTTGTATTTTACATCCCAGCAAAAAATTTCAAAAAAGGTAATCGGGTTTGGAATTAAGCATTTTTGGTGGAAGCTGTTCCTTGCTGGATTACCAACTTAATGATTTGAACAAGCAAGATTCTTGAGAAGTACTTACTTTTTTTTATCTGGAAACTTGTTCACGTAATCTATTTAATCAAAAAAAATTATTCTCTTCATTCAGCAACTAGTACATAATTTTTTTAAATCTTACGTAATGCGATTTGTAAGCGAGTAATGAAATTTGTTAAGCAGAAAAGTAAGTCATTATATGCAAGTAGTTCTGATGGTAATGTGTAATTTTTTGCTGGGATGCTTGTTTTGGTGCTTAAAGCTGTCATTCTTTTTATTAAAGCTGCAATTGGGAAATGACTTTTTCTAGCAAAATCAATTCGAATGGTCGCCCTATTGTGTTTGAAATTATGGCTGAGCTCCTAACCACAAATAGAAGCTAAAAATTAAATATGCATTAATTACATAATAATAGTAAAATAAGAAATATAGAAATAATGCAAATGTTTGTGAAATGAAGTAGAATTTCGAAAAAGTAAACCGAAATGTTCCAAGTTTTTCGAACCATTAACTTTTCTAAGCGGATTCCAAAGTTGAAAAAAAAAACACAATCATAAACGTAGATAACAAATGTTTTATCCGTTAAAAGACAATAAAGTAGCCCAGATTCATCTGGAGGAGTACATTTGGAGAAGTACATTCCATACATTTTTGCTCATAAATTACTAATGAAAAATGCTACATCCGACGTTTCGCTGAAAAGGACTTCCCCACAAATTTTAAGATGGCGAAGAATGTGTCTTTTCTTACACTTTGCTAGCCATTCATTCCTCACAGTCATTTTTATTGTTTTAAATGGTGCAATATGGCATTACGGGCTATAAAATAAGAAATTTTTTATAAAGTCAATAAAAAAAATTCTTTTTAACATAATTTTTGCAGATACTTTACAGTATTTTTATAATTTTAAAATTTTTTTCAATTCAATAATAAAATTTTTAGACATTTTTTAATCACTTTCGAAATAAAACTTTTTTGTCTATTTTAATTCAGTAATTCAGCAGCTTGTTAACACGAAAAAATTGTCAGACAGAGTTTTGCTAAGTTAGAAAGAAAATAAAAACAAAGATTTATATTGCTTCCGTTAAATTATTTGTTGTATTTGCTTCTTAATTTAAGTAAAAAAAAAATAATGAAAAATTGTTAAATTGAAAAAATTATAGTTTTATTAACCATATACTTATATGTACTTACAAACTTATTGTAGAACGAAAATTAAATAAATTACCGCAGATTATTTGGTTTTGTTTTCAAATTTAAAAGTTAATTTGTTCCTAAAGAGTTTAAAATAATCTGAATAAAGTTTTTTAGAGTTTATAATATATATAAGGGAAATTACATTAAAAATAGAACCTAATAAGTTAAGACCTATGGTTGACAAAAAAAAACTAACAACCAACAGCACTTTATCATTTTTTTATTCCATTTCTATTCTCGCCTAACTTCTGAAGAATGTCTTATAAAAGGCATTGGGTCTTCCGTGAAAACGATTAGATACACATTCACATTTTCTTTTATAAGAAAGAGAAAGATGAATGCTGAGGCTTTCTAGAAGGCATCAATATCCCTTCTTTTTTTACGTTGGGAGTAAGGAAAAATAAACACATACCTACACAGACATTAAAAAATTTTATGGTCTGCAAATTTGGAAAAAAAAAATCTTTTAAGCATGTCAGGATAGGGTTTGTTACTAATTCAAGCTATTTTTTCTTTGTGTGTGGTGAATATTTGGTTGGAAAAACGGATATGCAATATCAGAATTATTAAAATATGCATACATATTTACATTATTTTAGTTTCGCTGACAGAAACTTGGACAAACCGTGGACACCGACAATGTTTTGCAATAGTTGCAGAACTGTTTTATACACGTAGTCAAATGGCAAGAAGATCTATTTTGATTTTTCAATTCCAAAAGCTTTGAGAGAGTCAAGTAACCACCAACCGATTGTTATTTCTGTTTAACAGAAGGTGCTGGATTCAATATAAAAAATCAATTATTACTCACGCCAGTGTCCCAAACGAACCAACAAACTATTAAATAACGACATTCACTTTTAAAAAGTCATTGATTTTTAAATAAACTAATGATTTAGGAAATTTATTATACC
Organism: Tachina lurida; assembly: GCA_944452675.1. Taxonomy (NCBI): domain Eukaryota; kingdom Metazoa; phylum Arthropoda; class Insecta; order Diptera; family Tachinidae; genus Tachina; species Tachina lurida. The sequence goes on from OX101752.1 coordinate 178,633,246, forward strand.
ACATATTGTCATAAGTCCATTTAGATTTAAATTTATTTGCTGATGGTTAAGCATTGTCTATATATATCATTGGTGCTTAGCCATATCATCAGTAGACATCAACCACTTATTTTGAACAGTCACAAACCTCTTATCATATGCACAGACTTTGAAAATTCACAAATAGTAATATTTTTGGAAATCACACAACAAAAATAAGCGTAGTAAGCTAATGATGATTTGGCTAAGTACCAACCACTAGCAAGTAAATTTTAATTTACCCTAATGATTTGTTAGGTTAAAGAATATAACCATTTGGTATCTCAAAAACCAGACGTGATAGATTAAAACCAATTACAGATTCGAAAACAGCCCACCCAATTACCCTAGGAAATATATTTGGTTGCTCCAGTCCAAAACTTTGTTGGCTAGTGTTTTACTCAAAAAATGTTGCTGTATTTAACAAATTTTTTACATTCTTCGGTACGATTTATTTTCTTTTACTTCCTCGTGTGGATCACTCATTTAGTTTTTCTAATACAGAACGTCAATGTCTGTTTGTATATAGAGAATAAAAGTTTGCACTAAGAGAACAATAGTATGTCGTTGGTCAGAAATAGAAAGGCCCTAACTCAGATAACTGTAACTTTACAGGAGAAGGTAAAACATAATAATAAACATTACAAATGCTTTGTAAAACTGCTTGAAAAAGCGTTATTTTTTATACTATTGTGACGACGTATATTTGTGTGCTATGTATTAGAATCACTGAAAAACTCAATTTCGTGAAAATACGAGCTTGGTCGTTTCTAATTGTCTGGAAACTACTTTCGACATATTCATTGCAAGCATTTAATAACTAAGTTCCCCATATACACAGATGCATATACCTGCTGCGTATACTTAATATTTTATCAAATTCGGTATTTAATATTAAGTATACGCAAACTTTGGCAGTAAACATCAGTGCTCCCTGTAAGAAAAAATTTAAGTAAAAAAACCAGGGACCGTAACGGTTATAATTTTTATTTTAAAAATCGCTTTATAATCCTTATATCTTGATTTTTATTTATTCCTCAGAAAATAACAGTTATTTCTTGATTTTTATTTATTCCTCACAAAATAACAGTTACCGTTTGATTTTTATTTTTTTGCTTAATTTTTAAAATGTAGAAAGCGTAAATTTTGCGTTAAAATTAATATTAACCGATTTAAAATTGAATTTATCGCCAGAGCCTGTAAAAAAAATTTATATGTTAAATTAAATTTACTTTTTTATATTTTATTCATTTTAAAAATTAAAAATTTTTTGAGCAAAAAAATAAAAGTCAAAAAGTAACTGTTATTTTCTGAGGAATAAATATAAATCAAATAAATAAAAATCATTGCATCTATAGGTAGTCCATGTAACATGGAGTATCTTGGTATATTCCTTTTGCACGTAGCACTTCTCTATTATTGTGATTTTTCCAGTTTAACTTTGGAAAATAATCGTTATTTGCGATCCCTGAAAAAAACAACTCTAAAAAGGCCAAATGACCCAAAACAAGGAGCTAGAAAAAAGTTCGCAAAGTTTGACTGAAAAAATAACTATTAATAACTCGCTTGACGTCGGCCTAATTAATTTCCTTATTTCCTTTGCCTCATCCCAAGAGGCTCAATACAAAAGTTCAGCAGTGCCATAAGATACAGAAACCGTTGCTTCAAGCAAGGCGAACTTTTCCAAATTTAAATGCAAAAATATTTACTGACATATTATGTAAAAAAGAAATTGGGTTTGAAGTGTATTCATGTTAAAATAAATTTTCCAAAAAATTTTGACTAAATCACACTTGATATAGAAATAATTTTTTTAGAATACGGTCGTTAATTTGTTTTGCTTAAGAAAAAAAAACACAATGAAATAAATACGGCAGGGAAGATTATGCCATTATAAAGTTTTGAAGATTTGACATTCAGTTAAACATCTTTTGGGTTGAGGTTCCTGATTATGGTCATGGTCAGATAAGCAGGAACAAAATGCTTGACCAAAAAAAAAACAGGATGCAATTCCACAACAAAAACTTTTAGTTGAGCTATGTACAGACGTTTGTCAGACCTTACATACTTTACCTTGCCAGTAAAGTATGCTCAAACTTTCTTACAACCGTGTGAACTGGCAATTTTTTTCAAACAACAAATTGTCAGACATCTTAAAATCGTGTGAACACATTGCAAAATTATTGCCAGATATTTGTCAGACATTTAATATTGTCAGATGTGCGAAGTTTATGCAACTGACAATGCCGTGATTGTAAGAGAACTCTCTATGGGCAACACTGCACACGCTTTATTTTAAAGAAAAAATATATAAAAAATATATGCAAATAAAATCATTGAAATTGCTTCTTTATGGTCCATAATAATTTATATTTTCACTTTTTACATTTAACACAACTGCAAACGATTTATATTTAACAATTTCTAACAAATGTTTTGAGTCTGGCAACGCATAACAAGAGATCTGATCATTTGTGCATATGACAACCGTGTGAAATGGCAATTTTTCGACTGGTGATTTTGTCAGATGAATTTATTGTGATACAACCGTCTGGCAATAAATTGTAAGATTTTCTGACAAATTCGATACAACCGTGGGAACTGGCAATCTACTTTGTGCTGGCAATTTTTGATTGCCAGTACTTTGTCAGCACATTGTCAGACCTGACAATATTGTAATATCTGACAATCGCCTATACTTACTATATATATGATTTGAATAGGCTAACGTTTATATCGCTTTGTAAGCCAAATTACATGTGATAATTGTTAATGAACAAATAATACCAAAGTTAATTTCAAATATTCTGACAAACACTTAGTAGAACGGAACAACTAGCTGTTTTCGAAGGTCACTACACCTTCATCATCACCATTCTTTTGTGTTTGGTCCACTGTGTGTGGTGTCAATTGATGCAGATTTCAGCTTTATATACTCGGCTTTTTAATGCAAATTCAATATGTGAATTGTTTTGATTCATCGTATTAAAATTTGCTGACTGTTTTTTTTTTTTTGTAATGAAAGCTTAATTTTACCATCTCTAAATTTACAACAGTCTTGCCATTGTCGTTCTTTCTTTATTAACTATTTAAAATTGTTTTCATTTATTTTTTTTTTTTTTTGATGGAATGACAAACTAAGCTTTACACAAAGCATATAAAGTTGTGCATTCAACGTTTTGCAGCTTTAAAAGAACATACTGTATTACAATTTTCTTTCATGAATTTTTGTTTTTTAAGACAAATTTCGCAGGCATTAAGTTCTTTAAGTTATACTTTCTTTTGTTGCTTTTTATTTTGCTTAAAATATTACAATTAAACACAACTTGTTATAGATAAAGAATTTAATTTAGAAAACACAGAGTTGTGCCTAAAAACCCCAAATATTTCATTAGTATTGCTTTGCCGCTGCTAAACTTAACATTTAAACATACATATGTACATATATATACATGCATTCATATTAATATAGTCACACACTCATAAGCATATTGATACATATATCTTTCTCCCTGGATATATTAGGCATCCATGACAACCGTGCAACCGCAAATCAATGAAATTTCTCGCAGCTCAGATGGTTTCATTTTGTCGGCCAGCAATCTGCAATTACGCATCTATGTGGATGATCAGCGTTTCATCAGTAAGAGTGAGGTTTTAGAATTGAAATGTGTGGCCGATATAATGGGCATTGCCAGTGTACGTCGCGCTACAAGAGTACGTGCAACAATTCTATCACTAGCTGACACCAGCAACAAACAACGACTACTGGGAGGAGGAGAAGGAGGAGGAAGTAGTACAGCAAACAGCATCAGACGAACTCTGCCACCTCAGTTCCATATTAAATGTAAGTGTTTCGTAACTATATTCTAACTGCTGCATAGGTACACAGCACACAATAAATTGAAAATGTTATTATTCTGTGTTATTTTTTTTTTTTTTTTCTTCCCCAAACTCATTGCTGACATGGTGCACTCATTAAAACACATCTATCTATACACCTGTATCGTTGTAAAATCAGTGAGTTGTAATGTGTGGCATTTAATTTATTTCCTAATCATGACGACTTTGGCATATTTGTGGCATAAAGTTTGCTGTTGCACGTATTATATGCTTGTGGAAAATAGCAGCAAGAGCCAATGTAGGAGAAGTTAGCTATTTGTTTAATTCTGTGCATATAGTACGAGTATTTAATTTTAAGTTCATTAATGTTACGCTTTCGGTTTGAGTTTTGTTGAGTCAAGTTGATTTATTAATGTTAGAATACATATTTAAGTTAACACTTAAGAAGGGATTAGCTGTGTAAGTAAATTTGTATGTTTGATTTATGTTTGTTATACACATACAAAGAGACATGCATACATACATACATACATGCTCACACAAACTATACAAATATTAATTAATTTGTATGTATGTATGTAGTTTTCAACTAGAACTATTTGTATGCTGATTGTACCGATGATTATAGGGATGGTATCCATATTGATACATCTACAGATGATAAGTATATTTTATTTAAATGGAATTAGTTAATGGAAATCAACATCATTGAAATAATATAAATAAAAAAGTAATTTGAACAAAAAACAAGTTATAAGCTTATTGAAAAAAAAAAAACATTTTCTTTTATTTGAGTATACCCCTGTTGGCTTTCGAACTGAGTAAGTATTACATTGCAATTGTTCTTTTGATATATAACGTTTAAAAAAAAATATTGCATTAAATATTGCAAAAGTTAAAAACTATTAGATTGAAAGTTTCATCATAAGTTTCATCAATTTTAGTCTGAGTTTAGAAGGGCGAACATTTGGAAGAAAAACATGTGGAATTCTCTTTTATTGTTTCTTTGCGTTCACATGGACGATAATTTTGTCGCTGACATTTCAATATTATTGGATAATATCAAACATACACGTATATATGTGCGAATGTATATGTAGCAAAGAATATGAAAACGAAGCGTATCGCCGAGTACCGAACACAAAAATTATTCTCTCTTCCCCAGTCGTAAATTGCTACCAAACTTAATGTTTCCCTTTCAAATTTTTTCGTGTCTAAACGTTAACTTATACATAAAAAAAATATTATTTGGAGTTATTTAAAGTTTGTTTTTATTTCGATATAAGAAATTACCGTGTAATATCTGAAAAACACTCATACACAAATTTTCAGGACATGTCTCTTGCTTGTATTGTAAAATATACACATACAAAAGTTAAACTTATTTTATGTTTGTAACGTCCGATAGCTGTGATTTAATCTTACATTAACGGCCTGTCTCACGACGTCACCAGAAATCGTTCGATCGACAACTTGTATTGCAAACAAAATTAACATTAGAAAATGTGTTGTTTTTTTCAATATAAGTATTCGATCGAACGAATTCTGGTGACATCGTGGGACAGGCCGTAATACTTGGGTTTTTCAATTAATAGGGCTTTTAATAAAATCGGTTAAACGTTCGATTAGTTAATTGAGGTCTTGTTTTAATCGGTTAATCGTGCATTAATCGATTAACCAATTCAAAACAATTGGCATATATTTATTAATTTCAATAAATAAAAATACATATCTTAAATTCTTATGAATTGAATTAGGCTACTGTTCGTAACGCTTTTTAAGCCAAATTACATGTGATAATTATTAATGAACAAATAACATCAAAGTTAGTTCAGTTGTAAATATTCTGACAACAACACATAGTTGAACGGAACAGCCAGCCGTTTTCGAAGGCCACTAAACCTTCCTCATCAGCGTTCTTCTGTGTTTTGGTCCACTGTGTGTGGTGTCAGTTGATGTAGATGTCTGCCTTATATACGAAACTTTATTGCAAATGTAATGTGTGAATTGGTTTGATTCATTGCATTTTTCAATTTGCTCATATATATGTTTGGTAATGAAGGCTCAAAATTTACCATCTTCCATATATATTACAAAAGTCTTACCATTGTCGTTTGTTCCTTACTAACTATGCACATGTTTATTAATTTGCTGTTGTCAGAATATTTACAACTAACTTGATGTTGTTTGTTCATTAATAATTATCACATGTAATTTGGCTTAAAAAGCGTTACGAACAGTAGCCTAATTCAATTCATAAGAATTTAAGAAACAAATACAGTTCGAAAAATAATAATTAACTAAAAATACATATCGTTCATTTACTTCAATAGTAACACAACTAAAAAAAATAGTTTTGCAGAAAACGTATTCAAAGTTTTCATTTTACATACAACTCAACGAAGACAAAAAAAATATATTCTTCTCTCACAAGATGATAGTAAAAGCTTTTTATATGAAATTTTTCCACAATATACAATACAAAGCACCGAATTATTTTACATTATTAACTAAAAAAATTACGTTTTTTGAGTTCATTATTTCATTATTTATTGCACTTCTTGCTGGTGGCCTGGCTGGTGGCCTATATATTACGTAAGAAGTATCCTGAGCAAGTTCGAATGAGAAAACTTCAGCAAAGGTTTTTTTTTAGATGTTGCGCAAATTGCATGTTTAAAATCTGGGTCAGGAACATCAAAGACAATCACCTCAGCTTTGATATGGTCCAGAAACGGATAGTTTTCGGCCATACAAGTCAACTACATCAAACGCTCTATCTCAACTGCAAAATCCAGTAGAGTCTTACTTCTCTTGAAAATTTTACGTGGTTTAGATATCTCCAATATTCACGATATAGTGCTATCATTACCATCATAACTTAATGGCACGGTTTCTAGAACTTCAGCTACTATACTTTTTACATCAAAATCATTTTTAAGGCCTTGTATTCGTTGTTGCATCCTTTTTTGTTGGCAACATTATTAAATTGGAATCTGAATGCTATAAATACTGTACTGCCACCAAAACAAGGAGCCTTTACTTTGAAGGAAATTTTTGGTAAATGTCGCATTGATTAAAAGTTTTTACATTGAAGATGTTTGATCTGATCTTTAATATTGTAGAATCTTTCACGATCTTTTTCTCCAAGTCAGAGAGTTCCACAATACACTTACTTACTGACTTGCATTTCACTGCAATTTATTTTTCATTTCCGCAAGTTTCTTACTTGTAGTTTTAAATGTTTCTTGTACAGTATTCCTTTCAGCTAGAAGTTTCTTATTCTGTGTTAATTTATATCTTCAATTCACTTAGTTTCTTTATCATTGAGTTGATGTCTATAATGATTGTTACTGCACGGCAACATATGTTGAGCCATAACTTGGCTTTAAAGAGCTGAGTAAACAAGATATAAATATAAAATTATTACACAATATGAAAAAAATATGAGGATTAATTTAATTTTTTGAGTTATGACGTTCTTTGAGTAAATGAACGACATGTGCCCTTAATTATGAAAGTGATAAAATTCATGTTAATTTTAGATTCGAAATAATAAATAAATTTTAAAGGAACTTCAAAAGATATAAAAATATAAAACTTTAAGCGGCTGAGTGGTAGCGATGCTAGCCTGTTAGTTCAGAGGTAGTGGGTTTCATTCCCGCCATAGACCATGGGTGTTTTCCGCAGGCAAATTAATTGTGTTTGTTAAAAAAAAAAATTAGCGGTCATTTTGTAATCTGTCAACTCATTTATGTTCAGTTTGGTCTGGCATCTCAACATGATTAGACTGACACCTGTGACAACGCTTTCAAATTGTGCAAATTTATTTTGAAATACGCATCGCTCACTACGTCCATTTTGCGGGCAACATAATTGTTCATCAGGGTACCTATTCTGTAATTCGAAACGAACAAATAAGTATGCTTTCGAATTTGCGTGCTATTAATGATCAAACAGAATTGAGGCATAAACACATTTTCCATACAAAATGACACAAAAAACTAGCCTCAAAAAGCAGTCGATATATTGAATGTATTTTATTTTGAGAGCGTTTTTTCTTATGCTCTCACATATAAATAAATATTCTCTCAAAACATTTTACCATACCATAAACCTACAAAGAAAAATAAGCACAAAAGAAAATAAAGCAAAAACTAGAGAGCATTTGAAGTTACTGCAGTAGATTTTATTATGGGCTTTCTTAATTTGACAGCGATTTTTCCTGAAGTTGCGGAATTATCAAGGCAGATTCATTTCCAGGTAATATCAGGATCACAAAAACAATTAAAAAATACAACAACGAAAAAAACAACATGGGTTGTAGTTCATCCAAAACTTCAAAAATATAAATTTTTTAACATAATAATAATAAAAATTATTCACATAAATTTGAAAATATTTCTCCACGGCAGCTACCACTAACAAAATTTGCAACGTTTAGCATTTTCACAATTTTTTAATAGTATTTTTAGATTTGTTTTCACAGAATTTTTTTAATAAAATATTTTTTCATATTGACATTTTTGTACATTTTCTTTTAATTTCTCTTTCGTAAAAATTTTTTGAAGTTTCGGATGAACTCTAATTTGAAAAAAAAAATAGCTCAGCTGCATTTCCGCTACTACCTTGTGAATGTGCCTTGGGACTGATTCTGTTTGATCATTTACATATAAATAAATATTCTCTTAAACATGTTACCATACTTTCAATAAATTTCATACATTTTCTGAACAAAACTATAAAGAAAAATAAGCACAAAAGAAAATAAAACAAAAATTAGAGAGCATTTGAAGTTACTGCCGTAAATTTTATTATGGGCTTTGTTAATTTGATAGCGATTTTTCGTGAAGTTGCGGACTTTTCTGTTTGATCATTTACTCGTAACATGATATAGAGCCATGATTACGGAGTTTTTTGCTGTGGTTTCAACAAGACGGTGCAACATTTCAGCTCTTGCCATAATTGTTTTATTGAAGGAAACGTTTTGTAACCGCATGTTTTCACTTTTCGGACCCGTGAATTGGCCTCCAAGGTCGTGCGGTTTACCAGCGCTAGAATATTTTTTGTGAGGATATGTGAAGTCGCTAATCTTCGCCGATAACCACTTGAAAGATAACATTCGACGCATTATCGCCAATATACTTACTTGCTTCCTTACTTATTCATGGCCTCTTTCTACCTTGCAGTGCAGAGGTTTTCGCAAGGACTTCTCCATTTCTGTCTATCTTGTACCGTTGTTTTGGCTATTCTAGGCTCTATTCTTTGTTCAGTAAGAATTTTGTTGATTGTCTCCTGCCAAGTTGCTCTTTTTCATCCTCTGGTTCTGGTACCGATAGGTCTTGCCTGTAATACTCGTCTCGGCAGGCGGTACTCTAGCATTCTAACAACGTGGCCAAACCGTCTTTGCTTTTGTCGCTCAGCCCTTTTATTCAATGGCTCTGTCGATAGGCTTGCTCGTATTGTGTCGTTTCGTACTCTGTCCCGCCTTGTTTTACCTGCAACATGGCGTAAATATTTCGTCTCCGATGCCTGAACTCTGTTCTGATTTTTAAATGCAAGCGCCCATGATTGACATCCGTACGTGAGGCCTGGTGTAAACGTGGAGTAGTATTTTGCGAGTTTTATTTTCTTTGAGACTTCTCTTTTATCAATAAAATTTTTGTTTAAGGTGCAATATAGATTGGCAGTTGTGGCTATTCTGTAATTCAAATCCATATCCGTTTTTGACTCTCAAATATGCAATATACGGCAAAAATGTTGCAAAAATGCATCGAAAATTGGACGTCAAGATTAGACTACGTCCAAGCCAGCCTTGGCCGTCATGTGCTAGAAGCCTGATTTAAATTATAATGCCAGAAGATTATCTTTGGAATAAAGTAAATTTTATTTCAATTTAAGAAATTCATCTTTGTTTTATTCCATTTCCTCATACTAAATATCTCGATACAAGAAATATATGCATAAGACCACTTTCATAATTAAGGGAACATATGTACATTAGGGATATAACCAATTTTTGGCATAGTACCATGAGATAAACCATGTCCTAGTAACCACGAAAATCATAATCTTTTGTAATTTTTGTCAAAAAAGTTCACGCACTAATTGGTTTTTCTAAACAGGTGTATAAAGTATTTGGAACACTTAAAGCACGGACTTGAACTAACAACAATATTATTTTACATAATCTAAAATTATTCATAATTTGATACGGTGTTTTTATTTATTTCTTCTCTTAAGTAAACATATTATTAATTCTTCTTAACCAAAAAGTTTGTGACCTTAGCGAAAAAATAAATATACGTCCCCTTATAGTTTTTTATGCTCTATCGGACTGTGCTATGCCAATTTTTACATATTAAAAATTTTTAAAAAGTTATATCCCTAATGTACATGCTTCGATTTCATCTTGTCATGCGTCTCGGATTCGATCTTAAGCCGCTGAAATTCTGTAAGCCATCTCTTCTGTAGTGTCACTTTGTTAAAAGTTGTTTAACTCTTTCTTCAGTTGATCCATTTGACGATTTTAGTATTTCATTTTTATTTTAGTTTATGTTTTAAAAACGTTATTCTTTTATGTTCAAAATTAAGTAAACAGCCAGCAGTATAAAATTATTACACTGTGTAACATATAAGCTGCAAACTGCTTTTTATTATCTTTTCCAAAAACTCCGCTGAAATTGTATCACATTCCTCTCGTATCACAGTTTACCTAGTGTTTGAAACACCTTTTGGCCACACTATCTAATAATCCAATAAGTGTTCAATAGGGCTTCGATCTTGTCTTTTATATGGAGTTTACAGAATTTTATTGCAAATTATAAGACGTCATGTTCTTACCGAAATTGCCATATGATTGGTGGTCATTTTATTAATAAAATTGGAATTTTTCATATTAACCGGCAATAAGTCCGCGAGTTGTAAAATCACAATGGACCCAATTGGGTCTCTGAGTGGAGGTGCGGTATAGTACAGGACAACATTTGCTTTCGACAAGAATTTTGAAAAGATATGGCATACTAAAAAAAAAACATTTACGTCCCTTTTCACCATGCATGGTTAAGAGTTAACGTGAACTTTAACTGCAAGTTCTTCATACAAAACTTGCCATTAAAGTCCCTGCTATCTTTTAACCATACATTGTGAAAAGGTACGTTAAGTGTTTGCCATAAAATAATCTTTATATTCCATGAATTTTTTAACCAATAGTTATTTCATCGCTCACTTTTTAAAAACAAAACTAAACAGGGGTTGTAATACTGCAAATAGCATAAAATTTTCCCTGCAGTAAATCATAATATTTATATTCCATTAACCAAAACCATTGGAAGATAGTTTATCCGTTCGTTATATTTTTAAAAACAAAACAAAAAATACAATGGAACTCTTTAAAATTAAATAAAAATATCTTCAAACATAAATACTGCATTAATAATTTACCTGCAATAAAAACGGATTTAGAAAATTGTATAAAAACACTTTAGATAAAACTGAACAGATTAAATAAAGCACACTGATGACATTTCAAATGCTGGCGCCCAATTTGTATAACTGCTTTATACTTTTTATTCTAAAAGCCTCTTGATATAAAAATTAAATAAAATAAAAAAGATAGAAAAATAGAATAAAATGGAATGGCATCTAAAATGAAAGATATTAAAATATAAAATATAAAACCAAATGAAAACGAACCCAAGCACAAAACTACACTCCAACTCTACACATTCACACTTCAATATCTCGCCAAACGGCTGACATTCAAACAAATAAACAACAAAGAAATCAAGGCTTATCTCACTTTGCGACAAAAGAACCCAATTGCTGTCATTGTCAAAATAAAACTCATACCGAATCTACACTTTTTTCTATTCGTTCAGCTGCTGCCACAAAATCTTTATGATGATTTTCGACAGAAGACCAAATATATTTATAATATATTTTTTTTTTCTTTTTTCAAAAATAAAGCCAAATAAACACAAATAATAAATTTTGAGACGACGACTGGTGGGTGGCTTAGGATTGCAGCAAAATTTTGCTTTAGCCGGGAGATAAAAATGAAACTGTCAAATTGACAAACTGCGCGTACTAACAATAAAAATCACAGCAAAGAAAATCAAAAAAAAAAAAATAACAACAAAAATGAAGATAGAAGCAATATTATATCTTATATCTTTAACAGTCAAGTCTTCAATGTTTCGTAGGAGTCAAAAGACACGACAAACGAACATATGACTCAAGGGTGCAAAGTGTTAAATTTGGTTTTTAGAATAACGAGAACAGAATGTGTATGTTTTGTTTTTCTTTTTTTTTTTTTTTGGGAAATTTACAAAAATTACCAACAAACGACTGGTGAATGCTGTACTGCGGCAAAGATGTTATCATCAACATAATCCAATTTTAAAGGAAGCAAGAAAATGCAGATGCAATTTTAAGAATTAGGCCTCTTTCTTTTGCAGTACAGTATTTACGTTTTGTATTGACGTGCCTTGTGTTACAGCATTAGATAAGTTTTGTTTCCCTTGGATTTTTTTTGGGATTTCACTGGCAAAAATTTGTCCTGTAAAAATTTGTCGTTTCAATGCACTGGCATTTTTCTCCCTCAAATCGCCCTCTCGTTTACTGGATTATGTGCGAGCGAACACAATTCAGTAAAAATAAAGAGAAAAAAAGTAGTAAAAATTTTTGAGTTCTCGAAAGCAGCTATTGTTTACAACTCCATACGATAAAAATGCTACTTCTTTATACACTTATATTTGGGGTATTCACAACATTGTCAGTGTCAGTGTCAGTGTCAGTGTCAGTGTCATAATGTCCTAACATTTTAACATAGTTTAAAAAAATTGTTGTTGTGGCTCAAACAAAAAGGTCATAAAGTAATAAGACTTTCTCAGCTATGTATGTTTATTAATTATCATAACTACATGTAGAAATTCGTGAGAGTTTACCAAAGGAATTGAGAGAGAGAGAGAGAGTAAGAAATGTACAAAGGTCAGTGTGCACACTTAATTTTTTTTTAATTCGGTAGAATCGACAAAAAAAAATCGGTAGATTTGAATGAAATTTAAACAAACATAAAAAATAACAAAATATATGTACTTATATATAAAGAGTAAGTGGAAGGAGTATCAAACAGGTTCCGAAAGCGCATTTAAAACTTCACATGTGATTGGAAATTAAACTGCCATAAACAATTAAGCATTTCCAATAAAAAAAGTGTCATCCCCAGTTGTTTGCCCTTACCCTTTATATATATATGCAGCATATTATATGCTATGCATACATAAAATAATATATGTATGTACATAAATAACAGGAATTCAGTTTTTGTACATAGGTTTTATAAAGCTACTAAAATAAATTTTATTCGACAAACATTTGCTACTACAAAGATTATATGTAAGATCCATTTATGAATTTAAACTTTTGTGCAAAAATTATTAAATCATTGGGAGGAATAATTATTTCAACCCCAAGGCACAATTCTATGTTCTGTTTTAATGATTTCCATGGCAGAAAATGACCGCTTTATATACACATATATCGACTTAAATACAAAAACTAAAACTAAATAACAATTCGTTAAACATATTCTCCTCTCCGCGGAAAGCTTTCCACGTTTTAGAACATACATGTGATTAATTTTCCGTATGTGTGATCTACTTGATCTTGTAGCATCATTGTTAATCAAAATGTTCGTTCAATATTCGGTAGATGTCAGGCCTTGTTCGGTAGAATTGGTAGATCGTTAAATTGACACACATATTCGGTAGAATTTACCGAATATCGGTAGAAGTGTGCACACTGACAAAGGTGCTAAAACCGCAGTACAAATAAGTACAAAATTTTTAATTGTAAATTATGAGGGGTTGCTCACAGCATTATATTTTTTCTTGTTATTACTTTAAAACGTGTTAATTTATGAGTACCATCTGAATACCCCAATTATTTCGCAGCAGTGCTGCCAAATGATGATTGTATCATATTTTTTATGATTTTTTTAACAAAACATGATTTTATGCTTTTTTTTTTCTCGACTGATGATTTTCAATTTTTAAAATTATGATTCTTGTTTTATATACATAAATATGCACAACTTTCATTATTATTCTAAAATTTGTATCAATAGTTATATTTTAACAAATTTGCTCAATTCACAACCTATTGTAAGTGTAGTAGGTCGTCAAGCTGTACAATAGTTGTAAAATATTGTAGGTAATTTCCATAGAAAAGTTTGCTACGAAACCTACACTATTTTTCCCTATGTTTGATGAATGTTGTAGAATGGCATCAGGAATGCATAAGCTTATAAAAGTGCTAATATTTTTAATTACATTTATTTTAATTTTTGTCTGTTAAATTAATAAAAATTAGTGCAATTATACATGCAAATAAATAAAAAAACTAGCGAAATGACGGAAATTGGCAAAAAAGCTACTAACAGCAGGATAACAAAGTCTAATAATGTTTTAAGCACTTCAAAACTGTTAGGACGCAAAAAAAGCAGGCCAAAAACCTCTTTTATTGCAAACTTTGCAAAAAATCGCGAAAATTTACAAAATTTTAAACAAGTCTAATATGGAATAAAAATTGCTAGAAATGTAAGGAATGCAAACAATTCGGCAAGAATCGCGAAAATTACGTAAATTTGCAAAAACTTATTAACAGCGGGATGATATTTTTTTTAAATCTGCAAAACTGCCAAGAATCTGAAGACATGTAATGTTAAAAGTCGCTTTTATCGCGATCTTTGCAAAAAATTGCGAGAAGTTGCAAAATTTTAAACAAGCCATAATATTGATTAAAAATCGCCAAAAATGTACGGAATGCAAAAAAAAAATCAATAAAAATCGCGAAAATTACGAAAATTCGCAGAATGTCTAAAATTTTTTAAAAATCGGCAAAACTGTTGGAAGGCTTAAAACATGCAAAAGTCGCTTTTGTCGCGAAATTTGCACAAAATCGCGAGAAGTTGCAAAATTTTAAACAAGCCATAATATTGATTAAAAATCGCCAAAAATTTAAGGAATGCAAAAAATTCAATAAAAATCGCGAAAATTTGCAAAAAGCTGCTAACAGCGGGTTGATAACAAAGTCCAATATTTTTTAAAAATCGGCAGAACTGTTAGGAAACTGAAAGCATGCAGAAAGTAGCTTTTATCGAGAAGTGTGCAAAAATTCGCGAGAAGTTGCAAAATCGGAAGCAAGCTGGAATAAGAGTGATTGTCTTCTTCAGAATCGCCTAAAATTTTTTGATATTTTATAAAATTGTAATTTTCCTTATTTTTTCATCACCCGAATCCACCATTACCATTTCTGCAGTATATTTTTCGCATAATGACGAAAATTTTTTTTTGTTGCGTTTATTAATAACTATTTTCGTTATTTTTATTATTTCTCTTCTTCTTTTTAAATGTTCGATATTTGTAAAAGTCTAACAATACTTACAACAGGCCGTTCACAACTACCATAGTTGTAACTAATACAATCTACAATAGGTTGTGAATTGGGTAATTGTGTTTTGTGCCGGCTTGTTATTTATTGCTTTTATTTTATTCACTTTATTTGTGTTATTGTACAATGTTGTCAACACATTACAAAATATTTCTTATTGCGCAATCTATATCAAAATATTTTTGATTTTATCTAATGTATTGTGTCATATACCAATATAATACACACACAGGCAAATTTTATTGTACAATATCAATTACCCTATAGGAACTCAAGCCCATTTGTAAGTAACTTTAAACTGGTTTTTAAATAACCACATCTATTGAATTAAGTGACTTGTCGTCGACTCACTACTATTTTATGGCATGTGATAGGTGCACATAGAAAACAGATTCGTTGAGACAACCGAATTTGTCGCCAATCGAATTTTGGCGGTTGCACCAACTATCATAGAATTCTGATATAACGACTGCAATTTTCTTGTTGTACCACTATATTTTAATTATAACCCTTAACAAAATAGTTGCAGCAACAGAAAAAATTGATTAACTGTATGGAATTTTAAATAAAATTTATTCGTGCTACCGAAAATGTGGTTAGTATAACTAAAACAATATCATAATTGGTATCTGTGAAAAAAAAAATTTTTTGCAGCGGTATAGTCGTCGCTCTCGATAACGAGCTGATTTGATCACGTTTTTCAGTTTGAGATTATGGCATTCGCTATCGAACAATGTAATTATATGGTTTGATATCGAATGCAATAATCTCAAACAGGAAAAACGTGATCGAATCAGCCCGTTATCGAAAGCGACAATTGGACTCCAGATTAATTTTGATTTGATGACTACAACTATGCATTTGCATGAAAGTATTAGCACTGTTAATAACTATGTATTAGTAACACTTTTATATCGTGCCAAAAAAAGCTTAAGCCACATAATTGTCGAACTTAATGTTTTGACCAAAATTGATTATTTGCTATTGTAGGTAATCCATTTTCGCCAAAAAAAAATCTAGGTCGGTCAACCTTTTTTTTGGTGATTATGGTCCATATGTTAGATATGCACACATAATTTAAATCGATATTTACTATGCAAGATAGAAAATTCACGATTATAAAAGTATATTTTAATTTTCTCCCTTAAAAAACACATTCAAAACCAGTGTCACAAAATTGAAGATAGAAAAAAAATATTGGTTGGCCTATAGACTTTTCACTTGTGGTGTGAGTGAGACAAGTATTTGCTTGTGTTGTTGATACCACCGTTTTATGAATATAATGTGGAATTGTAAATATAATGATGATCACGGAATAACACTGGCAAAAGAAAACTTTAAGCGGCAAAAATGACACACAAAAGAATAACAACAAATCGTTTGTAGATGCTTAGGCAAGTGGTTTGTCAATTTAGCTGCCACCACTGCTTAAGCCTGCTGTTTGTGTTTCTATTGCTCTTGTTGCTGCTGCTGTTGGTGTTGCTGTTGCTGTTGCTGTTGCTGTTGCTGTTGCTGTTGCTGTCATCTAAAGGAAGTGGCAATGGCTGATGGCGCCATCGGATCATCTACAATCTATTTTACTCGTTGTTGTCATGTTATTTGAATGTCTTTGCTTATTTATAATGCTCTGGTTTTTTCTTTTCTTATACGAGTATAAGCATTTATTTCCACTCGTATTTCTGTGTCCTTAACAAATTCGTTCATTTTTATTATGTTTTTTTTTTATACACAGATTTGCTTTGCTTGGGATTGTTTTGTTAATGTGGTAATGGTAATAAAATATTTTCATACATTTTCTCCTAAGAACACAAGTCCTTTATCCTACCAAACATACTCTGGAGTTAAAAATGAAAACAAAACAAAAAATTAAGAGCAGTTTGTATGGCGAAATGGAATGTCTTTGATTAATCAAAAGAACGTTTACAGCATGTTTATTAAGCTTGAATTAATGTCAAAATAATGGACATAAATTTGTTAAAATATTTTATATCTCAATCTGATTTAGCACACACACACACATACACAAGCAAACACACACACACAAAAACTCATATTGCATATCCATAAAAGCGTAGAGACATTTAAAAAATGTTTGAAATAACAACAGACAGATACAAAGGCCAAAATAGTCGTACAACAGCAAGAAAGAACAAAATTTAATAAAATCAGCAGGAAAACGAGTATTTGAACAAACAACATTTATTCAAATTAAATGACAAATATCTCGATTTTTTTTTCGAGTCATAAATAAATGTAAAAATACATCGGACGAAGGGAAAATGAAAAACAAACAATATTACACAAGAACATTACACGAATGGCGTTAAATAAATATGTAAGTATGTAAGTATGTAAGCTCAGCCAGCATATCTTTGCTTTTGTGATAAAAAAAAAAGTATTTCATATTAAATACTGGCGCCTTTTTCAAATTTATTTAAAATAAACAGCAAATGATGTGTTTAACTCCCAATAATATTTTGTTAGCTTTTAATTTGGTTGCCGTTGACCTTGACGTATGAGGGGTGAGTGTAAAAGGAATTCAATTTGTTAGTCATACGCCCCGAGCCACTTTATGTGCTTTTGTTCACAACAGAGACCTGCAAATTTCATGCTTTTTGATGATTTACTCATACATTAAAATTTTTACTCACATTTAATCACGTACAAAACATACAACGTTCAATAAAATCAGCGTCGTAGTAATATCTGTTCATTGGAGTGATTGTGAGTGTAGCGATCGAACATGTTTAAATCAATTCACTCACCATACCAGAAATGTTTTATTTACATTTAATCATGCAACAAAAAAAACTCAATGTTGAATTTAATCAGCATCGTACAAACGAACGCATCGTTTGAATAATTGTAAGTGGAGTGTTCGAACTGGTTTTATTCAAACTTCTACGTGAACAAGCGATGACGTTGAATAAAATCAAAGTAGTAAAGTTCGTTCAATTTATTTTAAAACACACACACATAAACGTGTCAAACAGGTATGGAAAATTGGAGGTTTGTATTTGTTCCAATTATAAAAAAGGTGCAAATTTTTTTTAAGTATTAACAACTAACTGGCATATTCATAAAAAATATTTTAGGTTTATGAAGCGCTTATTTGACGTAATTCTATGGGAAATTTGTCAAATAAACCTGTAATAAACCTAAAATATTTTTTTATGAATATGGCGGTAAATCTTCAAAAGAACTTACATAAGGGGAACTCATTTAACCTGTTATATACCTCTTGAAGTTTAACCTTCTTGTTTTCAAAAAATATTTGATGCTTATTTAGAGCTGATTTAACAACTTTCTTTACGATAGTTGTCGAAAGACCTTTATTAATATGTACGTACATATATTTTATAAACAAGGCTGTTAAAATTTTTTACATAAATTTTGGGTAGTAAATTGCCTGTTCAAAACTTTTAAAATACATATTATCGTTAACGATAATTTACGTACAAAAACATATTTTTCAATATTAAAAAAACATTCTCCCAAAAACTTTAGTTTTTGTCGCTTACGATTAAGTCGAAAATAGAGCTCAATATTTGAAACATAAATTTTGTTAAGTTAATTAACAAAAATTAGTTTTTGTATTGAAAATCCTCCTCAAATTTTATTTTAAAATGCATTTTTTTAACAATTAATCTCAGAAATTTATATAACATTTTTGTCTCTAATATTTTTCAAAAAGTTCGTAGCGAGTAGCTCTATTAGACAGTTTCTTTAATTTTACCATCCCTGATATAAAACACCCAACTTAAATACACAAACACATACATACTTAAAAATTGGTTTGTTATTATGACAGCAGTTTGCGTTGGGTCTTAATAATTACCACATTCATACACAATGATTTTTTTCATTTTCGCTTTTACTCTGCATCAACTACTTGATGCTGATTTAAAATGAACATTTTTTTCTTTCGCATTATATTCTTGTTCAAAACACTCATTGTCGAACCAAATACCAATCGTCCGAACTGATTGGTATGATGCAACGCATGATTATAATTCACACCCAACAATACTCCACTCACTTGAGCGATTAAAACTTAGCAATGAATATACGTGTTTGAACAAGTTTGATTTTTTCAAAAAAATAGCATGTTTTTAGGATATTGATTGCGTATGATTATTTTACCAATCACCCGTTGCAGGTCTCTGGTTCACAATATCACAGCAATTTTTCCATAAATGAAGTGAACGTACTTGATTAGCTTTACTTATGATAGCTGTTACTTACAATGTAATTTGTGTTATTGGGTTTGGCATTTCATCACGTATAGACTGACAGTTGAACAAGTTCTGCCAATTGCGCGTTTTTTTTCATTTTCACTAAATTACTAATAAAGTCTATAATTTTTAGCCGATTTCCATAATATTTATTCTTAACACATTTGGCCTTACAAGCAATGGTCAAAATTTCAATATTTTGCAGTTTTAAATTTTTTAATGAGCCTTTAGAAGAAAAAAATTGCTAAATTTTTATAAAAAAAAAACAATTTTTCAATTTTATTGTACGAATAAGTCCAATGAAACAATTT
The DNA here is from genome assembly GCA_944452675.1 of Tachina lurida. NCBI lineage: Eukaryota > Metazoa > Arthropoda > Insecta > Diptera > Tachinidae > Tachina > Tachina lurida. The sequence continues at coordinate 178,653,104 of OX101752.1, forward strand.
CATTAAAATTTTTTCACAAATCTAATGATAATTTCATAAATCCAATGAACATTTCATGAATATTGTGAAAGAATTTCATTGGAATTACTTCCTTGGTATTCTGGTTTCGTAAGAATATTTTATTGGATTTATGGCACCAATATTTTTTTAATTATTAAGAAACCCCTTTATATTTAAGTTATTTCATTTTTTTCATGAAATTATTTTATTGTTTCGATGAAGTTACAGCACTGCATTAATTACACTGTTAAATAAATTTGATGAAGTTTTCAATCAAATAATTTTGACGAAACTGGTTTCATTAATCCAAGGAAGCGTGACGTTGGTTGAATTTTAATGAATTTTTCATTAGATTAATGTCGAAATTCATAGAATTTAGGCCGAAAGTTCTTTCAGTGTATAATAATTTGGGGAAAATTTTGTTAGTTACCCGATAGTATTTTATTTGTCGACGTCGGACATACTGCCTTCGAGTTATGGCTAATTATACTGCCATAACTCGTAAAAAATATTTTAGTTAGGCTAATAAAAAAAATGTGGGTTAATGGAAAAAAACCAATGATGATTTTGTTTTAATATACTTAGATATATGAAGAAATGGAATGAATTTTTGAAGGGGAAACAAAACGTTGTATTTCGTGGGGTTGTGTAATTACCAGGGAAACCGCAAATATGCAATTGAATGTTTTTCTTGTATGACATTTTTATGCAGGGACAAGATATTTATCCGTTTCGCAACTTTTTATGAATTTTGGCATCGCTATGTTAGTGCATATTTTTGCATATTTTACCTTTTAAGGCATGTTTTTGCATATATCAGTCTTACAAGCATATTTTAAGCATATTTTCTAATTTAAGAGGATTATTTTCTGCATTTAGGTCATATTTTGATGCTTTATAGATTTATTTTTATTTTGCCATAATTGGATTTTGCCACGCCCCTCCGCCCGCAGACTGAAAATAAAAAATCAGACTTCACAGTGTCACCCGCCTGAATATTTTGAATATTCTCTGAAAATTTCATCAAAATCGGACATACATGCATACACACATCCTGTTTTATATAGATATATAGATAGATGCTTACAAACTGATGTGTTGGTCGTCATTATACCCTTTACCAACAAAAATGGTAAAAGGGTATATATAGGTTTGTCATTCCGTTTGTAATTTCTATAATATCAATAAGCGACACATAAAATATATATATTCTGGATCCTTATGCATAGGGAAGACGAATAAGCGATGTCCGTCTGTCCGTCTGTCCGTCTGTCTGTACGTGAAATCGGTTTTCCGAAGCTCCCAGAAAAGCTAGAGACTTCGTTCTTGGACTGGTGTGTCAGAAATTTTCCAAAATAGATTGGTATTGAAATTCAGCAAAATCGAGCAGACGATTGCAGAGCTGGAAAATGTAAACTTCATTTTGCCATATAAAAGTAACTACCGAAAACAAATTTTTATTTTTTTTAATAAATAAACTTATTTTACACATCAGTACGATTACAACTGGTATTTTAAATTAAAAAAATATAAAAAAATTAAAAAAACGTTTCCAGGGTTGGAAAACTGTAACTTTTTGTGTTATGTAAAATTAACTATGTCTAAAACTATATTAGTATTTTCTCGAGAACCGTACGAGCTACAGACCTGAAATTTGGACACAGTGTGTAGCCCTTTGGCCGCTACAACAACAAATACATGAGAATTGGAAATTAAAGGGTGTTCCAAAACGAGCAACGAAAAATTTTAAAATTCCATGTAATATACATACAATTATATGTATATACACTTTTTATACAGACTACAAAAATTAGCACCAAAATTTCCAAAAATTTAAATTAAAGGGTGTTCCATCAGTTAATGCACTTTTGACTATGCAATTTTGACAACTTGCTGTATCTTGGAAACCATAGAAGCAAAACTCTTGAAATTTTCAAAAACGGCAAAACTAAAAAATCAAAAAATTATAAAATCGCCAAACTGAAAAAAATCGCCAAAAACAAAAAAAAATCGCAAAAACGAAAAAAAGCACCAAATTAAAAAAAATTTCTGAGACTAAAATAAATCGCATAAAACGGAAAAATTGCTAAAATGAAAAAAATCGCCGAAATGAAAAAAATCGCCAAAACGAAAAAAAACCCCAAAAAACAGAAAAAAATCGCCAAAATGAAAAAAAAACCAAAAAAAAAATCGCTTATATAAAAGAAACCCAAAAACTGAAAAAAATCGCCAAACTGAAAAAAAAAATCTCCAAACTGAAAAAAAATCTCCAAAATGAAGAAAAGCCCAAAAACAGAAAAAAATCGCCAAAAAGAAAAAAACCTCCAAAAACAGAAAAAAATTGCCGCAACGAGAAAAAAGCGACAACACTGAAAAAATCATTTAAACTGAAAAAATCTTCGAAAAAGCAAAATAGCCTGCCTTTCGTGCGCGATTCAAAGTCGCACTTTACTGAATTTTTTAATATTAAAGGAATTAAATGAAACTAAGTTTTTCCTTATTTCGTTTTTGATTTGTTCACTTAACATATTTTATGTATTTTTTAAAGAACTAGATTGGTATCAATAATCAGAAAAATCCAAAATTATGACTCCAGGGTTGGAAAACTCACACTTTTTGTGTTATGTAAAATTAAATAGGTCTAAAAATTTTTTTCGTTTTCTTTATAAATTGAATATATTTTATGCTTCTGAAAGAAAAGTTTAGCGTATGAAATTTGAAAAATGAAAATTAAAGCTCCCAAGATGGAAACAAATATGTATGTATGTGTCTGTATACTATATATATGTATGTACGTACGTTGGTAAAGGGTATATAAGATTCGGCACAGCCGAATATAGCACTCTTACTTGTTTTGATTTTAATTTTTTGCCATCTAAATCTCATTTCCAATGTTCTATGTGTGTATAAATTTTTCTTATATTTATATTATGCAGTTATTATGGACATTAGTTTGAATAAAAATCCGGCTTGCGAGTTGTGACGGACTCTCCCCCGAGTAGACGTTGAAGGAACGTTGTCAATGTATAAAAGCTTACTTAGGCAACGACTTTTATTTGAAAATCTAGTTCAATATTTTATTATTTATTGCAACAAAATTATGAATAAAACTCTTGTCTTATTTATCAATAATACAGTTCCAAAGTTTTAACTCTGATATCATGATCTTTTTTGAAATTGAAATTAAATTTTTACGAGTATCCAAAAAAAATCAAAAAAAAAATTTGTATCGTAATTTTGTTTTAACGCGCACTTCAAACTTAAATTATTATATGTATTTGTATGTAAATTTATTATTTTTAATACGACAGTTATTATTTCTTATTTTTTTTTGTTTCCTTTCTTTTGTTTATTTTATTTTTGTCTTATTTGATATGAAAATTTTTAATGTGTTAATTAATAATATATTTTTATTTACAAATAAACCAACTTTTTTTATTTTAAAAACATATTTTTTCAGTTTTTAGAGCATATTTTCAAGTTTTTAGTGCATATTGAATGCGCATAAGATACTTTTTTAGAGCACATTTCTGGTTTTCCTGGCAATTACTTTGTATAGAGAGTACCCGTCTGCCCCTCCTATACCCCTAAATTTCTGGTAGAACAAACAGTTTAGTGTGCCTTACTATCGTAGCTCTGAAGATATAGGGAAAAGAATAATTACTTTGTGTGGAAGATATCTATCTCCCCTCTCCCATACCACCAAGTAGAGTTGGAAAACCATCTAAAGTGTCACTATCGAAAGTTTTCAATAATTTAAAGAAAACTTTATCGATATATCGATTCAAAACTATCGTAAGTTAAAAAAACCATCGATATATCGACGGTGCTATCGTGATAGTATCGAAGTTGTATGGCTCTCGCAGAATGTACATATTTATTTACAATAAAAATTTAGAACAAAATATTTTTAAACAAAACAAAATACAATGGAATTTTATTTATCAATTCAATAAATAACAAAACTAAAATAATTGTATGAAAAATAAGTGAGATCAGCGGAAGAAATTTTCCCGTCATTCAGTTATTTTTGTTTATGAAAAGCAACATATTACATTTTTTTGTTTTGGTTTTAGTGCTGTATCATTTACCATCGATAGTGACTAAAAAATATCGATTGTTTTCAAGTATTAATCGATGGCAGAATTAAAACATCGATAGTCACAAAAAAAATTAACTATCGATAGTGCCATCCGCAGCTTTCCAACCCTACCACCAACCTTTTGTGTGAACATGCAGTATCTTTTAAGATCTACTCATATCAAATTTGGTGGCCATCACTATTGCAGTTGTGAAGATATGCATTGATACATGAAAAGAGTGCCTTTGGCCCCATTGTGCGTCTCTATAGCGTTGATACTTTGCCTGTGCAGGAGCTTAGTTGTTTTAATTTTATATAAAGAACTGCAGGATTTAGCAAACATTTTTCAGTTATGCTATAACAGAATGTAGCATATATCCTAGGCTTGCTAGATCTGCAATGTTTGCAACGAAGAGTGAATTAAGCTGATGTCTCATTTAATTGCAGCTAAATTTTTTAAGGTTTTTGGTGCCAATTTATGAAGTTGGCTCAATGTTTTTAATAAAATATTTTTATAAATCGTGTGTATATATATATATATATACGAATAATTTGTTTTCAAATACTGTTTTTAAAGATTAAGGGCCCTATGCATAATGAAAAACTAGCATGAAGTTAACATGGTCTTAACAAGTTTTGCCATATAATTTGACATTAAAAATCAACTCATAATGTAGTTTTATCCCACTATTAAATCCCTGCACTAAGCTGCAATCTTTTAGTATATTTTATTTTTATTGCATAACTTTTTTTTTCGCTTAATAAAAGTATAATTTCAAGCAGACTCTTAGAAGGACTATTTGTCGCTTATTATAAAAGTAAAAAAAATCAGAAATTATAAAAATGTACATAAAGAGAGATATAAAAAAAACATTGCATAAATGCGTTATGACAGCATTAAAAGTATTAAAAACCATCTAAAATATAAAACATCAAACAACATAAGCTGCAGAAAACTATAAAAAAATTCCAAATGAGCAGCAGCAGCAGCAAAAGAAATTAATCTTAAAATGTTTGAGCACTTTTCTTCAGGAAAAAAAAAGATATTAAAATAGACACACCAAACAAACAAAAAAACTTTGAAAAAAATATATACTCTTATGAATTAAAATGAATTTTTCCATTTACTATTTTTTTGCTGTAAATGAAAAGATGCAAAATACAACAATTGAATGAAAAAAAAAATGATAAAACTAAAATGTGTTCTGCAAAAATAAAAAAGTACATGTGTAATACAATTATCATTTGTGTATGTATGCATATTAAAATTGTAAAATTGAAAATTGTGTCAAGCTTCATCCTTCAGTACACAATCGTCTTCTTTTCAAAATGTATTTTCCTTTTAAATATCTACACACTAGTATGATGTCTTTATCTGAGGAAAAAAATCATTTTTATGATTCTATTTAATAGAGAGAACAACTGAAAGTGGTTTCACATGGCATATATTTTACATCTGAAACTGTAACCTTAGTAACTTTTATTACGATAATCGTATCGCTATAATAAATAAAACTAAATTTTTTCGTCTTTGCTATCCATTAGCATATCGCTCATTAACTTCAATAGTGATGCAAAATAATTCGGCATTTCGTATTTTATCTTGTGTACAAATTTCATATAAACAGCTTGTACTACACCAAAAGAATTTTGCTTCATAAGTCCAATGAAACAATTTCATTAAAATTTTTTCACAAATCTAATGATAATTTCACAAATCCAATGAAAATTTCATGAATATTGTGAAAGAATTTCATTAGAATTGCTTCGTTGGTATTCTGGTTTCGTAAGAATAGTTTAATGGATTTATTATGACAACAATATTTTCTAATTATTAACAAACCCCTTTATATTTAAGTTATTTCATTCTTTTCATGAAACTATTTTATTGTTTCGATGAAGCTATAGCACTGCAGTAATTACACTGTTAAATAAATTTGATGAAGCTTTCAATAAAACAATTTTAACGAGACTGGTTTCATTAATACAACGAAGCGTGACGTTGGTTGAATTTTAATGAATTTTTCATTAGATTAATGTCGAAATTCATAGAATTTAAGCCGAAAATTCTTTCAGTGTACCACCTCGTGATAGAAGAATATTGTATGTAAATTTATAACTTTAAACGCGTTTTCTGCAAAACTAGTTTTTTTGAGTTGTGACACTATTGTAGTAAGTGGGCGATATGTATTTTAACAATATTCACTGTCGCCTGAAGTAAACAAAGTGAAATTAAAATTTTAAGTTCATTTATTTCATTTGTTATTTCCTGTGTAATTTCCACAAAATTCATATGCAACCCCATAAAGTATACATATTTATTCCAGATCCTTATGAATAGGAAAGTCGTGAATCAATGTCCGTCTATCCGCCTGCCCATCAGTCTGTTGATGCAATCCGATTCCCGAAGCTCCCATTAAAGCTAGAGACTTTGGTCTTGCAATGGTGTACCAGAAATTGTCCGAAATAGATTGGTATTTAAAATCAGCAAAATCGAAAAGATGTTTTCAGAGCTGGAAAATGTAAGCTTTTGTTTGGCATGTAAAAGTACCTAGATAAAACTCATTTCTGTTTTTTGTTAAAAAAAATTTAGTTTGTGTTTCAATAACATTAAAATAAAAAAAAATAAAATGATAATTCCAGAGATGGAAAATTTGGTTTTTTGGTATATCAAAGAGCGGGGCCAATTTCTCCACCGATTTTCCAAAAAATGCTACAAAACTGCAAACAAACCCCTTTCAAATAAAATAAGAATTTTGAACTTTTATTCAATATACGAAAACAAAACTATTGTACAAAAAAAATTTGCAAATCGCTTTAAAAATTATGTTATGCATGGGAAAGCCAATTTCCCTCTCCAATTTCGGAAAAAAAAACAAAGGCCCGAGCTGTAAGCAACTCCTTTAAAAAGAAGAAGTTCACAAATTGAAATTTGCATTAGGGAGCCAATTCCCCCTTCCGATTTTCGAAAAAAGATTATGGGTTTAAACTTCACAAATGATAGAGTTATGCCAAAGGGGGAGAATATTTCGCCCTTCGATTTAAAAAAAAAATTTTTATTATTATTACCAACCTGCTGGCAAAGCTTTCTAACAAGCAACTATTTAGAAAAAATAATTTTGAGAATTGGTTTACAAATGACAGAGCTATGCGTGTGCAAATATAAAAAAGTAAAAAAATTAAAACATGTGCATATTTAGTAAAGAACAAACGACAATGGTAAGACTGTTGTAAATATAGAGATGGTAACTTTGAGCCTTCATTACAAAACACATGAGCAAATTGAAATGCAATGAATTAAACCAATTCACATTCCATTTGCAATAAAGTTTCGTATATAAGGCAGAAATCTACATCAACTGACACCACACACAGTGGACCAAAACACAGAAGAACGCTGATGAGGAAGGTTTAGTGGTCTTCGAAAACGGCTGGTTGTTCCGTTCAACTATGTGTTGTTGTCAGAATATTAACAACTCACTTTGATGTTATTTGTTCATTAATAATTATCACATGTAATTTGGCTTAAAAAGCGATACGAACATTAGCCTGTTTAATTCATAAGAATATAGAAACAAAAACAGTTCGAAAAATAATAATTAAATTAACTAAATTTTTGTAAAAATTGTGAGTATTTTTATTTAAATTAAAAAAATTCCACAGGCGGATCGTGGCGGGTGCAAATGTATACATGTGCAAGCTTAAAGCTTTTTAATCTTAAAAGGATGTACACTATTAAACTTAAAATTTTACGAAAATTTAAGGGCCTAAAATTTATTACATAGCACCCTAACTTCAAATTGTACATAATTCGCACATTTTTTTATACTCTTACAATTGTAAGATCGTCACTCCAACTGGAGCTTCTGGCAATCAATTGGTTGGGCCATTAAATCCGCTCGATCATTTGATATAATTTTTTGTGTTCTTTCGTTAATCAGTGGTATTTAAAACGAGTATTAAAGCTGTCAATAACATCTAGGCTGGTAAGCTTCAGTGACGGTATGTCATCGGATGTCACCTAATTATCTGAGACTCATTGAAATTCGCATGCTGTTCAGGCTACTCAATACTGTTCAAATTCTCACTTATCTCACAAGAGGGTGCCTGAAAGACATTACCAGGGAATACTGGGTATCAGACCGAAAGTTGTGAGCTGCTTGAGAATTTCTAATAGAGGAATAGCTTCTTGTTACACCCAAGTGGAAAGCAGACAGATACCTTTAAGCCCCCGAGAAAGATTGCATACCCCACATGCACATACCATTAAGTAAAAACAACAGTTTACAAAATATAAAAAAAAATTTTGCCTGTTATAGATAATGGTTTTCGAGGAATCATTATTTCTTTCATATCAAATATGTATGAACATTTTATTTTTTTTTAATTAACATGCATACATAAATTATTTGTTTTCAGCAGAATGCCACGCCCACTACTGCAAATATTTTGCCCAAATTTTTGGTTACCTGAGTTTTGATATGTTTCCTTTTTGATGGCGTAAAATTTTTTAGAATCTGTTTCAAGAAAAATATGTAGATTTTTGGCCAATGAATTCAATGATTCAGACCCACTGTGCGGATCGGTGAAATGTATAAAAAAATTCGTTACAAAGCACTGTTACGTCTTTTACTGATTCTCCAATTTTAATCATTTTTAATTTTTCACCCCCACTTAAATATTTTGGGACTATCAGTTGCCCATCTCTGCTTGAAATTATCAGCACAAATTTAATATTTCTTTAAAGTAAAATCTTGAACACTTTGCTGTTTTATGTTCATGCATGCATAAAATAAAACAAATACATACACACACACACATATATTATTACAAGCATAAAATTGTTTATAAAGGGGAAATTTGTTTGTGTGTCATAGGATGTGTGAGAATGTTTATGGGAATGTAGAAATGTGAATGTAGCAAAAAGTTGTATGTATGTATGTGTGTGCTGGTTGTTGTCATTTAATAAATCAAAATAGCTTTTCATTTTATGACAGCTTTAATAGGCGTTACTCTTGACATTTCATTTCGCTTTCATTTTCAGTTTTGTTTTTTTTTTTTTAACGGAGTGTGATTTAAGCAGACATATTTTGCGAACTTTGTAATTACATACTTTGTATTTTTTTTTAATTTTCCATGGCAACTTACTGAAATATTATACGTTATTCATAATTTAACTTTTCCTAAAAAGAGATTGGAAGTGATTGGTTGTTCATTTGTATGCACGAGTATTTAAGTATATTTATTGAGCTTTCTCGCTCCCTCTATGTACATGTGAATGTACGAATATGTTTTGCAAGAAGTGTAATTGGGAATTGAAAATTACTCCCTTTTGGAGCTTTTTACAGTAGATTTAAATTGAAGTGACAACTCTCAGTATCAGGTTGTATTTATTCGATCTGTCGCAATAAGTAAAATGTATGTATATTTGCATATACATATGTAACATTAAGTAAATTTGTAACTGTTAATTTAACATAAAAATTTTTATGGCCTTATTAACAAAAAAATTATTAAGGCTTTATACAGGCTTAATAAGAAAAATTTTTTATGAAAATTTGTTTTAAAACCCCTTTATGAAGCTTTAATAGTTTTTATAAATAAGGGTGTTATTTTTTACCTACAAATTCACTCTATCAATAACATGTATAAGAAATTTATTATTCGCCATATTTTCAGAAGTTTTTATTTTAATTTGAAATTTATATGCTGGTGCTTCAGCGCTGTCTATATGCATTTCATTGTTGCTGTAACAACTCATCAGTAGACTTCAACCGCAACGCTTAGTTTTCTTTTGTGATTTTCAAAAATAGTGTTGTTTGTGAATTCTCAAATACTTTTTGAAAGTATGTGCGTAAGATAAGAGGTTTTTGACTATTCAAAGTGTGTGGATTTTGTCGGACGTATGTATACAACGCTATTCCTTATTATAAATTTAATTTAATTTACCAGGAAGCATACATTTCCCTTTAACTTAGAGCTCAATTTCGTTTAAGCTTTTTATACGTCCGATAAAATCCTACTTTTTAGTAATGGCCCTTATAAGTTTTAGTTTTCACAGACAAAAAAAAAATCATTTTTTTTTAATAAAACTCGCTGTTTTAAAAGTTTTGACATCTGTACATTAGATATTCCTCTTTAACATATGTGCTAGAGTATAGCAACTATAATTAATAAATAAATAAATACATCATCACTTCCGACCAACTTACTAGTCAATTGACTGTCACTATTGAATTCAATGTAAAATTGTTGCAAGTGTGTTAGTGCAAAAAAATCTTTTTTAATAATAATATTAATTTTAATTTTAGAGTTTTCATATAAAAAAAGTTGTTTTACAGTTTGGGAAATAAGTGTTATAAAAAGCAGAAAAAAATACAGCAACAAATTCATGCATTTCTGCAGGATATCTATTTTTTTTAACAAAGTTATTAGACAGTCTGTGAGTTAAAAGCTGAATTTGTCAAACTTGCAGTATAAACGCAAATTCAGTTGTTAATGATTTTAACAACAAAACCAGGTTTCAACTTTATTTCCTTTTAAAAGGCACTTTTAAATTTAAAATTTAAAATTTCTTATAACATAATAAGCTCTTCCATGCCATGAAAACCTTATCCTCATTTTAAAGTTTTTGGTCCTTAAAAACATGCAAATAAAAATTACCTTTAGAGCAAGTCAAGCGTATAATCAACATCAACAATATTTAATAAAGTGAAAGATAATCATAAATCAAGCGAATAACAATTTACACATACATACATACAGATATACAAATAGACAAGTATATACTCGTACATACTTACATATTTATGTACATGTGTGTGCATAAATATTTCACAGTCAAAATATAAAAAAGTACATCAAAAATGTTGAAAATATTTGAGCATTCAGTATTTTTTCGTTTGACTAAAAATGTTATGGATCAATAAGTTTTTTATGACTTTTGTTTCCCTTCAGTGACTACATGAGCGCAAGATTCGAACTTTTTTTTCTCCCAAGGCTATACATGAAGAGTGTTGCCATTGTGACATGTTTATTGTATAAATTTAAAGTCAATTATCGGAAACCTCTCAAGACATCACTCAATATTGTGCATTTGCCAAGAGAAACTCGTACAACCAACACGAATGGTTTCCAAATATAACTATAGAAATGGAGAAAGACGACATTGAAGCAACTCAAATAAATAAGCTGGGATATTTCCCATTGCTATTTTAAAAATAATTGAAATAAATAAATTGTAAAATTTAGGGCTATGAACACATAATTTAAAAATAAACACTGTAGTTAGTATTACTAAGTTTTTCCTAGCTATAGCCTAATACTAAATAGATTATCTATTGGTAAATAATAAAAAAAACAATACATACAAACAAAACTTTTCAAATTTTTATTATAATACAGCATACCGTGCCGTGGAAGGTTACTAACTTTAAACAGTAGCATAACCAGGTAGCATCTCCCGATGCCACTGTAAAGTAATGGGCGAAAACTTTTTTTAAATCCATTAATAAATGTGTTTTGTTATTCGTTAAATGTTGTATGTTATACATAACGTGACCAGAAGCTTTTTACAAAAAGCGGGACACGATCGTTCAAAAAGCGGGATTTTGACGAAAATACGGCCAAAAAGCGGGATTTTTAAATAAACAACTATTTGAAAGCGGGATGTGTAATACGCACATAAAAAGTTTCGTACGTACTTAGGAAACACAGTTTTTAACTCAAAAGAATCGATTTTAAATAAACAAAAATTTTTATTTAGTAACGTAAAATAAGTAAAATTAAAGATTTTTTGACTTCATTTACAAAACAAAATACGATTTTTATACAAAACAATGTACAAAAACTTAAGGCGAATGATAGCAAGTGGCCTTGTTAGTCCATATTATCATCAACTGACTACACCAATGTGTCAAACTCTTTATAAAAAAATAAGCAAGAACTTTTTATTTTATTATTGACAGTTTGGTGAATGTCAGTTGTTATTCTCCTAATAAGACCTCTTGGTAATAAATTCCTAAAGCAGCAGAATGTCTGCACATATAAAGCACTGTAACAAAAGGATATTTGAGTGTGTACGTTTGTATTTTTATTTTTTTCATTTGAGGAGCTGCCAGATCCAAAAAAAATAAACAATAACTACACTAAAAAATATTTGGAATAAATTTTTATCAGTTACATATTAATAAAAATATATTAAGAGATAAGAAATTTCAAAACTCTAAAAAGCGGGATAAAGCGGGATAAAAATTCAAGGCGGGATCAACCTCAGAAAAGCGGGATAATCCCGCCTAAAGCGGGATGTCTGGTCAGGTTAGTTATACATGAAAAGTGTACATACACTGAAAGAATTTTCGTCATAAATTCTACGAATTTCGACATTAAGCTAATGAAAAATTCATAAAAATTCAACCAACGTCACGATTCGTTGAATTAATGAAACCAGTCGCGTTAAAATTATTTTATTGAAAGCTTCATCAAAACAGTGTAATTACTGCAGTGCTATAACTTCATCGAAACAATAAAATAATTTCATGAAAAGAATGAAATAACTTAAATAATAAAGGGGTTTCTTAATAATTAGAAAATATTGTTGTCATAATAAATCCATTAAAATATTCTTACGAAACCAGAATACCAACGAAGCAATTCCAATGAAGTTCCTTCACAATATTCATGCAATTTTCATTGGATTTGTGAAATTATCATTAGATTTGTGAAAAAATTTTAATGGAATTGTTTCATTGGACTTATGAAGCAAAATTCTTTCGGTCTAGAGTAAACTACAATCGGATTTATCTTGAGATCAGTTAAATATACTGGAATAATTTTTTTAAGGCGCAATAAAAATAACTCATATGGCAGTCAAAAATGCCAATTTAAGAAATTAAAATTATTTTAATATATGTATATTCCTTTCGGAAAATCTGCGTGTATTTTCGCATTTATGAAAAGGCTCTCTTCTTAATTTGTAGTTAAAAAATTTTAAAACTATTTACGTAATAAAATGTTGTTGATGAAATTTTCGAAATCTACTGTCACAACTATTTTTTATAAGCGCGTAAACACAAAAAATATTTTCAAAATGGACTATTTTCGTACATCTGCTGAATGTAGGGTACATGTCCAAAATAAATAACTTTTAGCACATTCTTATTAGATCGTCTTTAGCGCTATTGGGTTAAAAAGTGAATGTGTAAAACAAAGTTTTTTACAAAATTGAAAATAATGAAGATACTTTTCCTTAAACATGATTTTTTCAGGGAAATTTAAAAATTTTGGCCTTTTTTGATTTCACGCAAGCAGATATTAATAATTTTTTTCCTTATTTTTCTTTAAAACTTTTGTCAAAAATTTAATGCTTGCCTTTTATTAAAAATCTAACAATAAACTTAAAAGTTATAGGCGAAATACTAAAAAAAGGCAAAAACAAATATAATATCTTATAAAGTATTCGTATCTCTCGAAAACACATCCAATAAAATTATTTCTTAGGAATTGTACGCTTAGCTCAAAATACTTCATCCAATACAAATTGGATAGTTTTTAAAAAAGTTACCGACCCCAGAAGTTGTTTCAACGTTGGCCCACTGTAACTCTTGTTGAGAAAGATGTTAAGACATATGTTATAAAGCTTAAGTGCTCCTCTAAGGACTTTCGAAGTTTCATATAAATCCAATCATTAGTTTAGAAGTTCCTGATTTATTACCATTTATTTTGCAAAAGTCCCCACTGTGCAGCGCCCACCACTGAACTGGATCAACATAGTTGCGTCACTCCACCACCTAAACTAACTAGACACTTTCAAACCATTCAGTTAGTATTTTTAGAATCGACCACACTTTGTATCTTCAAAGTTGTTGCCATGAAACTTACATTTTTTTCACTTCTAGGTAAAATCGTTCTTTCTGCTGAAGGTATTTGCATTTTTATTTTATTGATTTTTATTTACTGTTTGTATTTCTTTAATACCGTTTTCTGTGCCTTATCTTCCTGCAAACCCACAATTTACCTGCGACCTTAAACTCATTTATTACTTTTCTTATTTTTTTTATTATTTTTCCTTTATCTCTTCTCGCACATGCAAACGTACATAGCGATGCGAATGGTAAATGGAGCGACAAAATCTTTGGCAGTATGTAAGTGTTTTCCATTTTAATACCTTCATTTGTTAGTGTTTTTTTTTTTTCTTGAGAAAATACTTAAAAATAAAAAATAATCAGAGAATATTTATGAGTTTATGAATGAAAAATAAATGTCCAGACACTAAAAAATCTTTAAAGTACATATTAAATATTTTCTCTGTTTGTATTCGTTCTTGTTACAACATGTGGGCCATATCGTTCGTATAAACTCATCTGTACATAAATGGACCTGTTTTCTTGTGTTTCAATCACTTTTATGGCTCTTAATGGCCATTATCTTTTGATGCGAACATCGATTTATGGTCAAAATAACAATGTCATCTAAAACAATAAACGTATGAGCAGGAAAACAAAAAAAAAAAAAACAAAGCATTTGTATTGCTTTTTCTGTGTGGAAAAGATTTTTATAGCTTTCATTGCTTCTTAAGAATTTTCATATCGCCTTTTTAGAGGAAATTTTTATATTCTGCAGCACATTATTAAATATTTAAAACTTCCCAGCAAAAAACCTTGCCTACTAGAATGCAAAAAAGTGTATGTACTCCTCAGTCGTAAGTACTTACAATTTGACTGAATAACCCATTATTTTTGTTTGAGAAGTTCAAAAAGTATGCGGTACCCTATACTTTTTGCATACAAACATGCAAAAGTTAATATATTACTGATTGCCAAAAAGTACTCAACATTTAATGGGTTATTTTTTGCTTACAAATATGCAAAATTTTATAGATTAATTTTTGCTTAAACTTATTCTAAATTAATTTGCTAGCTTTTCTAATTAAAATAATTTTCACGATCAATAAATTTTTCTCTAGATATATTTCCTTATTAACTGGAAAGCACTACAATAAGTAGTTTCACGTAATGATATAAATAAGTTCTTATTTTATTCATTACAGGGCAGTCATTATTATGCACATAAAATAATTACATTAATAAGTATCATTACAAAATTTCGAAAATTTTTTGCTGGGTTATTGCTCTTGTTTCTCAAAATATACAAAATCTCAGTAGAGGCAAAAACTGTTTGACAAAAGCTTTTTTTTGGCGAAACAGTAGAGAAGATTTGTGGATATGACCATTGCTTATCGTTTTTAAGGAACCGCACACTGCTGCTTGCGCTATGATATCCGTCTGTTTGGCCGTGTCTCTGTCTGCCTATCACGCGTTGTTTTCTCGAAAAGCATAAGAGATACGGACTTGAAATTTTCACAGAGCAATAAATAATGTGACAGTTAAAAATTAAAGGGCGTTCTAAAGCGAGCACCAAAACATGTTGAAATCCTCAGATATTATACGGACAATTATATGGACATTTCTCCGAAAAATTTCACTTTTTTGTCGCGTGCGACAGCAAGCAATTAACCTTGTATTTCTGGACAACGTGACACAATTTTTCTTCAACATTTACCTAACGTAGAGCTGCTAACGCCCTACAGATATATATATAGAAGTAAAAACAAGTAAGAGTGCTATATTCGTCTGTGCCGAATCTTATATACCCTTTACCAACATACGTACATATATATAGTATACAGACACATACATACATATTTGTTTTGTGAAAAAATTTATCATTTTTTTAAAGTTTCCATCTTTGGCGCTGTAATTTTCATTTTTCAAATTTCATACGCCAAACTTTTCTTTCAGAAGCATAAAATATATTCAATTTATAAAGAAAAAGAAAAAAAATTTAGACCTATTTATTTTACATAACACAAAAAGTGTAAGTTTTCCAAACCTGGAGTCATAATTTTGGATTTTTCTGATTATTGATACCAATCTAGTTTTTTAAAAAATACATAAAATTTGTTAAGTGAACGAAACAAAAACGAAATAAGAAAAAACTTAGTTTCATTTAATTCCTTTAATATTAAAAAATTCAGTAAAGTGCGACTTTGACTCGCGCAGTTTTTTTCAGTTTTGTCGCTTTTTTCTCATTTTGGCGATTTTTTTCTGTTTTTGGGGGCATTTTTTCATTTTGGAGATTTTTTTAATTTTGGCGATTTTTTTTTATTTTGGCGATTTTTTCCTGTTTTTGGGTTTTTTTCCATTTTGGCGAATTTTTTCATCTTGGCGACTTTTTTCCATTTTGGCGATTTTTTCCTGTTTTTGAGTTTTTTTATTTTGGCGATTTTTTTCTGTTTTTTGGGGTTTTTTTTCGTTTTGGCCTTTTTTTATATTTTGGCGATGTTTTTTCATTTTTGCGATTTTTTTGGCGATTCTTTTTCCATTTTGGCGATTTTTTCCTATTTTGGGAGTTTTTTTCATTTTGGCGATTTTTTTTTCATTTTGGAGATTTTTTTTCTGTTTATGGGGATTTTTTTCATTTTGGAGATTTTTTTCATATTAGCGATTTTTTTTTCATTTTGGCGATTTTTTCCTGTTTTTGGGGTTTTTTTCATTTTGGCGATTTTTTTCTGTTTTGGCGATTTTTTTTCCATTTTGGCAATTTTTTTTCATTTTGGCGATTTTTTTCTCTTTTTGGGGGCTTATTTTCATTTTGGAAATTTTTTTCCTTATGGCGATTTTTTTTTTATTTTTGCGATTTATTTTTTATTTTGGGGTTTTTTTTCATTTTGAAAATTTTTTTCATTTTGGCGATTTTTTTTTTCTGTTTTTGGGTTTTTTTCATTTTGGCGATTTTTTTTCATCTTGGCGACTTTTTTCATTTTGGCGATTTTTTCCTGTTTTTGGGTTTTTTTATTTTGGCGATTTTTTTCTGTTTTTTGGGTTTTTTTTTCGTTTTGGCCATTTTTTTCATTTTGGCGATTTTTTTTACTGTTTTGGGGGTTTTTTTTAATTTTGGCGATTTTTTTCTGTTTTTGGGGTTTTTTTTCATTTTGGTGATTTTATTTCATTTTAGCGATTTTTTTTTATTTTAGCTATTTTTCCGGTTATTCGCGATTTATTTTAGTCTTAGAAAATTTTTTTGTAATTTGGTGCTTTTTTTCTTTTTGGCGATTTTTTTTTTGTTTTTGGCGATTTTTTTCGGTTTGGCGATTTTATAATTTTTTGTTTTTTTAGTTTTACCGTTATTGAAAATTTCAAGAGTTTTGCTCTCACGGTTTCCAAGATACAGCAAGTTGTCAAAATTGCATAGTCAAAATTGCATTAACTCATGCAACACCCTTTATTTTAAATTTTTTGAAATTTTAGTGTTAATTTTTGTAGTCTGTATAAAAATACACTAACCTTACAAATTTCAAGTGTATATACCATACATACATACAATTGTATGTATATTACATGGGATTTTAACATTTTTCGTTGCTCGTTTTGGAACACCCTTTAATTTCCAACTCCCATGTATTTGTTGTTGTAGCGGCCGAAGGTCTACACACTGTGTCCAAATTTCAGGTCTGTAGCTCTTACGGTTCTCGAGAAAATACTAATATAGTTTTAGACATAGTTAATTTTACATAACACAAAAAGTTAAAGTTTTCCAACCCTGGAAACGTCTTTTTAATTTTTTTATATTTTTTTAATTTAAAATTCCAATTTTAGTCGTACTGAAGTGTAAAATAAGTTCATTTATTAAAAAAAAATAAAAATTTGTTTTCGGTAGTTACTTTTATATGGCAAAATGAAGTTTACGCTTTCCAGCTCTGCAATCGTCTGCTCGATTTTGCTGAATTTCAATACCAATCTATTTTGGAAAATTTCTGACTCACCAGTCCAAGAACGAAGTCTCTAGCTTTTCTGGGAGCTTCGGAAAACCGATTTCACGTACAGACAGACGGACAGACGGACAGACGGACAGACGGACAGACGGACAGACGGACAGACGGACAGACGGACAGACGGACAGACGGACAGACGGACAGACGGACATCGCTTATTCGTCTTCCCTATGCATAAGGATCCAGAATATATATATTATATGGGTCGCTTATTGATATTATAGAAATTACAAACGGAATGACAAACCTATATATACCCTTTTACCATTTTTGTTGGTAAAGGGTATAAAAAAGTTTAATTTTCTTTGAAAAAAAAAAACAAGCATATTTGCTTGCTGTCGCACGCTACAAAAAGTTGAAATTTATTTAGCATGTCTATATACGTATTTCATTGGCGCTTGAACCAAATCATCAGTAGACTTCAACCACAGTTTTCAACAGTCACAAACCTCTTACTTTATGCACAGGCTTTCAAAAACTATATGAGAATTCATAAAATAATAATATTTTTGAAAATCACAAAAGAAAAAATAAGCTTAGTAGGCTTTGAAAGTGATACGAAATCCAGCAAATAATTTATATTCAGATTAACTCATTTTATTTTTCTACATCCTTAAATAAATCGCTAAAATACAAAAAAAAAAAAAACAAAAAAAGCGCAACAAAATCGCTAAAAACGAACAAAAAGCACCAAAACTAAAAAAATTGCTAAAGCTAAAGAATCGCCAAAAACCCAAACAAATCGACAAAGTGAAAAAAGTGCTAAAACAAAAAAAAAGAGGAGAGGTGTCTTCAGACACCCAGTTAGAGCTATGCTGTTTAGTTATATAAAAAAATGAGGCCATCAGCGCAGAAGTGGTGTAACCCACATCAATTTATTTAAACAATTGATCTTCTTAATTATTTAATTGTTTTAATATTATGATCTGTGCAAAAACAATTTTTCAGCTACATTTTCTTTATAATACTCGTACCAAAAAAAAGGAGGTTTGCCTACTTTTTCTATAGTTGGTAATGTAAATAATGTATTTATCACGAGAATGGCAACCAAAAAACGAATGTGGGTTACACCTTTTCTGCGCTGATGGCCTCAAATAACAATGCAATAAAATTATTTGTATTTTTAAAAGTGTTTATTTAATATTCAAAAATTTTTTTATTTTATTATTATTTATAAAACAAAATAAATTCGCCACAAATATTTGCTTATGAGGACATCTCGCATATGTAAACGCAGACTTAGCACCGCTGTTTTTTTTTAAGTTCTTATTAGTAAGTGATCTGGCATCTCCTTCCTTACGAACGGAAAAAATTAAAGAAAACGAAAACTAATAAATGTAAACAATGAAATCAAAATAAAAATAAATTTATAACTGTACTAGTGTCTATTATTATTGTCACAACAATCACGTCCTATCTCCTGTGTCTGACATGAAGAGCATAGCTCTAAAAACTTAACTTGCTGTTATAATCTGTCTATGGGTCATAGAGTGGCAGACAAAAAGTAGCACAGGAAAGTAATATTAGTTTTATTATCATGAATACTTTCTTAAGAAAAATTAAACTAGAGTTTTAGCATTTTTCTGTGCCGTCACGCATTTCAGCAGCACCAATATTTATCTGCATGGTTAGAAATTGTTGCTAATGTCAGCTACTTAACATGAATTTTCAATTAAATGGAATATTAGAAATGATTATATTGTGAATACAATTATTGTTTTACCATTGGTAAATGCATTTGTAAGTACAACCATTTATTTTCCTTTTTCAATTTTTTTTTTCATTTCGCTCAATTAAGCAGCAAGATAAATCACTCTACCAAAGCATTTTTAACTTATTTGTTTATTTTTTACAATTATCACAATAATTATTTTATATGTAAATATTATTGTAGTGGATGTTATGTTACGACCGGTTAAAAAATTATTTCTAATTAAAATTAATTCTAGTCATTATCTAAGTATCATATTAATTTTTTAAATTAATTAGTTAAACAGCTAAACTCTTGGTGTTGCCACAAGCTAAAACATTCGTGAGACGTTGCAGTAATTATTGTCACTGATAACTGTGCGCCACCTCGCAGCAATCAAATTTGTTTTAAACTGTGATGGACAAAATTTGATGGAACAATTTTTTTATTGAGCTCCAGTTCAGCAGTACTAAATACGATACTACCTTGAAGCTGAAATGTTGATGTAATTTGTTATTTAAAAACTATTACATGTAACTTACGTTTTTCAAAACTACGAGTATACACGTTATACCCCAGACAAAAATGCGCTTGAATCATGCCTTCTATTTAGGGGAAACATTTATGATTTTTACATTAGCATGTCATTGGAGATCATGTATTTCTGTGGGAGTTTAAATAAATTGATCTTCATTAAAATGAATGAAAATGAACCAACGCAGATTCTTTGATTCGAAGACAAGGTTTCATATGTTTGAAAATAAATATTGTTACGGAAATGGCCGTCGGGTTAATATAAGTGTTACGCAAGAATATTCGAACAGGGCCAATATAAAGAAACATCCAGAAGTATTTAAATAAATAACTAAACGTACACTCGTATTCACATACAAGCACTATAGCAAACAAGTATATACACATGCGTAGCACATACATACGTGATTAAACGTAAACAAGCAACAACAACTACAAGGGTCTGCTTATTAAGAAGGTATACATAGCTACATGCATACATACATACATGCCTGACAATTCCAACTAAAGGCAGAAATAAAAGTAAACAACCACTTAATGATGTATGCATATACACATAGTTACCACACCAACTTAATTACGCGCTTTGTAAACAACATTGAAGATAATGATGATTCGGTCTAGACTTTGCATGAAAATTCTAGTGGTTGTTGTGCGAAGTATAAAAAGGGGTTGACGCATCCAACAGCAGTTCAGTCGCGATCAAAAGTTAGTTGGGAATAAGTCAGTTGCGAAGAAGCTCAGTTGCGAATAAGTGCAGTTGCTAATAAGAAGTCTGTTGTTAATCAAGTGAGTTGACATTAAGTTGTGCGCAGTCCGTGATTTGTGATACAACAGTGAGTTGATATTTGAGTCTGTGCTTTACAATACGTGAGTTGGAAATTGAAGAGACTATAGTACAGTCTATAGTGACAGTTAGAGTCTGTCGTGATTTGAGTTTATTGTGGAGTCCCTTGAGTAAAGAGTAAGGGAGCAGTGGAAGCTGATAAACGTGTGTAAGTGAAGCCAGCGAGTCCTGATTAGTGTATCAACTGTGAGAGTCTGCCATAGAGTTGTTATTGGTGTATCAACTGGAAGTGTCGGCAGAGTGAGTCTTGTGTGTGACGAGCAACAGAGAAAGCAGAATTGTGTCAACACTAGCGCAGCCAGTGGTCTGAGACGTTTATATACAACAGCGAAGAAGGCGTAGTGGTAACCAGTTGTGAACATTTGAAGTAAACTTTGTGTTTGTATTTAAGCTCTTGAATTGAATTTAGATTAGTGGTATTTATAGTAAATAAAGATTGTATCATTCTTAACCCTAATTAGTACACTGGGGTCTTTTATTTATTGCAAATCTTCGAATCTACGGAAAAGCGTTTTTAACAGAGAATAAAAAACGTAACAATATTTTTATAAGTCAGTGATGAATTCTTGCATGTTGCCTGATGTTAAAGCTTTTTAGATGTTAATTTTTATCACTTAAATAATGAAGAATTTATTAGGATTAAGGAAAGCTTTAAACCAGAATTCACTTTATGTACACGCAAAGAAAAAATATGGTTGAGGTAACCAACCATACTTTGATTGAATTATATGGTTGCATTCAAATCATATTATTGTCAATGGAAAAGCAAAGTATAATAATAATATTATTTTCTGAGTTAATAATAATATTATCTACAAAAAACAATTAACTTTGTTATACCTAATCTTATTATTGTAAATAAGACAACACTATTGTTAGATGTGACTAAAATATAATTGAGACTTACCATACTATGTTCTACTATTATAATAATATTGTTAAATACGACCATAGTATTATTTTATGTAATAATAATATTTTGTTTTTTAATCATATATTTATTGGCAAATCTTTTGTTCGAAACAGCTGTGCGGTAAATCCGTAATAAAAATATATTAATATTGTTGAAATAAAATGTATGTATGTATGTATGTATAGAATACATATGTATGTACATATTTTTATTTATCTACCCTTATGTTTATACTTTTTTTTATTTATTTAACATCACGCGTGCAAGTACCGATAGCTTACAAACGAAACACTGAACTGACAGAAAGTGTTTCTGAAAAAGATCTTTTTAAAAACTTAACATAGTATGGTTTTGGATAACATTATATTGTTATTTACATCATATTATTTTTACACAATAATACAAATTATATTGTAATAATACATTTTTAACAGAACTATATTGTTAAACTCTAACCATATCGCACTTTCTATGAATATAGTATTACTATCGTAACGAAATTAATGTTTAAAATAACAATAACTAGTTTTCAACGACCACACATTTGTTTCAGAGAACATAATATTGTTTTCTCAACCATTTTACAACCATATCTTTTCTTTGCGTGTAATTAGTGAAAAAGGCAAGCTCTTTGAATAATTAATTTTTTTTTTTTGCTGAGATGTAATATAAATTTTTCACCCAATAATTGGGCGAAATATATTATAATATTCGCAAGTGTGATTTAAATCATAGCTAAAACTTAATTATTTACAAAGTCGGTTCAACTCTTTTATTGTAGTTTAATGGAAAGGCTTATTCACTTTTTTACTTTATTCTATTACTAGCTTATCCCGCTCCGCGTTGCTGGCCCTAAGTAAACATTAGTGTTGTATGTGGCATTGGTGGTACAATATGAAAATTGGATTTTGCCCACGAATAAACTAAATAGGCGCCATCTACCGGACGAACTTCAAACTACAGAAACGCTCCTCACGCCCCATAGAGCATGTATATAAAGTTTGGTCGAAATCGGTGCAGTAGTTCTTGAGTTACAGTGCAAAAACACAAAAAAAAACTAAATATTGGGCCATCTGCCGGACGAACTTCAAACTACAGAAACGCTCTTCACGCCCCATAGAGCATGTATATAAAGTTTGGTCGAAATCGGTGCAGTAGTTCTTGAGTTACAGTGCAAAAACACAAAAAAAAACTAAATATTGGGCCATCTGCCGGACGAACTTCAAACTACAGAAACGCTCCTCACGCCCCATAGAGCATGTATATACAGTTTGGTCTAAATCGGTTCAGTAGTTCTTGAGTTACGGTGCAAAAACACAAAAAAACTAAAAATTGCGCCATCTGTCGGACGAATCACTATTACTGAAAGGGGCGTAGCATTTACCGGGGTTGAATATATATAAAAACACGCGTCGGTCTTTTACAAATATTTTGTGGGGTGGAAGGCGAAAATCTGTTGGGGCATTGAAGAGTTCACCCCTAACAAATAAACGTGTTTTTGATTTTTATATATATTAAGATAAGATAAGATATTTAAATTGCATAATGGTAAAGTGTCTTGCAATAAGAACTTACGAGCATTCACAGTTGCTAGCATCTATAATGTTGACTCTACCACTGTAGCTGCGGTTTATTCAGTCTGTTTTGCCAAATCATCATAGACGAATAAGGCTTTCAACAATACGTGCAAGTTCTAAGAGGGTGGTGTTGGCTGAAGTAGTTAGTTAGCACGTTGACTACAAAGCCAAAGGTCCTGGATTCAAGCCCGGTCTCTCCGATAGTCATTACATAACAGCACCATGCATTTTACTAAAGTGCATTAGTATCAATTTGTATCAGTTGTTGCAGGAAAGCTCAAGTGCTGAAGCCATAGGCACTGATCACTACACCGGCTTCAGTGGATACTAATCCTAATGTAACAGCAGAACACGCTCCTTCGTCAGTATTGTGTAGCAGAAACGTCGGCGAAGTAAAATAACCAACTAACTGGCTACTAAGCATAGCCTCAAAAAAATTAATGTGCCTCATTAACACCAGAGGCGCTGCAACACTGTGTTATTAAAAGCATGCAAAAAAGCAAAATTGTACAAGAATGAAGCTCTATCACTCTTCCTTCACCACCTGTTTCTCTCTCATTTTACCTTTCCTAAGGAAGGTAGCACCTAGTAATAGTAGTGGTAGGCATTCATTGCCTCAGTGTTACATCTCTTTTCTAAAAAAAAAAAAGTAAAAAGAAAAGTCCTATCGAGAGGACTATTCGCAGTATGTCATATATTCATATGTCGATGAAATGAACGAGATCTGCTAAAAATGTTTCAGTTTTCTGAGAGAATTTGCAGGAAATTCCAAGTCAGTCGATTTCACGTCATTTGTGTCATATAACTTGAGCCTGAACTCATGCAAAGTTCAGTTGATACAGGAACTGAAGGTACACAATCATAGACAATCGATCAGTTATCGCTGAGTTGACCCTGCAGCAGTTGGAAACTGATATCAATTTTCATTGAAAAATCTTCAGCGCTGACGGCCATTTTTTTGATGAATGGTTACATCAACAAACCAAATTGTCGAATATGAAAACAATAATGCATTCTAAAAATGTTATCGCTTTGGTGTGTTAGCGTCATGTTTCCTTGAGAATGGCGTAAGAGAGGCCATCACCTTCAATGGCGAGCGCTAAAGTCCGATAATTACCAATTTCTTTTCTCCAGAAAAAATATAATATGAACACTAAAGACATGTGATTTTACGAGCCACACAGCTCATGACGCAAAAGATATTCTACATGAGTAGAATACCATAGTTATCTCACATCGCTCTGGCCATTGAGTTGACCTCGTAAGACCTTTTTTGGGCTATCTTGAGACTCAGGTCTAAGCGCATAAGCAGCAGCGGTCTTCAACACCAATATAACCCACGTCCTTAATCAGATTTAGCCTGATCTTTGCACTAGAGTCATGGAAAATTGTATTTCCAATGTGTGCCACCCAGCGATGCCATAACGCGATGCTACTCTCCATACATAATGACAGCTACAGACTTTCAAAAACTTGTCAAGATATCTCAAACACACTTTTATTTTGTTTAAATTTAAAGTTAGCAAGCGCTTTATGAAAGACCCTTCTTATATGTATATTATGCTAGACTAATGTTATTTAAAATAAAATAATCCTTTCATCCAGCTCTGCATAAGATGTGTTAAAGAAAAGAAGAAGAAAAAGAAATATTAAAATATTACATGTATATGTTGCCAAATTGCTAATGTATGTATTTGTACATGACTGTTAGATTGCTGTGCATTATTATTTTAAATTTCATTGTACGAGTAGTTTCTCCTCCCTATTATATTTTTAGTTTATCTTTTGTTAGACATAGACTACTTATTATCTTTTAACACATTTAATGTCCAAACTCATGGCCACATTTTCAAATGCATTTACACAGCCTCACTAGCGCTCATACATACATATACAAACACTCACACTCGCACACACATAAATAAATGGCATGACATGCATACCATACAATCTTTTTAGAATTTTAGATATTTTAGTTACTGCATGTGTCCGTTGTGTGTGTCCTTTTGTTATATCCGGCGTGTGCTGCATTGGTACTCGTATCATCCATCCACACGCCATTAAATTGTTGGCGTTCTTCTTAAATAGTTGTATGTTATATTCCATTTTGTGTGTGTGTGTGTGTTTTTTTTAGTCTAAATGCTTTTCATGGCATCTGTAATGCTTTATTTTCATTTTATTTAAGTTGATCTTTTTTTATAAATGTTGTATTTTAGATATTTTCTTCTTTTGAATTTCATACATTTATAAATACATACATACATACATATATAAATATATGTATGTATCCAGTGTCAGCTTGTTATATGTTATTTCCATGTTCATGTTTAAGTCTTTATTCATGTACTTTACGAGTATCGTGTCTTTCGTTCTGGCTTTACTCGAATAAATGAAATTGTTAATTATAATATTATTGGTAAAAATAAAATAAAAATCCTTAACATGAACTTCGTTTTTTACTAACACGTTTTTTGTTTTTTTTTTTTTGCATTGTAAATTGAATTTAACTAAATGTTAGTTTTTCTGCATTCTGAATTATTAAGCATTTAAATAAATTTCCAACAACTACTGGTAGAATGCAAAAAAAAAGTGCTTCCTTAACAATATTTTCTGAAAATTTTTATACAAGAACCGCCAAGACAAGTCATATTTGAAGCAGAGCTGTTAAATTTTGATTACGGTTAGTAATCAATTAGATTACATTTTAAAAAGAATTGTAATGATTATATAATTGCCTTGAAAAGAATTGCAGATAAATAATGAATTACGATTACTAATGATCGAAAAGTAATCTGAATTACTTAAAATTACTAAAAAATAATCAAAAAGAATTAAAAGTAATCAAAAAGTAATCCGACTAATAAATAATTAAAAAGAATCAAAAGTAATCCTTAGAAGTAATCGGATTATTTTTTGATTACTTTTGATTCTTTTTGATTATTTTTAGTAATTTTAAGTAATTCAGATTACTTTTCCATTATTATTAATCGTAATCAATTCGTACTCGTGCGATACTGAATATAATTGTAATTTAATCACTACTTCACCTTTAAAAAAATGTAATCAAATCAGTAATCATTACGATTACTAATCATTACTTAACAGCTATGATTTGAAGTCTGTTTGGAAAAATATGGGTATTTTAAAATATGAAACATAAATCGGCCAAAAAAATGCATAACCAACTTTATTAAGCTAATAATAGGATGCTTATTAAGATGCAAAGTTGATTATGGCAAGTAATATTAGCCAAATCCAAGTAGGACCATATGTACTTTTCATGAAATATTAGATCACCACACATTTGCGGCCGTATGTCCTTGATAACTTCATTATTTACATTTTTGAATTATTCAATTGATTGTAGACCACTGCTATTGGCCTTATCCTTCACGTAGCTCCAAGGAAAAAATTCTAAAGGAGGCATTGGTAATCGTCTCTTCGAAAACTCACACGAAAGAGCGATGGTATCGTTACTTGTATGGCCATACAAAATCAGTAACCATTATTGCAATAGTTTCTCCATTCTCATTTTCGAAAAAGTAAGTTCCGCTATCCCGCCAGATAAAATTATATCTTAAGGGCCACTAACATGCTATAAAAACATAAGTGTAATTCGAAACAGATTGATTGCGTCTCTTTTCAACCCTATGCTATGTTTCCACTACGACTTGAATTAGATGCTTCGCTTACTTAATCATGTTTATGAATCATGCCGTTTAACTGCGACTTCGTGCTTCGATTTGGCGATTTATTCACACACACATCCACATCTACATATTTCAGAGCTGGCCACCGAGAGAAACAAAACAGTAATGTATAAGCGTATGTGTATTCATTTGTATAAAAAGTCGATTGATGTTCGGCAGCCTTACGCTTCTCTGGGCAGCCTGGACCTATTTTGTTTTGATAGCTAGTTCAGATAAACTGGCGATAAGCTGCGAAAAAAAGTTAGGCAATCTTAATGATTCATATTGAATCTATTTTATTCGCTCTCACAAATTTGTAAGGCGAGGCAATTTGCTTTGCTCACGATTGGGTTTGTTTCTATATTTATGATTTGAACAGGCTAAAGTTCGTATCGCATGTGATAATTATTAATGAACAAATAACACCAAGGTTTGTTGTAAATATTTTGACTAACAACACATAGTTGAACGGAACAACTAACCGTTTTTGAAGGCCACTCAACCTTCATCATCAGCGTTCTTTTGTGTTTGGTCCACGGTATGTGGTGTCAGTTGATGTAGATTTCTGCTTTATATACTCAGTTATCATTGCAAATGGAATATGTGAATTGTTTTGATTCATCTTATTGCAATTTGCTGAAAGCTTTTTTTTGTAATTAAAGCTCAATTTTACCATCTCTAAATTTACAACAGTCTTGCCATTGCCGAAATTATTTCATATTATGAAATAACTCCCAACAAGAAAAGATTAAATAATAATACCAATGCATTGGGAGTTATTTCATAATTGTTTTTGGTGAACAATTAAAAAACAGACAGATTAGCTTATTGAAAGCGGTTTGTGAGGAAAATCCCGATTTGCAGGGCCTGTTCCTTAGCACTATCAGGAGAGATAATAATAATAAAACACCGTGTAGAAACTGCAAGATACTCTAGCTTTAAAATATTCAAAACAAAGATGTATCAAAATTATTTATACTATCAAATTTTAACATGACTAGACTTTCGTTAAAGTTTCTTATTAATTCAATATGGTTTTTATTGATTTTAAGCTGTTTTTTCTCTAAGTGTACATATGTTATTTTAACAGCATATTTTCAAGCTTTTAGTGCATATTGAATGCGCATTAACTACGTTTTTTGAACATATTTCTGGTTTCCCAGGTCATGACGTACAAAATAATCTTGAAGGGATTAATCTATCTAATTGCAATATGCCATTCACTTTGGAGTCATATCATCCCAGCAAAAAATTACACATTACCATCATAACTACTTGCCATATAATGACTTACTTTTCTGATTACCGAACTTCATTACTCGCTTACAAATCACATTACCTAAAATTTAAAAAAATTATGTACAAATTGCTAAATGAGGAGAATAATTTTTTTAGATTAAATAGATTAAGTGAACAAGTTGCCAAATAAAAAAAGGAAGTACTTCTCAAGAATCGATTATTTTAGTCTCACGCCTTGTTAAAATTATTAAGTTGGTAATCCAGTAAGGAACAGCTTCCACCAAAAATGCTTAATTCCAAACCCGATTACCTTTTTTGAAATTTTTTGCTGGGATATATTATAAGTCATGATCTAATTAATTTAAAATTAGTGTTTGAGATTCATGCTTAAAGCTCAAATCTATTCCCCTGAAAAATTACAAAATGAAAAAACAATTGTTTTCTTTTATTAATTTTTTTGTCTGTTTTATTTATTTATATACATACATATGTATATGCATAGGTATATGATATGATTATTGAAAATATTTAATTTAATATAATTAGACACATGAAAACTTCTCATTGTCTTCGTTAAACTGTCAGTAATTAAAATTTGCAAATAAATTTAATTGTTCTTATAAGTTTTTTTTTATGCTTATATGTATTGTGTTTATTTTTACACAATTTTCTAAAATTTATTGTCTCCTGTCCACAAATTGATGGAGCGACATGTTTAAGTTGCTTTGCTGTCCGAATTTTTACTCTGATCACGGTAGATTTTAATCCACGACATAATAGGTTGACCGTGTTCTGTAAGCCACTCGAAATTGTTCGCAATATTTTTATTTACATCTGCTTCCAGATTAGCTGCAGCATATTGACTGCCCTTTACTTCAGTGACTAGATCTAATAACTTCTCTTTTACATCTTCGCTAATTACATACTGCGAAATCTGGCGAATAAGTTTACTTAGAAGTAGAGAATCACTTTTTTTGCCTGTAAAGTTACCAATAACTTTCCAGTTTGTTTTCAGGAACTTAATAAGAGTCAATGAGGAAATCTTGTCACGCTTATTGGCAAGTGTTAACAATCTAACGCGATCAGCAGGATTAAGTTTATTTGAATAATCAATGGAGGCATTTAAAAACTTCATAATATTACTTTCATTTCTGGAGCAGCGTAAACCTGATATTAATAGACTACGTGTCGTGGTATCTGTAGTAGTCAATAGTTTTTGATAAAGAAAATCAAACTCCTTTTCGCCAGACTGTCTGAGACCGACACAATAGGTATCAACTTCTACAAATGGATCCAAGGTGACTAAGGTTCCATTAATTATAGCCTGCAAATTATTATGCGCCTTATCTAAACATTCTTTTACATCAAGTGAGCAAGCAATGCCCTCAATTGCAGAGAAATGTTCATCGAGGGGATTATTGTTGACACTTAATTTTTTAAATATAGGGCTGATCAATTTTGTTGCAAACCATTTAAAATTATCTTCATCTGCAAGATATTGTTTGAATTTTATGATTATGGAAGTTGCTTCCGCCCACGGCAAGTAGTCGTTTTCATTTTTTAAATAAGTCATCATATTTAAAAGTATGGAATGACTCAAACGTTTTGAAAAGCATAAAGAGGAAGCATCAATCAGTAGCTGGGCACGATTTCGAGCAGGAATTTTAAATGGGCCTTCAGCTTTCAAGGAGTTAGTGAGAAGTCTGTAGTTTTCCATATTTGATGCGATACAAACCATTCGATTGTTTGTTAACTAACAACCAGTCGTCTTTAGGAATATCAGCATCAACCTGCGTTTCAGTTACATTTGGCAAATAGTGAGTGGCTTTTGTATCACTGAAATCGGGATTTGAAGCAGCTGCATAATTGATGGGAATATACCAGGAGTTGCCCTTCAAGAGTTTGTCACTTCCGTAGGGTTCTTGTTTAACGCCAAAATTACCACTTTTATAATTGCGTGTAATAGTTAAGAGGGGATAGCCACCCTGGTGAGTCCAAGTGGTCATCATTTGGCGGATGGTGGCAGGAAGTCGATAATTTTTCTCTTCAGTCGCATTTTGTAGAGCTGTAAAAAAGTCATCTTCCGTAATTGCATTGTGCTGGCTGTATTGGGAAAATAATATAAGGAGTTATGTAGAGTTTTATAATTGGAATTTATTTCACTTACCTATATTTCAAAAAGTTTTGTATGCCCTTTTGGAACACTTCTTCGGTCAACGCTTTGTTCCACATCATTAATACAAAAGTAGCTCTCTGGCCAGTTATAGGAAAATATTTTACTTCTTTAATTTCATTTGGTTTTTCCACATAAGAAGTTAAAGGTCTGGTCAACTGAGGCCCATCAGCCTTCAGTAAATTTTCATACCAGACATAATGAAATCTTTCCCATATATGCCATTCTGGATAAATCTATAATTCGAATTATAATACTTTAGATAGTAACATGTGGAATCGTTCCTAGATTATATTTACATTATCCAAAGCTTTATTCCGAAACAAAGTTCCGAGACCGTTAATCAACCAGACATAGGTCCACCACTGAAGTGTGATATAATCAGAAAATATATAATGCGATAACTTTTCAGCAAAAATTTCGGTATTGTCTTTCAGATCGACCAAGTCCCAATTGTTTTGCATGATTCCGCTAAAAAAAGATGGTTTATAGTCGAAATTCGACTGAATGCGCCGGTCCGAGTATTTCAAGCCAGTATATTCCTCGAGATAGTTTATTATCATTGAGGTAATGTTTGCCTCAGGGTTCATTTTGAATTCCGTGCCAGCAGGATAATAATTACGATAGCGTATACCATTCAAAACTTCTTCATTATAGACTAAATCGGACACAAAAATCTGCACTTCATACGTTGGAATAAGAGGGGTTGTTAAGAACACCGTTTTTCCTTTGCTAAATGTGATGCCAATATTTATTTGCCATAACTATTATTGACTGATGAAATTTTTTCATTGCAACTAAACTTACCTGGACATAATTTCGTTCACAGGTGAATTGGAAAGTGCTGCATACTTTTCACTATGATGTACAGTAATGGTAAAGCTGGTCCTTTTATTTGGTTCATCATAACAAGGAAACGCACGGCGGGCGTATGTACTTTCAAAATTACTTTGAGCATAATAACTGCAATTACATATACAAAAGTATTAATTAGAACATTCATTTAAGTTTTTTGTTAATTCTATAAATGCTTTGTTAAGAAACCTGTTCTTCTATAAAGAAGATAGAAGACAAAACGGATCTCCTATCTCAATTGCGCAACCTTAAAATGCTGTTGCTAGAGCAGTGTTGGGAAAGTTGGTACGATCGTACTTTTTTGATACTATATGACATGAAAAAGTACCGTGGTACTTTCCCAACTCACCGGCAACTCAGAAATGCAGTCAGAAGACACGCGTATGCATATGTTTTTGGCAAGACAAATGGTCATCTTGCTTAGGTAAATATGAGTAAGAAACCTACCTTTTTGTCAGTCATAAAATGTTTTTTTATGAAAGAAAGTATACTTTCATGAAAGCTTAAAAGTTAAATTTTTTATGATATTAAGGCATAAGTAGTACATTTTTTTAAATTTAAATTATTTTTACAAATAATATATTTGTTACCACCCACAAAAGAAAGCGGGTCGAAAATGGCAAGTTTAGGGTTTTGAGCTTTCGCCGAAGTTAAAATTTTAATTTGCTAAACAAAAGTATAGGAAAATGTAAGAAAAAGATTTAATTTTTCAGAGGTAGGATTAGTTCCTCTGAGGACAACTTTTTCAGCTTTGTCCGATTTTTCTTAGTTTAGAGGCTTAGCGGCCTAGGACAATAACACATATTTATGCCAAGTTTCATTGATGTAGGAGCAATAATATATAAATATAAACTAAAAAAAAATTAATAGCCAGCTTTTATAATCAAATACTCCTCTTTGCGGCTCCCTTAATTCGCAGATCACTGATATACATACATATCGTCAGCTTAAATGCAAACGGACGTAACTACACTTTTATAAAATTTTTCAAAACAATAATACTAAAGTGATCCTTAAAATGTTCCTCGAAATTTACTTGTAGTATGGATACTTATATGTTTTTAACCATTTATTTCCTTTTTATATATATATATATTTAAGCTTTTATGTTAGTTACGTTCTTTGCAACAAAAAATTGATAGATTCGTAATTAAGTCTGTTTGAATTTCTTTAATAAAGTCGTCATTTTTAATCGCAGAGATCTAAATATTGGCGTGAACATGTAGTTTGATAAGATAAACCATAATCGATAAAACATACTCGAATTTTTGTGTAGTTAGGTACGTTTGCATTTAAGGTGGCGATATGTATAAGTTAAAAAAAAACTACATCAAGCGGTCTACTCTGTAATTCGAAACGAAAGCAAATGCTTTCGAATTATAATGTTAATAAGATATAAGTTCGAAAGTATTTTCTTTCGTTTCGAATTGCAGAGTAGAACCCTTGAGCTTTTTTCTCAAAAATCATTTAACTATTCCTGTGTCTAATCAAATAATTCTAATGCTATAATTATAGTTTTACTCACTGATCTTTGCCATCGTTATCGATATATTTATACAGGCCAATGCCATTTCCGTCCTCAGCTAATTCGCCACTATAAGTAATATTCAATCTCCATTTAGTATCAGCTAAAAATTTGTTTTTATTTTTACGTGTCAATTTCAAAAATTCTCTTTCCAATTCGTATTCATGACTTAATTCTTCTAATTCGCTTGTTGACGGATTCAAAATAGTGACATTTGAAATCTTCAAGTGATGACCGGCATGTAGAACAATCGTTTTAGTGTCATTTTGTACTACAATGTCTATTAGCACTTTGCCTTGAAATCCTTTTTCACCCGCATGAATATCTGTGCTAATTGTTATGTTATAGTGTTCCGGATAGGTTTCATTAGGAAGACGATAATTTAGGGAAGTAGCACTAGCCTCAGTAGGAATATTATAATTTTGACAATTAACTAAAGCGACAGCTAAAGCCGAAAACCAGACTATAATTATTTTCATATTGTTAAATATACAAAGCACAATATATTTCTAATTTCAAACTCTAATTGCGAGGCTTTTTATACTGTTTCGGCCGCAACATATACTTAACGAACGTACGAGTATTTATCTATATATGTATGTATGTATGTATGTACAGCTTAACATTTTTATGAGCTCACTGTTCAAACAAAATTTGGATGGCAGATAAAACCCAAAGTTAAATTTTTTATTGCACTAGCTTAAATATTATTCTTAATTTGTTTGGAAATTATTTGCTTCTCACTTGTAATAGAACTATAATTATTTGAGATATATATCTTATTTATTTATTTATTTTCTTTTTGATGTCCCATGTATATCAGCTTTACGCAGCTCAATTCGTTTTGAGAAATTTATACGTTTAATGACAAAAAAAAAAGATTTATTGAAAAATGTTTGTTGGCATCCAACTTTTATTCAAATTACAAGCGACAAAAGTAGTCACATGAGCAGCTGAGACCACCTTGTACTAGGTATAAACAAAAGTATTTGTAATATATTTACAAAGAAAAGAAGCAAAAATTCAAGTGATGCAGGGCATAGTGACTGGTCACTGAACTATACCGACTTTAGTGAACACTAATCCTAATATAACATCAGAGCGCACTCTTTAGCAGGTATTGTGTAGCAGAGTCATCAGCAAAGTAAACTAACCAATTAAATGGATAATAAGCACATCTAAGAAAATTTAATACGTCTCATTGGCACCAGAGGCGCTGCAACATTGCAGAGTTTTAAAAAAATAACGCTTTCTTTTATTACTTCCTTCATCACCTGCCTTCTCTACCTTTCCTAAAGAAGGTAACACCAAGTAATAGTAGTGTAACTTTTCTTAAAAAAAATAACAATAATAATAATGAAACCATAATTATAAAAAAAAAATAAAAATAATCCCAAATTCAAATAAAATTAACTTAAAAACTGACAGATAATACGAGTATAGCTCCTGAATCGATGTGCTAATTACTAATGACCTGATCTCCTCAGGCTGTAGGAAATATTGTTCCAGAGTGCATGAATAAAGAATTAGTCCTTGAAAATTCAGGTGTTGTACTCGTATCTAAAAAAACAATCTTTTATCTCTATTATACATGTGCGTACATATCACTTTATGCATAAAGATTAAACTACTTACCATCAAATGGCCATAAAGTTTGCTTAAGTTAAAAGATACATAATTATATCTTATCAAACCATATAGTACTCAACGAACTAAAAGTCACATTAAGTTTTTTACTATTACTAACGCAACTGGCAAAAAGTTAACACCCATATAGTAAAATTGGCATTAAATATGTTTTAGAGAAAATTATTCGAATATTTTTAGGAGCGCAAGGCTGACTTTGCCAAAGATTTCTTAACATAGAAAATACATGTCCACAAGTAAAATTAATATGGTTAGACCAAATGAGGGTGTTATCAAAGTAAATTCTGAGATTTTTAGCAACTTTTGCAATCACAATGTGTTGACTATTTACACGTAATATTCAATAAATTCTTCTTAATAATAAAACATTTGGTAGTCTATTGTTTTAGTTTCTTAGCAGAGAAATAAGCCGATCGGGTCACAGCCGGCTCAAGAACCGCCGCAGACTTTCAATATAACTCCAAGCCGCCGTCTATCCATGCGGCAAGCGTCGGCTCGAAATTGCAGCCGGCTAGTGTAACAATGGCTAAATTTTTAGCAATAAAATGTACACAATCAATTTAACTTTTTAATGTTGAACCTTTTTATTGCCAAATTATTATATGTACATATATATTCTTTTCATATGCTTTTTAAACACATTTTTATATAAAATTGTTCCAACACAAATATACAAAAAACCAACGGCTGTCAGCCGGCTCAAGACGCCGCAGAGTATTTTTTTCCGAAGCCACCCCCGCCGACTTTTTAATACGGCTTGCTTTTTTTTTAAAGAACCAGCACTCAGAGGATAACTCCTACTCATGCATGGCATTGTGCTAGAACAAGCTAAATATGTTATAGGGGAGGAGGGCAGAGGGAGTAGTGTCTGTGGACACTACTGGTAGTGACAGGAAAGACTCCGCAGGTAGTTGGTTCCACATACGAATAGTGAGGCTAAAAAAGGAATTCTCTCTGTAATGCGTAGTGTGATTTATTGGCCAATCGACTACAAAGGGATGTGCTCTGAATGAGGCACGTATTGTGCTCCCTAATTTCATTAGAACACATTCCGTTGCAGTAACGTAGATGCTCCAATGAATCAGTAGAGTTGGATACCCTAGTATCCACTACTACTTCGCC
Organism: Tachina lurida; assembly: GCA_944452675.1. Classification (NCBI taxonomy): domain Eukaryota; kingdom Metazoa; phylum Arthropoda; class Insecta; order Diptera; family Tachinidae; genus Tachina; species Tachina lurida. The sequence continues at coordinate 178,688,827 of OX101752.1, forward strand.
ATCTCCTGTACACGGTCCAGCAGCCCAAAATAGACTTTGAAGCGCCGTCACATACATGAGAGTTGTATTCCATTTACGATCGAATATACAGCCCAATTCATAATATTACCCGGGAAATAATTTCCATTGAATTGATTTTTTCCGAAAATCAAATGCTGCTATTCTACACATATGACCAAAAAAATAAAATTAAAATGTGAGCATTTTTTCCCCATGAAATTTTCATTCCCCATGAAGGGAAATTTTCTATCGGGAACTTCATAGGAACGTTTGTTCCCGCTATCAATGCGTAGTGAATGTAAAAAACGGAAGAAGGCTTGTAAAGCTTAAACATTAATTGAAGGTTAGCCGCGAATAACGTTTTAAGTGACAAAATAATAGTTTTTCAGGAGAGCCAGAAAACGTATTTTAAAGCAAGATTGGTTTTTTCGTTTAAATTTTTTTAGCTTATCGAAAATAATGATAACTAGCATTAACTTTTCTTTTTGTATCTCTGCTACATTTATCAATTATTTTCGACAATTTCGTTTGCATGATTTTTTTAGTTACTTACAAAGTTTCCACCGACTGATTGGATTGTAATTGTATTTTGACGGCGATAAGATGCATAATTTTGGATGGTTTGATGTTTGAACAACGCAAGAGAGTTATGTTAATGTTAATCTGTGAAAAAACTGGTTTTTTTAAAAATGTATCTTACAACGTTATTCGCGGCTGTGCTTCAATTGAAAATCAAACGAATTAAGCTTAATAACAAGAAACACACATGTTTTGGGTTTCAAATGAAAAATGTTTTTGAGTGTAAAGTTGTGTTTTTAAATATTTTAGGTGACATGGACAAAATTCTTTACTATACCAGAACCATAAAATTTACTGCATGTGAAACAACGATATTCATGTTCAATGAATAAAGTTGTTGCAAAAAATTATTGTTATTAATCGTATACATTATTTACAGATATTGTCCTAAAAATAATAATTTATAACTTTTAATATATAATTGGAAGTTTAATAATGAAATAACGCGATGTATTGATTTAGTTCGCCTTCAAAAATTAAGTGAACAAAACCAAGGGAAAAGTGAAAAAATCCATGTGAAAAATATTGTTCACGATAAGGGGAATTTTTTTTTTTTGAGAGAGAACAGATTTTTTGGGAAAAATTATTCACGATTGCAATTTGGGGAAAAGGGAAAATAATTTGAGGGAAAAACTGTTCACGATAGGGGTGAATAATAATTCACAGTATCAGAGTTGTATTTTTTTTAAAATCATACAGTTATGTACGATAGTGAAAACCAGCCTATATGGCATATGGAAGTCAGAGATCTTATAAAGCCTCGACTACTGAAGCAATTCATGACTGAGATCGTGTGTTCAGGCCAATTTTCAGTCATGACAATTAATTTTTTTGTTTTGATGAGCAATATTGTACCATTCTGTTACTTGTTGTTGAAATCATCGACGACAAATGGCTACACAGTTTAAAAAAAAATGTATGACTAATTTACACCAAACATCCGCGGCAGCACTACTCTAGACATAAATGAAAAAATGCAATTGCAGAGTTGTAAAATAATGAAACTGTCTCACTTCACTATATGTTTTCACTCTCTCCATATACTACCCTTTTTCGAATTATTTTAAAATCTTTAGCATACAACAGAAATATATTTGAATTAAAATTTTTATTTTTTAGATAACCAAACCTAACATGAACAGTGAATATTAACTTAAACTAGTGCGATGTATGATTGTAGGTGGATATGTGTGCATGTTTATAGGTAGCAGAGCTGGGGATTATGTATAACATTTCACACAAAATTATTATTTTACTTATTCAGTAAAATATTTTTTATTAAAAATATATGGAAATTAATTATTAAAGGGTTTAGGGGGATCCTAAGCGCATTACACTGTTGGGAACCTTTATCCAAAAATTTTTTAAAACATTTAAAGTTATTATGTTAAAGTTTAATTTAAACAAATAAGAAGCTCGACATATATCAAAGTTGAAACAAGCAATGGATCTCAGAAAAAAAAAAGTTTGGCGAGCACTGTTGTACAAATTTTGTACCATGTGTTGATCTATGTTTGTAAAATAGAACTTTAATCCTACTTGAAACTAAAAGACACAGAAAGCGCATAAATAAAACGCGAAATAATCATACAGGTGGTGTTTTTTTTAATAAAAAGTCTTCTAATAAAATATTTAATAACTCAGTCAATTTCTAAGGAATTTTTTAACACAAACTTGCAAATAACTCTTAATCAATTATATTTTATAAAAAAAAGTCATAAGCAGTATAGTTCCAGTACAAAAATACTACTTAAGAACGAGCTAAAAGTAGAAAAGTGACGAAAAAACCAAAAAAAAATTATATAGCGTTGGCTGAAGTAGTTAACACAAAAATCATTAAAAATAACAACACCACGCATTTTTCTAATGTTCATTAGTATCCATTTGTATCAGTTGTTGTAGAAAAGTTCAAGTGATGAAGGCATTCACACTGATCACTGAACTACAGCGGCTTCAACGGATACGAATCCAAATGTAACATCAAAGTGCCCTCCTTCGTTGTTATTGTGCAGCAATCAAAAATGGCTCAGCTTCAAAAACTTAATACGCCTCAATGGCACAACACAACGCTGCAACACTTCATTATTTGAAACGTGCAAAAAAACTGAGTTGTAAAATAATGAAGCTTTCCTCTATCTCCTAATTCACAATTTGTCTTCTCTATCACTATCCCTTTCCTAAAGAAGGTAACACCTAGTAATAGTAGTAGGCATAACATTGCCTAAGTGTTACTTCTCTTTAAAAAAAATGTGTCATAATGTTGACTGGTAGTGAAATTCTTACCGGACTCACAATTCAGCGCACTATCTCCAACTCTGGCAGGTAGATACTCACATTCATATATATTTATGAATGTGTGTATTAGAGATGGGCGCTGTCGAATTTTTTCAACAGGACATGACACGAACACGAATACCAAGACGCTCAACACGTGCGAAACACGCACTCGAAAAATTTTGTCAACACGATACTGCACAACACGCACGAAATATTATTGGTCCGATATTTGAAAATCAGAAAATTTAATTGATTTTTTTCAAGAGTGGCTTTTCAAAATATGGCACCAAGTTGGCACTGCCAGCTGATACTATCTGCCACGACTGTCGGGGTGTTAGGAAATGAAAATGCTGATAAAATGGCCAGAAGGGGGGTAGTACACCCATGGTCGGACCAGAACCGTTTTATGGACTCGGATTATACAAAATTCGTAAAGATATATCGACGGAGATCAAGAGTAATAGGGAAAACCTCTGTCTCAATCTCCCAGCATTGAAAAGCTAATGATTGGAACGTATAACTAAAATCGTTTCATAGCTTTCATGTCACTGAGTAAAAACAATCTAAGAATGCTCACAGGCTGCCTCACAGGCCATTGTAGACTGAGAAAACACCTCAACAGACTTGGCATTGAGAGTAACAGCCTGTGCAGATTATGTGATTACGAAGATGAAACTCTAGAGAATATCTGAAGGACTGTGAAGCGTTATGCCACAGAAGATATAGCCAATTGGGCAAGCACCTATTTAAGCATTGGGAACTGCCAACTCTGGAGCCTCTGGCAATCTTGAGATTCATCAGGAGAGTAGGTCTAGATGAGGTGCTCTAGCACTTGGCAGGTGATACAATAGATCTATTTTGGTCGCAGTCTCCTGTGCTTCCCGTTTGAATTAATTCATTCATTCATTCATAACCGACTGTACTCTAAAGTAATTGCAACAGTAGGAAACAGCTGATCGATATTGTTATGTGAAAAGTAATGAAAATGGTTATAGAGATGTAATGGAACGTAACTTACTTTTTCAATAAAAAAATATATCAGCTTTTTCCTATGTTGCAGTTACCTTACATTACAGTCGGCTAGCTGACCCTTATGCCCGTAATTTCTACCCATAGATATCTATTAGTGTAAAGATATCTATCGTGTAAGTCAAATTTTATAAGGCAAACTCGTAGGTAAAAAGATTAAGTAAATTATCTGTGTGTTGAAATTACGGGCATTAATACTAAAGGTTTAAGTACAGAACTTTAAGCTTCAGAGGCCCATACAATATCAACAAATATGCTGGTGTTGTGTGTTTGACGATACAAAATATAAAATTTTTTCTCTACTGGAAATTCATTCATACATATTTTACATCTAAAATCGTTTCGCGTTTTTCATGTAAATTTTGATCCACACGAAACGACCCGAACACTCATGAAATTAGATCTTTTGTCACGAGCACTTCGGGTCACCAAAAAAAACATGACACGTGCCCATCTCTAGTATGTATGTACCAGTACATTAGAGTGGTCCACAAGAAAATGTTTTTGTTACCTTTAACTAATTAAAGATTGCATTCTTTTCCAAAACATTTTGAGGCTACATACGAGTGTTCGAGTGCAAATTAATATTGAAAGCATGTTTAGAAAATGCTTTAAATAATGAAGTATGTTTCAAATTTTCTCTTGTAAAAAAATACAATAAAATTAAAGAAAATACTAAAGTCTAACTTCTTTAAATGTGGTCCATCTCAAGATCCCCAAATTCATAATTAATACGAGAGCAATAAAAAACTATTTTTCCACATTCATACAAGGTGAGCCCCTCTAATACACAGACATGGATATATGTATTATAAATGACAATTTAGCTAGGAGAAATAAAAGAATTGTTTAGTTAGTTTTATAGAAAATTTGCCCTAATTAGTAAATATATTAAAAAATGTATTATTGGATTTAAACAAAGTTAACAAACTTTATTTATTTAGTATGGTTAGTTCGAATTAAGTGATACATATGTGCAAACATTTATATTAGTATACATATTTACGTATATACTCGTACATAGATGTTCAAATATCACTGAACAACTAAAACACGTTTAATTATTTCGACAGAATTCTATTCAATAAAACTTTTCAACTTTGTACAATTAGCAAAAACATATTTTTTAATATCTTTAAAGAATTTGAATAATTAAGGCTGATTATTTGTTTAAGGTATATTCACCATAGTAACAAAATGTTAAACTCATTTTCTTCTTTCAATTCAGATGTTGCTATTTGTTGGATTAAATAAAATAGTGTCGGTACATATAATAAAGTGTCCGTTTCGTTGCACTAAACGAAATCTTTTTATCTATAGTTTATTTGTTTCTGAACTATTTTTTTTAGTTAATATAATAGTTTAATTAGTTAGTTAGCTCTTATGCTTAAAAAAATTCGGAACAAAAATAAGTTTAAGTAGAAATTTTTGGGAAAATTAAAAGAAGTAAAATTCACCACCACGTGCTTAAATTCTATTAATTAATAATATATATTTTTGTTCTATAAACCTTTTATAAACTAAAAATATTTTAACATCTTGTGCAACACCACATTATGCAAAATACATATGTTAAAATAAATAAAAATATTTTTCTTAAAATAAGACAGCTAAAATAAATAGTTTAGGAAATTTATTATGCGACATATTGTCATAAGTCCATTGAAACTGAAAAATAAATTTGATTCATATCGAATATAAATTATTTGCTGGGTTTTGCTACAGTTTCTACGTCTACTATGCTTATTTTTCTTTTGTGATTTTCAAAAATATTATTATTTGTGAATTCTCAAATAGCTTTTGAAAGTCTGTGCATAAGATTAGAAGTTTGTGACTGTTCAAACTATGTGGTTGAAGTCTACTGATGATTTGGCTAAGCACCAATGAAATATATAGACAATGCTTAACCAACCACCAGCAAATAAATTTCAGTTTAAAATAAATAATTGTATTAAAGAATTGTTCATACATTATGTATTTGTGATAAAATTTGTTTTGTGATAAAATTTATAATATTTTGTTATAGTGCAATTTTTATTAAGTGACCTCTCGTCTTTTTTTCGACTTAAGAATTTGATTGAGTAAAGATCTTTCTAAAACATTAAATATGTTTAACTGAAAAAAAAAATTATTTTTGGTAATTTTTTTACTCAATTTTTTTTTCAATTTCCTACCCTGGAAAATTTTTTCTGGTCTTAATACTAATTTATTTCTTTCTAAAATATAGCATATATTTAATTAACAAGGAAATAACTAGCTTTATTTAATTAATTTTATACAACAAAAAAGTTTACGTTTCCCAATCCTGAAATCATCCTTTTATATTTTTCTGGTTCCTTAAAATACGTTAAGTGGACAAAGAAAAAAAGAAATAAGGAAAATACTAGTTTTATTTAGTTACTTCAATATCAAAAAATGTTAACACTTTCCAGCTCTGTTGTTTTTATTTTTCTAATTCTCTACATCCAACTTTTCTTTCCAAAACATAAAATATATATGAAAATTAAAATATAAAAAAAATCATTAGACCTAATTAATTTTATATATCACAAAAAGTGTAAGTTTCCCAACCCTGGAATCATGATTTTAAATTTTTCTGATTTCTTACACCAATCTTTTTCTTTTAAAACCGTAAAATATTTTAAATTTATAGATAAAAAGAGAAAATTAGTTTTAGTAGATTATTTTTATATAACAAAAAAAGTTAAAGTTTCCAACCCTGGAAACGTCTTTTTTATTTTTTTATATTTTTATTACAAATTTAATTCGTACTGAAATATAAAATAAGTTTATTTAACAAAAATAAAATAAAAAAATTGTGCTATCTATGTACTTTTATATGGCAAAATCAAGTTTAAGTTTTCCAGCTCTGAAAGATTTCGCTGATTTTCAATACTTATCTATTTTGAACCATTTGTGATACAACAGTTCAAAATCGAAGTCTCTAGCTTTTCTGGGAGCTTCGGAAAACAGATTTCACGTGCAGACAGATGGACAGACGGACATCGCTTATTCGTCTTCCCTATGCATAAGGATCCAGAATATATATACTTTATGGGTCGCTTATTAATATTATGGAAATTACACACGGAATGGCAAAACCTGAAAAAAGTATATTTTTTCTTGGCATTTAGTACAATTTGTAAATCTGATTTCGTATCCCTGTTTTGGTGTGAAAAAACTTAAAGATTGAGTCATAAAATAACTTATAAAGCATCCCTGCAGGAAATGGAACTGATACAAGACTATTCACGTGATCGGGACCAGTCCGAGTTCTAACACTTGCTATGAAGCGGACCACTCACTTTTACATGGGTATGGCCTAGGATGGGGTTAATTGATACTTTTGATGCAACTCGTCACTTGGCGCTGAACTACCTCGTAGGGACCTATTCGGTGTAGAATAATATAAATTATATATAAGTCATCCGAAATTTAACTGTAACAATTAACGCTTATAATTTTTGTTTTGTTGTTACAAATGCAATGACATTTTAATTTTAATCTGAAAATTTTTTGAGATTCGAACCGACAACCTAGTGCATGACAGGCTTGCACAATTCACACTCGAGCATAGGGCCACTCATATTTCAAAAGTATAAATACCACAGTGATGGTATTTTGGTGCGTTTCCGGTATTTTTGGTGCTTTTTGCCTCTTCATAAACGCGAAATTTTGGTTAATACACTTTTTTAAAATGCGGGTATTTACAGTGCTTTTTAACAATTTCTCACAATGCTTTTGGTGCTTTTTTGTAAAATAAAAATATTTTTAATTTACAAACCTAATGTACTTTTAAGAGCTAAAAGCAGCATCTTTTGACTGAGCCTTCTTAAATTGTTTTTAATGATAATAACGGAAACTATGTTAAAAACAATTTAGAAAACTTTATATAATTGGGATTAAAAAATTAAAATTCTTCTTGCAAAATAGAAAACGGAAGTAACTGGAAAGTACCACATAATTCTCTGCATAATAATTTATTGATTTTAGTACGCAATAAGCATTTGTTAAAGTTTACACAAATATTTAATCATTCTAGAACAATTGACAGCATGAGGTTGTCAGTTGTTTTAGATAACGGGTAGCCAAGTCCCAATTTTTTGGTATCGTATTGACGTGCTGCTAATGTTGGCAACTGAAATAAGTGTGAATATCGCAAAAACAAAAATTTTTAAGTTACTTAAGGAAAAAGTGATGCTTTTAATGCTTTTGTATGCTTAAAATATTTTTCAGTAACATACATATGTATCTTAATCTAAGCTTAAGCTTCACCTATCAAATAACTAACACCGATCATATAACTACTAACATTTTGAAAAATTAATTAGGGTTTTCATGAGAACTCTTAAAATTGTCATTTGTGCAATTGGGGAAATATGCGAGACTTGTTTCATGAAGCCCCTTTGACTTTTTAAGGCAATTTGAATGAAATGTCAAAAAAAAAATTAATTTAATAAAAATAACACAAGAAAATTTCAAGCAGTTTTTAATTTCATATAATTATTAAATATTTTGAGGCAAAAACTTGAAATGATATTATGATGTTTTACACTCCAAACTCTCCTTTTTTTAAGTGGCTTAATGTATTAAAACTAAAAAAATGTTGGTGCTTTTTTACCCTCTTTTTCGTATTTTTTGCGCTTTTTATACCAACACTGAAATACCAGTTCACCTTAGGTTAATATTTAAGTATAGTTGTGGGACTAGTTCCAGAGTTGTCATTGGAGGGAACAATTAACATTATAGTTACACTAATTGATAGGTCCATGTATTCAACCACATCAAACATGTTCAGTTCCGTTTACTACAAAACAATAACGATTCCCAATTAAAAAGGCAAAAGATCAAGACGATACATCCGACAATGGTGAATACTTAACTATTTACAGGATAAATCTTTCTTTCACCATACACTACTCCGTACTTTTGATAACACTCACATTTTTCCAGTCATAGGAGGACTACGTTTGGATCAATTGTCACCAAAGTGTGAAACTCAAAACTATTCTTCTGAAAAATTACAAAATGAAAAACAATTGTTTTCTTTTAAGAGCATTATATTTATTAAGTTCTTTTTGCTGTCTGCTTATTGAAGACAATCTAAAATGATAGTCTGTTTATTTATTTCTCTATATTCATATGTATGTATGTGCATATGTATATTGAAAATATGTATTTAATTTTAATTTAATATAATTAGACACATGAAAACTTCTCATTGTCTTCGTTAAACTGTCAGCAATTAAAATTTGCAAATAAATTTTATTGTTCTTATAAGTTTTTTTTATGCTTATATGTATTGTGTTTATTTTTACACAATTTTCTAAAATGTATTGTCTCCTGTCCACAAATTAATGGAGCGACATATTTAAGTTGCTTTGCTATCCGAATTTTTACTCTGATCACGGTAGATTTTAATCCACGACATAATAGGTTGACCGTGTTCTGTAAGCCACTCGAAATTGTTCGCAATATTTTTATTTACATCTGCTTCCAGATTAGCTGCAGCATATTGACTGCCCTTTACTTCAGTGACTAGATCTAATAACTTCTCTTTTACATCTTCGCTAATTACATACTGCGAAATCTGGCGAATAAGTTTACTTAGAAGTAGAGAATCACTTTTTTTGCCTGTAAAGTTACCAATAACTTTCCAGTTTGTTTTCAGGAACTTAATAAGAGTCAATGAGGAAATCTTGTCACGCTTATTGGCAAGTGTTAACAATCTAACGCGATCAGCAGGATTAAGTTTATTTGAATAATCAATGGAGGCATTTAAAAACTTCATAATATTACTTTCATTTCTGGAGCAGCGTAAACCTGATATTAATAGACTACGTGTCGTGGTATCTGTAGTAGTCAATAGTTTTTGATAAAGAAAATCAAACTCCTTTTCGCCAGACTGTCTGAGACCGACACAATAGGTATCAACTTCTACAAATGGATCCAAGGTGACTAAGGTTCCATTAATTATAGCCTGCAAATTATTATGCGCCTTATCTAAACATTCTTTTACATCAAGTGAGCAAGCAATGCCCTCAATTGCAGAGAAATGTTCATCGAGGGGATTATTGTTGACACTTAATTTTTTAAATATAGGGCTGATCAATTTTGTTGCAAACCATTTAAAATTATCTTCATCTGCAAGATATTGTTTGAATTTTATGATTATGGAAGTTGCTTCCGCCCACGGCAAGTAGTCGTTTTCATTTTTTAAATAAGTCATCATATTTAAAAGTATGGAATGACTCAAACGTTTTGAAAAGCATAAAGAGGAAGCATCAATCAGTAGCTGGGCACGATTTCGAGCAGGAATTTTAAATGGGCCTTCAGCTTTCAAGGAGTTAGTGAGAAGTCTGTAGTTTTCCTCATCATATTTGATGCGATACAAACCATTCGATTGTTTGTTAACTAACAACCAGTCGTCTTTAGGAATATCAGCATCAACCTGCGTTTCAGTTACATTTGGCAAATAGTGAGTGGCTTTTGTATCACTGAAATCGGGATTTGAAGCAGCTGCATAATTGATGGGAATATACCAGGAGTTGCCCTTCAAGAGTTTGTCACTTCCGTAGGGTTCTTGTTTAACGCCAAAATTACCACTTTTATAATTGCGTGTAATAGTTAAGAGGGGATAGCCACCCTGGTGAGTCCAAGTGGTCATCATTTGGCGGATGGTGGCAGGAAGTCGATAATTTTTCTCTTCAGTCGCATTTTGTAGAGCTGTAAAAAAGTCATCTTCCGTAATTGCATTGTGCTGGCTGTATTGGGAAAATAATATAAGGAGTTATGTAGACTTTTATAATTGGAATTTATTTCACTTACCTATATTTCAAAAAGTTTTGTATGCCCTTTTGGAACACTTCTTCGGTCAACGCTTTGTTCCACATCATTAATACAAAAGTAGCTCTCTGGCCAGTTATAGGAAAATATTTTACTTCTTTAATTTCATTTGGTTTTTCCACATAAGAAGTTAAAGGTCTGGTCAACTGAGGCCCATCAGCCTTCAGTAAATTTTCATACCAGACATAATGAAATCTTTCCCATATATGCCATTCTGGATAAATCTATAATTCGAATTATAATACTTTAGATAGTAACATGTGGAATCGTTCCTAGATTATATTTACATTATCCAAAGCTTTATTCCGAAACAAAGTTCCGAGACCGTTAATCAACCAGACATAGGTCCACCACTGAAGTGTGATATAATCAGAAAATATATAATGCGATAATTTTTCAGCAAAAACTTCGGTATTGTCTTTCAGATCGACCAAGTCCCAATTGTTTTGCATTATTCCGCTAAAAAAAGATGGTTTATGGTCGAAATTCGACTGAATGCGCCGGTCCGAGTATTTCAAGCCAGTATATTCCTCGAGATAGTTTATTATCATTGAGGTAATGTTTGCCTCAGGGTTCATTTTGAATTCCGTGCCAGCAGGATAATAATTACGATGGCGTATACCATTCAAAACTTCTTCATTATAGACTAAATCGGACACAAAAATCTGCACTTCATACGTTGGAATAAGAGGGGTTGTTAAGAACACCGTTTTTCCTTTGCTAAATGTGATGCCAATATTTATTTGCCATAACTATTATTGACTGATGAAATTTTTTCATTGCAACTAAACTTACCTGGACATAATTTCGTTCACAGGTGAATTGGAAAGCGCCGTATAGTTTTCACTATGATGTACAGTAATGGTAAAGCTGGTCCTTTTATTTGGTTCATCATAACAAGGAAACGCACGGCGGGCGTATGTACTTTCAAAACTACTTTGAGCACAATAACTGGAATTATATATACAAGTAGTACAAGGTAGTGCATTAATTTTAGTTTTTTGTAAATGCTTTGCTAAGAAATATGTTCTTCTTTGAAGAAGATAGAACACAAAACGGATCTTATATTTATATTGCACAGGCTTGAAATGCTGTTGGTAGAGTGACGATAACATGAGAACGCTAATATGCTGGTCTTTTAGTAGCAACTCACAGTAGCATGTCTTAACAATATTTAATTTCTAACAGTGTACTTTATGTTGAACAAAACCAATATGGGTATATACACAGAAAAAATTATTCTCAAAAAAATTTCAAATATAACTACGCTTGTTTGAAATAAAATTTAGGTTCAGTAAAAATTTTTTACTGTTCCAGTAAAAAGTTTGTTCCAATTTTGCTTTAAGCAAACAAAAATCTAATTCACACAATTAATATAAAATAACATTTGCAACAAAATTGTTTGGACAAGACTTCTTCGGTTCCAATATAGAAATTGTTTACAGTACAGAACAGTTATTTTTTATTTGCTTTTTAATTTCAATAAAAAAAATTTGTTGAATCAGATTTTGTATTTAACAAACTATTACAAAATTTTGCATTTGAATTCACAAATTTCTTTGCAGGAACTAAATTGAACAAATTAATGTTTGATTCAGAGAATTTTGTGTTTGAATTGGAGAATGAATTTTTTCTGTGTACATATACCAATGCAGGCCACCGAAAAAAATGTATTCGTATTCATTTGTGTAAGAAACCGATTGATGTCCGGCACTCTGGTGCCACTTTGGGCAGCAGGGACATGTACATTTGTATATGTATGCATGTACTTCCCTGTTTTCAAAAGTTATTTAAAATGAATTGACTCCCACACGAACGGTTCCGTACGGACACTACATATATAATACTATACGAACTTCAGCCTATATAATCTAATATCTTATCTGTGGTGCGATTCAGTATCTTTTAACGATCGGACAATCGTAATTTTTGTCTATACATTTTGTCGCTTGCAATAACGATTGCGTGATTCTGTAACTTCTTTTTAACGATAGTACGCAGCTGATATTTTCTGTTGATTTTTGTCGATAAAATTAACAGCACATAAATTGTTGTCGCTTAAATAACGAAACAGCTGACATTAACCTACAGCGAATATCGTTAAAAATGTTACTGAATAGCAAATTAAATAAATTTTCGTTATAATTATTTTAACGATGCGATTATAGTTAAATAAAGTTAGTGAATCGCACTAGTGATGTAGACATTTAAAAAAAAGTTAAGTACCCGGTAAACTTTTTTTTGGTTTTTGGTTTCTAGTTCTAGTCTGTATAAAAATACACTAACTTTAAACGTTTCAATTGACTATATATATAAGAATTTTAAAATTTTTCGTTGCTCGTTTTTTGTTCGTAGCGGCCAAAGTTCTACATATTTTGTCAAAAGTTCAGGTGCGTAGCTCTTACGGCTCTCGAGAGCATGTGACGGACACACAGACAGCGTAGCGAAAACAATAGGGTTCCTTTTCACCTTTGAGGTACGAAACCCTAAAAAAACTACATACACTTATATGTCAAGGGGTATACTCTGTTACTCGAAACGAAAGCAAATGCTTTCGAATCGTAATGTTAATAACATACAAATTCGAAAGCGTTTTCTTTCGTTTCGCAATACAGAGTAGATCACCCAAAGGCTTTTTTCTCAAAAGTCATTAAACCATTTCTGTGTCTAATGAAATAAAGCCAATAGTACTCCTATAATTATATTTTTACTCACTGATCCTTGCCATCGTTATCAATATATTTATACAGGCCAATGCCGTTTTTGTCTCTAAGTAATTCGCCACTATAAGTAATATTCAATCTCCATTTAGTATCAGCTAAAAATTTGTTTTTATTTTTACGTGTCAATTTCAAAAATTCTCTTTCGAATTCGTATTCATGACTTAATTCTTCTAATTCGCTTGTTGACGGATTCAAAATAGTGACATTTGAAATCTTCAAGTGATGACCGGCATGTAGAACAATCGTTTTAGTGTCATTTTGTACTACAATGTCTATTAGCACTTTGCCTTGAAATCCTTTTTCACCCGCATGAACATCTGTGCTAATTGTTATGTCATAGTGTTCCGGATAGGTTTCATTAGGAAGACGATAATTTAGGGAAGTAGCACTACCCTGAGCAGGAATATTATAATGTTGACAATTAACTAAAGCGACAGCTAAAGCCGAAAACCAGATTATAATTATTTTCATATTGTTAATGGTTCACAACACAATATACTTTTAATTTCAAACTACAATTTGTAGGTCTTTTATACTGTTTCGGCCGCTACATATACTCAAAGAACTTATTTATCTAAGCTACACATAGCTTAACATTTTGATAAGCTCACTGTTCAAACAAACTTAGGATGGCAGATAAAATCAAAGTTAAAGTTTTTGTTGCACTAGTTATATTATTCTTAATTTGTCGGGAAATTATTTGCATCTCATTAAAATTAAATTATTATACCCTTCACCAAAAGGGGTATATATAGGTTTGTCATTCCGGTTATAATTTACATAATATCAATAACCTACGCATAAAGTATGTATGTATGTTCTCGATCCTTATGCATAGGGAAGACGAATAAGCGATGTCCGTCAGTCCATCTGTCTGTCTGTCTGTACGTGAAATTGGTTTTCCGAAGCTCCCACAAAAGCTAAGGACTTCGGTCTTGAACTGGTGTGTCAGAAATGGTCCGAAATAGTTTGCTATTGAAAATCAGCACAATCCAGCAGCCGGTTACAGAGCTGGATAACTTAAACTTTATTTTGCCATGTAAAAGTAACGACCTGAAACAAATTTTTTTCATATATTTGTTCAATAAAGTTATTTTATATATCAGTACAAATAAAATTGGTATTAAAAAAAAAATAACAAAAAGTAATTCAGTAAGGTGCGATTTTGACTCGCGCAAGAAGGGTTCCGTATGTTCAGTTTTGAGCATTTTGTTCACTTTGGCTTTTTTGCTTTTTTGAAGTTTTTTTTCAGTTTAAACGATTTTTTCCAGTTTTGTTGGCTGTTTCTCGATTTGGCGATTTTTTTCTGTTTTTGGGGTTTTTTTCATTTTGGCGATTTTTTTTCATTTCGGCGTTTTTTTGCTGTTTTTGAGGTTTTTTTCATTTTGGCGACTTTTTTCCGGTTTTTTGCGATTTATTTTCGTTTTAGATTTTTTTTTAATTTGGTGCTTTTTTTCGTTTTGGCGATATTTTTTTGTTTTGGCGATTTTTTTTCGGTTTGGCGATTTTATAGTTTTTTGATTTTTTAGTTTTACCGTTTTTGAAAATTTCAAGAAGTTTACTCTTACGGTTTCCAAGATACAGCAAGTTGTCAAAATTGCATTAACTGATGGTACACCCTTTAATTAAAATTTTTTTAAATTTTAGTGTTAATTGTAAGGTTAGTGTATAAAAATACACTAACCTTACAAAATTCAAGTGTATATACGAGGGCGGTTCGGAAACTTCTTAGCCTAGCACAAAAAGCGCGGTATAAACAGAAAAAGTTAAGTGTTTTGGAAACTTCCATCTCTGCTATGAACACATGTTAAATTTTGTTTCGATCTGGCAACTCCTTCATATAGAAACAGGTGTTCACAAAAGACGCATCTGCGATTTTTTAACAATGGAAAAATTAGAAATGCGTGGTGTCATTAAATATTTACATAAAAAAGGTTTATCGGGACAAGAAATTCATAATGATATGGTGAATGTGTTAGGTGAAAGTGCTCCTTCATATGCAACAGAAAAAAATTGGGTTGCTGAATTTAAACGTGGTCGTACAAACATTGCAGATGAACCACGTAGTGGACGTCCAAAAACAGCAACAACAACAGAAATTGTAGCCAAAGTGCATGATATGCTATTAAATGATCGACGAATAAAATTGCGTGAAATAGCTGATATCATGATGGGCATCTCGAATGATCGAGTCCATTTAATTTTGCATGAAGAACTACAGATGAAAAAGCTTTCTTCAAGATGGGTGCCGCATTTGTTAACAGTCGACCAAAAACGCATAAGAATGAACATTTCTCAAGCTTGTTTGGATCGTTTTAAGCGAAATAAAATGGATTTTAAGCGTCGTTTCATAACTGTTGATGAGACATGGATCCACCACTATACTCCAGAGACAAAAGAACAATCCAAACAATGGACTGAAGCTGGAGGAAGTGCCCCAAAGAAGGCAAAAACAATTCAATCGGCTGGTAAGGTTATGGCAACGGTTTTTTTGGGACTTCAAAGGTATTTTATTGATTGACTATCTGCAAAAGGGTAAAACAATAAATTCAGAGTACTATTGCAACCTTTTGGATCAATTAAATGTACAAATTCGAGAAAAACGTCCTGGCTTACAACACAAAAAAAAATTTTTCATCAAGACAACGCACCAGCGCACAAGAGTGTTTTAACATGTGGCTAAAATCAACGAATTAAAGTACGAGTTGCTTGACCACCCACCTTATTCTCCTGATTTGGCTCCCAGTGACTTTTACCTGTTCCCAAATCTAAAAATATTCCTTGCTGGCAAGCGTTTTACCTCAAATGAAGATGCAATTACAGTTGTAAACCACTATTTTGAAGACCTTGAGGAAAACTATTTTAATCAAGGGATAGAATTGCTAGAAAAGCGTTGGACTAAGTGTATTGAAGTTTCAGGAAATTATATTGAAAAATAAAAATATTTTTGAAAAACTAACTATTCTCTTTCATTGATAGGCTAAGAAGTTTCCGAACCGCCCTCGTACATACAATTGTATATACATGTATTACATGGGATTTTAAAATTTTTCGTTGCTCATTGTGCAACACCCTGTAATTTTCAACTCTCATGTATTTGTTGTTGTAGCGGCCAAAGGTATACACACTGTGTCCAAGTTTCAGGCCCGTAGCTCTCACTGTTCTCGAGAAAATACCCAAATTTAAAAAATCGCCAAAATTAAAAAAATCGCCAGAATTTAAAAAAATCGCTAAATTAAAAAAATGTCGCCAAAATGAAAAAAAAACGCCAAAATGGAAAAAAAACTCCAAAACCTGAAAAAAAATCGCAAAAACGATAAAAAAGAGAACAAGTAAGAGTGTTATATTCGTCTGTGCCGAATCTTATATACCCTTTACCAACGTACGTACATATATATAGTATACAGACACA
This sequence comes from Tachina lurida, assembly GCA_944452675.1. Classification (NCBI taxonomy): domain Eukaryota; kingdom Metazoa; phylum Arthropoda; class Insecta; order Diptera; family Tachinidae; genus Tachina; species Tachina lurida. The sequence continues at coordinate 178,705,693 of OX101752.1, forward strand.
TGCATACATATTTGTTTTGTAAAAAAATTTATCATTTTTTTAAAGTTTCCATCTTTGGAGCTGTAATTTTCATTTTTCAAATTTCATACGCCAAACTTTTCTTTCAGAAGCATAAAATATATTCAATTTATAAAGAAAAAGAAAAAAAATTTTAGACCTATTTAATTTTACATAACACAAAAGTGTGAGTTTTCCAACCCTGGAGTCATAATTTTGGATTTTTCTAATTATTGATACCAATCTAGTTTTTTAAAAAATACATAAAATATGTTAAGTGAACAAAGCAAAAACGAAATAAGGTAAAACTTACGGCCTGGCCCACGATGTCACTAGAAATCGTTCGATCGACAACTTGTATTGCAAACAACAATAACTTTAGAAAATTTGTTGTTGTTTGCAATACAAGTTGTCGATCGGCCAGGCCATTAGTTTCATTTAATTCCTTTAATATTAAAAAATTTAGTAAAGTGCGACTTTGACTCGCGCACGAAAGGTAGGCTCTTTTGCTTTTTTGAAGTTTTTTTCAGTTTAAACGATTTTTTCAGTTTTGTCGCTTTTTTCTCGTTTTGGCGTTTTTTTTTGTTTTTGGAGGTTTTTTTTCTTTTTGGCGATTTTTTTCTGTTGTTGGGCTTTTCTTCATTTTGGCGATTTTTCTCATTTTGACGATTTTTTTCCTTTTGGCGATTTTTTTCTGTTTTTGGGTTTTTTGTTTTATTTAAGCGATTTTTTCTTTTATTTGGTTTTTTCCATTTTGGGGATTTTTTTCTGTTTTTTGGGGTTTTTTTTCGTTTTGGCGATTTTTTTCATTTTGGCGTTTTTTTCATTTTGGCGATTTTTTCTGTTTTTTCTGTTTTTAGGTTTTTTTTCGTTTTCGCGATTTTTTTCATTTTGGCGATTTTTTTTTCATTTTGGCGATTTTTTCTGTTTTTTAGGTTTTTTTTCGTTTTGGCGATTTTTTTCATTTTGGCGATTTTTTTTTCATTTGACGATTTTTTTTTATTTTGGCGATTTTTTTTATTTTTGCCATTTTTTCTGTTTTTAGGTTTTTTTTCGTTTTGGCGATTTTTTTCATTTTGGCGATTTTTTTCATTTTGGCGATTTTCTTTAATTTTGGCGATTTTTTTTTCATATTAGCAATTTTTCCGGTTATTCGCGATTTATTTTAGTCTTAGACATTTTTTTTTAATTTGGTGCTTTTTTTCGTTTTGGCGATTTTTTTTTGTTTTTGGCGATTTTTTTCGGTTTGGCGATTTTATAATTTTTTAGTTTTACCGTTTTTGAAAATTTCAAGAGTTTTGCTCTCACGGTTTCCAGGATACAGCAAGTTGTCAAAATTGCATAGTAAAAATTGCATTAACTGATGGAACACCCTTTAATTTAAATTTTTGGAAATTTTAGTGTTAATTTTTGTAGTCTGTATAAAAATACACTAATCTTACAAATTTCAAGTGTATACACATACATACATACAATTATATGTATATTGCATGGGATTTTAAAATTTTTCGTTGCTCGTTTTGCAACACCCTTTAATTTCCAATTCTCATGTATTTGTTGTTTTAGCGGCCAAAGGTCTACACACTGTGTCCAAATTTCAGGTCTGTAGCTCTTACGGTTCTCGAGAAAATACTAATTTAGTTTTAGACATAGTTAATTTTACATAACACAAAAAGTTAAAGTTTTCCAACCCTGGAAACGTCTTTTTAATTTTTTTATATTTTTTTAATTTAAAATACCAATTTAAGTCGTACTGAAGTGTAAAATAAGTTCATTTATTAAAAAAAAATAAAAATTTGTTTTCGGTAGTTACTTTTATATGGCAAAATGAAGTTTACGTTTTCCAGCTCTGCAATCAACTGCTCGATTTTGCTCAATTTCAATACCAATCTATTTTGGAAAATTTCTGACTCACCAGTCCAAGAACGAAGTCTCTAGCTTTTCTGGGAGCTTCGGAAAACCGATTTCACGTACAGACAGACGGACAGACGGACAGACGGACAGACGGACAGACGGACAGACGGACATCGCTTATTCGTCTTCCCTATACATAAGGATCCAGAATATATATATTTTATGGGTCGCTTATTGATATTATAGAAATTACAAACGGAATGACAAACCTATATATACCCTTTTACCATTTTTGTTGGTAAAGGGTATAAAAATAAAACAAACAAAAAATCATTTCAGCTAAAAAAAACGTAAAAAACATAAAAAAAACGCCATATTAAAAAAATGCTCAAGGCCCAACGTGCGGAACCCTTCGTGCTCGAGTCAAAGTCGCACTTTACTGAGTTTATTTAAATATGGTACACCTCAAGATCCCCAAATTTATAGTTAATATGAAAGGAATAAAAAACTATTTCTACACTCATACAAGGTGAGCCCCTCTAATACACGGACATACATACATACATGCACATATTATAACTGAAAATTTAAGTAAGAGACATAAAATAATTTTCTAGAAATGTTATAAAAACTTTTCTCTAATTAGTAAATATATTAAAAAATGTCTTTTCGTACTTGTACAAAGTTAACAAACTTTTTTTGTTAGAGTTGTTTCGAACTATGTACACATATTTTTTTTTGATCAGACATACATACATACATAATTATTCAAATATCACTGATCAACTAAAACACGTTTAATTATTTCGAAACAATACTATTAAATAAAACTTTTTAGCCTTGTACAATTAGCAAAACATACATTTTAATACCTCTAAGGAATTTGAATAATTATGGCCGATTATTTGTTTAAGGCATATTCACCATAATAACTCTTTACCTTTGGCTAAGAAAAAAAATTGCACTTAAGATTTTGTTTAATTTAAAACTCATGTTTTTCTTTCAATTCAGGAATCTTATATACCCTTTACCAACGTACGTACATATATATAGTATACAGACACATGCATACATATTTGTTTTGTAAAAAAATTTATCATTTTTTTAAAGTTTCCATCTTTGGAGCTGTAATTTTCATTTTTCAAATTTCATACGCCAAACTTTTCTTTCAGAAGCATAAAATATATTCAATTTATAAAGAAAAAGAAAAAAAATTTTAGACCTATTTAATTTTACATAACACAAAAGTGTGAGTTTTCCAACCCTGGAGTCATAATTTTGGATTTTTCTAATTATTGATACCAATCTAGTTTTTTAAAAAATACATAAAATATGTTAAGTGAACAAAGCAAAAACGAAATAAGGTAAAACTTACGGCCTGGCCCACGATGTCACTAGAAATCGTTCGATCGACAACTTGTATTGCAAACAACAATAACTTTAGAAAATTTGTTGTTGTTTGCAATACAAGTTGTCGATCGGCCAGGCCATTAGTTTCATTTAATTCCTTTAATATTAAAAAATTTAGTAAAGTGCGACTTTGACTCGCGCACGAAAGGTAGGCTCTTTTGCTTTTTTGAAGTTTTTTTCAGTTTAAACGATTTTTTCAGTTTTGTCGCTTTTTTCTCGTTTTGGCGTTTTTTTTTGTTTTTGGAGGTTTTTTTTCTTTTTGGCGATTTTTTTCTGTTGTTGGGCTTTTCTTCATTTTGGCGATTTTTCTCATTTTGACGATTTTTTTCCTTTTGGCGATTTTTTTCTGTTTTTGGGTTTTTTGTTTTATTTAAGCGATTTTTTCTTTTATTTGGTTTTTTCCATTTTGGGGATTTTTTTCTGTTTTTTGGGGTTTTTTTTCGTTTTGGCGATTTTTTTCATTTTGGCGTTTTTTTCATTTTGGCGATTTTTTCTGTTTTTTCTGTTTTTAGGTTTTTTTTCGTTTTCGCGATTTTTTTCATTTTGGCGATTTTTTTTTCATTTTGGCGATTTTTTCTGTTTTTTAGGTTTTTTTTCGTTTTGGCGATTTTTTTCATTTTGGCGATTTTTTTTTCATTTGACGATTTTTTTTTATTTTGGCGATTTTTTTTATTTTTGCCATTTTTTCTGTTTTTAGGTTTTTTTTCGTTTTGGCGATTTTTTTCATTTTGGCGATTTTTTTCATTTTGGCGATTTTCTTTAATTTTGGCGATTTTTTTTTCATATTAGCAATTTTTCCGGTTATTCGCGATTTATTTTAGTCTTAGACATTTTTTTTTAATTTGGTGCTTTTTTTCGTTTTGGCGATTTTTTTTTGTTTTTGGCGATTTTTTTCGGTTTGGCGATTTTATAATTTTTTAGTTTTACCGTTTTTGAAAATTTCAAGAGTTTTGCTCTCACGGTTTCCAGGATACAGCAAGTTGTCAAAATTGCATAGTAAAAATTGCATTAACTGATGGAACACCCTTTAATTTAAATTTTTGGAAATTTTAGTGTTAATTTTTGTAGTCTGTATAAAAATACACTAATCTTACAAATTTCAAGTGTATACACATACATACATACAATTATATGTATATTGCATGGGATTTTAAAATTTTTCGTTGCTCGTTTTGCAACACCCTTTAATTTCCAATTCTCATGTATTTGTTGTTTTAGCGGCCAAAGGTCTACACACTGTGTCCAAATTTCAGGTCTGTAGCTCTTACGGTTCTCGAGAAAATACTAATTTAGTTTTAGACATAGTTAATTTTACATAACACAAAAAGTTAAAGTTTTCCAACCCTGGAAACGTCTTTTTAATTTTTTTATATTTTTTTAATTTAAAATACCAATTTAAGTCGTACTGAAGTGTAAAATAAGTTCATTTATTAAAAAAAAATAAAAATTTGTTTTCGGTAGTTACTTTTATATGGCAAAATGAAGTTTACGTTTTCCAGCTCTGCAATCAACTGCTCGATTTTGCTCAATTTCAATACCAATCTATTTTGGAAAATTTCTGACTCACCAGTCCAAGAACGAAGTCTCTAGCTTTTCTGGGAGCTTCGGAAAACCGATTTCACGTACAGACAGACGGACAGACGGACAGACGGACAGACGGACAGACGGACATCGCTTATTCGTCTTCCCTATACATAAGGATCCAGAATATATATATTTTATGGGTCGCTTATTGATATTATAGAAATTACAAACGGAATGACAAACCTATATATACCCTTTTACCATTTTTGTTGGTAAAGGGTATAAAAATAAAACAAACAAAAAATCATTTCAGCTAAAAAAAACGTAAAAAACATAAAAAAAACGCCATATTAAAAAAATGCTCAAGGCCCAACGTGCGGAACCCTTCGTGCTCGAGTCAAAGTCGCACTTTACTGAGTTTATTTAAATATGGTACACCTCAAGATCCCCAAATTTATAGTTAATATGAAAGGAATAAAAAACTATTTCTACACTCATACAAGGTGAGCCCCTCTAATACACGGACATACATACATACATGCACATATTATAACTGAAAATTTAAGTAAGAGACATAAAATAATTTTCTAGAAATGTTATAAAAACTTTTCTCTAATTAGTAAATATATTAAAAAATGTCTTTTCGTACTTGTACAAAGTTAACAAACTTTTTTTGTTAGAGTTGTTTCGAACTATGTACACATATTTTTTTTTGATCAGACATACATACATACATAATTATTCAAATATCACTGATCAACTAAAACACGTTTAATTATTTCGAAACAATACTATTAAATAAAACTTTTTAGCCTTGTACAATTAGCAAAACATACATTTTAATACCTCTAAGGAATTTGAATAATTATGGCCGATTATTTGTTTAAGGCATATTCACCATAATAACTCTTTACCTTTGGCTAAGAAAAAAAATTGCACTTAAGATTTTGTTTAATTTAAAACTCATGTTTTTCTTTCAATTCAGGAATTTGCTACTTTTTTTAATGTCTTAACTTATAATATGAATAGTTTATTTGTTTCAGAATTAAAAATGTTGTCTTGCGTTCTGGTTTCAACTTTGATATTAGTTGAACTTCTCATTTATTTAAATGGAAGTTTAACCTAATATCACCAGTTGTTGTAAGATCTTCATTAGCATCAATAATCAATTTCAATGTGTTTTTAATAACAAATATTTTACTGAATAAGCAAAACAATAATTTTGAATTATTAAAAACGTGCAAAAAGCAGAGCTGTAAAAGAATTAAGCATTCCTCTATCTCTTCCTTCACCACCTACCTGCCTTCTCTATCATAAGTTTATTGTTATCCGATTGATTTCTAATTGTATAAGATGCCGATAAAGAGTAGACTGTCGTCTTGGACATTATTATTATTATTATTATTATTATTATTTATGAATTCTCAAATAGTTTTGACTGTGACTGTAAAAAAATTGTGGTTGAAGTCTACTGATAATTTGGTTGAAATGCTTAACCACCAGCAAATAAATTTCAATTATTGTATATAAAATAATTTTTTTTAGAATAACACACTTAGGGTCTAATTCATAAAAAATATTTTGATTTTATAAAAGGTTTATTAATCAAATTTCCATAGAACGAAATATTTTTTATGAATAAGACAGTTAAAATATAGTGAAGCTTATGCATACATTATTTCAAACGTTGTTTAAGTCAAATAAATTTTACATCCCGATGATACGAGTCGAGTATCATGCATTGCAAATAGGGTTTGGGATTTCCCGGACTTTTGCACTTCCCGGGAAACGGGAATTAAAAAATCAACTTCCCGGGAAAAGCTAATTTTCTAAATGAAATACATTTATTAAATGAAAGTTGGTGAAATTTCGATTGTTTTATTAATGTAAGCATTCTTTTGAAATAAAAGTTAATAAAAAAGCAGTTCTAAGACAAATTTTTAAGAATTTTTAATTGAATTTAAGCAAATGGAATAAAGTTATTACACAGCAAAAGATCATATAAAAACCAATTGACGACTGTTACCACAATTAGTAGACAATTTTCTAATAAGACCTACCTTCATTTTAATAAGAATTTGCCTTGCTTGTTTCTCATTCTTTTTGAAAAAGTTCCAGGCGGTTTCTTATCGTTAAGTACAAGCAGGTTACAGTACCATACTGCGCTGCGCCGAATTTTGAATACCCTGAGCCACAGTATATCTAAGTGTCTTTCATTTTATTTTTCCTTAAATATTTTCTGCAGGGTTTCCATAATAGCGTCTACTTGTAATCAATTTAAGTTTCGTCAACTCAGAGTTCGTACAGCTTAAAATTTTCACCACACTTTTAAAAATTTGTTCACTAATTCGGCGAAAAATCACTTCAAGTTCGCTTAGCATCGAATTATTTACTTTAGGAAATGATTATATCATTGCAATCATTGATACTTATACAATTTATTTCACTTTTTTTAGGAAATATGGTATGACCTCAATTTAATGGAATTTTTATGAAATTTCAGACTAGATTTGAATAGCTCACATTTTTATTTTATATTAAAAAAACATGAACATTTTACTTCTTGTTTATCGGAGTCGAAAGAATTCTTTCTTTCTTACAGTTACATTTAAAACAAAAACTCAATTTAAATTTTAAGATTAAAAAATTTCCTTCGAACAAGGTATATGTAAGTGTTGAAACAGATGATGAAAAACGTGTCAACGTTCGTGTAAATTAAGTCATACAATCATTCAAACGAACTTTTGTAATATATAAAAAATAATAAGTTTTTATATTAAAGTAAAATTGGATTATAAATTCTATATATTTATGAAATAACATGCACTTTTAATTTCCCGTTTTCCCGGGAAAATCTAAAAAATTTCCCGGGAATATTAGACAGACATTTCCCGGGATTTCCCGCCCGGGAATTCCCGTTTCCCAAACCCTAATTGCAAACAAACGCAAAAATGTTAAGCTGGCAACGGTTATAGGGTTGATGTTTTAAAAATTTCTTCAGCGCGTAAAGAAAAAGTAAATACCAAATTGAAATTATGAAACTAAAGTTTAGTTACTAAGCAGATGTGTATTTAAAAAAAAAAAGATAAACAATAACTAAAAAATTTTATGAGTTAGTTAGTTATGGCAGTATGCAATTGTACATGTAATCATGCAGATCTCTGGTATGTATAGAAGCTCAGCAAAAAAACAAAAACTGTTGGACTATTTAATGAGTTGCAAATATTGTGGAAATTTCCAATGATTTTAACATGCTAATATTTATATTTTTTAATGCTAGCAAAAATTAATTTGATATTCTTTCATCGGAGATTAGCTACAGAAAATTTAAATAAAACCCATAATGAATTATTTTCATTTAGAGAGTTTTGTTGTTTCTTTTTAAGCCCCATAGAACTTACAAAAAGGTCAATTGTCAAACCAACTGCCATATTATAAATTGATTACCAAAAAGGTTAACTGTCAAACGAACTATCACTATATCACTAAATCATCATGAGCAGATCGAATCTTCAACAGCACTACCAAATTATTTGCATTTACTGTGTGGGGCAATTTATGCAACTTAAAAATAAGAACGCGTCACATTAATTCAATAATTTTCAATATAATAGAAAATGTATATTGAGATACTTAATCACAGAAATTAAAAATTTTAAAAACACCCGAATTCATCTAGAAAAGATGTGATATCTTCTAAACGGCAGAACCATTTTTCTTAAAACTAAGCTAAGAACCTTCTCGATCAAGTCACCTTTCAAACAGAAAAAACTAAATCAAAATCGGTCCAGCCATTTGGTCTGTACGTAGGACCCATACAGACACACATACACAGATACGCAGACATACACTACAAACTTATAACACCCCTTTTTTGGTCGGGGTTTAAAGACAAATAAAATTAATAAATTAATATTTTCAATATTGAAATAAGAAATTTCAACACGACTAGACTTTCGTTAATGTTTCTTATTAATTCAATATGGTTTTTATTGATTTTAAGCTGTTCTTTCTCTGGATGTAGATGATGTTTTAGCGGAAAGTTATGTTCAGTTTCGCCCTAAAAGTTTTGTTAACAAACCAATCCACAACAGTCCCTACAGACTCTATTACATCAAGAAAAATGCAGCGTTTGATACGGTTTAATCGCCATCATTGGAAATTATATCTTTATCAAGAGCAGCCCGAAATCATTTTCACTGCGATGTCCGTATGTCCGTCACTGCATCTTTTCTCGTGAACCCTGAGAGCTACAGGCCTGAAATATTTACAGAATATGTAAAACTTTGGCCACTAAAATGTCAAATATGTGACAGTTAAAAATTAAAGGGTGTTCTAAATAAAGCCAGCAAAAAAAATATGTTGAAATCCTAAGTAATATAAATTTTATTATATATAGACACTAGCTTAACCCGGTGTGCTTCGAACGCTAGAAGTAAAATAAATCTCCAAGAACCGAAAAAAAAGTGTAAAACGCCAAAACTAAAAAAAGCCAACAACCGAAAAAAATACCAAAAACAAAAAACTCCTAAACTAAGAAAAAGCACCAAAACTAAAAAAAATCGCCAATCGAATAAAAGTTTATCGTGTACTTAAAATTATTTAAAAAATATACATACATATATGTGACAGCCCATAGAGAAATGGACCTAAGGGTAAAAAAATCAATTTTAATTTTTTTTTTTTTATGTTGGGAACATCTGAGCATCGAATGAGACCGATTCCACGCCCCAAAAGTGTTCCCTCCCAGAGATATGAGCGTTTTATGAAATTGAAGTCGGCGATTATAAGGTTATGTGAAAAAATTTTCGTACTAACAGAGTAATATTCACGATTTAAAAGAATTATAAATTTATTTTATATTATTTATAATTCACAATTAATAATTTCCGAAAATAAACCTGGATTCGAAAAAACGCGAGCAAAATTTATATCAAACTCATGGAAGCAGCGCGCTAGGTAGAAAACAGTAAAAACCAACTACACAAAACAAGAGGTAGCGACGACCTACGCGCGTTTTCAAGGTTGACCAACACGTTCCTGACGTCATGAGATGTGTCGCTTTCAAATGAGACCAATACCAACACGCTCAGTGATGGTACACCAAAGATACACGTATTTAAATCTTTAAAATTGCTCTCCTGAACAAAACCGGTGTTTAGCCTTAGGTCCCTTTCTATTTTGCGCGTCACATATGTACATCAGATAAGGTATTAGATTACTATATAGGGCAAAGCTCGTATAAAAAAACTTTGCCTACTAGAATGCAAAAAAGTGTATGTACTCCTCAGTCGTAAGTACTTACAATTTGACTGAATAACCCATTATTTTTGTTTGAGAAGTTCAAAAAGTATGCGGTACCCTATACTTTTTGCCTACAAACATGCAAAAGTTAATAGATTACTGATTGCCTAAAAGTACTCAAAATTTAATGGTTTATTTTTTTGCTTAGAAGTATGCAAAATAATATAGATAAAATTTTTGAAAATTAATTTGCTATTTTTTCTAATATTTTTTTAAATTATTTTATTTTAAATAAATAAAATTTTGTAAAAAATTTCTCCAGATATATTTCCTTATTAACTGGAAAGTACTACAATAACTACTTTCACGTAGTGATATAAATAAGTTCTTATTTTATTCATCACATGACAGTCATTATTATGCAAATGAAATAATTAGATAAATAAGTATCACTCGTTACTTTGTAAGCCATTAAAAGAGTACTACCCATTACAAAATTTTTAAAAATTTTTGCTGGGGTATTACATATGTATGTAGTTTTTGACCAGGAGCCTTAGCCTTATTTTCATGTTTTTGTTTCTATACGGGGCGTCCCTCTGCTTACAAGGTTCACAAGTCATCAAAGTCAAAACTTCGTAAGAATTGGTTGGTTCGAAATGTCTACGTAAAATATTACTTTGAATTTCATCTTCCACTTTTTAAAATAGAAGATTTTATCATTGCAAAGTTTCGTAGGAATCGTTTTAAAAGGAGTTAATATGTATAATGAGTTAAAATTCTATGGTCATGACTTAAATGTAAAAGGCTAAGCGAGCAACCCTGATAGGCATTTGCTTTGAAAATTTAAAATCTATGGCGCGTAGCCATAGAAAGAAACTAAAACCAGTATTTTGTATGGTAATACCGATTTTAACTTCTTAAAGTATACTTTGTTTTGACTATGACTACGCGCCTATATTTTCCATTTGTTTAGCGCTCATAGAGATGGTAAACACCAACCATAAAGGGAATAACAAATTTTATGAAAATAACAAACAAAAATCTAATAGCTAATTATGATAGTAAACATGTATATGTACGAGTGTCTATTTGAAGATGTTTTTATTGTTATACTAATCCAGCAAAATAAACTTTGGGACTATGCAATGAGCTTAAGATGTTGTGATCGTAAAGCATGGAAATTTCCAACGATTTGAACATAGGCTTCTGATTGCTGGAATTTATCTTAATGCTTATCTTCATAATGCGTATCTTCCTAATGCCTGTGTTCTTAATGCTTATCTTCTTTAGCAAAATCACTATATTTAAAAGTGTTCATTTATAAAAATAGATTACAGCAATATGCGTGAAGTTATGCGTGATTAAAAGTTTTATTGACTTTTCTCAGTTACAATGAAAATGCATGACCTTAATTTAGGAACAATATTTGATATACAATTGAAGATGTGCCATTTGTCATACCAATTTGCACATGCTACGATGCAAGACCACTTGCATAAGATTGTGAATTGGGCTACTGTTTATTTGTTTAGCGCGCATAGAGATAGTAAACACCAACCATAAATGGAAAAACACATCTTATGAAACTAAAAATAAAAAAAGCCAATTATGATAGTAAACATGTACCAGTACGAGTGAATATTTGGATATATTTTAATTGTTATACTAATCCAGCAAAATAAACTTTGGTACTAACTATTCAATGAGCTTAAGATGTTGTGATTGCAAAGCATGGAAATTTCCAACGATTTGAACAAAGGCTTCTGATTGCTGGAATTTATCTTAATGCGTATCTCCCTAATGCCTGTGTTCTTAATGCTTATCTTCTTTAGCAAAATCACTATATTTAAAAGTGTTCATTTTTAATAATACATTAAAGCAATATCGAAGTTATGCGTGATTAAAGGTTTTATTGACTTTTCCCAGTTACAATAAAAAAGGCACGACCTTAATTTAGAAGCAATATTTGACATACAATTGAGGATAAGCCATTTGTGGAAGACTCTTGCTCAAATAACCATTAATCAAAACTTTAACTTTAATCAGCAAACTATATCTTTGTTTGAAGAAAGATTGGAAATATGTTACATTTGATACTAAAATCATTTTTCACTTTTGTCCCCACAAGTAGAATTTTTGGTGCGAGGGGAAAAACATATAATTTCAATCTGTCAGTGAAGCAAGTCGTTAAGCTGCTTTGACAGATCACTCATTACACATGTCAGTAGAGATGTTTCAAACCCTGTAGGCTTCATTTACAATATTATTTTTATCTTTATTATTAACGTTCTTTTATGGTTGCGGCCTGTTATTTTAAGAGTACGAAAATAAGCAGAAGAAAGCGTTTTATGATGAAACAGAGTAAATCTGCAAACGCCAGATTCGAACTCGTTCATAAGTTCATTTTAGACACAAACCTGTACCTGTACCTGGATTATGTAACTTTTTGCGAACCGATAATCGTAATATTTATCAACATATTTATTCGCTTGCGGTAACGATAATTAAAGTCTTACTGAAGAGCAAAGTTGATAAATTTTTGTTATAGTTGTTATAGCGATACGATTATCGTAATAAAAGTTACTGAATCCAGGTACTGTTCATAGGCAAAAACTGTACCTGCACCTGTAGCGGGATTCACTAACTTTTTTTTTAACGATAATCGCATCGTTAAAATAATTATAACAAAAATTTATCGAATTTGCTATTCAGTAACATTTTTAGCAATACTCGCTGTAGGTTTATGTCAGCTGTGTCGTTATTTAAGCGACAATAATTTATGTGCTGTTAATCAACAGAAAATATCAGCTGCGTACTATCGTTAAAAAGAAGTTACCGAATCACACAATCTTTATTGCAAGCGACTAAATGTGTAGACAAAAACTACGATTGTCGGATAGTTAAAAGTTACTGAATCACACCACAGGTACAGGTACACAGGTGCTGATCTCTCTACTATTTATACCCCATATATATGTAGTCAGCAAAGCAAACAGCATCTCATCCCTTTTAATTTTTTTTCCTCATGCATAATTTAAATTTATTATTACAGTATCTTCTGCGAGAATTATTTATTATATTTACTATTATTAATAACTTTAGTATAAATTTGATTACATTATTTTAAAAAATACATAAATTTTAAGCCTAAAATTATACAATAATTATACTTTAGCTACACAAAATTTCCGTGCAATGCGATGTTAGAACTTTGGTTGATATCCCAACTATGTATGTAAGTAGTTGCAGGGAAGAGCGTTTTCTTAAAAGCTTCCAAATAAATCCTCGTCCAGACTTGCAATTTTTTAAAATTCTGCTTTGAAATTGCATAAGTGTCCACATTAGGAAATTCTAGTTTTGCAATTAAGTATTGAAAAATTATATTTCGCAACAAATTTGCCTGAAAAATTAACAATTAGTTTTACTTTTTGTTACATTTTATGCTTTTCAGTTGTATGAAAACAAATAAAATAAACTAAAACGTCAAGTGCACCTACAAACTTTAAATTAACAACTGCGAATTTCAAAACAAAAGAGAATTGCCGAGCAGACTAAGTCCTCGTCCAGACTTGCAATTTTTGTTGCAGCAATTCTTGAATTTATTGGTGAGAGGGGTGAGAAGATTGGGGAGGGATACACAGTTTCATGTGCTCGGTACGGCCTGCAAGACTGTTTAGAAATAAGACTCACTTATGGCTAAGTTACCCAACTGTAATGTAAAGTAACCGCAACAGTAGGAAACAGCTGATCAATATTGTTATGTGGAAAGTAAGGCAAATGGTTATAGAGATGTACTGTAACGTAACCTACTTTTCATATAAAAGTATCGATCAGCTGTTTCCTACTGTTGCAGTTACTTTACATTACAGTCGGGTAACTGAGGCTTAAAGACTGAGTTTACATCTGGCATTTCATATGTGCCATGTGCCCAAAAAACCGTAACCACTAATGACTAATGAAAAACTGTTTGTTAAACACTTTTATACATAAATAATAGACAATTTCATAGAATACAACATGATTGGAAACTGTTTAAATATCAATTAATACATGTGAACATTTGTACAAAATTAAATGGAGGAATTTCTTGTTTTTAATTAAAAAACACAATGTGAAAAAGATTATTGGTATTAAAAAAGTTATTAAAATTTGTTTTAAAAATGATAACAGACTTCGGTTTAAGCATTTTCGTTCACAAATATTCATTTTTACCATTTGCTTACAAAAATCACGCTGCGAATGAGTACATAAGGCAATTACGTTAAAATAATACCACGTGAAAGAAAAAGTAAAGAGGATTTAATGACTGTGTGAGCGAGACAAACAGAAAGCACAATTATCTTCCGTCTCGTGACGTCTCTAGTCTACTTTGTGATCTTTACTTCTTTTATGTGAATAACCAAAATACGCTACAACTAGAAATTAAAAGGCGCATGTGAATCAAGCGCATTGACTCTCTGCCATAGTGATGGTCGGAGTATGCTAACACTGAGACTATGGGTATTTGGTCAGACAAAAAAAATATACGCATGATACTCGGGATATATGTATATTTATCATTCTTGTGTATAAAAACGAATGGGACCTATGTTTAAGCTATTTGAAAACACGCTTCACGTCTGTGTTAATAAAATATCCCTGAACATACGCATTTTTAGGCGATTAATAGTTAGAGTATTTTTAAACTCATGCGTATGATTGTAGCTCAAATAGTAGTCTATAAATTTTATTAATAGTTATTTGTGCTGCGTAATTCGAAAAATGTGTATAAACACAGAAAAAATTATTTCCAAACAATTTTCAAACAAACGTGTTTTTGAAATAAAATTTAGTTTCAGTAAATATTTTTTACTATTCCAGTAAATTGTGTTTCCCAATTTTATTTTATGCAAAAAACTGTATATCGTTATCTTAAATGCAAGCGGAGGTAACTACACTTTTATATTTTTAACAGGAGAAACAAAAAGCGTTACAAAATTAATAATTATAAAGTTTTGTTGAAAATTTTGTTCGAAATTTACTTGTAGTATGGATATTTATTTATGTATGTATGTATATTTTTATAACCTTTACCAAAAATGGAAATATATATATATATATAGGTTTGTCATTCCGTGTGTAATTTCCATAATATTCACATACGACCCATAAAATGTATATATTCTGGGTCCTTATGAATAGGGAAGACGAATAAGCGATGTCCGTCTGACCGTCCGTCCGTCTGGTGAAAGTGAAATCGGTTTTCCGAAGCTGCCAGAAAAGCTTTGTTCTTAGACTGGTGTATCAGAAATGGTCCAAAGTAGATAGGTATTGAAAATCAGCGAAATCGATCAGACGGTTTCAGAGCTGGAAAACTTAAACTTGATTTTGCCATATAAAAGTAACTAGTTAACGCAAATTTTTTAATTTTTGTTAAATAAACATATTTTATATTTCAATACGAATAAAGTTGGTATTTAAAATTAAAAAATAAATTTAAAAATTAAGAAGACGTTTCCAAAGTTGGAAAACTTTAACTTTTTTGTTAAATAAAAGTGATTTACTAAAATAAATTTCTCCTTTTTTTTCTATAAATTAAACATATATTATATTCTTAAAAGAAAGAGATTGGTAAAAGAGATCAGAAAAATTGGGAAACTTACACTTTTTTCTGATATATAAAAGTAAGTAGGTCTTATTAATTTGTTTCTTTTTCCTTATAAATTGTATATATTTTACGTTTTGGAAAATAAGAACTTTGGTGTAGAAAATTATAAAAATAAAAACCACACCTCCAGAGCTGGAAACTTTTAACTTTTTTTCTGGATATTAAAGTATCTAAATAAAACAATTTTGTTTACTTAACGTACTTTATAAATTTTTTTAAGAACTACTAGATTGTAAAAGGATTCAGAAAAAATCTAATATAATGATTCCAGTGTTGGAAAATTAATTTTTTTTGTATACATAGTTATATTAACTTCTAACTTTATTCATGAAAGTTCACAAAATCTTACATTTTTCTTCAAAACATGTGTCGAAAGCAGTGGTGCAAATACAAAAAAAAAAGTCCAGCGGGTATATTTTGAGAAAACTTCATGGAAACCTTCTTTGTCATTTTTCTCCACTCCAACTTTGTGGTCGAAACTAATTCGACAGCGACAAGGTGTAGCTGATTAATATATGTACATATGTATATATTAAAATTGCTAAGGCCAAAGAAAGATTAAAAAAATCTCTCTAGGCCGCTATTAAAGCATTGAATCATAGTTACTATTTGCTCAGAAAAAAAAACCTTTTTTTGTCCACAAAAAGAAATTTAAATCAAAAAATTTTATTGCAATAAAAAATATTCATTCCTCTTGGGGACGAATTCATACATCAGTGTACGAACAAAAAAAAACCTTGCATCAATCGAAGTGTAAAGTAGTGTTCAATTTGTGAGAAAATCAAAAGGAAGGCGAAAAACATAAAACACCCACTTCCAATTGGCTTTGTTGATGATCAGCGGTGGGAAAATAAAATTCTCAAGGTAAAACATGCAAAACAGATTACAATTTTACGCGATGGATTAACGGTAACAGAATACAACACGACAATAAGAACAACCACACTTACCAAAATATACGCAGACTTACGCGCAAGCACACATACACACAAACACACACACACAAACAGACACACACTGAAGCACTTTTCATACATACAAACGACACAATTCAAGTGGCTGCTCAAGAATAATTTGATGAGAAATGGCGAACAAACAAACTAAGAAAGAAAATTGACAAAATTGGAAAGCACAACCATCAGTCACTGAAATGGAAGGCATCGATGCGTGCTAAGAATAGAAAAAAAAATATATTTAAAAATAATGGAAGCTGTAGGATAAACGTTAAACGCAAACTGAAATGAATTCATGCTAATCCAAGGTATTTATAATGACGTCTTTTATTTTATTTTTTACTTGTAGGTAAACCTATTTTTAAGTTTCTGGTGTTTTATACAATGTCTTATCGAAAATCTTAGCCGGCTGGTCTTATAGGAAAGCCTGCAAGCAAAAGGAAAGTACTTAAATAAACTGAAAGTCGCACACAGTTTGTTTGTGGCCAAATAATATTTAAATATATTTTAAATAACACTCGAAGAAAACTTTTAGTTAATTTGCTATGCGGTTGCCATTTTTTTTCATTTAGGCGAATATAAATGCCACTAATATCGCACTATGAGCCATTTTTGCAAAATTGGGCGCCGTGCCCACAACATGAAGAGCAGAAAATGGCTTTATGGTTACTTAATTCAGAATTATCATGAATACAAAAAAAATGTTTAAACTATAGTCCATATCGAACTATAGTACATACACTTAGTCGCAAAACTCTACCTACGACTTAATATTTTTAAGAAATTTTACTTTTTAAAGGAAAATCATTAATTTTGTCAACTTTTTTTTATTTTAAAGTAGAAGTAATTTAAATTAAATAAAAATACCACATTTGATTTCACTAAACAATATTAAACAAGCAAACAAGTAATAAAATTGAATATTTTATCCGATTGCAAAAGTGTACATACGATGAATTGTTGAGTATATGGTGTAAATTTTTTTTTTTTAAATTTTAAAAGTTTGTGTGTCCGCTTTTTGATCAAACGCTTCTCTAAGCCATTTAGGTATCGAAGAAACCAGATCTTTAGTTGTTTTCGCCAATACATTTTCGCATTTTTCCTTTAAAATTGTAATTATTTGAGATAAGAGACTGTGGCCACTATTTTGACGCCTCTACTTCAAGGAAGCCCATAAATAATCGATCATATATAAATCTGGGGACTGTGGAAGATGTGGAAACTTCGGTTTTACTTTATAAAGAAGCCATTTCTTAACCAGCCTTAAGTTATTCTTGGGGTCATTATCATGCATAAATATATATTTATCTTTAAGACGCAATTTGTTCACATTCTGTAAAAAAATATATTTTTAAATATCTAAATTACCACGACGATCCATAATTCCATCAAAAAATTTTAATTTTCCAACCCCATCAGTACTTATGCACTCCAACACCATTACAGAGTCCCAACCATGTTTGACAGCACTGCATACGTTTTATTATCCAAGTCAATATTACATTTTATCCATGTTTTTGGTCGTCCATCGTTTCGAAATAGGTTGAATTTACGCTCATCCGTAAAAATAACTCTTTCCCAAAACTTAGATTTGTTAAGATGGACGTGTTTGTACTCCAGATCATATGTATATCGTTTAGTTTTGTTTATGTGACTTATGTATGGTATTTTTCTGGCTATACACGTCTATAATCCAACTTTCTTTAAGTAATGGCGAAATATATTAGCATCTACAAGAATTTCATAATTATTTTCAAGGTCCTCTTTCAGTTTTGTGCTACTTTCGTTTGTATTTTTCGCAATTTCTCTCACATTTTTGCGCCTTAGTCTTTCATCAAGCCTTGCTATTCGTCCCAATCGTGGAAAACTTTGATTCTTTTGTAATTTTAATAATAGCTATGATTGTAAATTTACAAAAATTTAAGGTTCGTCCGGTTTTTCTCATTTAATTCCCTTCATTTGAAAGATTGATGACGGATTTTTCGAACGTTGGTTGATATTTCCTTATTTTTCCCCATTTTTTCCAACTACTGCTAATAATTAAAGCAAAATTTAAGCAAAATCGAACACATTTTGTGAAAATAATACTAAATGAACACAAAAATACTATATCTGTAGTTAATAAAATACAAACGCGTATGTACACTTTTGCGACGTTGGCTAAGCGTCATTTTTCAGCAATTTTTACTTTACCAAAAAAGTAACAGTGATTTTTTATGTTTTTTATCTCGAAGTTATAAAATGGGTCCAATGTAATACTCAAGATACAATATTTTCAAAAATTAAACATTAAATTAAAATTAGGAATAAAAGATACGAAATAGCTAAAATCGTATGTAGAGTTTTGCGACTAAGTGTATCAATGTATGTACAGGGTGGATATCTACCTCTGTATAAAATATGAAGCAAAATGTCAACACAACTAAAAAACATTTTGCAAATGGATTTCGACATCCATTGCACACCATAAATGATCAAACAGAATTGGGACATAAACACATTTTCCATGCAAAATGACACAAAAAACTAGCCTCAGAAAGCAGTCGATAGATAGAATCTATTTTATTTTGACAACGTTTTTTCTTATGCTCTCATATATAAATACTCATACTTTCAAGAATGCTACCATATTTTCAATAAATTTCATACAAAACTACAAAGAAAAATAAGCACAAAAGAAAATGCCGTAGATTTTATTATGGGCTTTGTTAATTTGACAACGATTTTTCCTGAAGTTGCGGACATATTCTGTTTGATCATTAAGTCCAATTTAATTAGCCTCTGCTACCACCTCATAAAATAATTTCGTTTTTATTTTGTCTCAACAAGTGTTGCCATACTCAAAAAATGCTTAGAACTTTTACACTGAAAAAAAAATACATGGGAAAATCAACTGAACATAGTAAAAACTAATTTTATTGCAAGATATACAAATCGAAAAGTATTAGACCCAGCCGGTTTTTATACTGTAAAAAAAACCGGACTATTCGACACTCGAAAAATCAACATTTTGAAAAAACCGGCAAACGTATTTTGAAAAAAAAACCGGGTTTTAAAACAGGTTGAAAACCAACTTGCAACTCATTCGGTTTTATAATTTTTATATCCTTCACCAAAAATGCTAAAAGTTATATAAAGCTTTGTCATTACATGTGCAATTTTCACAATAGTCATATACTACGTTTATACGCGCACTATTTGCAAATAAAATTATTTGCAAATAATTTAACTCACTGTTTATACGGCATAGCAAAAGTACACAAACTTGGTAGCACTTCTATAGAAAGTTTACTTATGTTGACAAAAAAATAGTGTAAAATGCACAAAATATCAAATAATTATTTGTTTTAATTGTTATTATTTGCTTCTATCAATGTTTTTTGTGCAATATTTATCCATATATTGTTTTTTCTTATGAAACATTTGTAAGCGTGGCAACCTTTTCCATTTTATTTGCAAATAGTGCGTTAATCGTGAATAGTTTTCTGAATTAGTAAGTCGCAATAAAAACAATAATATGGCAACAATTTACTGTTTTATTTGCAAATAAGCCCTGCGTATAAACGTAGTAATAGTTATGCGACCCATATGAGTTGTGGAAACAGGGTATTAATAACAGTATATGTGACCTTCTTCCAGAAAAGGGATCTAGTGTGTGAAAATTAAGTTTTTTTTCTAACTCATTTCATCTTATTCTACACCCTTTTAGCTACCAGAATCCACTCCTAAGTTCAAACCCGTTTTTTGACACACTAGGTCCCTGTTCACAATACTCATTTCAATTCAATGCAAGTATATGCATTCTAATATCATTTCAATTTTCTGCAAAGTTTAAATAGCAAAAAGCAATACTTAATTTCTTTTTTCTTCGTTTTGCTACCTCTCAATTTTTCAAATTTGCATACCTGGCAGCAGTGTAACACTTCTTCAATTAACACTTCATTAGCTTCTACTAACTTAGTTTTTCCAGTGTCTACATTGACAGCATTTATTTAGGCTAAAAAACCCCACACACACACACACACACACACACATGCATGTGCAAATACTCATACATACATTTTTAAAAGTTCATGTTTTACTGCTGGCACACTGGCTTAAGGGCACACACACACACACACACACACACACACACACACAAAGGAAAAGAAAGACTTTTATAAATGTGTGTACTTCTAAGCCGGCTGCAACATACAATATTTCACTCTGGTGTTTGTACTGTACTTGTAGCCAAAATGGAAGGATGTTATACTTTGCTAAGCCAAATTTTGTGGTCTTCCTTTAGACGCTTTAAAGAGAAGCAAAAAGAAAAAATTTAAGTATGAATACTTTTTCACACTCCCAGCAAAAAAGTTTAAATCTTAGACTTGAAAGAAAATGTCTTAAATCATACTTATGTACATATGTATGTATATACATAGACATGTTTAGACATACATACATACATTTCGTCCCAATATATAAACATAAATAAAATTAATTTCAAAATAATGAAAATAAATTCAACGGCGTCTAGAGACATTCATAATCACTCCGGTGATTATGTTAATAAATGATATTGACACTGATAGCGAGATGAAAACAAAAACATAATATGTCTATGCTACAAAAAAGTTTTTAGATTTAAAAGTTAATCTTCCTTACTAAATATAACTCATATATCAGATTTTTTTCTTTTTTGTTTTTTATTATATTAAGTCCAACAATAATCCAGCACATAACCAATAAATTATATTTTGACTTTAGATTTATGTTCTTAAACAAATTTCCATTTAATTACTGGCCTGGTGAAAATGAAGTGCTGTGTGCTGGAAAAGAGGATTTTATTTCCTCTCATGTTGAGCTGCATAAAAGAAAAATGGCAAAATTCTATTTGGAACTAAGGGACAAACATGTGTCAAAAAAAGTTGAAGAATTTTATTTAATTTTTTTTTCTAGTTGCATCAAACTCTGTTCTGTGGAAAACTACATTTGTTAACTAACAAAACTTGCACTAACAATATTATATAGAAGACCAATGTTGTTAACTGAACATGTGAGTAGTTTAGAAGAGAGTTGCCAATTTTTCGATATACGAGGGTAGTTCATTAACTTTGTGAAGAAACACAGGTTTTTATATAAAAAGTTAATTTATCTCTGAATGAAATTAAAATATTATTTAAAAAGCCACCTACAACGATTTTTGTAAATACAAACACACATTTGTAATATAAGAAAATATAACCAACTCAATTATTTCCAATTAAAATTATTGTGTCATTCACAACTGAGTTGTTAACAAAAACAAATAATTTTAATATACATGCAAATCTCGGTATAACAAATCTCGCTTTAACTAAAATCCGATATAACGAATATCCAAATATAGCAAATAATATCCTAATTTTATATTGGATATAACGAATGATAAAGAAAAAATCGCAAAATGAAAAACACAAACTTGCTAGCATCATATTTCTAACATTTAGTTCTGCTTTATATAGCGAATGTTTTGATAAAGGTGTGCTCTGTATAACGAAGGGCAAAAAAATATTAAACAAAATCTACAGCAGCATTTTTCTTTTTATTGTATTGCATCATGTGTACAGTAATAAAAGTAAGGATAACACTTGAAAAAAACTTTACGATATAACGAACTCTTCGGTATAACGAATGGATCTGACATTATATCGTTCGTTATACCGGGGTTTGCCTGTATTTATTTTCAAATTCTAATGTGCTTCTTTGCTTGTTTTTTGAAAAATTTTTTGCAATTTTTTTTGGTTATTGTTATTATTTATTTACTTAATTATTTTTATTTATTAATTTATTTATTTATTTCCACACAACCCTCAAAACGATTTTTTGCTTGGTCGCGAATAAAACTATATGTCCTTGGGCGGAGTCGAACCGGCAACCTCCGGACTCAAAGACTAAGGTACTTACCTCTCAGCTAAAGAGCAACTCGTTATTATATCCGCAAATAATAAATACACACAAATCATGATTTCTCATTTTTCTTCTATATGTGTGCTTTTTTAAACATGAATGACAGTGTTGCCATTTTGGGAGATTTGCCCCAAATTGCAGATTTTTCTTCGAGATTGGGGATGAAAATTTCGTAATGGGTATCTGGGGATTTGTTGAGGATGATAACCAAATTTGAGGGGATTTGTTGGGGATTTTTTTATAACTGATGGTAGAAAGAATGATTTTTGAACTAAGAAATATGCGTCTGGCAAGTCTAAAAATGAGTCTTACTATTCAAAATTAATGGTTTCTAATAAAGAAGAAATATCAAGGCAGATTAACCAATAATGAACACTACCAAAACAAAAATACGCAACAAAATGCAATACGACTTTTTGGAAGCACTTCTTAGAATAAACACACACTTTAAAAATAATTCAATTAGTTGTGACAAATTTAATCCTTCTGCTGAAATTCTAAAGCCTTTTTAATACAAGTACTATGTGC
Source organism: Tachina lurida (assembly GCA_944452675.1). Lineage (NCBI taxonomy): Eukaryota > Metazoa > Arthropoda > Insecta > Diptera > Tachinidae > Tachina > Tachina lurida. The sequence continues at coordinate 178,728,778 of OX101752.1, forward strand.
AACAAATTTTCTGAGGCTGATGAATCGGAAGGTTTCGATTCTGAAGTTTTTGAAATGGTAAACTTTGGTCAAAACTTTTTTTATACTTGTGTATATTAAAATATTTGTAATTTTTTCTTTACAAATTTTATAAGTACAAATTAAGTTAATATGAATGTAAATAAAGCTACGAAAATTTTATTTTCTTCACAAAAGAAAAAATTTTAATAAAAAAAATTAATTTGGGTATTTTTTGGGGATGGCAAATCAAAACTTGGGGATAAGCTATAGAAAAAAAAACTGGCAACACTGATTAATGGCGCATTTGATAATACCGAATATGACTCAATAGAGTGCTCTCTTAGACAAAAAGGTCTTGATCACGCGTCTGTGAAATGGATTAGGTCTATGCTCGAGAGCAGGGACATAACTGCTTCTATGGGTAATGATATGGTTGCTATTAAGGCAGTCAAAGGGTGTCCCCAAGGTGGTGTTTTATCACCACTCCTTTTTCAGTGGTGATTGAAGAACTTCTCCTCATTCTTAGTGAACAAGGTGTGGGAGACATGGCCTGGCGGTCAACTCTGATAAGACCATTCTGGTACTTTTTCTCTTAGAAGAAAACTTGGTCTAGGGACAGTATCTTTCAATGAATACAGTATTCCTTATTCGACCAATGTCAAATACTTGAGGATTACCCTTGATAGAAAACTAACTTGGAAACGACATGTTGAATGAGTAACACAGAAAGCCACTAGGGCGATATGGGCGGTGAAGAGTTATGCTGGGAGCACCTGTGGCATGAGCCCGAAAATGATTATGTGGACCTGCACAATGCTTGCAAGGCCAATCATAACGTACGACGCGATTATTTGGTGGCAAAAGACTCGCCAGGTTGTGGCGACAACTAAACTCTGTAAAGTTCAGAGATTGGCTTGTATTCTCTCAACAGGCGCAATGAGGTCTTATCCAACCTTAGCCATTGAGGCCTTGATTGGACTACCACTCTACAAATCTTTATTAGATCTTCTGCGGCAATGGCCGCTTAGAGGAGTACAGTGCCCAGCTTAGGACTGCCAGGAATGCCTAGTGACAGCATTAACTGTGAACTACGGTCCCAATGAGGATTTCAGAAATTTATGTTTGTACGGTTTCCATTTATTGGATACCTGGCCCCAGCGGTCATCCAGGGAATGAAGAAGCAGATGAACTTGCCAAGAGGACCTCTGATGCTCCTTTTATGAGCCCAGAGCCGTTTTGTACCGTAAGTCGGTCGACTGTAACATCTCTGATCAAAGTAGATGACACTTCTACCGCTAAGGAAATGTGAATGTCTTCTTCTGGTTTAAGGCAGGCCAAAGCTTTGATGCAACCATTTACATATAATGGCATCCTGAACCTCAACAGGAATAATTTACGGCTTGTTACTGGTTTAATTTATGATCATTTTGGACTGAACTATCCTCTGTGGAAAAGTAATCAAGTTCGTTCAAACATTTCTTACTGGGTTATAACACCATTTTTTAAAAATGGGTTTAAAGATACAAAGAGTGCTAAGAAATAAAATGTACCTCGCTTAATATAAAGCTCTTTTGGTTACTTACTTGGTTTCTTAGCAAGGTCAAAGGATTTTATTATACCCTTTACCAACAAAAATGGTAAAAGGGTATATATAGGTTTGTCATTCCGTTTGTAATTTCTATAATATCAATAAGCAACCCATAAAATATATATATATGTATTCTGGATCCTATGCATAGGGAAGACGAATAAGCGATGTCCGTCTGTCCGTCTGTCCGTCTGTCTGTACGTGAAATCGGTTTTCCGAAGCTCCCAGAAAAGCTAGAGACTTCGTTCTTGGACTGGTGTGTCAGAAATTTTCCAAAATAGATTGGTATTGAAATTCAGCAAAATCGAGCAGACCATTGCAGAGCTGGAAAACTTAAACTTTATTTTGCCATATAAAAGTAACTACCGAAAACAAATTTTTATTTTTTTTTAATAAATAAACATATTTTACACTTCAGTACGACTAAAATTGGAATTTAAAATTAAAAAAATATGAAAAAAATTAAAAAGACGTTTCCAGGGTTGGAAAACTTTAACTTTTTGTGTTATGTAAAATAACTATGCCTAAAACTATATTAGTATTTTCTCGAGAACCGTAAGAGCTACAGACCTGAAATTTGGACACAGTGTGTAGACCTTTGGCCGCTACAACAACAAATACATGAGAATTGGAAATTAAAGGGTGTTCCAAAACGAGCAACGAAAAATTTTAAAATCCCATGTAGTATATATACAATTGTATGTATATACACTTGAAATTTGTAAGTTTAGTGAATTTTTATACAGACTACAAAAATTAACACTAAAATTTCCAAAAATTTAAATTAAAGGGTGTTCCATCAGTTAATGCAATTTTGACTATGCAATTTTGACAACTTGCTGTATCTTGGAAACCGTAAGAGCAAAACTCTTGAAATTTTCAAAAACGGTAAAACTAAAAAAACAAAAAATTATAAAATCGCCAAACAGAAAAAATCGCCAAAAACCAAAAAAAATCGCCAAAACGAAAAAAGCACCAAATTAAAAAAAAAATTTCTAGGACTAAAATAAATCGCATAAAACGGAAGAATTGCTAAAATGAAAAAAAAAATTGCCAAAATGAAAGAAAATCGCCAAAACGAAAAAAACCAAAAAAAAAACAGAAAAAAATCGCCAAAATGAAAAAAAACCCCCAAAACAGGAAAAAATCGCTAAAAACAAATATAAATTCCCAAAACGAAAAAAAAATCGCCAAAATGAAAAAAATCGCCAAAACGAAAAAAACCTAAAAAACAAACAAAAATCGCCAAAATTAAAAAAAAACAAAAAAAAAAGAAAAAAATCGCCTAAATAAAAATAAACCCAAAAAACAAAAAAAATCGCCAAAATAAAAGAAAATCGCCAAAATGAAAAAAAAATCGCCAAAATGAAAAAAATCGCCAAAACGAAAAAAATCGCCAAAATGAAATAGATCGCCAAAACGAAAAAAAACCCCAAAAAACAGACAAAAATCGCCAAAATGAAAAAAAAATACCAAAATGAAAAAAATCGCCAAAACGAAAAAAACCCCAAATAAATCGCCAAAATAAAAAAAAACAAAAAAAAAAGAAAAAAATCGCCTAAATAAAAATAAACCCAAAAACAAAAAAAAATCGCCTAAGTAAAAATAAACCCAAAAACAAAAAAAAATCGCCAAAATGAAAAAAAATCGTCAAAATGGGAAAAATCTCCAAAATGAAGAAAAGCCCAAAAACAGAAAAATATCGCCAAAATGAAAAAAACCTCCAAAAACAGAAAAAAATCGCCAAAACGAGAAAAAAACGACAAAACTGAAAAAATCGTTTAAGCTGAAAAAAACTTCAAAAGAGCAAAAAAGCCTACCTTTCGTGCGCGATTCAAAGTCGCACTTTACTGAATTTTTTAATATTAAAGGAATTAAATGAAACTAGGTTCTTTCTTATTTCGTTTTCGCTTCGTTCACTTAACATATTTTATGTATTTTTTAAAGAACTAGATTGGTATCAATAATCAGAAAAATCCAAAATTATGACTCCAGGGTTGGAAAACTCACACTTTTTGTGTTATGTAAAATTAAATAGGTCTAAAAACTTTTTTCTTTTTCTTTATAAATTGAATATATTTTATGCTTCTGAAAGAAAAGTTTGGCGTATGAAATTTGAAAAATTAAATCTATAGATCCAAAGATGGAAACTTTAAAAAAATTATAAATTTTTTTACAAATCAAATAGGTATGTATGTGTCTGTATACTATATATATGTACGTACGTTGGTAAAGGGTATATAAGATTCGGCACAGCCGAATATAGCACTCTTACTTGTTTTTTATTTGTTTCATTGTGGGCGCAAGAAAATAAAAATCAATTTAAATTACTTTTGAGAATTAAATTTTTTAGAATAACATCATATCTTGCTGCTTCTAATTTGATGTTATTTTTTGGTAAATATTTGTTTAAAAATTCATTGAAACACAAATAGTTTTTGTTTTCTAAAAGTGTGTATACGAATTTTTGTGTGTTTATTTTTCGATAAAGAAAACAAGACAAAGAAGGTAAATAGAATATGTGTTGCAAGAACAATATTTATCCAAAGACTTGCATGCATTCATACATACAAGTCTTAAGCAAACACAAATAGATATGTATGCAAGATAGATATAAAAAATATACTAAGGCTGTGAAAAAAAAATAAATAAAAAATATAAAAAATTATACTAGTAGTTTTAAAAGCTCTGGCTAACGTAAATTCATCGATGCTTTAAATTATTACCTGCTCGTATTTGCTCAAAGGGAGAAAGTTGTTTTATTGCAAACTGCAACAATAACTTATTTAAAAAAAATAAATACTAAAGAATTTAATTGATGTGTATAATATAATAACAAAAATTAAAGATTTTAAAATATATCTAGAAAAGATGTGACATTTTCTAAGCGGCTGTACGGATTTTCTTCAAACATGGAAAGAACCATCTCGATCAAATCACCTTTCAAACAGAGAAAACGTAATCAAAATCGGTTTAGCCGGACAGACACACAGACACATCCTACAAACTTATAACACCCCTTTTTTTGGTCGGGGGTTAAAAATTAAATTTATTTAGGGCCGTTACTACAACTCAAAGTTAGTTAAAAGTAGGATTTTGTCGGTCGTATAAACCGTTAGTCATTATTATAAATTTAATTTAACTTACCAGGAAGGATACATTTGTCTTTAACTTAGCGCTCACTTTAGGTTAAGCTAAAATTGTACTGATGAACAACTTTTTATACGTCCGACAAAATCCTGCTTTTAACTAACTTGCATTTTAATTTTTTCCATAAACTGAATTTCTATCTTTGCACCAGCGGCCTTTCTAATTTCATTGAAGAATCAGATAAATATTACCTTATTTCAAAATTAAATAAGCCCCAATACTGTATGGGAAAATCATTGGGAGTTATTTAATTTTTTTCTTGAGAGTTATTTCATTTAGGCCTTATTTCATGGTACACACTAGAGATGGGCGCGTGTGGTGTTTTTTTCGTGACATGAACAAATGAAGTGCGTGGCTGCACAGAAAAATATCGGTATTTTCCCAGCTAATAAAGTGTAGTTTAATTTTTCTTCTCTTCTTTAGAAACTCACATTAATTAATAACAAATATTTCATTCACTAAGAATTTAAATTACTGAACTTAAGCCCGATTAAGAAATTATTTCTGTTTAAAATTCACTACAGCTCAATTAAATCAAATGTCGCACATAAAAATTTATATTAAAAAAAAGGATCAATTATAAAAAAATTTATTATCAAATATATACGTATATATTAAATTTATAAAATTTATAATTATAATTAATTTAAAAATTTATTTTGGTGACAACCCTACTCTCAACACGCAAAGAAAAGATATGGTTGTAAAATGGTTGAGAAAACAATATTATGTTCTCTGAAACAAATGTCTGGTCGTTGAAAACTAGTTATTGTTATTTTACACATTAATTTAGTTACGATAAATACAGTAATGTTTGAATTTAATAATTACATTATTGTATTCATAGAAAGTGCGATATGGTTAGAGTTTAACAATTTATGACTACAATATAGTTTGTATTATTGTGTAAAAATAATATTATGTAAATAACAATATAATGCTATCCAAAACCATACTATGTTCAGTTTTTAATAAAATCTTTTTCAGAAACACTTTCTGTCAGTTCAGTGTTTCGTTTGTAAGCTATCGGTACTTGCACGCGTGATGTTAAATAAATAAAAAAAAGTATAAACAAACGGGTAGATAAATAAAAATAATATGTACTCTTTACACAGATGTGTCTGTATTTCGTATATACACATATATGTAAGTAGACATTTCTATACATAATACATACATTTTATTTCAACAATATTAATTTATTTTTATTTCGAATTTACTGCACAGCTGTTTTAAACAAAAGATTTGCCAATATATATCTGATTAAAAAACAAAATATTATTATTACATAAAATAATACTATGGTCGTATTTAACAATATTATTATAATATTAGAACATAGTATGGTAAGTCTCAATTATATTTTAGTCACATCTAACAATATTGTTGTCTTATTCACAATAATAAGATTAGGTATAACAAAGTTAATTGTTTCTGTAGATAATATTAGTATTAACTCAGAAAATAATATTATTTAAACTTTGCTTTTCCGTTGACAATAATATGAGTTGACTGCAACCATATAATTCAATCATAGTATGTTGCTGTTTGATTATGGTTACCGCAATCATATTATTTCTTTACGTGAAGCAAGGTACTTTTGAGTGGTTGCCATCAAGTAAATATTTCGTGCTTTTTGGGAAATTTAATCATAACAATTTTATTTAAAAAGTATAATCATAGTTTAGGAAGAAAAAAAAAGCACGATAAAGAGTTTTAAGCTTAATGGCAACAATTTCTGTTTCCATATAATCCCTTAAATACTTCGAGGCAAAAAATATATAACTAAGACCACTTGCATAATTGTGGGCACATACACACGAGTATATTTTATTTCAGTGTTAATTTTTCAATGCTTCTGTGGCTATTCTAAATATGTGTAGTATGTATGTGTGAAATTAAATATTAAAATTCTTTCACATTTATACGCTTATAAAGATATTTACTCTAACACTTCGTTCAAATGCTGATGCAGCAGCATATTTATGTATGTACGTGCTTGCATACGTATGAGTCTACGTTAATACCCAGTTGACCAGATATGTACGTGATATTTCCGTAGAAAGTGTTTTGAACATAATTTGCAATTTATAGTTTGTTTCCATTATGAGCAAAAGAAGTTGTTTTAAATAAAACATTTCACAATGTTTCCATAATAATGCAATTGTTTTGAGTGTGTAAATTTTTTAATTTTTTTTATGTTAACATTTTCATTCATAATACTGTGCAACAGTCAAAAAAAAAAACTCTTACACTTGACAGTATAGGTTCGATTCTGCTATCAAACAGTATTAAAAATCTTTACTCAGTTTGGTTCTTAAGAAGCATCTCCAATTTTTTTCTACGATTTTACTACACAGTGAAAATGAATTGGAGTGTCGCCAATGTGAGATCGACGAGAGAGACATGGCCAACCGGGTAACAACATGAACTCACACATAAATGGAGATAAACTATGAATTAACAGTGGCATTTGGTACAAGTGATGATGATGTTGGTGATTATAATGGTAGTGATAGCTGGTGCGCTTGTTACTACAACAACCTTACAAAAGCACACTGGGACTATGTTAATATACATACATACATACATACGTACACGCAAAGAAAAAATATGGTTGAGGTAACCATAATCAAACAGCAACATACTATGATTGAATTATATGGTTGCAGTCAAATCATATTATTGTCAATGGAAAAGCAAAGTTTAAATAATATTATTTTCTGAGTTACTAATAAGACAACAATATTGTTAGATGTGACTAAAATATAATTGAGACTTACCATACCATCTTCTAATATTATAATAATATTGTTAAATATGACCACAGTATTATTTTATGTAATAATAATATTTTGTTTTCTAATCAGATATTTATTGGCAAATCTTTTGTTTAAAACAGCTGTGCTGTAAATCCGAAATAAAAATAAATTAATATTGTTGAAATAAAATGTATGTATATATAGAAATGTGTACTTTCATATATGTGTATACACGAAATACAGACACATCTGTATAAAGAGATATACATACATTCATATGTACATATTATTTTTATTTATCTACCCTTTTGTTTATACTTTTTTTATTTATTTAACACCACGCGTGCACTACCGATAGCTTACAAACGAAACACTGAACTGACAGAAGATGTTTCTGAAAAAGATTTGTTTAAGAACTTAACATAGTATGGTTTTAGATAACATTATATTGTTATTTACATCATATTATTTTTACACAATAATACAAATGGTATTGTAGTCATAAATTTTTAACAAAACTATATTGTTAAACTCTAACCATATCGCACTTTCTATAAATATAATAATGTAATTATTAAATTCAAACATGACTGTGTTTATCGTAACGAAATTAATGTTTAAAATAACAATAACTAGTTTTCAACGACCACACATTTGTTTCAGAGAACATAATATTGTTTTCTCAACCATTTTACAACCATATCTTTTCTTTGCGTGTACGCATGTATCCATGTCAATGCGTAGCCTGATGATGATGTTGTTTATGATGCCAATGTTTTCTCCCTTGGGGGGGGGGGGGGGAGGAGGTAGAATTAAAAGACATGCGGCTTAGCTTGATATTAAGTCCACACTGTTTTATTGTCTTTTAAAATCATAAAAATATTAATAAAATAGCAGCGCCAATCTGCCAACAACTTAAGCAAGATAAAAAAATAAATATACTCGTACTGTGAGACATGATGAACAGAAACGTGTGTCAAATAACGCCTATTATGGCTGTCATAGCAATGAGAAATAATTTTGATTTATGAAATTTTTTCGTAATTTTTTTTTTCTCCTTCTATTTTGGGAGTATAAGTATGATTTTTATATATTACCTCGGCTTTTCTTTATATTGTTATGTTATAAAAACGACAAGAATAAATAATACAACAAAAAAAAAACAACCTTTCAAACTATCCTATTCCAGTTTGTGCTGACATACTTATATATAATATTATGTTGTTTATTGAGTTGTGTGTTGTATGTTTTGCTTCACAAATACTTTTCTTGATAAATTTATTTTTCTAAGTATGAAAAAACAAAGAATTTATTTATAAATGCCACTATATACATACATATGTATATACATATTTACAGACAATATTATACCATGTGTATGTCTTTCATTTAATTTTCTCTAAACCTTAAATGTATTGAATTCGATGTTTTATTGTACAGGGGATTTATTATTTTATAACGATTGCAAATAAAATACTTCGTTGCAAACGAAACATAAAAATTTCCCAATTTCAAAATTTTCTCATGATTGATTTAGGTTGGCCTAAATTGCTGCCAAACGTTACAAATTTAAAAAATTTAACGAATAGAAAATAAAGGGATATTATTTGGGAGATGCTTCAAATACTCGTGCATACTTTTAGGAAAGACATTTAAATATTTTAAATAGGATGTGGATAGATGATGTAAAATACATAAATATGTACTTAGATATCGACACCGGTACTCATGACCAATTGTTGAAAGTTTATGTTGGCTTAACATAGGAATTTTGCATGAAAAATCCAGCTTAAAGAATACTTTAACTTTAAGAATCGCTTTTGATACTGGTGTATGAATCAGAGAATGACAATGGGTACTCAAAACAAAAATATACATAAGTAAATAGTAATAATTTTAGTAAGTGCGTATAATTGTAGAGCATACAATTTGTACGCTCACATATTTTCTCTCAAGCAACTAATTATTACCAATGCCGATTCCAACATACAAGAGCATCTCTACATCGTTTATATGAAAATCCAAAATACGCTACAACTACAAATAAAAAGGCACATTCTTATCAAGCGCATTGACTCTCCGTCGTACTAATAGAGTATGCTTACACTCAGAGTATGGATATTTAATCGGACAAAAAAATATACGCCTGATACTCGGAATATTTACTCATCATTCGCCACCGTATGCATACACACAAAAAAGTAATATGAATGATTTTGTAATATTAATTAAAATATTTGTAATATCAATTAGAAAATTAATTAAATTTTCACCTATAAACAATTTGATAATATTAATTAAGTTTTTCCACTCAAATTAATAAACACAATTAAAAATTTAATTGAATCAATTAAGTTATCAATTGAAAATATTAATTGGTGAATACTTTTTTCTGTGTACATTTGTATACATAAAATATAATGGAATATGTATGTATGTATGACTGAATATGCATGCTTTATGCAAGTGTGTAAATAAAATAGCCCTGTATATAGGCATATGTAGCCGATTAGTAGTCAGAGTATTTTTATACGCGTGTGATTGGAGCTCGTACAGTCTATAAATTTTAATTACAGTTGCTTGTGCTGCGTAATTTAAAAAATGTGTATAAAAATAGTTGTTGGATGTTTATGTTGTACGTATTCTATTTAAAAATTATGCGTGTGTTTGTGTATAGCGTATTTTTTAATTTTTGTGATTTTATTTTTAGCTGAACGCATTCATAGTTATTTCATGGCAAATACTCAAAGAGTACTTAAAACAATACTTTTGTCATTCTCTGGTATATATCAGAGTACTGCGCAATTGTAGCGCAACCAGCGCACATGTAGTCGATGTTTTTCACACCCGAGTGTACAATTTTTATTCCCTGTGGTGGCAACATTATAAACCATATTAGTTTGAAGAGTTCAAATAAGCATCATGAGAAGGAGCGGTATCTATTCTGGACTTTTCGCACATACAGTTGACTCGTGATAATTTGAAATTCATTAATTTTCATCTATCAATAATTTGAACGGGGGCCTGTAATCCACTTGAAAAATATTGAATAAGTTGAAATTATTTGAATGGCATCGTGCTCGCCCTACACGCTATAGTTTGTATTTTTTGCCTCTATTTTGAAGATTAACTTTTCTACACTAAAAAATTTTGTGCATAATTCTATTGAGCATTATTTTGAATTTCAGAGTTGCTATGTAACGACTTTTGTTGTTGTACCATATGTGTTTGTACTTTCATGTGTGTGTGTGTGTGTATGTATGTACATATACGTATTTCTTAACAAGCAGATGCTATACAATTATTGATGTTGAAATATTTTTATGTTTACTTGATCAGCATTTTGGCTTTTTCGTATATAAACCAGTAATCCGCAAGCCATACCACAATTGTGGACACATACATACACATACCTGCTTATGCCCTTTCATTTAGTCGTCGCTGAGAAAGTGATGAATGAAGTTGTGCACGCAGGTATGAATTTTTTTCCTGGTTTTTTTACTTAGTTTTTTTGAGCACACTTAACGAAATTAAAGTTCAAATTTAATAAATTTGTACAGCAAAAAATAAATGAAAAATAATTATGGAAGCTAAAAAATAGTTTGTGATAAAAATGCTTAATTTTGAGTTATAGCATTGTTAAATAAAATTTAGTCACTCTAAAAGTTATTTGCAATTTTAATCATTTGTAATATTTATTTAACTAATACAAAAGCACTTCTGTTAAAACATGTTCTTGTTGTTGTTGGAAGCCATAATATAGTGATTTAATGCGGTAGGTTGTTATCCTAATTTATGTCCTTTTCTGGTTTATTTACTAAGCCATTACATTTATTAAATGGTTTATTGGTTTTTCGAAAGTATTAAAACGTTGTGATTTTTTTTTGAGAAATGTATTTCTTATTTTATATTACGAGTATCATAAAGACATTCTGCTTTTATTTGCATATTTATTTGTATTTAAAGGGACCCAAATCACGGATGCCTTTTGGTTTAATGCTTCCGCTTTGTTAATGCGTTGTCAAGTGATATAAGAAAATCTTTTGGAGAATTTTTTTATTTATATGTATTAGTTTTTTTTTTTTTTTTGTCCATTCTTTTAATTTTACTCTAATCGATTTGCTTACGCCAGTAACGCCCTATTAAAATTTATGTTTAATTTTGAGACCTGAAAATTCAAACATAAGGAGTCAACAGATTTGGAATGGTAAGTGATTATGGTAATTTTATGGTCATGGAATTTTTGCTCAGAAAAAAAAGCAACAAAAAATTAAGAAAGCTTAGAAAAAAAAGGAACATTTTAAATTTTAAAGATAATATCAATATTTAATACAAATTATACTGTGACCTGAAATGCATATTTTCTTATATTTAATAACCTTATTCATATTTAGACTGGCAATTTTAGTTGAGCAACAACCGAGTTTATGGAAAGGAGAGGATAAGATAATGAAATGGGGCGTCATTCAATTTTTTTCTCTCTTCCCATGAAGTAAAAACAGTTGCTCATATTTATATAAACACATTTGAAATTTTCAAAGTTAGTGTATTTTTATGCAGACTGTTACACCAAATAACAGTGAAATTTATAAAATCAAAATTAAAGGGTATTCTATTACTTAATGTAATTTTGAAAACCGCAAAAACTAAAAAAACCCCAAAATAAAAAAAATCGCCACAACGAAAAAAACGCCAAAACTCAAAAAAGCACCAAAAATATAAAAAATGGCAAAACTAAAATAATTCGACAAGAACCGAAAAAAAACGCCAAAAATAAAAAAAATCGCCCAAACGAAAATATCAGCAAACACCCAAAAAAATATCGCCAAAAACGAAAAAAGCGCCATAAATAAAAAAAAATTAAAAACTAAAATAAATCGCCAAAAACCAAAAAAAAATCGCCAAAACGAAAAAACGTAATTTTAATTAAATGGGTTTGTTTGGTCATTGGTTTGTGTCAAAAACGAACTACTGAACGAGTTGGATCTAGCTATAATAAAAACATTGTAATAATATTTTTATTTTTCATTATCAAGAACCACATTATCACTTTTGAAGAAAGTGATTTAGAGAATTAAAAAAAAAACACTCTAAATTATTTTCAAACAAAAACGTCCTACTGAATTAGGACAGGGTTATCATTTCTCGCCAAACATGGCGATTTTTCAAATTGGCGTATACATTTTTGATTTGGTGACATGGCGATTTTTCTGGCGATAAATAATTTTTTTGGCTTTTTTATTGGTATTTTTTAACAAAATTTAACCTCAAAATTTTTGTTAATCAGGAAAACTAGCTTTTTAAAGAAGTAGTTTCAAAAGTACCTACCAAAACTCGTCTGCAGGAAATGAAAAATTCAATCAGACCAAACCAAACCAAAATTCTATTGGTTTATGGTTATGGCGAGTCACCTATAATCAATTACAGTGTTGTCCATAAGTTTGGTTCGAACAGCTGTTTTGTATGCTTAAGGTTATGGCGCCTTTAATTTAAGCTTAAAACAATTTGATTTTGATAATTTTTCCTATATTATTATAAAGTTATTAATACGTTTTGAATTTCGATGAGAAAAATTTACAAGAAATAATTTTTAGCGATTTTATTTCTATTTTGGCGATTTTCTACAAAATTTGTATACGATTATTTTATAAAAATTTATATTAAAATGTGTAATATATAAAAACATATTTATTATCAAATATATTTTAATAAAAACCGATATTAAATTGATTTTGGCGGTGTTTAAAATTAATTTGGAGAAATAGGTCGGAAAACATTTCTCTTTCTCTTTCTCTTTCTCGTTCTCTTTCTCTTTCTCTTCTCTCTCTCTCACTCTCACTCTCGCTTTAACCTAACAATCACACGAATTGTACTGCTAGCAAACATTGCGATGTATGACTCTGTTTTAGTCGAATCACTATACTTGCTTAAGTTAAGCGTTACTGATACAATCATTGGTTTGTTTTTGTTTCCACACATGTATAACTTCCTGTTTTAGTACTGTCCTTGTCGGAGAATGTGTGGTTGAGTACAAAAATAGTTAATTTATAGTTAACTTATCCTAGACTGACTAAAAGCTAACTGCAATGTCATCCAGAATTAGCCCAAAATTAATTCTTAAGTTGAGTACGTAATCAAATTTGATGAGAGCCAACAAGTTTATTCTCAGCTACTTTGAAACGCATTTCAGTTTTATATTAACATTTTTCTGTTGTTATTTTAGATGGTACCTTAGCCGAGTGGTAGCGCGGTGAGTACACAACATGTGATGTTACATGTTCGAACCCCGGAAAAAATTTTTAATTTACTGACTACCAGGTGACTTAAAAAAAGTCAACTTTAAGTTAGCTGCAAGTAGTGCAGAGAAATAGTCAGTTAATTACATTGCAAGTAATCCAAGTGTCAGTCAGTACTATTTGCGAAATAGTTAGCTTAAAGTTAGTTTAAAGTTAACCGAATCTCCGACAGGAGTAATACAGTGTTTGACAGTATTGGGCAGTAGTAGCTATCCTGCGGGAACTAGAAGGCCTCTGTACGCCTTATTTTGGATGTAGAAGGTCTGCTCACTCCATTCCATACTCATATGTTTTTTACACGCGTTATCATTGCGGAGCAGGCCTTCTTCTGTTCTTGCTTCTTTCGCCAGAGATTCTGGAAGGCCTTCAAATTAATGGATTTTTCATTTGCTGTGGTAAAAATAAAACAAAAGAAAACATGTTAATCCTTCTCTTCTCCCTTCTAATAGAAGGGAGTGTGGAATGTGTATAGTATCTGTTATGCGAAAGCGTCCTTTAATGAGGCATGCACCAAGAAGGTCCTCTGTGTGTTACCGCTGGGTAAGTGAGAATTGTTAAAGTGCTTATGCAGCTCTTTGTTATGTATTTTTTTAATAAAAACAAAAACTTTTTTTATATACATACATATATGCATGTATACCAAATAATAAAGTATTCCATTTACGTATAATGCCATGTCTAATAAAGCTTTCATTTACGGCAAGTTTTTTTTCCTTCTAACAACTGGTATTGTCAAATATATGTCAAATAAATTATAACAAGGCTAATAATATTCTATACTTACAATACGTGATTACCAGTAGAACACCAAACACACACAACATACATATGTATGTACATACATATCGTCACCTTAAATGCAAACGGACGTAACTACACAAAAATTCGAAATCGAGTTTTTGATTGATTATGGTTCATTTTATCAAACTACATGTTCACGCAAGCATTTAGACCTCTGCTATCAAAAATTACGATTTTATTAAAGAAATTCAAACGGACGTAATTACGAATGCATCTATTTTTTATTGCAAGGAACGTAACTAACATAAAAGCTTAAATATATACAAAAAGGAAATAAATGGTTAAAAAAAAATATAAGTATCCATACTACAAGTAAATTTCGAAGACAATTTTCAAGAATACTTTATTATTGTTGGTTTTTTAACGTGTTTTGTTTTTCCTGAAAAAAATATAAAAGTTACGTCCATTTGCATTTAAGGTGACGATATGTACCTTCATATGTATGTTTTTATACATTTTATAATAATAGAGATCTAATTGCTTATTGTTTTCTGATATGTTACTTTGATAAACATACATGTAATAGTTTCATATAAACACATATTATGATATTTAATTTTGATTTACGGTTTCATTACATCCTCCAGTTTCTCATGTACAATTTGCTAATAGACAACGATCCCCTTTAGGCGGATTTAATCTTAAAGCCATTTCATATTACAAGTGGGATTTCGCAATGAAGTTACACTTTCTATGATCTTAAAGAAATAAGTGTAACATAAATATCCATATAGATATATACATACATACATAAACATATCGCTCATGTACTGAAATAGTATTATAAGTCAAAAACTGATTTTTTTTGTATTCATAACTCAGAATAATTCGGAATTTCATATTTTATGTTGTACCCCTTTTACACACGCAAAATTTACTTAGCAAAGTCTTAATTCCGGTGTGTGAACGACGGAGGGGGAATACTATCATCTTCTGTCTTTCAGCCAGCTGAACTAAGACTTTGCAAAGTAAACTTTTCGTGTCTAAAAGGGCTATTGTGTAAAAATTATATAAAAATAGCTCGTATTACCAGCTCTGAAGAGAAGAATATTTTTTCGTGTCTTCATTAAGTTGTATGTAAATTGAATGAATGTGAAGGTTTCGTTATTAAAAAAAAAATTAAATTTCTATATTCTTATGAATAGAATAGTATACTATTGTAACGCTTTTTAAGCCAAATTACACGTGATAATTATTAATGAACAAATAACATCAAAGTTAGTTGTAAATATTCTGACAACAACACATATTTGAACGGAACAACCAGCCGTTTGCGAAGACCACTTAACCTTCCTCATCAGCGTTCTTCAGTGTTTTGGTCCACTGTGTGTGGTGTCAGTTGATGTAGATGTCTGCCTTATATACGAAACTTTATTGCAAATGGAATATGTGAATTGGTTTGATTCATTGCATTTCAATTTGCTCATGTGTTTTGTAATGAAGGTTTCAAAATTACCATCTTCTATATATATAAGACATCTACATCAACTGACACAGCACTAGCAAGTGAGGGAAGCAATTTATTGCTTACTCTCGATAACAAAAGCTTTGAAAAATGCTTCTGAAAAGCACTAACGTAAGGCGGGCTCTCTAACAAGGTAGAAAAAAAGTTAAAAAAAAATTACAATGACATGTGAGTACACTATATATTATGACTTCTGTGAATCAATTTGGTAATGCCAGCCATACACACAGCACAAGTTCAGTGCTCAAGTCTGGCAGTGCGTAAGCTAACACACTATATGTACAAGTAAACTGTGCAGTTTTTATTTTAAAGCTATAAGTGAAGAAGACATGTGCAAATACTGCTGTATGTTATTAATTCTTGTGGCAATAAAAAAAGAAACGAAAACAAAGTAAACAAGTAAGAGTGCTATATTCGGCTGTGCCGAATCTTATATACCCTTTACCAACGTACGTACATATATATAGTATACAGACACGTACATACATATTTGTTTTCTGAAAAAATTTATCGTTTTTTTAAAGTTTCCATCTTTGGAGCTATAATTTTCATTTTTCAAATTTCATACACCAAACTTTTCTTTCAGAAGCATAAAATATATTCAATTTATAAAGAAAAAGAAAAAAATTTTAGACCTATTTAATTTTACATAACACAAAAAGTGTAAGTTTTCCAACCCTGGAGTCATAATTTTGGATTTTTCTGATTATTGATACCAATCTAGTTCTTTAAAAAATACATAAATTATGTTAAGTGAAAAAAGCAAGAACGAAATAAGCAAAAACTTAGTTTCATTTAATTCCTTTAATATTAAAAAAATCAGTTAAGTGCGACTTTGAATCGCGCACGAAAGGAAGGTTTTTTGCTTTTTTGAAGTTTTTTTCAGTTAAAACGATTTTTTCAGTTTTGTCGCTTTTTTCTCGCTTTGGCGATTTTGTCTGTTTTTGGAGATTTTTCTCATTTTGATGATTTTTTCTGTTTTTTGGGTTTTTTCGCGATTTTTTTGTTTTTTTTTTCGTTTTGGTGATTTTTTTCATTTTGGCGATTTTTTTTCATTTTGGCAATTTTTTTCTTTTTTTTATGTTTTTTTTCGTTTTGATGATTTTTTTAATTTTGGCGATTTTTTTTTAATTTTGGCGTTTTTTTTTCATTTTGGCGATTTTTTTCTGTTTTTTAGTTTTTTTTTCGTTTTGGCGATTTTTTTTTTGCGATTTTTTTTCTTTTTGGCGATTTTTTTTTTGTTTTTTAGGTTTTTTTTCGTTTTAGCGATATTTTTCATTTTGGCGATTTTTTTTTTTCATTTTAGCAATTTTTTCGTTTTTTTTGCGATTTATTTTAGTCTTAGAAATTTTCTTTTAATTTAGTGCTTTTTTTCATTTTAGCGATTTTTTTCTGTTTTTTGGGGTTTTTTTGTTTTGGTGATTTTTTTTCATTTTGGCGATTTTTTTTTCATTTTGGCGACTTTCTTTCATTTTGGCGATTTTTGTTTTCATTTTAGCAATTTTTCCGTTTTTTTGCGATTTATTTTAGTCTTAGAAATTTTTTTTTTAATTTGGTGCTTTTTTTCGTTTTGGCGATTTTTTTCTGTTATTTAGGTTTTTTGGCGATTTTTTTCATTTTGGCGATTTTTTTTTCATCTTGGCGATTTTTTTCTGTTTAGGGTTTTTTTTTCGTTTTGATGATTTTTTTTGTTTTGATGATTTTTTTCATTTTGGCGATTTCCATTTTGGCGATTTTCTTTCATTTTGGCGATTTTTTTTTCATTTTAGCAATTTTTCCGTTTTTTTGCGATTTATTTTAGTTTTAGAAATTTTTTTTAATTTGGTGCTTTTTTTCGTTTTGGCGATTTTTTTTCTGTTTTTGGCTTTTTTTCATTTTGGCGATTTTTTTCTGTTTTTGGTGTTTTTTCATTTTGGCGATTTTTTTTCATCTTGGCGATTTTTTTCTGTTTTTTAGGGTTTTTTTTCGTTTTGATGATTTTTTTCATTATGGCGATTTTCATTTCGGCGATTTTCTTTCATTTTGGCGATTTTTGTTTTCATTTTAGCAATTTTTCCGTTTTTTTTTTGCGATTTATTTTAGTCTTAGAATTTTTTTTAATTTGGTGTTTTTTTTCGTTTTGGCGATTTTTTCTTGTTTTTGGCGATTTTTTTCGATTTGGCGATTTTATAATTTTTTATTTTTTCAGTTTTAACGTTTTTGAAAATTTCAAGAGTTTTGCTCTTACAGTTTCCAAGATACAGCAAATTGTCAAAATTACATAGTCAAAATTGCATTAACTGATGGAACACCCTTTAATTTAAATTTTTTTAAATTTTTGTGTTAATTTTTGTAGTCTGTATAAAAATACACTAACCTTACAAATTTCAAGTGTACAATTGTATATATACTACATGGGATTTTAAAATTTTTCGTTGCTCGTTTTGGAACACCCTTTAATTTCCAATTATCATGTATTTGTTGTTGTAGCGGCCAAAGGTCTACATACTGTGTCCAAATTTCAGGTCTCTAGCTCTTACGGTTCTCGAGAAAATACTAATATAGTTTTAGACATAGTTAATTTTACATAACACAAAAAGTTAAAGTTTTCCAACCCTGGAAACGTCTTTTTAATTTTTTTGTATTTTTTTTTATTTAAAATTCCAATTTTAGTCGTACTGAAGTGTAAAATATGTACATTTATTAAAAAAAAATAAAAATTTGTTTTCGGGAGTTACTTTTATATGGCAAAATGAAGTTTAAGTTTTCCAGCTCTGCAATCGTCTGCCCGATTTTGCTGAATTTCAATACCAATCTATTTTGGAAAATTTCTGACACACCAGTCCAAGAACGAAGTCTCTAGCTCTTCTGGGAGCTTCGGAAAACCGATTTCACGTACAGACAGACGGACAGACGGACAGACGGACAGACGGACAGACGGACATCGCTTATTCGTCTTCCCTATGCATAAGGATCCAGAATATATATATTTTATGGATCGCTTATTGATATTATAGAAATTACAAACGGAATGACAAACCTATATATACCCTTTTACCATTTTTGTTGGTAAAGGGTATAAAAAATGAGCTAATGGTGGAAAAACTGGTACATGAATCGTGAAAAATTAGGACAGAAAAGCTGAGAAACTGAGCGTTTGCAATATACACTACACATGTTCACTGAACAGTTTTACAAACTTGAGCAAATATCGTAATCGTTTTGATATTTACTCAGTACACTTTTTGGAAGCTAAATGTATTGCTTCTATCTGGCCCATCTCGAACATAAAAATGTCTTATTCATGAGCAACAGCAAGTGAATCTCTAACATTGTCTTGCTTACAAAAATGCAGCATTAGATAGTGCAACTTTCCGAAAATAAGGACCAGTCTAATGTACATACAGATATACGTATGTATGTATGTATGCATGTGCATATAAAATCCAGCACGTTTATCGAACAACAGCAACAAAAAACATGTCATTGACAAAATATGAAGCGTTTGAATGAGTTAAATAAATATTTAATAGATACATACATATGTATCATGGATTGGAATATGCTGACACCTGCGAAACTTTTTCGAGAAGTAAAACAATTTCTGTTATGAAATGCGATACACATGCAAGAAACTTTTCTCTTTTTCTTTTTTTTTTTTGCTCCTTCTTAGCATACCACTAAAATTCTTTTTACATGTGTAAGTGTGAGTTTTTATTTCCTCTTTAATGTTTCCTCTATATATTTTTTAACAGTTTATCTTCATTTTTGAAGTTTATTTTCTGTCTTTTGGCAAATTTTTTTCTGTTTCGCAGATATACATACATACATATTTGCGCATACATAAGTTTATGTTTTTGTATTGTTTCGACTCGTTTTAAGGATATTTAGTTTTGAACGTTTTCCTCTTCCTTCAGCATTTTTGATTGCATTGTTAAAATGGAAAAATAAAACAAGAAATAGAAATAAATAACAAACACCGAAAAGGAATGAATGAAATAAACAAACATTTCACATTACGCTTGATTTTTTATTCTCTTGTATTTTTGTATTTTTCGACTGATATAATCCCCTCGTATTTTGTTATATTCCCGATACATACATACATACATACATACGTACACTCTCTTATACATATTACTTCTTTCATCGTCTTATCTGTGTCATTTAAGTTTTTCTTAAGAAATTTTACGTTTTAATATTTTTTGTATTGTACATTTTTTGCTCGCTTTTTCTTTTACAACAAAATATTTGTTGTAAAGTTTTCCTTTTTTTTTCTTTCTTGCAGGTTGTTATTTTTGTACATACTTTTATTCTTGTGACATGTTATTATAACTAGTTGTCTTTTACAACAGATGAGAAAATACAACACATACATATGTATATACATATCTACTCATTTATGTGTTATAACGTTTATTGGAACTTTTTTTTAATCTAAAATAGAATCGTTGCTTACGTGACTCTTTGTTCAATGAAAACTGAAATCTAACCAAACGTTGATCTCAAATATCAAAAAGTTCAATACATTTTTTTTCTTCGGTGGTTTTAATATCCATCATATCTGAAAGAAGGTATATTACAGGGTATGACAATATAAACTGTTCAACAAAGTATTTTGGGAAAACGAGTATGTGCTAAGGCAAGCGAGAATATATGAGGAGCCGCAGAACAAAAGGTGCTTTTTCGCATTTTTCGAAAAATTGGTTTTTTTTGGTATTTTTATAATATTTTTGTTGAAATCTTGTAGAAACAGTCAAGTTAGCATTATTATTATTTTTTTTACAAAGTAAATGCTAAATAAAAAATTGATGCTTAACAAAAGGTGCTTTTTTAATATATTAGATCAGGTTGAACCACATTCAGTCAAAATTTTATCGTCATATATGTATGTACATACATATGTGTATTCGCATTACACAATGTACTTTTTCCTGCTATTAACAAAACGTGCTTTTTTACTTTTTTTTAACAAAAGGTGTTTTTTTACTTTTTTCCTTTACAAAAGGTGCTTTTTTGCAAAAGATGCTTTTTCCTAAATAAAAATGGAATTATATCAAACATCCTTAACATTTAATGGGGTGACTTATGACAGTTAGATGCATCTGTAGATAAGTAAAAACCTTGTTAGCATTTCCAGGTTCTTGCAGTTTTTTAAAGGGGCGAAAAAAATAAATCTCGATTTCCCAAAAATTTTAAATTAGCAAAAAAGCACCTTTTGCTCTGCGGCTCCTCATATAGTAAAAACTCTCATAATTAAAAGAATATCAAATAATATTCGATGCAAACATGGGAATGCAAGCTACTCGTATCAGTCAGCTCCTTGCGGGAATATATAGTAAAAGTGCTCATGGGAAAATATATTTTCTATGCGGTCACACTTAGCTCAAAGTGTCAAAATCAAAGTGTCAAAATATAAAAAATTGTTTTCACCAAATTTTTGGTTTTAAGCAGGGAAACCGCAAATATGCAATTGCATGTTTTTTCTTGTGTGACGGTATCAATTCGGATATAATATATTTATCCGTTTCAGACTTTTTTATGAATTTTGGCATTAATTTGTTAATGCATATTTTTGCATATTTTACCTTTAAAGGCATGTTTTTGCATATTTACGTCTTACACGTACATATGTATATTTTTAGATTTTTTTTTTAATTTTTAAAACATATGTATGTATTTTAGGCTTTTAGTGCATATTTCGATACTTAATAGAATTTTTTTTATATTAATATGTTGGTAAAAACCATAATTTCTTCGTCTAAATCTCATTTTCAATGGTTTATTTATTATGTGCAAATAATTTTTAGCTGCCGACATTCCTATATCTAAAATGTCAACTAAACACATTAAAAGCTTTTTCGCGGAATATACAAACTACAAAGTGCTCTCAGAGAAGCTTTTACGATCGAAATATTGAAAAAGGATTTACGAAAAATTTTTAAATAACATCGCAAGTGCATAAAAAAAATCAATATTTGTGCCCTTAATTATGAAAGTGTTTGCTTCGAAATATTGACGGAATCTTAAAAAAACTTCAATAAATATTTAGTAAATATGTATTATATATTTTCATATTAATTGATACTAGAGCAGCTCTAAAATAAAAATATTGCGTGATATAAAAATATTTTTTCATTATTCAAATGTAATCGACCAAAGAAATATATGACCTAGACCACTTTCATAATTAAGGACTCATTTATGGATTTAAATATATGAAACCACCGATAAATACTACCCCTGAGAAAAACATTTCAAATGTTATTCTAGGTGTTCTACAGCCTGACAAAAAACTAACCAGTCAAAAGTTTTTAATAAATACAGTTGCTTGGAATAAGACCAAACACAACTGTCCAACTCTTTAACGATTAAATAAAAATATTGGACATTAATTTCAATAAAAATTTGGTTTTGCTGTAAGTACGGCGGATGTTGCCCTGTTTACATCAGTAGACGTTGAAAGAACATTGTTAATATATAAAAATTTATTTAGATGTGACAGGTAACGATTTTTGTTTTAAAATCTAGATCAAGATATGTTTTTTATAAACAAAAAGCTTATCTGATTTATCCAAAATATATTGTAGTTTCAAAGTATTAATTTTGACATCGTGATCTCTTTGGAAGTTGAAGCTAAATTAGGTCAAAAATTTTTTTTTTAATTTTTTTCAAATTTTAATTCTTATATCGTGATCTCTTTTACAGTTGAAGTTGAATTTTTTTCATTATTAAATTACTTTTGTTTCTTTTTTTATTTTTGTATTATTTTGCAAGCAAATGTTATTGAATTAAAAATATCGGCCATTTTCTGAAAACCATTTCGTTTTGAAACCGACAAATTTCAGGAAAAGAATCAACAAGTAAGCTCACTTATTGCAGCTTTTTATTTGGTTTTAAGATTTCATATACCTGAGATATTTTATCCAAACTTAATTTCGAATGCACTAAACTATCTGATAAAGAGAACACCATTTTCCGTTTTGAAACTTTGCGATTTCAAAACGAAATGGTTTTCAGAACATGGCCGTATATTTTCCTTTTCAAATAAGATAATTTATGTTATTTTTAAGAGCATAGTTTTGAATTTTGAGGGCATATTTTTACTTTTTTGGGGCATATTAAGCTTGTAATTGAAAATTTTGAAGATTTTATGTTGTGGAGCATCAACCCTATTCATTAAATTAAAGATAATTATAGTGGGTTCCAATTTTAATTTTAAAATTTAATTTTGCCTCCTGTTTCTACAAGCCTGATGCTGCAGTTAAGCAGCGAAATTCCATCTTTTTAAAGATTTTCATAAAAAAAAATTCTGGACGAGTCGACTGTCCGGCTCAAAATATAGAACAAAACGAATTTTTATTACATGTTAACTTTTTATATTCTCTTTTTTCCCCCTCTCACCAATAAGGTAAGACGTTTTGCAAAAAAAAAGTTTCATCATCTAAACTGGGATAAAGTAAAATGAGTAAAAAAAAGGAAAATAATAAATTATATTTTTCACAAGATTCAGTGAATTTTGTAATAATAATATTAGCTATTTCTTAATGCTTAAACTATGCTTTTTTTTAACACAACACAACCCGCGAAGCGATTAGCTTGTCTGCGGAAAACACCCAGGGTCTATGACGGGAATCGAACCCACGACCTCTGGACTGAGAGGCTAGCATCGCTACCACTCAGCCACAGCGGCACCCAATGGAACTATGTATGCAACATTATTATGTATGTTTATGTAGTTCTTCTTTTAACTCACTACTTGATAACATTTATGGTTTTTTATATAAATATGTACTTTATGGTTACCTAAAAGGCTAAAAGCCCAATCTAAAATAATCAGAGTACACTTTTTTATTTTTATGGGATCTATTAAGGCCTTGCCTGCCTGTCCCACGATGCCGACAAAAAAGCTCGATCGATTACTTATATTCGAAACATAAAAAAAATCTTATTTTACTATTGTTGTCACGTGCGACAGGCCGTGTCTTTTTTCCTTGCATTCAATTTTTTTTTTCAATTATTATATATTAGATTTTCGTAATCCATACGTATTACTCTGTTCACACGTGAAGCTTTTAAGATAGAAATTTTCATATTAATAAGAAGCCTAACAGCATAGCTTTACCTAACTAAGTGCCTCTCGCACTTAAGCCAAGATCACTGAAAGTGTTCGTTTTAAGGACTTCTCCATTTCATTTGACGACATGTAACGTAAATATTAAATTTTTTTTTTATAAAATATAAAAATATTGTTACAACTAATGCAAAAATATGATTTAAAAGCAAACAGACAACTCACTTCTCAAGCAGAAATGAAACGACAGAAAGAAGCAGAAATAAATACATAAATGAAAACATTGCCAAGTCATGAATTTTTCGTTCACAATATTAAAAAGCAACATTTTCGTTCTACTCAAAATTATTGCAAATACTTAGCAAATAAAATAACAATGACAAACTGACAAAATAGCTAAATAGACAAAATAATTTGAAATAGAACGACACACAGTGATTAAAAGGGTTGGAAAAATACAAAAAAAAAATTTTTTTTTTGTTCAAAAGTCTTATTGAAAATATAGAAAAGAGTTTCCAATAACATTTAATTCAACAAAAAATGTTATGCCATCAAAACTAACTCCTTTGTCGTCAATTATTTTTTAAGTCGTCACTGCATGTAATTCGTTTTTTTTTTTTATTTTTTGTATTGCAATATTTATCTTGACCCAAAACACAATAAAAGCATACATATATATCGATGGTTTAATATAAAAAAGGCGGAACTTGAATTTTCGATATTTTATAGGAGAAGCAAAAAACTGAAGAAAAACTAGAGCATTTACATCAAGAAATAATTTTTTAAGTGGCCATAGGTCATTGATTTTGAATTGAAATGTACTAAGATCTTCAAGGAGGATGCAATTATACGTTGTCTCCCAGAAAACGTTAAAAACACTATTTCGAAAAAAATTGAGATACGCCCTTTTTATATTAAGCCATCGATATGTACATACTACATAAGTAAATAAATTGATGCTCTAAAGTCTCTTCTCAAATTGAAAATAATTTATAAATTCCACGTTTAGTATAGCATACCCATGCAACATTGTTTGTTGTGCCACAGCAACCAGATACAAAGCGCACACATTTAAGAGGAAATTTTGTATTTGATTTTGCTACTTATGTATTTGTCAAATAAAAAGGTTTTATTTTTCGATTTGTGTGTCTACGTCTAGTTGATTTATTCTTAACAAATTTAGCAAATAGAGGTATTAAAATATATCACTCACTGTCTTATTTTCTTCACAATTCCCATTGAAATATTTTAAAATGTTGTTCTTTATTAAACATTCGCCATAATTGTTTGCAAAAAAATTGTTTGCAAAAAAAACTCAATGTGAGTTCAACAACAGCCTCTTTTTAGATGACTGTAAATATCAAATTTACTAAAATAACAAATACATAATGGACTTGATTTAAATAAATTACAATTACATTTAGAAAAAAATTAAGGAATATAGTTAAAAAAATTTGTGGCTCCGATTAAAGGTCATGAGTAGGGAAAGGATTTTCATGTAAATACATATTTTCTGTTAATTTATTTTATAGTTATGACTGATCTTTAGCGATACGTTTTATTTTTATCTCCATTTACTAAAAATTAATAAGAACTCATTACAAACTGTCACCGAAAGACCATCGATTTCAAACATACATATATAGCTGTGCTGAGATCACAAACCTAAGTTTATGCTTCAATAAGATATCCATAAAAAATTTAACATATATATAAAAAAAATTTTGAGTAATTATCTTCCTAAAACATGAAATACGTTTAACTGAAAAAAATAATTATTTTTGGTTATTTTTTACCCAAATTTTTTTTTTTAATTTCCAACCCTGGAATTATAATTTTGTTTTTTTTTGTTTTTTAATACTAATTTATTTCTTTTTAAAATATAGAATATATTTAACTACCAAAGAAATAATTAGTTTTATATACCAGATAAAGTTTAAGTTTTCCAGGTCTGGAGCTGTGTCTTTTATTTTTGTAATTTTTCTGCCAAACTACTTCTTTCTAAAACATAAAGTATATATAATTTGAGCTAGTTACTTTTATATACATAAAAATTAAATTTTTCAACCCTGGAATCATCCTTTTAAACTTTCCTTATTTCTTATACCAATCTAGTTATTTAACAAAAAAATGAAATAAAAAAAAATTGTTTTATTTAGTTACTTTAATATCAAAAAAAATTCAAACTTTCCAGCTCTGGCGCTGTGGCTTTAATTTATCTAGTTTTCTACACCAAACTTCTCTTTCAAAAGCATCAAATATATTTAATTTATAAAGAAAAAGAAAAAATTTAATTTTATGTAACACAAAAAAAAGGTGTAAGTTTCCCAACGCTGGAATCATAATTTTGGATTTTTTTTGATTTTTTACACCTATAAGTTTTTTTAAGAATATAAGATATGTTTAATTTATAGAGAAAAAGGAAAAATTTGCTTTAGTATTTTACTTTTATTTAGCAAAAAAAGTTAAAGTTTTCCAATCCTGGAAATGTCTTTTTTATTTTTTTTTTATTTTGAATACCAATTTTATTCGTACTGAAGTATAAAATAAGCTTATTTAGCAAAATAAAAACAAAAATTAGTTTTAGCTCGTTACTTTTATATGGCAGAATAAAGTTTAAGCTTTCCAGCTCTGGATTGTGCTGATTTTCAATACAAATCTAGTTCAGACCATTTCTGACACACCAGTTCAAGACCGAAGTCTCCAGCTTTTCTGGGAGGTATAACAAAACTTTATGTAAAGTTGATATATGAACAAGAAAATTTATGGTTTAAATATCTATGATAGGCGTTTTTCCAAATTCTATAAAATTTAAAACTCTTTAACTTTTTACACAAAAAAATTTAATGCAATAAAATTTAAAAATTGTTTACATAGAAAATGATGAAAAAATAAATTCATTTAAAGCAAAGAAACAACAACAACAACAATCTAAAGATATGTATACAAAATAATACGTTCTTGTAAAAACCTCAGTAAACTTAACACAGTTAAGTTAATAAATAATATAGAAAAAAAAAATAATTGAAAGATTTTAAAAATTAAATTTAGAAAATTGAACTTTTTACTCAACTTGTATTCCATTTGAAAGAATTGCTATTGATTGTCAATGCCAGAGTACTTCATCGATTGTAAATAAACATAAACCAAAGGATTCAATATGAAAAGAATGAATATGAATCCATCTGGTTTTGTTGTTAGAACAAAATTGAAATGTAAAATTTAAAGAGAATTGCTGTTGCACTTGCAATCACTTGCAATCGAAACAAAGAGAGGGAAAATATTTATTTTTAATTTTTTTTTCTATTGTATATAAAAAGACTTATAACTCTTACAAATGTACATATGCACATAGTACTCGTACATACATTCTGAATACTTTCATACATTTACAAATGTTTAAACATACTCCTACAAGTGGATACTTGCATAACAGCTTGCGAACATATTGTAATTGGCTAACGTTATTTTAATTTAACAAGAATTGCAGCAGAAGAGCAGCATATGCAACAGCAATTTGAAAGGAACCTACTATCAATATAAGCATACATACAAACATATTTAGATACTCATACATACATATACATATATACATATATGCATATCACAATTCGTTATACGAATACAAATGATAGCACACAAAGTAAGCAACATTTTCTATACAACAGCAACAGCAGTTAAAGCAATTAACATTGAAAGCAAATAAATACGAATACAAAGGCAGGCAATGAATGGATGAGTACAAAATGACTTTTTTCCATTGTAATTAAAATCAATACAACTAAGCATATTGACTTCAAATATACTGATGCCAACATTCATACATACATATGTATGTATGTGCATGGTGGTTACTACAAACATATTGCAGATATCAGAGCTTTGTACGTAAAAAATGTGTGAAGAGATCATTCACAAAGCTTCATAGAACTAATAAGTGCCAATGTTAATGATTAAAATAGATTTTTATATAAAAATATATCAAATACTAGCTGACCCCGGTTCGCGTTGCTGGCCCTAAGCAAACATTAGTGTTGTATATGGCATTGGTGGTACAATATGAAAATTGGATTTTGCCCATGAATAAACTAAATATTGCGCCATCTTCCGGACGAACTTTAAACTACACAGAAACGCTCCTCACGCCCCATAGAGCATGTATATGAAGTTTGGTCAAAATCGGTTCAGTAGTTCTTGAGTTACGGCGCAAAAACACAAAAATAATAAATACTGCGCCATCTGTCGGACGAACTTCAAACTACACAAAAACATTCCTCACGCCCCATAGAGTATGTACATAAAGTTTTGTCAACATCGGTGCAGTAGTTCTTGAGTTACGGTGCAAAAACACAAAAAAACTAAAAATTGCGCCATCTGTCGGACGAATCACTATTTCTGAAAGGGGCGTAGCATTTACCGGGATAGAATATATATATAAACACGCACAGGTCTTTTACGAATATTTTGCGGGGTGGAAGGCGAAAATCTGTTGGGCCATTGAAGAGTTTACCCATAACAAATAAACGTACTTTTGTATTATATATAATAAGATGTACATATGTATGTGTCATTAAAAAAATTTAGTTATATCAAAACAAATATTAAATTTTCCAACCCTGGAACTACATTTTTTTTAGTTTTTCTGATTTTTAATACTAATGGCTTTCTTTCTTTAATATATAGAAAATATGCATTTAATTAAAAAAGAGAAAAATTAGTTTTATTTAGTTAGTTTTGTGAACAAAAAAAGTTTTCCAGCTCTGCAGCTGTGGTTTTTATTTTTCTCATATTGTATAATGAACTTTTCTTTCTAAAACATTAATTATTTTTAATTTCTAAACAAAAAGAACAAATTTAATTGAATTCGTTACTTTTGTGTACAAAAGTATAATATAAAATATATTTTATTTATGCTATATACCGAAAATAAAATTCAGTTTTCCAACCCTGGAATACTAATTTAACTCTAACTAACTAAATAGGTTTAAGTTACAAAAACAAAAGTTAGTTTCAGCTAGTTACTTTTATGTGGCAAAAAAAGTTTAAGATTTCCAGCTCTGAAACCGTATTTTGTTTTGCTGATTTTCAATAACATTCTATTTCGTATTATTTTTTGATACACCAGCTCCAAAGACCGAAGTCTCTATCTTTTCTGGGAGCTTCGGAAAACCTATTTCACGTGTAGGCAGACGAACGAACGGACAGACAGACATCGTCTTCCCTATTCATAAGGATCGAGAATATATATACTTCATGTGTAGCATATTAACATTTTGGAAATTACACACGGAATAACAAATCCTTACCAGTTTTGGTCACGCAAATTGCGAGACAGCAAGGCATATGACCCCACTATAAATAAATACGTTATACATCCCTGGCGATAAGTAAATGAAAGGACATTCTTGCGTGATACTGACTCGTCACGCAAGATGTGTGATAGCAAGCCAGCTACCCACCTTTATAAATAAATACGCTTTGTATACCTGGTGATAAGTGAATGCCAAGACGTTCTAGCGTGATACTGACTAGTCACGCAAATTGCATGACAGCAAGGCTGATATCGCCTCTATAAATAAATATATTATATATCCCTGGTGATAAGTGAGTGAAAGGACATTCTTGAGTGATAGTGAGTAGTCAAGCAAATTGTGTGACATCAAGCCAGCTATCGCCTTTATAAATAAATACGTTATACAAGCCTGGTGATGAGTTAATGCCAAGACATTCAAGCGTGATACTGACTGGTCACGCGAATTGCATGACAGTAAGACAGGTTTCGCCCCTATAAACAAATATATTTTGCATCCCTGGTGATAAGTGAATGCCATAACATACTGACTGCTCTCACAAATTGCTTAGGTAACAACAAATTGTGGATCTACGAATACATATATGTACATATATTATCTCAACGCAAGTAAAAGGACAAGTGAAGGGACAGTGCAACCCCTAATTGCAGCTCTATAACACTCAAAGAACTTGACGGTTACGACGGTTTAGAAAAGGTAAAATTTTCCTTCTAATAGCGTTGCCAACTAAGCACTCTTTAAGAATAGTTCTAGATCAAAATCTAGTGCTTAGGAGATTTCTATTAAATTTCCCATACAAAATAAAATCTACTACGTCATTGGATTTTGTCAATTGTCCACTTAAAATCTAGTAGAACTTAGTTCTTAAAACGGTGTGTGGATTGGCTACATTGCAGTCGTTTGGTTCTAATCTTGGAAAACTTTCAGTGGGATAAAAAATGTTGATAAATGCAAAAAAAAAAACTTGGTGTAAACGCTTTAACTTTTACCTTGTAAGAGACATTCGATTAAGGCATTGGATTTGAAAACTTGTCGATAACTCAAAGGCAAACCATTGCCAAGGCAACTATTCCCTTTATATGTATTATGCTTAAAGTGAAAATCTAAGGACCTATTTAATATATTGCAAGGATTATATGCTTTCATTTCTATTAATTTCAAAACTCTAAATTGCAAGTAAAAGTTAACAAAACCAAAGAATCTCTTGCATAAGCTTATTAATTTCAAGGCTGATATACATACTTATACCACGTATGTACATGTAGCCTTGCATCTCCAATAACAGGCATCTCTGATCCAGCATGTATGTATGTATGTAAAGCAATAAGAATTTTAAAACAAAGGCCATGTGTGTATAATATTACTAAAATATTTGATATATGTATGTACTACTAACATTTTGAGGTTTGTTTTTGAATGTCGACATGTTTTGAAATTTATTTCATATGGTAATTTGCACTAAAATCGATTTAACATGACACAGTACATACATACACACATACATACATACACACATGCATACCCTGCAGAAAATGCGAATAGTGAAATTGTAGTGATTTACTAGTGACATTGTCAGTAGTACTACTGACCAGGTGTATCCAAGCCAATGTAATTATCTATTGACATTTAACATTAGCTTGTCATTGAAAATCCACCACTAGACTGTAGCAATACTGACTAAGTAGTTCTTTTGGGACCACATGGAGACATTGGAACCAAAGATTCACTAGTAAATTTTAGGGGCTCCAGTCTACAATATCGATATTTCCTCGCTCCATATCAATAGTAAAATTGTAGTGATTTACTAGTGACATTGTCAATAGTACAACTGAATAGGTGTACCGCAGCCAATGTAATTGCCTATTGACATATAACATAGGGTTGTCATTAAAAATCTACCAGTAGACTTTAGCACTATTCATTTACGACCATATGGAGACATTTGAACTAAATTAGTGACCCTCGTCTACAATTTAATAAGGGTTGGGCCAACAAACTTAAATACATACATACCTACATACATATGTACGTAAGTTTTTAACATTATTGCATAGCATAATAAAAAAGAAAAACAAACTATTGGCAATATCAACAGAAATACATTAGAACTGTTGTCTCTAACGTATCTCTACTCGCGCATAAAACGAAAATTGTCGACATTTCAACTAGTGCAATTGTCGCTAGAGAAAATAGTGTTGACATAGAGACATATGGCACTAGGCTGGCTAGAGGGTACTTACGTATTCATGTAAATATGTATATGTATTATATTACAAGGAATATATTGAAGTAAATGCATTAAAGGATTGCTTAGGTCATTTGTAAAAAAATATATGTATGTGTGCGTGTATTAGAAATTGCTTTATATCGTATGTAACGATATTAAGTACTTCTATGGTCATATAAAGGGTGTCCCGCAGTTTCCACAACCTTTAAAGGAAATTCCAAAATGGACTATAAAACATAATTTGTATAGGGAAAAATTCACCTGTAAGAGGACAGCAGTAGAATGCCTTGCTGGTACATACGACATCTTCCACTGAAGTTTTATAGCTATGCTATTCATGTCACGACAAAAGAGTTAGGACGTGATTTTCGTAACAAAAATAATCATAATAATAATAAATAAATAAATAAAAACACAATTACAGTTACAAATTTTTTTTTTTTGGTTTGATTTCTCTGTACTTAAAACGAGAGTACGAAATTAAACGAAACAAATTGTTTGATTTTGTTTTGTTTCGTTCTTTGAAGTGTTTGAAAAAAACAAAACAAAAACAAATGAAACGATTGCTCAATTTGTTTTTGTATTATTTTTGCACATGAGCACACACCAGTGAACACAGCCGATCAGCTGCAAGCCGGCCACAAGCAATACATTAATTTAATCGTACGTAGCTAGAAAAGAAAATAATGGGCAACAAGTGGAAACGTTCTGAAATATTTGTGGCGTATTTGAAATCATCATATAATATCATTTTATTGCATTGTTATTTAACACATGTTTTATATAGCTAAGCAGCATAGCTATAACCGGGTGTCCTAAGACACCTATTTTCTTTTTCCCTTCAAGTTTTTCACACTATATGATCAAACAGAATTGGGGCATAAACACATTTTCCATACAAAATGACACAAAAAACTAGCCTCAGAAAGCAGTCGATAGATAAAATCTATTTTATTTTGAGAACTTTTTTTCAAACATGTTACCATACTTTCAATAAATTTCATACATTTTGTGAACAAAACTACAAAGAAAAATAAGCACAAAAGAAAATAAAACAAAAATTAGAGAGCATTTGAAGTTACTGCCTTAGATTTTATTATGGGCTTTGTTAATTTGACAGCGATTTTTCCTGAAGTTGCGGACTTATTCTGTTTGATCATTATGTTATCATTGTTAAAACCATTTTATTATTAATATGCTTTTCATTTATCAATTACTGTCTTCACAAATACTAAAGCAAACCATTTGTTCAATGTAATATTGTGCGATGTTAGCGACTATTTTCACCAATTAAAACGAATTGATCGCTAATGAGAAGTGTTTTCCACTTTACACTTCCAACTGTCAGATAATGTTTATTATTATATTTTAGGACACCTTTTATAAACAGCATTAAATTAAAGATGCATACATGGAGTTGTATAAATATATCAATTTGTTATAAAGTCATCTCGTATGTATGTATGTACGTATGTTGGTGTTGAAACACATTGTATTGCTTGGCCTATTGTGATGTCAAAATGTCGTAGTTGCGGTATATTTACAATTGTTTTAAGTTTACACAATTACGTACTTGTACATACACCAAGCCTGTTCAAACTGGCACCAGAGTGCTTCTTATAAAATTGAATACACATACGCGAATACATACCTCTCGGTGTTCTCTCAGTGGCCAATTTTGACATATACATACTCGTAGGTATGTATAACCTGCAGGCAATGAGAACAGTGAAATTGTAGTGATTTACTAGTCACATTGTCATTAGTACTACTAACCAGGTGTACCCTAGCCAATGTTATCAGCTATTGACATTTAACTTTAGCTTGTCATTGAAAATCTGCCACTAGACTGTAGCACTACTGACTTAGTAGTTCTTTTGCGACCACATGGAGACATTGGCACCAAAGACTCACTGGTAAATTTTAGGGGTTGTAGTCTACAATACCGATATTTCCTCGCTCGATGTCAATAGTAAAGTTGTAGTGATTTACTAGTGACATTCTCAGTAGTACTACTGACCAGGTGTACCCCAGCCAATGTAATCACCTATTGACATATAACACAGGGTTGTCATTGAAAATCTACCAGTAGACTTTAGTACTATTTAAGTGGTAGTTCTTTTACCACCATATGGAGACGTTTGAACCAAAGATTCACTAGTACATTTTAGTGACCCTCGTCTACACATACATATATATTTGTTTAATATTAGTTTCTTATTAAAAATTAAATAAATTATTTTAAAATTATTTAGACCGAAATATTTTTGAAATATATACTTTTATCGATTGAAGCTGAAAATATAATTATTAAAATTAAAATTTTCCATTCGAAACTAAAATTTTATATTCAGTTTAAAAAATTTCAATTCAAAAACTATCAATTGAAAATTGTTCGTCCTTTTCGACATATAAATGTTACGAGTAAATTAAACTATTTTTTTGAGCTTTAGGTCAGCTTATATTTTGATTTATTAGTTCGATATTTCGTTAACCGTCGGTTAACTTCTTCAAGTTTTCTTTAAATTTGATTTTTTCCTTTGTCTTTTCTGCTTTCAATTACAAAAATATTTTTTTTATTATATACCAATTTAATTCTTACTAAAATATAAAATGTGTTTATTTAACTAAAAAGCAAACATTAGGTTTAAGTAGTTACTTTTACATGGCAAAATAAAGTTTAAATTTTCCAGCTCTGAAAACGTCTTTTCGATTTTGCTGATTTTCAATATCAATCTATTTCGGACTATTTTTGATACACCAGTCTAAGACCGAAGTCTCTAGTTTTTCTGGGAGATTCGAAAAACCGATTTCACGTACAGACAGATGAAATCGCTTATTCGTCTTCGCTATTTATTAGGACCCAGAATATGAGCATATGTAAATGCATAAAAAAATCAATTTTCACATTTTTTTTTGATGTGGAGAACATCTGAGCATCGAATGAGACGAATCCCATGCCCCAAAAGTGTTCCCTCCCAGAGATATGCGCGTTTTATGAAATTGAAGTCGACGACTCTAAGGTTATGTGAAAAAATTTTCATACTAACAGAGTGATATTCACGATTTAAAAGAATTATAAATGAGTATTTATTATAATTCACAATTAATAATTTCAGAAAATAAACCTGGATTCGAAAAAACGCGAGCAAAATTGATATCAAACTCATGGAAACAGCGCGCTAGGTAGAAAACAGTAAAAAGCAACTACACAAAACAAGAGGTAGGGACGACCTACGCGCGTTTTCAAGGTTGACCAACACGTTCCTGACGTCATGAGATGTGTCGCTTTCAAATGAGACCAATACCAACACGCTCAGTGATGGTACACCAAAGATACACGTATTTAAATCTTTAAAATTGCTCTCCTGAACAAAACCGGTTTTTACCCTTAGGTCCCTTTCTATTTTGTGCGTCATATATACTTTATGGGTCGCATATGAATATTGTGAACATTACACACGGAATGACAAACCTATATATACCCTTTACCATTTTTAGTGAAGGTTATAAATAAAAAGCCACAATCTTATCAAACGCATTGACTCTCTCTGGTACTTATAGTCTGAGTATGCTTATACTCACGCTATGAATATTTAATCGAACAAAAAAAATATACGCATGATACTCGGGATATTTATTAATTTTTATTTGGTTTAAAATTAATAATACTCAAAGAGTACTTAAAACGACACTTTTGTCATGCTCTGATTCTTACTCGTTTTTGACTTAACTCCGTCAAACACGGAAAATTACTGATTTCATTCTGATTTTCCATAGCCGAGTTCCCAACAAATTTCTACGCTTTGAGTTCTCGAGAATCTGACTGTTAATACAATGTGTATTGTCGGCTTAGAGTGTAAGCCTACTAACTCACTTCGACCAAATTTTA
Source organism: Tachina lurida (assembly GCA_944452675.1). Classification (NCBI taxonomy): domain Eukaryota; kingdom Metazoa; phylum Arthropoda; class Insecta; order Diptera; family Tachinidae; genus Tachina; species Tachina lurida. The sequence goes on from OX101752.1 coordinate 178,764,324, forward strand.
CAGGAGAGACAAGATACTGTTAAAATTTTCTATACATTACCCCAAGTAGTACTTGATTGAAGGATTCGTATTAGTATGTGGATTAAATTAAATTAGGATTTAAGATTTTTGTTCTTATTTTAGAAAGTTGTAGGCTTAACAAAAAAAGAAATAATTACAAATTGGAAGGAGATTTTTCTTTCGGTGTATTTAAAGTTATTTATAAGCATATGCCTTGTGTGCAAATATCATCAATTAATTATAACATGGCTTAAAGCGTTAATCAATTCATTGTCATACTTAGTGAATTAAGTACATTATTTGTATTCTATTTCGCATGGAATGCAAGATATTGTCATTATTTGTTTTACAAATATACGCACATTTTTCCTCCTTTACGAAAATTATATATGTACGTATGTATGTGAAGCTGCTGTAGGAAAAGAACCAAAATGACACAAATCTTATACCATTATATCACAGGAAAAAAAATTATATTCTCTTTAACTGTCAGTAGGATTAAATACAAAATGAGTAGTGAAAAAAGGGAAGCAAAAAAAATACACACAATGTTCATAAATCATCACGAAACTTGAAACCTTTCGCGGGCATAAAACTTAAGCAGCACACAGAACCGATTTGTCACCTGTCTTACAGGAACATTGAGTTTCTTGTGAAAAAAAATACACTCAAAAATGTGAAACTTTAAATCACTTTCCCAAACCAACCAATAAAAATATGCAAAGATGATTATGCATAATGTTTAAGCTCTTTGTACAGTGGGGTAAAAGAAAAGTTCATAAGGTGAAATTTTTCCATGGAATATAAGAGGATAGGGCTTATCGAGGATAACTATTTATAATGTTTGTTCTCATGAAATTTTTCTTGCCCTCGAACGAAAAAATTACATGGTGAATCTTTCGTGAAAATTTTTTTTCGCTGTCAATTCCCAGAAATACGAATTTCTGAGGCTCAATAATTAAATGAAAATCAAACAAATTTAATTTTAATAACTATCATCGAAGCTAGTAAGGACATGCATCTGTAATTTGCGATGTTTTTGATGATGTTTTTTCATATCAAAATTAAAGCTCTTATTGGAAGACCCTTTAAATAAAAATGCTTTTGTTTGATTTTTTTTTTTAACAAAATATGGCCACGCAGCAAATATTAATGCTTGACTTAAAGTTTATGATAATTTGAAAATGTTTCCAAAATACTTGAAGCATAATAGTATTTACAGCTGGAAAAAAAACTAGGAGGTTTTAAAAAAAGTCTTTACTTTATCCAAAACAAAACCCATTAACAGAAAATGCTCCAAACCTACAACCACACAACTTCAATGTAGCCAATTCACAAAATCTTTTTAAGCAGACCGCAGCTAATTCACTCACCTTTTACATCAATATGTTGTCCCTGTAAAAAATAAATAAAAATATTAGATTTTTAGTAGATTTCCTAAAAAACCATTGACAAATTTTGTATCGTTTTGTATGGGAAATCTGGGAAAAAGCAACTACATTTAGCTCGAAATCTCGTAAGTACTAGATTTCGAGACAATGCACGATGCACTATAATAGTATTTACACCAGCAATTAATTAAAGTAAAATCTATGAATATCTATACCATTTACACCAAGTTTTTTGACACTTATCAAAATTTTTTATCCAAAACAAGACCCATTAACTGAAAATGTTCAAAAAACTACAACCAAACAACTGCAATGTAGCCAATTCACACATCTTTCTATGTACACAGACTGACTTTTTAGTACAAATTTTAAGGAAAAAAAAAACATAGTTTCATCACTAACTTCTACTAGATTGTATTTAGATTTTTTTATTTTTTATTTTTAATGCCAATTTGTAATCGAAAAAAAAATAGTTGTACTAGATTTTTAGTAGATTTTGTTTGTATGGAAGGTTTACTAGATTTTGCCCGAAATCTCGCAAGTACTAGATTTTGCTAAAATGTAAACCATTCAAAGCTCCACAGTGCATCATTAGCACTAGAGCACAATGTTTCTAAAATAAAAATCACTGGCACTGAGAGTCGCAAATATATTTATATAGAAACTGTAGCAAAAAAACATACACACTTTAAATGCTTGAGCTCTCTGTGTATGTATTTAAATCAAAGTACATACTTTCATACATACTTAAGCTTCCAGGCAGCAGAACTATACTCCATCAGTGGCAGTGTTGTCATGTTGTTTTTAGTCATCAGCATCACCGTCAGTCAGCATTTTCAACAACAACGACATTATCAACTGAAACATTAATATCCATGTATAACTTCATTATTGTTATTTTACCTAAAAACTGAAATATCAAACTACCCAGCGGGAACTAGAAGGAGTAGGGATGCCTTCTAGAAGGGCTCTCTCTGTATGCCTTCTTTTGGATGTAGAAGGCCTGCTTGCTCCATTCCATACTCATATCTTTTTTACACGCGTTGTTATTGCGGAGCAGGCCTTCTATTCTTCCTTCTTTCGCCAGAGATTCTGGAAGGCCTTCAAACTAATAGATTTTGTTTTTGCTTTGGTAAAAAAACAAAACTAAACATGTTACTCCTTCTCTTCTCCCTTCTCATAGAAGCGAGTGTGGAATGTGTATCGTATATTTTATGCGAAAGAGTCCTTTAATAAGGCCTGCACCAAGAAGGTCTTCTAAAATGTACCGCTGGGTATACATACATACGAGTACATACATACATACATAGCCAGCGGTAAAACTCAGAAGACCTTCTTTAATAAGGCCTTCTTAAGAATTTTTTCGATTCAATTACTATTATTATCCAACTGCTAAAGAATGCCTCATAAAATGTCTTGACTCTTTCGCATAAAAGATACGATACACATACCACACTCCCTTCTATGAGAAGGGAAGAAGAGACATGTTTTCTTTTGTTTTTTTTACCAAAGCAAGGCCTTCCAGAATCTCTGGCGAAAGAAGTAAGAACAGAATGCCTGCCCTGCAGTGACAACGCGTGTAAAAAAGATATGAGTGTGAAATGGAGCGAGCAGGTCTTGAACATCCAAAAGAAGTAGTATAGAGGCCTTCTAGAAGGCATCCTTACTCCTTCTTGCTCCCGCTGGGTAGTTACTGTGCACATATTCCACACATTCACGCAATCAATCTTATTATGCATCATCATCGTCGTCATCATCATTATCAACAACATGAATATTCCACGACAACATGGCTATAGTGGTTTTTGTCATTTAGTTTGCAAACCAACCAACATTACAAATTTATCAACTGTGACAATTTATAAAACGCTAATATATTCGCAGCATACAACAACAGCAATTACATTTACATACACACACACAGACACACACAGACACACACACACACACTCATGCGCACGCGTACACATACATAGATACATAGACATATAGGTGTGTTTGTATATTTACGTACTTATGGATCAAATGAAAAATTCCATTATAAAAATGATAGAATTTAACTGAAGAAATTGCAGCAACGAGAAAATAATCATAAACGAAAAAAGACATACAGACAATTTGTTATCGCAATGTTCTCTGTGCGTAACGCTGATATTTAATACAAACTTTATATAAAACATATTTTATGAGCGTAATCTTTAAAATGCTTTAATGTTGAGCACAGAATACGAGTAGTCAATCATTTCAGTTTTCTTTGTATTAGCTAAGGCAATGGCAACATGCATATGCTTGCATATTTTCTTAAAATTGCATATGGATTTTGCCCCAAAAGCTTAACTTGTTAAATATGCATATTTTGCTTAAAATGCATATTTTGCCTGAAATGCATATTTTGCTTCAAATGCATATTTTGCTTAAAATACATATTTTGCTTATAATGCATATATTGCCTAAGATGCATATGTTGCTTAAAATGAATATATTGCTTAAAATGCTTTTTGCGATAAATCAGCGTTACCACCCGCAAAATTCAAAATAACACTTGAGGTGCAGAAAAATTACCAGACCTAACTAAAATTATAACTGGTCGCAAATAATCGTTTTATTTTATAAAAAAAAACGTTTGCAAAAAATAAAAGGACAAAACATTCATTTAATAGAGATCATAATAAGTCAAAATCAAGTACTTGCGAAATCTCGGGCAAAATCTAGTAGATTTCCCATACAAAAGAAAATCAACTTCGTCACTAGATTTTATCAAAATCTAGTAGAACTTAGTGATGCAACTATTACTTTTTTTTTCTTCAAATTTATAGTAAAAAGTCTGTCCTTTTCCCACACCTTTTTGTATATAAAAAGGTGTGTAAATTGGCTACATTGCAGTTGTTTGGTTGTTATTTTGGAAAATTTTCAATTAATGGGTTATATTTTGGATAAAAATTCTTATAGGGCACTTACATTGCCTCGAAATCTAGTACTTATGAGATTTCGAGCTAAGTCTAGTTGCTTTTTGCTAGATTCCGCATACAAAACGAAATCTAATTTGTCAGTAGATTTGTAGGAAATATACTTAAAATCTAATATTTTAAATTTGTTTGACTATTCTGTGCATAGGCGTATAAAGGCCATTTTGGAGGGTGCCTTGCCCCACACCCCCAAGAATAGCTGTTGCCCCATAGAATTATTACAAATTGCATGTAAATTATATGTTTTTATATTACTCATAAAAATCACCAGAAAAAATTTCTAGCTACGCCAATTATCCTGTGCAACATATTTACATAAAAGATGAGTTAATGGTCTGTGAAGTGGCTACATTGCATTGCATTGGTTGTAGTCTTGGAAAATTTTCAGCTAATGGGTTTTGTTTAGGATAAAAAAATCTTGAAAAATATCAAAATAACTTGGTGTAAACGGTATAGATTTTCATAAAGATTTTAATTGAATTCTGCTAGATTTTGTGCAGGTGTAAATGCCATATTATGTTAAAACAAAACTTGGTGCAAACGATTTAGATTTTCATGAAGATTTTAATTAAATTTTACGGAAAGGAAATGCATATAAACTATCATATACCTGTTGCTGTAGCAGTCAAAGTATTGCATGTTCTGGGAAAATATCAGATCAGTAGCTCTTACGGTTCTCGAGAAAACAACCTGTGACAGAGAGAGAGAGAGACGGACGGACGGACATCACAGTGAAAACAATGGGGTTCCTGTTGACCTTTGGTGTATGGAACTCTAAAAATTAAGAATGGAAGGGTTGGTTTTTAAAACGCAAAAATATTTCAATTGAACCTAATCTTTAGCTAAAAGAAATAACCCATATATAGATTGCTGGGTTAGACTTAGCTCTCAATGAAAAACATAAGTTATAAGTTTGTAGTGTGTGTCTGTGTATCTGTGTATCTGCGTGTCTGTCCGTGTCCACGTACAGACCAAACGGCTGCACCGATTTTGATTTAGTTTTTTTTGTTTGAAAGGTTCTTAACTACCCAGTAAAAAAAGGCACTCCAAAAAAGTCATGGAAATGTAGAGTTTGTGATCTGGAAGTAGTGCAACTTTCGATCCGTTCTAATGATTTTTACATAGGGTTGTCATTGCAAAAAGTTCTCTTTTTCGATGCCTGGTCACTAGTGTTTTTCATACGGGATTTCCCGGGAAAAATTTTCCGGGAAAGAAATTCCGGGAAATTTGTGCGGGAATTCCCGGGATTTTTTATTTTATTATGTCAACTTTAGTTTGTATGTATACATTCCTTGATGAGTGTCGTTATTCACTTAATGAATGCGATGGTACAATATTAAGGTGATGGCACTAGCACAATAGCTAAAGCTTTACAACAACTAAGACCGAGCTTACATCTGGCACACATGCGCTCCGAGACTTAGAGGCCTTTATTTGCAAAAATCGGAACGCGATGTTGAACATTTAATTCTACAATTCATAAAAGTAAAAACAGAAATGCGCAAAGAAATAAAAACAATATTAAAAAAAAATTAATAAAAAAAATTTTAAACAGTCACAAACCTCTTATCTTATGCACAGACTTTCAAAAACTATTTGAGAATTCACAAATAATAATATTATTGAAAATCACAAAAGATAAATAAGCATAGTATACTTAGAAACTTATACAAAACCCAAGAAAATAATTCGATATGAATCTATTCTATTTTTCTACACCTTAATAAAACGTTATTGTTTAATCGATCTCATGGATTACAATTTGTTTTTTGTTAAAATAAATTAAATTAAAAAATATTTTCTATTGATTTGTACTGGGCGGGAATTGCCGGGAAATAAATAAGTCCGGGAAAAAACTCTACTGGTCACCGAATTGCAAGCGGTTTTCAGAAAAATTTACTTTTTGTGTTTTATGATAATATTTTCATCTAGGAAAAATGGTAAAAAGTCACCTATTTTAACAATTCGTTTCTTTTTATACGAATTTAAACGCGAAACAGTGTTTTCATGAAAATTTCCTTTTTATACGAATTTAAGCGCGAAACAGTGTTTTCATGAAAATTTAAGTAAATAACTTACAAATCTTAGACCAAAATTAGTTCATAATTTTTTTAAAACAAATCGATTTTTTAAAAATTCTGGTGAGTATTTTGTAAAACTTTAGAGGAATTACAAGGTTTTGTAGGACTAAAATAAACTTCTACTTGGTTTTCTGCTAAATATCGGCAAATAAAAATTTCGATTTTTTGAAAGCAATGAAAATGTAGTTCCTTCAGAATGACTTCCAATTTTTTTTACTGAGTATGTTTAAAGAAAATCGGTCCAGCCGTTTAGAAGATATCACATCTTTTCTAGATAAATTGGGGGTTTTTTAAATTTTTAATTTTTGTTATTTCTCTTTTTAACCACCGACCAAAAAAGGGGTGATGCAAGTATGTAACATAAAAACAATCATAAGAGCTATTCAGATATTACGAAACGCTGTTTGTAACTGTTTGTGATTTAGTGTATTTAATAATTTAATTTAATAGTCAGTATGTTTAATCAAATCTAGTTAATGTTTGTGTAAGAAGTTTTTTAAAATTTTCATTTCAAGCAACCCTTAGGTTCTTTCCAGTTTTTCTCGTATACTCTTCATCAAATATAATACTGAAACTCTGAAAAATAATATTCACAAAAACTAGCCTGCAAAATTGTTGATTGTTAGTCTACACATAATTTTATACCCAGTCGGAGTTCAAAAAGTATTTCACACCAACAAGACTTAAGAAAGATTAACAGCTAAAAACGGTTGACAGATTGGTTGATACTTTATACTTTAAACAATTTTAATAAAAATTATCATTGCTGAAATTGCTGTTGACACTCACACTGCCGCTGACTATGATGCTTAATGTTAATACACTATCACTGTGATATTTGTTGTACGATAACAGTTTTTGTGAATATGTACTTCATTTTACGCATGAATAAAAGCGTGTTTGGCATAAAAACGATTTTATCTCTGGGATTTTTTTTATACTTTAAAATATGCCATTTCCAACAACTACGGATAAAAAATATATTTTATATGCGATGATGAGGAAAATTGTTATATGACGCTTGTATTAAAACTGAAAATGCATGCATCATTTTCAGTTAATAAACCTTAAATTTCATGGTTGGTGTATTAAGTAAATTTCATAGTGACGAAAAGTTTGTTTGATATAGCTTTTCACAATTTAAGTTATTTTTATTTTACAATAGATTCGATAATAAGCAAAAATTTTTTTGGTAAAAGATCTGTTCACACTATTATGCGATTGCATGATGATCCACGAACAAATTGTAGATGAGCATTATACGTTTATATAAAATTTACTTTGTGACAAAATTAACACTCTGGGCCTTGCACTTGCTTAAACTGAAGATAATCGAAATTTTGAAAATAGAATATATGTATAAAAGAGCAACGTTATTGAGTGACTGACTGACTGAGAGTCTAAACATAATGTTTGCGGTGCGGTGCGATTTCTCGTTGCGGGAGAGAAAAATAAACATAATACAACGGAAGACGGCTACGGCAAATACTTGTCATTGTTTGTTTAAATATTTATTAATTTTTTTTTTGTGAATACATTTTTATAAAAAAAATTTCCATTTGTGTTAAATATTTTGTAATGGCAGTAACTATCATGGTTTTTGTTGTGAACACCGCCAATTATTCAAAAACTGTGGCAACATCAGAAAGAGAAAGAGTGTCGAAAATTGAGAGAATAAGAAAGTCCGCAGAGAAAATAAAATAGATTTTAATTTTATGACGTTCCGCACTGCGGTTTTTTACTTCAAAATCGTATGAAAAATCGCACCGCAATAAATTATCGTTGCATTGTGTTCAGACTCTGATTCGTCATCGCCCAGCCCAAAGGACTGCAGCTAGAGAGCTGAAATTTGTTGTGCAGATTCCCCTTAAAAGGGATAAAAAATGATAAAATCTGTATCTTTATATCTCGGAAACTACTATAGATAGACTCCAAATTTCGAAATTACACAAATGCTGTCAAAAAATAAGCCGACACATGTTTGGTACTTTTTCGATATTTGAACTTTTTGGTGTTAACTGAATTTTGGTACCTTTTTTGCACTCGACATATCTTCTAAGCTTTTAAACGTAGCAGAAAACTTTTTGTCGCGTTCATTTTTTCTGGACAAGATCTCGAATTGATTTTGGTACTTTCTAAAAATTCGCACTTATAAAGGGTAAAATTGGTTCCCGTTTCGATACTTTTTTGTTAATGATAAGGTACATATGGCATACATGTAAAAATAATTTACTATAACTTCCTACCGCTCAGTAGAAGCTCAGATACTAAAATGTATGATCGATGGGGCCAAAGAGTGTTGATGGGGTAAAAACTACATTAGATGGACTAAAAATTCCAAAAGCATAAGTATGCTGCTAAAAAATAAACCGACACGTGCTTGGTACTTTTTCAATATGTGTACTGTTAGGGGTTAAAATTGGGGTAAAAACTGAATTTTGGTACCCTTTTTTGCTCTTAGCATATCTTTTAAATTGTTGAACGTAGCAGAAAGAAAGAAAAATTTTTACTTAAAATGGGGTAAAATCATACCCGTTTTCGGTACTTTTTTTAAGTAGAAGCTGGGATAATAAAATTTATGTTTTTTCGAAGGGCCCAAAAGAGGTACCAAAAAAGGGTAAGTACAGGAAAAGATGCTAAAAATTTTAAGCTCAGGAGAATTAATTTAAAAACAAACATTTTAAATTTGAGTTATAAGATTGGTACTTTTCAAAAAATACTTTGCGGAAGAGGTACCGTTCGAAAAATGTACTTTTTTCAGAAAAAAAACAAGATAATTTCAATATTATTTTTGGAAACAGCACTGTTCTGATAAAGGGCTTTTGGAAAATGACAATGTTTTGAATATTGAATTTTTGAAAATGTACTTTTGGAATAAAAAAAACTTTTGCCTAAGGTAACTTTTGAGAGATGTACCTTTGACAATGGTATTTTATAAAAGAGTACTCCTTAAAAAAAGTAATATTAAGAAAAGATATTCACATTTAAAATGGTGCTTTAAGAAAAAGAACTTTTTTTAAAGTAATTTTTGGTAAAAGCACTTATTTAAGGAAAGCACTTTTAAACAAAAAAGTACTTTTCAGGTGAGATATATTTTTAATATACAACTTTATTGAAAAACGTACTTTCTATGAAAAATGGTTTTTGAAAAATATTATTTTTTGAAAAAGTATTTTTGACGTTCTTTGAGTAAATGTGCGATATATTTTCTGCATATTGTTAGGAAATTCAAATATAGATAAAAATGTAATGAAGTTAAGTACAACTTGGTAGAAACAACTCTGGACACAGTATTACCAGCATAAAAATCGTTACAAAGCAACTCTGAAATTCAAAATAACGGTCAATAGAATTATTCAAAAATTTCCAGAAACAGTAACGTGAATTTTCCAGATTGATTGAGAAAACTATCACTGTTGGTCACTTGGTTACATATAGAAAACCATAGCACAGATGGTAACGTCCCTGCAGGAAATGGAACTGACACAGGACTAGTCACGTGATCGGTTCTTAAGTGATAGGGACCAGTCCAAGTTCTAACACTTCTTATAAAGCGAACTAGTCACTTTTACATGGAATGCGTTTAATTGATACTTTTTATGCAACTCGTGACTTGCCACTGAACTACCTCGCAGGGACCTAATCAGTGTAGAATAATATAAATTACTTAAAAAATGTCATTCCGACAAAACTTATAATATTTTTTTATTGTTACAAATGCAATTATATTTAATTTTTAGGCAGTTTTGTTTTTGGGATTCGAACTGACGGCCTCCGGCATGACAGGCTTGCACACTATCCACTCGTCCACAGGGACACTTATATTTCAGAGGTATAAGCACCAGTTAAGCTTAGGTTAATATCTAACTATAGTTACGGGACTGGTGCCAGAGTGTTTTCTGCAAGTGTGCTGTTGCTATGAGCACCATCATTATTATTTTTTTTTTTTTTTTAAGAGAAGTAACACTCAGGCAATTAATGCCTACTGCTAATACTAGGTGTTACCTTCTTTAGGAAAGGGATAGTGAGAGAGAAGACAGGTGGTGAAAGAAGAGATAGAGAAAAGCTTCATTCTCTTACAACTCTGCAGTGTTGCAGCGCCTCTCTGATGTTAAATGGGGCGTATTAATTTTTTGAAGCTGTGTCTTGTAGCCATTTTATTGATTATTTTACTTCGCCGATAATTTTGCTACACAACGAAGGAGGGCGCTCTGATGTTACATGAGGATTAGTATTTGCTGAAGTCGGTATAGTTCAGTGACCAGTGACTATGCCTTCATCACTTGAACTTTCCTACAACAACTGAAACAAAGGGACACTAATGCACATCAGAAAAATGTGTGGTGTTGTTATTTTTTAATGACTGTCGGATACAGGGATTGAACCCAGGACCTTCGGTTTTGTAGTCAACGTGCTAACTACTTCAACCAACCCCAACCTCATCATTATTATGCAGTAATGCAGTTTCCTTTATTTTACTTGGCTAAGTCTGCACACATTTGAATATGCCATCTATGAGGCAGTGAAGAACATTCTAGAAGAATTATTATTGGTATAAAAGGTGGTGCTGTGTATGAGAGCAAGTCAGTGTGAATCTGACTGAGCTTAAAGTAAACATCTTTGAAGGTAAAAACAACACATAGTCGGTAATAAAGAGGAGCAGCAATAAATAATTAAGTAAAGACAGTATTGTACGAAATCTTTTACTTACGTGATTTCAGGCTAAATCAAGTAGATTTCTTATACAAAACAAAATCTATTTAAAATCTAGCAGAACTTAATGATGCAACTATGGTTCTTTACGAATTTTGTACTAAAAAGTCAGTCTGTGTAAATAAAATGGTGTGTGAATTGGCTAAATTTAAGTTATTTGGTTGTATTTTTGGAACATTTTTAAAAATCTTAATGAATGTCAAAAAAAAACTTGGTGTAAACGGTGTAGATTTTCATAAAGATTTTAATTAGAATCTAGTAAAAGTTTGGGCAGTTGTAAATGTCCTACAAGGTTCTGGTAAAAGCCACGAAACTTGTTGCTAAATCTAGTGCAAAAAAACTATTGCATACTTTTAGGTCAGGTATTTATTGATTAAATAAAATATTATAACAACGTACATTAACAATTGGATCGAAAACGAACATAGAGATAATTAAAAACAAAACAACATGATTTTTAGGATGACTATTTATCATTTTGCAGCTACCAAAAGAAAGAATAACAAACTTTGCGATTTAAATTTTCAAAGTTTTTTAAATTTTTTCCAAACAACATTTGGAATGTGATGATGTAGTCAAAGAAATGACAGATGAAAAATTTTTTGTCGAGCGATAAGCAAAATATTTTAAAACAAAATTCGTATAGAGCATTGTGTGGGTTACATGGGCGCTGGGTATGACATATTTTGATTAGACTCGGCATGCGTCCTTATTTTACATATTTTAGAAATCGCAAATACCAAATTTGCATACTTCTGCTTGGATAGGAAAAATTTTTTTGAACTGCAAATGCTGCTACTTAATTTATTTTCTTAATTAAGTCAATATAATGCCCGATGCCAACTTACAATGATGTGGAACTAACTACTCATCATAGATTTTGGCCAAAAATGTATGAAGCCATCCCACTGTGAAGCGTGGAGAAATTTTTGATCATTATTACCAATCGTTATGTTTGATGTTAAAGCTCTTATGTTTTTCAAGAGTTTCTGAAATAATTGCATTTTATATGTATTTTGCAGACAAGAAATCTCTTACCATACCCTGTGCATACGAGTACATTTCAAGATTTGAATATTTTTAATATCTTGTATTTTTTTTATAATATACGATCAAGGCATATTAGTTTGCCTCAACTGCTCAGCTTACATACGTTAGATGTCAACACTCAATTTTCAGTAAATTTTTTTACATCAAAAGTATACATTTCTCAAAGCTTATTGAGTCAAGTATACCTTCATGAAGAACAAATTTTTTTATATAAATTCACCCTATTTCTTATGACGAATTGAGCCATATTGTTTTGAATTGTTGTTTGTACATTTTGTTGAATTGCTACCAGCTGTAAAGTCAATTCGCTTTGAGCTGCAGCAATTTAAGATTCGATTACCTTTTCCGTATAATGGTTCACTTGTTTAAAAAATGAAATAAGAAATCTTATGTAACTTGTGAAAATATAAATAAATTTCTTAAAACTTATAATTTAATTTTTTTAATTTGTACTGTTGAAAAGACCACATCACCTGAAGTAGGAAATATTAAAATCTTTTGAATTAAAAAAAACGTAATTAAAGAACAAAAAAAAAACATTTTCTTTACTCGGCAATAAACATTTCCTGTTTCAGATAAATCCTGTTTTATTTGCTTAATCTCTCATTTAATCTGTGACAACCAGGGCTGCCAGAAGTTTTGCGAAGAAAATCATCATTTGTCGGAAAGAAAATCATATTTTGAAGAAAAAAATCATCACAAGTCCAATTTTTTCCAATAAAGAAAGTAATAATTGACATATTTACAGTGGACAAAAAAACTATTCGACATACACCAACGTTATTTTGTTTTCATCAATAAAAAAAGTATTTACTATCTTATATTACAAAAAGAACTTTCAAATTGTATTCAATAAAAAACATTAGTTCATTAAAGTAACTAATATAAAAAGTGCATTAAATAAAAAATTAGTTAAGAAATTCAAACCAAAAAGTATTCGACATTGCTAATATTCTTATAATATAAAGTATGTATAGTTGTTTTATATGCAAGTTGCTTTTCCTTGGCGACGAATAAGTTCTTTTAAATGATTTGTTATAGATTTGTCTCTAAGATGACATTTTTCGTTTTATTTTTGGTTGTAAAGTGACGTTTTCTTCTTATTTTTTTCAAATGACCCCAGAGGAGGAAGGAAAATTGTGCTCTCTCCACCTTACCAACCTGTAGACGAATATTTTCGCTGGGTATAGCTTTGTAGAACAACAAAAAAAAATTGTACTTGCATACAATGTATTATTTTTTTTTCGAAATTCCTTGATGAACATAAATTTTCTTAATCAACTCTAAAAACCATGCATTTTGGTGTATAACAATTAAATATTGATGAACCGGAAGTAAATTGACAAATAAAATACTTTAGTCATATCGGCATTTCGCCTAAAACTGAAGTTTTTCTTAATAAAATGCTACTGTTATTTACACAAAAATCTTTATCTTAAAATTTGCTACCATACTGCATTTATAGAATATAAAAATTTTGTCTCGTTCAATTTTTATATAAGAAAAGGTAAGCAAAAATTAAAAAAAAATTATAAGTTCGTATTTGAGAATCTGAATTGGTAATGCTATGAATAAAAAACCATCGAACAAAATAGCAACGTTGCTTTAAGAACTATGTAGGAAATTTAATAAGCTTTCTAATGCATGTAATTAAGAACTGCATGAGTTATAAGAATCCGTTAACAACTGCATGAGTTAGAGGCAAATTACTAAAGCAAGATTTTTTAATTTTTTGGAAAAAGACATTTTTCAAGACAAAAAAAACGATTTGAGAGAGCACTTTCGGTTCATCAATATTTAATTGTTATACATCAAAATTGATGGTTTTTAGAGTTGATTAAGAAAATTGATGTTTATCAAGAAATTTCGATAAAAGTATAAAAACTGAGACGGTCTAACATACATATGTATTGAAAGTAAAAATCATAATTTGCAAAATTAAAAATCATCATTCGAGAAAAAAATCTTAAAATCATATTTTGGTCCAAAAATCATCAAAAATATGATAAAATCATCATTCTGGCAGCACTGATGACAACATTTGACGTACTTACATACATACATACATAGTAATCCATTTAACTAATCGAATTTCTAATAGCTAGTTATTATACGTTGTCAAAATAATTTCAAAAACAGCACACGTTTAATATTAAGTACATATGTAAATACATACATACATACATACATACATATAAAATACAGTCCATAAAAACACAATATCATCTAACTAAAATCACGTCAATAACAACGCAAATACCTAGATTTTACTTGAATGCTGGGCAAATATGAAGAGTTAAAAAATATTATGCGTACAAACACAAAAGGAATAAAGAAAAAACATACCATAAAAATAAATTTATTATTATTTACTAGCAATAAACATTAAATCAGACGCGTAAAAGTGTAAATAACAAATGAAAATAAAAATAATGTGACTAATGTAAGCACACTCATCATAGAGATACGCTACATTTCACATGCATGCATATAAACATACACACAAACCTGTATATGTATGTATGTACCTATATGTATGTATTTTACAAATACACCTACACTTAGCTTACACTTATTCTTTTACGCTTAAACGCACGCACAGTTAGTCAATAATAAAATACAACATAAAAATTTACGAATGAGTTTTACTTTTAGTATTTTCCAACGGGACCTACAAAAATATATGTATGTATCAAAAAACAACAACAACAAAAGACTTTTTTATCACTCCTGCAAAGAGAAAATTACATACACATCAACACACACACACACACGCTCCCACACACTCTCCTATTACATACACACCTACACGCACAATGATATACATAATACTCGCCGTCGAAGCAATGAAGCGCATCCTGTAAAATCACTTTAGGCATGTAATAAACTTTAAGATTGTTTTTTGCTCTCCACTTTCTCGTAATATGTAATAGCAACAAAATTTATGCTCACTTATACCATGAAAACAAGAAATAAACGTATGAAGTTCAAAAAAAAAACTCATTTTTATTTATGTGCCTAAAAACCTTTACATTTTCCGTAATGGCAAACATTTAATTTATTGATCACGTCTCTAGTTTTTATATTTAAGATTTAAATCTGACAAACGAAATTGCTTTATTTTTTTTGGCTGACGAGCAAGTGAAAAATTACACGCAAATATTGTATACCAGCTATGCTATGTATGACTAACTAAACTACATATAATAGGGCACTCACGTTAGAGTACAATGACAATGAGTACTATCCCTATAGGAACTCAAACCCATTTGTAAGTAACTTCAAACTGGTTTTTCAATAACCACATCTGGTTGATTAAGTGACTTTTTTCCTTGTCTCCGACTCACTACTTTAACATAGGCATGTCATAGGCGGTAGCCAACTGGCCATCTCTCCATGACTTTTTAATTGACTACTAACTACTTATTTTTCAACCAATTTGGCGTCAATTAATATTATAGTAAAATAAATAATGGGTGTTTTTTATTGAGGTATAGAACTTTAAGTTGGCATCATTTTTTTAACTGGCGGCCATTTTGTCAGCTGTCAAGTGATTAATATTTAGTTTGGTTTGCCATTTCATCATGAACAGGTTGACAAAAGAACAACGCTTGCAAATCGTGCAAATTTATTTCGAAAATAATGGTTCAGTTCGCGAAGTTTACCGCAACCTCCGTCCATTTTATGGTCGACATAGTCGTCCATCAGAGCAATTCATTCGGTTAACCATGGATCGTTTTCGCACTAGGTTTACTCTATGTGATAATACGCATCCGCAGAGACGTCGAACAGTGCGCACCGAAGAAACAATTGCCGCTGTAGAACAAAGTGTTGAAGAGGACCCGAATGAATCGATTCGCCACCGTGCACAGCAATTGGAGCTTTGTCCATCAACTTTATGGAAGATTTTGAAGATTTTGAATGTGGATGAGTTGTGGTTCCAACAAGACGGCGCTACATGCCACACAGCGCACGTCACAATCGATTTATTGAAGGAAACATTCGATGAGCGCATAATTTCGCGGAATGGACCTGTCAATTGGCCACCAAGATCGTGTGATTTGACACCATTGGATTATTTTCTTTGGGGATATGTGAAGTCGCTCGTCTACGCCAACAAACCAGAAACGTTAGGGGACTTGGAAGCCAACATTCGTGGCGTTATTGCCAACATACGGCCCCATATGTTCGAAAAAGTGGTTGAAAATTGGACCTGTAGAATTGGCTTTATTCGAGCCAGCCGCGGCGGCCACATGCCCGAAATCATATTTAAACATTAATGGCATAAAATTATCCTTCCAATAAAGCCAAATTGATGGACATTAAAACGATTTTCTTGTGTTTTATTTCAATTCGAAGTTCTATACCTCTAAAAAAACACCCTGTATATACATATATATGTAAATATATATGTATATATATGTATATATATGTATATAAAGAATATAAGCATATATACATACATACATATGTATATATATATATATGTACATACATATATACAAATAATTATTATTTTTATACTTAAAATAAAAATACATACATATGTACATTCAAACGAAAGTTTGTACTGCTCATAGAAAATATTATACATATTAAAGCTGTCTTTGCATGGTAATACAATGTATTACGAAATGTCAAAAAATGCTGTAGAATGTACAAAATCTTATCATGTAAACGCAAAATGTATCGGGTCGGAGAGAATACGGATAGAAAATTTGACAAGCGGTCGGTTGGGAAAAATTTTTGTTTTCTAAACCATTTTAGAAACTTAAGTATTCTCATCACACCAGAAGTGTATTTAAAAGTAAACATTGGCAGCACTAATAGTATTTATTGAAGGTGTTAACACTTTTGCAGAAACAACCAAAATCAACTCAGGAAATTTTCATGTTGTTTTTGTAAATATTGTACAACTGCAACCATCAAGTAGCTGATGGTACAGCAAAACGAAACAAACGTATAAAAAAATTATATTTTGTAGTAAAATTACATTTGAATCTATTCTATTTTTCTACACCTTCATACAATTAGAAATCCTTTGGATAACAATAAAAGTAATTATAAGGCAAAATGAAAAATAAAATCTAAATGTATCATTTAAGAAATTTATTATTCGACATATTGTCATAAGTTTATTTTAATTTGAAATTTATTTGCTGGTGGTTCAGCGATGTCTATATGCATTTCATTGTTGCTGTAACAAATCGTCAGTAGACTTCAACCACACATTTTGAAAAATGTGTCTACTGTAAAATTACATTGAAATAATAAAATGTTTTCTTCAATATTCAGTTTTATTAGTGCACTTATTTTTTTTTTGCAATTTTCCAATTTTTATTATTAATTGATTAGTTCAATATCTTTGCTTTCATTTTACTTATGGTATCAGTGTAAACATGAAAAATACCTACAGCAGACTCTTGTTCTCTTTTTTTAAGCACGGACAGGATTTCATAATAGTCTGATTCTACAAAGTAGTAATACTTTGTATTACCGTGTAAAGACACCTTAAGTATTGAAATTATTTAGTTTTTTTTTTCAACAGAAACATTTGACATTTGCCTTCATGATATGCTCTTTTGTTTTTTATTTTGTTTTCATTTACTTATTTTGCTTTATTCATTTCTTATGTGTGCTTCTATGCAATATGTAGTCACTTGCAAAATAATTCATTTATAGCTAGTATTTTTTGTCAACCGAATATTTTTTTTACTACAGGGATACTTAAGTAATTAATTTTTGTAACTGCGTGTAATCATAATTGTAGTACAAACAATTTGTATGCTCGCATATTTCCTCTCAAATAACTATGGCTATAGCCGATTCCAACATACCAGAGCAGCTTTAGCTCGTTTATGTGAAAAACTAAAACACGCTACAACTTAAAATAAAAAAGCACATGGGCATTATCATGTTTATAATCGGAGTATGCTAATACTGAGACTTTGGATATTTAATCGAAGAAAAAAAAATATACGCATGATACTCGGGATATTTATTTATCATTCGCCAACGTATGCATACATTTGTGTCTATAAAATGGAATGGAAAATATATGTATTTTGGCTGTTTAAAAACATGCTTCATGTATGTGTTAACCTACCTAACCTAACCTAACCTAACCTAGCCTATGTGTTAAGAAAATAGCCCCGTATATACGCAGTTATAGCTGATTAGTATTCAGAGTATTTTTATACTCATGCGTATGATTGTAGCTCAAACAGTGTATAAATTTTAGTATTAGTTGTTTGTGCTGCATAATTTTAAAAAAGTATACGGGCGACTTATTCGGAAATAAATGTATTTGCAAATAGAGAATTTCGCCGCATAAACGATTCCTGATTAACGCACTATATAAGAAACATTAATAGAAGCAAATAATGACAATTAAAACAAATAATTATTTGATATTTTGTACATTTATACTTTTTTTTGTCAACATAAGTAAGTTTTCTATAGAAATGCTACCAAGTTTGTGTACTTTTGCTATGCCGTATAAACAGTGAGATAATTTATTTGCAAATGTTGCACGTATAAGCGTAGTAATAGTTGTTTACAGTTATACGTATTATACTCAAAGAGTAATGCAAACTATTCTTGTCATTTTCTGATTCACACCTGCATGAAATCTAACAGATTTGAATTAAAATCTTTATAAAAATCTACATCGTATGCACCAAGGTTTTTTGACATTTATTAAGTTTTCGTAGGCCAAAGAAAAACCATTGGGCGAAAATTTTCCTAAACTACAGCCAAATAACTGCCTAATAGCTAATTCACACACCTTTTTAAGCACATCAGTTTACTTTTTAGTGCAATTTTGAAAAAAGAACACATAGATTTTAAGTAGATTTCGACAAAATCTAGTCAGGAAGTAGATTTTGTTTTATAATTGTAAGCGCACTATAAGGGTAAAAGTAAAGAATGAAAAATAATGGGTTAAATCAGTTGGATAGTTTAGCAGAGCCAGACACTCTCTTTACATTTGAGAACAGCCAAGTAATTACTTGCGAGATTTTAGCCAAAATCTAGTAAATTTCCATACAAAACTAAATCCACTTCATTAAAAGATTTTGTCAAAATCTACTGAAAATCTAGTAGAACTCAATGATACAACTGTGGTTCTTTTCAAATTTTGTACTAAATGGGTGTGTGAATTGGCTACATTCCTGTTGTTTGGTTGTAGTTTTGGAAAATTTTCATTTAATGGGTGTTTGTTTGTCTTGGATAAGAAATCGTGATACATGTTGAAAAAAAACTTGTTGTAGATTTTCATAAAGATTCTAATTAAAATCCGCTGGATTTTGTGCAGGTATTAGTGTCCTATAAGATGTAAACGGAAAAGTAAAAGTAAATAATAGAAAGTAATCGGTTAAATCAGTTATATAGCTTAGCAGAGCCAGAAAATATTATTGCAAGGCAATTTCAAAAAAAAAAATGTATTTGTTTGCCGAGCGTAGGGGTCGCTTTTTTTAAAGTGTTTGCTATAATTTCGGCATTTACAGGCAAATCTTAAAGTATGATATATCAATGTTTTTGCCTTGAGGAGACCAGGATTACGTCCTAGTATTTACCTACTAGATCTCAGTCCCCACTACCTTAATATGCCACTTTAGTGGCAGAAAATTTAAGTCCGCAAAAAAACATTAAACTTGTGTAAAAGAAATATTTCCATATTGTAGCAGCATAGCTTCAAATTTAAATGTTTTAAATTAAATATATTTATTTTTGATCACCTTTTAAAATTTGTCATTATACCTGCTGCATTTATAGTCGGTCGAAAATCATGTCTAGTCGAAGGATAGATGCAGTAATACCTTTGCTATTATCTCTTGCCATTCATTTTACCCGTGAAATAATCGTTGCAATTGCACTTTCTTTTTTTTTATATAATCAAAGTCTTATGTGCCATTCTGGGGTCTTGAGAAAATTCAAACACTGGCAATTCATGGAACTAGCTACGTTTTACAATACATACCATAGATCAGTTGCCGAAAGATGTTCGACAGATCCTACGTTTAGTTTATCGAAGACAATGCATACTTTCTCCATTCCGATAGTGTTTTGTTATCGATGATCCGCTGGTAAGTTTAATGGATTTTTAAGAGCTTTGATTGTCTGACATTAGGGTGGTATCAATACTCGAACGGGACTTCAGATCAGTTTCCATTGTTCTTTTTGGGACAAAAACATCGATATATCATACTTTAAGATCAAACCGTAAATGCCGAAATTATAACGAAAATCTTGAAAAGTGGACAAAAAAAATTATTTATTTATTTCGACTTTTCCTTGCAATAAAACTTCATATTCAAAGGTATTTTCTTCCTGTAACATGGTACGCGCTAATGTACATTGCACACACATACTTAAGCTTAGATCCCACTATCGGCACAATGTACCGATTTTCGTCGCCTCACTTGCAGTGAGTCCTAAATAAAAAACCATAATGGACTGACTCACTTCTCAATTAATTCTTGAATAAGTCTATATGGTTTTGTTAACACTGCGTTGCACTTATGTATGTATGTATGTATTAGCCAAGTATTTACATGATTTTTAGAAGCAAAAACTATTGCAGTTTTAGTGTCAACCAAACTGCATTCAAAAAAAATGGTGTTTATATTTTTTATATCGTTGCGAAAGCGAATAATACATTTTAATTTTTGCGAAAGCGAATGCGAAAGCGAATGCAAATATTACAATTCGTTAAAATATCACATGCAAATGAAATGAATTTTTCCTGAAAAAATCTTGCAGAAGTAGTACTCTGTTCATCTTGGGAAAAACATATGAAATATATCTTCATGAGAAATAATATGAGTGGCACTTGTTTCGCGTGGAATTTAGAACAAACAAGGACTAGTTAATATTGTTTGGATTTGAAATTTGTTGTACGAAGTAATGAATGGCGTTCAAAAGTTTGAATAGACTAGTCTTAAACAGAAAATATTTTCGCGCAAATCAAACACTGTTTTTTCTTTTTTAAAACTGAAAAATATTTCCAAACACCGCTGGACTTGGGTTTCATTTTGATACTTATGAGAACTTAGTGCCGGTCCAGACTTGCAATTTTTGTTGCAGGAATTCTTGAATATGTGTGAGAGTGTTGAAATAGAAATATATACTTTTTGTATTCCTCTCTCGCACTAAAAAATAAAAAGTTGCTGCAACAAAAATTGCAAGTCTGGACTGGGACTTATTGATAGAAACGTTTTCCGCTAAAATATTAATGCTTTACATGTATCTTTTTCATGCTGGCTTAAAATATTTTTCGTCTTTAAATTTAAAATCGCAAACTATTTTCGTAAAAGAAATACAACATTTTTTTTTTGTCTTTAGTATTCGCTTGAAATATTTGCATACATTTTAGCGAATGCAAATAGCAAAAGTAAGCGAATTATTTGCGAATGCGAAAGCGAATGCGAACATTCGTTACATCCCTAATGTATATACATATACATATATATTTTTTTTAAGTAATCACACATGTATGTATTTTGAAAAAGCCGCATATTCTAAAAGTGACTAATCAAATGACAAGCTTCCTATATCCTTCATCGACATGCAGCGTATAAAAATGTATATATAAAAAAATTCTCCAAGTTTGTCAAATTGCGTGAAAAAAAACAAATTCTGCCTTCAGCACAATACTTAAACAAGGACAAGAACACAGTTTATAACGCCACGATTCAAGTTTATTCAAGCATTTTGACTTTGCAAAATGGCTTAGAAAAACATGAATCACATAATCATTATATTTTTTTTTCTATTCTTTTTATACCCTTTACCAACAAAAATGGTAAAAGGGTATATATAGGTTTGTCATTCCGTTTGTAATTTCTATAATATCAATAAGCGACACATAAAATATATATATTCTGGATCCTTATGCATAGGGAAGACGAATAAGCGATGTCCGTCTGTCCGTCTGTCCGTCGGTACGTCTGTACCGTCTGTACGTGAAATCGGTTTTCCGACGCTCCCAGAAAAGCTAGAGACTTCGTTCTTGGACTGGTGTGTCAGAAATTTTCCAAAATAGATTGGTATTGAAATTCAGCAAAATCGGACAGACGATTGCAGAGCTGGAAAACGTAAACTTTATTTTGCCATATAAAAGTAACTACCGAAAACAAATTTTTATTTTTTTTTAATAAATAAACTTATTTTACACATCAGTACGATTACAACTGGTATTTTAAATTAAAAAAATTTAAAAAAATTAAAAAAACGTTTCCAGGGTTGGAAAACTGTAACTTTTTGTGTTATGTAAAATTAACTATGTCTAAAACTATATTAGTATTTTCTCGAGAACCGTACGAGCTACAGACCTGAAATTTGGACACAGTGTGTAAACCTTTGGCCGCTACAACAACAAATACATGAAAATTGGAAATTAAAGGGTGTTCCAAAACGAGCAACGAAAAATGTTAAAATCCCATGTAATATACATACAATTATATGTATATACACTTTTTATACAGACTACAAAAATTAACACTAAAATTTCCAAAAATTTAAATTAAAGGGTGTTTCATCAGTTAATGCACTTTTGACTATGCAATTTTGACAACTGCTGTATCTTGGAAACCATAAGAGCAAAACTCTTGAAATTTTCAAAAACGGTAAAACTAAAAAATCATAAAATTACAAAATCGCCAAACTGAAAAAAAACACCAAAAACAAAAAAAAATCGCCAAAACGAAAAAAAGCACCAAATTAAAAAAATTTCTAAGACTAAAATAAATCGCATAAAACGGAAAAATTGCTAAAATGAAAAAAAATCGCCAAAATGAAAAAAAAATCGCCAAAATGAAAAAAAAACGCCAAAATGAAAAAAAAATCGCCAAAATGAAAAAAAATGCCAAAACGAAAAAAAAACCTAAAAAACAGAAAAAATCGCCAAAATGAAAAAACCAAAAAAAATCGCTTATATAAAAGAAACCCAAAAACTGAAAAAAATCGCCAAACTGAAAAAAAATCTCCAAACTGAAAAAAAATCTCCAAAATGAAGAAAAGCCCAAAAACAGAAAAAAATCGCCAAAAAGAAAAAAACCTCCAAAAACAGAAAAAAATCGCCGAAACGAGAAAAAAGCGACAAAACTGAAAAAATCGTTTAAACTGAAAAAATCTTCGAAAAAGCAAAATAGCCTGCCTTTCGTGCGCGATTTAAAGTCGCACTTTACTGAATTTTTTAATATTAAAGGAATTAAATGAAACTAAGTTTTTCCTTATTTCGTTTTTGCTTTGTTCACTTAACATATTTTATGTATTTTTTAAAGAACTAGATTGGTATCAATAATCAGAAAAATCCAAAATTATGACTCCAGGGTTGGAAAACTCACACTTTTTGTGTTATGTAAAATTAAATAGGTCTAAAAATTTTTTTCGTTTTCTTTATAAATTGAATATATTTTATGCTTCTGAAAGAAAAGTTTAGCGTATGAAATTTGAAAAATGAAAATTAAAGCTCCCAAGATGGAAACAAATATGGTATGTATGTGTCTGTATACTATATATATGTATGTACGTACGTTGGTAAAGGGTATATAAGATTCGGCACAGCCGAATATAGCACTCTTACTTGTTTTATTGTAAGTTTTTTTTTTTGTTATGTTCTTACACACCAACTCTACAACTTAACTTCATCAACGTTATTTTTTTTTATAAAGTACATGTGTGCAAATACAAATTTTTGCTTTAAAATTATAAATGCCTTGTTACTTTTATTGTACGCAAACAAAAAAAATACAAATAAAACATTTTGTGGAATTAAGTGTGTTAGTAGGTGTGTGATTTGGTGCTTACAAGTCATTCGTTCTCAGTTAGTTTCTTCATCTTATCGATATGTTCAAAAAAGGAGTGAAATTTTTATATTCCCTTATGCTTCGAACTAGAAATGGTAGCGTGTCGTAATGAGTCGTACGTGTTTAGGTCACGAAAAAAAAACACAACATCTCTAGTTTGAACACCTGATATAAGCTTAATAAGGATTTTTAGCTGAAGTGTTTTCTTATGCGACCCGACACAAAATCAGATTTTCAGTCACGAACACCTCGTGCTGAGTAGTGCATGATCGTGTCACGAAAAAAACACGACATGGGTCTATATCTACCTCAAACACCGGCTGTTCGCTTAATAAACATCTCTCGCAGAATTGTTTTCTTATATCTGATAAGCCAATAATGTATTAGGGACTTACATTACAGGCAAATCTCGGTATAACGAATCTCGCTTTAACGAAAATCCGATATAACGAACCTCCAAATATTTTTTTACATTAACAACCTTATATAACAAATAATATCCTAAACAAAAACTTGCTAGAATCATATTCCGAACATTTATTTCTACTTTATACAGCGAATTTTTTGATAAAGTGTGCTCTGTATAACGAACGGCAAAAAAAATATTAAACAAAATCTGCAGCAGTATTTTTGGAAAAAAGTTTTGGTACCGTTAGTTTGTATTTGGAAGCTTATTTAAAAAAATAAATTGCCCTTATTCTTTTTATTGTATTGTATCATGTCTACAGTAATAAAAGTTAAAATAACACTTGAAAAAAACTTTGCGATATAACGAATTTTTCGGTATAACGAATGGGCCTGACATTATATCGTTCGTTATACCGGGATTTGCCTGTATATATAAGAGGACAATCTTAAGTATTCTAAGTCACTTTTAACTATGATCTACAACAAATTTATAAACTTCAAATAAACTAAAAAAATTCTATTGCAATTATTATATATGCATATGATTACAAAAAGTCTCAAGTTTCTATCTCATAACATTCACGAGATATCATCAATAAACTTTGAAGGCTTTTATCTCAAAACTAGCTTTTTTGACTTTGCATGTTTTAGCATGGAGCCGTCGATATATCATCGTATTTTTTTTGCCATGAGCTTTCAAGTTTTTAGACTAATTTACATTTTTTGTTATTGGATTTATTTCATTAATTTTTAGTTAGTCTTTTTTTGGGAATTGTTTAAAGTTTGTTAGCGCACTAATAATCCCAAATTATTATTTCACTTATTCAGTAAAATATTCGGCCATGTCAGAGAGTTCAATTCCGTTCGGAAACGGAATTCAATCCACCCATAAAAAGAAAACGAAAATACGGTGTGTCCAGACTGTTACAGGCGCTGATAAGCTGGGGTATGCTTCGGCTAGGGCCTGAGGTAGATTCATTTACGTTTCCGAACCAAATTGAACATGGCCGATTAACTTAAACGAAATATTTACTGTGTGTGGGGAAGGAATTGAAATCAGTTTTTTCGTAAATGCAGTTTAAAACAAAAGTTTTTTTTAATGCATGATTACACCAATTTAAAATGTCTGAAAATTCCCACGCGTGAGAGCAAATGAGCGTGAGTGAAAAAATATATTTTTTGCTTTAATATAAAAAACAAAGAAAACAATAAATTTTTAAGATTTTTCGATAATTTTGATTAATTGTCAATTTATCAAGTGTATTGTGTGAGATATCAAATAATCAAATGTTTTCTTAATAAAAATTTATAATTTTTGAAAACTAAAAAAATTTCAAATGATGTCGAGGATGAGCGCGTTATTAATATTAATCAAAAGTTGTCACGCCTAAGTGATAAACAAAAACAACAATTCACATATTCCATTTTCAATAATGGCTGAGTATATAAAACAGAAATCTAAATCAACTGGCACCACACACAGTGGACCAAACACAAAGAACTCTGATGTTGAGGGTTTAGTGGCCTTCGAAAATATCTAGTTGTTCCGTTCTACTACGCGTTTGTCAGAATATTTACAATTAACTTTGGTGTTATTTGTCCATTAATAATTATCACATGTAATTTGGTTTACAAAGCAATACGAACTTTAGCCTGATCAATATATAAATATAGAAAAACTTTTTCTGTTTGCTTTAATATAAAAAGAATAGGAAAGAAAATAACATTTTCTTAAATTTTCGAAATTTTAGATTTACTGTCATTTTATCAAGTGTTTCGTGTGTTCTGTACTCAAATTTTTTCAATAAAAATTATTTCCGAAAATGAGTGACATTAGTCAAAAGTTGTCACGCGTAAGAGGACGTGAGCGTGAGTCATAAAAAAAAACTATTTTTGTTTGCTTTGATATAAAAAGAACAACAAAGAAAATAACTCTTTTTAAGAGAAGTAGCACTCATGTAATGAGTGCTAAGTGCTAGGTGTTACATTCTTTAGGAAAGGTTAACTAATAGAGAAGACAGGTGGTGAAGGAACAGATAGAGGAAAGCTTCATTCTTTTACAACTATGCTTTTTTGCACTTTTTTTAATAATACAGTGTTGCAGCGCCTCTGGTGTTAAATGAGGCGTATTAAATTTTTTTTAAGCTGTTTAGTATTTAGTATATTACATTTTATTGCTTATTTTACTTCGCCGATGATTCTCCCACACAACGAAGGAGGGCACTCTGATGTTACATTAGGATTAGTACCTGCTGAAGTCGGTATAGCTCAGTGACCAGTGAATATGCCTTCATCACTTGAACTTTCCTACAAGAACTGATACAAACGCGCATCAGAAAAATGCGTGTTGTTGTTATTTAATGACTCTTGGATGCGGAAGAACTTCGGTTTTGTAGTCAACGAGCTAACTACTTCAGCCAACTTTGATTTACTGTCACTTTATCAAGTGCTTTGAATGTAGTAAAGGTATTCATGATAAAAGTTTATGAAAATTAATAGGGCATTTACATCAACACAAAATCTAGCATATTTTGATTAAAATCTTTAGGAAAATCTATACCGTTTACACCAACTTTTTTTGGACATTTATTAAGCTTTTTTTTTGTCCAAAACAAAGCCCATCAACTGATTTGTTTCCAAAACTACAACCAAACAACTGCATTCCAGCCAATTCACACACTTTTTTAAGCAGAACGTAGCTAATTCAGCCACCTTTTGTTGTACAGGGTAGTAAAGAATAAATAAAAACATTAGATTTTTATTAGATTTCCTACAAATCTACTGAAAAATTAGGTTTGATTTTGTATGGGAAATCTGGAAAAAAAAAGCAGCTTGATTCAGCTCGAAATCCCGAAAGTACTAGATTTTGAGACAGTGTAAATGCACTATAAAATAATTTAATATAATGCCGACGATGAATGATTGATATTAGTCAAAAGTTGTCATACGTGAGAGGACGTGAACGTAAGTGATCAAAATTTTTTCTTCGTAAGCTTAAGTGAGAAAAACCTTGAACATTTTGTTCGTGAATTGAAAAAGAAATCAGACGCCGAAAACTCTTTCGTAGAATTACTTAGTTATAAAATTGTTCGATGTTATTTACGAGTAGGTACCTATTTAATTTTTTGGGACTTATTTAATTTTTTGGGACTTATTTCCACTACAAGGAGTTTTTTTTTTACAGCTGACTTCCAAAACATATCAATTCAAAGTCTGTATACATTTCCCATGCCTTATTTCTATAGCATGTACAGATTGAAAGTTGCTAAGCATTGTAATCAGAAGTATCAACTTTGAAATACCCCTTTTCCACACGCAAATTTCGCAGTCTTTATTCAGCTGGGAAAAAGACCGAAAGAGAGAGTATTTCTCCCCTTGTCTTTCACCCAGCTGTATTAAGACTTTGCAAAGTAAACTTTGCGAACGGATAAGATGTTAAACTGCTGTGCTGATTGCTTGTTTGCGGTGTTCTTTCAATAGTTGTCGTCATAATTAAAAAAAAATCGTTTGCTAGAAAACGACTTTAAAGTTTTCAATTTACACACAAAAAAAGAAAACAAAAAATTAAATTTTATTTTGCTTTCAAAAGTTGAGTAAACAAGATATTTGTATGAAATTTTCACATACTACAAAGATCGATATGAGGTTTAATTCTGCATCATTAGCTCAAAAATTTCATTTAATAAAGAAATTAAAATTTTTCGAGTTTTCTTTTTTCAGATATATTGAAAATAATTAATTTGTAAACAAAATAGAGAACAGCTGTTTGGATAATTATTGCAAGTAAAAATTTTAGCAGCAATAATTTGTAAAAAATTTTTTGTCTCTCAATTTTTGAGACTCTCTGCTTGCAAACCTTTTGAGTTAAAGAACACTTTCCACTAGCAATTGTTATAATTTCGTAACAATTTTTAGTAAATGAACACACCTATTAACCTTTATTCCAACAAATGGGCAGCATTAAGCCCACTCTCCAAACTATATCAGTATTACAAGTCAAATATAAATAAGAAATTATTTTCTAGTTCTCAAAAAAAAAAAAAAAAAAAACTACATACATGCTACAATATTCCATTATAGGTACAACATACATATAACGAGTTTGTTTTCGTTCATGATTACAAAACAAAACAGCCTCCAGATGTTGCACAAGCAGAGAGGACACTTTTACAAAAATGTCCGGTTAGTTTTGCCTTAACATTCAAACAAAATGGTTTTAAGCATTAAACAGCAATTGCTTTCCAATATGCCCTTGCACAAAAAAAAAAAGAAAATGCATTTCAAAGTGAAAGCAAAAAATAAATACTAAAAGTGCTCACTCACATTTCAATTACAACAAAATTAAGAATTTAGAAACTACTCGTAAAGCTTTTGTGTTTCATACCTTTCCTCAATAAAGGTAAAAAATAAAAATTAATCGATATATATAGAAAATAAGAGAAGTCGGCTTAAAGCCAACTGAAATTAATATGCACAACTGCACACACGTAACAAACATTTTCGTTCTGTAAATCTTAAATTCCTAAATTGTTGTTGTTGGCATTTTTTAACGTTTCCAAGTTTGTAGGTAACTTTTCCAATTACAACACTAAACCTTTCAGCATAAAAGTCAGTGAAACAAAATCACCCAAACGTACATACAACAAACTAAAACACAGAGAGAGGCAAAAGATTTTGAATTTCAATGGTCGTACAACCAACCACTTCCGGTTTACATCACATGACAAAACCGAACAACAACTTTAAAATTTACACAAACATTTGTTGCATCCTGGCGCTTCAAAAATTGTAATGAAAGTTCAATTTTCTCTTCTGTCCCATATACTAAAATATTTTCTTTTTTATATACATACGCATACTATTTATATATCCTTGTACATACATATGTATGTACATACATACATACAACTCGGTACGAGTACATACATGTGTATGTATGTATGTACCCTGAAGGAAATGTCGATGGTGAAAATGTACTGAGTCGCTTTTGACTTTGTCACCAGTACTACTCTCTAATTATTCCCCATACAATACTTTGTGCTATAGACATTTAGCATGTGCTTGTCATTGAAAATCTACTAGTAACACTTAAACAGTTGACTAGGTAGTGACTACATAGTTCTTATGGGAACATTAAGACAGACCAACCAGACATTTAGTGGTACATTTCTATACCTTACGTACATACAATTATAGGAATATTGACAAGTTGTTGCAAAACCCACCACAAATGCACCACGTCTGTTTTCTCTCGTTCTTTTGTACTGACGAATAGAAGAGAAATTGTAGACAATGTACATACTACTAGAATTTTAGTGTTGACATAGGGACATTTGGCCCCAGTCTGACTGCAGGGTATTTTTTTGGAAAATGCCATAATCCCTTTGTTTTTACACCTTCAAACAACATTTTGTATATCGAACACACATCATTTGCTTGATTTTTTCAATAGTCGTCGTTTTACACAATTCATACGCAGAAATTGTGGCTCATTAGAATTGTTGAAAGGTGCGAAAATTTAATTTAAAGCAAAAAATTAAACAAGAGGCATTTGAAACATTTGAAGTTTCCCAGCAAAATCCTTGCCTAATAGTATGTAAAAAAAATGTATGTCCTCTTCAGTCGTAAGTGCTTACAATTTGACTGAATAACCCATTATTTTTATTTGAGAAATCCAAAAAGTATAGGGTACCCCTTACAAATCTACCTGCAAAAAAAATGCAGTTATATGTAGGTTTACAAAAATTTATTATTTTATGCCTCTCCAAAAATTAATAAAAAAATTTATGAATTAATTTTTGTCTGCAAATAATTATAATTTTTAACAAAAATCATAAACCGCTGAACGTAAAATCGAAACTAATTTTTTTTATTTATTTATTAAAGAGAAATAACATTGAGGCAATAAATGCCTACTACTATTACTAGGTGTTACCTTGTTTAGAAAAGGGATAGTGATAGAGAAGACAGGTGGTGAAGGAAGAGATAGAGGAAAACTACATTCTTTTACAACTCTGGTTTTTGCACGTTTTTTGATAATGCAGTATTGTAGCGCCATCTGGTGTCAAATGAGGCATACTACATTTTTTTTTAAAGCTGTGTTTAATAGCCATTTTATTAATTATTTTACTTTGCTGACGATTCTGCTACACAACGAAGGAGGGCGCTCTGATGTTGCATTAAGATTAGTATCTGCTGATATAGTTCAGTGACCAGTGACCACCAGTGGCTATGCCTTCATCACATGAACTTTCCTACAACAACTGATACAAAGGGACACTAATGCACCTCAGAAAAATGCGTGGTGTTGTTATTTTTTAACGACTATGGGATACCGGGTTCTAAGCCAGGACCTCCGGTTTTGTAGCCAACGTGCTAACTACTTCAGCCAATGGCACCTTGAAAATTAAATTATTAATCTTCTTTAATTTTCATAGTTCATTTTCACGATCATTAAATTTTAGTCTATAGATATTTTAATAATAAATGGAAAATAGACTTGGATCGAATTCGTTCAATAATTCATTTTCGACACAAACCAATGATCAAACTAGACTTGTATTGAACTCTTTCAGTAGCTGGTTTTAGACACAAACAAAACAAACCCATGGAATTTAAATGGGTTCGATACAAGTCTAGATCAAACCCGTGTAATTTAAACGGATTTGATCATTGGTTTGTGTCAAAAATTAACTATTAGACGAGTGTGATCCAAGTAGATTTATATCGAGCTCAGGTTTGTAGCAAAAAACGACTGATTGCATGAATTCGACCCAAGTCTACTAGACTTGTAATTTAAA
This sequence comes from Tachina lurida, assembly GCA_944452675.1. Taxonomy (NCBI): domain Eukaryota; kingdom Metazoa; phylum Arthropoda; class Insecta; order Diptera; family Tachinidae; genus Tachina; species Tachina lurida. The sequence continues at coordinate 178,795,543 of OX101752.1, forward strand.
TAGGTTTGATCATTGGTTTGTGTCAAAAACGACCAATAGAATGAGCTAGACCCAAGCCTAGATTTCTAGGCAATAGAACTCTATCAAAAGCTTGTTTTATCAAACCCCTTTAAATTGCATGGGTTTGATTATTGGTAGAGCTGGGTCCAACTCGTTCATTCGTTCATATTAGACACAAACCTATGATCAAACCTATGTATTTTAAATGGGTTTGATCATAGGTTTGTGTCTAAAATGAATGAATCAACGAGTTGGACCCAGCTCTAATTATTGGTTTGTGTCTAAAACGAGCTACTGAACGAGTTTGCTACAAGTCTACCCAAGTCTAATTTATTTTAGTACTTTCCGGTAGACTTGGGTCTAGACTTGTATCGAACTCATTCAGTAGCTCGTTTCTGACACAAACATAGGATCAAACCCATGTATTTTAAATGGGTTTAATCAAAAAACCAAACCCCATGCAATTTAAATGAGTTTGATAAAACGAGCTACTGAAAGAGTTCGATACAAGTCTAGACTTGAGTCTAACTCATTCAATCGGTCGTTTTTGACACAAACCTATAATCAAAAGTATTTATTAAATTACAAGTCCAGTAGATTTGGGTCGAACTCATTCAATCAGCTGTTTTTTGATACAAACCTATAATTAAACCCATTTAAATCATTTGATCATAGATTTGAGTCGAAAACAACCGACTAAATGAGTTCGACCCAAGTTTATTTGTATCAAAAACAACCGACTGAATGATTTCGACTCAAGTGTACTCGTACTATTCTAGACTTGTATCGAACTTTTTCAGTAGCTCTTTTTAGGCACAAACCTATAATCAAACCCATGTAATTTTGATACACGCACATCATTTGAACCAGCCTAATGTGTAGGGTTAATTACAAAAATTTTTTTAATGTAATTAAATATCTTTAACAAACATTTTTTTTTTTTGCAATTTATCTTATTAAAGAATAATAAAGCAAAAATTAAAAGCTAAGGGCATAATTTCAAATGACATTATTTCAACTTCATTAAAAATAAGTCGTTTAAATCGGTGTGTGTGTGTGTGTGTGTGTGTGTATGTGCCTGTGTATGTGTTAACCAAGATTCGCTATAATGTGGTGGGAAATATTTCTGACGACACAAGCCTTCTTTCATGCAGCCGAGAAATACACAGAGACAAATTAAGGCTGCGGTTACAGAAAGTTTAACTGAACATGCCTCCTTCCTTCATTACTTAAGCTCGTTTCACACGTTGCTTTTTTTCAGCTCATGCGAGAAATTTCCCAGTGCGCAATTTATACACGAGTATATATGGCGAGTAAAAGCTTTGAAATTTTGCTACTTTAAAATTTAAGCCATGCCAAATTTCAATTATTTAGAACGAGTTATACTTTAAAGTGTGTCAAGATAGTGTCGACGAGATAACGTCGAATTTGGGAATTAAAAACCGGGAAAAAGTGGATAAGCTTCTTGGGTATTTTATATAATATATCAGGAAGCTAGGATTGATTTTAGGAATTCAAATGGAAAAAACAAAACAAAAACCGTGGATGAATTTTCCCAGGAGCACTGTTCAACTGTCATGTCAAAGGGTCATATATTCAGAATGGCCATTTTGGATTTGTCCAATGTTCTAGAAAACAGCTCGACAGATTTCTTGCATGGTTCCATCATTTTGTTCTCCTTAGTGTCCACTTTAAGAATATATGACCATTTGGCTGATATGTCACAGTCCACTCAACGCAGATTATACAAAATTTGATGACGAATAACGATGATAATTGTCTGCTAGGACTCCCTAACACATTTACTTCAAAAATTCATATATGACACCAAAGAAAATTCAACAGCTGTCATCAATGACTTAACATTTTCAGCATTTGTCACGATGAATCATTATGACTTTCACTACTGAGTAGCTATTAGATTTTAGATTTTATATATTCATATTATACATGTGTGTGGCTTCAAAAAATTTATAAAAAAAAGTAAAATGAAATACTTTAGAGATGGTATTGTGAGTAAATTTTTTCTGATGAGTGATTTGTTTCTTTTTTCTCTTCTGTGGAAGAATAATTAAAGTTAAATTAATGTTATTATGGTTGACGGAAAAAATTACTCAGCACATAATATGGGTTGTAACGCATTATTCGCACGGAGACGTAAACACTGTTGACTAATCTCTAGATTAAAAATGTTAAACACAAATATGTATACTTAATTTTTTTCCATTGCACATTGGGTAATTTGGGCTACTTTTTAGGCAAAAATTAATTTCAGCTGATATTGCTGAAATTCGGAATTTAGGAGTTTTTCATTAGCACGCACCACAGCTGGGTTTTTTTCATTTTTGTATTAGTCAAAATTTTAAGGGTTGCCACCATATCAACAAAAAAAAGTTAAAATCCTAAGTATCTCGAAAACGAACAGATACATTTTTTCCAAATTCCGCATAATGAAAGTGCGATAACAAAATGGCGTATAATTTAGTCATGTAGACAAAATCTTGCTTGGAAAACTTTTTTACAAAAAGTTCAACGAAGCAAAAACTTGTTTCAAAACATTATTTAAATCAATTGCACTGATAAATAATATAGCATCATTTCTTTCCTTTTTATTCTTTACACAAATCTAAATATTGAAAAGTACACATATGTGCCCTTAATTATGAAAGTGGTATAAGTCACATATTTCTATAGCCGAGATATTTATGCCCTAATTCAGCAAGAAGATTTAGGGCGTTTTTGTTTGAAAATGCTTCTGAGTTCTTGTCTTTGAATTCGCTAAATTATTTTCTTCATAAATGGTTGTTGTCTTTGACAATGAAAAATATAAATATTATTGCCATGTAAAAACATAAAAATTCAATTAAATTATTATACAATAGTTTGAAAAATATATGAAAAAATATGTGTTGGATATAATGTTTGGAACAAAATCATAAAGCAAATACACGAACCTTCTAGCATAGACAAATAATCGTTTTAAAGAATCAAAACTGCTTCTTTTTTTCGTCCATAGACAAGACGATACATTCGTCGAACAGAATTAGGGCATTAGTAAATTACATTTGAACAAATCAAAAAATAGTTTACGGCCAACATTATCAAAAACTTATGCAAAGTTTATATATATGGAAAAAGTAATTTAATTGAGGTTAAGTTAGAATTACACGTTTTTTTAACAAAAGCAATAACATCCATCAAGATATTTTGCCTTCTTCAATTACTTATTATCCCCTATCTTCTTTACATTTAGCACGATTTTCCTCTTTTTGTGTAATAACTGATAAAAAAAGTTTTCATTTATATCGAAATTACACTTTTTATGCTGCACTGAGAGCACTTTGCTTGCAAATGCAAACTTCGACTGTCCATAAATCGGCTGGTATTTCTTTTTTACAAAAACCAAATATGCACTTATTTGCTTTGATATATTCTTAATTGAACTTCATTAACAAAAATATTAATAATCTTAGCGCAAAAAACTGTTTTTGGCCAAGATTTCGAGTCAAATTTCCTACTGTGCATTGCTTAAAAAATTAATGATGACAGCCAATGTGCATTACCGCTGCATTAAAAGTGGTAGACCATTACAACCAAATGTGCTCTGGCCTGTTTTTATACCCTTTACCAAAAAAATGGTAAAAGGGTATATATAGGTTTGTCATTCCGTTTGTAATTTCTATAATATCAATAAGCGATCCATAAAATATATATATTCTGGATCCTTATGCATAGGGAAGACGAATAAGCGATGTCCGTCTGTCCGTCTGTCCGTCTGTCCGTCTGTCCGTCTGTCCGTCTGTCCGTCTGTCCGTCTGTCCGTCTGTCCGTCTGTCCGTCTGTCCGTCTGTCCGTCTGTCCGTCTGTCTGTACGTGAAATCGGTTTTCCGAAGCTCCCAGAAGAGCTAGAGACTTCGTTCTTGGACTGGTGTGTCAGAAATTTTCCAAAATAGATTGGTATTGAAATTCAGCAAAATCGGGCAGACGATTGCAGAGCTGGAAAACTTAAACTTCATTTTGCCATATAAAAGTAACTCCCGAAAACAAATTTTTATTTTTTTTTAATAAATGTACATATTTTACACTTCAGTACGACTAAAATTGGAATTTTAAATTAAAAAAATACAAAAAAATTAAAAAGACGTTTCGAGGGTTGGAAAACTTTAACTTTTTGTGTTATGTAAAATTAACTATGTCTAAAACTATATTAGTATTTTCTCGAGAACCGTAAGAGCTACAGACCTGAAATTTGGACACAGTATGTAGACCTTTGGCCGCTAAAACAACAAATACATGAGAATTGGAAATTAAAGGGTGTTCCAAAACGAGCAACGAAAAATGTTAAAATCCCATGTAATATACATACAATTGTATGTATGTATGTATATACACTTGAAATGTGTAAGGTTAGTGTATTTTTATTCAGACTACAAAAATTAACACTAAAATTTAAAAAAATTTAAATTAAAGGGTGTTCCATCAGTTAATGCAATTTTGACTATGTAATTTTGACTATTTGCTGTATCTTGGAAACCGTAAGAGCAAAACTCTTGAAATTTTCAAAAACGGTAAAACTGAAAAAATAAAAAATTATAAAATCGCCAAACCGAAAAAAATCGCCAAAAACAAGAAAAAATCGCCAAAACGAAAAAAAGCACCAAATTAAAAAAAAATTCTAAGACTAAAATAAATCGCAAAAACAAACGGAAAAATTGCTAAAATGAAAACAAAAATCGCCAAAATGAAAGAAAATCGCCAAAATGAAAATCGCCATAATGAAAAAAATCACCAAAACAGAAAAAAAAAAATCGCCAAAACGAAAAAAAGCACCAAATTAAAAAAAAATTTTAAAACTAAAATAAATCGCAAAAAACGGAAAAATTGCTGAAATGAAAAAAAATCGCCAAAACGAAAAAAAACCTAAAAAACAGAAAAAAATCGCCAAAATGAAAAAAAGCACTAAATTAAAAGAAAATTTCTAAGACTAAAATAAATCGCAAAAAAACGAAAAAATTGCTAAAATGAAAAAAATCGCCAAAATGAAAAATATCGCCAAAACGAAAAAAAACCTAAAAAACAGAAAAAAATCGCCAAAATGAAAAAAAATCGCCAAAAAAAGAAAAAAAATCGCCAAAACGAAAAAAAAAAATTAAAAACAGAAAAAAATCGCCAAAATGAAAAAAAATCGCCAAAATGAAAATAAAATCGCCAAAATGAAAAAAATCACCAAAACGAAAAAAAAACATAAAAAAAAGAAAAAAATTGCCAAAATGAAAAAAAATCGCCAAAATGAAAAAAATCACCAAAACGAAAAAAAAACAAAAAAATCGCCAAAAAAATCGCGAAAAAAACCCAAAAAAACAGAAAAAATCGTCAAAATGAGAAAAATCTCCAAAATGAAGAAAAGCCCAACAACAGAAAAAAATCGCCAAAATGAAAAAAACCTCCAAAAACAGACAAAATCGCCAAAACGAGAAAAAAGCGACAAAACTGAAAAAATCGTTTTAACTGAAAAAAACTTCAAAAAAGCAAAAAACCTTCCTTTCGTGCGCGATTCAAAGTCGCACTTAACTGATTTTTTTTAATATTAAAGGAATTAAATGAAACTAAGTTTTTACTTATTTCGTTCTTGCTTTTTTCACTTAACATATTTTATGCAGTTTTTAAAGAACTAGATTGGTATCAATAATCAGAAAAATCCAAAATTATGACTCCAGGGTTGGAAAACTTACACTTTTTGTGTTATGTAAAATTAAATAGGTCTAAAAATTTTTTTCTTTTTCTTTATAAATTGAATATATTTTATGCTTCTGAAAGAAAAGTTTGGTGTATGAAATTTTAAAAATGAAAATTATAGCTCCAAAGATGGAAACTTTAAAAAATTATAAATTTTTTCACAAAACAAATATGTATGTACGTGTCTGTATACTATATATATGTACGTACGTTGGTAAAGGGTATATAAGATTCGGCACAGCCGAATATAGCACTCTTACTTGTTTTATACATACATACATACATATGTAGGCACACATACACACATGTACGTATAAAAGTTTTCATCATAATGTGAGCACGTGCATATCAGTGACCGGCAATGCATTGTATTTTTTGCTATTCATACTGACTCATGAAATTTTAAATATAAGTCAGTAGACACCATTTAAACTCAAGATGACATTGATTTATAAGTAGAGGTTGAAATACCACACTAACACTCATAAATCACCTCAGTTTGATTTCTAATTTCAAAAAAAATACTTATACTACTTACATTGATTCAGCTCACTCAACTCATCCATATATATTTATTTAAAAGTTTATTCATAAAACAGTTTGCAACTAGTATATAATAGTAGTAAATAGCGTTGTTTATCAATTCGTGCAAAAAAACAAAAAAAAATGCAACAGAGCAAACACATAACCTGATAATGAGTGATTTAATATTCGTATGCGAAGTTCGCATTGCGAATCATACTTATTTTGCATCGTCGTAGACATTGTGTTAAGGAGAGTCGAAATCGTTAACATCTTAAATGTTGCTAAGTATGTGTTCGATGGGCATTTCAAACTTTCAAGTGGATATGATTCATAGACAACATTGCAATAACTATGAGTGCGCTAAGTACAATCACTTTTTTACTACTCATTGCTGATCACTGGTGCATACATCTCTAGTATGCACATGCTTTAAAATAAATACATACATAGTTCTGACAGTCAGTGGATAAATAAAATATCATTAATTTAAATTTGTTTAAGGACTTAAGTGTGTATAGTGATGAGTGTAGACCAGCGTTGCCAAATGTGCAGATTTATGTGTGTTTTTTTTTAATTTTTTGAAGTGGTGAGCAGTCGCGCTGATTTTTGTTGAACAAAAAAATCTTATGAAACATCTCACAAATAATGAAAGAAAAAGAAAAATAATCAAGAACACTAAGTTTCTTTTTCATAAAAGTTTAAACAATTATGAAATAGCTAACAACCCCAGAATTTCTAAGCGTTTCTTTGTTGAAGAATTTGTATATTTGAAATTTTGTTTCTATTTCTCACTTTATATGTATATACCTCTTTAATTTACATTGATTTTTGAAAGGAAAATGATAAGCTACGTATTGCTGACTCTCCGCACCGCCCAAGTAAAACTGAAAAAAATAAACCAAAATTTTACAACAGAAAAGTGAGAGTGATTTGGCCTGTTTGAAAAGTTTGTCAATCTGAGCTAAAAGCATTTTTGTTTTGAAAATTTAGCATTTTTTAAAGTGTTTTAATCATCAAAAAACTAATTTTTTGAGTTATAATACTATTGAAGTATTGATAGTTTAAATGCTTAATGTTGTGCTTTTATAGATGGTTTAAATACTGTACTGACTTAAACGCATTTTAAATCAAAAATTGAGATTAAATTGCATTGATTTATTAGCCCTTAGTTCTTCTTTCATATACCTCAATAATCAATTTCAATATATTTCAAAGAATCGATTAATATTTTACTGAACAAGTAAAAGTTCTTCTCCGTTTGTTCAATATTATTTTTTTTACTTAATTTTTGATGTACGACAACGGTTTTATGATATTTTTACATGTTTTAAGCGGCCCACTCACATCAATATAATTGTGCAATTTTTCGTATTGCACAATAATATCGCCAATGTGTATGTCATATTCGAAGGTGGCACAATATATTGGCAAATATCAAAAGACTTTTGATTTTTATTGTACAATCAAGACAATTGTGTGATATGGTAGCAACATTGCTCAATGTTGTTTATTTTTTCACTGTCAGGAAAATTGGAAAATATTGTGCCATTTATTGCATAGTATAGGTCAACACGACAATAACATGTACAACAACAAATGCAATAATACTGTATAATGGATGGGCCGCTTTTAATATAAAAATATATCGTCGGGTGGTTATTGGTTTGCCGCACAGAATATTAAGATTGCATTATTATTGCTGCAAATCAGTAACCATCCGAGGAATATGCATGTAAAATAGTGTTAAAAAATTTTGGGCAGTTTTTTCTTCACACGTATATGGAAACACTGATGTGTAATATTTAAAACGGAAACAAATACATATATGTCCAGTGTACTAAGTACATAAAAATTATTTATTGTACAACGATAATATTATAAATATCACATTAAAAATTATATATATTATACTATGTACATAAATCAAAAATAATTAATTTCTTAACATTTGTAATAGATGCAGCTTCGATTTAAGAATTTATGAACATTGAGCACACAATTAATAATATTAATTTGTACTCGTAATGGATATGTTTTTAACTAAAACATTTAATTCATAATAAATATCTTCTAAAGGGAACTATCGCCCTGGCCCTATGGCATTCACAACTCAACTCAGTTTGGTTGTCTGAGGGAGATAGAGTTATTATTACCATCATTATTACAAAATTATTTTTGTTTAACACTCAACACAACCCGCGAAGCTATTACCTTGTCCGCGGAAAACACCCAGAGTCTATGGCGGGAATCGAACCCACGACCTCTGGACTGAGAAGCTAGCATCGCTACCACTCAGCCACAGGGTCATCCCTGTGCAATTGGCTAATACTCATAGCAGCTGTGATTTTCAATGCATTCACAGTTAAAAAATTCTGATTGCTAGCACAGTCATTGACAATTAATTATTAGCTTCTAGGAGCAGAGAATTTTTGGTTTGAAGTTTGGTTGGAAGTTTTACTAAAAATTAAGGGTACAAAATTAAATGCCATTCTGCGCAAATCAACAAAGATTATCTGTGCCTCACTTCGGTAACTTTCGTTCCTGGCGGAAAATAAAATACATACGGAATCGAATAAAGATACTTGTTTTGTAACTAGGAGTCTCCACTGGCCATGAACTTGGTATGAGCATCATGTCGGACATCGCAAATGGCTAATGGAGACCGCTTATGTATATCTTTCGTCCATGCTCTGACATCGATTAACGAACATATGCCTGAGCAACAATGTTCGCCATAAGATTCGCCGTCCGCAACGGCAATAGAGTGAAAAGAGACAGAAGAAAATTGGAAAATGTTCCATCTCTATTGCAATACATCAAAATACTTTGATATGCCTGAACATGGACATCGCACGTATTCACCACAATAAAGAAGTTGGTGTTAATGTTCATGTCATGCTCAAGTTGTTGGCTCGTGATATTTGTTTGAGGCTTTTAAGCTTTATTACGTTTGTATATTGTGATTTTTCTGAGTCGTTTATTTATTCTAAAACATAAGCATATAATACCTAACATACAGTTTAACTTCGTTTTTAACTCATAAAATCTGGTTTAATTTTTTAGAACCATTTCAGCACGAATAATTTCAAAAGTGCTCAAACTAATTTATAAGTGGAGTGGCGCACGTACTCTTTTATCAGAAGCTACTGAACAAAAAAAACTACATCAGTTAATAAAGAAAATTATGAAGTCATTTATGAAGATTTTGTCACGAACTCATTGCTTCCTCAAAACAATCGTGTGAATAAGAATTTAAATAAAAAAACTAAATTTAACTAAGAATTATTTTATTTTTTTTGTGTTTGTTGTCTTAAAAGTGGATTATTTTGTTGTCGTATGTAGTACCAGATTGCAGGGCCACTTGGCTATTCCCAGATCAAACAACAAAAACTCAAATTGATCATGTTGTTATCGATAGAAGACATGCATCTATTATTAGACGAGCGGACGATACGCGGTGCAAACATCGATTGTTTGTTGCATTAAAGTCCGAACTCGTATCAGTAAAACCAAGTAAAAAGAAAAATAGATATTACAAAGCTTCAATCGCAACAGAAAGCTATGAAGTATTCCCCCGGCTACCCAAAATGCAAGAACAAAATGCTCAACTCCCTACTATTAGCGAAGAAAGGACACACATCGCGGACTTACTGCCGAAGAAGTACTCAGTTACGATCGACCTCAAAGCAACCAGTGGTATGATCAGAAGTGTCGTAAAGCCTCAGCAGAAAAAAGGGCTGCATACCGAACAACCCTTCAGCCATTTGTTACTCAAGGCGAAAATATGCTTTGGACCTTTTATATAGGGAGTAGAGAAATTGCGCATCCTTTACTTGCCTGTTCAGACACAAAAACCAAGAACAAGGAAGGCGTGAGTGTGATGAAATTCAGATGCACTATGATAAAAATGAAACCCGGATCAAGCATCAAACGGAAGGATTTAAATAAGGGGCATCTTCTTGTAGGAACAGCGATGGCAACCTAGTAACCGACGCACAAGGCACATTCAGGTTGCGAAGGGGGAGCATTTCTACAAGCTTTCATGCAGGTGATGACAATAACAATTCCACGATTGGAGATCATGTGCCTGAAATTTTAATGAACGACGACGACATCTGCATACCGCCGCCCAACTCTATGGAGGTAAAAAATTGCTATAGTCCGTTTAAGAAAACAATAAAGCTGCTGGCACCGGTGTCCTTCCAGCTGAGCTATTTAAAACCAGTGGCGAAGAATTAGTAAGATGCATGCACCAACTCTTCCTATGCAAAATATGGTCAAAAGAAAGCATGCCTGATGATTGGAATCTTAGTGTACTCTACCCTATTTACAAAAAGAAGACCCTAAGATCTGCACCAACTATACATAGGTTTATAAGCCTCCTTTCCTTCGTAGTGCGAACGTCTTCAGTAGTACACCAACAACCTTATAGGAAAGATTCAGTGTGGACTAAGACCTGGAAAGTCCATTATAGACCAGATATTCCCACTGCGTCAAATCCCATAAAATACCCACGAAAAACTAATCGACAGCCACCATCTTCATTCTTCAACTATAAAGCTGCGTTCGATATCCCAATAAGGGAAAAATTTTACGTTGCCATGTATGAGCTTGATATTCCTGCGAAGATCGTTCTACTTTGTTTTATGAGTGTGCAGAACACAAAAAACTCCGTCAAAATAGGAACCAACCTCTCCGAGGCTTTTTATACCAAGCGGGGCTTTAGGCAAGGCGATGCGTTATCATGTGACTTCTTCAACCAACTAATGGTTGAGATTTTGCCTGAGACAAAAATCAAAACCACTGACATTATTTACAACAAAGGTGTCATGCTGCTTGCTTCTGCAGACGACATTGACATCATTGGTTGCAACACACGAGCAGGAAGTGGAACTTTTGCAAAACTCGATCAAAAGATCATGGCCCTTAAGGCGAATGAGGACAAGGCGAAGTATTTTATTTCCAGTGGCAGAACATATCAGCATCTCGAACAATGTTAAGCGATCCAAAATTACAGCTGCAACATGGACATTAAAAAGATCCGATGAGACATTCCTCTCAGTGTTCGAGAGAAAGATCTTTCGCCAGATTTATGGCGCTCTGCGCGTTGATTGTGGATTTCGAATTAGAATGAATCACGAGCTGTACGAGCCTTATGCTGATGTGGATATAGTCAAAGGCATTAAAATACAACGACTGCGTTGGCTTGGACACACTTGGCGAATGGAAAATGATGCTCCAGCCCATAAAGCATACAAGGAAGAACCCATCGGTGGGCAACGTATATAGGCACCTGATCTTTCCAATCTCCGTTTTGCTTCAGGCTGAAACCGACTACCGGTTGTAATAGCTATCTTAAGTAAGTAAAGTAAATTATATGTAAAGAATGGTAGAATACCTGACTTTAGATCGCTGAAACATTGCAAAGTGCTTTAGTTGACAGCAAAGGTTTTTTCTTTTATAACATTTCATACAACAGGTGCAGGACTCTTTTCTTCTATTTTACTTTTTTTTTTTGTTGTATTCACAAGAATGTTTTGTTCTGCGGTATTTCTGGACTTAAATGCGGTCTTATGCCCCGATATAAATTAAATTATTACAGCAATAAATTTGTTGTTAAGTATTTGTAAATAAAATAATATCAATGGTAAAGGGTGTTTTTTATTGAGGTATAGAACTTTAAGTTGGCATCACTTTTTTAACTGGCGGCCATTTTGTCAGCTGTCAAGTGATTAATATTTAGTTTGGTTTGCCATTTCATCATGAACAGGTTGACAAAAGAACAACGCTTGCAAATCGTGCAAATTTATTTCGAAAATAATGGTTCAGTTCGCGAAGTTTACCGCAAGCTCCGTCCATTTTATGGTCGACATAATCGTCCATCAGAGCAATTAATTCGGTTAACCATGGATCGTTTTCGCACTACGTTTACTCTATGTGATAATACGCATCCGCAGAGACGTCGAACAGTGCGCACCGAAGAAACAATTGCCGCTGTAGAGCAAAGTGTTGAAGAGGACCCGAATGAATCGATTCGCCACCGTGCACAGCAATTGGAGCTTTGTCCATCAACTTTATGGAAGATTTTGAAGATTTTGAATGTGGATGAGTTGTGGTTCCAACAAGATGGCGCTACATGCCACACAGCGCACGTCACAATCGATTTATTGAAGGAAACATTCGATGAGCGCATAATTTCGCGGAATGGACCTGTCAATTGACCACCAAGATCCTGTGATTTGACACCATTGGATTATTTTCTTTGGGGATATGTGAAGTCGCTCGTCTACGCCAACAAACCAGAAACGTTAGGGGACTTGGAAGCCAACATTCGTGGCGTTATTGCCAACATACGGCCCCATATGCTCGAAAAAGTGGTTGAAAATTGGACCTGTAAAATTGGCTTTATTCGAGCCAGCCGCGGCGGCCACATGCCCGAAATCATATTTAAACATTAATGGCATAAAATTATCCTTCCAATAAAGCCAAATTGATGGACATTAAAACGATTTTCTTGTGTTTTATTTCAATTCGAAGTTCTATACCTCTGAAAAAACACCCGTTATAAAGCTGCGTTCGATATCCCAATAAGGGAAAAATTTTACGTTGCCATGTATGAGCTTGATATTCCTGCGAAGATCGTTCTACTTTGTATAATGACTGTGCAGAACACAAAAAACTCCGTCAAAATAGGAACCAACCTCTCCGAGCCTTTTTATACCAAGCGGGGCTTTAGGCAAGGCGATGCGTTATCATGTGACTTCTTCAACCAACTAATGGTTGAGATTTTGCCTGAGACAAAAATCAAAACCACTGACATTATTTACAACAAAGGTGTCATGCTGCTTGCTTCTGCAATGACATCATTGGTTGCAACACACGAGCAGGAAGTGGAACTTTTGCAAAACTCGATCAAAAGATCATGGCTCTTAAGGCGAATGAGGACAAGGCGAAGTATTTTATTTCCAGTGGCAGAACATATCAGCATCTCGAACAATGTATAGCGATCCAAAATTACAGCTGCAACATGGACATTGAAAAGATCCGATGAGACATTCCTCTCAGTGTTCGAGAGAAAGATCTTTCGCCAGATTTATGGCGCTCTGCGCGTTGATTGTGGATTTCGAATTAGAATGAATCACGAGCTGTACGAGCCTTATGCTGATGTGGATATAGTCAAAGGCATTAAAATACAACGACTGCGTTGGCTTGGACACACTTGGCGAATGGAAAATGATGCTCCAGCCCATAAAGCATACAAGGAAGAACCCATCGGTGGGCAACGTATATAGGCACCTGATCTTTCCAATCTCCGTTTTGCTTCAGGCTGAAACCGACTACCGGTTGTAATAGCTATCTTAAGTAAGTAAAGTAAATTATATGTAAAGAATGGTAGAATACCTGACTTTAGATCGCTGAAACATTGCAAAGTGCTTTAGTTGACAGCAAAGGTTTTTTCTTTTATAACATTTCATACAACAGGTGCAGGACTCTTTTCTTCTATTTTACTTCAACTTCTCGTGTGAAAGATTTTTTTTTTGTTGTATTCACAAGAATGTTTTGTTCTGCGGTATTTCTGAACTTAAATGCGGTCTTATGCCCCGATATAAATTAAATTATTACAGCAATAAATTTGTTGTTAAGTATTTGTAAATAAAATAATATCAATGGTATTTGTTCGGGTATAATTTTTCATTATATACACAGGCATGAATACATAAATGAATAAATATGTATGTATGTATATAAATAAGATATTATTGATGAATTCCTACCCTGCAGAAAATTTGGTGACAATTGAACCAAGCGTACTCGTCGTAGGACTTGAGAAAATGGGAGTGTTAAAAAAAAGTAGGGCGTAGTGTATGGTGAAAAGAAGATATATCGTGTAAATGGTTACATATTCACCATTTACGTGATGTATCTAATATATTGAAAAATGGCAAAATCTCGATTTGAAAAAAAAAATTAGTTATGTGGTTTCTACATTAAGGTAACTATGTTGTTTAATATTTTCTATACGCTCCATTACGTTAATGTTAATGCAAATTTATCAGAAAATGTCCAACCAAAATTCTTGAAAAATAATTGGAATTATACAAAATCTACCATAAAGTAATTGAGAATTACTAAACATCTTAAAAGCTAAAAAGCTTCAACAGACTCGTTCTAGTTATTGGGACTCCAGGACCTATCAAATAATATAAATATATGTTTTTTTTTTCTTTGGATTTTATCTACATTGGAAGCTGACATGAGCGGGACATTGCCCATCAAAAACTGGGATTTAAAAATAAATATCTTTTAAAAAGCGGGATGTCTAATATGCACATATACAGTTTCGTATGTACTTAAGATACACAGCTTTCACAGTTTCTAACATTAGAAAATGTAAATACAGGTAGGGCAAATTTAAAGTTTTTTGAACAACTCCTGAAAACTCGAACTTCAAGAAATTCTAAGTATGCATGTTCTTAGAGGACCACTTGGACATTAATCTATGATCAATATTATCCGATAGCATTGACTTCGAAAACTGCGTATCCTTCAGAAAATGTCAAGTTGAAAACTTGGCAATTCGAGTATCTAATTCAAATTCATGCTTTTCAGAAATATATTCATGGGCAATAATAAAATAGGAGCATTACTTTTTCCGTCTATGTTGCCTCATTTACTGGAAAAGTCCTTTAGAAATGCATTATAGCTTAACAGAGCTCTGTTAAGACACTAATAATGCTCTGTTAAAGCACAAGGTTAGTGTCAAGGCTTATAAATCTATACAAGCCGATTCCGACAGAAAATAATGTAGTGATAATTTTAAAACTCTTCATGACATGTTAACAATGAGAATTGTATTCTACAAATTAGCTGAACTACGAAGCACACAGGGATTCTTATAGTTAAGCACTAACTGCACTTAAAAAAATATTTGGATTAAATTTGTATCAGTTATATTTTAATAAAAATCTAATAAGAGATTGAAAATTTCAATAGTGGGATGTGTGGTCAGGTTACCCGTAGCTGAATTTCGTAGCACCATATAAGGGTTTCAAAACTATATTAAAAGTTTACAATCTAGGCTGAGGATTGAATTTCTACTAATTTAGTCAGCCAATGTATCTGAGTTAATTTAAGCTTCATTTGTGTTCGCTAGAGTCAATGTGGTGTTTCCATGTAAGCTGTCGATCAAGGTGTATGTTGAGGAACAAGTTGGGAACAAGTATCTCTTTCTTCATAGGGTAGATGTTACCTGAACATATTTTTGTTCGCTTACTTTTATTCTCCATTAGTTCATCCATAGTTCAATAGGGCACTATTACGAATATTATATATTATATGTACTACGAATATTTTGTTTGTTTAGTATGTCTATATAAGAAAGACTCCGTCCGCTAGGGCATGTCTTATGTATTACGAATATTTTGTTTTGGTTTAGTATATATGTACATATATAAGAAAGACTTGGCTGGGAAAGACAATGAATCGATATAAATGGACCGTCAAGTCACTCTGGAACAAGTCCCGTAACTATACTTATATTTTAACCTAAAGTTAAGAGGTGTTTATACTTTTGAAATATGAGTGCGTCTGTGGTCGAGTGGCTAGTGTGCAAGCCTTCCATGCACGAGGTTGTCAGTTCGAGTCCCAAAAAATATCGGGTCAAAAATAAATTACAATTGAATTTGCAACAATAAAAACAAAAATTATAAGTTTTCATTGTTACAGTTAAGTGTCTGAATGACATTTTTAAATAATTATATTAGTCTACACCGAATAGGTCACTGTGGGATAGTTCAGTGACAAGTCAAAAGGCGTATACAAAATATCAATTAACCCCATCCTAGGCCATCCCCATGTAAAAGTGACTGGTCCGCTTCATAGAAAGTGTTAGAACTCGGACTGGTCCCTATCACTTAAAGACCGATCACGTGACTAGTCTTGTGTCAGTTCCATTTCCTGCAGGGTATTAATTGTAATGCATTCTGTTATCAAACCACAAACACCGAATACAATAAAGACAACACGGATGCGTGTATGCATGATTGAATGCAATTATGCACGCAGCATTCTGAATTGTGTTTGTTTCTCAACATGAGTACATTTACGCGTGCATATATGCACAACTGCACTAGAAAAGTTATGCAGATAACATTCGGTGGATAGTTTGTTAAGTATTAAGCTTAGCGATCATCAACGAGTAACTTTAAATTTACTGATAGAAAGTCAAGTGTTTTTTTTCAATATTAATTTATTTTGTATGCAATGCATTTTCAGTAAACGAATAATTTAGTAAGTTTTTAGTTGAATATTACTTTAAATATTTCCTCATTAGAAAAGCAAATGTTTTTATTAATTTATATTCAATAGCACATATTTAGAGGCAAAACAAAGTATGCTTTAAAAATTTAAGACCAGTATTACCATACAAAATACTGCTTTTAAACTTTTAAAGTATACTTTATTTTGACTATGAATATGCTCCAATATTTTTATTAATGATAAATAGATAGACTGACTGAAGTAATACTATATTTTCTCTGCCACTACGCATTTCATCAGCACTCTTTTCTTTCTTCTTGAGTGGAAAATATTTATTAGCATCAGTTTTTAAATACAAACTTCTAATGAAATAGAAAACGGGAAATGGTTTTATTTCTGTAGGTATGCAAGAAATAGTAATTTTACTGAATTAATGACAGATCGTCCAAATTAACGGCTTTAGCCTATTTATTGTGGGGCTATGCTAAGGCTCATGCCTATAGGGCCAAGTCCGCAACGATTGACGCACTGGAATTCTACATTGAAGAATTTATTCATGAGATACCGACGCATATGTTGGAGAGAGTATGGAAAGTTGGACCCAGCGTATAAAGCATTTGAGGCGTAGCCGCGGTCAACACTTACATGAAATCATCTTTAAACATTGAATTATATAGATCGTTCTACCGACTCAAATAAAGATTGCATACATTTCACTAAATTGTATATGTTTTCTTTTTAAATCAAATCCGAAAGCTCTTAAAAAATCACCCTATATTTTGGTTATACTATGATGAAATTTTTTTTGTACCTTTGGCAGTTTTGGAGGCAAAACTTAAACCAAAATATATCAAATGTACAGAAAACAAATTTATTGCGATAAGCACGTTTAAGAAAAAAATCAATTAAAAATGCAATTGATTCAATTAAACTTTTGTTTACAAATTTAATTTAATTAAAAGTTTAATTTACTCAATAAAATGTTTAATTGATTTTTGGTTTTTTAGTTAAACGTGCTTATTACTGGAATTTTTTTTTTCTTAAAATCTACTTAAAATCTATGTAAACAATGTTAATTTAATATTTTTCGGCAATCATTTTGCTTCATATGTATTTCATGTTAATCCAAGATGATTTATAGTAATTCTCGAAGAAAATATTTCCTTTTGAAATAACTTTATTTCACGTTGATTTAACATATACATACGTACTGTTAAAATCAAAATTAGGAATCATGTTGAATCAAAGTTATTTCAAGTTGGAACAACGTAAATTCCTTATTAAAATAACATGAAGAACAATGTTGAATCAAACTTATTGCAAGTTGAAACAACATCAAATTAATATAATATAGTAATTGAATTTTATTAATTATTTAACTTACGTGTGTTAAGTGCTTAGCACTGGTATCAGAACTCGGAACTCATCGCGTGGTAGTAATGAGCTTAGCCTTGCAGACGCAATAACCTTAAATATTCTTTAGAAACACTCCAAATATATACCATCATGAATATAATTTTAATTCAAAATTATTTAATTGATAATTTAAAATACAATTTATTTGAAAAGTTTTATTTAAAAAAAATACAAAATACTTTGTCTTTTCTCCACGATTCGAACCTGCGATCCTCCGACTACAAAACTAGTACACTGCCTATCAGCCAGTAGCAGTTTGTCGGCTGCTTACAAACATCAAAATAAGTCAAAAAAGAAATTAAATCAAAATTCTTGCATGGTGATTTTACATTGGTGTTTTTTTCTGTATGCCATCAAAATAGATATGCCTTAGATGTTTTCATCCTTGGAGTCGAGTCTAATTCCACCGAGCCATTTCTTCACGTTTGTGTACAAGAATCATTTACTCAAACAACGTCACAGCTCAAAAAATGGAATTTTCAAGTTACTGATGCAGAATTAATCCTCATATTGTTCTTCATAATGTGTAAAAATTTCATTGAGAGCAAAATAAAATTTTATTTTTCCATTAATTGTTATTTAAAAAGAATTGATAAAAATGGGGTATTTTTATTTTAAAAAGAAAATACTTTTTGCAAAAGATATTTGAAAAATGTGCTTTACATTTTTGAAAACGTACTTGAGAGAAAACTTTGAAAACGATATTAACTTCTCAGCCTACCAACGTATGTGTGTGTTCTCTTACGATTATTTAAATATTTGACTGTAAATTGAAAAACGTTGCATGTATGTATGTATAAAAAATCAATTACCAAAGAGTATGAAGAATGTTAAAAATACTTCGCATATTTATTAAATTTTTAATAACCATTGAAATAAAATTAATAAATTGTTGAAGCTTTTTTAACGAAGTATGCGTGCAACATAAGTGCGCCTTTGAACTACATATGTATATGGATAGAATTAAAACACTGAATTACTATGGCTGCAAGTGGCAAGCAACTTGAATGAAATTTTGCGTTGTAGTTAGGAATTCGCTAGTTTTGTACAATTCTAATTTTTTATTTCTCATGAAGTACTTTGGTGAGATACTCGTGCATTGGAATTTAAAAAAATTTTAGCTTTTGAATTTTTTTGTTAGTTAGGGCGTTTTGCGTTTTAAGTAACGATATATTTCAAAAATAGTTTGCTGTTTTTTGCATGTTTTTTCTCCTTAAATTACCAATTCCTTTAACATTTTAGTACATTATAAAGCCATAAATAAATTTCATGCATAAAAAAGAATTCTTTCACATTGTAATGTTAACAAACAAAAAAAAAAGTTAGCAAAAATGTCCAGA
This sequence comes from Tachina lurida, assembly GCA_944452675.1. NCBI lineage: Eukaryota > Metazoa > Arthropoda > Insecta > Diptera > Tachinidae > Tachina > Tachina lurida. Next base: position 178,814,820 of record OX101752.1, read on the forward strand.
AAAGCAAAAGAAAAAAAAACTACAAGTAAATCGAATAAAACAATAGAAAAATGAAATTGCAAAGATGGGTGGAACAATTTTTTAAGCTATTTAGTTTGGCGTAAAATGCGTTTAAATTGCATTTTATCCTTATGGTTTTCTAACAAATGTTTCCTGGCAGACAAGGCGGGCAGACACACAGTTGAACATTGCAATAGATGGAGAGATAGACAAACAGATACGTTCGCATACAAACTAATCAAATAGGGATAGACAACGGCTTTTGCTTCAAATGAGGCTGCAATGGAAGAAAATCCGGAAGAAAAAAAATAAAATTAACAAGAAACAATAAAAAAGTGTTCGTTGGTATCATACAAGTCCGCAGGGTATATTTATACGCAAGTATTTATTCGATTATATACATATAGACAACATGCATGTTTGTGCAAACACTCACGTGAGCTCATGCTTACACAGGCATGCATACAAATACATACTGACATCTACATACATACATACATATGCATACATACATACATACATATGTTAGTGCGAATGTTCTATAGGAACAAAAATTTATAGCATTTGACCGTTATTTTGCTATTTCCGGTATGGTGTGGCATGGTTAGAATTATATACTCACACACGTTTGCCATTACATATGTACATACGTACATACATACATACATACATATTTACCATATAATAAAAGTGCATTTACACAATGTACAAATATTTGTCATATGGAATGTCTCTTCATCTGCTCATACATGTTTAAATTCATGTATCGTTATCTAAAATACTAAAGGTCGTAACTACGACTAACAAGAAATTCAAAATTAACTTTTCAATGGATTATGATGCAGCTAAAGAAAATATTAATATGAAGAATTTTTAGTTACGAGTAGTTTAATTAATTACACTATACAATAAATTGAGACTTTTGGAAAAACACACTGTCCTGACAGTATAGGTTCGACTAAAGGATAGCAAAACCCTATACCGAGTTTGGCGATTTTGGTGACCAATTTTTTTTATGGGCTTCCAAATATTTCAAAAATCAGTGCACCCTCAAAAAATTGTGTCATCAGTTTTTGGCCAACAGCTAATTCAAACTTTATGCCGGCCATACACTACACAAGTTCACTGCACAAGTCTGGCACTGTACAGTGCGTTTGTGTAGTGTATGGGTGTGGTTGTGCTATTTACGCAGTGAACTGAGTAAATATCAAAACGGTTTTGATATTTGCTCAAGTTTGAAAACTGTACAGTGAACTCTGGACAGAGTTCCTAAAATTATACAAATAATCACCAGTATTATGGCGAACTAGCTTAACCCGGTGTGCTTCGCTACCCCTCCCCTCCCCGCAGCAAAAATATATAAATATATATGTATATATGGCATTGGTGGTGCAGTATGAAAATTGGATTTTGCCACGCCCCTACGCCCGCAGGCCGAAAATCAAAAATCACAGTGTCACCCGCTGAATATTCTGAAGATTCCCTGAAAATTTCATCAAAATCGGCCCAGCCGTTTTGGAGTCCATACGTTACATACATACATACATACACACATCCTTTTTTATATATAGATTAAAATAAAAAATGCACAGTTTTCTTGTATAGTGTGTGTCACAAGCTTAGTTTACGCAGTGCCAGACTTGAGCACTGAACTTGTGTAGTGTATGGCCGGCATTAGTGATAGCGCTTAGCTATACATATGTATATAGCAAAAATGAAGCTAATGCCGCCCATACACTACACAAGTTCAGTGCTCAAGTCTGTCACTGCGTAAACTAAGCTTGTGACACACACTATACAAGTAAACTGTGCATTTTTTATTTTAATTAGCCATAATGCTGGTGATTATTTGTATATTTCTCGGAACTCTGTTCAGAATATTTGTTCTGCGCTCATTTCTTGTTGTGAACTCTTAAAAAATCACAAAATAACTGAGCGTTTGCAACATACACTACACAAGTTCACTGTACAGTTTTCAGTTCAGTACTCAGTTCACTGCGTAAATAGCACAACCACCCCCATACACTACACAAACGCACTGTACATTGCCAGACTTGTGCAGTGAACTTGTGTAGTGTATGGCCGGCATAAGAAAAAAAATTTCTTCAGTTTTTCAAGAATAACTTAAAGGGGCTCCTAAATTTTTGCTAACAATATTTAACAAAAATGTACCTACGGTAAAGCTGAACAACTTTTGTGAGCATATCAATACAATCTGAACATGTCTAGGCAGGCTAATAGCTCATAAAGACCACTTTTTAACTCAAACATTTAAATTTTTGAGGTAAAAATGACAAGACGGAGGCGACAATTTTTTGCAAGAGAACTAAATGCAGTAACTTTGTTAATACTGATTGAACTTTAATTCAAAAGAAATTAAACAAGCACCCCTATTCTAATTGTCGACATCAACGTCACTTTAACACAACACCAAAAAATTAAGGCTTGTGTATCCGTTGGCGAAAACAACTGACTCCTGTTGGCAGGTTTATGCTATTTTCTAGACCTTAGGGAACGGAAATAGATTGCCAGTAGTACAAAATTTTTCGAGAGCGAGTAAACAAGCCCCAATTTTTTGATATTGTGTTAAAGTGACGTCGATGTCGACTATTAGAATAAGGGTGAATAATAAATGCTTATTTAATACTGAACAAAAATTACTAAATATTGATTTTATGCGGCGGATGCGACATTAGGATATAAGTGAAAGCAAACTCAAAAAAACTTCTGTTATTAGAACTCCGTTCTTCTTTTGTACTAATGTATGTGTAAGGTTATTGTTAGTAGAAAATTTGTAAATTACAAAAATTTTTGTTAGGTTATCTTTTTTTATCAATAAAATCTCATAATATTGAATAATTTATGTATTTTTATTACTTGAAATTATGTAATCAAGTTATGAAAATTGTTTTTAGTCGGTTAATGAGTTATCCGATTAAACTAAATTCACGATTAATTAATCGAGCGATTATCCGATTAAAACAAAAACCCGATTAACTAAATACCCTAGTATGTATAGTTCAATATACATAATTAAGTAGCAGACTGACTACCCAGGTAGCATTTTGTATCATAATCCAATCGTTTCCGAATCAGCTTGACGGGAAAAATAACCGTATATGAGCTCATTTTTCGATCATAAATGATACTCCCGTTGTGAGAAAATGGTACCGTACAGATGAATCATACCAAAGAATCAGTTATGATACGATTTGCTGATTATTTTTGAGCAATTTTCATATTAAATCATTTAAATCACCTTTTTGCGGTTTGCATGATGTTCGTCTATTTTCAAGAAATCATTATTTGATCATATAGATGAATCATAAGTGAATCCTCTTTCAATCGCCCAAATGATAAATCACTTTTTAATCATCAAAAGCGATCCGTAGAGAATCATATAAGATATTTCTGCCAAAAATGATCACCCAAATGCTAGCTGGGTATACGGCAGTGATGTGCACTAACACATAAACACACTTGCGCTTGTGTGTGGAGCAGAGGAAAACCTCTGCTTACTTTTAACAGAGGTGGAAATGTCTTGTGAATCACATTCTGTTTATTACTTGTTGAGATAACAGCACACGCGTAAAATGTTTAAAGAAAATTACGAAAGCGAATTCTTCTTTAAAGTAAATGTTGATGGTAATGCACAATGCGTTATATGTTATTGTGTTCTACATTTACCAATCCATTTTTTTAATAAATAGACATCAAAATATAGATAAAATTTAAAAATACTTGTTATCCATCCCTGCTCTATGCTAAAGAGAAGCCAAAACCTAAAGAGAGCACCATTTTTTTTTCGTGTACGTATTTGTTTGCTGCGTAAGCAGAATTAGTTTTTTTCTTGCTTTCCTATAACGCGTTATAGGGAAAGAGATGCTTGAACATCTATGCTATACGGCGATGATAGCAGAGCATTTGTAGTCGTGTTGTTGTATAGCCTGCTGTGCTTTATTTATGTATTGAACACATAAAACATTTTCCTTTGTTTCTCATTAGAGAATAGAGCAGTTGGCCACACGTTTTGTATTCTTAATAGTCCAAGACAAAAACTTGTCTCTCCTTCTATTTCTGGTTGTAGGCTTTGTAGCCAATAACAAAACATGTGACAAGAATAGCCAACTTTTATACATTTCAATCAATGCCCCCAATAATTTCGAGTATAGACTTCAACCAAACACTGGTATCCAATTGCCAGCCATGCCAACTTCAAAGTAAATTTATGTTGGCAGGTCTTCTAGCTAAGACAAGCTCCGTAATTCTGCAATATTTAATTGAATCTCCTACAAATTTTAGTACACACATCAAGTTGCACATCAAGCCTTTGCTGCTAAAGGGTCATAAAGCGAAAAATTTTAATTTTTAGTTTAGAGGTGACAGAATTTTTTTTTGTAAAAAAGTATGCTTAACCTGAAAGTTGGTCGAAATATCGGAAAATAAATAAATAAAAATTAATAGAAAATTAGAATAGAAATAATTTAATTTATTTAAACGAGCCTCAAGCCGAACTTATGTACATATACACACCAAATTTGTTTTCTTTACATTGTGTAAAAATTTCATATAAAAAATCTTATATGTATATGTACTCACCTTTTCCATTAAGTTGTTAGTAAATTGAAAACTTTAAACTCATTTTCTGTAAAACAAGTTTTTTCGTGTTATGACTCTTTTGCAGTAAATGGTCAATATACCCTGCAGGAAATGCGAATAGTGAAATCGTAGTGATTTACTAGTGACATTGTCAATAGTACTACTGACCAGGTCAACCCCAGCCAATGTAATCATATATTGATATTTAACATTAAGTTGTGATTTAAAATCCACCACTAGACTGTAGCACTACTGACTAGGTAGTTCTTTTGAGACCACGTAGAGACATTGGCACCAAAGAATCACTAGTAAATTTTAGGGGTTCTAGTCTACAATATCGATATTTCCTCGCTCGATGTAAATAGTAAAATTGTAGTGATTTACTAGTGACGTTGTCTATAGTACTACCTACTAGGTGTACCCCAGCCAATGTAATCGCCTACTGAATATCACATAGGGTTGTCATTTAGCACTATTCTTTTACGACCATATGGAGACATTTGAACTAAAGATTCACTAGTACATTTTAGTGACCTATGTCTACAATTTTATAAGGGTTGGGGAAACAAACTTAAATACCTACATACATAGATATGTATGTAAGTTTTTAACATTATTGCATAGCATAATAAAAAAGAAAAACAAGCTATTGAAGCGTTCATTAACAATGTCACCAGAAATACACTAGAACTGTTGTCTCTAACGCATCTCTACTCGCGTATAAAAGGAAAGTTGTCGATATTTCAACTAGTGCAATTGTCGCTAGAGAAAAGAGTGTTGGCATAGAGACATATGGTTCTAGGCTGACTAGAGGGTATGTACATATACATATGCATATGTATATATGTATGTATGTATGTATATGTAAAATTTAAGATTATAACTTCCTGCTTTCAAAAATAGGAAGTTACTAAATTTCGAAAATCGAGTTTTCATCAGATTTCCACGTTTTGAGGGCATTAAAACCTATTCCCATGAATACATGTACTGACTCATTTTTTTTTCAATCGAAATTTTTTCATTTGATGATCTTCTATCAAAATATGCAAAAAAAAAAACTCGATATCAAAAAAATAATGAGTTAGGACCTTTGCAATTTTATACACATTTTATTTAAAACAAAATGAAAAGTATATTTAGAGATGGTAAAATTGAGATTTCATTATAAAAAAAGCTTTCAAGCTTTCATTCGCATGCATATTTTGCAATTTATCTGGTTTTTACATACTTACATATGTATATATAACAACTTAATCTCATTCCTATTCTCATTGAAAATAGTAAAAAAAAAATTATATACTCGTGTTGTACTAATGGATCTGATTTATTTAACTAAATTATTTATGCATATCATACATATAAAAATAAGGTGACTTTATTATTAGTTAAGGCACCACACACACACAATCTTTTTATTAAATTATTTTGTAAAAAATGAATAAAAACAATATATGAGGGCATTAGCGCAATTGGGGAGGGAGTTTTTGTTATAATTTTATAATGCAAAAACCTGGCAAACTGCATACATACATACATACATACATACATATGTACATATATATGTGCATACATATTTAGTATGTATTTGGCAATGACTATGTGGTATACAAAACTTGAAGTTAAAATGTTTTCATAATGTTAACAATGATTGAAACACTTAATTAATAACGACAATAATCACACACTACAAACAAAAATAAAGGAAAACATTAACCAAAATGGATATTATATGTAATGAAAATAAAACACCAGTACACTTATGCCCAAACTCACATGCCCTTATGCAAAAACGATTGTTAAAGTTAAAGCATGCTTTAAAACCGGTTTTGCCATACAAAATTCGTTTGTTTAGGTTTAAAAATCTTTAGTTAACTAATGACTTTAGTTTAATTTATTAAATTTCATACATATTGTTACGTAAAAATATTCCAACAGGGTTAATGTAAGTGTTACGCGAAAATATTCCTACAGGGTCAATGCATTTCCCGTAGGGATGTTGCACGAGTTGCGAAGAGCAGTGTTGCCAAAAGGAAAGCTGCTAAAAAAACACCATTTATAAAAATGCGGACTACGGTAAAAATTGCCAAAAACAATTTCAAACACCGATCAATAGCGGAATAAAAAATTATTGTCCGATTAATCGGTCGGACACCACAAGTAATATGAAATCACCACTTAGACAAATCTCACATACTACATAAATATTGCCTTAATGGACTAGAAAAAATTGTAATTTAATTAAAAAAAAAAATTCAAAGTTCAAACGGAATGGCAAACTTTGTCACCATAGTGAAGGGTATACTAACTTAAAGCACCGACTGTAGTATGTTTGCATTGAAACAAGTGAAGGGGAGTACAATTTAATTGGTAAGCACAATTAACTTTGCGTTGTATGTACTCCGTATGGACATACATACATACATATATGTACATACATATATGCACATACATACATACATACACACATACACACATTTGTATTTTTGTATCATGTTATTAATTTTTTATTTTATTTTCTTAACATAGTTCAGCTGTGGCCGAAAAAAGCATTCACAATTCTATTCAATCGAATTTAAAACGTCAAATTGTTTTCAAGTTTAAAAATTTATTAGTGCACTTGCGCGGTTTAACGTTTCAAAAACAAAAGCGCCAAATATAAAACAATTACATTTTTTATTTCAACTTATTTATTGCTAAACAATAAATGTAAAAATATGCTTTGAAAAAGTGCAAATTTTTAAAAGTTATATTATTTTTTTTTTTCATATAAAAAAAAATTACAGTATATTTTTCAATAAATATTGCTTTTATATATTTTTTTTAAATTATTATATTATAGAACTTTTAAACGAGTTCAACGCTTTGAAATACAAGGAATATTTGAAATTATTGATTTTTATTTTTCGATGAAATTATAAAAGAGACAATCATAAATTAAGTGACTTCACAATGGGAAACTCAAGTTCGATTTGTTCGAATAAAAATGCTGTACGTAATTTTGATGAAAATGGGTAAGTTTACTACGATTACTACGAGTATATAGGTACAAGCTTAAAGCAATAAATTTAAGTATAACGGGTGGGTAAATTTGAGGTTAGGAAGTAAATTGCCTCTCAAATGATAAAATTTCAAGAGTTTATTTAGTAAGAAGTTGGGAATTTTCAACCAGGGAACGCTACACTTTTGAACAAAGAATTTTAATTGTGAAATTTGTTAATTATGTAAAAGGGTATATATAGGTTTGTCATTCCGTGTGTAATTTCCACAATATTCATATGCGTCACATAATATATATAAATTCTGAATCCTTATGCATAGGGAAGACGAATTATCGATGTCCGTCTGTCCGTCCGCCCGTCTGGTGTACGTGAAATCGGTTTTCCGAAGCTCCCAGAAAAGCTAGAGACTTCGTTTTTTGACTGGTGTATCAGAAATGGTCCAAAATAGATTGGTATTGAAAATCAGCAAAATCGAGCAGAAGATTTCAGAGCTGGAAAACTTAAACTTGATTTTATCATATAAAAGTAACTAGCTAAAACTATTTTTTTTTTGTTTTTTGTTAAATAGACTTATCTTATATATCAGTACCAAAAAAATTGGTATTAAAAATATGAAAAATAAATAAAAAATCAAAAAGACGTTTCCAGGGTTGGAAAACTTTAACTTTTTTTGTTATTTAAAAATAATCTACTAAAAGTAATTTTACCGTTTTCTCTATAAATCAAACAGAAAGAAATCAGACAAATCTGGAAGGATGATTCCAGGGTTGGGAAACTTACACTTTTTGTGATATACACATAAAACTAATTAAATAAAACTAGTTGTTTCTTTGGTTATTAAATATATTCTACATTTTAGAAAGAAATAAATAAATATTCAAACCAGAAAAATCAAAATTATGGTTCCTGGGTTGGAAATTGAAAAACAAATTTTTTGGTTAATAATAACCAGAAATAATATTTTTTTTTGGTTAAACATACGAGTATTTCATGTTTTAAGATCTTTAGTCAAGATTTATTTTATATATGCTTAATTTTTATATGGATATCTAATTTAAGTATAAACGGAGGTTTTTGCAATGTTTTTTATTATGCTCTCAGCACAATTATGTTTCAAATGTTCTTATTAATGTTTGGAAATGGATATAAACATCAAATTAATCGCTTAATAACAGTCATAGCTACAAAATAAATTAAGGGCATGTTCCATTTCATTTCCCTGAAGTCATTCCTTTCTTTAGGAATAAACCGTTTAAATAATACCGCGATATATCATTTGCAGCAGAGTATTGGCATGGAGGTACAATGCTAAGACTATTTTAGGGTTATTAAATAGTAGAAGGGTTTTTGAATATCTTGAGAGCGAGTAAACTAGTCCCAATTTTTTGGTATTGTATTGACGTGACGTCGATGTTGACAACTGGAATAAGGGTGAATGTAAAATAGTTCATAAATATGGAATGTAGAATAAAATATTTAACTATATCGAAAATAAAATATTTGAATCAAATTCGTTAGTCGAAAAAAACCGAAAGGTCACATTATAAATTTTATGACAAATCAAATATGTATGTGTCTGTATACTATATATATACATACGTTGGTGAAGGGTATATAAAATTCGGCACAGCCGAATATAGCACTCTTACTTGTTTTAATTCGAAAGACCAGAGATAACTGACGCTCTGAAAAATTAAATTCGGCGCTAGCGAAGCCGATGTGCTAGAAGTGCCGACGTGCTAGAGGTGGACATTTGCCCGACATCATATTCCATTATTAATTCCCATATTTCTATTTTGCACTGGTATCAATAAAACTGAATTTGCCCGAATTTTAAGACAATTTGGTTAGCCAGTGGGCCACTGAATGCAATTCTCAGTATCATTTTGTTCTTTTAGCTTTTTTTGAGCATTTTTTTGTTGAAGTCTACTAACAAGTTTCTAACAACAATATATAATTCTTAGGAATTCGTGCTTGTTTTGTTGGTTAAGCACCGTCGATATGCATTTCATTCCAGCTCATCGTTAAACTTCAAGTCAAATTTTTTAAATAATTGAAAAGTTAAAAAAAATGCAAAATCGAATTAAGATGCTTGTTTTGTATCAATTTTTGTTCGATGCCTTTAAGTTTGTAATGTTTGTATATTGTAACTCTCAATAACTTATCAAAAATATTTAAATCATCCATTTCCCATTTTTTTCTTCTAAATTCTTCTAAATTTGGATGCTGAAACACATACATATTAATTTTTATTTTCTAAATTTTAACTTAAACATGTGTAGCATGTGTTTTAACATCCGAACTCAGAGAAAACACGTGAAAACGATTCGGAAGCCATAGCATACACGAATATTTTTCTCATATACAATCGTATACATTTTCGTACATGAATTCATGTACAATATGTACAATGTACATACATATATACATACATGTGTACATAGTTACATATCGTTACCTTAATATAGAATGGTCCTAACTCATTATTTTATTGAAATCGGATTTTTTGTATATTTCGCTAGAAACTTAGGGCCTTTCTATATTAAGGTAACGATATAACGATATATATGAACCATACAAAAAAAAAATTTACATAAAACGAGCTCAAAGTTATCAATTTACTAACAACTTAATGGAAAAAGACAATTTTATTATTTTTCTCTCAAGAGCTCAGTATACACGATATTTGCATGAAACTTTTACACAACATAAATAACGTTAATGCATTAATTCTGCATTATTTCAAAAATCGTATTTTTTTGAGTTATGAAGTTGTTGTGTTTATTGGCAAATGTGGCTGACATTGTACTTACCCTGCAGAAAACTTGGTGACAATTGAACCAAGCGTACTCGTCGTAGGACTTGAGAAAATGGTAGTGTTAAAAAAAGTAGGGCGTAGTGTATGGTGAAAAGAAGATATATCGTGTAAATGTTTACATATTCACCATTTTCGTGATGTATCTAATTATTAGATTCTAATATATTCAAAAATAACAAAATCTCGAATTCAAAAAAAAAAAATAATGAGTTAGGTGGTTTCTGTATATGTATATTTTCTATACGCTGCATTAGGTTAATGATAATGCAAATTTATCAGAAAATGTCCAACCAAATTCTTGAAAAAAAATTGGAATATATGAAATCTACCATAAAGTAATTGAGAATTACTAGAACGAGTCTGTTGAAGCTAAATAGCTAAATAGCTTCAACAGACTCGTTCTAGTTATTGGGACTCGTTCTAGTATTGTAGCTGAGTCCAGGACCTATCAAATATATAATAAATATATTTTTTTTTCTTTGGATTTTCTGTACATTGGAAGCTGAAAGCGGGACATGATTCATCAAAAACTGGGATTTAAAAATAAATATATTTTAGAAAGCGGGATATGTAATATGCACATATACAGTTTCGTATGTACTTAAGATACACAGTTTTCACAGTTTCTAACATTAGAAAATGTTAATACAAGTAGGGCAAATTTAAAGTTTTTTGAAGAACTACTGAAAACTCGAACTTCAAGAAATTCTGAGTATGCACATTTTTAGAGGAACTCCCAAAAAAAATGCGTATCCTTCAGAAAATTCCAAGTTGAAAACTTGGCAATACGAGTATCTAGTTCAAATTCATGCTTTTCAGAAATAGATTCCTGGGCAATAATAAAGGAGGAGCATTACTTTTTTCCATCTGGGTTGCCTCATTTACTGGAAAAGTCCTTCAGAAATGCATTATAGAGTAAAGCTCTGTTAAAGAACCAGGTTTGTGTCAAGGTTTATAAATCTATACAAGCACAAACTTGAAATTACGTCGATTCCGACAGAAAATAGCGCAGTGATAATTTTAAAACTCTTCATAACATGTTAATAAGGGAATTACATATATTCTACAAATTAGCTGAACTACGAATCACACAGGGATTTGGATAGTTAAGCAATAACTGCACTTAAAAAATATTTGGATTGAATTTGCATCAGTTACATTTTAATATAAATTTAATAAGATATTGAAAATTTCAATAGCGGGATGTGTGGTTAGGTTACCCGTAGCTGAATTTCGTAGCACCATAAAGGTTTCAAAAGTATATTAAAAGTTTACAATCTAGACTGAGGATTGAATTTCTACTAGTTAATCACCCAATGTATCTGAGTTAATTTAAGCTTCATTTGTGTTCGCTAGAGTCAATGTGATGTTTCCATGTAAGTCGTCGATCAAGGTGTATGTTCAGGAACAAGTTTGGAACAAGTATCACTTTCTTCATAGGGTAAATGTTACCTGAACACATTTTTGTTCGTTTACTTTTATTCTCCATTAGTTCAACCATAGTTCAATAGGGCACTATTACGAATATTATATATTATATGTACTACGAATATTTTTTTTGCTTACTATGTCTATATAAGAAAGACTCCTCTAGGGCATGTATTATGTACTACGAATATTTTTTTTTTGGTTTAGTATATATATATAAGAAAGACTTGGCTGGGAAAGACAATGAATCGATATAAATGGACCGTTAAGTCACTCTGGACCGTCAAGTCCCGTAACTATACTTAGATATTAACCTAAGCTTAACAGGTGTTTATACTTTTGAAATATGAGTGCCTCTGTGGTCGAGTGGATAGTGCGCAAGCCTGTCATGCACGAGTTTGTCTGTTCGAATGCCAAAAAATATCTGCTCAAAAATAAATTATAATTGAATTTGTAAGTCCCAGTCCAGACTTGCAATTTTTGTTGCAGCAATTCTTGAATATGTGTGAGAGGGTTGAAATAGAAATATATACTTTTTGTTTTCCTCTCTCGCTCTTTTGCACTAAAAAATAAAAAGTTGCTGCAACAAAAATTGCAAATCTGGACTGGGACTAACAATTAAAACAAAAAATATAAGTTTTAATTGTTACAGTTTAGTGTCGGAATGACATTTTTAAATAATTTATATTATTATACACCGAATAGGTCCCTGTGCGTTAGTTCAGTGACAAGTCAAAAGGTGTATACAAAGTATCAATTAACCCCATCCATGTAAAAGTGACTGGTCCGCTTCATAGGAAGTGTAAGAACTCGGACTAGTCCCTGTCACTTAAAGACCGATCACGTGATTAGTATTGTGTCAGTTCCATTTCCTGCAGGGTACATACATACATAAACAAGTATTACCCTGCAGAAAATTTGGTGACAATTGATCCAAATGTACTCGTCCTATAACTGGAGATAATGTGGGTGTTATCAAAAGTACGTAGTAGTGTATGGTGAAAAAAGTCATATCGTTTAAATGGTGGCATATTGACCATTTTCGTGGTGTATCGTCTTGATCTTGAGCCAATTTAATTCGGACTCGGTCTAGTATTGTAGTAAACTGCACTGAACATGTTCGATGTGGTCGAACACAGGACCTATCAAATAGTGTAAATATAATGTTAATTGCTCCCTTCAATGTGACTCTGGGATCAGTCCCGTAACTATACTTAGATATTTACCTAAGCTTAAATGGTATTTATACTTTTGAAATATGAGTGGCCCTGTGGTCGAGTGGGTAGTGTGCCAGCCTGTCATGCACGAGGTTGTCGGTTCGAATCTCAAAAAAATTTCAGATTAAAAATAAAATTAAACAAAAATTTCATTGCATTTGTAACAATAAAAAAATATATAAGCGTTAATTGTTACAGTTAAATGTCGAAATTTTATTTATAAATAATTTATATTATTATACATCGAATAGGTCCCTATGGGATAGTTCAGTGACAAGTCACAAGGAGCATATAAAGTATCAATTAACCCCATCCTAGGCCATCCCCATGTAAAAGTGACTGGTCCGCTTCATATGAAGTGTTAGAACTCGGACTGGTCCCTATCACTTGGGGACCGGTCACGTGACTAGTCTTGTGTCAGTTCCATTTCCTGCAGGGTAAGTAATCAGAACTCGGACTGGTCCCTATCACTTAAAGACCGATCACGTGACTAGTATTGTGTCAGTTCCATTTCCTGCAGGGTACATACATACATAAACAAGTATTAAGTAATCAGAAGCACGTGACATGTTTAGACAAAGAATATCATGGGTGACTGTAGAGTATCCACCCTGCAGTCAGACTGGGGCCAAATGTCTCTATGTCAACACTAAATTTCTAGTAGTAGGTACATTGTCTACAATTTCTTTTCTATTCGTCAGTATAAAAGAAAGAGAGACAACAAATGTCTATTTCTGGTGGCTTTTGCAACAACTTGTCAATATTCATATAATTGTATGTACGTAAGGTATAGAAATTTACCACTAAATGTCTGGTTGGTATGTCTCCATGTTCCCATAAGAACTATGTATTCACTACCTAGTCAATTGTTTTAGTGTTACTAGTAGATTTTCAATGACAAGCACATGCTAAATGTCTATAGCACAAAGTATTGTATGGGGATTAATTAGAGAGTAGTACTGGTGACAAAGTCAAAAGCGATTCAGTACATTTTCACCATCGACATTTCCTTCAGGGCAGCTCTATTAACATCCATACACTTTAACGAATTCATTACTTACTAATTTGTTTGCATTAGTTTTTACACAAACAACAGCAACAACTTAGAATTCGTTTGCAAACAAATAGTAGGTACATAAAAAAACTTGAAAACCTTCAAACTACTTTCACATACAGCATTCAAGATTTGATTATAAGCTTTAATTAGAGATGGCTGGGTGAACAGCTCACCAAACAATTTACTACTCATTTTTTATAGTCCACGATTAGGCTTAGAAGTTTATTTAAGAAAAAAAAAGAAAAAAAAAATGCTCAAGATAATGTGTAAACACGCATGATTTACGCCAGTCACGTGTGCAGTGCCCAACTCAAGTTTAACAACAGCAAAAAGCGCGTGGAATCAATTTTTCGCGATAATAAAGCGAGGGCACGCAATTTTGGCATGCATTTCTACCAGGAAACTTATGGGTATGTATGTATGGATATGTATGTATATGTATGTAGATATGCACATGCACGCAGTGAATTCAGTTTTATTATTTAAAAAACAAATGCATATGTACTTGAAAATAACATGCAGTTAAACGTGTTATTTTAACGAAACAGTTTCAAGTTTGTGCATACATACATAAATATTATGCATTTACATCAGTGGTGTCAAAAATAAAATTATAGTTGTATGTGTGAGAAAAGTTGCCTCATTCGTCTCTGAAGTACATAGGAAAAAATAAATATTTGGAACAAATGCAGTTTAGTAAAGCAGCTAAAAATAAATAAAAAGGAGCCTATGTGATAGAAAATTAAAAAATAAGATGAAAAAATTAAATAGAAGAGTTGGCGGCGACCCATATTTTTCAAGTTATCGGGCTCTGAACTTTTCATAGGAAACTCTGAAAAATCTCAAAAAAAAGAATTTTTAAATAGCTTATGCTATGTTTAGACGACGAGTTGAATCACTTGCTTCGCTCTCTGAATCATGTTTATGAATCATGCTGTTTAGACTATGCATTCGTGCTTCGTGTGCAGCGTGCCAATTTAGTGCTTTTCGTACTAGATTTAGAGTTTTTCAATTTATAATAGTGCGGAATTTTTCAAATTGTTGCTTAAAAAAAGGCACTAAATTGGTGCTTTTCACCTTTGATTTTAGTGCGTTTTACATATCTACTAAATATTAATTTGTGAAAGTGTGGTGGTTTATAAGAAACACCAAATAAGAAATTTTCACTTTTCAAAAACTATCTGCTTTCACCCCTTTTAGACATGCAAAGTTTCCTTTGCAGAATGTTAATTCAGCTGGGTGAAATACGAAGGAAGAAAAACGTTATCTTTCATAGTGAGAAAAAAGAATATATTTCTAGAAATTACAGTTATAAAATAACTTAATTACAACAATAATCTAATTACTAACCACTGAGGGAAGCAATGTATTGCTTTCTTGATAACGAAAGCTTTCAAAAATGCTTCTGAAAAGTACTAACGTAAGGCTCTCTAACAAAGTGGACAAAAGTAAAAAAAATGTAAACCAGTAACTTTTGCATCTGAATACATAAAAACTACACATTATTACTTCTGTAAAATGAATTAGCTTTTTGGAAACTGAATGCATTGCTTCTAGCTGGCTTACAAAAATTCTTCTGGGAAGCGGTAATTTTTGCTGGGATGGCGAAATTGAAGAAATAGAACGAAGTATCAGAAATTTAAGGATACATAAATGGAAAAATTTGCTCAAAACTGATCAATTTTGCATTGAAGTTTATAATTATAGAAATTCAACTAATCATAATCCATTTCTAATACTGTCAATATTTCCTCTAAGACTATTAACATTACCATGTTCAAATGTTGAAGTAGAAATAACTTTTAGCGCTTATAACTATTTTAAAAGTAAGTAAGAAATACAATAATGATTTTATAAATCAAATTGTTTCATTCATATAAAATACGGTCTAAAAGGAAAAGGCTTATGTTGTTCAGTAACTCGTTTCTGTAATTCTCGCATCGTAAAATTTCTCACATGAAGTGTGAAACACAAAATTCCATCGTTTCTCGATTTGTGAAAAAAAGTGTTTCTGTATTTGAATGTGAAAACAGACAACACTCAATCTGTTTTTACTGGAATATTTCCAGTAATCGAGTGTCAAATGAAAACAAAAGTCACAAAATTTTATTTCAATAACAAAAAAATAATAATTTTCAAGAAAAATAAAATTGAATAATAAACATGAATATAAAGTGAATGTAAAATGCTTGAAATAAGTTTTTTCTAGCAACTGTCTCTATTATAGAAAACTCCAAAAAAAATTCTAAATAAATATAATCATATCGAATCGTTAATAATAATTTTAGTTCAACAATTCGTTGCATATCTTTTCAACTAGTTTATTTTTCATATTTTCACACACAAATTCAAAAATTCACATGTTTTTGTACAATTTAAAATCCGAGAATTGCGAGAAACTATTCACAAAATATTGTTACAGAAACACTTTTTCTCACATCGTTCCAATAATTGCTGGAAATTTGTTTAAATGACAGATAGTTCTCGCAAAGTAACGATACAGAAACACTTATGTGAGAAAAGCCATTATGTGTTTCAATTTACACTGTTTCCACGATTCCCTTGTTTCATGCGGGAAATTTTACGACGCGAGAAATACAGAAACGAGCTACAGAATGTAACGTACTGAACTATGTTCATATAAAAATTAATTCAGATGAAACACCTAAAATCTAATTGTTTTTTTTAATACACCATAATTGCAGTGTCTTGCGAAATGAACTTCAATTATTTTCCTACTCATGTTCTACTTATACGCAAAATCGAAATATGGCTCGATATAATTGAAATTATTACAAAAACCTATGAAATGTAGTAAATTTAAAATTGTAGTTAACTTAAATTTTTAATTTCTACTCATTCAATACATATATAATTAGCCATGTGGGCTTTCTCTGTATTGAAAATAAATAGATAAATATAAAAATATAAATAAAAAATATGTATATTGCATTTAGTGCTTTTTTATGAACACACAGTGATTTTTGCTCTGAAAAAGTTGGCATCACTGTTCGCGTGGCATTTTTTTTATGTATATTCACACATTCATACGTATCATACGCACGTGTATACATGCATACATACTTACATAAATTCGATTCAAGCAAAATCTTGTTTTTGAAGGCATCTCTATATTTTCTTCTTATTTTCCCTTTTTATATTATTCATAACTTAATTAAATTTATTTATATTAAACTCACATCTATGTTTTTTTGGCTTGTTTTCATTTGCTTACAAACACACACATACACATATACTTATTTTGTTTTGACAGCTAGTTCAGATAAAGTGGCGATTACTGCGATAAAAGTTAGAGAAGATACCAATTTTACGTGCTTCGCAAGTAGATTCGTATTGAATCTACTTGATTCGCTCTCATAATTTTGTATGGCGAAGCAAGTTGATTCGGTCATGATTGGGGTGTGAAGCATGAATAGAGCACGAAGCAGGTGTCGTCTAAACATAGCATTAGATAGTAATGTGAAAAATAAGAAAAAAAAACTTAATCAAAAAAATTTGCTGCAGGCCATATTTCCCGAATTATTGGTCTTTAAAATTTAAATAGAAAGTGCAGTTTAGTGAAAATGCTTCAAAAAAAAAAAGTGAAATGCCTTTTAAATACAGTAAAGGCTCGAAAAAGTTAAGTCATAGAAAAGTTAAGTATATGGAAAAGTTAAGCAGCTTTTATTCACCATTGGTGACTCCAAAAAGTTAAGTAATTCTCAACTTTTCTGAGACAATTTTTTTATATATAGTTTTTTTCTCTTTCTAAGATGATCTCAACTTTTGTATGTAAATCCTCAATACATATTTATATATATAGTGAGTCATATACGCCTGTATACATGCAAAAATTAAACCGTTACCGTTATATATTTTTTTGTGAATTTTATATGCATAATGTAGTTGCTCTCATCAGTTGGTTGTAAAAGAAATTAGTCGTAGAATTTGTTTTGTTCTGATTGCAACAATGTTAGCAGCAGGGAAGCAAAAAATGTTGTGAGTCGGCGAAAAATGCAAGATTTTAAAAAAATTAGATGAAGGCGTTCTTGCTAATCGATTGGCTACGGATTTTCACGTATCTGAAGCAGCAATTTCATATCTTCTAATTAGTTTTCATGTCAAAACAGTAATAAATATGTATGTATACATGTATATATGTACATATAATTCTAATTGACAATTAAAAAATAAATAAACAATGTACAAATACACATATAAACTCTTGAATTTTTCATACTACGGAAAAGTTCATCACCCCCAAAACAAACTACTTAACTTTTTTGAGCCTCCACTGTACATATTAATTTCTTTCCTTAAAAGTTTTACAACATCCAACACATTAAATATCGCGAAAAGCATTGGTGATCATAGAATATTTTTCGCATACCACTTCTTTTCTTTCACTGTATCTATAAACAAATTAACACACCCGCTAGGCATGTGTTCTCGTCGCTGTCTCATCGACGACTAAATGAAAGATAATAAGAATGTGTGTTATTTTACCTACCACAATTGTGCTATGAAACTGACATCAATGATTTACATACATTTACATAGAAACACTAGTTTAGCACCGTGATTTTGCTGTAGGCTCCATTATATAAATGATTGCAGAAGTAGGACCTGATATCCAAGGTCAAGAAAAAGTTTATGTGTAAAGCAAATCAGTGGAAGGATATTCCAATATACTAAGGTATATCCTTGAGCGTGGCGTCGGCTGAAGTAGTTAGCACGTTGACTACAAAACCGAAGGTACTGGGTTCGAGCCCGGTCTCCGACAGTCATTAAAAATAACAACACCACGCATTTTTCTGAAGTGCATTAGTGTCCTTTGTATCAGTTGTTGTGGGAAAAGTTCTAGTGATGCAGGCATAAGGCACTGGTCACTAAAAACTATACTGACTTCATGAGATACTAATCCTAATGTAACATCAGAGCGCCCTCCTAAGTTGTGTAGCAGAATCATCGGCGAAGTAAAATAACCAATAAAATGGCTACTAAACACAGCTTCAAAATTTAATACTCCTCATTTGACACCAGATGGCGCTGCAACACTGCATTATCAAAAAATGTGAAGCTTTGCTCTATCTCTTCCTTCACCACCCACACTCTCCCTTCCCTATCACCCTCTCTCACTACCTTACCTTCAACTAACAGGTAGCACAAAGGGATCATTGTATTGGACTGAAGTGACTCTAAATTTCACCCTTCATTACAAGCAGCCTGCTAATCTAACCTAACCTAATTATTTAAATTAAAGATATACCTTAATTTTTTAAATCGAATTTTTAAACACTTACGTTGCTTTTCACAATGTATGGTTAAGAGTTAACGTGAACTTTAACTGACAGTTCTTCATACAAAACTTGCAATTAAAGTCTCTGTTATCTTTTAACCATACATTGTGAAAAGGTACGTTAAACAGTTAAGATCTCTATAGGCAAATAAGATTATTATTCCCCTTTATTGACGTTTTCTAATAGATGACAGAACATAGCAAATACGTTTTCTTTAATTTTCTTCAGATATATTCAATGGCTCAGGAGCTGTAGGACAATTTCCAAATACATAACAAAGCTTATAATAAACTGGTATGTATGTTTTGATACTTATATTATTAAATTATACATATTTGGACCAGATGTAATTATAAAATAATGAAAACTGATTATAATTATCGCTATCCAATTTTTAGCGAGAGCCGTTGAAATAAAGTCTTCCCAAGAAACTTAGTTTCATCTCATTAAAGGACCATGGTAGGCCATAGTTAGGGCTATTTATTCTGCACAAAAATGGTTACATAAAATTTTTCCGGAAAACGCACTATTTTAAACTTATGGGGCCAAAGGTGCTTCTAATTTTGCGCAATAATGCGCAGGGTCGGTTTGCACGCTGTCAGTGCAATTGTATGCACATGTCATTTTTTATGGCCAGTCTATCAGTAACTGCCGGTGGAGCCAATAAAATAAATACTTTCAGCATCCCACACATTTTTTGGGTGGTCTAATGTACAAGTCTTTCTTTCTAAAACATAGAATTAGTTTTATACATACAAAAAATAAATTAAATTTTCCAGCTGTGGAGTTGTTTTATATTTCTTACAATTTTTATGCAAAACTCTTCCTTTTTAAAACATAAAATATATTTAATTTATAAAGAAAAATAAAAAAATAATTTGACGTAGTTATTTTTATATACAAAAAAGTTTCAATTTCCCAACCTCGGAATAATCCCTTTAGATTTTTGTGTTTTGTTATACCAATCCATTTCTTTTGAAAATATAAAATATGTTTAATTTATAGAGCAAAAGAAAAATATAATTATGTGCAGTAGATTACTTTTATATACAAAAAAATTTAATTTTCCAACCCTGGAATAATTTTTTTCTTAATTTTTTATACCAATTTAATTCCCACTAAAATATAAAATGTGTTTATTTAACAAAAAAAAAACAAAAATTAGGTTTAGCTGGTTGCTTTTACATTTCAAAATAAATAGTTTACATTTTCCAGCTCTGAAACCGTTTTTGCGATTTTGCTGATTTTCAAGACCAATTTGTTTTGCACAATTTCTGACACACTAGTCTAAGACCGTAGTCTCTAGCTTTTCTGGGAGCTTCGGAAAACCAATTTCACGTACAGACAGACGGACAGATGGACGGACGGACGTAAATTGCTTGTTCGTCTGCCCTACTCATAAATAGCCAGAACACTTAATGGGTCACATATGAAAATTGTGGAAATTACAAACGGAATCACAAACCTACATACATATATACAGGGTGTTTTTTATAGAGTAACACAAGTTTAAATCATAATAAAACAAGGAAATATACTTTTAATATCAATGAAACAGGTTTTTAATGGAAAGACAATTTTATGAAATATATGTTTAAATTTCTGCCATATGGCGGCCAGGGCTGGAATCTGGAACACCAATTTTCAACAACTTTGCGCAGCATTTGCGGCCGTATTTCGCCGATAATTCTTCGAATGTTGATTTGCAGGTATTCAATTGTTTGTGGTTTATCGACGTAGACAAGTGACTTAAAATAACCCCAAAGAAAATAATCCAATGGGGTTAAATCACACGATCTTGGTGGCCAATTAATTGGGCCATTACGTGAAATTCTTTTTTCAACAAAAGTTTCTTTGAGTAAATGAATTGTAGCGCCCGCCCATATATCAGCAAGATTAATGCCACATTCCGTTCACCATTGACAGTAACATTCCGACCATCATCGTTTTTGAAGAGATATGGACCAATGACTCCACCAGCCCATAAAGTGCACCAATTTAATAATTTTATGTGGATGTAATGGTGTTTCGACAAAAGATTGTGGATTCTCCTCACTCCAAATGCGACAATTATCTGCTAATTTACATACCCATTCAACCAGAAATGGGCTTCATCGGAAAATGGAAGAACTGCACGATGAGTTTGGCGAATAGAACAATTATTTTGATTAAAAATTTCAACAATTTGCACGCGTTGCTCTGGTGTAAGTCATAATGAAATTTCAAAGCAAACTAAACAAAAAGCAACTATCAGCTGTTAAATCTTATTTGATTATATGAATAAATTTCATTCAATTATTCAGATGCATAAGAAATAAAAAATTTAATTTAAAAATAATCAACAAAAATAACTTGTATGCGAAGGAAAAACTACTGCTCCCACATTGTGGAAAGAGTGCGAGACCAGCGATGCCAACTTGGTGCTTTTGCCACTATTTTTAGTGCTTTTTGAAGACTCGAAATTTTGAGTGTTAGTGCCAAACTAAGAAAACGCACTGTAGTAGTGCTTTTAAGAAATTTGTGTTAATTCGTAAAATTACTTTAATAAAAACTTTGTGTATTTATTTTTTCAGTGTAAAGCATAACTTTTTCGTCTGATATATTTCATTAAAGATGTTGATACGATTGCCGAAATAGAGAATAGCTTAGAAAATATTAAACATTATTAAACATTACTAAGCTTCACGCGTTTTTCAAGTTAGTACTTTTTACTCTTTTTAGATCTCAAAATTACACTTTTTAGTGTTTTTTAGTACACCAAAGGTGAAAAGGAACCCTATCGTTTTCGCTACGCTGTCCGTCTGTCCGTCCGTCCGTCTGTCACAGGGTATTTTCTCGAGAACCGTAAGAGCTACGGACCTGAAATTTGGACAGAGTATGTAGACCTTTGGCCGCTACAACAACAAATACATGAGAGTTTGAAATTAAAGTGTGTTCCAAAACGAGCAACGAAAAATTTTTAAATCCCATGTAATATACATACATACAATTGTATGTACATATATACACCTGAAATTTGTAAGGTTAGTGTATTTTTATACAGACTACAACAAATAACACTAAAATTTAAAAAAAAGTAAATTAAAGGGTGATCCATCAGTTAATGCAATTTTGACTATGTAGTTTTGACAACTTGCTGTATCTTGGAAAACGTAAGAGCAAAACTCTTGAAATTTTCAAAAACGGTAATACTAAAAAATCAAAAAATTATAAAATCGCCAAACCGAAAAAAATCGCCAAAACAAACAAAAATCGCCAAAACGAAAAAAGCACCATATTAAAAAAAAATTCTAAGACTAAAATAAATCGCGCAAAACCGGAAAAATCGCCAAAATAAAAAAAATCGCCAAAATGTAAAAAGTCGCTAAAATTAAAAAAAATCTCCAAAACGAAAAAAACCCCAAAAACAAACAAAAAATCGCCACAATAACAAAAAAAGCCCCCAAAAGCAGGAAAAAACCGCCAAAATGATAAAAGCCCCAAAAACAGAAAAAAACGGCAAAACTAAAAAAACCGTTTAATCTGAAAAAAACTTCAAACGGGGAACCCTTCGTGCGCGAGTCAGAGTCGCACTTTACTGAATTTATTAAATTTTGATGTGCTTTTAGAGCCAAAAAAAAGTTGGCATCACTGTGCTAGACTATGCTCATTAAAATTTAACATGTGATTATGTGGTGAAAATCGCTTTTTTTTATTTTAATTCCTTATGTACATATAGAAATCGTTCGATATGATACAAGTTTAAGCGCCATATTCACAATTTGCCTTTAGCTAAAGGCAGGATTTTGTCTGCCCGATAAATGGCTTTGCATTATAAAACCTTCATTTGTTAATTTTTTTTATTCATTAACACTTAGTCCAACGCTTTTCTAGCAATTCTATCCCTTGATTAAAATAGTTTTTCTCAAGCTCTTCAAAATAGTGGTTTACAACTGTAATTGCATCTTCATTTGAGGTAAAACGCTTGCCAGCAAGGAATTTTTTTAGATTTGGGAACAGGTAAAAGTCACTGGGAGCCAAATCAGGAGAATAAGGTGGGTGATCAAGCAGCTCGTACTTTAATTCGTTGATTTTAGCCATTGTTTAAACACTCTTGTGCGCTGGTGCGTTGTCTTGATGAAAAATTATTTTTTTGTGTTGTAAGCCAGGACGTTTTTCTTGAATTTGTACATTTAATTCATCCAAAAGGTTGCAATAGTACTCTGAATTTATTGTTTTACCCTTTTGCAGATAGTCAATCAATAAAATACCTTTGAAGTCCCAAAAAACCGTTGCCATAACCTTACCAGCTGATTGAATTGTTTTTGCCTTCTTTGGGGCACTTCCTCCAGCTTCAGTCCATTGTTTGGATTGTTCTTTTGTCTCTGGAGTACAGTGGTGGATCCATGTCTCATCAACAGTTATGAAACGACGCTTAAAATCCATTTTATTTCGCTTAAAACGATCCAAACAAGCTTGAGAAATGTTCATTCTTATGCGTTTTTGGTCGACTGTTAACAAATGCGGCACCCATCTTGCAGAAAGATTTTTCATCTGTAGTTCTTCATGCAAAATTAAATGGACTCGATCATTCGAGATGCCCATCATGATATTAGCTATTTCACGCACTTTTATTCGTCGATCATTTAATACCATATCATGCCCTTTGGCTACAATTTCTGTTGTTGTTGCTGTTTTTTTGACGTCCACTACGTGGTTCATCTTCAATGCTTGTACGACCACGTTTCAATTCAGCAACCCAATTTTTTTCTGTTGCATATGAAGGAGCACTTTCACCTAACACATTCACCATATCATTATGAATTTCTTGTCCCAATAAACCTTTTTTATGTAAATATTTAATGACACCACGCATTTCTAATTTTTCCATTGTTAAAAAATCGCGGATGCGTCTTTTGTGAACACCTGTTTATATATGAAGGAGTTGCCAGATCGAAACAAAATTTAACATGTGTTCATAGCAGAGATGGAAGTTTCCAAAACACTTAACTTTTTTCTGTTTATACCGCGGTTTTTGTGCTAGGCTAAGAAGTTTCCGAACCGCCCTCGTACAAAGATATTTATCGGACAGATAAAATCCTACCTTTAACTAAAGGCAAGTTGTGAAAATGGCCCTAAGTGATATTAATAATTTCCTATATTCAATTTAAATAATGAACCTTTTATATTGTTCAGAAAGCCAAATAACATGTGACAAGTCTAAAGAAACAAAACATGAAGCGATAGAGGAAATTAATGAAGATGGAGGAAAGGTATATTCTGAGAAAATATTAAGGCTTTAAAAGATATTGGGATTCGAACACATTAGACTCATCTTAAGGTGTGGTCACACTTGGCAAACATTTGCCCAAAAAAGCGTAACCACTAAATACTATTGATTCAGACAGATGTTTATAAAGTTAGACAGTTTCATACATAACTAATATACAATGTCAAAAAACCCAATATTATTGGAAAACTGTTTAACTCAATAACCACGTGTCTGAATCAAAACGTTTTTCATTGATATGTAGTGGTTACGCTTTTTGGGTAAATTTTTACCCAAATGTCACACTTCGTGACATTTAGAGAGAGAGAGAGTTAGAGCAGCACGAGCAAACTTTATTTACAAAAAATTAATTTTTGAATAGTGGAACTAGAGGTACATATGAGGATCGGCCATACATTTGACTCCTCTGAATCACACGCAATGTCATAATTCAGCTGGGAGAAAGACAGAAAAAGAAAGTATTGTTTCATCTGTCCTTTACACAGCTGTCTAAAGGGATTGTATGCTGACTCGGTGCAATTAGAGCGATAGAGGCAAGCTTTATTTAAAAAAAATTAATTTTTGTTTAAGGGGGCTCTCAAGGAGGCAATTTAGATGATTTACCGTCTATATCAAATGTTGGAGAAGAAAAAGTATTGTAGGGTTGTCATGTATTTGACTCATCTGGAAGCTGTATTGGGACGGTTATACCCCTTTTAGACACGGAAAGTTTTCTTTGTAAAGTCTAAATTCAGCTGTGTGAAAGACAGAGAGAGGAATACTATCTCTTTCTGTCATTCTCCCAGCTGAATTAAGACTTTGCAAAGTAAACTTTCCGTATCTAAAAGGAGTATTAGAACGTTGGGATCAAATTTTATAAAAATGTAATTTTTGTATGAGATAACTCTTAGGGAGTGGAGATAGGCGGCGAAAATATTGGGAGGGAAAAATTAATTGATCATACATTTAGGATTTTTTTTGTGGATTTTCCGCCTATTATCTTTAACATCGATGACAGCTCATTTACCCTCAGCCCACCGCTCCAAACTTTCGACTCATGCATTTGTATTGTGTACATCACAAAATTAGTGTTTCTAATATTTCGAAATCGAAAAAATCTTGCATCATCCCATCCCAAATTTACATAAGTAAGGTATACAAACTGCGAAAAGTTTGTCTTAAGTAAAAACAAATTAAGCAAATTAACAGTCATGTGCCTGAGTAATAAAAAGAAGAAATAAAAAAGAAATATCGCTCATTTACCCAAACAACCTCATAACTCAAAAAAAAACAAGTTTGCCAGCAAATAAGTTTGAACTTTTCAATTTACACACAACTTGACAGAAAAAGAAAATGATACATATTAAATTTAATTGAACTAAAGTGATTTTTAGTGTTTTTAATTAGTGTTTTATTTTTCGGAATCGCTACAATTTAAGTTTTAACATTTATTAACGCACTAATAATCCCAAATCATTATTTTACTTAATTAGTAAAATAATTTTTTTATTAAAAATACATAATAAAATCTAGAATAATTTCCTAATCGGGCTTAAGTTCAGTATTTTCAATACTTATTATGAATGAAATATTTTTTATTAATTAATGTGATTTTCTATAGAAGAGAAGAAAATTTAAACTAGATATACATATACAGAGATAGTAGATACTTACAAATATATTTACCAAAGGTAAATCAATAATTTTATGTATACACAATAATCATTTCTCATATTCCATTTCATTAAAAATTCACGTTAAATAGCTGACGTTAATAAATATCTCTACCAAAGTAGATAGACATGGGTGCTGATGAAGTGCGTGGCTGCACAGAAAAATTCGTATTTCCTCCAGGTAAAAAGTCTAGTTTAATTTTTCTTCTCTGCTTCAGAAAATCACATTAATTAGTAAAAAAAATATTTCATTCAATAAGAATTGAAAATAATGAAGTTAAGCCCGATTAAGAAATGATTGCTGGGAAAAAAATGTATTTTGCTCTCAAGAGTTGAGGAGTAAACAAGATATTTGTATGAAATTTTTACACAATATGAGGATTAATTCTGCATCACTAACTCAAAAGTTCCATTTTTTGAGTTAGGACGTTGTTTGAGTAACTGAGCGATATACTCAATTAAGTCATTTTGATAGATTCTATAAATATTATAGAAGTTGATTGAATACATTTTTATTCTAAAGCGAAAAATGTAATTGAAAAAAATAATAAAAAATTAATCGTATAAATTGTGTAGAGTGATAAAACTCATTTATTAAGTCTTCATGAATTAATTAGACGTTAAAAAGGTTTGACAATGACTAACTACCAACTACAATAAAATACATGCAACCACTCATAACAAAAATATATGTATGTACATATCGTCACTTTAAATGCATACGGACGTAACTACCCAAAAATTCGAAATCGGTTCATTTTATCAAATACATGTTCACGCAAATATTTAGAACTCTGCGATCAAAAATTACGACTTTATTAAATAAATTCAAACGGACGTAATTACGAATTCATATATTTTTTATTGCAAAGAACGTTACTAACATAAAAGCTTAAATATACATACATATATATTTATTTATTTATTTATCATACTATACAAAGTAAATTTTCATAGTATGGTGTTGCACAAATATGGGCGGAGTAACTAAGACCATATACCCAAGATGTTATTAACAGTAGTTTAAAAAGTTTTGAGACTGACTGTACACGACCTATGCCTTCCCATAGGAAGTAGCAACGTGGTTGTTAAAGAAATTCCACAAAAAACCGCAATATTATACGGTTTTCCGTGGCAGATCAGTCAACCAGGGCGAGCGAGACGAAAAACTCTCGAAGGCCAAACAACCCACACAAGCCTGACCGCACTTAAGAAATAATTACGATGACGCGAGAGATGTTCTCCGACCCAGAGCTGCTTAACGACTGTAAATATATATAAAAAGGAAATAAATTGGCTAAAAACATATCTATAAGTATCCATACTACAAGAAAAATTTCGAAGAAAATTTTCAAGAACACTATTATTATTGATTTTGAAACGTTTTTTGTTTCTCCTTTAAAAAATATAAAAAATATAGTTACTTCCATTTGCATTTAAAGTGACGATATGTACATACATATGTATGTATGTATGTACATATGTATGTATATTAGACAAACACGAAAAACTTTATTTACAATTGAACATAAAACTCCGAGGTCAAACATGTACAAATCCATACACATAAACATACAGTTTGTCAAAAAATATGTTTTCAATGCTCAAAAGTTTTAATAATTTTACATTCAAACATGAATTACAACAACAAATAAATTATCCAATAATCGGTATAAAATGTACTGAGTTATGAAGTAATAGTGTCAAAAAAAAAAACAGACGAATTGATAACCTACTCCTTTTTTCGGTTAAAAAATACTTAAATAAAAGATGGAATGTAATACGTACTCACGGTTGCCAGAAATGCAGATTTATCTGGATTTTGCAGATTTTTACCCTCTAAAAAGACGAAATCCAGATTTGAAGGTTTTTGGCCGAAAAACGCAGATTTTCCAACTCCAATTATAGTGCAATTTTTTTACATTTTTCCTAATACTACAAATACTTCTGGTTTCTTTTATGTGTGAACGACTCAAAGCTTAGAGAGTTAAAATTTTTGAACTTAGGAGACATCATTAAAGAAAACGAAGAAGTAACTTTGGCAAGCTTCTAGAAACGAATATCTGATATAAAAGGAGCTTATTCTGATTACGATTTTGCAGCTCTAAGTTTATTCATTGCCACATTGGTTTGCAAATGTCGAGCGAATTTTCGAATTCCTTTGGATTTATGCAACAAATTAAATGACTTTTTGTATAATTTTCGATACAAGTCTAAACTATTGAACTAGACTTGTATCGAACTCTTTCAGTAGCTCGTTTTTGACACAAACCAATGATCAAACCCATTTAAATTACATGGGTTTGATCATTGGTTTGTGTCAAAAACGAGCTACTGAAAGAGTTCGATACAAGTCTATATTGAACTGGTCATGTATCAAACTTGTTGTTGTATATTGTCCGCAAGCTAGTCTTGCAACGTTCAATTTAAAATTGTGTATATTTTCATTAATGAAAATGTTATACAAATTGTCACTTCTATAGGGACAAGGGAAATACATATGAGCAAAACTGTCGCTCTTGTTGTCATTTTTAAACTTAGCGGCCATTAGTTCGAAAATTTCCTCAGTTATCTGTTTGACCTGACGCCAAAAATTGCTCACCAAATCAACATTTGTGTGATCTGGTCTTGCAAGATGTCTGAAAGTCTGGGCAGTGTCGTATTTGAGCGATATTATCATTGACATTTTCCTAGATGAGTACGCATCGATGAATCAGTATGAAGTCACAATTTGCGCCAAATTATCGTAAATCAAAATTCTGCTAGTGTTTGTCAGAATATTAACAATTTTCTTTAGTGTTATTTCTTCCTTAAAAAAAATTACCGGATATAATTTGGCTTGCTCAAAATACGAACTTTAGTCTTCAATTTAGACTCTAAATAAACCAAACCAAACAAAAATAAGTTCGAACAAAAATTAACTAGAACAATAAAATGTTTTAAAGAGGTTTTTCGTTCTATTTAACCGAAAAAATGAAATTGATTGACTTGTGCATAATAATAATGACAATAGCACTTGTTTAAAAACTTTGTCAATAAAAGTCAATAATATATTTACACTCATGTTCATTCAACACGCAACTTATTAATTTGTGAAGGAAAATATAATAGTATTTTATTCAGCAAGGACGTATAAATAAGTACATACATATAAGCAGGGAAACCGCAAATATGCAATTGCATGTTTTTTCTTGTGCGATGTATTCATGCGGGGACAATATATTTATCCGTTTCAGAACTTTTTATTAATTTTGGCATCGATTTGTTAGTGCATATTTTTTGCATATTTTACACTTTAAAGCATGTTTTTGCATTTATCACTCTTATGCCCGTAATTTCTACACACAGGTAATTTACCTAAGGTTTTTACCCACGAGTTTGCCTTATAAAATTCAACTTACACGATAGATATCTAGGCACCAATTGCGGAGCTTACACGCATATTTTTAGGGCATATTTTGATACTTTATAGAATTTATTATTTTAATTTGCTTACAAGTTTAAGTGTAGGACAAAATTTTTATATTTATTTTTCGCCATCTAAATTTCATTTTCAATGTTCCATGTGGTGTATACATTTTCGTAATTGTTACGGATGTTATAGTATGTTTACACGATACCTGCTTCGCTTTCTATTCATGCTTCACACCCAAATCATGACCGAATCAACTTGTTTCGCCATACAAAATTATGAGAGCGAATCAAGTAGATTCAATATGAATCTACCTGCGAAGCACGTAAAATTGGTATCTTCTCTAACTTTTATCGCAGTAATCGCCACTTTATCTGAACTAGCTATCAAAACAAAATAAGTATATGTGTATGTGTGTGTTTGTAAACAAATAAAAACAAACAAAAAAAACATAGATGTGAGTTTAATATAAAAGAGGTAGTTTACACGAGACTAATTTTTATGCGGCACAATTTTTGTTTTTTAAGAACACACGAGATTAATTCATCCGACATAAAAATGTATACGTATTCACAGTTTTGTGTGTGTTAGTGTTTTTCGTATTCATTTAACATTTGCAGCTTTTTAAGTTGTCTGTGTATTGGTTTTGTGCTGCTAATGCGGGGTTGTAGCTGCTTGAAAAATTATGCCAAACACAAAACCCCTCTCTTTGCCTCTCTCACCAACAAACTGGCATGTTATGCCAGCACAATTAATCCCGTGTAAATCAGCGCAATAAATTTAATTAAGTTATGGATAATATAAGAAGGAAAAATAAAAATAAAATATGGGGATGCCTTCAAAAACAAGATTTTGAATGAGTCGAATATATGTAAGTATGTATGCTTATGTGTATGTGTCAATATACATAAAAAGATGCCACGCGAACAGTGATGCCAACTTTTTCAGAGCAAAAAGCACTGTGCGTTCATAAAAAAGCATTAAATGCAATAAGTATATTTATATGTACATAAATATATATTTTTTTATATTTATTTATTTATTTTCAATACAGAGAAAGCCCACATGGCTAATTATATATGTATTGAATGAGTATAATTTAGAAATTTAAGCTAACTAAAATTTTAAATTTACTACATTTCACAGGTTTTTGTAATAATTTCAATTATATCGAGCTATATTTCGATTTTGCTTATAAGTAGAATATCAGTAGGAAAATAATTGAAGTTCATTTGGCAAGACACTCCAATTATGGTATGTATATTATTTTAACAAAAGAGTGATCAACGAGAATTATAATCCTCGTTTCAGGAAATGTCGTTTCATCTTTTTCCTCTGGCCATAAAAATGTTTTAATAAAACAATTAGATTCTTAGGCGTTTCATCTGAATTAATTTTTACATGTACATGGCTCAGTATGTTACATTCTGAACAACATATGTATTTTCTTTCTAGACCTTATTTTATATGAATGAAACAATTTGATGTATAAAAAACATTATTGTATTTCTAACTTACTTTTAAAATAGTTATTAGCGCTAAAAGTTTTTTCTACTTTAACATTGGACCATGGTAATGTTAATAGTCCTATAACAAATATTGACAGTATTAGAAACGGATTATCATTAGTTGAATTTCTATAATTATAAGCTTCAACCCAAAATTTATCAGTTTTGAGCAAATGTTTCCAGCAATGCATTCAGTTTCCAGAAAGCCATTAATTTTTTGCCTTACTAATTCGTTTCACAGAAGTAACAATGTATAGTTTTTGTGTACTCAGATGTTACTTTATTGGTTTAAATTTTTTTTACTTTTGTCCACTTTCTTAGAGAGCCGTAGGTTAGTACTTTTCAGAAGCATTTTGAAAAGCTTTTGTTATCAAGAAAGCACTATATTGCTTCCCTCAGTGGTTATTAGATTAGATTATTGTAATTAAGTTATTTTATAACGTGTAGGGTATCCTCTGTAATTTCTAGAAATATGTTCTTTTTTCTAACTGTGAAAAATAAAGTTTTTCTTCCTTTGTATTTCGGAATTAACATTCTGCAAAGAAAACTTTGCGTGTCTAAAAGGAGTGAAAAGTGAAAAATTCTTATTTGGTGTTTATTTATAACCACCACACTTTCATAAATTAAGATTTAGTAGATTTGTAAAACGCACTAAATGGACTAAAATCAAAGGTGAAAAGCACCAATTTAGCGTTTTTTTTAAAGCAACAAGTTGTTAAATTCCGCACTGTTATGAATTAAAAAGCACTAAATCTAGTACGAAAATCACTAAATTGGCACGCTGCACACGAAGCACGAAAGCGTAGTCTATACAGCATGATTCATAAACATGATTCAAAGAGCGAAGCAGGTGATTCAACTTGTCGTCTAAACATAGCATTAGTTTCAACAAAAAATTAGATTTTTACTATTTGTGACGGACTCTACCCCGAGTAGACGTTGAAGGAACATTGTCAATATATAAAAGTTTATTTAGATGTGACATGCAACGATTTTATTTGAAAATCTATATTGACCTACATTTGTTGTTTATTGCAATAAAAATTAATGATCAAACAGAATTGCGGCATAAACACATTTTCCATTCAAATTGACACAAAAAATCAGCACCAGCAAGCAGTCGATAGATAGAATCTATTTTATTTTGGCAACGTTTTTTCTTATGCTCTCATATGTATATAAATACTCACTTCTCTCAAGAATGCTACCATACTTTCAATAAATTTCATACATTTTTTGAAAAAACTACAAAGAAAAATAAGCACAAAAGAAAATAAAACTAAAATTATAGAGCATTTGATGTTACTGCCATATATTTTATTATGGGCTTTGTTAATTTGACAACGATTTTTCCTGAAGTTACGGACAAAATCTTGTCTTATTTATCGAAAATACAGTTCCAAAGTTTTAAGTCTGATATCGTGATCTCTTTTGAACTTGAAGTTAAATTTTTACGAGATTATCAAAAAAAAAATTAATTTGTATTACTTGCTTTAATCAAAATTTGTATGACAATTTTGTTTCAACGTCCACTTTAAACCCAGATTATTGTTTTTAATACGACAGTTATTCTTTGTTAATTTTTTTATTGTTTCCTTTTTTGCTAATTTTATATGCAAATGTTGTTGAATTTTTGAATTAAAAATATATTTTCATTTCAAATAAACCAATTTATTTTATTTTAAGAGCATATTTTTTGAGTTTTTAGTGCATATTTTCAAGTTTTTAGTGCATATTGAATGCGCATAAAGCATATTTCTGGTTTCCCTGCATATACATAAGTAACTAGTATCTATTTACACACGAACACAGAACAGAACATTAGTAAGGTCAGTGCTGGTTCTGAGGTGATTGATTTTTTCATCGTGCTGTTGTTTAAAATTTTAATTATTTTCCACATGTTTTTCTTCTTTGGCTTTGTTAGTTGTTCTTTAATTTTTTTTTTTTTTTTTGCAAAAAAAGAAGAAAAAGAAACTTGTTTTTATTTGTTTTTCAATACGAGCAAAACTAAATAAATTCAGTAAAGTGCGACTTTGACATGCACACGAAGGGTTCCGTACGTTCGGATTTTAGCGTTTTTTTTTTATATGTTTAAACGATTTTTTTGGCGTTTTTTTTCGGTTTTTGGCATTTTTTATTTTGGCGATTTTTTTCATTTTGGCACTTTTTTTCATTTTTGCAATTTTTTTTTTGGTCTTTTGCGATTTATTTTGGTTTTAGATTGTATTCAGCAAATATTTATTAATTTATTAGAAATAAAAATTGTTAAACTGAAAGATATATGAAATCATATTAAAATAAATTTACAAAATGTCAGGCAATCAACCCATTCGTACTTTCGCCCTAAGACCTTGTACTAAGTTCAACATTTCCTGTAAAATTGTTCATGAAATTTTTTTCTAGAAGTAGTACTCTGTTCATTTTGGGAAAAACATATGAAATGTATCTTCAACATTTTAAGTTTTCATGCGAAATAATATGAGTGGGACTTGTTTCGCAAAAAAATTGCAACAAAGAAGGATTAGTTAATATTTTTGCATTTAAAATTTTTTGAACAAAGTAATTATTTGCTTACCATTTTTCAAAAGTTTTAACAGACTAGTCTTAAGTAGAAAATATTTTCGCGCAATTCAAACACTGCCTTTTCTTTTTCAAAAACTGGAAAATATTTCCAATATTTTTGTCTTTAGTATTCGCTTTAAATATTCGCATACATTTAAGCGAATGCAAAAGCGAATGCAAGGCCTATTTATCAGGTCAATGCAACTCTCACGATGATTTTTGTTTTTATGGTTTGTTTTCTTGTTTGAGTTGTCAAAAGTTATTTGCACCATATACTTTAGTTCATGTTTGTGTGTGTTTCTGACAACTTAAACATAAAGTTGTTTTTTGTATTGCTGTGTTTTTGTAGAGTTGCGTTGACCTGATAAATAGGCCTTGAGCGAATGCAAATAGCAAAAGTAAGCGAATTATTTGCGAATGCGAAAGCGAATGCGAACATTCGTTACTTCCCTAGTATATACATACATACAATTGTATGTATTAGTGATGCACGAATATTCGTATTCGAATTGTCGAATATTCGGACATTTTTAGATATTCATATCCATATTCTTATTCGCCAAATTCAGGCGAATAGGAATACGAATATTTTTCCAAATAAATTAAATAAATGATGCATAAATCCTGAACGAAATTTAAATAAATGGCTAAAAATATTAGTTTGTACAAATTCATTAAATTTTTTATAGAAATTTGTGCTTTGTATCATTTTCAAATATTATTTAATGACGATCATTACAATTTTTGGGTAGTTTTTATTAACTTTAAAGTACGCCAACAGGAGTTTGAAGTCCTTTTTCATAAAAATTTTTTTTATTTCATATTCGCGAATATCAAAAATTCACATTCGTTACATCACTAGCATGTATGTCCCCAGTTGACAAAGGCTTTCGTGAGTGACACTCAAAAATTAATCGAAAAATGTTCACCTATCGCTCAGTTTTATCCCCAGCAACATTCGATCTCGAATTTCGCTAGCAATACCAAAAGTGAGAGATTATCGAATTAATTTCGATACCGCAAAAAGGTAGCAGAAAAAGTAAAAAATTTTTTTTTATTTATTTTATAACTTACTTATTTTATTATTTTATTTATTTGCTTAATTCCGTAACTTACGCTGCAGGCTTTGAACATGGTACGTCTATTCTAACAGACTCGCACACATCCGCTAGGCTATCGTGACAAATTTGTTTCTGTTGAATTATTGCACATATGAAGGTATGTGTTCTTATTTTTTTTTTAATTTACAGCGCTGTTATGCATCGAACTTGGTACTTCTAGACTAACAGGCTGACACACTTCTACGCAGCTACCGTCACACATTCGAAAAACTATCGAGAGAAGTGTGAAGTTCGGAGCTTTAGCGAACATTCGAATTTTTTTAGATTTGCGAACAAATATCGAACAATTTTGTTTCGAAATTTCTTCGCTTTAGTGAGCATTCGTTTTTATCGAATCTCAGGTAAAGTGGGTATATAATACTTTCATAACCAATGCACTTCTTAAGGTGCAATAAGACGTGACATAACCATAGCCATAGAAAACAGCCGTTCGAACCAAACTAATGGGCAATACTGTATTTGATTATACGTGACTCGCCATAACGTCATAACCAGTACCAACCACGTCGAATTGGACCTTTAGTGCTCTTTAGAATGAATGGCAGTACTCAATTCTTGTTGCAATAATTACATACATATATTATGTAATTATGTATGTATGTAGACAAATATATGTATGCATGTACGTATATATGTACGTATATGATGTAAACACATCTACATATATACAAACATACATACTTACATATGTAGCTATGTATGGTGCATTAATAAATAAATGTGCGTAATGTGCATTGTTTAATTTAATTTAGTTATTCATTGTGTACATAAACATAATTTAATTAATTTTATTTTTTTTTATTTTCATACATTACAATGGCATGTACTTGTACATAAACAAACTGATAATAAAGCAAACATTCTAATATGTACAAAGATTTTCATTCATTTTCTTCCACATTCTTTGTATTTCAGTTGATTGATAGGCGTCCGAACGGCCGGACAGACTTTCACATTTTAAACGTTTCATTTAAAACATATTGAATTTCGCTATTGGAAAATAATTTCTTTCCTAAATCGAAATAAAAGTTTTAACAATTAAATTTCTAGTGCCAAAACCTGTCAATGTCATTCTTTTGCTGTTTATTTTTAAATTGTTAAGCAACTTGCAAAAAGAAGGAAGAAAAGATTAGAACGTTACATACTCGTACAATGCACAATAAAGTTTTGCAAAGGCTTTTAATTTTGCGTTGTAACCAGCGGTGGTAAGACTTTCAATTCAGCAAAGTATTTTATTTTTTTATTTCGATTTTCTGATACGAGTATTATTCGATATCGATTAGGTATTTATTGTTTTTAAATTATAAAAAATCAGGCGTTGTTATCACCTACAATATTGCTGTTGTTTATTTTATTATTATTTTTTATTGCATCAGGCGACTGATTAATTTATGTACATACATACACACATATGTACCTACTAGGGATGCCAATCGGGATTGATTGATCGCGGGATTTTCGGGATTCCGGGATTTTCGAGATTTCGGGATCTAAAATTTTTTGGTAAAATAAATAATTTTTTTTAATAAATATTACTTTAATAACAAATTTTATGCATTTTAAAAGTTTTTATGTTGATAATATATCATTAAACATTTGTCTTTAAAGTTAACAATATTTTAATACTACATAGTATGAAATAAAAATCGAAAGAATTTTTGTCATCTATTTTTAAGTTGATGTTAGAGAATTTATACTGACAACAATAATTAAATATGAAAACTTGTTTTTGCTTTCAATATAAATGTTTTTCTATAATCTAAATCAAAACGAATGTACATATCTGTGGACTTTTAGCACTATCGCTTAAGTTGATTTACGAAAATTTTAGATGCACTTTCATACAAATAAGCTGCAAAAACATTATTGTTTTTTTAAATATATCTATTAACGTTTTTTTTAATTGCGATTGACCAACAAGTAGCCATTACGGTTGTAACATATACCAGGCATTGCCTATTTTTTTAATCGATTTCGTCACTACTACGACAACGATAATAAGGCTGAACATGTCGAAAAATTAAAAGAAATGTTTACACAATTCTAATCAAATTCTATAACCGCCGTATTCATAAAAAAAATTTATGTTTATTACAGGTTTATTTGACAAATTTTCCAAAGAAATACGTCAAATAAGCGCTTAATAAGCCTAAAATATTTTTTATGAATATGCCACTAAAAGTTTGCCTGAGCACTTGAACAGTATTTTTGTTCTACTGAAAAATTTTAAATTCATACATAAGTTGTTTTCTGCAAGTTCAACAGATACATATGTAGTCCTAAGTTCGCTAAGATGAGTATGGTTTATTAGTGTGCTGTCCTTCTACTCTGCAACTCGAATAAAACTATAATTGAGTCGAAGTCATTCAGTCGGTCATTTTTGACACAAACCTTTGATCAAACCCATGTAATTTAAATAGGTCATAGGTTTGTGTCAAAAACGACCTAAACGGTCTAACGAAAATAATTTTGAACTGCAATTTAAAAAAACATACATTCACACTATTCACAATTTTTTAGACATAATAGTACGCATTATTCTGTAAATATTTCTCGCTTTTACGCCAAACCTACTTTTTATTTGCTACTTCAATTGTAAGGAGCTGTCAATAGTACTCAATTGTTACCGAAAAGTGGATAAGGGTTGAGGAGTCGATATACAGAGTTATACACTGCAATTATGAATAAATTTCCGCAAGAAATGTCTCCCTTTTCCATAATTTTTTTTTTGTTTTCCCTATTATTTGCTACTGTTTGAAATTATTCCCCGGGCAAAATTTCTCATGGAATTTTATTCATAATTGGCCTTATAATATAGAATAAGACGAAATAAATTTGTCAAACTTATTGAATTTTCCAAATGTTATTTTCCTTCCAAAGCTCATATGCTTCTTTTCGTTTTCAAAATAATTCTTAGTTATATATTGTATCACCTTTGATGAAAATAACCGTGAGAAAGTAGTTAATTTATTTTGCACTTGTTGTTAATTTATAAGAAATATGCCACGAATAGTCATTAAATTGTTAAAACTGCACGTATAAAATTGTATGGGACTTTTAAATATTATAAAAAATACCATAAAATCAACGAAAATTTTAATCTATTAAGTTTTTTATATAAAACTTGCTAAGAAATTCCGAAAAAGAAATCCCGGGATTGAATCTTACAAATCCCGGGATTTCCGGGATCGGGATTTCCCGTTTGGCATCCCTAGTACCTACCGAGCCCTATTTTCGATTTAATCGTAAGCGACATGAAGCAAAAAATTTACTTTTTTATTGAATTTAAAATTTTATGGGCCACCCATACCACCCATATACCCATAGTTTAGAATTATCAAAATGTCAAAATTGTTGATAACTTTTAAGATACAGGCAGTACAATTTTATTGTAAGTGAAAATTTACGTACTTGTGTAAAAAATATTTGTATATTATAAAAACGAGACTACAGAGAAAAAAGCATTTTTTAAACAAGCTTTTATTATTTGGTAATAAAATGAACTAAAAAGTTAAATATTCAAAAAAAAATTATCCGCCATCACCAGATCAGCTCTATGTCATAATAATATTGTCATCCGATTTATACATGCATGCAAAATTTCAGCTCAATCGGAAACCGGGAAGTGGATCAAATTTAATTTGCAAGATTTGATTACAGACAG
The DNA here is from genome assembly GCA_944452675.1 of Tachina lurida. NCBI lineage: Eukaryota > Metazoa > Arthropoda > Insecta > Diptera > Tachinidae > Tachina > Tachina lurida. The sequence goes on from OX101752.1 coordinate 178,853,426, forward strand.
ACAACAGGACAGGTGAAACTAAATACTCGTAAAAGCTTGTAAAAACCTTGTGAAAACTTTGATTTTTGTCGCTTACGAATAAATCGAAAATAGGGCTGAATATTTACAAATGTATTGTACATTAGGGTGGTTCCATTTCAATAGATGGAAAAAAACGAAGCAATCGAATTTAAGTAATTTTTTTTCGAGCAAATTGACAAAGATTTTCTGCTGAAATTCTTCAAAAGTTTAATAACAGAAGTTTAGAAGGTTTTGTGTTAAAGAAACTGAAATTTGTTCCTTATGTAACTTGTATGCTGAATTTAATTCAGCAATCTCTTTTTTTAGTTGGTTCTAGTTTTCAATCAATAAAGAGTTTGAAATTTTGGATTTACTATCAACTTAATGGAAAAAGAAAATTTTATTATTCTCTCAAGAGTTCATAGATTTTAAAATTAGATTTAATTTTTGCTACACGATTCTTCACTAAAAATTGTCTGCCCTAATGTTATTTTTGTTTTGTTGGGTTATCATTTTAAAAGATCAATATTGTGTTTACCAATACTGAATGTTTTTCCCTCTATTTATTGATATTATTTGAAACACACTTCTAATGTTTAAAATGTTTGTACTTTAAACTACTTTAACTACAAATGTTAGGTTAGGTTAGGCTTGGAAGTAGGGATGGGCAAATGAAAAAAATGCATCGATATATATCGTATCGATATTTTTGAACAGTATCGATATATTTTTTTTGAAAACATCGATATTTCGTTATATCGATATTTTTTGCTGTATTAATTTCGAATGCACAATTAGTCACTTTAAGAAATTTAATACAAAAGAACCATTTATGTTAAGTTATACGTAACCTACTGTAGCTCCTTAAGAGTTCATTAGTTTTTACTTTCTGTTGCTGCTCTGCGCTGTGCCGTTCTGTTTCTAAATTTTAATAGTTACTTTTTCTGTAATAAATTATCAGCTGTTTCGGACCAGAACGGTCGCAGTTTTCCACTAAAGTGATGAGCTTTGCATCGTCCATTGTTAGAGTTTTTCTTTTACCGGACTTTTTCATTTCCCGGGAAAGCGGGAATGACTTCGAGGAATGTGTACATTTGTACAAACTAAAGTTGCCCGAACAAATTTCCCGGGATTTCTTTCACGGAAAATGTGCTGGATCCCAGGAAATCCCGTATGAAAAATACAAATTGTTATGTTTCAATATATTTTTATGTTTTTCTGGTAAAAATTATTTTTTTTTTAATTCTTAAAGCACAATCACAGTTTATTTCGAAATGTTTTTATTTTATTTATGCTGCCACTTACAATTAGTTAACATTTTTTTTATTTTCACAGGTTGCACCGAAACAGAACAAAATTAAGGAGAGAAAAACTAACGGGTTTTTATGATTTCTATAAACCAAAAAGAGTCAGCTGATTCGTAATAGAGCAGAAAGTAAAAACAAATTCAGCCTTTAGGCTTATACCCACACAATCCAAAAAGTCACCTGCCTTAGTTGGGTCACCTTATAAATTCGCCTGGGATGTTATTATGAAATTTCTCTTTTTTTTCTTCGCATCACTAGTAGTAATGTCAATATCGTACAGTTAAAAAACGGCTATAGCTCTTAAAAATATCGAAACCCGATACTCGTAAATAAAAATCGATGTATCGATATATCGATTTTTGAAATATCGGCGATATATATCGATATTTATTTTCTCAAATATCGATATTTCGATATATCGATATTTTTTGCCCATCCCTACTTGGAAGGGCGGTGCTTTACGCACCTGCACTCGGAGCCCCAGTTGGGTCCATTGTAATTCCCTTCTATTAATCCGTTAATTATAATATTTACTCCCCCTTTATTTTTATCCAGAAGTGCCCTTATTATCTGCCATTAAGCCACTGAATTCCCATGATGAAGCCCCTGATGTCCTCTAGTTTACAATTACCAATATAACTAATGGTCTCAAGAAAATGTCTGCTCAGCCATCTAAGATAATATGTTCAATGGCTTCTGGATGAGAAATCTGGAGTGCCAATTTCCCAAATATTGATTCTTCATCCCACCGTGCAGTGACCAGTCAACGCGCCTATCTCGATTTGCATCTCACTTCTATTCACGTTCGACTTGTCGCACACTTACATTTGAAACAACAACAAAATATTAAAATTTGTTTTTGTTTTGAATGTAAGTGTGCGACAAGCCGAAAGTTGTCGACTTCGTGGGTTTGACACAAAATTTTCATACATTTTTGACCTTGCTAACTTTTTTGAATTAATGAATATTTTCCAGTAACAATTGTTACAAATTCGTAACAACTTCTAGTAAATGAACCAACCTTATACCATGGCAGTGACTGTCCAAATGTTTTCGTTATTTACATTTCAATTCGAAAGGTTTTTCTTCGATTCGAATTACATATGTACAGAGTAACCCCGAAATGGGAAAATGTTTAAATATATTTTTAAGAATGAGTCAAAGGAGTTTCATCACACTTTTGAAGTTTGAATTGTACCAAAACTAGTACAATTATTTTTTTTTTGTGACACGAACACGCACGACTCAGTATGAAGTGTTCGTGACAGAAAATCTGATTTCATGCGCATTCGGGTCGTATCGTAGTGAACAAAATTGACACGATAAAACACGAAATGATTTTAGGTGTAAAATATAAATACATTAATTCCCAGTGAAGAAAAAATTTAATATCGTCAAACACGCAAAACTAGCAAATTTGTTAATATTGTAGAGGTCTCACAAGCTTAAAGTTCTGAAATTAAACAAAAATATACATCTATTTGAACATAAAAAAATGCTTTTTAGCTATTGAGTTTAATTTCGTGAGAGTTGTGCAGTATCGTCTTGGAAGCATTGTTCGCTCTTTTTTTCATAAAAGTGTTGGACATTTTGGTTTTCGTGTTCGGGTCGTGTCGTGTTGGAAAAAAAACGACACGCGCCCATCTCTAGTTGCAATAAATCTCTGAGGCATGAGTTTGGAATTCCAGTCTCGAATGTTACAATCTTTTAATAATAACAAAAGAGCCAATAATACATTTGATTTTTTTTTTCATTCCAGTTCACCCATCTATCCAACTGCGGCCAACTCACATAACTCCTCCCATGGTCAGAAAACACCAAATGATCTGCAATTTTATAAAACGACAATACCAATAAATGAAGAACAACAACATCCGCCACAGCAACAGAGTCATCATTGTAAAATGCAAACAGTTGATCAACACAAAGGTACAAGTTACTGTGGATGCAATGGAGTTTCGTCTCGATTGTCATCGGCGGATTTAAAGGATTTAACAAGGAGTGTTAACACTATTAACACCTTTAATCAGAATTTGCAATATTTATTCTCACAGTCGCCTTTTGCCAATTTACAACAACAAACTAATTTCAGCACGTCTTGTACAAACAATGGTGCAACGAAAATTGGTACCCAAGATCGCCTTGGTTTTTGGGGTAATGGTGGCGAGAGCGATGCACCAGGTAGTGTCACAGGTTTGGACCGCTTGCAGAAGAAGAAATATAACAAGGTAATAAGGAATACTTTTTAATGCTTATATCAATATAGAAGGGCCCTAACTTTCTTTTGAAATCGAGTTTTTTTGTATATTTCGATAGAGGAACATCTAATGTATAGAAAAATGTGAAAATCTCGATTTCAAAAATTTGATGAGTTAGGGCCTTTCTATATTGAGGTAACGAGTAACAATACATAAATGCATATAACGATACATAAATGCATATATGTATGTACATACTTTGTATGTACATTAGGGATATGACCAGGGAAACCGCAAATATTTGCATGTTTTTTCTTGTGTGAAGAACTTTTTGAAACAACAATAAAATATGAAAATTTGTGTGCCACAAGTCGAACGTTGTCGACATCGTAAAATTGGTCCTAATTATTTAAAATATATCTGAAAAAGGAAAACTCAAAAATGTGAATTTCTTTATTAAAAACGTACATATCGTCAGTCCATTATTAATTTGACCCACTGACTATTTAAAAAACAAATTGTTAGGTATGGGGAATATATATTTCGAATATATCTCCTTTCTGAATCCAAAATATGTTTCGCGACTTTTTGGCATATGCCCCAAATCAATAATGGGCTGACGATATGTAAAAAGAAAGCATATTTTCTTTAATTTATTGTTTTTCTTTCATTAAGTCACATAATTCAATTTTGTTGTCAAAGAATTTTGTGTGTTTATCATATCTGATCAGAGATGGAAAGTGGCATTTTTGTATTTGTTAATAGAACAGAATTAAAAAATGATGCAAAATGCATCATAGTACATAGTAAGTAATAAATGAAACTGTGTATAATATTTCATAATTAATGACGATTTTTAAAAATTTTGTTATATAAAATAATATTAAAAAATATTATCCAAAATACATCAGAAAATTACAATTGTATTATGATTCCCATCCATGGTTCTGATATGAATAAAATTGTCTTGCAAGTTTTTACAAGTGAAACAGTCATTTACTCTTTCGTGTCTGGGAGATTAATTTTGTAAGTTTCTGCTCTACTCCCTCGTTGCTAGTTTCAGCTGGGAAAGTAAATGAACAGACCTAATATTGTTTACATATGTTTAAATTTTTTCGTACGAAATAGTCAATGTTGCTCAACACATTCGAATAGAATATTCTTTACATACTTAATTACATCTCAATGAAGACCTAAAAATACACATTGTGCCTATTACGAGTGTCGTATTTCGACTAGGACTCAATTCGAATACGAATACGAATATTGGTGCATCACTAGCACATACACACTTTAGGTGTGTTCCAAAAGATTTTGTTAAAGTTCAGACTAATGAAAGTAAAAAGAAAATTACTCACTGAATGTTTAAAAGTTATCCAAAATGGCTGGAACGCAAAAAAACCATAATTGCCTATCTTGAAATACTAGTGCGGCTTACTTTTTAGATTAAATTTTATTTTAGTGACTTTAGTCGCTTAAAACGCATAATATTATAAAAACAAAAATTTGCATCATTGGCAACAGCTGTAAAAAGTAAATGAAAAAAATCACCAAAAAAGTAGAAGCTACGTTAATTATTTAAAAAATCATAAAAATAATTTTTTCTTATAATAAAGAAATGGAGAAATATGCACAAATGTACTTACAACTTCAGCTTTATTTCAAAAACATTCCATTATGCTTTTTAAACAAGTAAGAGTGCTATATTCGGCTGTGCCGAATCTTATATACCCTTTACCAACGTACGTACATATATATAGTATACAGACACGTACATACATATTTGTTTTGTGAAAAAATTTATAATTTTTTAAAGTTTCCATCTTTGGAGCTATAATTTTCATTTTTAAAATTTCATACACCAAACTTTTCTTTCAGAAGCATAAAATATATTCAATTTATAAAGAAAAAGAAAAAAATTTTTAGACCTATTTAATTTTACATAACACAAAAAGTGTAAGTTTTCCAACCCTGGAGTCATAATTTTGGATTTTTCTGATTATTGATACCAATCTAGTTCTTTAAAAAATGCATAAAATATGTTAAGTGAAAAAAGCAAGAACGAAATAAGTAAAAACTTAGTTTCATTTAATTCCTTTAATATTAAAAAAATCAGTTAAGTGCGACTTTGAATCGCGCACGAAAGGAAGGTTTTTTGCTTTTTTGAAGTTTTTTTCAGTTAAAACGATTTTTTCAGATTTGTCGCTTTTTTCTCGTTTTGGCGATTTTGTCTGTTTTTGGAGTTTTTTTTTCATTTTGGCGATTTTTTTCTGTTGTTGGGCTTTTCTTCATTTTGGAGATTTTTCTCATTTTGACGATTTTTTCTGTTTTTTGGGTTTTTTCGCGATTTTTTTGGCGATTTTTTTGTTTTTTTTTTCGTTTTGGTGATTTTTTTCATTTTGGCGATTTTTTTTCATTTTGGCAATTTTTTTCTTTTTTTTATGTTTTTTTTTCGTTTTGGTGATTTTTTTCATTTTGGCGATTTTTTTTTTCATTTTGGCGATTTTTTTTCATTTTGGCGATTTTTTTCTGTTTTTAATTTTTTTTTCGTTTTGGCGATTTTTTTTCTATTTTTGGCGATTTTTTTTCATTTTGGCGATTTTTTTCTGTTTTTTAGGTTTTTTTTCGTTTTGGCGATATTTTTCATTTTGGCGATTTTTTTCATTTTAGCAATTTTTTCGTTTTTTTGCGATTTATTTTAGTCTTAGGAATTTTCTTTTAATTTAGTGCTTTTTTTCATTTTGGCGATTTTTTTCTGTTTTTTGGGGTTTTTTTCGCTTTGGTGATTTTTTTTCATTTTGGCGATTTTTTTTATCATTTTGGCGATTTTTTTCTGTTTTTTAGGTTTTTTTTTCGTTTTGGTGATTTTTTTCATTTTGGCGATTTTTTTTTCATTTTGGCGATTTTCTTTCATTTTGGCGATTTTTGTTTTCATTTTAGCAATTTTTCCGTTTTTTTGCGATATATTTTAGTCTTAGAAATTTTTTTTTAATTTGGTGCTTTTTTTCGTTTTGGCGATTTTTTTTCTGTTATTTAGGTTTTTTCTTTTTTTTGGCGATTTTTTTCATTTTGGCGATTTTTTTCTGTTTTTAAGGGGTTTTTTCGTTTTGGCGATTTTTTTTTCATTTTGACGATTTTTTTCTGTTTTTTAGGTTTTTTTTCGTTTTGGTGATTTTTTCATTTTGGCGATTTTTTTTCATTTTGGCGATTTTTTTCTGTTTTTTAGGTTTTTTTTCGTTTTGGCGATTTTTTTTTCATTTTAGCAATTTTTCCGTTTTTTGCGATTTATTTTAGTTTTAAAATTTTTTTTTAATTTGGTGCTTTTTTTCGTTTTGGCGATTTTTTTTTTCTGTTTTTGGCTTTTTTTCATTTTGGCGATTTTTTGTTTTTTGGGGTTTTTTTCGTTTTGGCGATTTTTTTCATTTTGGCGATTTTCTTTCATTTTGGCGATTTTTGTTTTCATTTTAGCAATTTTTCCGTTTGTTTTTGCGATTTATTTTAGTCTTAGAATTTTTTTTTAATTTGGTGCTTTTTTTCGTTTTGGCGATTTTTTCTTGTTTTTGGCGATTTTTTTCGGTTTGGCGATTTTATAATTTTTTATTTTTTCAGTTTTACCGTTTTTGAAAATTTCAAGAGTTTTGCTCTTACGGTTTCCAAGATACAGCAAATAGTCAAAATTACATAGTCAAAATTGCATTAACTGATGGAACACCCTTTAATTTAAATTTTTTTAAATTTTAGTGTTAATTTTTGTAGTCTGAATAAAAATACACTAACCTTACACATTTCAAGTGTATATACATACATACATACAATTGTATGTATATTACATGGGATTTTAACATTTTTCGTTGCTCGTTTTGGAACACCCTTTAATTTCCAATTCTCATGTATTTGTTGTTGTAGCGGCCAAAGGTCTACATACTGTGTCCAAATTTCAGGTCTGTAGCTCTTACGGTTCTCGAGAAAATACTAATATAGTTTTAGACATAGTTAATTTTACATAACACAAAAAGTTTAAGTTTTCCAACCCTGGAAACGTCTTTTTAATTTTTTTGTATTTTTTTAATTTAAAATTCCAATTTTAGTCGTACTGAAGTGTAAAATATGTACATTTATTAAAAAAAAATAAAAATTTGTTTTCGGGAGTTACTTTTATATGGCAAAATGAAGTTTAAGTTTTCCAGCTCTGCAATCGTCTGCCCGATTTTGCTGAATTTCAATACCAATCTATTTTGGAAAATTTCTGACACACCAGTCCAAGAACGAAGTCTCTAGCTCTTCTGGGAGCTTCGGAAAACCGATTTCACGTACAGACAGACGGACAGACGGACAGACGGACAGACGGACAGACGGACAGACGGACAGACGGACAGACGGACAGACGGACAGACGGACAGACGGACATCGCTTATTCGTCTTCCCTATGCATAAGGATCCAGAATATATATATTTTATGGATCGCTTATTGATATTATAGAAATTACAAACGGAATGACAAACCTATATATACCCTTTTACCATTTTTTTGGTAAAGGGTATAAAAATGTGTATGTAAAAACTTTTTTGCTTTATTTGCGAATTTTCTTATTAATTTTTCAGTTTCATATGTAAACAAAAAAACAGCTGATTATTCAATTCTTGTCCGAACTTACCCAGAAAAAAAAGTTCGTACTAGTTTGTACAGGAAATGAAAAAAATTACTCTCTCATTCGCTCTCAAAATTGCACAAAAATTGCTATCTGTAACGCTTTTGGATTACTTTGTACAAGTTCGGATTGTTTTGTTATGCATCTGGAACAGACCTAAACATATGCATGTATGTATGTAAGTACATACATATGTATATATGTATGTACCCCCAAACAAAATGTTTCGACTTTTTCTGAAGTCAGACTTCTCGTACCGAACTCGTTAAGAAATTTCTGTAGTTTTTCTGAACAATTTTTTTAAACATTAAAACTTTGATTAACGCACTAATAATCCCAAATTATTATTTTACTTAATTAGTAAAATAATTTTTTTATTAAAAATACATTTAAATTGATTATTGAGGGGTTTAGCTGGATCCTATGCGCATTTCACTGTTGCTAATGCAGATCATCACGGAACCTTTACCCAAAAATCTTAGAACAACTAGACTCTAGTTACTAGAGTTATTATGTTATAAACTTTCATTTAAACAAATGAGAAGTTCAACAAATAACAAAGTTGAAACAAGAACTCAATAATCAACATGTTTTTTATTTTCTTACTTTGCTACATTGGCTGACTTTTTTTCAGCTCTAGTTGTAGTTGTAAAAAGTATGTAAAGAAAATAAATGTAAATAACAACAACAGCTATATAAGAAAATAAAAACTATGTTGATTATTGAGTTCTTGTTTCAACTTTGTTATTTGTTGAACTTCTCATTTGTTTAAATGAAAGTTTATAACATAATAACTCTAGTTGTTCTAAGATTTTTGGGTAAAGGTTCCCTGATGATCTGCATTAGCAACAGTGAAATGCGCATAGGATCCAGCTAAACCCCTCAATAATCAATTTAAATGTATTTTTAATAAAAAAATTATTTTACTAATTAAGTAAAATAATAATTTGGGATTATTAGTGCGTTAATAAACGTTAATCTTAAATTGTAGCAATTCCCAAAAATAAAACACTAATTAAAACTTTGATTTTTGAGTACATAAGTAAAAGTCTGCGAAAATATTTTTTAATACATATGTATGTATATGTTGATGGAAAATAAGGATTGTAACAAATATTAAAAAACGTGAGTATGTGCAAATTATTTCGACAATAGCAGCAATATAACGGTGAAGCGGTACTCTGCTATAAAAGCAAAAAGAAATCGTACCTACATGTCGTTACGAATTCGTACCGACTTATCGTAACGAATTTGTACCGACATATCGTTACGAAGGCGTGTCAACCATCTCATACAAAAATTGTTACGATTTGATTAACATTTCGGTTCCGAAATCGGAAGATTTTGTCAACCAGTCGTTACGAATTCGGAACATTTTGTTTGATGGGTATATATATATTTAGCTTATAAAAAATTAACATTTACCGATATATTCGAACCCTTATGAAGTGTAACATCTTTCATTGTTGCTTCAGTGTCTATTGATTTTTTAGAATTATCTCTAGCAATTTTTGATTTCAATAGATATTTTCTCACCAAGCATTGTATGTCCCATACAAAATCTCCACGATGAGCTACATCTATATCCTCTATTTGAGAAATTATTAGATCTCTAACCCAATCATATTTTCCACTTTCACTTTTACCACTAGTTTGTACGATTCCTGGTCTAGCAGATGATTTAGTTCCATCAAAGCTAGTTTCATTGTTATTTGAATTCTGTTCACATGGAGCGTCCTCCGTGCTCTCATTTAACATTTCCTCTTTTTTATTTATTTCCATTAGAAAAGAACTATCTTCGTTGTCATCATAAGCTAATGTATCTTCTTCGGAAAATGTATTTGCATCGTCATGAGAGGTAGCCTAAAGAAAAATTGTATTTAAATATGTATTATGAATAGTCAAAACTGAAAAATCAGACAATTCGAGTGGTACTAAAAAAGGTTTTATAAAAAAACTGCAACTGTAGCTAAAATTTTATAAAAGATATCGAAAACGGAAATAATGAATACATACATATTAGTGATGCCAATGGGGATCGAGTTTTGAAAATGGCGGGATTCGGGATTTCCCGTTTAGCGTCCCTAATGCATACATATGTACATATCGCTCATTTACTTCAACAGTGTCAATGCAAAATAATTTTACATTTTGAGTTTTATCTTGTGTAAAAATTTCATATAAATAGCTTTTACTACCACTTCGTGAGAGAAGAATATTTTTTCATTGAGTTGTATGTAAATTGAAAACTCTAAACGCGTTTGCTGCAAAACTAGTTTTTTTGAGTTGTGACACTATTGAATTAAATGAGCGATATGTAGTTCCTTTTTAAGTATATTTTTTATTGGAATATCATGCATAGTAATTTTTCCACCATTTTTTTAACTTTCCGCTACAGGATGTTACTGATTTTAGCCCAATTTTCCAAAATCGAGTTTCCACAATATATGTGGTCACTAGTTATAACCGCATAAGTCGAAAAACATAGTTTCGAGAAAAACCACTTTTAAATTAAAATAATTTTGTCGTAAAGTAATATGTTATGAAAATTTGGTACTTGTGCTTATTTTAAATATTGTTGGACCCAGTTCAATATTATTTTATTTATATTTTTATAATTATTCGTTAGAGACATGGGGATTTCACGTTAATATGAAGCTTCGGTTGTAGAATTTTGAAATTTATTGTAACTCGATTTTGTCTTAAGTCGACTTGTGCAATACCCAAAAGAATCTAGTTGTGCAGAGAATAAGTTTTAAGTTTTTTACATACAATTATCAATGAAGATATACAAATATTTTATATACATATGTACATATGTATGTACTTACATACATCCCTACAAGCAAAGTAATACGAAAATGATTCGAAATTGTATTGCTTGGAAGAAAAATATTATTGCGGCAACAATCATATTCGTATTGCGGAAGTTTCCCCCTTCGGGAGAGGTTGTGCGGCCAGGGCGATACTTCCAAGAAATACGAATGCAATACTTCTAGAAGATAATCATCTAACTGAACTATTTATGATATTGCCAGATTATCTTGAGGAAGATAAATTATTTATAACGATAGATTATCTCCCAAAATACAATTTTACAATTTTGTTAATTATCTGAAGAAGAAGAAATATATATATATGTATGTATGTATATATGTATGTATGTATATGTACCATTAATTTAAATTTAATGCAATTTTTTAAGGTCAACTAAATTCAATTTATCCTTACAGGAGTCATCATATTTTTATTATTAAAAGGAATTTCCTGAGCTAATGTTTTGAAAATTTTCTGATTGTTTTTATTTCAATTTCAAATGTTTTGAAAATTTTCTAATTGTTTTTATTTCAAATTAAATATTTTTTTTATCTTCTAGTTAAAAACATATTGATATTATAAATTTATTGCGCATGTGATAAAACACCAGGCTGAACAAAAAGCAACATTTTAATAACACAAAATACTTTGTTAAAGGAAAAAATAAATAGTCAATACATTTTGAACTGTTCATTCAAAATGTTTCACTAAAATGAAAATATTTTAATATCAAAAAAGTATTGCTTTGATGATTTTCGTCTAAATGATAAAAATAAGATATTGTATTTATATCGTCTGGGCAATATATCTTCCAAATGTTTGTAGGGATACATGCTTGTATCCTATACTAATACTAATATTATAAATGTGATGTTTGGTACCTTTGCATATCGTCACCTTAAATGCAAACGGACGTAACTTCACAAAAATTCGAAATCAATTTTTTTATTGATTATGGTTCATTTTATCACACTACATGTTCACGCAAATATTTAGACCTCTTTATTAAAGAAATTGAAACGGACGTAATTACGAATGCAATGTAACTAACATAAAGCTTGAATATATTATATAAACAGAAAATAAATGGTTAAAAACATATAAGTATCCATTCTGTAAATAAATTTCGAAGAAAATGTTCACGAACACTTTATTATTATTGATTTTGAAACGTTTTTGTTTCTCTTGTAAAAAATATAAAAGTGTAGTTTGCATTTAAGGTGACGATATGTTCATATGTATATAATAAAAAATCTCACCAAATCCTTATTATGTAATGAAGTTACACATGTAGTATGTTTCTCCAAAAATGATAACTTATTGTAACACCAGAGTTTTGGTTCATATACTCTGCCATGGAGTCGTGCCATTGACAATAAACGATTTTCGCGGGCGAACTGTGTACGCAGTACTTTCATCTTCCTTCGTATATCACCGATTTGTATGGCCGGTTTATCCTTTTGCATTTCTTGTAAAATATGTTCACATATTTCATCCTTAATATTGCGGTTGTAGTAGAATTTGTTTTTATTGCGGTTGTAGTAGAATTTGTTTTTATTGTTGTACAAACATTCATGTTCTTTTAAGAGTTCGATAAATTTTTCAATCATATCTCTGGTCCAAAAGAGCCACTTGCTGTAAAGTAGTGTTTATTTATTTAAAATTTGTTTACTCTGTTGGTGTTATTTGAAAGTTTTACCGTTTAGCAAATTGTTTATCAGACATGATTGCAAGCAATTCAGTTGCCGTTGGGAGCAATATTGATTTTTGAACAATAATTGTTAATAAGTTTTCGTCAATACTATGTCAACTAGAAGCAATTGAAAGCAAGTTTGAAAGTACATTAATAAGATTTCTGCAGCTCTGCTGTCAAATAGGTTACAACACAGAAATTATGGTTTTCGTATATGGTATTTGGCAATTCTACTGTTAAATAAAATTTACGATTTTTTCTTAACATCAGCACTTGTTGCCATCAAAAGTGAATTAATACCCCACAAGGCACATTCACAAGGTAGTAGCGGAAATTCAGCTGAGCTGAATTTTTTTTTTCAAATTAAAGTTCATCGGAAACTTCAAAAATTTTTTACGAAAGAGAAATTAAAAGAAAATGTTAAAAAAATTCAATATGAAAAATATTTTATTAAAAAAAATTCTGTGAAAACAAATTTATAAATATGAAAAAACTATTAAAAAATTGTGAGAAGTGCTAAACGTTGCAAATGTTGTTAGTGGTAGCTGCCGCGGAGAAATATTTTCAAAGTTATGTGAATAATTTTTATTATTTTTATGTTAAACAAATTCTATTTTTGAAGTTTTTGATGAACTACAACCCATGTTGTTTTTTTTCATTGTTGTATTTTTTCATTGTTTTTGTAATCCTGATACTACCTGGAAATGAATCTGCCTTGATACCCCAAATTTAAACTTAAGGTGACCAGCTTGTACAAATAAAATATTGCCAAACTGCAATTATCATCGTGAAACTCAGTTCACTATATTTATATTATTTTTTGAATCAATTTGTATGCGCTCATCTGAGTTTTATTTTAATTATACTTAAAACAGTCATTTACTCATCACGATAATACACAGACTTCACTTCTGAAATGTCAAAATACACTTTCTTTCGTTTGACGTGTGCAACAGGGAAGGAAGCCGACCGGTTTTCAGCCGCGGCCAAGCCGCCGCCGTTTAATAGCTTTTGCAAAATACTGCTATCAAACAAGACTTGTTATGTATGGCCTTCCACACACGAGAACAATTGTGCTGGCACAACATGCCAGTTTGTTGGTGAGAGAGGCAAAGAGAGGGGTTTCGTTTTTGGCATAATTTTTCAACCAGCTACAACCCCGCATCACCAGCACAAAACCAATACACACATAACTTAAAATAAACAGCAAATATCAAATGCATACAAAAAACACTAACACATATAAAGCTATGTATGCGTATACATTTTTATGTCGGATGAATTAGTCTCGTGTGATCTTAAAAAAACAAAAATTGTGCGGCATAAAAATTAGTCTCGTGTGTGACAGCCCTATCTCTATATATTTTTGACATGGCAAGCCGGCTAGGCCGATTATTAGCCAGGTACACGCATCAGGCATATTGCTCATCCGCAGATTTTTTGTTTACACGTTTGTGCCTTGTTTGATGCATACAATTTTTTGACAATTACTTTGTAAAATTATGTGAGAAGCACAGAGTTGCATCTAATGCGTGTATCTGTATGTATTGTGCCTTGCCACCGCCGTTTCATTTTGTGGTCTGCCGACGCCGCCGAATTTTTTCTATCGCCCTCGTTCTCTGCATGAATGTGCGAGCTTTTTTCATAAATCACTTTGACGAAAATAAAAAATAATTGAAATGGAAACAAATAATGCCAACTTTTTAATCACAGATTTAATTATGGTCAAAGTATATTTATATAAAGTATATGCAGGTCTACAACAACTAAGAAAATACAAAACCAACATGCGCTTTGTTTGTGTAAAAATAATGGATGAATGTCAAAAACAGATGATTACAACCAGATCTGGGCAACTTGCATTACTTTTCATAAGCACTGATTGGAAAACAAAAATTTTAGTGAAAATTTAAATTTGATGCTTGTAATGCACTATTTTTTTGCACTTAAATAAAATCTCTTAATAGTAATGGATTAATATTGCATTAGCAGCTAATCCTATGGCGAAAAATGCACTAATTTTGTATTGCCACTAAGCACATCATGAAGTAATGCAATATTATTGCAATAGCACATATTGTACACAGTAAAATTATATAAAATGTAATCATATTTTTATCAGATAATACAAATAAAAAAAATACAGTAAAGGAACATTGAAGGCACCTGTATAAGTACGTTCATACAAATGAAAGATCAGGACTTAGGATTTCGTTTATTTTATTGTAAAGTTATATCTTAAAAAAATGGTGATTTTATAAACGGAATATACTACCGCTTGGAACAATTTAATCAAGTTTTGTCTTTCTCTTGAAAAATGATTTTTGCCTTAAGTGGCGATATGTACATAGAAAAAAGTTTATACATATATTTATGTATGTATGTACAGATTTACGTTCTATTTTTCACCATGTGATTTGGTGCTAGCGCAATATTAATGTATTACTTTGGAGAGATTTTAGTTTAATGCCAAAAAATTGCACTATAATTATCAAAGTTAGTTCTAATGTAATAAATTTGCATTTGTATTGATTTGGTTTAGTGCGGGAAAATGGTCAATGCATTTGCTTATTTAATGCAAGTCCCAGATCTGCATACAACAAAAAGGAAATGTATGGATACACAAAACCAAAGTAAAATTATTATTTGATAAACCTTTATTACGTGAAATAAGTATAAGAAAGCTACATATTTATTTTAATAATTAAATATAATTATTTTTAAATGTTTTGTAACACCTATTTCAAGTAAAAATTTATTTCAACTTTTTCACTACACACAATTGTGTATAACCAAGGCGAATTCATAACAGGTGACCCTAACAGTCCTGATGATTATCAGGTGTTCGAAGACTGCTTAAACCCCAACTGTCAAAATCTCTTCTTCTATCTAATGTTTGTTTACATTTAAAGTGAAAAAAATTATATCGTTCTTTATGTTTAAAAAATATATTTTAAAGTAAAAATAATTATATTGTATGAATACTTATCACAATGGAACCAATTGGATCTCCGAGTGGGGGTGCGGTATAGCACCACCCTTCTTAACCTATGCATTCTCAATTAACTCTTGCAAAATGATTAATTGCATCAGTTTATTGATGATTTTAAACAAATTTTATCTAATACCAAATATTTCTACCAATGTGTCTCGCCTATAATGCATGATAGTCTTTGGTACAGAATCTTGCACGGATTTTCGCACAATATAGAAATAAGATTTTATCAAACGTTCTGCATTACTTGAGGCAAAGAGTATTTGCTCGTTCCATCATGTCAGCTTTTAGTTGACTAGACATGTTTATGAAAATCTGGATGTGTAGTATTTATATACAAAGCCCAATTCAATGGCTCCCAAATTCTCAACAATGAAATTGGTGGCTGGTAAATGACGATGCAATAGCGTTTTCACCACATCAACAATTTTTCCGTGCAATTTGTTAAACCTTAAACAGATACATACATATGTATATTACAAATTAAGTTTATAGAAGTAAATATTTAAGCATACCTTAACATTTCCTATTGCATTTCATTGCCACAATGCGCTGCATTTCTTCATGTATCAACTCAACACAATGCGAATTCTTAATTGTGGGGTTAAGACAACTTTTGCCGGGCCCAGCTAGTACTAGCTGACTTCTTATATATGTATGTATGTATAAATAAGACGCACGTTTATTTGTTGAACACTTTTAAGTAACTTTGTCCATTTTTGTGAACAATTTCATGCATTTAAGCATAATATTGTGTTTACGGCCATGATGAGCCAGTGAAACACATTTTATACCACTGATTTCGCGTCCAAAAAACCATCGGAGGGACTGCAATAAGGCAGCAAGTAAGGTTTCTTTACGTTGTCCAAAAATATCAAGATCATCTAACCTGAACAGTCTTTCAACATTTTAATTACATTTATTTTACAAATATTGTTTTCTGTGTTGTTGATGATAGATGCACATGGATAGTAAAATATGTTTTTATAAATGTGAATGTATTGGTATTTGAGTCAACTGTTTTTGACAGATGGGGTTTTTTGAAGCCAGACGAATTGCATGTTGTTTTTATTATTGTTGTATTTTTGTAGCGATAAGGCCACCTGTTATGAATTCGCCTTGTGTATAACAAAGCAAAGCAAAACAAAATGGCGTACGAAAATTGTAAACAACTTTTGACATTCATGCATTGACACTACACGAGAAAAAAATTAATCACCTGGGTACTTGCATATACTTTATATAAATTTACTTTGATTATGGTGAAGAATTCGGTAGCAAAAAATAAAGAAGTTGAATAATAATCGATAATTACAATAGTTACAATTTTGAAGAAAGCCATAGTAATATACAAACATATATACATATGTGTGTATGAATGTAAATACGTATCGCTTATTTACTTCAAGAACGTGATTTTTAGCTAACATCTAATCCAGAATTACGGCCTGTCTCACGATGACAGAAAACGTTCGATGGACTTTTAATAAAAACCAAAGTAAAATAAGACTTTTTGTTTTATCGATATCCATGCCCCATGAGTTATGACACTATTGATATGTACATATGTATGTTGTATTAAAATTCCATACAATTATCTTGTACACTTTATATGTATAAGAGCTGTAGCTCTTGAAATGAAAATTAAATTTTCCTTTTAAGTTGTGTGTAAATAATCAAAAAGGTTTTTGTGAGGTTGTTGAAGTAAATTAGTGATATGGATTATTAGTTAACATGGTCAATGCTTAATTTCCATCTTCAAAAGGAAATGTGTGAAATTATAAGGCGACATCCAGGTAATTAAAAATGTAGTTCTTTTAATAAAACTGCACATTTTTGTTTAAAACTGACTGCTTCGTTATAAAAATGTCAAGGACAAAATAATCTTAAAAACACTAAAAAAATACTAAAAGGCGCTTAGAAATGCACTTGAAATTTGGGCTTAAATCAAGTTCAGGGCCAGCTCTCAAAAATTAAAAAAAAAGTAACCTATCCTATAGAAAATTGAAAAATAAGAAGAAATTGGCGGTGAGACTTAGTTTCCGAGCTTTGGGCCTCTGAAATTCTAGTACAATATTGTGATTATACGGTGTTTCCCAACGAATATGACCAATATTGGTATCATCTTAAAGCTTTTGAGAATACCGTTCATGAAATGGTAAATTGCAGTCTTGGTCGGCCATGCAGGAAAGCTTTATTAAGCTTAAGGGCTTAAAGCCTATATACAGTACAAAATGCGAATGTGACGTATCTAGCCGAAGTTTACGCATTTCCAGATGCAACATACATACAGTACTGTGCAAAACAAAAGCAACAAACTCCGCAAAAATAAATGGAGACGATTATTTCAGAATATACATCATATGCAACAAAAACTCTGAGCATAATTTATTTGTATTTATATGCCCTATGTATCGTATTGAATAAAATATTTCTTAAAAAAACTGGGGTTTCGAAAGTTATAGAAAATAGTCCAGACTTTGATATGAAGCTGTGCATAACAAAAGCAACAAATTAATCCTTTTTGTATAATCTTTAGTTTTTTCATAATACGTGGATAAATCTCAAATATTATTTATTATGCATTAAGGAATACATTTTGGCTAAGTTAATGGAATTTGGAAGTGTTCGTTGCAATTTAGGATCCATTTTCCGTAAGCACTCCTTCGGATTCTTGCAAAGAGGTTTGCAATGGCGATCGAGAAAGCTGCGTTTGTCGGTAAAGCGAGGATTGGAATTAAATTAATGTTCCTTACTTTTTTTTCCAACCTCCAAATATGTTATGGAATACTACCGCATTGAAACACCCATAAAAGAGTCATATTCCACTCGAAATGCCAAATAATTTTTATTTAAAGGATATTTTTTTTACAAATTTTTGGGAATGGTCTAACTTTATACGTCGAAAAATAAGACATCAAAATCACCTAACCGCTGTTATGCTTAAAACTCATTTTAACATTTCGTGGCGAAAACGGTTTGCTAGGCAAGCGCCGCATTGAAGAGATGATATACCAATTCCATATATGGAACTTGAATTCTTCAATAAAAACATCGGTTTCCCATTTTATTAGGATTCAATTACGGTGTGTACTACTGAACTCTGTTTTAAGCAAAAAAACAATAAAATTGTATGAACTAAATACAAGATTTACCTGGATTTTTTTTAAGTATCTATCTCTTGGTCAACTATAGTATTTTCTTAGTATGTAACTTTTTCAATTGCCTTCTCTGGCACGGTTTCGAGTTGTACCATAATGCACACTTAGATTTCGAGATATTATAACCTCACTAGGAACAGAAAACGAGCTTTTGGATTATTTGAAATGCATTTACCTATGATAAGCTGCGGACGTTTTTCGTGGTGGTACCCAAAACTGCTCAATACGTAATTATTATGCCGACTTATCCATCAGCAAACTAGAAATATATTTTTATTACACTTTTAAATAAGTAACAGCCGCTTATTTAATGTTTTTAAATTAATTTTTTAAATATTAGAAAGTTCAGCAATACCTACTCTTCCCCATTCTTGCTAAATCAAGCAGCACCAATAACATTGAGAAATGCATTTTAATATTTAGTATAAGGACTAATAAATACTGTTAAGCCTGTTGGACTTTGGAATTATAGGGATATATCAAAGAGTTTTTTGGTAATTATGTCATTTTCCATTTTGTTGCTATTGTTCTGCACAATCTCGATACATGGGTTTGAGAATATTAGTTATTTTATTTTTCAGGAAATATCAATATTAAAAAATTTAAATACGAATTCGTTTTCTAGTATAAATGCCTACAAAAGTTTGTTAAAAGAGCTGCATGAAATAATCAAATGTCTAAAATATTTAAATTTTAAGTCAAATAGGGTTTTTGTTGCTTTTGTTCTGCACAGTACTGTACATATGTATGTTTAAACTTATGAATGTTTGCATTTACATATGTATGTAACTAGTACACGACATGTAGACAATTTAGCTTCATGATGTCAAAATTACTTTAGACCCACATGCGCATGTGGCTTTTTACATGCCGTTTTTTTATTATTAAATAAATTTATAAAATATTCAAATGCGTAAATAAATGAAAATACTAGAATAAATTTACATACATAAATAAATAATTTAATAAGGAGTTAAGATAAAGAAATTATTTACAAAGGTTTACAAAATAAATTTCCAATAAACATTTTGATTAACATACCTTTCAGAAATGAGAAATAGATTTGAAAACTTACAGCCTGCTCCAAGCTGTCGACAGAAAACGTCCATTCAATTATATTGAATATTGATTGTATTGATATTGAAAACAAATGGAATTTTTATTATGTATTTTATTGTTGTTTTATAAGGCGATAGATAGCATAGTAAGTCCCAGTTCACACTAGTGAAGTCTTATTGCTAAGCTGATCACACAATGCAAGTCTTATTTTTCAACTCACATTTTTATGCATAGTTTTGTGTGCCTTTTTAACAGTATTGACAGTACATGAAGCTGAATACTCGCTTCTTTTCCCCGCGTCTCTCCTACAAACTAATCAGCTTAGCAATAAGACTTGCTTAGTGTAAACTAGGACTAATGGCGATTTCTGAAAAGCAATTAGATTTCTGGAGCAATTTTGTATAAAATTCACTGATATTTACCAGCAATTTATTAGATTAGGTAATTTATCAATTCTTCCGAAAACCGACAAGGGTGCTGTTACAAATATTCTAAACTGTACATATACATACAATCAACTGGGTTAAATCGACACTAATTTTATCACAAATATTTCAAATTTACTTTTTCCATAAAAAATTAAAAAAAAAAATTTTTAAATACTTTATGAATGAAAACATTTTTGTGAAACTCGACTTTAAGGCTTAAACGTATACAAACTTTAAAATATGACTTTTTGTTTCTTGTTGCTGCAGATTTAATGGTTTACATACATTTGAATAAATTAAGATATTTATTTTATGTCATGGGGATGTTTACATCTGCACAAAATATAGCAGATTTCAATTAAAATCTTTATCAAAATCTATACGTTTACACCAAGTTTTATTCGATATTTATCAAGATTTCTTATCAAAAACAAAAACCATTGGCTGAAATTTTTCCTAAACTACAAACAAACAATTTTAATATAGCTAATTCACACGCCATTTTAACTACATCCATTTATTTTATTTGTAGAACAATTTTTAAAAAAGCTATAGTTGCGTCACTAAGTTCTACTATATTTTAAGTACATTATGTTTTTTATGCTCAGATGTAAACGGAATATGTGTTATACAACATTTTAAACTGGGGTCAATCATATTAGTATTGATCTATTAAATATTCATTTAATATTTATTTAAGTTAAGACATTTAATTTATTTATAAAGGGCTTATAAAACAAATATTGTAGGAAAAAATTTTTATAAACCTTTTATAAATCAAAAATATTGAATATGAGTAAGGTCTTTAATATTTTTGCTAATTTGCAATTCCATCAATTGATATCCACAAAAGAATAACAATTATCGACAAATTAAAAATAAATATATATACTGGCATATTCACAAAAACTATTTTAGGTTTATGAAGCGCTTATTTGACGTAATTCTATGGGAAATTTGTCAAATAAACGTGTAATAAACCTTAAATATTTTTTATGAATACGGCGGATAGTATATACAGTGGCGAGCACTTGTGGTTACATATGTACTTACCAAATACGATATAAAACCGATTTAAAATCCATAAAATAAAAGAAAATATCTAGTTATTTTATTTAAACGTTACAATAATTAATCATAATCAAAAGTTAAAGTTAAGGTTCAAAGAAGAAATATTTTTTAACGTGCAAAAGTGGATACATAAAATTTTTTCACAAAATTTACTCAATCTTAACTTTAACTTTTGATATTCATGAATTTCATTTTGTTTTATTTAATGATTATTTTATTGTATATTTTAAATGAAAGAAAACCTGGATGTTTTGTATCCACTAGTGCTGGCAACTGTATTTTTTTAAATTTTGAAACACTTTGAAATGACGATATACTGGACACTCTGATTCTTTTGATGTTTGTCACGGTTTGGAAAATGTATAATGAAATTTTTGTAAATAACGTTACCAGGGGTTTGGGGGTATATTAGCTCCGAAAATAGCGTTACGTAATATGTGAGGTAGATTCATATCTTTTTAACAAACGTTGTTAAATAAATATGAATTCAACGTAAAACTGAGGTAGAATGTTATAACCAGGGAAACCGCAAATATGCAATTGCATGTTTTTTCTTGTATCACGTATTAATGCGGGGACAAGATATTTATCCGTTTCAGAACTTTTAATGAATTTTGGCATCGATTTGTTAGTGCATATTTTTGCATATTTTACCCTTTAAAGCATGTTCATGCATATATCAGTTTTACACGCATATTTTTAGCATATTTTCGAATTTTTAGAGCATAATTTACGCTTTTAGGGCATATTTTCATATTTTATTTTATTTCAACACGCTTGGCACCACCATCCTTTAAAAAAACTCTCCATTCCGAAAAAAAAATTTATGAAATTTTTTTCTTAGCAACGCATTAAAATTTCATTTTTGAAATAAAAATTTAAGTTTTAAAGAAAATTTTTTTCCTGCACTATCTGCGCGGGTTAATATGCTTACAAATTATTTTTAATTTTCGCCATCTAAATCTTTGTTCCAATGTTCCATGTAGTGTATAATTTTTTTTTATATATAACGCAGTTTTACGGACGTTAGTTGCAATACAAATTCAGTTTAGCTATGTGTGATTTACTCTGCCCCGAAAAGACCTTGAAGGAACATTGTAAATGTATGAAAGTTCATTAAGACGGGACAGAAAAGATTTTTATTTGAAATTCTAGGTCAATATTTTGTTATTTATTTCAATAAAAATTATAAATTAAAATCTTGTCTTATTTATCCAAAATACAGTTCCAAAGCCTTAATTCTGATATCGTGATCTTTTGAAATTAAAGTTAAATTCTTATGCATCCAATAAAAATTAATTTGTTTTAGTAAAAAAAATTTATAGTAATTTTGTTTTAACCTGCACTTCAAACCCAGTTATTCTTTGTTAATTATGTTTCCGTTTTTTGGTTACTTATTTTTTTCTTATTTTATATGCAAATGTTGTTGAATTTTTGATTAAAAAATATATTTTCATTTACAAATAAACCAATTTATTCTATTTTTAAGAGCATATTTTTTTACTTTTAAGCGCATATTTACAAGTTTTTAGTGCATATTGAATGCGCATAAAACACTTTTTTTTAGAGCATATTTGTGGTTTCCCTGGTTATAACATACCTACATACATCAATTCTTGTCCCATTAAACTCGTATTACTTTTTTTGCAATTCATATGTACATAAAATACGATAAACAAATGTGTAACCATGTTGTAGTTTAAAAATCTTATTCGTCATCACGACGTATTATCAGTACATACATATTTGTAAGCTATGTATGTACATATATGTATGCATGTATAACTATGTATCTGTGTACGCTTGGTTTGTATATACAAAAAACTAGCAACAATAAAAGAAATAGACGCAGTTAATAAATATGTATGTGCTTAAAAGCGATAACAGCATAAGTAGACTTAAAACAAAATCTAGTTATAAATATGTTAGAGGTAACCCTTCCAACCATTTTACAGTCTGGAATTCGTATTTCTATACTGTCATTTATGTCACATTTACTTTTCACTTATTTCTTCTCAACCGTCCATCTGATACAATGCCTTGGTTATTTAAACTAATAAAATATATATTTTTAAGTTTTAAATATTAATTTGTTGACTTTTATTTCAATCACCTCGACATTAAAAGCCCAACAAGGTAATACCTAGGTATGCTAAAAAAAATCTGCAAAGGAAGCTTCGTATTTACGTGAAATCTCCGTGTCTCTACGACCATTATTACTTTTAAAATCAGATGTTATTTGAATAATGTGATTTTCAGAACATGCCTGATAAACAAAACAATATTGACCTATGTAAGTCTTAAAAACATCCAATAAGTCCAAGAGTCTTGCTGCTCTTTTATAAAATATTTAAAAATGAAAATATCTTCCCTGTAGTAAAGAAAATAATCAGTTGAGAAAAAACACTAACTTATAAATTAATTATTTTGCAAGTGACTACAAATTGGTTTAAATATCATGCAGATATCAACCAAACATATTGAATAGAAGCACACGTAAGAAAGAAATAAAAGCAAAATAAGTAAATGAAAAGAAAATAAAAAAATTAAAAGAAGCTGCCATGAAATCAAATGCCAAATGTTTGTGTTGAAAAAAAAAATTAAATAATTTCAATACTTAATATGTATAACATTTTCTATGAGCGGTTCATATGTATGGATATATTTATGCACGTACGAATTTTTTATTTTTAGTGAATATAATAATAATAAATATTTATATAGACATATGTACAGTGGAGGCTCAAAAAAGTTAAGTAGTTTGTTTTGGGGGTGATGAACTTTTCCGTAGTATGAAAAATTCAAGAGGTTATATGTGTATTTGTACATTATTTATTTATTTTTTAATTGTCAATTAGAATTATATGTACATATATACATGTATACATACATATTTATTACTGTTTTGACATGAAAACTAATTAGAAGATATGCATGCATTATTACACATTACGATTATTTGGTATTTGTTACGGTGAAGTAATCAGTAACTTTATTTTGATGGAGCTTTTTATCGGAATGCATTTTTCGCCGACTGACAACCTTTTTTGCTTCCCTGCTGTTAACATTGTTGCAATCAGAACAAAACAAATTCTACGACTAATTTCTTTTACAACTAACTGATGAGAGCAACTACATTATGCATATAAAATTCACAAAAAAAAAATATATAACGGTAACGGTTTTATTTTTGCATGTATACAGGCGTATATGACTCACTATATATATAAATATGTATTGAGGAATTACATACAAAAGTTGAGATCATCGTAGAAAAAGAAAAAAACTATATATAAAAAAATTGTCTCAGAAAAGTTGAGAACTACTTAACTTTTTGAAGTCACCAATGGTGAATAAAAGCTACTTAACTTTTCCATATACTTAATTTTCTATGACTTAACTTTTTCGAGCCTCCACTGTATATGTATTTATATATTTACATAGATATATCTATGTTTCGAAAAATTTTCGAAATTTTGTAATGGGTAGTAGTACTCTTTTAATGGCTTACAAAGTAATGACTGATACTTATTTATGTAATTATTTTATGTGCGTAATAATGACTGCCCTGCAATGAATAAAATAAGAACTTATTTATATCATTACGTGAAAGTACTTATTGTAGTGCTTTCCAGTTAATAAAGAAATATATCTAGAGAAAAATTTATTGATCGTGAAAATTATTTTAATTAGAAAAACTAGCAAATTAATTTAGAATAAGTTTAAGCAAAAATTAATCTATTAAATTTTGCATATTTGTAAGCAAAAACTAACCCATTAAATTTTGAGTACTCTTAGGCAATCAGTAATATATTAACTTTTGAATGTTTGCAGGCAAAAAGTATAGGGTACCGCATACTTTTTGAACTTCTCAAACAAAAATAATGGGTTATTCAGTCAAATTGTAAGTACTTACGACTGAGGAGTACATACACTTTTTTGCATTCTAGTAGGCAAAGTTTTTTGCTGGATATATACATATATGGATATATACATACATATATGTATATATATAATACTAGCTGCCCCGGTCCGCGTTGCTGTCCCTAAGCAAACATTAGTGTTGTATATGTCATTGGTGGTACAATATGAAAATTGGATTTTGCCCACGAATAAATTAAATATTGCGCCATATGCCTGACGAACTTCAAAATACACAGAAACACTCCTCACGCCCTATAGAGCATGTATATGAAGTTTGGTCAAAATCGGTTCAGTAGTTCTTGAGTTACGGTGCAAAAACACTAAAAAACTTAAAATTGCGCCATCTGTCGGACGAATCACTATTTCTGAAAGGGGCCTATCATTTACCGGGGTAGAATATATATAAAAACACGCGCCGGTCTTTTACAAATATTTTGTGGGGTGGAAGGCGAAAATCTGTTGGGGCATTGAAGAGTTCACCCCTAACAAATAAACGTGTTTTTGATTTTTATATATATTAAGATGAAGATAATATATGTATATAATATAAATATACATATGTATATCTTTTTTTTACTATAATATTAATTAACTACAAATTGGTTGAAAAATAAGTAGTTAGTAGTCAATTTAAAAGTCATACAGAGATGGCCAATTGACTACCGCCTATGACATGCCTATGTTAAAATAGTGAGTCGGCGACAAAGAAAAAAGTCACTAAATCAACCAGTTGTGGTTGTTAAAATACCAGTTTGAAATTACTTACAAATGGGTTTGAGGTCCTATAGGGTTGTTTTTGCTGTAATTTTTTTTTTGTAGTGGTGTGGACTAAAGGGTTGCACAGTTGGAACTGTTCACAACAGTTTTGCGTGTGTATTGGTTCTGATATGTTTAGCTATGTTAATTAGCGTTTCTGTCTCTAGTAGGTATGGTTGTTTTTCAAAACTGTTGTTGTGTGGTTGTATAATGAGCAAATGAGAATAACATGTTTGTTTGGATCTGTTTTTTTGAAACCAATCAAATACGTAAAACTGCTTTTACCATAAGTAACACATTGTATGTTGAAAAAAAATTACCATTGTTGATAAATGAAAGACTGCTTTATGCTACTTTGATTTTTTTCATAACGTTTATTTAATATAATTTGTTTAAAAAAACTAATTGAGTGCTTTGAAGTTAAACACAAATATCTTAAATAAAAATAATGTGTTTTTTTTTAAATTTAAGTAAAAAGCAAATGCTTTTGTTATTCAATTTACCCATTAAATAAAAAACTCATAAATCATTCAAGAATGAGTTTCACAAAAAAATTAAAATAAGTTAATAAAATAAGGTAACAAAAATAATTCTTTTTTGTACTTATGTACATATAAATATACACAGGTACATACGAATTTAAAAAAAAACTCAGGTAACAATAATTATTGTCTTTTGAATTTTAACATACTTTATGTAGTAAAAAATCAATTATTCAATAATAATATAACAAAAATTAATGTGATATAATTAAAAAATTAAGCAACAAAAACTATTAAATTTTTTAATTTAGGCATAGGTACATCATTAAATTAAAAAATCAATTATTCAAGATAAGCATGTAATATAAAGTAGATTAATTACGCAATACAAAAATATATGTACATACATACATATGTATATCTACATATGCATATCCATACATATATATATGCATATACATATATATTATATCGAGTTTCTTGTATGCATATTTCATAGAAGAACATCTAATGAATCGCAAAATTCAAGTCTCGTTTGCAAAAATGAGTTAGAGCTTTCGGTATGTATGTACATATGTATATACATATGTATATGATAGGCTTAAACGAAATTCAGTTCTTTGAATTTATATTCACAAATAAAATTTCATTGAATGATTTTTCATTAGTACCAATTTGTGATCGTTTATCTGTTATTAGTGCCCGAGCTACAGAAAATATCCTTTCGGAAGGAGCACTAGATGCTGGTATGGAGAATATTCGGCAGTTTAGCTTATATAACAGCAAAAACTCATTTTTTCTATCATCCCACCATTTCAAAATATTTAAATCACACTGTAGGTGTATAATAGTATTTTTATATTTATTAACTTCCTTTTCAATTAAATTTTTGTTAGAATCATTCTTATCTATAAGATGTATATAAAATATCTATAGGTTGTAAAAATAAAATATTCTTTACGCAATTTTTTAAACTTTAAACTTGCAATTGATTACAAAATTGCCTAGACACGTTCAGGTTATATTGATATGTTTACAAAAATAGTTCAGGTCTAACTTAGTTACAACTTTGTCAAATATTGTTAGCAATACGTTAAAAGTCCCTGTTTGTTATTCTAAAAAAAAGTCAAATAGAAATTATTTTTTTCGTAAAATATTAACATTTAGGGCCTGACCCACGATATCGAATACGTTCGACTTGTCGGACTCTTACATTTGAAACAACAAGAAAAAATTTACATTTGTTTTTGTTTTGAATGTAAATGTGTGACAAGTCGAACGTTGTCGACATCGTGGGTTTGGCCTTTAGTGAACTCTTAGCTACATTATGGTATGTATAGTCACATATATAAGTACTACCACCAAGCCTGAATTAGCTGCTGGGCAAAAACTTGAGCGTGTACTGATTTTCTAAGTCTATAGAGGCCCATAAAGTTGGTCACCAAAATCACTAATTGAGTATATAGTTTTATTAACCTTTGATAGTATAATAGAACCTGTACTGTCAAGTAGGTTCTATTGTATTCAGTGTTCCTTAAACTGTTGTACATCTTAATTAAGCAAGAAAAGCTTCAAATATCTGCGTAAAAAAACAAACCAAAATATAATTGTAATAATTATTTATTTGTGCAAGTGTTAATACCATGCACAAATTACACAAATTATTAAAAATACTGACTAAATCCAATTAACTTGAATTTTCTATGCATATTTTGTAAAATTATAACCATTTTTTGCATATACAATATAAAATATTATGTGTACAAAAAAGTGTCATTTTACATAGTAAATGTGTATGTTCATAATGTGAACAAAGCGTAAGAAATATTTCCTATGGCTTTCTGCTGCTCATCATTTATTTGTTGTACCAGTGTTTTTTTTCATATACCTGTGTTACAATATGTTTTTGTGAGCAAAAACATATACAAACAGTTCCTAAGCAGCAATACAACAAGCAATTGTTATCTATTTTAATTGTATTGCCATTTCGAAATGCAAACACACACAAGAACTGTTATACAAGTTCTCTCGCTCTCACCACAATTACATGGTACATACCATGGTGTATGTGGTTTGTCTATACTTATAAGTATACAAATGCAACCCTTTAGTGTGGACTGTATGAAGGATTGGCAAGATCCCCCATCGGCGAGCTTCAGCCGGAGCAATCAGCCACATGTCAGCGCCGCCAACAATCTGATGATTTTTTTTTTTTTTTTATAAGAATTATCAATACCAGCACCGGGGTTGCGTACACCAAAGGTGAAAAGGAACCCTATTGTTTTCGCTACGCTGTCGGTCTGTCCGTTCGTTCCGTCCCATGCTATTTTCTCGAGAACCGCCAGAGCTACGGACCTGAAATTTGGACAGAATGTGTAGAACTTTGGCCGATACAACGACAAATACATGAGAGTTAAAAATTAAAGGATGTTGCAAAACGAGCAACGAAAAATGTTTAAATGCCATGTAATATACATACAATCGTATTGAAGTTTTTAAAGTTGTGTATTTTTATACAGACTACAACAATTAACACTAAAATTAAAAAAAAATCTAAATTAAATGGTGTTCTATCAGTTAATGTAATTTTGACAAACTTGCTGTATCTTGGAAACCGTATGAGCCAAACGGTAAAACAAAAAAATCCAAAAATTATAAAATCGCCAAACCGAAAATAATCGCCAAAAACCAAAAAAATGCCAAAACGAATAAAGCGCCAAATTAATTAAACTAAAATAAATCGCAAGAAACCGGAAAAATCGCCAAAATGAAAAAACCGCCAAAAACCGAAAAAAAATCGCAAAACGAGAAAAAGCGACAAAACTAAAAAAAACGTTTAAACTACAAAAAGGCAAAAACGCAAAAAAAAATTACATTAAAAAAATGCTCAAAACCGCGAGTCAAAGTCGCACTTTACTGAATTTATTTAAATTTAGTCGGTCAACTCGTAATTGTCACATTCTTATACCAAGATTGACTTCTATCTTGGAGAGATCATTTTATGTTAGTGTGGCTCATATTTTTAATGTTTTACCGAAGCCTTTAAGACTTTTCACTTATCATGTTTATATAATTAAGTTTCTCCTTGAGAAATAGTTTCTGATTTGAATTGTCTTGAATCTGTTGCATTTTACTTTAAGATGGCATTGATTCGCCTTTAGATATTCCATATCTACAATTTAGTTCTGTTACTATCAAACATTTTATTGCCTTATAAAAATAACACCTTTCGGTATTGATTCGTTTTAAATTAATTCTCGTTTAATTGGGTCTTATATATAAGATTTTTCTTGCATAGTTTCTGGCATTTCTCTGTTTGTTACTATTTATTTTTATATTTTAATATATGATACTAACGGCCTGTCCCACGATGTCACCAGAAATCGTTCGATCGACAAATTGTATTGCAAACAACAATAACGTTAGAAATTTTTTTGTTGTTTTCAATATAAGTATTCTATCGAACGAATTCTGGTGACATCGTAGGACAGGCCGTAAATATGGCCCATATACATAGGTCTCTATGAGCTTGGTTATTTTCTAACCCTCTTATGCAAAACGATTGTTAAACTTTTTAAATGCAAAATTGTATGGCAAAACTCTTTAAGACCATTTTCAATTTTGCCACTTATGCTAACTGGCATGAAGTTTTATCTTATACCTACTACATACATAAGGCTGTAAATTTTTATAAAATACTGGGTGCATTCGTTAATACAGTAATCTTTACTTTTTGACAAAATGATTTAATTTGCCCATTTTGATTTTTTTTTAACAATGATTTTTCTCGAAACTATGTGTATTTTTCGAGTTACGCTGTTATCGCTGACCACAGAAATAATAACAAACACAATAATTTCAACCTCCATGGAAAAGACACAGGCCAAACAGCTGACCAGCGACTGCTAGCAGTCGTAGCGGCGGTGTTTGGCAGTTTAAGCAAAACAAAAATAATGACGTCACGGAAATTGGGGGTTTCCTTGCCTTCGCAAAAAATCTATCATGGTATTAAATACCAATATATGTGCATACATACATACACTAACTCTATTGTCTACTTACTATACAATGCGCAATAGTCAAGCGAATGGAAATCATACGACTACACAGCAACAACAACTACCACCATTATGGAATACGAGTTGTTGAACGGTGTTGCTAAGCTATGTAAAATTAGTACCCAGTCGTATCGCCGCGAAGCAACAGCCAAAATAACCGCTAGATTCAATTAATGTTTAGGATATATGTACATACATACATTTACAAATCAGTACCTACATACATATGTATATTAACATTATTGTGTAAAAATTTGCTGCAAAGGAAAAATTTCCAATTTGTAGCCACAGTATTATAAATATTAAATAAGAAATGTTATTGCTGTAAACTCCTCTAAGTTTAAATTTTTGTTATACTAATCTCATCGATACTCTCTCACAGCAACGAAGTTTCCGCATCACAATGTCTTGTACAAATAATGGTTCGTTAGAAAATTATGCCCGAGACCGTCTTGGTCTGTGGGGCAGTGGCGTCGATAATGATGTACCCGGCCGTATATCTGGCTTGCAACGTTTGCAGAAAAACAAATACAACAAGGTATACAGAAAGAGTGATTTTTAGATATTTCTAAGTACATATGTACTTAGAATAAGTACATACATATCTACATACTTATATACATATGTATATATGTACATACATATGTACATACATATGTACATATGTACATAGTATTAATTTAAGCTCTAAAATTTAAGGAAAAATTGTCCAAATGTTTTATACCTAAACAATTTAGAAATAAAAATAGAAACTTTTATATGGAAAATCAAATCGTCGGTGTTCTATTGAATAATAAATTGTTTTTTGTTGTCCGGAAAATCGTTCCAAATTAAAGCAAGCTCGTCGAAAGAAAAATACATCATTGCACAAATAGAAAAGCAACTAATGATTACAGCAAATGAAAACTAAAGATTTGAATAAGTTAAAGTATGTAGTTACATATGTACATACATAGTATGTATGTACATATATGAATGCGTGTACTTTAATTAACCCTTTGTTTAATTAACGTCGGGTTAATCAAAGCGCAAAGGTTATTATTGGGTTAGCAGACTAAATATGTACATATGTATATGTATGTACATATGTACATATGTACATATAAGTACATATGGATGTATGTACATATTTATATTTAGCTTTACTCTTTAGCATTTAAATTATAATTCCGACAATGCCGTATTTGATACATATATCCTTACGCATACTTATATGTATATACACACATACATATGTACTTATGTTCATACTAGAGTTTCTACGCGGGAAAAAAATCCCGGGAATTCCCGGGAATTATTTTTTTACAAATCCCGGGAAATTTTTAACGGGAATTTTCGGGAATTTAATACATCCGTTTTTGGAATTTGCTGTTTTTACACTGCTGTTTATTGTTTTATTACTTAAAAATACAACTCTGTAACGATGCATAATATAAGCATGGAAGCAGATGTAATAGAATTTTCCGAGGTGACTCCCACAACTTGAAGCGTTACGAAATATTTTCAACCTAAAAAGTCTTTATAGAAAATAGTATCTAGATTGGGAGATGTAGATGGAATTTCCATCCGTACTATAACTCAAATCATATGAATTTATTTGTTTTTGTTTTGTTTTTTAAATATTGTTGTTTGTGAAATGAACGAATAAAGTTGTTTTGTTTTTAATTTGAATGTTGTATATTTTTTCATAAAATTATATTTTTTATTGAGGTCATTTAATTAAATTCATATGGTTTTGAATTTCCCGGGAATTCCCGGGAATAAAACAAGTTACTTCTCGATTCCCGGGAATTGGAAAAGTCCGGGAAATTAGAAACCCTAGTTCATACATTTGTATGTAAGTATGTATGTAGAACCTTTGCTGTTAGAGAGTAAAAAAACTTGTTTCATAGGCTGAGTTTACATCTGGCATTTCATGTGTGACATGTGCCCAAAAAAGCGTAACCACTAATTACTAATGAAAAACTGTTTGATTCAGACACACAGATGTAAATCCGGCTATAAAGAAGGAATTTAAAGTTTTGAAATTAAAAAAAAAATTAAATTTTCCTCTAAAGAGATGAGTAGGCACGTAAAACACTTTTATGGGACTTTTACACAATATAAAGAACGATATGACGATTAATTCTGTAATAGGTACTTATTAACTAAAAAAGCAAAAGTTCGATATGTATGTATGTATGTATGTATGTTTATATTTTATCAATATTTTGAATACTTTGGGACATTTGTAACATAAATTTCAAAATATCCTCAAGAGTTTTCTAAACCACTATTCTTAATTAAACCAATTAAATTTAAAATTGTGTTTTTAAAAAAAATTATTTTTAACTTGCGCATACATAAATATAATAAATACAGTACATACTTGAATTACGATCGCAGTTCACAAGTGAAAATAGTGTACCCAGCAAACATTGGGGTTTCATTTAAGATTAAGTAAATCAAGGAAAAGTATTTTAGTGTGATATATCACAGTAATAAGTATACTTATTGTAGTTTTTAAAGAGAGCATATAAAAAGTTAAGTTTAGCTGTTATCACAGATAATAGGTACAGAATAATGAAATAAGACAAGCAGAAATTAATTTTGACAAATCCACCAAATAAATTGAAACTACAATCTATATCAGTTTTAGTTTAAACTGACTCAAGCACTTACTGCTTTTTGCCACATATACAAGAGTAGTACTGCATTTACATTGTCTCGAGATCTAGCGGACTTGATTCGAAATCTTTATCGAATCCATATCCATACTAAGCTTTTTTGACATTTTCCAAAATTTTGTGCCCAAGACAAAATTTGTAAAGCAAAAAGTGGCCACTTACTTCATTCACACAATTTCAATAAAAAATTGTGTAGAGCGTAGCTAATTCACTCACCTTTTATAAAAATATTCTGCCTTATCGTGGTTGGCGTATTTCAAATACGACTACGACTGTTTGGTAATAGATTAAAGAAGACCTCAACAGTTTTTCTTTAATCTATTACCAAACAGTTGTAGTCGTATTTGAAATACGTCAATCACGATAAAGCAGATTGTAGAGGATAGAAAAAGATATTGGATTTTTAGTAAATTTCATACAAATCTACTGACAAAGTAGATTACGTTTTGTATGGGGAATCTAGCAAAAAGCATAGAAATACTAGATTTCGAGACAATGTAAATGTCCCATAATTTTTTTTTTTGCTAAAAAATTATTTAAACATTTTTGATTCACAGTTATTTTAAGCTAGCAATTTTCGTCTGACAACGTAACCAGAAATAGCATGTCAGCCCGACTGATACCAAATTGTCAGACATCTGACACATTTCGTTGCGATTGTCGGATAATTGTCAGATATTTTTTATTGTCAGATGTGCATTTGACAATCGAAAGGCAATAAATTGTAAGCTTTTCTGACAAATTTGATACTGGTAATCTAACTTGTGGTGGCAATTTTTTTATTGCCAGTATACCTGTTGATATCATACTCCCAGATCTGACAATACTGTTGATCTGACTGACAACCGCTGTATAAAGTTTAGTTTCAAGCCTTTTCTGTGATAAATTTGCCGAAACACTGGAAAATGTTTTAATATGTATCGGACTTGAAGCCTTAATCACTTGAACTCAAACATTGTCAGTGTGTATGATTGAAGAAAAAAAAAAGAAAATTTTATAATATACCAACCCTCATGTATGTATGTACATTACCCGAGTCTCTTCCTGGCATGATAGATATTTCAATGACGATTCAAAAACTCCAAAAAAAAATTATACATATATATATATACATATATATATATATATATATATATATATATACATATATATATATATATATATATATATATATATATATATATATATATATATACATATATATATATATATAAATCTTAAAACATAGATAGACATGTGTCTAATAGATGCACAGGTCACACGATTTCCAGATATCACTATTGTTGGCCATTTCGACGTTTTTTTCTACTATGAATTTTTGAAGCGATTTGGAATTTATTAAATACAGTAAATAGTACCTATTTTCCATTTTTACTTTTACTCTTACATATGTATGTACATATGTATATGTAATTAGGCAAAAATGAATTCCGGACAAAGCTAGTGCATAATACCTAAGTACATAGATTGTGAACTAAAAACATTATATTGCATATTTGAAGTTGCAACCAACCCTTGCACCTGCCAACATGCTTTTATTCCGGAAATTAAATTTAATTTTAAAGTAACGGTCTGAGGTATCAACTAATTTTCTTGTTTTCTGGCAACTCCCTCCCGTACCCTATCTCTTAAGTAAGTACAGTGGAGGCTCAAAAAAGTTAAGTAGTTTGTTTTGGGGGTGATGAACTTTTCCGAACTCTTAACTTTTCCATAGTATGAAAAATTCAAGAGGTTATATGTGTATAAATATTTTCCTTATTTTTTTTAATTTTTGAATTTGCTGCTTCAGATACGTGAAAATCCTTAGACAATCGATTAGCAAGAACGCCTTCATCTAATTTTTTTAAAATCTTGCATTTTTCGCCGGCTGACAACCCTTTTTGCTTCCCTGCTGCTAACATGGTTGCAATCAGAACAAAACAAATTCTACGACTAATTTCTTTTACAACCAACTGATGAGAGCAACTACATTATGCATATAAAATTCTCAAAAAATAAAATATATATAACGGTAACGGTTTTATTTTTGCATGTATACAGGCATATATGACTCACTATATATATAAATATGTATTGAGGATTTACATACAAAAGTTGAGATCATCTTAGAAAGAAAAAAAAAACTATATATAAAAAATTGTCTCACAAAAGTTGAGAATTACTTAACTTTTTGGAGTCACCAATAGTGAATAAGAGCTGCTTAACTTTTCCATATACTTAACTTTTCTATGACTTAACTTTTTCGAGCCTCCACTGTATATACAAAACTACATATCCATATGTATACGTGTGTAGATATAAACGTGCATACATACATACAAATACAATCTACATATTTCATCAATCTGCTATGTGTTTCCAGTGTTATTTCACATTGGGTCATTTTTTCAAGGTCATTTATCACGTAGAACATGAATGTGTGACATCTGAAGCCACATATATACAAGTATGAACGTGCATACATCTGCATGTATGTATGCATTTATTAATGTACATACATATGTATGTAGGTATCTTTAATAATTATGAAAAGAAAATCAATGTCAGCAAATCGCGGTGTGGTTACTGGTTTGCGGCAATAATAATGTATTCGTAATATCTGTGCGGCAAACCAGTAACCACCCGACGAAATATGTTTGTAAGTATGTATGTATGTACTTTTAAGGTATTCAAATAAAATTTATAACAACATTACAAAACCGCATGAAATTGTTTAATAGCAGAGCTGGCCACCGAGAGAAACACGAGTATTGTATTCGCGTATGTGTATTCATTTGTATAACAAAGTAAATTTATATAAAGTATATGCAAGTACTCAGGTGATTAATTTTTTTCTCGTGTAGTGTCTATGCATGAATGTCAAAAGTTGTTTACAATTTTCGTGCGCCATTTTGTTTTGCTTTGATTTGTTATACACAATTGTGTGTAGTGAAAAAGTTGAAATAAATTTTTACTCAAAAAAGGTGTTACAAAACATTTAAAAATAATTATATTTAATTATTAAAATAAATATGTAGCTTTTATTATACTTATTTCACGTAATAAATGTTTATCAATTAATAAATTTACTTTGGTTTTGTCTATCCATACATTTCCTTTTTGTTGTATGCAGATCTGGGACTTGCATTAAATAAGCAAATCCATTGACCATCTTCCCACACTAAACCAAATCAATATAAATGCAAATTTATTACATTAGAACTAACTTTGATAATTATAGTGCAATTTTTTGGCATTAAACTAAAATATCTTCAAAGTAATACATTAATATTGCGCTAGCACCAAATCACATGGCGAAAAATGGAACGTAAATGTGTACATAAATAAAAACATACGTACATACCTAAATATGTAAACTTTTTTCTATGTACATATCGCCACTTAAGGCAAAAATCATATCACTACCATTTTTATACAGCCCAATTATGAATCGTAATTCCCCGGGGGGTTTTCCCCTTTCCCATTCCTCCTATTATGAATTAAAATATCCCCGGGAAAAAAGTAGGTATTCTAAACATAAGAGAGATGGAGAAAAAACTCCCCGGGAAAAATGTAGGTATTCTAAATATGAGGAAGATGGAAAATTTTTTGAGAGTTTTCTCCCCAAACATTTTGAAGGGAATTAATGCAAAAATTTTAAAATCAAATTAATAAATGTTATATGTATGGTATATGCATTTGTTTAGAACAAAAAGTTTAAATAAGCACTGGAATGTTATATATCTCTCTTGTTTTAGGCATTTTTATCCAAGCCCTGCACACATCAACTTCAAAAACATGAACTACTTCTACCTATAGAAAAAATACTAAAACACTAAAAATTTCACGCGTCCTTTAAGTTCACATAACAGGTACAAGGAAGATTTGTTTTCCTATAATATCAAGACCGATAAGAAAAACTATGAAATTTACAATTTTCTTTGTATATACAGTAATTGGAAATTTAATCCATTCGCATCTGCACCTGGGCAGTTTTAGCCTCCACTTTCCCAGCATACAATTATTCTGCATGGTTGTATATGGTTACGCTGTCTATTTATTTTTTATTTAAGCAAAAAAGATATTTATATTAACGTACTATCTTATTGGCAATGAAAAACCAACATTTTTATTAAATTTCTATTGCTGAACTCTTGCTTTATTGCAGAGTAAAATGTAAACATTAAAAAGCTGCTTCAGATTTTCCTCTCTCCCGCATTTGCTTATTCCCCTGCTATTCAGAATAGGAGGATTATTCCCCGGGAAGAAATGACAGGGAAGAGAAAAAACTCCCCGGGAATATTCATAATTGGACTGATAATTTTTCAAGAGAAAGACAAAACTTGATTAAATTGTTCCAAGCGGTAGGATATTCCGTTTATAAAATCACAATTTTTTAAGATATAGCTTTACAATAAAATAAACGAAAACCTAATTACAAGCATCAAATTTAAATTTTCACTAAAATTTTGTTTTTCAATCAGTGCGTATGAAAAGTAATGCAAGTTGCCCAGGTCTGGTTGTAATCATCTGTTTTTGACATTCATCCATTATTTTTACACAAACAAATCGCACGTTGCATATACTTTATATAAATATACTTTGTTGTATAAGAAGCCGATTGATGTTCGGCACTTTGGTGCTACTTTGGGCCGTTCAGTTTTATAGAAATCACTTTTAAATGCATGCATACATACATACATACTTATATATCACTCATTTACTCAAACAACGTCATAACTCAAAAATGGATTTATTTAGTTAGTCCTAGTTTACACAATGCAAGTCTTATTGCTAAGCTGATTAGTTTGTAAAAGAGAGAGACGAGGGGAAAAGAAACGATTACTCAGCTTCATGTACTGTCAATACGTTTTGCTTTCCCATTCGTAATGTTAAAAAAGCACACATGCATACAGAAAACTATGCATGAAAAATATGAGCTGAAAAATAAGACTTGAATTGTGTGGACGCCGATTAAAGTTCAAAGAAGAAAAAGTGATAATCTTAGCAATAAGACTTGACTAGTGTGAACTTTGACTTAATGATGCAAAATTAATCCTCGTATCGACTTGCAATTATTGTTGCAGCAATTCTTGAGTTAATGGTGTGAGGAGGGGCGAGAAGGTTGGGGAGGGGTACACATTTTCATGTGCTCTGCAATTTTGTTTTGTTTTGAAATAGTCACTTGTTAATTTAAATGTATTTGATGTTTTATTTTATTTTCTTTCCTCAGTTATATGCAAAATACAAAATATAACAAAAATTAAATGGAATTGTTAATTTTTCAGGGAAATTTGTTTTGTAATCGAATTTTTTTAATACATATGTAATTGCAAAACTAGAATCTCCTAATGTGGACACTTATGCAATTTCAAAGCATAATTTTAAAAAATTGCAGCAACAAAATTTCAAATCCGGACGAGGACTTAAAATCCATATTTATAAATTTTTTACAGCCGTAAATAAGCATTTGTAATTGTTTAATTTCGTTTGAATTAAAGTTCAATCAATATTAGCAAAGTCACTGCGTTTAGTTCTCTTGGAAAAAAAATTGTCGCATCCGATATTCGTGCTTTACCCGTTAAAAAAATTAAAATAAAATTTTCATACTTCCTGAATCTGCACATATACGATCTTCTTTCAACTGCATTTCCACATTCAGAAAAAAATTCTTCATAAAGTTTCGCTAAATTACATATGGGCATTTCCATGTCAGCGTACGTGACATTTGTACGCCTACAAAGTGGAATAGATTCTAAACAAGTAAGAGTGCTATATTCGGCTGTGCCGAATCTTATATACCCTTTACCAACGTACGTACATATATATAGTATACAGACACGTACATACATATTTGTTTTGTGAAAAAATTTATAATTTTTTAAAGTTTCCATCTTTGGAGCTATAATTTTCATTTTTAAAATTTCATACATCAAACTTTTTTTTCAGAAGCATAAAATATATTCAATTTATAAAGAAAAAGAAAAAAATTTTTAAACCTATTTAATTTTAAATAACACAAAAAGTGTAAGTTTTCCAACCCTGGAGTCATAATTTTGGATTTTTCTGATTATTGATACCAATCTAGTTCTTTAAAAAATGCATAAAATATGTTAAGTGAAAAAAGCAAGAACGAAATAAGTAAAAACTTAGTTTCATTTAATTCCTTTAATATTAAAAAAAATCAGTTAAGTGCGACTTTGAATCGCGCACGAAAGGAAGGTTTTTGCTTTTTTGAAGTTTTTTTCAGTTAAAACGATTTTTTCAGTTTTGTCGCTTTTTTCTCGTTTTGGCGATTTTGTCTGTTTTTGGAGGTTTTTTTCATTTTGGCGATTTTTTTCTGTTGTTGGGCTTTTCTTCATTTTGGAGATTTTTCTCATTTTGACGATTTTTTCTGTTTTGTTGGGTTTTTTCGCGATTTTTTTGGCGATTTTTTTGTTTTTTTTTTCGTTTTGGTGATTTTTTTCATTTTGGCGATTTTTTTTCATTTTGGCAATTTTTTTCTTTTTTTATGTTTTTTTTTCGTTTTGGTGATTTTTTCGTTTTGGTGATTTTTTCATTTTGGCGATTTTTTTTTCATTTTGGCGATTTTTTTTCATTTTGGCGATTTTTTTCTGTTTTTAATTTTTTTTTTCGTTTTGGCGATTTTTTTTCTTTTTTTGGCGATTTTTTTTCATTTTGGCGATTTTTTTCTGTTTTTTAGGTTTTTTTTCGTTTTGGCGATATTTTTCATTTTGGCGATTTTTTTCATTTTAGCAATTTTTTCGTTTTTTTGCGATTTATTTTAGTCTTGAAATTTTCTTTTAATTTAGTGCTTTTTTTCATTTTTGGCGATTTTTTTCTGTTTTTTGGGGTTTTTTTCGTTTTGGTGATTTTTTTTCATTTTGGCGATTTTTTTTATCATTTTGGCGATTTTTTTCTGTTTTTTAGGTTTTTTTTCGTTTTGGTGATTTTTTTCATTTTGGCGATTTTTTTTTCATTTTGGCGATTTTCTTTCATTTTGGCGATTTTTGTTTTCATTTTAGCAATTTTTCCGTTTTTTTGCGATTTATTTTAGTCTTAGAAATTTTTTTTTAATTTGGTGCTTTTTTTCGTTTTGGCGATTTTTTTTCTGTTATTTAGGTTTTTTCTTTTTTTGGCGATTTTTTTCATTTTGGCGATTTTTTTCTGTTTTTAAGGGGTTTTTTCGTTTTGGCGATTTTTTTTTCATTTTGACGATTTTTTTCTGTTTTTTAGGGTTTTTTTTCGTTTTGGTGATTTTTTCATTTTGGCGATTTTTTTTCATTTTGGCGATTTTTTTCTGTTTTTTAGGTTTTTTTTCGTTTTGGCGATTTTTTTTCATTTTAGCAATTTTTCCGTTTTTTGCGATTTATTTTAGTTTTAAAATTTTTTTTTAATTTGGTGCTTTTTTTCGTTTTGGCGATTTTTTTTTTCTGTTTTTGGCTTTTTTTCATTTTGACGATTTTTTTCTGTTTTTTAGGGTTTTTTTTCGTTTTGGTGATTTTTTCGTTTTGGTGATTTTTTTCATTATGGCGATTTTCATTTTGGCGATTTTCTTTCATTTTGGCGATTTTTGTTTTCATTTTAGCAATTTTTCCGTTTGTTTTTGCGATTTATTTTAGTCTTAGAATTTTTTTTTTAATTTGGTGCTTTTTTTCGTTTTGGCGATTTTTTCTTGTTTTTGGCGATTTTTTTCGGTTTGGCGATTTTATAATTTTTTATTTTTTCAGTTTTACCGTTTTTGAAAATTTCAAGAGTTTTGCTCTTACGGTTTCCAAGATACAGCAAATAGTCAAAATTACATAGTCAAAATTGCATTAACTGATGGAACACCCTTTAATTTAAATTTTTTTAAATTTTAGTGTTAATTTTTGTAGTCTGAATAAAAATACACTAACCTTACACATTTCAAGTGTATATACATACATACATACAATTGTATGTATATTACATGGGATTTTAACATTTTTCGTTGCTCGTTTTAGAACACCCTTTAATTTCCAATTCTCATGTATTTGTTGTTGTAGCGGCCAAAGGTCTACATACTGTGTCCAAATTTCAGGTCTGTAGCTCTTACGGTTCTCGAGAAAATACTAATATAGTTTTAGACATAGTTAATTTTACATAACACAAAAAGTTAAAGTTTTCCAACCCTGGAAACGTCTTTTTAATTTTTTTGTATTTTTTTAATTTAAAATTCCAATTTTAGTCGTACTGAAGTGTAAAATATGTACATTTATTAAAAAAAAATAAAAATTTGTTTTCGGGAGTTACTTTTATATGGCAAAATGAAGTTTAAGTTTTCCAGCTCTGCAATCGTCTGCCCGATTTTGCTGAATTTCAATACCAATCTATTTTGGAAAATTTCTGACACACCAGTCCAAGAACGAAGTCTCTAGCTCTTCTGGGAGCTTCGGAAAACCGATTTCACGTACAGACAGACGGACAGACGGACAGACGGACATCGCTTATTCGTCTTCCCTATGCATAAGGATCCAGAATATATATATTTTATGGATCGCTTATTGATATTATAGAAATTACAAACGGAATGACAAACCTATATATACCCTTTTACCATTTTTTTGGTAAAGGGTATAAAAAATAGAAGTAACTCAAAAACATTTTGTTGTTATGTTCCATTCCGGTCGTACTATATGCGAAAAAAAAAATTATTAAATTTGGAACCCTGTTGTCCAAAATATCGAGGGAAATAAGGGCATAGCGTACGTGACATAAAACGGAACTGGTATCAATATGCATGTAAAAGTGTACGAAAATCTGCGAATTGTGAAGTTTTTTTTCTTGTTTTAAATTTCTTACACGAAGCCAACTATTTTTCCTTTATTATCAGTAATTTTGAAATAAAAAAGACTTTTGGCTGATTTTATAATGAATGAAGCTTAATAGCGTATGTGACATAGCGTACGTGACGGATTTTTCTCTTTATAATATTCTTAAGTAAAAATTTTTTTCTTAATCTGTGGCAATAAATAATAATGGCTTGAGTCGAAATTTCGTGTTTAGAGATATTATGGGTTTCGTCTAAAATAAATTGTGTTTGGTTTTTATATAAAATTTTTAGATACCGAAAAAAATGCACATTTATTTAGAACAAAACTGTTAATTTTATAAAAAAGAAACGATTTTATTAGTTATTATTCGTTGTTTTTTGGTTAAGATCTTATGAAAAAATCCATTGGCAGAAAAATAAAAACTAAAGTGAACTTAAGCTATTATATTGAAAGGCAAAATAATTTTTATTGATAGTAAGTCGAGATAAGTGCTTTAGGTTAAATTCAAAAATGCGGAAAACCTGAAATAAGATAGTTTTTTAAAAGCTTATGTGCAGTTTCCACAAGTCAGGCAGGCGACTGGTCTAGAAAATTTGTATGAAAATCACTCAAAAAGATGATGAGATGAGCTTAAATATAACTCCCTGTTTCTACAACCCAGACGACCGACTTGAGTATAAAATTTACATGGAAAGCACTCATTTTCTTGAGTGACTTTCATACAAATTTTCTAGACGAGTCGTCTGCCTGACTTGTAGAAAGTGCACATAAGTTTTTTTAATGACGAATAATTTGAATGGGCTGTTAGTTATTGAACTTAAGTGTATACAAGTTTAAATGCTCAAATATTTTAATATTGATGTAGCTACCTTAAAAAAATTAACTTGAGTTAAGATGTTATTGCTTATGTATTATTTTCCAAGAAGACTTAAGTTAAAATATAAATGGGTATAGTTTAAATGATAGATCTTGAAGAAGAGAATAAGAATATGTAATAAAATTAAAAAGCACTTATGCCAACTTAAGCCATTATAATATATTTCCACATAAATATATGCATACAAAAACTTAAAAACAAAACAAAAATATGTATTCAGTGAAAATATCAATAAAAACAATAAAGAGTCAACTTCATTTCTTACTACATACTGTTTAGTTGTGATTTTAAAATCACAATTGTGATTTGATGGCGTTCTGAATGATTCTGTGTGATTTTACCCTTTAAAAATAGAAGAAAACAGCTGACGTTTTGTTTTGTAACTGCATTATCACAAATGTAAATCACAAAGCAAATAACAACATTTTTGCAAAATTAAAAGTTTTAAATTTTTTTCATAACTTCATAAATTCTTTCGTAGAAAATTGCTCATTTTACTATAAAAATCAATAAAGAAGATATTAAGTTATTCATTTAATTAATCAATTGAGAATTTCAAAATGAAGTGATTGAAAAAATAACCAAGTGATTTCAAATCGGCAGTCATTTAGCTGACCGGTTTAAAATCACAAAAATGCAAAAAGTTATATGTGCAGAACACCTTTCTTGTATTTTCAATTCACTTTCACAAAAAGTGATTTTCAGAACATGTCTTATAATTATCAAGTTAACGCTGATACATTCAATTGCAATATTAATACTTAGAATAGCGTACGTGACGAACTTTAAATTCTTATAAAATTTTTCTTACACTAAATTGAGAAAAAATTTCGAACAATATTTATTTGCGACAATTATCCTGCTTTGAACTTTTATTTTGAAACAGTTGCGACCGGTCAAATTCAAATGACATAGACAAATAATGTTTTTGCATCGCGTACGTGACATTAAAATAGCATCTAAAGCAAACCAAAAAAATACCGCTTATCGAACTCTAAGTTTTCTCTTTCCTCATGGATCTTGTTCGTTCATTGTTGTTGTAACATTAATTTTAAAGTATAATTGCAATGTTACAAATACCTGAATCGAGTCGCTAATTAAGAAAAAATAGGTGATTGCAATTTCTTAACATTAATCAAAGAGATGGTCAGTTTAAACAGCTATTTTTGCTCTTGAAAAATTTTTATAAGCTATTAATACCTCTGCATAGTAAAATTTGAGTGAATTTTTCCTCTTTGACATATTTAAAAAAAAAATTTCAAGGTTTTTTAATTTTTCAGTCGTGGTTGTCATTTTCATGGAAATGCCCATATGTATGTATATTTCTATAGATCCGTTTGTTTACCCCAAAATTTGTGCAAATTTGTACTGGATTTTACTGAAATGCGTTCGTTTACACATAAATTTGCAAAAGAGAGTGCCAATTGAGAGAGTAAATTGACAGTTGTTGACTGAGAGTCTGCAAATATTTACTGGACAATTTTTTGCCAGTAAAATCCAGCAGTTTTTGTTTTTTTTTTTGTATTCTGTGTTCCAAGTGGAACAAAAATGGCAAAAGCACGTAGCCAAAAAGCCGAGGTATCCCACGTATAGAAGCTTCCTTCGGTTGCTGCGAACGACCTATACCTTCGTATAGGAAGTAGAAGTTTCCAAGATCCACTTCTAGAGTTTTTTATGGTCTCCACCAGTTAAATCTTATTAAAAACGTTTGCACTTGATAATGGAAAATTCCACAAAGAACCAACTGTAAGTGATACAGTTAGTTGCGGTAACCATTAACGAGTGCGAGTTAGACGCAAAACTCTCGAAGGCCAATAAAAAACATTGGCCTGGTTGCACTTAAGAAATAATTGCCAACGACGCGTAAATCGAGTAAATTTCTCGTTTTCAAAAACTGAATATTGGTCCTGCAGACGTATTTAAAATCATACGCGATAATTTTCTTTCAGATATGATATTTGAGAATCTATATAATAAAAAAAATTAAAAAAAATATTTCGATTATCGGGGTTAGTTTTCTAAAGTTTTGCGATTTAAAAT
Organism: Tachina lurida; assembly: GCA_944452675.1. Lineage (NCBI taxonomy): Eukaryota > Metazoa > Arthropoda > Insecta > Diptera > Tachinidae > Tachina > Tachina lurida. Next base: position 178,898,381 of record OX101752.1, read on the forward strand.
CAATCCAGTTTACAGAATAGGGCCGTTTATAAAAAATTGTATGACAATGCCAATGTATTTTTCAAATTCACAAAAACTACCAAGTCATACCCTTACTTAGCATTTTTGCATTGTATGTATATGTATACGTATGTATGTACACATGAATGTATGTATATAAACATATTTATATGATTTTATATTCATAAAAAAATTGTTAAATCATCAGTTTGTCATCATGATAATAAATGCCCGTATCAGCAGTTAGTTCGTCTACTTAATAAAACACAATCACTTAAACAAAGAAAAAAATATGAAGAGAAAAGTGACATAAAGATTTAAAAAGTTAAATTATTAATTAATTTTTATTAATTAATTTATTATTTTTGCCAAGGTTATAAATTTATTAGGAGTCAAGCGAATTTATTGTACACACATACATACATATGTATATCCATATAGTAAACATATTTTTTACTCGGATTTGAAGTAATCACTTTTTACTACTGTAAGGGCCATTATTACATATAAAAATGTAACTCTAATTGAAAAAAAATTAAGTACGATCAAAAAATGTATTTGTTATTTTATTATTTTTTATTTATTAAAATATTTTATAATAAAATTTTGCGTGAGCTATTGTGAAATATATGACTTAAAAAGAGTTATTATTTTAACACCCAGGCGGGAACGTTTAACAGATGATAATTTAAAAAAAGCATTTATTTTTTGTCGTTTTTGCTAACGATATGTAACAAATATACATACATAATTATGCAAATAGGATTGCTGTTATAATAGTTGAAGTGTACTATTAATTGTAATTGAATATTTTTGTAACTAATAAAAAAATTAATTATTCCATACATTTTCTATAATTAATTTATTAAGAAGTTATTTTTACAACTACATACATGTAATTGTACTTAATTTTTTTCGATACAATTGCTTACATGTATGTAGTTGTAATTTGTTTTTTTTTTTTGTAATTGATATTTTTTCCAACACAATTATTTTTAAATTTAATTTTTTATTTAATTTTCAGTTACAAAAAAAAAGATTTTTTAATCGATTTGTAATCATTACTGCTCAGTCTGCCTATTTTACGAAAACTTTTTTTTTTTTTTGGGTGTACATATGTACAAAGATACATATGTACATAATAATTAATTTGACCTTGAAACGTTATACATATAGCAATATCTCTGTATGGCATTGCCTCTGTATAAAAAAATTTTATATGCTTTTCCATTTTTTAATTGACAGGGTCTAGCCTTTTCTCTAGAAGAACGTCAACTGTTGGGTATACAGGGACTTTTACCAGCCAGAGTAAAAACGGAGGAGGAACAAGTTCAGCATAGTCTGCTGTTGCTGGATCGCTTAGAAAATGATTTGGATAAATATATGTATCTGAATAATTTAGCTGAACGCAATGAGCGCTTATTCTATAAAGTCTTGTCGCACGATGTGGCTAAAATGATGCCTTTGGTTTATACGCCAACAGTGGGTTTGGCTTGCCAGAAATTCAGTTTAATATTTCAGTATCCCAAGGGTATGTACATAACAATCAATGATAAGGGGCATGTATATGATGTTTTGAAGGTGAGTGAAACTAAAATTCATGTTAAAATATGAATAACTTTTAAATTTACATACATACATATGCATGTGTGTTTAAAAATAATAGAATTGGCCCGAAACAGATGTTCGTGCAGTTGTGGTTACAGATGGTGAACGCATTTTGGGTTTGGGAGATCTAGGTGCCAATGGTATGGGTATTCCCGTAGGCAAATTATCGCTTTATACAGCTTTGGCTGGCATCAAACCTCATCAATGTTTACCCATTACACTAGACGTTGGTACTAATACAGATAGTATTTTGGACGATCCTCTATATATTGGATTAAGACATAAGCGAATTACTGGAGCAGAATATGACGAGTTCATCGAAGAATTTATGAATGCGGTCGTACGTCGTTTTGGACAAAATTGTTTAATACAATTTGAGGATTTCGCAAATGCAAATGCTTTTCGTTTATTGGAAAAATATCGCAACGATTATTGCACTTTCAATGATGATATACAAGGTACTGCCTCCGTAGCTGTTGCGGGTTTGCTGGCTTCACTGAAAATCAAGAACACTCAATTGAAGGAGAACAAAATTTTATTCCTGGGTGCCGGCGAAGCTGCTTTAGGTATTGCCAATTTATGTTTGATGGCATTCATAAAGGAAGGTCTTTCTGAAGCCGAAGCTAAGAAACGCATTTGGATGGTCGACAGTAAAGGCTTAATTGTTAAAAATCGTCCCGCTGGTGGTCTCAGTGAGCACAAACTTCACTTCGCTCAAGACTATCAGCCAATCAATACGCTGGCTGAGGCTGTAGAGACGTTAAAACCTTCGGTACTTATTGGTGCAGCTGCAATTGGCGGTGCTTTTACCAAGGAAATTCTTGAAATGATGGCCGAATTCAATGAAATGCCCATAATATTTGCGTTATCTAATCCCACCAGTAAAGCTGAATGCACAGCTGAACAAGCGTACACTTATACAAAAGGCAAATGTATTTTTGCATCTGGTTCTCCTTTTGATCCCGTGGAATATGATGGCAAAACATATTATCCTGGGCAGGGCAATAATTCATATATATTCCCTGGAGTAGCCTTGGGTGTTCTCTGTGCCGGCATGTTAACCATACCGGAAGAAGTGTTCCTGATGTCAGCGGAACGGTTAGCAGATCTGTGCGAGCCCGAAGATTTAGCTAAAGGCAGCTTGTATCCACCATTAAGCAAAATAACGGAATGTTCTATTGAAATTGCTGTATATATTATGGAATATGCTTACAAAAATGGTAAGTACTACTGACTAGTGCCATACCAACGTATTTTCCAAAAAAAATATCTGATAAATAAATAAAAAATATCAATAAAAACTAAGAAGCCTTTAAATTTTAGCGTTTGAAAAGAGTAAATTGTGGCAATACAAAATTGTAAAACTCTTTAAAAAGGATGCAATTTTCTAGAGTGCAATTTAATCCAATGTTATTCTATCTCATTTGCATTTAAGGTCACGGTATATTCTCCAATTTTCGCACCTAAAATCAAATATCGATTTCTAGAATGCTTTAGAGACAAATTAAAAAATTTCCCGATTGAATCAAATACTAAAATTACGATGAATTCAATTTTATAAATGTTGCTACATTTTGCGATACACGTAACAAATTTGTATTCATAGCCAATATAAATAAATAAAATAAAATAAATAATCTCTATATCAAACCCTTTTTCAGTAATTCGCTAAAGCTAAATTTGATCGCTAAAATGTTGAACAATAAAAAATTAAAAATTTTTGGCGATAATTTTTTTCAGTGTTTTGTATTACGTAACATTATGTCTCAGTTTTGAAGATAAATTCTCTACTCACAGAAGCATCACCAATCTATTATTGTAAGCGATAACAATTTGAGTTTTCATTGGTATAATAAATTTTTAAATCTGTAGAAAAAAATTCTCTAGACTAGGGAACCACACGTCTCAAAAACGTTGAAGAGGTCTTTATTGTTTGTTTATACGCAGTATATTTTTTGCAAAAAGTCTGAGAAAGTTACAAACACTGGTGTGGCTCAGTGCGAAACCAATAAGAAATTAAACTAAAAAATAAATTAACTATTAAATTAAAACATTATTTTTACATCCATTTCAGGTTTGGCAACTTTACGCCGAGAACCCGAAAACAAACGGGAGTTTATTAAATCGCAAATGTATGACTTGTCATATTCCTCCTCAATACCAGAGGTTTATTCATGGAGTCATAAACTTTAAATTGTATCTTATATAAGTACTACATGCATATGTGTATACTTTATCTATATGTATGTAAATTAAAAGTAGTGGTACATATATGCATACATATAGCTAGTCTTTAAAAAAATACGATGTCAAAATAAAAATATGCATATATAATATGTACATATGTACATTATGTTACATTATATTTCGTTATAAACGTTTACATATCTTCTAGAAGGAGTATTATTGAAATGATTTCAAGTTTTTATTGTGTATATTTCATTATTATTGGTAAAAAAATACGTACATACATACATACATATTTATTTAGATGTTTGTTTTTCGTTTATATGTTCTAAATTTTAATTATATTTTCATTAATTTATTTTTTAGTTTTTTTGTTTTTTTTTTACTTTATGTAAGGGGATGTAATGCTTTATTAATTAAATTATTCAACTCGATGCAAATAAATTTTTTTATACTTATAAAAATATTGTAATATATTTATTTATTTATATTAGACATGCAAAGGCTTTTGATAAAAAACATACTTTAAATTTTAGTGTTTTTTTTTCCCAAAAATTCGGGAACTTGTATGGTACATAGTTACAAGCAATGTTCTGAGTTTCCGATTTAACTCTTTGCGAATACATATCAGCAAAATGTACTTTTTTAACCCCCGAGCAAAAAAAAGGGGTGTTACAAGTTAGTATTGTATATCTGTGTGTATGTACGAGTCCACCTACAGACCAAACGGCTTTACCGATTTTGATTTAGTTTTTATTTTGTTTGAAAGATGACGTGATCGAGAGTGTTCTTTGCTATGTTTAGAGGCAAATCTGTCCAGCCGCTTAGAAGATATCACTTCCTTTTTTAGACATATTCGGCTGAATCTGTGCGTCTTTGACGACGTAGCTCCCAAACGGCTAGACCGATTTTCATTTGATTTTTTTTCGTTTGAAAGGTGACTTCATCTGATATCTTCTCGCCTTACTTGAAGAAAATCGGTCCAGCCGTCTGGTCTGTACGTCGGGGGTTCTTAAAATGTTTAATTTTTGTTATTTCTTTATTATTTATAAACGTTTGTGGCGTAGATTATTTCTTTAAAATGAACTGGATAAAGAAACTAAACCCGATTTCTCTGGCCGCGTATTTATTTCTACTGAATGGCCCGTCACACACGAGACTAAATTTTATGCCGCACAATTTTTGTTCTTTTAAGAACACACGAGACTAATTCATCCGACATAAAAATGTATACGTATACATAGCTTTGTGTGTGTTAGTGATTTTTGTATGCATTTCATATTTGCTGTTTTTTTAAGTTATGTGTGTATTTGTTTTGTGCTGCTTATGCGGGGTTGAGCCTGGTTGAAAAATTATGCCAACCACTCTGCCTCTCTCACCTACAAACTGGCACAATTGTTCTCGTGTGTGAAAGGCCAATGAGGTAGTTTACACGAGACTAATTTTTATGCCGCACAATTTTTGTTCTTTTAAGAACACACGAGACTAATTCATCCGTCATAAAAATGTATACGTATACACAGCTTTGTGTGTGTTAGTGTTTTTCGTATTCAATTTAACATTTGCAGTTTTTAAGTTGTCTGTGTATTGGTTTTGTGCTGCTAATGCGGGGTTGTAGCTGGTTGAAAAATTATGCCAAACACAAAACCCCTCCCTTTGCCTCTCTCACCTACAAACTGGCATGTTATGTCAGCACAATTAATCCCGTGTAAATCAGCGCAATGAAATTAAATCAACTAACATCGGCTTGTAATATGTATACATATGCATATACGTATTTGCGATATACATACATATGTATGTATGTATGCAAAGGGCGAAACGTTGAATTTAAATTCATACCTAAATAAGAGCGGCAAGCATCGCGTTAGCAGCAGGGTGCGCATTTTCAGTACATTTAAATGTGAAAATATTATTTGATTGTACTGAAAATACGTACCCTGCTGCTAACGCGACGCTTGCCGCTCTTATTTAGGTATGAGGGTTAGTGTGATGTTATAACGGTAGTTAGTTATTTATCAAGGTTGGCAAACGGTATCGTAAAAATACCGATACCGATTCAAATACCGCTAAAATTAGATACCGGTATCGTTACCGATACCGAAATCCATTTCGGTTAGAAAATACCGGTATCCAGACTACCGTTTACGTCTATACCGGTACGTACCGGTATACCGATTCCGGCCAAAAAATAAATGATAGTTTCCAAATTTTTATTATGTATTACAACCAGGGATCGCAAATAACGATTATTTTCCAAATTTAAAGTAAAAAAATCATAATAATAGAGAAGTGCTACGTGAACAAGGAATATACCAAGATACTCCATGTTACATGGACTACCGATAGATGCAATGATTTTTATTTTTTTGATTTTTATTTATTCCTCACAAAATAACTCTTATTTTGTGACTTTTATTTATTCCTCAGAAAATAACAGTTATTTCTTGATTTTTATTTATCCCTCACAAAATAAGAGTTATTTTGTGACTTTTATTTATTCCTCACAAAATAACAGTTACTTTCTGATTTTTATTTTTTTGCTCAAAAAAATTTTAACTTTTAAAATTAAAAAATAATAAAAAAGTAAATTTAGTTTAACATATAAGAGTTTTTTTTAAAGACTCTGACGATAAATTCAATTTTAAATCGGTTAATATTCATTTTAACGCAAAAATTACGCTTTCTACATTTTAAAAGTTAAGCAAAAAAATAAAAATCAAACAGTAACTGTTATTTTGTGAGGAATAAATAAAAGTCACAAAATAACTCTTATTTTGTGAGGGATAAATAAAAATCAAGAAATAACTGTTATTTTCGGAGGAATAAATAAAAGTCACAAAATAAGAGTTATTTTGTGAGGGATAAATAAAAATCAAGAAATAATGATTAAAAAGTGATTTTTAAAATAAAAATTATAACCGTTACGGTCCCTGATTACAACCTTTTTCACCATGAGACAACTGCTTTTTATCAGTTATATTTTGGTTTTTATTTCGACCATTGTGTTCGTTTTGCTGTACTATTCCACCAACGCCAACCAATCCCATTTGTCAACCAATATTATTGCCATGTTCATAAAACATAGAATCTCAAGAAAAAATACCAAGGCCAAAACTAAAAATATTTAAAATGTTTTGTAATGGATGCTATGGTTTCAAAAAATATAGCATAGATAAGAACCTTTGTTTTTCGTGCATTGTTTCGAAGTCAACTAAAATTAGTTGTTATTCAGAATACCAAAAAACAGTTGTTTAAAAGTTAAGTTGCTGCAGTTTCAATCCAACTTAGTTGAGCTGTAAACCATAATATGGGCAAAAATATATTTTAATTAACTTTCTTTCTTTGGCGTTGGTCTTGTTTATACACTTCACCGTAATATATAAGGTTGGTATAGAAAAAACTTTTAAACTTTTATATTTGAAGTTAAAGATTTCTCTCTTGAGGTGAAGAAAAGTACTTTTTTGTACCAATTTTCTAGCTCGTTTCTATATTTCTCGCATCGTAAAATTTTCCGCATGAAATGAGGGAAACGTAACAAAAACATTGTAAATTGTTCAAACTTGAAATTGAAACAAAAAATGGATTTTCTCACATAAGTGGTTCTGTATATTTACTTTGCGAGAACTATTCGTCATTTGAATAAATTTCCAGCAATTATTGAAAGGATGTGATATTTTGTGAAAACTTTCTCGCAAGAACTGTCAAAACAACTCGCATTTTGAATTGGTGCGAGAACAACCAAATGTGAACAAAAACATATGAATTTTTGAATTTGTGTGTAAAAATATGAAAAATAATTTAGTCGAAAAGATATGCAAAGAATTGTTGAACTAAAATAATTATTAACGAGTCGATATGATAATGTTTATTTCGTATTATATTCTTATGTAGAGACAATTGATAGAAAAAACTTATTTATTTCAAGAATTTTACATTCACTTTATATACATTTTCATTATATTATTTTCATTTTCTTGTAAATTACTTAATTTTTTCGTTATTAAATAATATTCTTTTACATTTTGTTTTCATTTGACACTTGATTATTGGAAATATTCCAGTGAAAACAGATTCAGTGCTGTCTGTTTTCACATTCAAATACAGAAACACTTTTTTCTCACAAATCGAGAAGCGATGGAATTTTGTGTTTCACACTTCATGTGAGAAATTTTGCTATGCGAGAAATACAGAAATGAGCTACTGTGTTGATATACATCTATTAAATTGTACTTTCATCATCCTGGAAGCTTAAGTACACCGAAAACGTATAAATAGAACGCGAAATACATCATACAGGTAGTTCTTTAACAAAAAGTCTCCTAAAAAATATTTAAAACAGTTCTGCGATTTACTCTTATTCAATTACGTTTTATAAACAAAGTTATAAACAATATAGGTCCAGTACAAAAATATTGCCTAAGAACGTGTCCAAAGTAGAAAAGTGTCGAAAAAAAATTATATTAGGTGAAAAAATAAAACATATATTTGAAATTTACTGAAACAAGATATATATGCTTCAAAAGGTCTTAGTTTCTTCTTTCTGTATCCGTTTATAAATTTAAAATCGGTTCATATTTAACTTAGTTAGAGGTTGATAAGTATCTACGGGTACGAAAAGCCGGTTTTTTACCCGTAACTGAAGATTTTGGAGGTGTCTGGAATATTTCAAATACAATTTGTATTGTTATACTTAACACTACCTAGCAGAAAAATAGTAACACGTCCCAGGTATTTCGATTTCATAAAAATTTGTCACACTGTGTAATATAACAGTATAGACAAAACTTTTATTTTCACTATTTTGTTTACTTAACCAAAATGTATACTTTTTATATGTAAAGTTTGAACTTCAGTCTCCTTGTTTCACTTTTTTAATAAATTATTTTCTAATAATAGTATAAAAACATATATAGAAACAAATAAGTTTATACGCTTTTATACGAGTACATATGTATGTTAATGTAAAAATACTCCCTTTTTGAAGTAATTTAATAAAAAAAAAGATTTTTTGTTATGTCCAATGCCTCAAATAATAAATTTATCAGTAATTTCGGTATGCCGGTATTATAAAATCGATAACGGTATGTACCGGTAATACCGATACCGAAATAAAAAAAATACCGATACCTCTACCGATACCGAAATTTAAAAAATAATTGTACCGGTATCAATACCGATACCGTTATTTTTTTCGGTTTCCAACCTTGCTATTTATATACAGGATAATGTATATAACCAGTAGACAATCAAGAGAAATTATACGGGTACGTTCTGTATTACACATGAAATTAAAACGTGTGAAATTTTCATATAATTTTAATTGGAAATACGTAGTTACATTAATATAAAAAGACCCTAACTCATTATTTTTTGAAATCGAGATTTTTGCATTTTTCGCTACATATTCCATCGGAATATACAAAAAACTCGATTTCAAAAAAATTATTACTTATTGCCTTTCTTTATTAAGGTAACGTTATGTACATATTTATTTATAACAAAACTATCTATGGTAATTCCGAACGATTTAATTTCACGTGGAATACAGAACATACATTGAGGAAACATTGGCATATAGGACGTATTTAGGTAATAGCACAGACACTGTTTCCAGATAATTTGATCAAAAATCTGCAAAAATTTGTTAAAAAATCTGAAAAATCTGGAAAATAATTTTAAAAAATCTGCAACAATAAAAACACCTTCATTTTGAATTGTTTTTCATTTTGTTTTCGAATTAACGTAAATTATCTTGCTATACAAATTGTTTGATAAAAATAAACATAAACAAAACGATCAGGGCAAATAAATGCACAAGTTTTCGACATAAAACTTAAGAAAATTGTACATATATTACATACAAATATGTGCAAAGAAATATGCAGGCATATCTCACACTAAATCAAAAACAGTCACAACTCAAAAATCCCAGATATTCAGCAGTGGCGCAAAACTGTTTAAAAAAACTTTGCTGCAAAAGAAATTTTTGCGGCACATTTAAAAACAGAACCATTTTCATAATTTTGAGTTGTGACTGTTTATGATTTAGTGCGCGATATGTATATACATATGTATGTATGTATGTATGTATGTACTTACATATCTTTGCACAAAATTGTTCGTTTCTTTTTAACACTGTTATGATGATGTACAGTGAACAAAGAAAAAACTTGTACAGCAAACGATCCGCTCTTCTAATCAAAATATCTCTGTTGCTTTGTAAGATTTTAAGATAAAACCAAAAGCGATTCCAAGGAAAATTAATCAGCTTTCTATGAAAATCTTTAATTTTATTAACAAATTTATTTTAATGCGAAAAAAATAACCTAAAATATAATAACACTATTTTCCAGAGCCAAAAAAAAACTTGTACACTAACTCTTCTTTCAGGAAGGAGCTATGAAATAAGGAATAAACTTAAAATTAGTACTAAATGTGGCCACGTCTAGCATCTAATAGATTATTTTCATAGAATGAACTGGGTTTTCGGTAATTTTGGGAGCTATATGGTCCAATATGCCCTGGAGAGCACTTTTGAGTTAATTTTTACACATAATCTACAGCTCGCGTAATTTTTTGTTCACATACGCCCACAGAATTTCATTTGTACTGAGGCCAAGGATCTAGGGAGGATGTGCCTGCAATTTTTTTCCATTGAATGGAAGCCATTCTCTTATTATTGAAGACGAAAGTTTCGGGTATTTAACTCTAACTAATCAATAGTCTCCACTTACATTTAATTTGGCAGCTAACTGTGCTAAATTATCTCTTAGTATTTTTAAATAATTCATTTTATTTATTGTACGTTCCATAAAAACCGGATTTCATACACCACTCGATCCCATTGGGCCCCATACCATCATATTACACACCCCATGCTTCACCGTGTTATTCAGGTTATTATCGTTAAAGCTGGAACTTTTCTTTGCCACGCAAAGAAAGATTATATTAATCACTATGATGACTTTTGGGACACTGCTGAATCCAAATTTAATATATTTGGATGTTATCGTTGTAGATTTTTGTGGCGAAGAGGAATTCCAGCATTAGTGATAAAACCCTGAATAACACGGTGAAGCATGGGGGGTGTAATATGATGGTATGGGGCTCAATGGGATCGAGTGGTGTATGAAATCCGGTTTTTATGGAACGTACAATAAATAAAATGAATTATTTAAAAATACTAAGAGATAATTTAGCACAGTTAGCTGCCAAATTAAATGTAAGTGGAGACTATTGATTAGTTAGAGTTAAATACCCGAAACTTTCGTCTTCAATAATAAGAGAATGGCTTCCATTCAATGGAAAAAAATTGCAGGCACATCCTGCCTAGATCCTTGGCCTTAGTACAAATGAAATTCTGTGGGTGTATGTGAACAAAAAATTACGCGAGCTGTAGATTATGTGTAAAAATTAACTCAAAAGTGCTCTCCAGGGCATATTGGACCATATATCTCCCAAAATTACCAAAAACCCAGTTCATTCTATGAAAATAATCTATTAGATGCTAGACGTGGCCACATTTAGTACTAATTTTTAGTGTATTCCTTATTTCATAGCTCCTTCCTGAAAGAAGAGTTAGTGTACAAGTTTTTTTTTTTGCTCTGGAAAATAGTGTTATTATATTTTAGGTTATTTTTTTCACATTAAAATAAATTTGTTAATAAAATTAAAGATTTTCATAGAAAGCTGATTAATTTTCCTTGAAATCGCTTTTGGTTTTATCTTAAAATCTTACAAAGCAACAGAGATATTTTGATTAGAAGAGCGGAGCGTTTGCTGTACAAGTTTTTTCTTTGTTCACTGTATGTTTCTGGCAGTAACACTATGGTTATTTCTTTTACGGAGTAAAGAAAAACACTAACGTCCATTTTCACAATGTATAATTAAGAGTTAACGTGAACTTTAACTGATCACACAAAACTTGCCCTAAAAGTCTCTGTTAGCTTTTAATTGTACATTGTGAAAAAGGATGTAAATATTGATCTTACACAAGCATTTCAGAAAATTGCTATTTGGCAGTGAAAATCTGCAAATCTAACTTTATAATTTTTACAGTGAAAAATCAGCAAAATGCAGAGAAATCTGCAAATCTGGCATCAGTGAGCACAGATAATAATTGGAGAGTTTTCTGTCGTTGAAGGAATTGTGTAAAGATTAAAAAAATTTTAAATTTAAAAAACCCCGATATATATATAGAAAATATATGATATCTTCTAAACGGCTGGACCGATTTTCTTCAAACATAGCTAAGAACACTCGATGAAGTCACCTTTCAAGCAGAAAAAAACAGAGGGCCTGTCCCACGTCGACAACGTTCGGATTTTATGTCAGTTCTTAATAAAAATGGACCCTGATTACTTGAATGGTGTGTTTACTCAACCAAATAATTAGTGGTTATTGATTCTTCACGATATCGTACTAGAGGTTTTTCTTTTAGTACTGTTGAATTGTCCGAGTTGCTTACTACTTTTGGTCTAATTAAGTCTAATTATCTAGGATGTGATGGTTTTTCGCTCAAATACAGTGAACCGCCGCACGCCTTACCACAATTGTGGAAATGGACGAGTTCACACTTTTTATTTTCTCGATGCGTTTTGATATCAAGACTGTTTTCAATTGAGAAGAATATGAGTTTCATTATTCAAAAGTGAAAATTGACATATGCATGTTTGAAAATAAATGCGGATTGAAACTGGGGAGATTCATGAAATGTACTAAATTAGTCATTGCTGTAAAATTGTACTTTACGAGTTTGAATAGTACCAAAAAAATGTACAATTGTACCAACTTTGCCATCCCTGGCTCAAGTATATAGTCGGGTGGTTATTCGTTTGCCGCAGTAATGTATTCTTAATATACTGTGCGTCAAACCAGTAACCACCCGATGATATGTAAAGCGTTAGAAGTTGGGATAAGATGCATATCGTCAGCTAAAATGCAAAAAGGCGTAACTAACAAAAAATTCAAAATCGAGTTTTTTATTGATTATATAAATGCCATTAAACTACGTCTTGACAAAATATTACACTTCTGCGATCAAAAATGACGCTTTTATTAACAAATAACAAGGGGACTTAACTACACGTTTGTTCAGTTTTTTGTTTAGTTTTTTGTTTCTCCTGTAAAATTATATTTTTGTTAGTTACGCCTTTTTGCATTTGAGCTAACGATATTCCTATATAAATGACAAAAACTTAAACTAACTTAAACTTAAACTAATAAGTCAAGTATTATTAAAAAAGAAGGAACAAATCTAGTTTAGGGGCACCTCCCCAAAATTAAAAAAAAGTATCCCATCCTATAGTAAATTGAAAAATAAGAAAAAAAAAATTAAATAAAAATATTGGCGGCGAGGCTTAGTTTTCGAGTTATGGGCCTCTGATTTCTAGTACAATATTTCGATTATATGGTGTTTTTCAACGAATATGACTAATATTGGTATTTCAAAAATTAAAAAAAATGCTATCCTTTAATGCAAAGTTTTCATGCCTAATAGCTTATTTCTGCGCTTAATAACATTTTTTCTTGCTTAATAACATTTTTCTGCATTGCCGGTCTTCGGCCGGGCTTAAGGATTTTCTCCACCATGGTGTTTCCCGAGACGGCGTTGCCTAGTAATGATTTTCTGCCTTGCAAAGTTTTCTTGCCAATGTGTTCCTGCACTGACGGCCTTCGGCCGGGCTTAACGATTTTCTCCACCATGGTGTTTCCCGAGACGGCGCAGCCTAGTAATGATTTTCTGGATTGCAGTTTTTTTGCTTAATAACATTTTTCTGCATTGCCGGCCTTTGGCCGGGCTTAAGGATTTTCTCCACCATGGTGTTTCCCGAGACGGCGCAGCCTAGTAATGATTTTCTGCCTTGCAAAGTTTTCTTGCCAATAATGTGTTCCTGCACTGCCGGCCTTCGGCCGGGCTTAACGATTTTCTCCACCATGGTGTTTCCCGAGACGGCGCAGCCTAGTAATGATTTTCTGGATTGCAAAGTTTTTTTGCTTAATAACATTTTTCTGCATTGCCGGCCTTTGGCCGGGCTTAAGGATTTTCTCCACCATGGTGTTTCCCGAGACGGCGCAGTCTAGTAATGATTTTCTGTCTTGCAAAGTTTTCTTGCTTAATAAGGTCTTCCTGCACTGACTGGCTTTGGCCGGGCTTAACGATTTTCTCCACCATGGTATTTCCCGAGACGGCTCAGCCTAGTAATGATTTTCTGGATTGCAGTTTTTTTTTTAATTTTCTGTAGGATAGCATACCTTTTTTTAATTTTTGAAATACCAATATTGGTCATATTCGTTGAAAAACACCGTATAATCACAATATTGTACTAGAATTTCAGAGGCCTATAACTCGGAAACTAAGCCTCGCCGCCAATATTTTTATCTAATTTTTTTTTTCTTATTTTTCAATTTACTATAGGATAGGATACTTTTTTTCATTTTTGGGAGGTGCCCCTAAACTAGATTTAAGCCAAAAAGAATACAAAATGAAATGAAATGAAAATGAATACAAAGTGTTTTCTCAAGATTTTAATTATGTATTTTTTATCCATTCTAAATCTTTTGATACAAATTCTTCCTTGGCATTAAACTTATTTCCCTTTTTAGTTTTGCCTTTGGCATCAGCTTTACATGCAGATACGTCAACACTACTTTCACTATGCTTACGTTTACTTTTTTTCTTCTTTTTAAGTTTTTCCTCGCTTACGAATTCTACAGTATCATCATCAGTACTATTAATTCCTGCTGAAGAAATTTTATTACCTTTTCTCTCATCATTTTTATGAAAGTTGATTTGTTGTTTAAATTTTTTTCTATGATTCAAACTATCTTTCAGTATGTGGGCTGATATTTTATCGGCTTTTTCTAAACGTTCCACAATAGCTTTATCCAGTTCAAGTTTATCTTCAAATTGAGCACCAAGTAAGGGATGTCTGACTCGTATACTTGCTGGCAAATGCACTTTCTCAGCAACAGTACAACATTCTTGAACACGTTCAACGGTCACAGTAGAAGATGCTTTCAAACGATCTCTCACAATTATTGTGCCTCGCACCGGTAGCAAACGAAGAGCATAACGCCCTTTTCGACTGCCATATGCAAACGCATGCTGTTCCTTGCCTTCATTAAATTCCATAGAAACAGCTTCGCTGCTGTCGATATTAGTGCGACCAGGCATCTTTAATTTTTGGTCTTGCAGCTCTGTAACGTTCATATCTTTAGGACACTGTAAAATCCATATTTCATTTTCCATCGAATCAAACTCATGTAACTTTCCTATAGGCTTTGATTCATCGGTGAACTTAATTTCAGAAAATAGTTTATTTTCTTCCAAGAACGATTCTTTACATGTTATTGGATCAGAATTATATGCCATTATAAGGGATCCTCAAAGATTTTTCGTAAAAAATATTTTTGTTGTTAAATAAAAACAAATGCAAGCACGTGCATAAAATGACAGTTTAATTCTATAAATAGCATTCACAATAACAAATGTCACAGAGCATGATACAATAATACAGGTAGCCGCAAATCTACAACAAATGTACAACAAATAAAACAACATTGATTTTTACTGCTGTTTTGTGATTGACAAGAGAGACAACCAAGAGAAAACAATACACATGTACATACTTGCGTTTTCTCTTGGCTTTGGAAAGCATGTTTGTATTAGTAGTTTTAATAGGCACTGTGCGCGTGCGTTGGTAAAACATAAGCACCATCAGGGTGACCGATGACATTTTTCAAAAAGTGGCACCAAAAGGGGATTTATCACAAAAAAGGGGCAAAATTAAAAAAAAACGAGAAAACTACATCAAACTTTTTATTTTTAATGTATTTTTATATAATTCACTCTAAAAAAAGGGAGTAAAAAAGTGGCAAGGCACTCAAAAAAGTGGCAAGGCAGTCGAAAAAGTGGCAATTTGCCACTTTAGTCGGTCAAACGGTCACGCTGAGCAACATTTGGCAGATCACATCACGAAACAAGCAAATCAGCTGGCGCTTCGCGGTTACCTGTATTATTGTATCATGTCAGAATATGTCCGCAACTTCAGGAAAAATCGATGTCAAATTAACAAAGCCCATAATAAAAACTACAGCAGTAACTTCAAATGCTCTATAATTTTAGTTTTATTTTCTTTTGTGCTTATTTTTCTTTGTAGTTTTGTTAACAAAATGTATGCAATTTATTGAAAGTATGGTAGCATTCTTGAGAGAACGAGTATTTATATATGAGAGCATAAGAAAAAACGTTGTCAAAATAAAATAGATTCTATCTATCGACTGCTTTCTGGTGCTGATTTTTTGTGTCAATTTGTATGGAAAATGTGTTTATGCCGCAATTCTGTTTGATCATTAACACTTCAGACGACAGCGACATAGTTTCATTGAGGTAGTTTACACGAGAATACTTTTTAAGCCGCACAATTTTTGCTATTTTCCAAATTACACGAGACCAATGCATCTGGTATAAAATCTATACCTATACACAGCTTTGTGGGTGTTAGTGTTTTTCGTGTACATTTAACATTTGCTGTTTTTTATGTTGTGTGTGTGTATTGGTTTTGTGCTGCTAATGGCCGTTTCACACTATAATACAAGTATTAATACTTTTGACGAAAATGCATCCCTAATCTAATTTCTATTTCAAAAATTTCAAAAGACAATAACAACTCAACATGTCAGAGTTGTATTTTCCACAAAAGTATTAATACTTGTATTATAGTGTGAAACGGCCTTAATGCGGGTTTGTAGCTGATTGAAAAATTATGCCAACACACATAACCATTCTCTTCACCGAATTTGCCTACAAACTGACATGTTATACCAACCAAGGCGAATTCAGTATCAGGTGACCATATCAGCCCGGCTGATTATCAGCTGTTGATGCCAAATTGAGAATTTTGAACCAAAATTTCAAAATTTGCTTAGAAATCTTCTGACAGATTGGTTTTGTAGCATATAAAACTACGTGTTGTTTTTATACCCTTTACCAAAAATGGAAAAGGGTATATATAGGTTTGTCATTCCGTGTGTAATTTCCATAATATTCATATGCGACCCACAAACTGTATATATTCTGGGTCCTTATGAATAGGGAAGACGAATAAGCGATGTCCGTCCGTCCGTCTGGTGTACGTGAAATCAGTTTTCCGAAGCTCCCAGAAAAGCTAGAGACTTCGTTCTTGGACTGGTGTGTCAGACATGGTCCAACTTAGATTGGTATTGAAAATCAGCAAAATCGAGCAGACGGTTTCAGAGCTGGAAAGCTGAAACTTGATTTTGCCATGTAAAAGTAACTAGATAACACAATTTTTTTAATTTTTTGTTAAATAAACTTATTTTATATATCAGTACGAATAAAATTTTTATTAATAATATGAAAAAAAATTTAAAAAATCAAAAGTCGTTTCCAGGGTTGGGAACTTTAATTTTTTTGTTATATAAAAATAGCCAAGGCACATTCACAAGGTAGTAGCGGAAATTCAGCTGAGCTATTTTTTTTTCAAATTAAAGTTCATCGGAAACTTCAAAAACTTTTTACGAAAGAGAAATTAAAAGAAAATGTTAAAAAAATTCAATATGAAAAATATTTTATTAAAAAAAATTCTGTGAAAACAAATTTATAAATATGAAAAAACTATTAAAAAATTGTGAGAAGTGCTAAGCGTTGCAAATGTTGTTAGTGGTAGCTGCCGCGGAGAAATATTTTCAAAGTTATGTGAATAATTTTTATTATTTTTATGTTAAACAAATTCTATTTTTGAAGTTTTTGATAAACTACAATCCATGTTGTTTTTTTCATTGTTGTATTTTTTCATTGTTTTTGTAATCCTGATACTACTTGGAAATGAATCTGCCTTGAAAATAGCCTACTAAAACTAATTTTTCCTTTTTATCTATAAATTTAAAATATCTTAAATTCTTAAAAGAAAAATATTGGTGTAAGAAATCAGAAAAAATTTTAAATTATGATTCCAGGGTTGGGAAACGTACACTTTTTTTGATATACAAAATTAACTAGGTGTAATAACCCTATTATTTTCGGTACGCTGTCCGTCTGTCAATCACAGGGTATTTTCTCGAGAACCGTAAGAGCTACAGACCTGAAATTTGGACACAGCGTGTAGACCTTTAGCCGCTACTGCAACATGAGAGTTAAAAATTAAAGGGTGTTCCAAAACGAGCAAAGAAAAATGTTAAAATCCCATGTAATATACATACAATTATATGTATGTATATACACTTGAAATTTGTAAGGTTAGTGTATTTTTATACAGACTACAACAATTAAGACTAAATCTTAAACAAATGTAAATTAAAGTGTATTCCATTAGTTTACGCAATTCTTATTATGTAATTTTGACAACTTGCTGTATCTTGGAAACCGTACGAGCAAAACTCTTGAAATTTTCAAAAAGGGTAAAACTAAAAAATCAAAAAATTATTAAATCGCCAAAAACAAAAAAATCGCGAAAACAAAAAAAAAAGCACCAAATTAAAAAATTTCTAAGACTAAAATAAATCGCGAAAACCCGGAAAAATCGCCAAAATTAAAAAAATCGCCAAAATGAAAAAAACCCCAAAAACAGAAAAAAATCGCCAAATGAAAAAAAACGCCAAATGAAAAAAATGGCCAAAATAAGAGAAAAACCCAAAAATGGGAAAAAATCGTCAAAATGAAAAAAATCGCCAAAATGAAAAAAAATCCCCAAAACGAGAAAAAAAGCGACAAGACTAAAAAAAATCGTTTTAACTGAAAAAAAAACTTCAAAAAAGCCACATGTTCATTTAACATATTGTATATATTTTTTAAAGAACAAGATTGATATAAGGAACCAAAAAAATCTAAAAAGATGATTCCAGGGTTGGGAAAAGTACACTTTTTTATATATAAAACTAATTAAATAAAGCTAGTTATTTCTTTGATAATTAAATATATTCTATATTTTAGAAATAAATAAATTAGTACTCGTATTAAAACCAGAAAAATTTCAATTATGGTTCCAGGGTTGGAAATTGAAAAAAATGGGTAATAAAGTAACCAAAAATAATTATTTTTTTAGTTAAACACATTTCATATTTTAGGAAATTTAAGCAAGTTCTTTAGTCGAAATAAACCAAGATGTCACTTACTAAAAATTGCACTATAACAAAATATTATAAATTTTATCACAAAACAAATATGTACATATGTACATATGTATGTACTTATGTATGTATCTGTATACTACACATACATACGTTGGTAAAGGGTATATAAGATTCGGCACAGCCGAATATAGCACTCTTACTTGTTTTGTTGTGAAATTGTTGTAGGGAAGAATTCACCTGATACTGAAGTCGCCTTGATACCAGCATAACTATGCCTGTGTAAATCAGCGCATTGAGCAAAAGAACTACAAACAAAGCATAAGTAGAAATTGGCTTTTTTGTCGTATTAATAACACAGTGTTTCTAACCAGGTGGAAGCGCTACTTATGCAATCTTCCTGATTATTGGTTGAGTTTTCATTTTTAACTGTCAAAAGTTTCTTACATTTTTGGCAGCATACACTTTAGTTCATGTTTGTGTGTGATTCTGGCAGCTTAAATATTGGTTTTTCTATTGCTGTATTTTTTGCAGAGTTGCATAGACCTAATAAATAAAACATGCTATAGACTTTTTAAAAAATTGGTCACCAAAAAGAACTGTTGCCCTTAATATATGTATATACATATACCGTAACATTTTTATTTCATTTTCCATCCCTGTAATCTAGCATTTCTGCACCAGTGATGGTATCTCTAAGAAGAGCAAAAGCACATTAAGCTGTTGCAAAAAGGGTAAAAAGCGGAAAAAATACGAAAAAGAGGGTAAAAAAGCACCAACCCTTTTTTAATTTTAATACATTAAGCCATTTAAAAAAAGGAGAGTTTGGGGTGCAAAACCTCATTATATAATTTCAAGTTTTTGCCTCAAAATATTTAATATTAATTATATTAATTTTTCAAAATGTTAGTATGTAGTTATATGATCGGTGTTAGTCATTTGGTAAGTGAAGCTTAGGCCTAGATTAGGATAAAGATGTTACTGAAAAATCATTTACACATACAAAATGCATTAAAAGCAACACTTAACTAACTTGAAAGTTTTTGTTTTTTGCGATATTCACCCTTATTCCAGTTGTCAACATTGACAGCACGTCAATACAATACCAAAAAATTGCGACTTGGCTACCCGTTGTCTAAAACAACTGACTGCTATTGACAACCTCATCCTGTCAATTGTTCTAGGATGATTATTTAATTTATTTAAACTTTAACTTTTTAATTTGTGTAAACTTTAACAAATGCTTATTGCGTACTACTATCAATCAAATATTATGCAGAGAATTAATTAAAGAGATATGCTGCTATTAACGCTTAAAAGTATTTTAGGTTTGTAAAATTAAAAATATTTTAGTTTTACAAAAAGGCACCAAAAGCACTATGAGAAATTGTTAAAAAGCACTGTAAATACCCGCTTTTTAAAAAAGTGTATTAACCAAAATTTCGCGTTTATGAAGAGGTAAAAAGCACCAAAAAATACCCGAAATGCACCAAAATACTATCACTGTTCTGCACACTTTGCTTTTGAAATGATATATGTTATACAGGTGATTTTTTATACAAAAATACGGCAACCATAGCCATGTAAAAACCGAAGAATGTCAAAAGCATAAAAATAATTGTACTCAAACCAAAACAAAATCGAAGTTTTTGACATTCTTAAGCTACAAAGCACACAGAGCAAAAAATTATCAGCCGAAGTAACGCTGCCACCTAGTTAGATACACCTTGGGTGACTGCGTAAGGATTTGTTATACAAAAATACGGCAACCATAGCTGTGTAAAGAACCGAAGAATGTCAAAAGCACAAAAATAATTGTACCAAAACCAAAACAAAACGAAGTTTTTGACATTCGTTAGCTACAAAGCACATAGAGCAAAAAATTATCAGCTGAAGTAACGCTGCCACCTTTTTAAATACACCTTGTATATATGTAATGGGAAGAAAGCATAATAAATTAAAAGAAGAAGCATTACAAAAAGAAAAAGTCAAAACTACAAAGGAAATTTTAATTCGGTTTTTGATTTTTTGACAATTTTTGCATTATATTTTCTTTTATTTTGTTAAAATCATATAAAAATTCCCGAAGAATAAAACGTTAAAGTTAATAGCTAATATCAATAACAATATTATGTGAGTTATTTTGG
Organism: Tachina lurida; assembly: GCA_944452675.1. Classification (NCBI taxonomy): domain Eukaryota; kingdom Metazoa; phylum Arthropoda; class Insecta; order Diptera; family Tachinidae; genus Tachina; species Tachina lurida. The sequence continues at coordinate 178,919,416 of OX101752.1, forward strand.
AGAAGCATTTCTAACTTTTCTTTTATATTGTGCATTAATAGTATGTGTGCATGTTTAAACGTACTTATCCAAATTACAGATTTATAATCATAATAAAAATATGAATTGTCTAAAATATAAATTAAGTTGTGACGTGGACAAGAAAAAATAATATGGAAAGTTTATTATAAGTATAACCACATACATACATATGAACCAGTAAAGTAAAATTTTCGCAATACACATAAATATGTACATACATGTGTATGTACATTTAGTGTTTGTGTTTTCGTTTAGTGCCTCTGTACCCAATTAGGTCAAAGAAAGACTGCTGCTACGGCCATCAGGGCTGTTAGATGTGGTGATTTCTCGTCGAACGTGGCGAGCTAATTTCCGAATTGATAATACAAAGATTTATATTGTTGCGATCTGGTTCCTCGAGGCTCTGTAATTGCCCAATTTTATTCGCTTTGCATATTAATGTTCTATGTTACTATAAATCATTTGCCTTTGCTGATGATATTAAATTTTTTTGGACAGAAGAATACTTAATTAATTTACAGACTCACTGCAAGCCACAATTTATTATTATGTACCTTGTTAGGAATTGTATGGAGCTAATTATCTTAAATTCAATCAAGCTAAATTTAATTTTTAAAGTTTTAAACCATTTAAATTTATGAATCTATGTTTAGTAATCAATTTTAAAACGCGTTGCTCATGATTTGCTAATGCCCCAACTGAATTACTGTGTTAAAGTCAATTCAAACCGTGATTTGACCCTCGAATCATTAGATTTATTTATGTTCTGAGATTATTATACGTCCAGTTCCGTTATGGAATTCTCTCAAAATAAATTTACAAGTGTCGGCAATCAAACGTATTTCATTAGTATTTAGTGGTTACGCCTTTTTGTTTAAATGTTTGCACAAGTGTGAACGTAACTTTAACACTTCCAAATATAATTCTTATATCTTGGATTTTAAAATCTAAAAAAGGACATAAATAAAAAGTAATAAAAATAAAAAAAATTTATCATTTAGGATCTCAACAAATTCTATGCATATTTTCTGTTGAACATGAGAGGAAATACCAATATTAGATAAGGCAAATGTTCTGCGTTGTAAATTTTTTTAGATAAATAAATTCAAATAAATTGCTGAAATTTCAAACAGATTTGACAATTTATGAAAACCAGACAGTATATAAATAATGATCATTGCTTCCTAAAATTTCTTTATAATCATCTGCAGGATAGATTAAAGTCTGACTACATAAATGATTCAATTTAATTCTAATTTATCATGTGCTAATATAAATTATGCAAGTAATCAAAGCAAATGTAGTGTAAACCATATAAAAATACATAATTATCATATCTTACAGCATAAATACATTCATACATAGTACGTAAATATGTAAGTAGTAATAAACATACTATTTTCTTTTTATAGTTTAATAGATATTAAAACTAAGTTACTTACATATACCTACGTAAAACATCGATTAAAAAGCAAATACTTATCCTCCGAAAGATTAAAAAAAACGAATTTGTTTTGCAACCAATTCTTCCAAGCATGGACTTATCATCATCATGTTCTTCAACCTCTACCAAAACGTATACAACTGCAGCAGCTCTATCACAAACTCGGTCGCCAAGTCAGTGTAACAGTATTGACGCAAACAATAGTACAGGAACAATTAGCAATGACGACACCGCCGGAAATTCTAGTTTATATGATAGTGCTATGGATAATAGTTTGTCTGCTTTTGTTTCCTTAAGTGGTAAGACTATATTTAACCAATTATTATCTGTATAACATCTTTTTTACGTTGCTTCCTTTTCTTATAACCCGCAGAAAGTGCCAATAATAACAGTCCATTACCATTCTCAACAACAAGTAGTACACCTAATCCTACAAATTTAAGCGATACTTTTTTACATTTAAATTCATCTGGATCGTCGTCAATAAATGATTTTGACACTACGATAAATACTAGTGAAGTAGAAAGGGACGAAATTACACGTAATACTTCGGCAGCAACTCTAACGGATGTAATTGCAACTAATAATGCCGATTTTGGTGTCCAATACAATTCTCCAAACATTGCGTCGAAGACGGTCGATAGGAACCAAGCAAATGTCAGTATGTTGTTCATACAATCGGAGAGCACAGAGACCAATACTTCTCAGGAAGAAGTCGATCCAAAATCCCTATTAGCAAATAAGACAATATTCAAAACAGATAACCCCGATTTGTCAATTATAGAAATAAATGAGAATTCCATTAAGGAACAGGATATTTCAAATTCCGTATACATCATTGAGAACCCATCTGATGAAGATGACCTCGAAAATTGCAATGGAAACAAAGATAGAAATTCAGTACCCCTCAATGCCACGCTTTCCAGCAAACATTTCCCTCAAAACAAATTCACACCTGAGGACGCTGCCGAAAAAAGACGAAAAAAAGCTGAATCACTGATACATTCGAGCAAACAAAAACTTAATATTGCAATTGCTGAAGCCTCTGCAGCTGAATCAGCATCATCAGGTGCTGTTGTTAATGAAACGGCTGTTGTTGGTAATGGCTTACAGCCAGTTACGAAACGGGAAATAAAAATTTATGATAGTCTTGCAGAGTTCGAAAAGAATTTGCCGCCAACCGTTACTGTGCTGGACACACCATTTGGCAGCAGAGTATATTTAGTGGGTACAGCACATTTCAGTGAAGATTCGCAGGATGATGTTTCTTTTGTAAGTATGCATACACATTATGTGTTAATTTTTTTAAACTAAATGTAACGTAGTAGTAAAAATTCCATACCTGTCCTCATATAACGGCTACTGTTTTATTATTTAGACTTTAAACAAGAATCCGTTTTTTTAGTGAATTTAATTATTATTGCTTGAACTTTATTTGTTTATATATTTATGATTTTATTAGGCTAAGGTTCGTATCGCTCTGTAAGCCAAATTACATATGATAATTTTTAAGGAACAATACTACACTACTACTAATACTACAACAAAAGTCTATCAAACTTATGTATAAGGTAAAACTTTATTCCAGTTAGCACAAATGTCTAAATTGCTGTACAATTTTCCTAATGCTAGATAGGACACATAAGTAAACATTGGGCCTAATTTTGTAAACCAAAACGCTAAGCGTTGACAAATTTTACATGTTTGTTTTTGTTTAAATTTTTTCCATATAACGCTCCATGTTATTTTTTACAAAATAAGGCCCATTTAGTTTTTACTATAAAATATTAATGACCTTATTTTGTTAAACGCAAAGCTAAGAGCTGACACATTTTATATTAAAAACAAATTTAAATTACAAAAACGAAACACATATAACATTTTTCCAACGCTTAACGTTGCGTTTTAGAAGATGAGACCCTTAATTTAATTTAATTTTTTTTATTAAAAAAAAGTATTTAATAAAAACCCATAGAGGCCAAAATAAAAATATTTCACATCACTTCTAATAATACCTTAGAATGAACAACAGTAGACATTTTTATATAAAATATATTAGCGGAATTCGCGGTTGGCCTTGTAGTTTTGGTTGTTGCTTTGCTTTAAATTTACCAAGATTCACCAAAGCCACAATATGTAAAAGACGAGGGCAACAGTGAATTCCGCTATTATTAAACATACATACATACAAAACTAATTTTTTATACATATGTTTCAGGTCATACGTAATGTCCGTCCAGATGTTGTTATGGTTGAGTTATGTCCATCACGTATACCAATTTTAAAACTTGATGAAGAAACCTTGTTGGAGGAAGCTAAGAATTTTAACATAGCAAAGGTATAAACAAAATATGCGTACGTTTTAATGTTTGCAATCTGGTAATGTTTGTTTGACTTATTGTGACAGATCCGAAATATCATTCAATCCCATGGTTATATAAATGGTATATTTTTCATTTTACTACTGCAAATGAGTGCACAAATAGCTAAAGATCTAGGAATGGCACCTGGTGGAGAGTTTCGTCGTGCCTTTGAAGAGATTCACAAGCTTCCAGGATGCATGCTACATTTAGGAGATCGCCCAATACGCGTGACATTACATCGTGCATTAAGGGCACTTTCTTTATGGCAAACGGTTAAACTTGTGTGGCGTTTAACATCAACTGATACCATTAGCATTGAAGAAGTAGAGGAATGTAAACAGCGAGATCTTCTAGAGAAGCTAATGCAAGAAATGGCCGGGGAATTTCCAGCATTTTCGGATGTTTTTGTTAAAGAACGCGATATATTTTTATGTCACTCTTTGCAATTGGCCGCATTGCCTCAACCGCCAGCAGATGGTACTGACATATGCAAACCAGTAAAAGTAGTAGGTGTTGTTGGCATTGGTCATGCCAACGGTATAGCCAAGATGTGGGGACGTGTGGATCCACTAACCATCCCAGCTATAATGGAAATCCCACCGGCCAGTTTAAGTACACGTATCTGCAAATATACCTTCAAATACGGTTTAATCGGCTTAACCATCTTTGGTGCTTTCAAGTTGCTAAGACCGCGCCTGGCTCGTTTGTATTGATTCTTATGGCATCTAATTTACACGCGTTTCCCTAAATTGTTTAAATGCAATATTATGATAATAATAGTGTGTGTATATATTAGGGCAAATTATTTTTGGATTTTTAATGTAATATATTCTTAATTTAAAATTAAATTTTATGAAATATACATATATACATATAAGAATATATTATCAGCGTTATAACTGTGTTATTTTACTAAATGCAAAGTTTCTATAGGGAATCAGAGGTACATATAATCTTCTTTCGTTTTCCATACCACAGTGATAGGTTTTCCTTATTAGAAAGAAAAACAAAATAATGAATTTTTGGCTTTTGCAAACATAGGTATGTGCTTTTGCCTGCAACACTTCTAGTGTTTGATTTTATTTTAAATAATACAGATAATCAAAACGTAAACTCTCTTTGTGTGTAATCAGTAAATCAAATGTGATGGCTTATGGCATACTGAATAAAAAAAATATAAAATGTACATTTGGCCACTTCACAAGGAGTTCTATTATGTCATATTTCATAATGTTTTAAATTATTTAAAAAAAATTTTATTACATTATGACAAGATGACACACCTTGTGAATTGAATAACCAATGATACATTCCCCAAATTCCATTTATTATGTAATCAATATTTAAACGTTTTATTTCCTTTTTTGATATTTATATACATTTATACACTAAATATATTCCAGAGATTTGATCTTAATAAAATAAATACATACATATATTTACACAAAAACTAACAAAAGGGATTCAAAAAATACTTCAAAAACATAAACGAAACAAAAATTATATTACGTACTACATACATATATTGAAGTGTATTTTAATTTTTAGGCAATTGTTTTTATTTATTATCGAACATGTTTGAAATTTTATTAAAATTTAAAATGAAGTAGTCTGTGCATTTATTACACGTTGCATGTAGTATTTATGTAAATGAAAATGTAATAAAACCAAACCAATAAAATTGAAAAATTAACAAAAATGCATAAAGTTAATTGTTTCCGTTTTAATAAATGTTGATGTCGTCTAATGTCTGCCAAAAAAATAAAAAGTATACGAAAAAAAACCAGTGGTGGATTTAGGCTCGGGCCTAGGGCGGCATAATTTAAGGGGGGCCAAAATTTAAAAAAATGTAAGTGCATGCGGTAGTCAATTGCCCATCTCTGCATGTCTTTTAAATTGACTTTTAACTACTTATTTTTCAACCACTTTGAAGTCAATTAATATTATAGTAAAATAAATATATACATACATACATATATGTATATATGTATATGTACATTAGAGCGTCTCGCCCGACAGGCAAAAAAAAAAGTTCTCCGTACACCAGCGAATATAAAGTATTGTTCCAAGGAGATTTAAAAAAAATTTTTTTTTTTTTTTTGCCGAACGTGGGGGTCGCCTTTTTAGTTTTTTCGTTATATCTTTCATATTTACAGTCCGATCTTAAAGTTTGATATGGTGAATTTTTTGTCTCAGGGAGGCCAATATTTTTGCTCTTGGGTCCATTAACCTCAAGTGTACCGTTCTAGTACTTACCCCCCAAATCTTATTTCCTACCACCCTAATGTGACACCTTAATGTTAGAAATTTATAGTTCGCGAAAAATCATAAAACTTTTGCTAAGAAAGTATTTCGATCAATACAGCACAACTATTTAAAAAATGATTTTATAAATTCATTGTTGCAGACCCCTACGTTCGACAAAAAAAAAATAAAAAATTTTTTTTTGAAATCTCCTTGGAACAATACTTTATATTCGCTGGTGTACGGAGAACTTTTTTTTTGTGATACGCTCTAATGTACATATACATTTGTATATCATATACATATGCATATATGTGACAGCGCATAGAGAAAGGGACCTAAGGGTAAAAAAATCAATTTTTTTTTTTTGATGTGGACATCTGAGCATCGAATGAGACCGATCCTATGGCACAAAAGTGTTCCCTCCCAGAGATATGCGCGTTTTATGAAATTGAAGTCGACGATTCTAAGGTTATGTAAAAAAATTTTCGTACTAACAGAGTGATATTCACGATTTAAAAGAATTATAAATAAGTATTTATTATAATTCACAATTAACAATATCAAAAAATAAACCTGGATTCGAAAAAATGCGAGCAAAATTGATATCAAACTCATGGAAACAGCGCGCTAATTAAAAAACAGTAAAAACCAACTACACAAAATAAGAGGTATGGACGACCTACGCGCGTTTTCAAGGTTGACCAACACGTTCCTGATGTGTCATGAGATGTGTCGCTTTCAAATGAGACCAATACCAACACGCTCAGTGATGGTACACCAAAGATACACGTTTTAAATCTTTAAAATTGCTCTCCTGAACAAAACCGGTTTTTACCCTTAGGTCCCTTTCTATTTTGCGCGTCACATATGTACTATATATAATGTATATGTATATGTATTTATTTAATTTGTTTGCAAAAATATTCGTATTCGCCAAATTCAGGCGAATAAAAATCCACTAACAAGTCAGCTATTAATAGTTTGTTTTCGAAATCACGTAATTTGAAATCAACGTGATTTTCAGAACAGGCCAGATGGAAAACGCCAAATTATTTGTAACAAACACTTCGGATAAGACGTTTTCGTGACACCATTTCAAATCTTGAGGACAAATTACGGTATTCGATGTCAAAATTTAGACATATTTTCCGTTAAACTGTAAATTTCGTTCGACATCGAATGCCGTAATTCCAAAGCCCCCCCCCCACCTCCCTCCCCATCAGTTGACTAGAATTCTCTTTTCTGACTTTAAGCAAGGGGATGTTCGAAAATGCAATATTGTGAAGAGTATTATGTACGAAAAGTCCAAAAATGCAAATGGTTGCAACACTGAATTTATAAGATGGTTGAAAATGTAACTGCGCATTTATTTCATACATTTTCACTTCACTTTTCACATTTTGGATAATAAATTCAATTTGTTATAAATTTTAAATTTTTCGGTTGTAAATTCTAAATGATTAAACAGAATAAGTCCGCAACTTCAGGAAAAATCGCTGTCAAATTAACAAAGCCCATAATAAAAACTACGGCAGTAACTTCAAATGCTCTCTAATTTTTGTTTAATTTTCTTTTGTGCTTATATTTCTTTGTAGTTTTGTTCACAAAATTTATGAAATTTATTTAAAGTATGGTAGAATTCTTGAGAGAATATTAATTTATATGTGAGAGCATAAGAAAAAACGCTGTCAAAATAAAATAGATTCTATCTCTCGACTGCTTTCTGGATATTCTTTTTTGTGTCGATTTGTATGGAAAATGTATTTATGCCGCAATTCTGTTTAATCATTAATTAGCAAATGGAAAAATCACAAACAGCTGATTAACAAAAGCATTGCAGAATAATCATAGCACGCAGCAATGTGATGAATTTTAGATCGTATCCCAAGATTCTGCAACAACTCCTTTAACTATTTGGTAACTGAAAAGATTTTTACAAAATTTAAAAAAGTTTAACGTAAAAAAATTATCCATCAAATTATTGGTAAATAAAAAGAAACACCATATTTCGCATTTTATATACTTTATTTGTAATTATCGTTTATAATCTTAAAAACTACCAGAATCATAATCTGAATTTAAAACTTTATTTTAATTAGAATTTCTTATTTGTTTTACTTTTAAACATAGAAATATACCAAAAAAAAAAAGCTTATAATTTCGACGTAAAAATGAAATAAAAATTATAAGAAATTAAAAATTAAGACATATGTTTAATATACTTAAAATTAACGTATATTTATAGATACAGTAGATGTATTTTTAACCAAACTTGTTTTTCTTTATCATGTAATAAGGATTTTCCTGTTTAATTTAATTCTTTACAAAAAATTTAAAATTATAAAGTTATTTAAAAGAAAATTAAAAGTTGAAATGGAAGAAGAAAATGGGATTGATTGGTTTTCTGTTGTTTCATTTTCAGAGTTTAAAATCCGGGAATTATTAAAAATGATATTTGATGAAAAAAACAATATAACACGTATTGCAGCATGATTCAAAAATTATGGATGCAAAATAATTTAAGCCACATTCGAATGGAGAAGCTAATAACAATATTTAAACGGGAAAATAAAAATCTTTAACTAAAATTGGCAAATTTATACGGTGTGACAGATACGTCGCGTGTTTATCCTTTTATATTACTGGTACTTATTTAAATGTGCTTACATTAATAAACATTTCTTTGTATCTTCTTTTTCGCAGACTCCTTATTTTTTCCAATTCATTACGTTATATATAAAATTTTTCTCATATTAGAATATTTAATGTAGGTATGTTTTTTCTAATGTTGGTTTATTTAATTTTTTTGTTTTTGTTTTTTGTTTTTTTTTGAAGTGATGTTTTTGTATCACTACCATCTACATACTTTTGTGTAAACATATTTTTTGCATCGCTTATTATGTATCTTTTTAATGCAATTTCCTTTTCTTTAAAATTTTGCTTTAAATGCCTACTTTCACAAATATTTTTTTCGAACTTTGTTTTAGAATGTAAAAAAAAACAATATATAATCAGCTTGGTTACGTTTGACGTATTCCGACTACGCCTAGTCGCCTATGTACTTCTTTAATCTAGTACCGGGCGTAGTCGAAATATGCCAGCCGTAATCAGGCTGAATATATGAAACATACGTTTCGCAAACTAAATTTCAATGTCACGAAACAAATTGTTCAGAAAGGATATTAAGAATATGTTCACTTAAATAATGGAGTTTGAAATAATTTAAATATGATGAAGATGATTTTAAGCCAAAACGATATTTTGAACCAACAGCCAGTCATTTGTTGCCATTAGTTTACATTTAAAAAAATTTCACATTTTAACATTGTCATTTACACTTTTTTGCAAATGTATTTTAGCAAGAAGATATACTCTGGATTGTAACAGAATTTTTTACTACATATCGTTGGTCACAAGTAGAAAGACCCTAACTCAAATAATTGTAACTTTACAGAAGGTAAAAATACCCTTTTAGACACGGAAAGTTTGCTTTGCAAAGCCATAATCCAGCTGGGAGAACGACAGAAAGAGATAGTATTCCTCACTCTGACTTTCACGCAGCTGAATTAAGACTTTGCAAAGTAAAGTTTGCGTGTCTAAAAGGGGTAAAACATAATAATAAACAGTACAACTGTTTGTAAAAGCGTTATTTTTTACACTATTGCAATAAATTTTTGTGTCGAGGTGTATTTGTGTGAAATGTGGAATCACTGAAAACCTCAATTTCGTGAAAATACGACCATCGATATGTATCTTCTTATTTCATACTTATGTATGTATGTATGTATGTATGTATGTAAAACAATAAATTATTCTCTTTTGTCAAAAATATTATTGCAACTTCGTTTGAGTCCTTTACTCTTTGCATTAATTTAGTTAAAAATCAACAAATATTTTTAAAGTTTTTATTAGTTTCCTGAATTATGTAAAATGTATGTGTAGTATTCATTTTGCAAAACGTAATGGAATTCTGATTGTTTAACCTTCCGATATTGTTTGTTGTTACATACATCCATACATACATATTATTATTTATTTATTTTAGTTGTACGTTATATCTTCTGGATGTAGAGTTAATCGTTTGCAGCTGATGGATGTTACACTTTATAAAAAGAGTCTTCTTCAAAGAAAAAGGTTAAAAATTTTATAATAATTTTGGAAAATTGGTGGTGGTGGTGGTGGTGGCGGTGTTTTTGAACTATTGAACCTCCGATGACTCTGGCTTAGATGTAGATGGATGATGATTATTAGGGTCTGGCGCCGTCTGGGGCTGTAAAAAAAAAACAATCAAATAATAAATATATCACAATTAAAATAAAATTAAAGAAAAATAATTTTCAATTGTATCATAAGATTATGATGACACTACAAAATGTAAAATGTAAGAAATCAAACATGAAAAGTGAAATTTTCTAAACTAAGAAGAAAACACAAAGTTATCACAAGTAACAAAAATACTGAAAAAGTTTACATTTATGATAAAATACACTATGTATTAAGAAGATTTAGATTTTAGCAAATTTGGAAAAAAGAGAAATAACTTGGACAGACGTATGAAAATTAATCCATATTTTAAAAAGATTTTTCGTTTATTATTATTATTATTATTATTATACATAAAAGATTAATTTCATCGAATCTTATTTGAAATATTTTCAAAATACAACAACCAACAACAACTAATATTTTCATAGCTATAATAAACAACAATAGATTGACAAATACGAGTATAGTACATGTACATACATACATACGTGCATACGTACATACATATGTATGTATTTACGATTTATAAAATAAAACGAAATAATTTGAAGGGAAAATGAAACAAAATTTCATTTTATTTTTGGTCTCTTTACAATTTTATTACCATTTTCTAAAATTCAATTATCAATTATTTATTTATTTAAGTACATATGTATATATTAAACAAAAAGTAAAACAACAACAACAATAATAATATAACAAGGATGATTATGATTAATTTTTATTAAAGAATTAACAAAAACATTTTCAACTTGTGCCAAATTCCAATTGTAAAGAGGAGCTCTTTTTTAAATTATGTATATTAATATTTATTTTTGTAAGCATGAGTGTGGACTGTAATGTGTATTTAATTAAGTTTTGTTGATTTTTTGATTTTGTTGATGGTACCTACCGATTTACTACTCACAAGTCCTAGCTGCAATCCAACCTGTGGTAATACATGTACTGGTGGTATGGTTGGTGCTGGCGATGGATTAACATTCGTAGGAGTCCCGCCTACAACTGACAACGGTACTCCTCCTACACTATGTGGGACATCATGTGGTGTGGTGCTATGGGCCTGTTGCAATGCGCCTGCATAATATCCTCCATTTAATCCTGTTTTATACATATTGAGTTTTTTATGTAAAACAAATTCATTTGAAGAGTGTTTTTTATTTTAAGAAATTTTAACATAGACATGTGTTTTTCTTTTTCAGCTACATACATACATAGATAAATTTTTAATGACTCTTTTTTGTTTCGACTTCTAAACCAAGAATATAAAGGTACATTTTTATGCAACATTGTCAATACTTAAATAACATTAATAAGGTACAATATAATTTCTTTATAAAAATGAGCTCACCCTATGTTAATAAAAATTACATCAACAGCTATCTGTAATTCGAACCAAAGTGTTTGGAATTTAACTACACGAGTCGAAAATAGAATCGTCTTATTCTATTTGTTCAAATATTGTATATACATACATACATATATATGTATGTACACTTCTGCTCATATAATTAAGTCACTTCAACAGAAATAAAAAAAAATTTATTTTATGAAAATAAAATAAAAAATTTATTTCTAAATTTGTTCGAATTTTTAATTTAAACAAAAATAAACACTTTTTCAAAGTTTAATACAGTAAACTTATTGGCAAGGCACAAGTTTTGTTTAAACCCTGCTCATATAATTAAGTCATTTAAGGATAATTAAAAAAATAAGTGGTTTTCATAGTTTTTTTTTACAGTGTAGGCTTTTATATGACTAATATTTTGTTGGAAATCCTTTTTGAAGAATAACTTCCCGGCATCTTTTTCCCATGGAACGAACCAGTGCTTCACATTGGTCAGGGGTTATTTTGTACCATTCATCTTTTATTATTTCCCATAATGCTGCCTTGTTAGCTGGTTTTCTTGCTGAAACGGCTCGTTTTATTATCGCCCATAAGTTTTCTATTGGGTTAAGGTCAGGACTTTGGGGTGGCCACTCAAGCATTTTTATATGATTTTCGTTTATCCAATTCTTAACGACCCTGGAACAGTGCTTCGGGTCGTTGTCCTGTTGGAATATCCAAGCTAATGGCAAATTATCAGCATAGTCACCAGCCAAGTTGTTCTCCAGGATTTCTTTGTACATAACGCCCGTCATTTTCCTTCAATTTTTACAATTGGACCAACGCCAGATGAAGTAAAGCATCCCCATACCATAACCGATGAACCACCATGTTTAACGGTTTTTTTGTGTAACGAGGATTCAGTTCTTGCAATGGTGGGCGGCGAACATACGGTCTTCCATCGTTTCCAAATACGTTAAATTTGGATTCATCGCTCCAAACTATCAAATCCCAGAATTTTTGGCACTTGGACAGATGTTCTTTTGCAAACTGTAGCCTTTTCTTAATATTTTTTTTGGGACACATTAGGCTTACGTCTAGCAATTCTTCCATTCAAAGAATTTTCTTGTAGGCGGCGTCGGACAGTCTGTGCTGATATTTTTACACCATAATCCTCTTCCATTTGAGCTCTTATTTCAGTAGAGGTCAGGAAAGGGTCGGTTTTACATACTCTGACCAATATTCTATCATCAGCAGAAGTGGTTTTTCTTGGTTTTTTCGTGGTAAATTGTCAAAAGTATTATGTTTTTTGTAGTACTGGATAGCGTTGTTGATCTTTCCTCTGGAAAAGTTTAAACATTCCGTTACTTTCGAAACGTTTTTATGTTTTTCAAAGCATTCCCGTATAATCTTCCTTTCACATGGAGTTGAACTTTTTTTCTTACCCATTACTATGAAGAGTTGTATAAAACTAATTGAAACATTATTTATTAGTTTTAAACAAGAATTTTAAGCAATTTTTGTAAAGAATGCTGATGCATAAAGAGACAGATTACCGTTATTAAATACAATGACTTAATTATATGAGCGCTTAAAAATAGAGCTAAAAAGAGAAATCAACTCCTCATCCAAAAAAAAAATAATATTGTTTATTTTATATGTTTTGTATTGTTTCTATAACTAACGGTAAAAACAATTTTTAATAGAAAACAAATCTGATGTAAGTGGAATATTGTTTTTATATTGTTGCAGTACAAATTTCTAAAGTGACTTAATTATATGAGCACAAGTGTATGTATGTACATATCATACATGGTCATAATGTATTATATATTTAGAGCTAGTTTTTAACATAAAGATAAACTCTACTTGTCAGTTAACTTAATTGTAGTTTAAACTTAAAATATTATTTTTCAAAAAAAGATTATCAGCCGTATCCAAAAATAATAATCTGAGCTTGAAGTGTACGTTAAAAGAAAATTTCAATACAAATTTTGATAAAAGGACACTTGAAGTTCAAATTAATTTATTTTGGATACGGCCGTATCTAGTTAATAACCAAGTAATAAAAATATGAAATAAATTTTTACCGCCTTATTTATAAAAATTATTAAGGCTTTTTAAAGGTTTTTTAAAACAAATTGTCACACAAAATGTTCCTTATTAAGCGTCAATAATTTTTATAAAATAAGGCTGTTAGTTATTATTAAACCTATAATAACTTGGACAGGACAATTGTGAGAAAATTAAGAAAGATACGAACATTTCCAAATCTGTTTTATGTGTATAATGAATTCGAATTCTTTCAAAGATTAAGTTTAACAAAGATGAGGGCGTATTAGAGGTGGAAAACTATCGATGGCACTATCGATACTGTCGATAGTTAATTTTGTTTATGACTATCGATGTTTTTATCCTGCAATCGATTAATATTCGAAAATATATTTTTTTTGTCGCTTAAAAGCAGAAAATGTAAATATGTATGTTGGTTTTCATAAACAAAATAACTGGATCTTCCACTGATCTCACTTATTTTTCATACAATTATTTTAGTTTTGTTATTTATTGAACTGAGAAATAAAGTTCTGCTTTGTTTAGTTTAGAAAATATTTCGTTTTGAATTTTTAGTGTAAATAAATACATTTCGATAGTTTTGAATCGATATATATGTAGATAAAGTTGTTAAACTATCGAAAAATTTCGATAGTGACACTATCGATAGTTGTCCACCTCTACTGCGTATGATGTTTAAAAATTAATTGGAAAGAAAGTCTATTTCGAGCTAGTTTTTAATATGGAGATAAACTCTACTTGTCAGTTAACTTTAGTTTAAACTTAAAATATTGTTTTTCAAATAAAAATTATCTAGTTAATAATCTTAGTTTATCCGAGCAAAATTCTCAGTTAAACTCAATTTGGAACTGTCAAGTGATAAAAATATGAAATAAATCAAGGCACACTCATTTCCAGGTAATATCAGGATTACAAAAACAATGAAAACTTACAACAATGAAAACAACAACATGGGTTTTAGTTTATCCAAAACTTCAAAAATATAATTTGTTTAACATAATAATAATAAAAATTATTCACATAAATTTTAAAAAACTTCTCCACATAAGCTAAAACTAACAAAACTTGCAACGTTTAGCACTTTTCATAATTTTTTAATAGTTTTTTCATATTTGTTTTCACAGAATTTTTTTAATAAAATATTTTGCATATTGAAATTTAAAAAATTTTTTTTTTAAATTTCTCTTTTGTAAACAATTTTTGAAGTTTCACATGAACTTTAATTGGAAAAAATAGCTCAGCTGCATTTCCGCTACAACCTTGTGAATGCGCCTTGGAAATAAATACATATTATGCAATTGAAAAAGTTTTACTAAAAATTTTAATAAATAAACGCATTCACACATACATACATATGTAAATAAAATGGATGTTTCTTATGAAGACGAAGATTTTAGTGATAACTGGTATAGGACAATTTTGAGAAAAATAAGAGAGATAATATTACGTCCAAATCATTTATATGCGTATATTATTTATTTTTTAATTCTAAAAAAAACTCAGAATACAGTGGTTGACTGATCTGCCACGGATAACCGTATAATGATGCGCTTCTTTTGTGGAATTTCGTTGACAACCACGTTGCTACTTCCTATGTGAAGGCATATATCGTATAACGTATTTATACTTAACATAAAAATAGCAGTGGCTAATGGAATGTCGCGTTCTTTCCAAAATATATGAAAAAAAAATTTTAAATTTAGATTTAAATTTTATTTCCTAGTACTTAGTCTCAAATGCTTTATTTTTTACAACTGCAACACAGTGACATTCCATTGAGTTGACTTAATCTTGACATCGGGTCACAGGGATCTTCTTCCAGGATTTTTCAACAACTTCCCAAAGCTGCTAGATGGTGTTTTCAAGTGGTGTATAGCTTTTTTAATATCTCCCCAAAGATGCTCTATTGGGTAAAGGTTAGAAAATTAAGCTGATCACTGCATAGTCTCAATGTTGTTAAAGCTAAACCACTCCCTATCTTTTCGACTAGTATGCGTAGAGTCGTTGTCCTGCTGGAAGACATATTTCAGTAGCATTTCTTCACCACTATGTGGTAACATTACATTCTTCAGCGTGTCAGCATACGCGTGTTGACCCACAACGCCAGTTATTTTTATGTATTAGGTCTCAGACCATAGTATGAAAAACAACAAAATATCATAATTTTTGGTCCACCGTTTCACAGTATAAAGTGGTCCACACCCAGAATTTCCATACAGAACAATTATAGGCTAATCAATCGACAAAATATTGCGCCACTTGCTTGCAGGCCAATTGGCATGATTTCTAGCGAACTCCAAACGGTTATCCCTATGTGTTTTTAAGCAATAGGGTTTTCCTTGGCTTTCACGCAAATAATTTTCAATCTAGAAGTCGTCTTCTGACCGTTATATCGCTAAGTTTTAGATTTATTTTTGTTTCCCTGGCTGATTTCAAAGCATTAAACTTGGCTGGCCTTAGGTGAACTTTTTCTTTTACACCTCTACTTTCTGTTTTGTTTTTGGATTTTATTGCATTTAATATAATTTTTGCAGAGCATGAGAGAAACCTTTGAATATCTTAATATGCCTTCTTTCCTTAATTATTAAATTCATTTTTATTGCTAAATAGTGCAATGTTTAATGTTATTATTGGGTCAATCCAATGGTGCTAACCATTTTTTAGGATAGCTCTTATTTAAAAAATAATTAAAATTGAAAACTTGATTAAAAGTACCTAGTTTTCTACCATTTATTAACTTTTATATCCATAAATATTAGGGATGTAACGAATGTTCGCATTCGCAAATTATTCGCTTACTTTTGCTATTTGCATTCGCTTTTGCATTCGCTAAAATATATGCGAATATTTCAAGCGAATACTAGCGACAAAAAAAAACATTTCTTTTATGAAAATAGTTTGCGATTAACAAACGTCAAAAAAAAAAAACGAGAACTACTTTTGCAAGATTTTTTTCAATAAAAATTCATTCCAAGTTTTCTTAATATGTATTTTGACAGCATTTTACATGAAATGTTGAACGGAGTACCAGGCGTTAGGGCCAAAGTAGGAATGGGTTGATTGCCTAACATTTAGTAAACTTATTAATTATTATCTATACTTACTCTTATATAAATTTATTTGCATGTGATATTTTAACGAATTGTAATATTTGCATTCGCTTTCGCATTTGCTTTCGCAAAAATTAAAATGTGTTATTCGCTTTCGTTACATCCCTAATAAATATCGATTGAAAAAACATGTGACCTGAGGAAACATTTTGTAAAAAAAAAATTTAAATGTTTTCTCAATTGTTTTTCCTCAAACTTTCTTTCTTAATTTTTTTTTTTTTTTTTAATTTTTCCCCAAAAATTTCTTTAGGACGAATGTTTATTCATAATATGTTCTTTTAATCGATATAAAAATTAATAAAATTTTAGAAATCTTGGAAAAAAAAAATACATTGGGCATTATCAAACGGAAAGTATTTTCTTAATTCTATCATTTATTTTACGCACTGTATGTTAATTTGTAGATGTCCCATGGACGACTAAATTGAAGAGCATAAAATAAAATGAGATGTGACTTCTAAACAAATTGTTCTAGAATCTAGATCATTGATCACCACACATACATATTCATACTTATGTTTGTGTTGGGTCTTCGTTTTTTTAGTGTAATATATTTTTCTCTTCTTATAGCAGGGCTGTCAAGACAAATTCATGATATATGTATTTGTAAAACTCTAATGCCCTAATTCAGTAAGAAGATTTAGGACGTTTTTGTTTGAAAATGCTTCTGAGTTCTTGTCTTTGAAGTCTCTAAATTATTTTCTTCAAAAATGGTTGTTGTCTTCGATAATGAAAAATATAAATATTATTGCCATGTTTTTAAAACTTAAAAATTCAATTAAATTATTATACAATAGTTTGAAAAATATATGAAAAAATATGTGTTGGATATAATGTTTAGAACAAAATCATAAAGCAAATACACGAACCTTCTAGCATAGACAATAAGTAATAATCGTTTTAAAGAATCAAAACTGCTTCTTTTTTTCGTCCATAGACAAGACGATACATTCGTCGAACAGAATTAGGGCATAATTCTAGTAAATTTCTTATGTTCAAAAAGAGAATAATCGCACATTTGATGTATTTTAAATAGTATATAATAAGTTAGTTTCAGATATGGTTATTCAAGCTCTAAAAAATAGAAAACCTTGCATTTGAACTTTATTAAAAAGAATCCATTGTTGTCCAGTAAAATGCGACTACACAACCAGCACATATGAATAGTCTGAGATTAAAGTGGTAGCCATATTGTAGTAACAATTGAGTACACATTAAATAAAAATACAAATTATCTTTTATTGTTCTCTTCATTATTGTGAGAGCACTCGCACGCGTGCGCGGTTTTGAAGATCTCTGCTCTAGATGTATTCTGTTGAATGTGTGTAGACAGGTAGACCGATTTTAATTTGGTTTTTTTTTTTCGTTTGAAAGGTGGCGTGATCTAATATCTTCTATCACACATATACTTTAAGAAAATCGGTCCATCCGTTTGGTCTTTACGTCGGGGGTTTTAAAACATTTTAATTTTTGAGTGAAAAAGTGCGAGTAATGTTATGATTCCATTCAAGCATGACATAAGTTGATTCTCTTGAAATTGTTTTTTGCTCTTTTTTGATTTGTGATGCTTTGTAGTTCAGCACTACCGTGCGTGTGTCGGGGATGGTAAAGTTGGTACAATTGTACTTTTTTTAGCGCTATTTGGAAGTCAAAAGTAGCAGAGCACCCCAAGGACCAACTTAGCACTATTGAACAATTTGTTCTATTATATTACACAAATGGCACAAAAAAAATACAGAATCTATAAAGAACCAGTTTCGAGCGCTGGTTGATGTAAAAGCTATTAATGCAAAAACTATTGTTCAAGTTAAAGCATGCTTTAAAATCGGTTTCGCCATACAAAATTCGTTTGTCAAACCAACTTTAAGTTTAACAATCGTTTTTGCATAAGGGGGTAAGTCTTTAAGAAACGACAACATATGTATGTATGTATGCATGTACATTTTGCTCGAAAGTATTAGAAAGTAAAAATTAAATTAATTAAATGTTTTCGGATATTTCAAGAATTACTAGAGGAATATTCCCCTTATCGTGGTTGGTGTATTTCGACTTCGACGATTTTGTAATAGATTAAAGATGACTTCAACAGTTTTTCTCTAATCTAGTACCAAACTGTCGTAGTCGTGGAAAGGGAATTTTCGCACAAAAATATAATAAAAACTAAGAGAAGCAACTGTAGCCAATCGAATCACAGCAAAGGATGTAAAAGTATATCCTAAATATTACTCTCAACAGTTAATAGTCTTCTGAAAGTAAACATTAATATTAATTAATAGTATTAATTAATAATATTATTACACACTTACATATGTGAATTTGGTACAATCGTACTCCAAAAAGTAAATTTTTCTTGAAAGTTAGTACAATTTGTAAATTTACTTTCGCATCCCTGGCGTGTGTTTATTGTTATAGTTTAATGTGAGTTGAAAAACAAATAATTTAATGCAGATGTCAATATGTGCTCCATTATGCACCCTACGAAAATTTCAAGTATAGAGCTTATTTTTGTGGTCTATAGCTCTTAATAATGTAAAAATTTTACTATACTTTTTGACAAAAGAGTTTTCAACAATTCTTGTATTCTACTATTTCCGTTTATAGATTTTAGGTTTGAATTTTGGTTGGTGAATCATACGCTCAAAACTAAAAATTTAAATTTTCAGTGGAAAATAAGAGTAAAAAATTTGACCGATAGTTTTTCGTTCAAAAATAATGGATTGTAAAAAAGTTATGTATGTGTAGTTTCCAGAATGCAATGCAACCAAGCGACTTGTTTAGAAAAATATATGTATATGAAATACACTAAACAATTTTAGTCGATTTAATTTCTTCAGTAATTATCCATGAGTCATGTATGTAAATCAATATTAAGATTATTTTCATAAGCAATTTTTTTTTATTTAACGACCTTACTTAGAGCATTAAATCCATTATAATAAGTATTTTATAGCATAGAGTTGTCAGAGTACTGAAAGAATTGTATATATTCGATCATGTAAGTGCATACATACATATAAGTTTTGATAATGCATTCTTCATTCGTCATAATAGAGGGCTGTACAACGTACATATGCCATGGTCTAGTCGAGAAAATTAGGCAGTTACAAAATCTTAGTACAAAGCATTTATTTTTTTTTTGGGGTTTTTAAATAAAGTGTGCTGTAAAGAAAAATAAATTAATAATGGCCATATCTTTATAAATGGAATGATGGAAACGATTAAAAATTTGCAAACAATCATACAAAAACACATGTTTATATTGTTTTTAGATTTGATAAATTAAAAACTTAATAATATGTGTCTTACGCATATATGGATATGTATGAAACACAGTAGCTTATATAATAATTACTGACCTTTTCTAAAAACAAAGTCTCTAGAGTAATAAGTTAATTTTTTTTAAATTAATAAGTACTGATAGATATTGTTAATAATAAAATAATTAAATGCCATTTTAAGGCTTCAATAACGATATAATTTCTTTAATAAAATGCTCTTTTTTAAATGATTCCATCATCCCATAGTACATTTTTATCTTACCACACAAATATCTATTTATGATTCGATTGAGGTTTTTATAAATAATTTAAGAGTTGTTTTTTTTTTTTTTTGGTTTTTAATAACTTTTTTATTTCTTTTAAATTTTTATTTGCTTCTTTCTCCCATTTAAATTTTTTGAGAAATTTTCCATTTAATTTTAGTTTTCACAGTTATTAAAAATATTTTTTTTATACTTTACAAAATAACATTTTTTGTCGTTTTACTTTACTTTAAATTTTCATAAAAATCCTTTAAGTGGATTTCAAATTAAACATTACCATTTGATTTTTTTTCTTTTTTGCCTTAACTTGTTATTTTTGTTTAAAATATTTTATTTTGTGTATTTTTTATAAGTATCATTTTTCAATATTATTTTTGTAATATAAAATGTTTCTAATGAAACAAATAATAGTTGCAATAAAAATTTATAAGTGTGTTTGTGTGGGTTATATATGTATGTATGTGTATGGGTGGTGTGCACTGTTTATAAGTACGATTATTAAAATATGTATTTTATTTTATCTATTTTTTACTGGGGGAGGGAGGAGTTGAAGACAGTGAAATGTTTGCGTACCAAAAATAGTATGTCATACATACATACATACATATGCACGGTTCTGTAAACCGAATCCGAATAAATTTCTCGTTTTCAAAGAATTAATATAATGGTCCTGCAGAAGTGTTTAAAATCATAATAATGATATTTGAGAATCTATATACGTAGATTCTCAAACTGAATAAAAATTTAAGAAAATCTAAAAAAAATATTTCTATTGTCGGAGTTTAGTTTTCTAAAATCGTGCGATAGTGTAAAATTGTAAATTATTCAGTTGGAAAATTTAGTCAATATTTTATACGCATAACTATATAGCACATTTTTCTATATTTGCAAATAAAGAAATATTTCGAAATAAAAAGAAGTATTTCTATATACATAATCCGTTAAATGATATTCTGAAAATTATAAATTTTGGCTTTTAATTTTTATCATTGTAATTTTCTAGAAACTGAAGTGATTTATAGAAAACTAAGTTCTCTAATATAACCATATATGCATCTGAAGTTAACAAAACTTGTATGGTATCAAAGTGTAGTATTTGCGTGTCCATGCATATACATACATACATATGTTTGTACGCACATTAGAACGTACTCACCTTAAAGGCGAAACAACATAAAGCGCGCCGTACACCTTCGAATATAAAGTATTAATGCAAGGCCATTTCGAATTTTTTTTGCCCTTTAAAGTTTTCCTTATAAATTACAGTCGGATCTTCAAGTGTGATATATCGATGTTTTTGTATGGAGGATATCAATGTTTTTCCCATAAGCTATTGACCTCAAGCATCCCGTCCGAGTATTGACCTAGCAGATATTAGTTCCTACCACCCTAATCTGATGGCTACTATTTATATTTCGGGAACTGGCAACACTAATGTTAATAGCTAAAATCTTACAACACCATAATAGAGTTTGACATATTTTATCATAAACTTAATCACAAAGCTTTGATGTACAAGTGGATACCCTATAATTTATATCAAGTGGTATAAGGAAATAATTAAAAAGTTCAACCGTGGTGCTTCAAAAGACGTGTGTAAAATAGTGGCAGGTGACGAATCATGGATATATGCATATGAGCCGGACACAAAACAGGAATCGACCGTGTGGGTATACCAAGACGAGCTAAATCCAACAAAAGTTATTCGTGGAAGAAGCTCTGCGAAGCTAATGGTCGCCTGTTTCTTCGGCCGAATGGGTCATGGGGCCACTGTTCCGCTTGAGCAACGTAGATCTCTCAATTCTGGGTTTGCCCCAAGTCTTTGGAGAAATTCGTAACACTAACACCCGATGACGAATCATTCTTCATCATGACAATGATAGCTCTCACACTCATCCTCCCTACAGTCCTGACTTGGCACCCAATGATTTCTTCTTGTTCCCGAATTTCAAAGGTAAACTGTGTCGTCAACGATTTACGAGTGCCGAAGAAGCAGTTTAAGTGTTCAAACATCATGTTTTGGAGGTGTCTCAAGAGTAATGGAAAAACTGCTATGACAAACGGTTTGAACGAATGCAAAAGTAAATTGATCATTTAGGGGATTATTCCGAAAAACAATAAAGCCATTTAAATTTAAAAATTTTTTTGCTATTCCCGAAATATAAATAGTAGCCCTCCTATACGCCCTAATTCTAGAAAATTAATTCTCACAAAAACCTCCTAAACTTTCCAACCTTGCAATAATACTTCTTGTTTTTGCGGTATGGTCTAATGTACATATACATAAGTACATACATACATATGTATGTATACATATATGATGTATAGTATGGTGCTTTCTTCTTTAATATACTACATGTACATACATCCTCACTAATAAAGGTTTAATTGCAAACGATTTTTTTCTATAAAAAGTAATAGATTAAAAAACTGAAAATACATTGTGCAAATTGTATTATTTTGTCCTAAAATGTTTATTAGTTTCAATTAATCTCTTCTTGCACAGTTTTTTAGCATTTGTTTTATATATGTATGTATATAAAATGTATATGTATATGTATATGTATATTAACTACGTATGTATATATAATTTTTTTTATTTTTTCCACTTTTAGACATATATGTACCTATGAATATATTTTTAATGTACACTGTAATACTAAGTCCTAACAACTAAGCTATTTCAATTTATATATATATATATATATATTATTAAGTATATATGTATATACATATACATATATGTATATATTTATATCTTTTCCGTATTATTATTTATAAGCATGTTTTAAAGTTTTTATGCTGTTTTATTTGTTATTTTCGAAGACAATTAAATGAATATTGAAGTCTATAGATATAGTTGGTTTGAATTTATTATTTTATATTATTTGAAGGCGAAAATAATCACGGATGATGAGACCATTTAAAGAGCAAATTTTTAATTTCTTTTTGTTAGACATGTTTTTATAAAAACTATTGGTCAATATTTTGTGAAATGTTGTTGTATTCATTATTTTTTGAAGTCAGTAATTATTTATTTTTATTATTAGTGTAGCATTACTTTATTCTTATTTAATTTTAGTTTTTTAATGTACATACATATAATTATAAATAAATTTTGTGTTTAAATTTTTTATTGATGTTAAGTTATTCTGAAGGAATTGGTTATTAAATATATTTAAAGAAGAGTTCTTCAAACAAAAAATGGTTACTTGAAATTATCAATTTTTAGGTGTTATGCATAATGATCACTTTTAAAAGTTAAAATCAGTGTGTATAAAAGAATCAGGGACGTATTATTTTTCATATTATTATTTTTTGTTTTAATATAAAAATTATATTTAAGGCTTCTTTCAATAAACTAAAATTATTGGTTTGCGACGATGATGGTTTCAAATCCGCGAAGAATGACAGATAAACTACGAGTACAGGCAATTACTAACTTAATTCAAACAACGGAAATTAGTGAAATCATTTTTATTCACATATGCATGACAATGCGTGATCGTATTTTTTCTTCTTCAATCGCGTAAACGTTCATAGCCGCGAGCATAAAATTTTTCAAATCTAAGCAGACAGTTGAGATAAACATTTTAATCTAAATTGGCATTCACTACGATTTCATTACATGCCTCAGAATAGAGATTATAATCTTGTTTATAACTTTTGAAGTCCGCTGTTCAATAAAACTTTTTGGTGTATCGTTGGCCATATTGAGATTCGTACCTTTGGCAAATATTCCAACAATTTTCGCGAAAAACTTATATTTTTTAAATATCATCATAGCCTCTGTATTTTTTCTTAATGTTTCGGTGAATAAATGATTTGGGTGACATGTGAGCCACTTGAACATACCAATAATCGTACTACAAATTTGTTCAAACCTAGCGGCGATAGAAACATTTGCTTGAAAAAATACTGCTTTGTGAAAGAGCGTAATAGATTGTCTATCTGAAGATTCAATAAGGTTAGGTTAGGTTAGGAGGTTAAATTTAATTTTAAATTTGCTTGATATCTGTTTTTTTGTGTTCTTTGGTTTACCAACTAAATTCGTCAATGAGCTAAATTGTTGTATTTAGAGTGAAGGAAACCTCTTACCATTGTCGAAATGTCGTTGCATCCTGAAACAGTTAATCATGGGTGTGCTTTATGTTCCCAGATTTTTAATCATCTGAATGTGGAGAAGTTGTGCAACGATTGAATTTTTTAATGAATAATTAATTTTAAGTATTGGAGAAGCAAATTCAAGGCCTTCAAGGTCATGCCATTTAACCCCGCTGGTCTATTATAATGGTTCTATTGGGTAGCCCACCATCTACGTCGATAAGCCACATTGCTACAAAAAGTGATCGAAAATGGACTTCCCGGTTGAACTTCCTCCGATCCAGCCAAGGTCGTTAACACAATTTATCTGTGTTTTATTTCAATTTAAAGTTCTATACCTCTTAAAAACACCCTATTTGTGTACATAAAAATGTAATTTCTTACTTGACCACATATGTACATATTTTAAAAATATTCAAAAGAAAGTAAAAGCAAGAAACTAGAAATTTCTAGAGAGAAAGTTTATGACCCTTATTGTGGACAAATATCGATCCGCAACAGTAGTCGAAAGTGCTGAGCGAACGAATTTTCATTTGGTATTATGACAAGTATTCGGCGAAGAATGTCGCGATCGTTATTCATACGTATTGCGTGTTGAGTCTAATATTCGTCTACGAGAAACGTGTACAAGTTTTCATTAATCTAGGACAAAATTCTCGCAGAACAATATTCGACTCGTCATACACGATACGGGTGATTATGTATTTCACTCACTGTGATTGTTAAAAATATTGTATCAGCTGATAATGAAAGAAAAAAAATACGTGCTAAGTCTATTTCAAGAATATATTTTAAAAATTCCAACAATTTTAAGATTTTTTGTTCAAAAATCATACAAACTGAATATTGGAAAGTAAAATGCACTTGGTCCTATACTGCAAATTGAGAATTTTCCTTCATAAGTGAAACCTTTAGAATTATTTAGTTCTTTCGACATAAGTAAGACATATAAAATCAAAACAAATAATATACAGTTTGAAAATTAAAGGAATCGCTTAACACTTAAATTCTCTTCAATAGAAAATTTCGATGGCGCTGGATGACATTTCATTATGACAAAAGAATTTGACATTCTATACTCGATGTTCGATAGCCAGAGAAGATCGAAATTCGTATGCAATTTATAATAACCAGGGACCGTAACGGTTATAATTTTTATTTTAAAAATCACTTTTTAATCATTATTTCTTGATTTTTATTTATCCCTCACAAAATAACTCTTATTTTGTGACTTTCATTTATTCCTCAGAAAATAACAGTTATTTCTTGATTTTTATTTATCCCTCACAAAATAAGAGTTATTTTGTGACTTTTATTTATTCCTCACAAAATAACAGTTACTGTTTGATTTTTATTTTTTTGCTTAACTTTTAAAATGTAGAAAGCGTAATTTTTGCGTTAAAATGAATATTAACCGATTTAAAATTGAATTTATCGCCAGAGTCTCTAAAAAAAACTCTTATATGTTAAATTAAATTTACTTTTTTATTATTTATTCATTTTAAAAATTAAAATTTTTTTGAGCAAAAAAATAAAAATCAAACAGTAACTGTTATTTTGTGAGGAATAAATAAAAGTCACAAAAGAACTCTTATTATGTGAGGGATAAATAAAAATCAAGAAATAACTGTTATTTTCTGAGGAATAAATACAAATCAAGAAATAATTGTTATTTTGTGAGGAATAAATAAAAATCAAAAAAATAAAAATCATTGCATCTATAGGTAGTCCATGTAACATGGAGTATCTTGGTATATTCCTTGTGCACGTAGCACTTCTCTATTATTGTGATTTTTTCACTTTAAATTTGGAAAATAATCGTTATTTGCGATCCCTGATAATAACTCCAAATTCAAAATGTTATAGAAAATTAAACATGCCACAAATAAAAGTTGTAATTGTTAATTAACCCAATTAAAAGCGGCTACTTTCACCTTATTTGTTTCGTTTTCAAATTGTACCTTTTATTTTTCGGCATACACATATTTTTACACATAACATACTCGTTTTTTGTTTGTTTTTGTTGTTATGAATTATAAATTATGCCAAAACGGAAATATATACATACATGTACATCACTTGATGTCAAAAGAAAATGTTAAATGCTTAAAAAATGGAAAAGACATTGTTGTTGTTGATTGTTGTTGCTGCTGCATTTCGTTGTGTATTTGATATATGTATATACGTATATGTAAAATAGGAACACAAAAAATGGTTAAAATGGAAGTTATTTAGAAGTACCTGTTTTGTTATCAATGAATGTGAAATTAAAACTTTTGTAACTAGCCCTGTATTTTGTTTTATAACTAAAGTATGGTACTCTTAACAGTTCACGGGAAATGAAATACATACATACATACTTATAAAGTTTATGAAAAAATGTTTCGGAAGAGTACTCTGTTTATTTTGTGAAAAACTTATGCAAGTAATAATATGAAATGGATTCATTTCTCCGAAGAATATAAAGGTCTTTTTTAGTAGTAAAACAATCAAAGATATACATACATACATACATACATGTATTAAAAATATGTATGTAGTCAAACATTCTTTAGTGGTCTTATTGGAAATTTTTTATTTAATTTTTTTTGGAAATGTTTTCAATTTCTTTTTTTATAATTGCCATTTTTATCACATGATGTTTGATATTTAATATTGACGTTCTCAACCCAACCTTAGTTTGCAAAACCATTTTTTTAGTATTGGAATCACAACACAATTTTATATACATATAATACAATATTGAGCCAATTCACAAAGTGTTCTATTGCGTCATATTTGTTGTAAGTCACAAACGTTTATGACTGTCATAAAATCTTGCTCATATTTTTCATATAAAATATTATACGACAATAAAACTTTGTTACCTATGTTTTTTGAGTGTGCTATTTAATTTTTATTAATATTATTTTCTTTTACTTTCAAGAGTTATGCTAAAAACATAATTGGGAAGAACATGACTTCGTATAATTCGACAAACTTTCCTTCACGAATTAGTTGCGTAAATTCGTATTTTGCAACACCATTAAATTTGACGACTTAGCAACTCTAGTCAAAATCTCTGCCTTGCTATGAATATTATTGTATCCCATGGATACTAAATTATGCAAATATTCACTGCGGCAAAAAAAAAAATGTTAAATTTTAAACAAACCATAAGTTTTATTAAACATCTCAAAACTTTAAGGAATGCCAATAATTCGGTAAAAATTACGAAAATGGTTAAAATTCGTAAAAACGCAAGAAACTGTTAACAATCAGAATACTTGCAAAATTCGCTTTCATGGCGAATATGGTAAAAATTCACGAGAATTTGCAAGATCGGAAACAAACCTTAAAATTCATTAGAAATCGCCAAAACTGTTAAAAATAAAAAAAAATCGCTTTCATCGCGAATATTGCAAAAATTCACCAGAATTCGCAAGATCGGAAACAATCCTTAAAATTCATTAGAAATCGCCAAAACTGTTAAAAATAAAAAAAAAATCGTTTCCATCGCGAATATTCGGGTCTGTTCTGTAAACCGAATCCTTTTTCAAAACGAGTAATTTTCAAAAACGAGTAAATGTTTATTTGGTGTTCTACAAATTACTCGATTTGGTGACATTCGAAATTAAGTGGAATAAATTATCTGAACGTCAAAATCAGTTGTTAATATTAGGAATCAAATTTTAAATAAAAAAATGAGAATTTAAAATGCCTTGCACTAAATATTTGACAGAAAAGTGTTTTTATTCATACAAATAATTTTTCTTCATTCTTGGAGTAAAACTGTAAACAAACGTTGGAGTGCTAATTGTTTTTTGATGTTTCATCAGTGATTTATTGGAATAATACCGCATTTCATATACTTTCGACCAGCTATATTTACTCGATTTAAAAACGAGTAAAACTATGTTTTAAAATCGAGAAATTTTTTCGGATTTGGTTTACTTACAGAACACGGCCAATTGAAAAAATTCGTAAGAATTCGCGAAATCGGAAAAGTACATCACCACAATGAACATATATATTTTAATATTTTCGAATTAAAATCAAAAAGTTCAAACAGTTAGTCGTCTTTCAACGACGTAAGAAATAGAAATAAACCTATGTGTTTATTTTCTGCCTTTTGAGTTTAAAATTTATGACAATTTTTTTTATATGGCAATACAACAGGCAGTTCACAACGGTGCTATTTGGTCACTTATGACTTTAGAAGACTTTGCGAGTTGGGTAATTGTATCATATTTATAAAAAAAAAGTTACGTTCACATTTGTACAAACATTTGAACAAAAAAAATAAACATAACCAGTAAATACTAATGAAAAACCTTTTGATTCAGATACTTACCCCCTCACACTTATGCAAAAACGGCTGTTAAACTTAAAGTTGGTTTAACAAACGAATTTTGTTTGGCAAAACATTTCATACACAACTAACAAGTTAAACTTAATAAGCACGTATCTGAAAGATTTTTCATTAGTGTTTAGTGGTTATGCTTTTTTGTACAAATATTTGCACAAGTGTGAACGTACATTAAGATATTAGTAAATTTTTACAAAGAAAAAAAGTCAATGTCCATCAATCAATTTTTCACATATTTGAACAGAGTACTTGTATAAACAAATTATGTATATAGTTATCAAAAGATATACAAAAATAAATAAAAAAAATATATGTTGCATAAAAATAACCCTTAACTGAATTATTTTTTTATAAAGTCTGTGGTGGTTTTTTTTAAACATGTCGACAAAATTTTAGACAAAAAAACCTGACGATAATTTTTTTTTTATATTTCACAAGAAGTGAAATGCACACTGTCTTCCTTAACCTCTTTTTTCATTTCAGTACAAAATAGCTGCATATTTTTAAATTTTTATCTAAAATTCAGTTTAAGCATCCCAATTAAATGTTTTGAACGCTTTGTAAATATGAAAGCCAATAAATAATTTAAACATTAGAATGAAATTTATCGTCCATGTTTTGAAAAACGCTGAAAACAACGCAATTTTTTTTACGGGAAAACTGTTTGAATGAATTTTTAATTCATATGTAGAAAATTGAGACGGATACGTAGTTGACAAAATGGAACCAATTATTAAATTGCATATTAACTAGTTTTTCTTTTAATAAAAAGAAAATATTAAATTTAAATTTTGCATCATTTTATTTTCTATTTAAATAAATTTAAACAATAAAAAAACAAGAGTTCGCATCAGTACATAAATGTAGTTTGAAACCGTAAATTGCCCAGCGATTTAGTTTTCAGATCCAAATCGCCAAATTTACGCGCCTTGCGATTGTTAGAAAAAGCAAAGGAATTCACAAAATACAAATAAAAATTTACATTATGTTGCAATTTTTGGAAAGCTTTTCAGTACATCGATTAAATGTATATTGTGAAAAATAAATATATAAAATTATTTGTATGTATGTACTTTAAATTTTTAGTTTCATAAAGTTGCGCTGCAAGTTTGTTTTTATTCAAAATTCACTTACTAGAGTTTGTACATAAATTAAGTTAATTCTTTTGAAAGAAAAAAAATCGTTAAAAAAAGAAAATAAAATAACCAACTAATGTAAGGGGCAATATCAGCGTTTTGGAATTGTAAAATATTCTATCAATGTATCAGCGATTTCCACGCTTGTTTCAAAGTTTTTGCGGTCAAGTCGTTATATTACCCGTGCACTTCGCGGGGCATCCACATGAAATATCACTTTATTAAGACTCCTTGAAGATAGTAATACAAAAATATCCTCTAGTCAAATACGAAACAGTACATCATTGTACATTAGCGACAGAATAATCCGCAGAAGAGCTGTGGAAGCCGGATTATTTATTTATTTATTTATTCATCTGCAATACAAATAAGCCTTTAAGGCCAATAGCGTATTGCTTACATACTTCATAATAATTTTAAATTATAACAAAGAAAAATCACTTAAATTTAATTTAAAAAGCGTTTCTGAGTAAGATATAAATATTTAAGGAGAAACATTTTAATTTTTAATTTTTTTTTTGCATTAAATGAAATTGAATTAAATTATTCAGCCGACGTATAGCAAATATTAAAAGCAAACAATAACGATCGTTATTAGTAAGTACGATTGAGTCTAATAAATGTATAATAATGTACGTTTAATCCCAATATACATACATATATGTACATCTGAGCTACCCAAAGTACCAGCAGAGAGCCGAATATCAATCCGCTTCTTACACAAATGAATACATATACGCGAATACATTTCTCTCCTGTTTCTCTCGATCGCCAGCTCTGATGTACATACATATGTACATATCGTTGCTTTAATATAGAAAGACCCTAACTCATTTTTTTTTAAATTGATTTTTTGTATATTTCGATAGAAGAACATCTAATGTATCGAACAAATTATGAGTTAGGGCCTTTCTATATTAAGGTAACGATATTCATATGTATGCGTACATACAAACATATATAAATATATTTTGCCCCCTTAAAAACCATACTAATACATACAACCTTCTACGAAAAATCTAAGAAACCCGTGATTTTAAAAACGCTGAAGTAGCCCCTCACTAAATCTTCCAAAACGCACAGCATGAATAAAAAAAAAGGTTTTTCTGACACAGTAGAAAATGTAGGATTGTTTTTAACTTATATTGCAAAAATCAGTTACATATGTGTATTTTAATATCGTCGTAAATTAGTGTTTTTTGTTAATTATTTAACGTCAAAATTCATCGTGAATATTTTGGTTTTTATACTAAAAGTATATGGTTAATTTTTTTATAATTATAGTAAATATGTATATGTTTGTTAAAAATAATATTTTTTTTATTCATTTTTTTTTCAACATAACAAATCATGAGTAGTTATGCATTATTTTTCATTTGTTCTCTCTTACTTTACTCCAGCAAGAGGGCAGGGATCAAGTGAGAATGGAGTTGTATTAGTAGTCGTTATATTATTTATAGTGTTTTATGTGTATTGTGTGTAGTGTGTATTAATTTTCATATGGTAAAATTCAAAAGTGTTAAATGATTCTTATCTTCTTCAAAATTTGTAATTTTTTTTCTTGTTTGTTTTGTTGTTATAGTAGTAGTTGTAATCGTAATTGTAAACGTAACAGTTATATTTGTATTTTTTCATTTCGTTTTTCACTTTTCTTGATTTGATAATATGGGTGGTATTTTACCTTCTGAATAAACTGACGCAGCGGCTGCGGCCGCAACTGCTGAAGCTGGTGTTCGCATAAAATATTCCTTATTCACACAATTCCTTAAAACATCGGGTATGTTACCGACAATCGCTCGTCGTATTTCTGTAGCAGCCATTTCACGTAATTCTGTAGCAGATGCATCACTAAAGAAGGCGGCATGAGGTGTACATATTAGGTTTGGAGCGTCTTTTAAGGCGCCCTGCAATAGGGAGAAACAAAAACCAAAACACACACGTTAATAAAAACAATGATGTTTATTTCACAATCTTACTTGGAATACATTAAATGGCTCGTTTTCGTGTACATCCAGTGCTGCAGCTCTTATTCTACCTTGCTTTAAGGCAAGCGCCAATGTTTCATCATCAACTAATCCTCCCCGTGCAGTATTAACTAAAAATGCACCCGGCCTCATCTTAACATTAAAGAAAAAAATATATATATAATATGTATATTGTCAGCAGTAAACTTTTGAGAATTGCATTGATTGTCGTACCTGTTTAATTGTGAATTCATTAATTAGATGATGATTGTGTTCATTCAGTGTACAATGCAGTGATACACAATCTGATTGGAATAGTAAATCTTGCAGAGTATAGACACGCGTTAGACCCAGGGACTTATCAATGCCATCCGGCAGATAAGGATCATAAAATATAACATTAAATCCAAACGCTTTTGCTCGTAAAGCAACAGCACTTCCAATGCGTCCCAGACCAACTAAACCTAAGGTATCGCCACGAATTCTAGCACAACCCTGGAACAACATAAATGTGTTGAACATTAGTTAAATTATTTTTAAATTCTCTTATTAAAAGTTGCTAAGCACAAGTCACTATGTCGTCCAATTATTTATAATAGCATCCAGAATCGCATTGGACTCTCTTGGACCTTTTGATTCATTGTGAACGAGTTTGATTTGTATTGCACTTATTTAAAAGTTATTACACAGAAAATCATTAAAAACGTCTTTATATGCTAGAAATTTCACAAAAAATAAATAGGATAATATCACTGAGAATTAATTCAGTTAACTTTTTAAAGGTTGTGTGTACCTATTAACAACTAATATGTACATCGAAGGAGACAATAAAAACATTTGCAACTTGCTTGATTGTTTATTCAAGGTAGCGCAAGTTTAAATTTGTTATTTAAGTAATTCTACAGTTTCTAAGCTGGCAGTCCGAATTTTTATAAAACTTATACAGCATTTGATTAGGTGGAATTAAACTTAAGCATATATTATTAGTAATTTTTTTTTAAGTTTTAGTTTAAATTGCGTATAACTTTTGACTAAATTATGCTTTTTAAACCAAACTTCTTTACAAAAACATATTAAAAATTGTAATAAAACTTTTCTATTTAGCTCTTAGATAGGAAAATATACTTGCAAAAAATATCTTTTATCAGATTAAAAACATCAGCGTGACATAGGTTTGAAATATTCATTAACCTGACGTGAACCAATTTGTAGTTTTGTGGCTCCGCCCACTTTACAGATATAAAATCCAAATTCCAAACTTAAGCTTTGTAACACGTCCTCAAATGCAGTATGAAATTTCCAAACTTTCACATTTATAATATTAGAAAGATTAATTCATGTCAAAAATCATAGAACGTTTTTCTCAAGAATCTTGTTCATCCCAATAAGTAGTTAAACCGTATAATTTTCGCGATAAAAGTATATTTTCTACTCTGTAATTCGAAAAGAAAGGAAATACTTTCGAATTTGTATGTAATTAACATGCAAATTCGAAAGCAGTTTCTTTCTTATCGGATTACAGTGTAGACCACCAGCATATAAACATTCTTTGTAGCGAATTTTATTAAAATCCCTTCAGAGGTTTTTTCTTTATAAGATAATTAACATCCAAGCATACAAACTTTCACATTCATAATTGCTTAATTCTCAAAACCTTTTGTATCTTTGTATCGATTGTATTATCATATTAAATACAATAGTGAAAAATTTGTTGTTGAAAATTTTCATATAAAAATTAAATACACTATTGCACTTTTATATCATTTGTTTATAAAACATTGATGTCAGTTTCATGGCACAATTGTGCAAACTAAAATCACACACATTCTTATTCTCTTCCATTTAGTCGTCGATGAGACAGCGACGAGAACACATGCGTAGCGGGTGTATTGATTTGTTTATAGATACAGTGAAAGAAAAGAAGTGGTATGCGAAAAGTATTCTATGATCACCAATGCTTTTCGCGATATTTAATGTGTTTGATGTTGTAAAACGTTTAAGGAAAGAAATTAATATGTATTTAAAATACATTTTGACTTTTTTTTTGGAGCATTTTCACTAAACTGCACTTTCTATTTAAACTTTAAAGGCCAATTACTCGGGCAGCAAATTTTTTTTATTAATTTTTTTTTCTTGTTTTTCACATTACTATCTGATAAGCTATTTAAAAATTCTTTTTTTGAGATTTTTCAGAGTTTCCTATGAAAAGTTCAGAGCCCGATAACTTGAAAAATATGGGTCACCGCCAACTTTTATATTTAATTTTTTCATCTTATTTTTTAATTTTCTATCACATAGGCTCCTTTTTATTTATTTTTAGCTACTTCAATAAACATAATTTATTCAAAATAATTATTTTTCCTGTGTACTTTCGAGAGCAACGAGACAACGTTTCTCACACGTACAACTATAGTTTTAATTAGTGTTTTTATGGGAATTGTTAAAATTTAAGTTTAAAATTTTTAAACGCACTAATAATCCCAAATTATTATTTTACTTATTAAGTAAAATATTTTTTATTAATATTCTTTAATAGCTGTTGTTGTTATTTACATTTATTTTCTTTTGCATACTCTTACAACTACAATTTGAAGCTGAAAAAAAGTCAGCCAATGTAGCAATGGTAAAGTAAGAAAATAAAAAAACATGTTGATTATTGAGTTCTAGTTTTAACTTTGTTATTTGTTGTTAGGCTTCTCATTTGTTTAAATGAAAGTTTATAACATAATAACTCTAGTTGTTCTAAGAAATTTGGGTAAAGGTTCCCTGATGATCTGCATTAGCAACAGTGAAATGCGCATAGGATCCAGCTAAACCCCTCAATAATCAATTTCAATGTATTTTTAATAAAAAATATTTTACTTAATAAGTATAATAATAATTTGGGATTATTAGTGCGTTTAAAAATTTTAAACTTAACTATAGTTTTATTTTTGACATCACTGTTATAAAATGTATTTAGATAGAGGCTCTCTGAGAAAATTTGTATGTTGCTTGTTCTTCTTGTTTCATTAAAAAATACAAAATATATTAGGTCTGTTCATTTACTTTCCCAGCAGAAACTATCAACGAGAGAGTAAGGCAGACATTTACAAAATTACTCTCTCAAATATGAAAAAGTAAATGAACACTTTACTTTTAAAAACTTGCAAGAAAATTTTATTCATATCAGAAACATGGATGGAAATCATGATACACTTGTACTTTTTCTGATGTATTTTGTCTGATAATATTTTAAATTACAATTTTTTGTAGAAATTGACATTTAATATGAAATTCTTTCATATTATTATTTCATGTATTATTATTATTTTTATGCATTTTTAATAGTTTTTTAATTTTATTCATTAACAAATACAAAAATACCACTTCCCATCTCTGATCATACATAAGAAACAAACAAAATTATTTGCCATTAAAATTGAATTTATGTGGCTTAATGGAAGAAAAACAATAAATTGAGATAACATGCTTTCTTTTTACATACGTATACAGTTTTCCTTTTTCAGATATTTTTTGAATAATTAATTTGACAACAAAATACACAACAGGTGGTTGGATAATTCTTGCAAGTAAAAATTTTACGAGTAATAATTTGAAGTAATTTTTTTGCCTCTCAATTTTTTTTCTCTCTTTTGACGATCTCCCCTTGCAAACTTTTTGAGTTAATGAACACTTTCCTGTAACAATTGTTACAAACTCGTAACAATTTTTAGTAAATGAACAAACCTATTAATACACTACACACAGAGTGTTCACAATTAAAAAACAGAAAGTGTATTTGATACGCAAATACACATTACAGATTGTTGTGAATTAAGCGAATATTAGTATTAAGTAGTATAGGATTAACAAAATCGTATTAAATTAGGAAGTAGAAGAAATATGAGATTTGTATGCATATATGATAACAAATCACATTATAAGATTCATATATTTTTCAATTAACAATTACACACTACTACTTACATGTGCTGCTTCTCGGACTTGTTCGGGTCCAGTGAATTTTTTGCCTTCTCGCACCATATTCGCCAGCCAATAAGTTCTTCGGTATAAATTCAATATTAAACACATTGTTGTATCAGCTACTTCTTCAACACCATAACCGGGAACATTACATACAGCAATGCCAAGTTCACCAGCTGCCTTAACATCTATATTATCCGTGCCGCTGCCGATTCGGACAATAATACGTAACGCTTTAAATTTTTCCAAATCTTCTTTTGTCAAAATAATCGTATGCCACATAAGTGCGCCAACTGCTTCATTTAAAACCTAAACATTACAGTGTTTATTAGAATTTTCCATGCTTGTTTTTAAACATATTGATGTATGTAGTTACCTTTTCATGAATTTCCGATGTGCTTTGGGCATCACAAAAGGCTACCGTGGCAACATCTTTTAATATAGGCATTTCTATAGAGCAATCACGTCCATCTAATAAAGCTACCAATGGTCTGGCTTGCATGGGACCATTGGCAAAAGGACCTTTTACATCTAAACGTGAACGTTTCGGTAGCATCATATTTTTATCCATGATTCTCAATTTTGTTATATTCTATATCTCCTCTCTTTCTCGTTCGCTCTATCTCTATCGCTCGCTCTCTCTCTCTCTCTCTCTATATATATATATATATGTATATATATATATATATATATATCTGCAGTGCAGTTACGAAATACTTTTTCTCGACAATTAACAATTCTAAAGTCTACTGATAATTTTAATTGTGTTTATTTTTCCTCGCTTTATCTTTTTAACGTAACTTTTTGTTGGTTTGCGTGAAAATATGTGTTTAAACTTTCCCACTACTATCACTTTGCTGTCCAGTTATTTTTTGCGATTTTTTTAGTGTGCTTTGAAACACTTTAAACTTAAATTATATTATCAAATATTAAAAAAAAATTAATGAAATTAAAATATTTCACGACAAT
This sequence comes from Tachina lurida, assembly GCA_944452675.1. Taxonomy (NCBI): domain Eukaryota; kingdom Metazoa; phylum Arthropoda; class Insecta; order Diptera; family Tachinidae; genus Tachina; species Tachina lurida. The sequence goes on from OX101752.1 coordinate 178,956,292, forward strand.
CTTAAATTAACAATTGTGATGATTTTGCAATTTTTGTTGAGTTGCCTTTGCTTTTTTTTATTTATTATTGAATTTGAAATTCAAGTTCAGTTTATATCAAATCAAATTTTTTGTTATTTCGCAATCTCAATTTTCTTTGTCTTTCTATCCGAATATGTGTTTTTGTTTGTTGCTATTTAATTATAAAAACATATGTTTTTATATAGTTTGTTGTTGCTTTGCCGATTGTTTTCTCTATTTTCTTTTGTTTTGCTTAAACGTGCTGTAATGCACCACACTGTTTTACTTTCCTTCTTTTTGATATCGCTCTAATTACGTATGAAAATGTGTTTGCAAGCAATTTTGTGCATGTGGTCTCTGGCGCTTTTTCAACAACTCCCTCTTGTTGTGTGCTGCTGCTCTTCCATTGTTAAGACACAACATATCAGCCGATCATCATGAAACGTATACGACCAATCGTAAGTATATCTATATTAAAGAGATTTTCGTTAATATTATTTCAAAATAAAAATTAATACATAATATTGACTTCAGCAAAATACAATAGATTGGTAGGTAGTTGAAATAATATGATGATGCTTTTGTTGCAAGTCATGACGTAAAAAACTTGTTCTTGTATTTACATAGCGGCTACACGAGCAATAATCTTGGCAATTATTGCCGTGGCAACTGTCAACAACTGTTTACATAGATTCCAACGATTAACCGCTAACGGTCTTATGTTAAACATTGAACTCGCTAGAAAATTTAGATAATCTTTTGTAAATTATTATTGGAAAGTACGTTCGTTGTTACGCATAACAACTCTATTAAACGCAAATCAAAAGGTAATATAAATAAATTGAGTATACTTCTCCTTGTTTTTAAACCTAATACCTCATCTCTTGAACTCACAGGTAGCGCAATGGGATCATTGTATTGGACCCAAGTGAGCTGAACTCTAAATTTCACCCTTCTTTACCAGCAGCCTGCTAACCTAACCTACCTATCGTAAATAATAGATTTTCGTAAAAAAACGAGGTAAAAAAAATGTGTCGGTAAGTTTTTTTTTGGTGGTTATGGCTCGAAGTGTTAAAATTCATTGCCAAGACGAAGTCAGTATCAGCCGACCTTTTCCGCCCGGCTGATTATCAGCTATTGATGCCAAATTGAAGAAATGCAAAATATCGATACGTTGTTTTCACCTAATTTTTTTGACATTTTGCAATATTTCATTTGCATAACTAAAACAGTAGCGGAATTCACGGTTCATATTAAATTTAAAACCATTTTAAATATATGTACATACTAGGATTGTAAACATATATGTACATAAGTGTGAACGACCTTTTTTCTTCTGTATGTTTATTGTTCAATTCACAAGAGAGACAGAGACTCTCTAAGAGCTAGTTTTTAACATAAAGATAAAATATACAGCGAGACCGTAAAGTGGCAAATTGCCACTTTTACGACCGCCTTGCCACTTTTTGTCCCCCTTTTTTTAAAGTGAATTATATAATAATATATTAAAAATAAGAAGTTTAGTGTAGTTATCTCGTTTTTTTAATGTTGACCCTTTTTTTTTGATAAATCTCCTATTTGGTGCAACTTTTTGAAAAATGTCAACGGTCACCCTGGAACTATACTTGTCACTTAACTGTTGTTTAAACTTAAAATTTTGTTTTTCAAATAAAGATTATATAGTTAAAATCTATATTTAACTGATCAAAATTGCTATCATTGTCATGTTTTTGTTAATTTATTTCAACAAAAACAAATTATAATTCATGAGATTGATTAAATAATAACGTTTTATAAAGACTTAATCCAAAAAATAATACCGTTTCCGTTCTTTATATAATAGTAATACATAGATACCAATATTATAAAAAAAAACAAATTATACGAGTATTATTAATAAATATTACAAAATATAGGACTTTAGTACAGAATAAGCTGTAAACGCTGTTAATCGTACTTTTTACCAAAGAGAATTGAAATTATTTGTAATTTTGATTTTATTTCCATGCTCATTTCTGTTTTTACTTTTATGAATTCTTGTAGAATTAAATGTTGAACTCATCAAGGAATGTGTACATACAAATTAAGTTGCCATAATAAAATATAAAAAAAAAACTTCCGGAAATTCCCGCACAAATTTCCCGGGATTTCTTTCCAGGAGGCTTATTCTGAATTGCGAAAGGTCTATACTTTATCAGCCTTATTTATAAAAATTATTAAGGTATTTTAAGGAAAATTTTATATGAAATTTTTTTTAAAGCATTTTTCATTTCTGAAATTTTTTGACTGATATACAGTGGAGGCTCGAAAAAGTTAAGTCATAGAAAAGTTAAGTATATGGAAAAGTTAAGCAGCTTTTATTCACCATTGGTGACTCCAAAAAGTTAAGTAATTCTCAACTTTTCTGAGACAATTTTTTTATATATAGTTTTTTTCTCTTTCTAAGATGATCTCAACTTTTGTATGTAAATCCTCAATACATATTTATATATATAGTGAGTCATATACGCCTGTATACATGCAAAAATAAAACCGTTACCGTTATATATTTTTTTTGTGAATTTTATATACATAATGTTGTTGCTCTCATCAGTTGGTTGTAAAAGAAATTAGTCGTAGAATTTGTTTTGTTCTGATTGCAACAATGTTAGCAGCAGGGAAGCAAAAAAGGTTGTCAGCCGGCGAAAACAGTAATAAATATGTATGTATACATGTATATATGTACATATAATTCTAATTGACAATTAAAAAATAAATAAACAATGTACAAATACACATATAACCTCTTGAATTTTTCATACTACGGAAAAGTTAAGATTTCGGAAAAGTTCATCACCCCCAAAACAAACTACTTAACTTTTTTGAGCCTCCACTGTAGTAGGTATCCAACAAAAAAATATTTTTTTGTTGAGCATTTTTTTAGTGATTATTTACGGTAGTTATTTTAATTTTTGTAATTTACAAATTTTCGACTAACAATAACCTTACGCATTAGCACAAAAAAGGAGAACGGAGTTATAATAAAAGAAGTTTTTTGAGTTTGCTTTCACTTATACGTTAATGTCGCATCCGTCGAATAAAATCAATATTTTTTAATTTTCTCAGCAGTAAATATGCATTTTTTATTGTTTAATTTCTTTTGAATTAAAGTACAATCAATATTAGTAAAGTTACTGCGTTTAGTTCTCTTGGAAAAACACAATAAATACATGTCTGAATCAAACAGTTTTTCATTAGTAATTAGTGGTTACGCTTTCTTTGGCACATGGCACACAGATGTAAACCCGGACATATGCCTTATACAATTGCTATTCACTACGGATATTTATTTACATTGATAATTTACGTTTAAAGATTATGGAATTTGTATGTATTAGAGTGGCCGTTAGTTGTATGGAGAATTTTTTTTTTTGGATTTTTTTTATTCTCACCCCCGAAATCGGCTCAGTTTTAAGCCCGGTACGGAGTTCTTACGGAATTTCACGTTTGTAAATTTACATTTATTTCTAGACGGAAAAATAATCGTGTAGCCTTTTGTGTAGAATTATATTTGAATCAACACAAATTCGTTTATTTATGAATTTACAACGCACAAAAACACTAAAAATTAATTATAATTTTCTGAAAATTAGAAATGTCAAAAATTCCGTCACCAAACAATTGTTTGAACATTAATTTATATATATTTATATTTATAAATCCCTAAGATAGGCAATAAATTTCAAAAAGTTTGTGTATTTTTCTTTTGAAAGTCCGTACTAGCAAATGGAAATTTCTTTATGAAATTTACCAACCTGAATTTCCGTAATTTTTTTTACATACAGTTTGTATGAGAACCTGAAATTCCGTTTGAACTCCGTACCAGGCTTTATGTAAAAAAAAAATACAAAAAAATTCATAGCGATAAGTTGTCTTTTAGGGGGTGCGTCCGACCCTCAAAGTTAGCCCGCAAGGCCATACATATGTATATCAATTTAAGTTTCTTTTTTTTAGTTTTTTATGACTATACTTAATATATGTATGAAATAATTTAATAGATATAAACTCTTATTGTAACCGCTTAGTAAAATAATTTCCATATAAATGCAATTTCGGTATACATACATATATAGTTTTTGGTATTTTGTTGGATATTTTCTTCATTATTTCCTAAAATATTAATTTAACCAAAAACCTTTCTTTGAGACTAATGTTGTAGACCAGAAGAGCTAAAATATTGCCATTTTCTTGAAAAAATTTTTTTATAAAGATAGTCATATGCAAAAAATTAGCTTGAAGGCCAACTTTGAGGGGCGGACGCACCCCCTAAAACACAACTTATCGGGATTATTTTTTTTTGTATTTTTTGTTTACATAAAACTGAACCGATTTGGGGGGTGAGTTGAAGAAATAAAAAAAACGGCCACACAGTATGTATATTTCCCTACAAACATTTGGAAGATATATTACCCAGAAGATATAAATACAATATCTTATTTTTATCATTTAGAAGAAAATCATCAAAGCAATACTTTTTTGATTTTAAAATAATTTCATTTTAGTCAAACTTTTTGAATGAACAGTTCAAAATGTATTGACTATTTATTTTTTCCTTTAACAAGGTATTTTGTGTCATTAAAATGTTGCATTTTGGTCAGCCTGGTGATTTATCACATGCGCAATAAATTTATAATATAAATATGTTTTCAACTGGAAGATAAAAAAATATTTAATTTGAAATAAAAACAATCAGAAAATTTCCAAAACATTTGAAATTTGAAATAAATTTAAAAGAAAAATACACGAAATTTTTGAAATTTATTGCCTATCTTAGGGATTTATAAATATAAGTGGAGACTTTTTTCAGTCAACTGAAACAAAAATTAATGTTCAAACAATTGTTTGGTGACGGAATTTTTGACATTTCTAATTTTCATCAAATTATAGTTAATTTTTAGTGTTTTTGTGCGTTGTAAATTCATAAATAAACGAATTTCTGTTGATTCAAATATAATTCTACACAAAAGGCTACACGATTACTTTTCCGTGTAGAAATAAATGCAAATTTACAAACCTGAAATTCCGTAAGAACTACGTACCGGGCTTAACAGTTCAAAATGTATTGACTATTTATTTTTTCCTTTAACAAGGTATTTTGTGTCATTAAAATGTTGCATTTTGTTCAGCCTGGTGATTTATCACATGCGCAATAAATTTATAATATAAATATGTTTTCAACTGGAAGGTAAAAAAATATTTCATTTGAAATAAACACAATCAGAAAATTTCCAAAACATTTGAAATTTAAATAAAAACAATTAGAAATTTTTCAAAACATTAGCTGAGGAAATTCCTTTTAATAATAAAAATATGATGACTCCTGTGATAAATTGAATTTAATTGACCATAAAATATTGCTTTAAATTTAAATTAATGGTAGTTTTATATTGTACATATGTACATAAACATTTATATTTTTCTTCTTCAGATAATTTAGCAAAATTGTAAAATTATAAGTTGGGAGATAACCTATCGTTATAAATAATTTATCTTCCTAAAGGTAATCTGGCAATATCATAAATAACTCAATTAGATGATTATCTAGCAATATCATAGTTTTATCTTCTAGAAGTTTGCATTCGTATTTCTTCGAAGTATCGCCCTGGCCGCACAACCTCTCCCGAAGGGGGGGGAACTTCCGCAATACGAATATGATTGTTGCCGCAATAATATTTTTCTTCCAAGCAATACGATTTCGAATAATTTTCGTAAGACTTTGCTTGTAGGGATATAACGGAATGTATGTAAATATTAGAGAAAAGTTATAGAGAAAGGAAAAAAGAAGTATTCAGTTTAAACATTGATCAGCTAATTCATTTCATTTTCATTTCATTTATTTTCAATTCAGTAATAATAAAGCCTATAAGGCCGAACAATTTATTACATTAGGGTGGCACACAGAAAAACTTAGTTGTTTATGGCCTTTCACACACGAGAACAATTGTGCTGGCATAATATGCCAGTTTGATGGTGAGAGAGCAAAGAGAGTGCTTTTGTGGTTGGCATAATTTTTCAACCAGGCACAACCCCGCATCACCAGCACAAAACCAATACACACATAACTTAAAAAAACAGCAAATATCAATTGCATACAAAAAACACTAACACACACAAAACTATGTATACGTATACTTTTTTATGCCGGACGAATTAGTCTCGTGTGTTCTTAAAAGAACAAAAATTGTGCGGCATAAAGGCCTAACTATAATGTGCTTAATGTAACTTAAGCAAATGTGCGAATACACACAATCAAATGTATACAACTATAATGTACTTAAGACACTTTTCGTCAAGTTTCGTCAAGTGTCATTTGCTTAAGGAAAGTGCGGCCAATTTCGCTTTTCCTTAAGCAAATGACACATCGGTTCGTTTCTGTTGTACATTTTTATTTGGTTATTTGGTTTCAAACATAATGGAGGACGAAATTAGTTTTGTGGACAATTTAAAATTTCACTGTCTTCAGAAATTTAAATTTTTTATCCATTTTTGCAACACAATTATAACAATTTTCCAATAAACATACATAATAGATACATATAATTGTTTACAATTAAAACATGCAATCACTGTTGCTTTTTTTAATACTTTTTTATTTTAGTTTTCGTTTACTTTATAAATTAATAAACGATAAACATGGATTTACTTGTTTATGGTAATATATTTATAACTTTTACAAATTAAATTAGATTTCGTCAAAAATATGACATTTTTAAAGAAATAAAAACGAAAATAGTTTTCCAAAAGTACAAATGTTTGCAACTAAAGGCCTAACTATAATGTGCTTAATGTAACTTAAGCAAATGTGCGAATACACACAATCAAATGTATACAACTATAATGTACTTAAGACACTTTTCGCCAAGTTTCGTCAAGTGTCATTTGCTTAAGGAAAGTGCGGTCAATTTCGCTTTTCCTTAAGCAAATGACATCTGTTCGTTTCTGTTGTACATTTTTATTTGGTTATTTGGTTTCAAACATAATGGAGGACGAAATTAATTTTGTGGACAATTTAAAATTACACTGTCTTCAGAAATTTAAATTTTTTATCCATTTTTGCAACACAATTATAACAATTTTCCAATAAACATACATAATAGATACATATAATTGTTTACAATTAAAACATGCAATCACTGTTGCTTTTTTAGTACTTTTTTATTTTAGTTTTCGTTTACTTTATAAATTAATAAACGATAAACATGGATTTACTTGTTTATGGTAATATATTTATAACTTTTACAAATTAAATGAGATTTCGTCAAAAATATTACATTTTAAAGAAATAAAAACGAAAATAGTTTTCCAAAAGTGCAAATGTTTGCAACTAAGTGTAGAAAGTTTTTAAGCTCAATAAGTACAATATAGCCACCTAAAAGTCTTCAGTAATTTACTTAAGCATTTGACATGCATTTCGTTGAATTTTGAGACTAGCTTAAGTTTGGTTAAGCACATTATAGTTGGGCCTTAAGTGTTGAAAGTTTTTAAGCTCAATAAGTACAATATAGCCACCTAAAAGTCTTCAGTAATTTACTTAAGCATTTGACATGCATTTCGTTGAATTTTGAGACTAGCTTAAGTTTGGTTAAGCACATTATAGTTAGGCCTTAAAAATTAGTCTCGTGTGTGACAGGCCTATTAAAAATATTTTCAAAAAAAAAATTAATCATATGAAAATCATGCCGAAAAATGTGTGTGTATATATTTTTACTGTTTATTTATAGTTTGTAAAATATCTAAATAGTTTTGCTTGCAAAACGTTTTATAGGGTAAAAAGGGAGCAAAACTCGTTTATACAAGTTTCTAAAAAAAAGTATATACATACATATGTACGTTTACATACATATCTACGTTTACATACATACGTAGTATGTACATACAGTATATCTGTAACGTACATAAATAAATCTTATCAGTATAAAATGCTACTCTTTGACGTTGGACATAGTACTATCATAAGCTTTATTCAATAAATGTCCATACATACAAACAAATGTACATATGTATGTATGTACACTGGCGAGCAAAACTGGTACATAATAATTAAAAAAAACTTTAAACCCAATAAATGCGGAGTTTATATTATTAATTATAAAGTTATAAATAAAATCACTCCTCTCAAATGTTAACTTATTAACTGTAAAAGAATGAAGGAAAATATTGTTCACAAGTAGTTAAAAAAACATCAAAATAAAATGTACTCATTGAGGTAGTTTACACGAGAACAATTTGTAAGTCGCACAGTTTTTGTTTTTTTAAGAACACACAAGACTAATTCATCCGGAATAAAAATGTATACGTATACATATCTTTGTGTGTGTTACGTGTTTTTTGTATGCATTTGATATTTGCTGTTTTTTTTAAGTTGTGTGTGTATTCGTTTTGTGCTGCTAATGCGGGGTTGTAGCTGGTTGAAAAATTACGCCAAACAAAAAACCACTCTCTTTGCCTCTCTCACCAACAAACTGGCATGTTATGCCAGCACAATTATGTCCGTGTAAATCAGCGCATTTATCCAGTTTTGCACGTTTTGCTTTTCTGTTTTTAAAGTCCTGTTACTTCAGTTTTTTTTTTCTTTTAGCAATATTCATTTAGTATTCAAGCTTCATTAGTGCAGACATCACGTTAAAATTTTGTGTGTAATTTTTCTTTGCAAGTTGTGTAAAAAAATTAAATGAAGAAAATTTCAGTTGAAATAGAAAATAGCATAGTCGCTCTAGCTGAAAAAGGGTATTCATCAAGAAAAATTGCTAGAGAAGTCGGCGTTTGTCATCGAACAGTACTTTCAACCATAAAAAAAAAGAAATTCAAAACAATTAAAAACCCTGGAGGTCGTCCAAGATCATTGAGTGATAGTGATGCACGTCTAATGGAGCGATTGTTAAGAAAACAAGAAGTTAGAACACCAAAAACAGCAGCTAATGCTACAAACAAGAGTGTAAGTGAATGGACTGCACGACGAGCACTGCGAAGAATTGGCCTAGTTTCAGCAGTTAAACAGAAAAAACCTGCGCTCTCTGAGAAGAACGTCAAAGCTCGTCTGAATTTTTGCAAGAACCAGAAAGATTGATCTATCGAAGATTGGAAACGAGTTGTATGGTCGGATGAAACAAAAGTGAACAGATTTCAATCTGATGGCAAGGAGTACTTTTGGAAGCGGCCGAATGAAAGCATTCAAAGAAGCCATGTGAAACAAACGATGAAGCACGGGGGTGGAAATATAATGGTGTGGGGGTGTTTCACATGGTGGCACATCGGTCCACTGGTAAAAATCAATGGAATAATTAAAAAGGAGGACTACCCTACCATACTCCAAAACAATTTGCTAGATTTTGTCGATAAATGCGCTTACCCTGCTGACGAAATCATTTTCCAGCAAGACGGAGACCCTAAACACACAGCAAAAATAGTTAAAAAATGGTTGGAGGAGCAAACATTTCAAACGTTAAAATGGCCAGCTCAAAGTTCGGACTTAAATCCGATCGAAAATTTGTGGGCAATTGTAAAACGAAAGCTGGCACAATATGAAAATCCTCCAAATAATCTTAACGAACTTTGGATAAGAATCGAAGCTGAGTGGCTAAGTATAAATAGTGAAACAATTCAAAAACTTGTAGAAAGCTTGCCAAAGCGTATTAAATCAGTAATAAAAAACAAGGGATTATGGACTAAATACTAAATTTTCCAATTTAAGAAGCTAAATGAGCAAACGTGCAAAACTGGATAAATGCTCCTAAATAAGATTTAAGCTTTCTTTTATTTATCAAACGTAATAATTTTACTTTAAAGTATTATGTTTTATTAGGGGATAGTCTAAGTTAATATTTAACATATGAATTATTTTTTTATTTTAATAAAAAAAATATATATAAAATTTTAATCCTTTTTTTAATATTATGTAACCACTTTTGCTCGCCAGTGTATATATACACAGAATCGCTTATATAGGTCCCTTAATTTTACCAATGTTAAACGAATATATCTAGTAAACCAGATACTGGGGAATTGCTATATGGGGCTATATGTACGTTATTTTTTCATCACGAATCGTTTAACGACAGAACAACGCTTAAAAATTCCGGAAATTTACTTTGAAAAAAAGTAAATAAATCTGTAGATGGTTTCCCTGCACATTACCTTTTCAAAATAAATGAAGAAATGTGAAAAAGGAAAATGAAATCTACAGTTGAGAATATGAAGAGATCTATACAGGCTGTTAAAAATTACAATAAAGTCTTTGGTCCTTATGTATAAGAGTTATGCAATAAAATTTCACATTAAAAATCAAGCTAGGACTTAGTAGTGGGTTGAAACTACGTAATGCACCCATTTTTTATATCAAATTGTATGGAGGAACTCGTTAACACCTAATTCAAGTTCGTCACTTATGCTAGCGTCATGCCAATTTTTTTCTTATACATAAGGCCGTTAATTTTTATATAACACAACTAATTTTAAAAAATATACCAATTTAGCAGCATATGATGTACCACATTACCTGAACATCTTTTAAAGTCGCGTAAAATGCGATTTACAATATTTTCTTAAATATCTGAAATGTGGTTTTAATATTATTCACAATTCATTCCTGGATGATTAACACATGTAGAATGTAGCTGCTTAAAAAACCCTATTTTACCCCTTTTACACGCAAAGTTTACTTTGCAAAGTCTTAATTCAGTTGGGAGAAAGACAGAAAGATATAGTATTCCTCCCTCTATTTTTACTTTGCAAAGTAAACTTTCCGTATATAAAAGGATTATTTTAATCGGACAAAAACTACCACATTACCCGGACTTATACCTCTTTTCCAAACGCAAAGTTTACTTTGCAAATTCTTAATTCAGCTGTGTGAAAGACAGATGTAGTTGTAAAGTCTCTTTCTTTCTTTCTCCCTGAATTAAGCTGGACAAAGTAGTCTTTTGTGTGTTGAAAAGGTGTGTTATTCTACATATGTATATCGTCACCTTAAATGCAAACGGACGTAACTACTCTTTTCATATATTTTACAGGAGAAACAAAAAACGTTCCAAAATCAATAATAATAGTGTTCTTGAAAATTTTCTACGAAATTTACTTGTAGTATGGATACTTATGTATGTATATGTTTTTAACCATTTATTTCCTTTTTATATGTATATATTTTTGCCCTTATGCAAAAACGGTTGTTATATTTAAAGCATGCTTTAAAACGGTTTTGCCATACAAAATTCATTTGTTAAACCAACTTTAAGTTTAACAATCGTTTTTGCATAATAGGGTTAAACTTTTATGTTAGTTACGTTCTTTGCAATAAAAAATATATGCATTCGCAATTACGTCCGTTTGAATTTCTTTAATAATCTTCAGTTTTGATCGCAGAGGTCTAAATATTTGCGTGAACATGTAGTTTGATAAAATGAACCATAATCAATCAAAAACTCATTTCGAATTTTTGTGTAGTTATCTACGTCCGTTTGCATTTAAGGTGACGATATGTATGTATGTACATTAGAGATCGACCGAAGGCGTTTTTTGGCCGAAGCTGAAGCCGAACTTCGGCTAAAATCCTAAACTTCGGCCAAAACCGAAGCCGAATGTTTTAAATTTTAAAAATGATACTTGTTTTATATGAATTAAGAAAAAAGTTTGCTTTTTTGAGATCACTGAAATAGCTGTAATATATATTGGATACATAACAAGAAAAATAAAACTATTTTGCAATTTCTAGATTGCTTTTTCATATGATCACTCACAAGAACGTCCAAGTAAAAGAAAATAGAAAGCAACAGGGTTGTATTTCAAAGCAACCCTTTCAAAACCTTAAACACAATAAAAACTGTCGGCGAGCAACGACCAAAAATAATGTTATTTTTCAAGCTTGGAATGAAAAATATTCGGCTTCGGCTAATCGGCCGATTTTTGCCATAGGCCGAATGTTGGCCGATTACCAATTTTTGGCCGAAGGCCGAAGCCGATTAATCGGTCGAACTCTAATGTACATATCGCAGACTAAATCATAGACAGTCACAACTCAAAATGATCAAAGTGGTTTTGATTTTTAATAAACCAGTTCCCATGTTCTGTAACTCTCGTCACGAGAAATTTTTCAATTAGAACATGTTAAATGAAACAAAAATGCCGTAAATTGAAACAAACCGCTGTTTTTCTCACTAAACGGTGTCGAGTAATAGCTGTCACGTAAGGAAATTACTCGACAATTTACAGAAAAAGTGTGTCTGTCAAATTCTCGTGAGAAAAGTTTCCGCTTTGTACTGTCAAATATACTCACGAATAAAAACGGGGTGAGATAAAATTTTAATCAAAAACTACATGTTCAAAATGCAAAATGCAATGAATAATAATGCAAAAAAGGTAAGCATTTTGTTCTTTGTTTTCCCAAAGAATGTTGTCCAATATTGGTATCATTTGAAAGCTTATTAGGAACTCTTTAAGGAAATACTAAAATATTTAATAAATTACTTTTCTTTTACTTCATAACTACACTAAAGTGCACTAAGACAACATTTACATAAGGGTTCATATATCATTATCTTTTAAAATTATCTGGAATAACAACGAAAATGGAATTCGGTTTGTATATGTGTATTTTGTAATCCATACGACCTTTACTACTTGCTAATGAATTTTCCTTTTTAGCAATTATACACGCAATACACAAATCTCTGTTCCTCTTGAACATCTTTCAATTTTCGAACGATCGTTTGTAAAAAGAATCCATCATTTATGGAGTCTTCTTCCTAATGAGCTTAAACTCTTTTTATTATTCTTATCCTAGCTACAGGAAGAAACTTTTGACTTATTTTAATGCGCTTGCTTATGCAAGCGCATCCTAGTTATTTTCTTTTGCACTTCATCTCACATGCAAGCTTATTATTCTTTGGCTGGGATATCTCTATTTTTTGTAAATAACTCTTTTTAACCCCCGACCAAAAAAAGAGGTGTTATAAGTTTGTAGTGTGTGTCTGTGTATCTGTGTGTCTGTCTGTCCGTGTCCACGTACAGCCCAAACGGCTGGACCGATTTTGATTTAGTTTTCTCTGTTTGAAAGGTGACTTGATCGAGATGGTTCTTAACCATGTTTGAAGAAAATCGGTCCAGACGTTTAGAAGATGTCACATCGTTTCTAGATATATCGGGGGTTTTTAAAATTTTTAATTAATTAATTAATTAATTTTTAATATTCCCCATCATGGTGTTTCCCGACACGGCGCAGCCTAATAGGGATTTTCTGCCTTGCAAAGCTTTCCTGCCTAATAGCGTTTTTCTGCACTACCGGCCTTTGGTCGGGCTTGAGGATTTTCTCCGCCCTTATAGGGAAACACGTTGTCTTGCACTGCCGGCCTTTGGCCGGACTTACGCTTAAATTAGAAAATTCAATTGGTTTCTATGGTGAGATGCCCATAACTCGGAAACTGAGGCTTCCTGTCAATTTTTTTCTTTTTGTTTTTCAATTTGCTATCTAATACCCAATTTTCATTATTTTTTGAGAAATGTCACTGAATTTAATTCAAGCGAAAAATTTTAGCAATACTACGGAGAAAGCCATCGGTTCAAATAGATTTGTTTTAACCCACTTTTTCCATGTAATAGCTTTGAAAGTTTTACTTTTGAAAAGTCCTAATTTACACTCAGCAAGTCTTATTGCTAAGCTGATTAGTTTTTAGGATCTGTACTTGGACCTATCCTCTTTATTATTACATTTCCTAATGATTTATTTAATTCTCTTTGTTTTTGTAAACCTTTCGCCTTTGCAGATGACATACAATTGTTTTGGTCAGGAGAGCCTGAATTTAATGATTGCCCACAGGAACAATGATTTGGACGTACTTAATAGCTGGATGGTTGCTAATTACCTTCACATTAATCCAAGTAAAATCAGGGCTATTGTTTTCAAATCAAATAGGGATGGACTGATTGATTCGAACTTAAATATACAGTGGAGGCTCGAAAAAGTTAAGTCATAGAAAAGTTAAGTATATGGAAAAGTTAAGCAGCTTTTATTCACCATTGGTGACTCCAAAAAGTTAACTAATTCTCAACTTTTCTGAAACAATTTTTTTATATATAGTTTTTTTCTCTTTCTAAGATGATCTCAACTTTTGTATGTAAATCCTCAATACATATTTATATATATAGTGAGTCATATACCCCTGTATACATTAGAGATCGACCGAAGGCGTTTTTTTTTTTTGGCCGAAGCCGAAGCCGAACTTCGGCTAAAATCTTAAACTTCGGCCAAAACCGAAGCCGAATGTTTTAAATTTTAAAAATGATACTTGTTTTATATGAATTAAGAAAAAAGTTTGCTTTTTTGAGATCACTGAAATAGCTGTAATATATATTGGATACATAACAAGAAAAATAAAACTATTTTGCAATTTCTAGATTGCTTTTTCATATGATCACTCACAAGAACGTCCAAGTAAAAGAAAATAGAAAGCAACAGGGTTGTGTTTCAAAGCAACCCTTTCAAAACGTTAAACACAATAGAAACTGTCGACGAGCAACGACCAAAAATAATGTTATTTTTCAAGTTTGGAATGAAAAATATTCGGCTTGGCTAATCGGCCGATTTTTGCCATAGGCCGAATGTTGGCCGATTACCAATTTTTGGCCGAAGGCCGAAGCCGATTAATCGGTCGAACTCTAGTATACATGCAAAAATAAAACCGTTACCATTATATATATTTTTTTTTTGTGAATTTTATATGCATAATGTAGTTGCTCTCATCAGTTGGTTGTAAAAAAAATTTGTCGTAGAATTTGTTTTGTTCTGATTGCAACAATGGTAGCAGCAGGAAGCAAAAAAGGTTGTCAGTCGGCGAAAAATGCAAGATTTTAAAAAAAATTATATGAAGGCGTTCAAAACAGTAATAAATATGTATGTATACATGTATATATGTACATATAATTCTAATTGACAATTAAAAAATAAATAAACAATGTACAAATAAACATATAACCTCTTGAATTTTTCATACTACGGAAAAGTTAAGATTTCGGAAAAGTTCATCACCACCAAAACAAACTACTTAACTTTTTTGAGCCTCCACTGTATTTGGATCTACGATTGAGTTTGTTAACAAAATGAAATGTCTTGGAATGTTAATATATGACAAGCTATCGTTTGAACCTCATATTAACAACACATGCTCTAAAATTTGTTTTATATTACGCAGATTATATCACAGGAATTTATTCTTGCTCATTAATGTTAAGAAAGCGATTGGGCACGCGCTATTAATGTCACAAATTAATTACTGTATTGAAGTCTACTCAGGATGCAATACTGGTAATAAAAAGAAAATCAAAGCTATTGTACATAAGGTCATTAGATTTGTGTATGGATGGAAATTTTGGTTTGAGTATATGAAACTGAATGTATAATTATAAATATTTTTAATTTATGAGTTTTATTTTCATGATTGTAAATAAATAAAGAAATTAGGACAAAGAAATTTTATTTATTGTTCCCATGTATGTATATATGTAAATAGCAGCCTACTGCCTATAAGTAGGATGCATTTTTTGTGTGAAGAACTTTGATTTTTGTTTGAAAAAGTTTTTAAGTTTCATTACATGAATTTTTATGTTTGTTTTATGTTGTTTTTGTTTTAAAAAATAATTAAATTTTAAAATATTTCCATATTCTTTTAGTTTGTTGCTAATTTCGTAAATATATAATAGGGATGTAACGAATACCAGTTTAGCGAATGCGAATGCGAAAGCGAATAATACATTTTCATTTTTGCGAAAGCAAATGCGAATGCGAAAGCGAATGCAAATATTACAATTCGTTAAAATATCACATGCAAATAAATTTATATAAGAGTATGTATGGATAATAATTAATAATGGGCATTATTACGGTTCTCGAATTTTTAGATTCGACTTCAACTTGCTGTACTAGATTAAAGAAACATACAATATTTTTCTTTAATCTGGTACAAACTCTCGAACTCGAATAGAAAAATTCCAAAACCGTAATAAGGCCCAATAAGTTTAAAAAATGTTAGGCAATTAACCCATTCCTACTTTGGCCCTAAAGCCTGGTACTCTGTTCAACATTTCATGTGAAATGCTGTCAAAATACATATTAAGAAAACTCAGAATGAATTTTTCCTGAAAAAATCTTGCAAAAGTAGTTCTCGTTTTTTTTTACGTTTGTTAATCGCAAACTATTTTCATAAAAGAAATGATTTTTTTTTGTCGCTAGTATTCGCTTGAAATATTCGCATATATTTTAGCGAATGCAAAATTAATTAATTAATAAAAATTAAAAAAAAAAAAAATAAAAATAGCAAAAGTAAGCGAATAATTTCCGAATGCGAGAGCGAATGCAAACATTCGTTACTCCCTAATATATAATTTTGCACATATTTTTAATAATTGCTGTTAGCGCTTAAAATCAATATTATTCCCAGGTACCGTCAAACTCCAAAAAATTATATTTTTAATAATTGCTGTTAGCGCTTAAAATCAATAAATTATCCCCAGGTACCGTCAAACTCCAACAAATTATGGATGCATGGAGTTTAATCCTTTCATAGGTATTACTAGCTAAGATGTGCGTCGATGGGCATCACAGGTGCTCAGAGGAACACACCTCAGGCTGCCTTGGACGTCATTCTTCATCTACTTCCTATAGATGACTTTGTGGTGGCGACGGCGACTAGAAATCACCTTATACTCGTAGAAACAGGTTTGGTGAGGACAAGAATATCAGGTCACACATCGATCTTAAATAAGATCGGTTTTGGTGATCAGGAATCCGTAACCCCTTGGTTTACGGACTATAAGGTCGCTGAAATCGATTTTAGTAAACACTCTTAATGGTAATTCCGGATAGGGACTATTGGGTCAATTCCGATAAGCTGTATGATGGTAGTGCAGTCTTTACATACGGGTCAAAAATGGGGAAAGGCACAGGGGCTGGTGTCTATATCTTGGGAAGGAACATTCGTAGTTCTTTCAGACTGCCGAATGTAGTGTTTTCCAGGCTGAGATCTTGGCGATCATCAGGGCCACGGAGCTGGTGGCCAGGAATGTAGCTGAAGGTGAGAAGGTAACCTTCTACGTCGACAGCCAGGCAGCGCTAAAAGCTTTGAAGGGACACAATATCAAATCAAAACTTGTTAGTGACTGTAGGAAAGCCCTCAAATTGCTTATGGATAACTATAGTGTCAGACTATGTTGGGTTCCTGGCCACAGCAGTGTTGAGGGAAATGAAATTGGCGAAGAGCTGGCAAGAATAGGATCAGCGTTAGATGAGGGAATGTCAGACAGATCGGTGAAATTACCGATATGTCATTACCAGGGATAGGGGTTTCATGCAAATTCATGTTTTTTGCCTTAACCCTGATAATAGCAAGAACAAAATATCTTTACGAAACAATGAATTTGCGTAAAAAAGGCATCGATTTGTTAGTGCATATATGTATTTGCATATTTTGCTGAAAATGCATAGTTTTGCCTAATTTGGTCATAAATGCATATTTTTGTCTCATATTTTGGTAAAAACGCATGATTTTGTGTCATATTTTCTCAAAAATTAAAATTTCAAAAAATATTGTTGAGAAATTATAATTCGTCAGGCCATTATTGGTTTGGAGCATACGCCAAAAAGAGTCAGAATGGTGAAAAACGACAAACCAATATTTATTAAACCTTAAAATAGTTGATATAGAGCAAAATTAATGCTAAATATCTCGGAAACCATAATTGATTTCGCAAAACCAGTTTTGGATTCAGAAAGGGGATACTCAAAATATATATACCCTAACTCATTTTCTTAAAAAATGGTCGGTGGGTCAAACCAATAATAGGCTGATGAATTATTAATGCAAAACTCTTTTTTGGACAATTTTTTCGCTTGAATTGTTGCAGAATTGTAGAACGATTGTACCAGCACACGAACCTCCCAATTTTAATGGAAATTGTAATTTTGATGATGGGCCTAAAACACCTTTTTTAATAGCATGAAGTCCTTGTCCCTGGTCATTACTATAAAGAACTCAGTAATTGGGTAGAATGTAGAACCAACAGTTCATGGGAGGATTGTAGGGTATCGAGGACTTTTTGGTCAAAACTAGACTCAGGAAGGTCTAAACTACTAACTGGACATGAATAGGAAGGCGATGCGAATCATGATAGGGGCGTTGACACGTCACTGCTCGGTCAGAGCAAGAACCAGCATTTGGGAAATTGGCACTACAGATTTTTGTAGGATGTGCGGGGATGGAGTGGAACCAGAACCCATTGAACATTTTTCTGTCACTGCCCGAAGCTGCAACGTCATAGGCTTAGATGGCTGAGCTGACTTTTCCATGAAAGCATTACTGATGTCGAGAAGTGTAAACTAGAGGACATCAGGGGCTTCATCATGGGGATTCGGCTGTCTATAATGGGAGTCAAATTGACGACGGGTGTGGCAATCCCGGGGCCCCAGCTAAGGGTAATAAAGTTTTTTCTGCTGGCGGACCTTTGGCTCATTATCCGTAAAACTTATGTGTTACTACCCGATCTCTGAAATAACAGAGCAAAGGATGTGCATGTATTTATAAAAGGAAAACAAATTAAGAAAGATCGTTGTTGTCCGATAGGTGCATGATCACCTAGAACTGCCCCTGAGTTCAAAAGATAGTAGTAGTGAAGCCTTTATTAATAAAGGTGGATCTGCGAGGTCTGACCAGAGGCTACTTCTGGTGCTACGGGTGCCGGTTGCCCGACAGCTGAGCTCCTCAGAGATAAAAGCATTGCGGCTATCAAAATTGTGTGTTCAAAAGGTTTAACGCCCCTGGATATGACCCCAGGGCAACGGCACTTGTGTCTGACCATAATAGGCACAGGATTTTGGTGGCGACAGCTTGCTTTCTTCTCGCGAGGGTGGTTCCTTCTGCTCTGAAGTTTGAGTGCATGTAGCGGTCGTCAGTTCCTTTGCTGAAATGCCGAGTTCGGGCTACCCCACGGGGTTTAAGGCCTGATTTTGGTAAGCGGGAGTAGGCACTGGAAATTGGGCGACACAGGCATGCGTTCTTATGGAGGAATTCTCTTGGGGACTACGCTATTGGTGTATACACAACACCATAGCGTGGAAGCCTGAGAATTATCGTAGTGGCTGTGGTTGCTACCAAAATCGCTGGGAGAATAGTCTTGGCTTCCCAGTGTTAAATCAATGCTAGTGATTGGTATGACGCGGTCAGGCAGACACTATTCTAGGTGCTGTTGCCAATCAACAGAAAGTTGTTATGGCATGAACATAGCAACTGATACGAGTTTAGATAGCTCAATTACCTCAGCAAGGTAATTAAATATACCTAGTACAGGGATAACTATATATAAGGTTTGCAACCTTTGTGCCTTTGAGGCGCATCTATGTCTTGCATATAGGTGTGTCCTGTAAGGGTGCATGGGGGCGTTGGTCTGACGTCTAACCCAAACTCGGTGCATTGGCACCCGTGAGATAAGGCCGTTACGGCAGGTGCTCACGCAAAGCCTTTGCACTTCTGTCTATAAATGGGAGGGGTAAATATTACTAGTAATGGACAATAGAAGGGAATCACAATGGACTCAATTGGGTCTCCGAGTGGAGGTGCGGTATAGCACCACCCTTCCTAACCTAACCTAACTTAACCTAGGTATTACTAAATTATACACACCCAGACACAGAAATTAAACTAAAGGTTGGAAGCAAATATAAAAACTTAAATAAACATGGGTCTTTGCAGCAGAAACAATTTGCAGTAGCACCACAATACGTATCCAAGTTTCTTGTAATAGATATTGATTTGAATTCTGAATAATTCTAAAACATGTGCTTTTATTGTATAATAAAGATAGCAAAAAAAGCAATTCAAAGGAAAAACAGGGAAGTTGTTACACAAGAAAGTAAAACAGCGCGTAATGTATGTATTTTTTTTTTTGTGTAATATAACACAAAAATTATTTACACACAACAGTATGTATATACTATATTCCAATTACAGAATTTTACATCATATTCAGTTAGAATTTAATGCTGAATATTGTTAGTTTCTAAGATTTTGTGAAGGCAGCAATAAAATAAAATAGGATCTTAATTTCTCTTCAGCTCTAGAATATAAATAAAGGCAATATTTCTATGATTTTATTAAATAAAGCGTTAGTGTTTGATATTAATTTTAATTTTATAATTTGTCAGGAACACACATATAATATTTTAATTATTGTATTTTAATATCGCCTTTTGTTTCCATATTGTTTCAATTTCAGCAGATTGTCAGATTTTATTTACATTAATTTTTATGCCGATTTTACATTATACATTTTTTATGCAGTACTAAATATAAACGATGTTTGCAATTTTTCGTAACGAGTAATATGCGGCGAATTGACTGACAAACAAAAAAAATTGTGAAAATAAATGCATAAAGATTATGTATAAAGAAATATGATTTTAAAGTATATATATCCCCTATATTCCATAATTTAATTTTTTAAATTAATACATGAAATTTTCGTACTTCTTTGCAAAAATGCTACTACTTCACTTTCATATTTCATCACTCACCAGAACATACATACATACATAAATATGTGTACATATTTATCTGAAAAAAATCTGTATATTCAAAATTAATTTTGCAGATTATACATATATGTAAGTATTTCGGAATTGTACATATTTTGATTTTTTTTTTCAAATTTGTTCACTTTTTCTAATGTTTTAAAAGTGGTTGGTAGGTCTCTTCGATTATTTTTTCTAGTCGCGCGGCGTTCCCTTTGACCAATAAACAATGCTGTTTGTCAATAAATTCACAAAAAAAGTATATTTTCAATAAAAGCACAAGTAATTCACTATATGTTGTACACCATACAAGTTTATTGAACAATTTCAACGCTTAAAAACACATTTATTTACAGATTTCTACGATTTATCAATTTTTTTTAAGCAACGCGTCCATAAAAATTCCAACTTTACACTCGTACTTTTCAAAATGGCGGAAAATGTGAAAAGAAATCAACGAGCACACGGCAATTTTTTCTGTTTTTTAGTACATTAATGACGCCGATTGCAACCAATTCGCCACTTTCAACATTTCCTGGCGAGTAATGTTTCTCAATTCGTTTTCATCATTAACGAGTAATTTTTTCACCCACAATTTTTTCACTTCTTGGCCATTTTTTCTTTCAAATTGCCCAAAAATTAAAGCAAAATCAATTACCGTGAAAATTTATTATCAGTTATTTAAATTTTCCGTTCGATAGACTTAATTTATTAGCTGTCAGTTAAGTGTGGTTCCACCATGAAACAATAATGTCTGATTACAGCAATCAACAAGAAGCTGCCAGAAGATTCTGCTGAAAAATCTGCATTTTTTTGAAAAAATCATCGGCATTTTCGGCATATTAATTTCGAAAATCGGCATGAGTTTTTCATTAACGCTACATTTACACATGAAAGTACTTTCTTGAAATTTTTGTATACGTATTATGAATAAAAATTTTAATGAAAAAAAAATTACTTTCATGAAAATTTCTTGTTCGTTTTCATAGGAAAGTGAAAGTTCATTTTAAAAATGCCGTCGAAACGAAAAGTTGCAAAACTTTGCTTTGTTTATTACTTAATTAGAGTTACCCAGATTATCGCATACACACATTTATAGGGCAATAAGTTGGGAATAATTATTATTGTTAATATTTTAATAATATTATTGTTTTAAATAGGCACGAATTGTCTTCTTCATGTATATTTCAAGATACGAAATTACAATTATTTAAATATTTATACAAAATAAGAATAATTTATAATAATTATTTGCCACAATCCTATATATATGTATAAATTTTTGATGTGGGTAACAGTGTTCACGTCTTTGTCATTTTACTTTTTGAAAACATCAAAAATTTACTTTCTTGAAAAAATCGTTGAAAGCTGAGTGGAAATTAAAAACTATGTGAGTGTGGTAGTGAAAAAATGTGATTGTATTGCTACTTTCTTGCAATTAGTTTCATGTGTAAATGGTAGGTAAGTTTTATTACTTAGACAAAAGAATAGTACTTAGACAAAAGAATAGTATTTACAACTAACTTTGATGTTATTTGTTCATTAATAATTATCACATGTAATTTGGCTTAAAAAACGTTACGAACTTTAGCCTATTCAATTCATAAGAATATAGAAACAAATACAGTTCGAAAAATAATAATTAAATTAACTAATTAATAGTCATTGGCTTGTGGCAAAAATTAAAAATAAAAAATATACTTAATAGTAACAAACCAAAAAAGTTTGTCTTACACTGCAATTACACATGCCACTAGTGGCATGCAATTGTTGTATACGTATTATCAACGAAAAATTGTTCGAAATAGTCGAATCTCTTGCCATTTGCTTGACTGTTTACACATGCCATTGCAAGTTCATTTTAAAAATGCCGGCGAAGAGAACATTTGTATACTTCTCAAGTAAAAAAATTGCTCCCATTTTGTTTATAGAGTTACCGAGTTCATCATATAAGCACATGTTTAGGGACATGGTTAATATTTATTATTATAAGTATTATTTTTATAATATTAATGCTCTATAATTAACAAACTTACATTTTTTATGCGCAGTACAATAAATAAAACACAATAATACATATAAAAAGTTAAAACTTTAATTTAAATTTCACATTAATCCAATAAATGTGCATCAAATGCTTAACACGGTAACACTTTTCTTCGTTTTGACATTCAATGCGCTGATTTACACGGGATTAATTGTGCTGACATAACATGCCAGTTTGTTGGTGAGAGAGGCAAAGAGAGGGGTTTTGTGTTTGGCATAATTTTTCAACCAGCTACAACCCCGTATTAGCAGCACAAAACCAATACACACACAACTTAAAAAACTCCAAATGGTAAATGAATACGAAAAACACTAACACACACAAAGCTGTGTATACGTATACATTTTTATGACGGATGAATTAGTCTCGTGTGTTCTTAAAAAATCAAAAATTGTGCCGCATAAAAATTAGTCTCGTGTAAACTACCGCAATGGCATGCAACTGCCAAATTTTCACTGGCATGCAAATTTTGCTGCCACTGGAGCTGCCATTGCGAAAAATTTGAGTGTGTTAGTGAAAAATCGTGAGTGTATTGAGTTTTTCGAAATGGCATGCCACTATAGTGGCATGTGTAAATGGTATGTTAAGTAGAACAAAAAATAAGCAAATTAACAAACATGTGTATAGTTAGTAAGGAACAAAACGACAATGGTAAGACTGTTGTAATATATATAGAAGATGGTAATATATATAGAAGATGGTATATATATATAGATGGTAACTTGCGTATACATTACGAAACACATTAGCAAATTGAAATGCAATGAATCAAACCAATTCACATATTCCATTTGCAATAAAGTTACGTATATAAGGCAGACATCTACATCAACTGACACCACACACAGTGGACCAAAACACAGAAGAACGCTGATGAGGAAGGTTTAGTGGCCTTCGAAAACGGCTGGCTGTTCCGTTCAACTATGTGTTGTTGTCAGAATATTTACAACTAACTTTGATGTTATTTGTTCATTAATAATTATCACATGTAATTTGGCTTAAAAAACGTTACGAACTTTAGCCTATTCAATTCATAAGAATATAAAAGAATAGTACGTTTCCACATCCGCAAACATTATTTAGATTAGTTAATTTTTCACTCATTTACATATAAACAACATATAAATACAACTGATGCACAACACGTGTATGGAAACGTACCATTAGACGCAATTTACACAGTGCCTTTTTTGCTTGCCTGTGCAGGCGCAGACTTTTTTAGTTTATCGGTGAGAGCATGGTGTAATTATACAGGTGACTGCGTAAGGATTTGTTATACAAAAATACGGCAACCATAGCTGTGTAAAGAGCCGAAGAATGTCAAAAGGACAAAAATAATTGTACCAAAACCAAATCAAAATCGAAGTTCTTGACATTCTTCAGCTACAAAGCACATAGAGCAAAAAATTATCAGCTGAAGTAACGCTGCCACCTGTTTAAATACACCTTGGGTGAGAGGAGGTGAGGAGCTTCCGGGTAAAACAAAAGGCCCAAAATGCAAATTCGAGCGGATTTATGACATTTCTCTTGACTTTATTTATGCCAGAAAGTGCTTTGTGCTGTTGGCAGCCCTGCTTGCGGCGGATTCAACAACAAATATTCTCTTCTCCACTCCTCCTATTCACTCTCTTCGTGTTGTCATTCAAAAATTTACAAAAACAACATAAAAATATCTAACGTCCCTTTCCACAATGTATGGTTAAAGCTACCTTTACATGGTAATACAATGTATTACGACATGTCAAAATATGCTGTAGAATGTACAAAATCTTATCATGTAAACGCAAAATGTATCGAGTAGGAGAGAATACGGATAGAAAATTTTGTTCAATAAAAAAATTGTTGAAATAAGCTAAAAAAAATCATATGTTTATAGAACGACTATTAGTATGTTATTAAGAATTACGTACACAGTCGTAATAGGTAATATTCATAAAAATTATTTTGGGTTACAAAATGTTTAACAAACAAATTTCCATAAAAAATTTTTATTGTAAACCTTTTGTAAACTAATACTATTTTTTATGAATATGTCAGAATAAGCTTAAATGCTTCAACCAAAAATCTTTACAAGCTACGAGTAACATCTTCGATTTTGAATAAACTTTTTATTTCTCATTACATTTTTACAATTAGCTGCCACATTGGTTGAAGTCTACTGATGATTTTGGCGGCTTTTCCACACGCAAAGTTTACTTTGAAAAGTCTTGAGTTTGTTGAAGAGAAAAGAATATAGAATGAGATCTCTTTTCCCTTCTCTCCTACAAACTAAAGACTGTGCAAAGTAAACTTAGCGTGTGGAAACCCCATCTTTCTTAAGGAGAAACGAAATGAATATAACCCACAAAACAAACAAATAAAAATTGTGTAAATAAAAAAAATAAATGAGAAAAGATATCGGATATTTAAAAAATTATACAAAAACTTATTTAATTTATTGCATAAATATCCAAAGGACTTCGAAGTTTTGTTTTATTCAAGTTCACTTGACTTTATGTCAAAAAATGGGGTACGGTGAGACGTAAAAGTAAGCGCCAAAAAGTCTTCATTAATTTTTGAAATCAATATAAATTGATGATATATAAGAGTTTAACTAAACACGAGTCGTGTTTTTTCAGTTATAGAGTTCTATTATTTCTAAACTTGATTTTCTTTCATCTGTCTGGCAATTTAATATCGCAATTTTGTAAATTTTTAATGATTCACACAAAAACGAATTATTTAAATTAATATAAATTGATGATATACTATAACCAATAAGAGCACAAGTCATGTTTTTTTCACTCGATTATTTCCAAAATTGATTTTCTTTCTTCTGTCTGGCTATTTTATAGCGCAATTTTGTAAATTTTTTTATGATTTACCGTATCATCAGCCAGCACCACCATCAAGAGTAATTAAAAATTACTACCAAAACTAGAAACTTTGTTTTCAAAAATTTTTTTATTGTTTGCATTTCACTTGAAAGACTACAATTTATATTGATTTCATTTGGGCGCATTATATTTTACTAGTTGCAAATAGTTGCATTTATTTTTTTAATATGAAATAATAAATAATTTTTAACAAAAACTAAAATGTTAATCGAAATGAAAGGAATCTAAGCAGCCGAGAAGAAAAAATACTATGAATGTATGAATGAATGTTTGACAGTCATACTGTTATCGAAAAATGCACTTAAATCAAATATATCAAACGTCCGATTTCCATAGTCCCTGCTTTTTAAACACTTTGTTGTTGTAGTGTTTTGATTTAGCTTTTCATAGGGACTGTAAAGATTTATAAATTTCCATAAACTCCGTGTCGTCGGAGGTCCTTTCTTCGTTGACGACGACTTCCTCCCAGAAGATAGATATCTATTTTTTCACACAACTAATAATGGTGTCATGTCAAAAACATGATTAACATCCCACGGATTAATGGATTTTGAGTTGGTTTGATCAAATCAGCATTTTTTTAACCTAAAATCGGCATTTGTTTGTTTTTTAATGAAAAAAATCGGCAAAATGACGAAAAATCGGCACTTTTGGCAGCCCTGTCAACAACCAAACTAATAGACCAAGGCATATTCATTTCCAGGTAATATCAAGATTACAAAAACAATGAAAAAATACAACAATGAAAAAACAAAATGGGCTGTAGTTCATCCAAAACTTCAAAAATATAATTTCTTTAACATAATAATAATAAAAATTATTCACATAAATTTGAAAATATTTCTCCACGGCAGCTACCACTAACAAAATTTGCAACGTTTAGCACTTTTCACAATTTTTTAATAGTTTTTTCATATTTTTAGATTTGTTTTCACAGAATTTTTTTAATAAAATATTTTTTATATTGAAATTTTTTTACATTTACTTTTAATTTCTCTTTCGTAAAAAATTTTTTTAAGTTTCGGATGAACTTTAATTTGAAAAAAAATAGCTCGCTCAGCTGCATTTCCGCTACTACCTTGTGAACAGCGATGCCAACTTAGCTATTTTGGAGCTAGATTTAGCTCTTTTTGATTGCTTCTAACTCGAAATTTTTCCCTTTAGCTCGTTTTTTAAAAAAAGAGCTAACACAGCTCTTTTCAATTTAAAAAACGGCACGTTTAGCACTTTTCGCATATTATAGTACATTTTCTCGTTTTTACCCTCATTTTTCGTCTTTGAGGCATTTACATTTTTTGTAAATATGTTTTGTTGCAAATGCAGATACTTTTTTGAAACTATTTTAGATATATTTATGTATTTAGTGTGTTCGTTTCTGAATAATTAGAAAATTTTTGACAAATTATTGAAATGGATTCTTACTGCCAAACAGGAAAGCTTGGGTATCAGATTCCTCGTTTAAAAAATGGATTAAACCAACAAAAGATCCATGTTAAGATTTGTGCAAATGTTGCAAATTAATTATAAGAGCGAAATATTTTGATTTAGTTCGCCGTTCGGAGACTCGAAAGCATAAAAAATGTATGGCTCCATTTATTGATATTGTGCTATTCTAGATATATCAGA
This sequence comes from Tachina lurida, assembly GCA_944452675.1. NCBI lineage: Eukaryota > Metazoa > Arthropoda > Insecta > Diptera > Tachinidae > Tachina > Tachina lurida. The sequence continues at coordinate 178,983,425 of OX101752.1, forward strand.
AGTTCCAACACAAACGCAAATAGCGCAAGCACATTTTGCATTATATACTGCAGTACATACACCGTTTTTAGCAATGGATCTTTTATTTTTTCTTACTATTATTTTTTATTAATGTTAAAAAATCTTGAAGTACAAATTGAATAATAAATATATTCATAGATTTAAAACGGAAAAATATCTAATTTTTAAATTTAGCTCTTTTTAGCTCTTTTTGGCTACTCGGTTGGCTCGTTTTGCCTCCGAATTGTTGGCATCACTGCTTGTGAATGTGCCTTGCTAATAGACTATGAAGAAAAACAACGAATGAACAACATAAAAAAGTAACGAATGAGGTAGTTTACACGAGAACAATTATTAAGCCGCAAAACTAAAGTTCATCAGAAACTTCAAAAATTTTTTACGAAAGAGAAATTAAAAGAAAATGTTAAAAAATTTCAGTATGAAAAATATTTTATTAAAATAAATTCTGTGAAAACAAATTTAAAAATATGAAAAAAACTATTAAAAAATTGTGAGAAGTGCTAAACGTTGCAGATTTTGTTAGTGGTAGCTGCCGTGGAGAAATATTTTCAAATTTATGTGAATCAATTTTATTATTATTATGTTAAACAAATTCTATTTTTGAAGTTTTGGATGAACTACAACTCATGTTGTTTTTTTCATTGTTGTATTTTTTTCATTGTTTTTGTAATCCTGATATTACCTGGAAATGAATCTGCCTTGGTAGTCTACATCTAATACTCATATGTATGTAACCGGTACCGGATTGTAACATTGTCACAGTGTTGCCGAATCGCGGGTGCAAGTGTAGCGCTTGGGTAATTGCTCTCAGGTGTAATTTACGGGTAATTTGAAATTCGTTTGTTTTATATAATAAATCGTGTGTGTTCTGGCTTTCACATCGTTTTCTTGTGAGTTCGGATGTTAAAACACATGGTACGCCTACTTAAGTTGAAATTTAGAAAATACAAATTAATAGTATGTGTTCTAGCATCCGAATTTAGAAGAACACTATTTGGATATTGACGATTTCAAACTTTTAGATTTTTTCGTTTTCGATTTTCTTTTCACTTGTTAACAGTCTTGTGAAAAAATACGAATTTCACTTGTTAACAGTGAAAAATACGATTTCTTACTCAAAATCGAAAACGAGAAAATCTAAACGTTTGAAATCGTCAATTGTGTTCTTCTAAATTCGGATGCTAGATCACATACAATTAATGTGTAAAAACTCTTTTTTTTGAGATTTTTCAGAGTTTCCTATGAAAAGTTCAGAGCCCGATAACTTGAAAAATATGGGTCGCAGCCAATTTTTATATTTAATTTTTTCATCTTATTTTTTAATTTTCTATCACATAGGCTTCTTTTTATTTATTTTTAGCTACTTCAATAAACATCATTTATTCCAAATAATTATTTTTCCTGTGTACTTTCGAGAGCAACGAGACAACGTTTCTCACACATACAACTATAGTTTTATTTTTGACATCACTGATTTACATACTCTGTCGGAGAATGTGCGCTTTACTACAAAAAAATTAACTTATAGTTAACTTTTCTTAGACTGACTAAAAGCTAACTGCAGTCAACCACACATTCTCCGACAGAGTATGTACTTCAAATGTATGTATAAACAATAAAATCAATAAAAATCTAAATCAATAAAAAAATTAGTCATGTAAAATAATCATAGTATGAACGAAAATAATTTTTGGTAGAAACTTCAAAAGGGAATCAAGAAAAATAGACGTCATAAATTTCATCGTCTGAATCCTGTGTTTTAGATAGCAGAATAAAAAAATTTATACAAAACAAGAAAAAATATTTTTTTTGATTCGAAATTTATATTACAGATGAATATTCTACAGGAGAGTTTTTTGCCATCGGAAGCTCATTTTGAAAAAATTTGAGTTGACGTATTTCGAATACACGCTCTCAATATGTTGCTCTTCACTGGGGCTGATACCAAATCATAAGTAGACCTTAAACAAGATTTTTGAAATGTGTCAAATATTTATTTTAATATTGGGTGTAATTCCTTTGAAATCGGGTAATTTTGGCTTCTACGAGGTGTAATTTTGAATATATATTTTGGTAACACTGCATTGTCATAATATAATTTTGATAATATATATCAAAACTATGTACTTTTGGTATACAACAATTAAGATGAAAAATTGTTACCTTTCGTACACGCTTTAAAAAAGTTCTTCAAATTTTGTTTAAACTTCGATGCAGTTCTGCACACGCAAAGGTTACTTTGACAAATTTTCACTATATTCGTGGAACAACAAAGTTAGTACTAAATCTCATTTTTTGTTAATTTTTCTCCGACTTAGCGAATTGAACTTTGCATGGCGAAAGGGATCTAAGAAAACTTGAAGTGTGTGGACCGTCTTAATTGTCGTGTGTTAATTGGAATTTTAAAAATTTTGTATATACTTTGCTGGTATCGGAGGTTCAAATTGACCCCAGTCGAAAAATTCCAATAATAATTTCATTTCATTTATTAAATTCACTAATATATCGTCGCTTTTTAACTAACTGACCTAACTGACATTTTCTAAATTTTACAGGAGAGGAGCTTTTATGATTGTTTTCTACATGCATTCTTATGGAAACGTCTGAAATATTTTTACTGTTATAGGCTCGACAGTAATGTTTACAGTCATAAAAATTGTGGACAAGGTCTATTATGACTCATAAAGTGTAATAGTGGACTTAACTCGTTTTTCAAAATGATGTCAGTTGGGTCAGTTAGTTAAAACAGCGACAATATATGGCCTCAATGCCAATATAAAGAACAAGTATAAAATGAGTGGTTATATATTACAGTATTTTTCGGTTAATTGCACATCAAAATTTGCACAACTTTTTGTTCAATTAACCGGGGAACCAATTAGCCGATACCCGCTTAATTGAACAATTCGTTCAATTACAAGAATCCCGTTTAATTGAACAGTTTGTTCAATTACAGAAATCACGCATAATTGGAACTACTAATGAATTAAAAGAAATCGCATATGTGCACTTTAATTTATTTATTTATTTCAAGAATACTATACAAAGTAAATTTGCATAGTATTGCGTTGCACGAATATGGGCGGAGTAACTAGACCATATGCCCAAGATGTTATTAACAGTACTTCCAAAAAAATTCCGTGACTGACTGTACGACCTATGCCTTCACATAGGAAGTAGCAACGTGGTTGTTAAAGAAATTCCACAGAAAACCGCAAGATATACGGTTATCCGTGGCAGATCAGTCAACCAGTGCGAGCGAGACGAAAAACTCTCGAAGGCCCAACAACAAAAAAAAAAGCCTGATCGCACTTAAGAAATAATTACGATGACGCGAAATGATGTTCCTCGACCCAGAGCTGCTTAACGACTGATGTGCACTTTAAGTTTTTCAAAATAATTTTACCTTAAACGACAGCGATGCCAACTTAGCTATTTTGGAGCTAGATTTAGCTCTTTTTAATTGCTTCTAACTCGAAATTTTTCTCTTTAGCTCTTTTTTTAAAAAAAGAGCTAACACAGCTCTTTTCAATTGTGGAAACGGCACCTTTAGCACTTTTCGCATTTTATAGTAAGTTTTCCCGTTTAAGGCTATTGTTTCGTCTTTGAGGCATTTACGTTTTTGTAACTATGTAAGATGTATTTATGTATGTACTGTGTGTTTCTGAATAATTAGAAAATGTTTGGAAAACTATTGAAATGGATTATTACTGCCAAAAATATATAAATCTTGGAAATCAAATCCCGCGTTTAAAAATGGATTAAAACAACAAAAGGTCCATCTAAAGGTTTGTGCAAATATTGCAATTCAATTATAAAAGCGAAATTTTGATTTAGTACGCCATTAGGAGACTCAAAAGCATAAAACATGTATGGCTCAATTTAACGATTTTGTGCTATCCTAACCAGACATATCATTCTCACCAGACGTTCCAACACAAACGAGAATTGCGCACGCAAATCTTGCATTATATGCTACAGTACATACACCGTTTTTAGCAACGGATCTTTCTATTTTTATTAATGTTAAAAAATCTTGAAGTACAAATTGAATAATAAATAATTCATAGATTTTTATACGCAAAAATCTAAAATTTGTAAATTTAGCTCTTTTTAGCTCTTTTTGACTACTCGGTTGGCTCGTTTTGCCTCTAAATTGTTGGCATCACTGTTAAACGAAAAAAATGCAAGTAACAGAAAAAAAAATGTACATATATGTATGTATGTGTATTAGGGATGGGCAAAAAATATCGATATATCGAAATATCGATATTTGAGAAAATAAATATCGATATATATCGCCGATATTTCAAAAACCTATATATCGATACATCGATTCTTATTTACGAGTATCGGGTTTCGATACTTTTAAGAGCTATAGCCGTTTTTTAACTGTGACCTAACTAAGGCAGGTGACTTTGGATTGTGTGGGTATAAGCCTAAGGGCAAAATTTGTTTTTACTTTCTGTTCTGTTACGAATCAGCTGACTCTTTTTGGTTTATAAAAATCATATACATATAAGCCATTAGTTTTTCTCTCCTTAATTCTGTTATGTTGCGTACACATTCCTCGATGCATGTCGTTATTCACTTTATGAATGCGATGGTAGAACTATAGCTAAAACTTTACAACAATTACGCCCGGGAACTGAAATTGTATTATTTTTTTGGCATGTGTTTATAAACGATAAAAACCGAAAAGTTATTCCCACTTTCCCGGGAAATTAAAAAGTCCAGGAAAAGAAAAACTCTAATAACAATGGACGATGCAAAACTCATCACTTTAGTGGAAAACTGTGACCATTCTGGTCCGAAACAGCTGATAATTTATTACAGAAAAAGTAACTTTTAAAATTTAGAACCAGAACGGCACAGCACAGAGCAGCAACAGAAAGTAAAGACGAATGAAGTCTTAAGGAGCTACAGTAGGTTACATATTACTTAACATAAATAGTTTTTTTTGTATTGAATTTCTTAAAGTAAGTAATTGTGCATTCGAAATTAATGCAGCAAAAATATCGATATATCGAAATATCGATGTTTTCAAAAAATATATATCGATACTGTTCAAAAATATCGATACGCTATATATCGATACATTTTCTTCATTTGCCCATCCCTAATGTGTATACGCAGATATTTATTATTATTTCAATTAGTAGAGATGCCACCCAGTGTTTTTCACAAATGATGTCAAATATGTATGTATGTGCAAAAATGCTAGATTATTTTTCAATAATAATGCAATTAACCGGGTAAAAGTAAGAGGAAATTTATTTTTGATGACATGAATTTTGAACCAATTAAGCGGGAAAATCAATAAATCGGGTTCAATTATCCGAGGAAATTTACATGTGTTTTCGTATGAAATATTTTTTTGCCCGATCATGTGGTTCAATTAAGCGAGGAAACCAATTAACCGCAGGGTCAATTAACCGAAAAATACTGTAATAAAATAAAATATAAACAATCGTAAAACATTTCAACAGTTCAAATAAAACAGAATAGGTATAACAAAAACCCAATCAATCAGTGGTAAAGTAAATTAATGAAGGTATTGAGAAAGTTTTCTCTTAAAAGAGAATAAAAATATATGTATTATATTTTAGTGTGAAAACATGTCAAAATGTTCCATTTTTCGAATAATTCGAGATGAATAGAGCGACTCCATTATATGTAGGTTAAATGTAAAGGCCCAATAGGGCCTCAAAGTTAAAATGTTATTGCTTGATACCAAGGCGAATTCAGTATCAGGTGACCTTATCAGCCCAGCTGATTATCAGCTGTTGCTACCAAATTGAGCATTTTGCACCAAAACGTCAAAATTTGCTTAGAAATCTTCTGACAGATTGGTTTTGTAGCATAGGAAACTACGTGTTGTTTTTTGTGTTGTAAAATTGTTGTAGCGATAAGGTCACCTGATACTGAATTCGCCTTGCTTGATACTACCCAAGGCGAATTGACACAAGGTGGTCTTAATTTGCAACTCTGCGTATTCGCCTTGTATATTTGTTAGTGTAAAATTTCCTGTTGTCAAAATATTTCCTAACGTTTTGGTTGATTTGACAACAGAGAAGCTATGTCAGCTGGTGAATTAAGACCACCTTATGTGAATTCGCCTTGATACTACCCTTTTGACCTAACTACAGCCAGCGTTACCATATATATTTTTTTAAAAAACTTCCTAAATCTCAAAAAAAAAACTTTTTCTACAAAACTACCAAAATTTTAAAAGAAAACAGCTGATCGATATTGTTATGTGGAAAGTAATGAAAATGGTGAGGCTAATTGAGCTTTTAGACACTGTTGCAGTAATAAGGGAGTGAGAAAATATAAGATCGTTTTATTGCATAACAAACATAACTTAATATTTTCATTCAATATACTGCATAAATTCAATTATGGACATATTTATAAAAAAACTTTAACTTTAACTTTATATTTTCAAAAAAACTTTTTGGCATCTCAAAAAACTTAAAACAAGGGAAAACTTGACAAATGGTTACGCTGACTACAGCAAACAACAATAATTTATTTCCCTTTTGAACAATAAACATTTTAAATAGTGGAATCTCTGGAATTTCTACTATGCAAGGCGAATTCAGTATCAGGTGAACTCTTCCCTACAACAATTTTACAACAGAAAAAACAACACGTAGTTTGCTATGCTACAAAACCAATCTGTCAGAAGATTTCTAAGCAAATTTTGACGTTTTGGTTCAAAATGCTCAATTTGGTAGCAACAGCTGATAATCAGCTGGGTTGATAAGGTCACCTCATACTGAATTCGCCTTGCTACTATGAACGAATGCTAATGTAATCATTCTCTTTTTTGTTTTCATCCTGTTTTCTTTTCTTATTAATTTTACCACAGTTGAATAAATTTACCACAGAATACAATTTTACGAAATAGAAAAAGTGCATGAGAACAAAGTATATTCTATATAATATTAAAACTTTTAATAATAACTAACATATTAAGGAATTAAATAAAAAGCATTAAAACCATGTCAAGTAGAAAAGCATCTCACGCAGGAAGTTGGTATGCAGATTCAGGTCAGTAAACTCAGTAAAAAAAAGTAGAACAAATCCCAAAATTAAAAATGGAAAAGTGAAGAGAAAATACATATGCATATAGTACACACATTTCTATACAAATATATTGTACACATATGTAAGTTCATACATAAATAAATCTTTATAAATTTAGGCAATTAATATCATTAATATGTAACAAGTCATATAATGGAATATCTATTAAAGAAAATGCAAATATTTCATATAAAAATCACAAACCATTTTGAAAACAATAAAAAGTAAAAATGATAAACATGGACGATGTCAAGCATACATATATGTATGTAAGTATGTATCGATGGTCACAAGTAGAAAGGCCCTAACTCGTATTTTTACGAAATTGAGTTTTTCAGTGATTCCAATAAATTCCACCCAAGTACACTTCGTCACAAAAATTTATTGCTATAGGATAAAAAATAAAGCTTTTAAAAGCAGTTGTACAAGCACTTGTACTGTTTATTATTATGTTTTCACCATCTGTAAAGTTACAGTTATTTGAGTTAAAGCTTTCTACTTATGACCATCGGTATGTACATATGTACATATATCCATATGTATGTACTATAACGGTGTACACAAGAAATCGTAATTTCGGTTTCTAATAGGCATATTATCAATTTTATCTAATTCCCTAAAGTAAGCCACAGACCTTGCGACTGTTGGTACAACATGAGCAAGTTGTGTATAAGATTGTAAAGTGTGTGGGGTCGTCGTATGAAGTTGTGTATCGGTTGTACGAAAGGTTGAAAAGATTTGATTTTTTTGGCAAGTTGTATAGACAGGTTGTAAAATTTAGGAGTTTGTTGTACAACTTCATTTAATTTTGTTCTTATTTTCGTTGTGGTCATATGAAAAACATCGCGCTCGAATTCAAATTTGCGTATAAAATGGAGAATTCAGCAGAAATAAGTGAATTTATATAATTGTATAAGAGTTTACGCGGAAGAATTACTTTTGTATATGCATCGGAACTTTTGATAATAGGTTAAGGTAAGAGCAAATATGTGTGTGTAAAATAAAAGAAAGGGGTCATAAAAAAAGCAAAAATAAAGGGAACGGAAATGACCATGGAAGGGAAAGGGCCGCTGGAAGCGTCATCTAACTTCCCTAACAGAAAGATGCCACGAGATAGATAGAATAAAATTTAAAGTAAGTAAAATAAATTGCGACGTGTCCTCGGGCTCAGGTGAGGGTCAAGAACACACCCGTAATTGCCTCCGCGTATGAGTTGGCTGGTGGAAGTCCCCTGAGTGCCTATTGGGCTCGTAACAATAATATTTCCAAAAGTTTGTTATTAGAATACGTTTTTTTTTTATATAAATCACTCCTTTAACCAAATTCTTGTTTTCTGTCCTTTTTTACGTTCTTCTTCTTATTTTGTCACCAAAAAAACCATCCATTACAATACGCGACATAACACCCGGTTTCATGTTTACTCCAAAAAAAAATTAAGAAATGAAGTTGTGCTCTAATGTTGTACAAGTTGTTGTAAAGTTTGTGGGCAAAACACACAACTTGTTAATCCAACGTGTTGTACCAACGGTCGCAAGGTGTATGGCTTGCATAAGAACGTCATCAGTCGTAAAGCAGCTCTGGGCGAGTCAACATCACGCGTCGTTGGCAATTATTTCTTAAATGCAACCAGGCCACTGTTGTTTATTGGCCTTCGGTTAACGGTATCCACCGCAATATCCCGTTGGTTTCCATTAGCCACATGCAAAAACAATTATAAGAAAAAATATAAAAGAATACTGGTTGGAGAACCAAACAAAAAACTCATTTTTGAAGATATTAAAAAAGGAGAGGAATTTGGAGGTTCCAGCTTCGTATGCGACGGTGTATGTCGTTTGGAATTTTCTCGGAGGAGGCTCCTTAATGAGACTAACCTGGCATTTTGTGAATGTATAATATTCCGCCAACCTTTCTAGAGTTAAAAAAAAAAAAAAAAGAACGTCATAATTAAAAAAATGGAATTTTTGAGTTAATGATGCAAAATTAATCCTCATATGGGCATTTCCACGAGAAATTCTACATTTTTGTCGTATGCTACAGCAAGCAATTAAGCTTGTATTTCAGAACAATGTGACTCGATTTGTCTTAAAATTTTTACCAATGTACATCTACTGACGGCCTATACAAATATAAAGGGTTATCCATTTCGTGGTTTCAAAAGTAAACGTAAATAAAACATATATAAAATTTTTTTTCATGATACATATTTCTTTTTTATTATAAACTTTGAACGTTGACATTATGTGTAAAAGAAACACTAAATCATTTAAATGACCACCACGCAAAGTGTTGCAAGCATTGGTTCTTTTGAGGTAATTTTCGAGCGAATATGGCTTTATTGCAAGAGACATTTTCTGGCCGCGGAATTTCTCGTCATGCCGATATCAACTGGCCACCAAGATCATGCGATTTGACACCATTAGACTTCTTTTGTGGGGCTACGCGAAAGACCGTGTTTATGCAGGTAAACCTTTAACTCTTGAGCACTTAAAAACCAACATTCATCAAGTTATGGACGTTTACTTTTGAAACCGCAAAATGGATAACCCAATATTAAGCAGTAAATAAGTTCCGTTTCCTTAAAAAATAACAAGCATATTCGTTTGGTGTCTTATTGATTCGACCATATTTACACTTGCAGATTGCGTGCCCTCATATTCCTTGATTTGCCAAAAGCTTTTAATTCCATTAGCCATATGAGCACTATCTGGAAACTAAGGGATCAATATAGCTTTTCGAGCTCTTGTCAGTTCACAGTTTGAGTGCATTCAAAATTTAGACTTTCGCATACATTATTAATGCCGCAATTTTTATATGGTATTGAAGTTTTCTCTGGTTCTAATGCAGGTGTTATCTTTACCTTGGCCCGTATTGTGAACGAACTTTGTTTACAGTGTTGGCAGACGTGATCACGTATCGTGCTTTGTTCAACGTGTTATTGGCTGTTCCTTTAATGCCAAACTTGAGTTACGTAATTTGTAAATTTTGCATGGGATTGTTAAAAACGGATTTCCTAATTCGAAACGAAAGAAAATGCTTTCGATATTTTATGTTTATAGCATGTAAGCTCGAAAGCATTTTCTTTCGTTTCCTCAGCTCTACTCTAAGATTAATTATTCTCGACAAAAAAAAAATCCTCAAATTCGAATTCCCTTGGGAAATATTTTATTGTTAAGATTTTTTAGCTCTTAAAATGTTTTCATATCGGATCGATTTTATGCATAATTTTTAAGCCAATATTAAGCTACTGACTTAAAAACCACACTAGAACATAAAATACGAACAATATAAAGGGAAATTATTGCAAAAACTATTAAGAATAAAATTTAAAATTAATGACAAAACGTGGACTCGTACAGATACACAGATACACCGATACACAGACACACAGTACAAACTTTTAACAACCCTTTTTTGGTCGGGGGTTAAAAACAATGTAAATATATTTTCAAATGGAATTTGCTTGCTATGATGGATTCGGATTTTCAAATTCTCTTAAAATTTAACCACAAACTGTTTTTCGTCTCCACTGAAAATTTTTAAATTTTGAGTTAATACCCTCTATTTGGTCAAGTGCGAATTGTTGCTGTTTATTGTTATTATTGTGTTTGGATTCACAATTTATTTGAACTGATTTTATAATTGCATAATGTAATGTAGCGGTATATGTATATATGTTAGTGCGCCAAAAATTTATTTATATATCCATGTGGAAAATCATGATAGAATCTTATGTGATCACACATAAATATGGATATGTTATGGATTTATTTATGTAAGTTAGCCCGACTTCCAAAACGTCAATTGCCTGGTCTTCGAACAAGCTGTAGAGTTTCATAACGCCGTAGTACAAAAAGTTAAAAACGTCGTCGACAAGACTTAGTATTAAAGTTGATGCTCATGGCTACAATGTTTCGTAAATGTATAGAAACTTTTTATTGATACGTTTTGGAAGTCAGCCTCAATGCGAATCGATGCTTAATTAAATATTTTCTGTTGGTCATCATCTTTTTGTAGTTTTTTCTGAAGCTCATTAATACGATCATATGAAGCTTCGGCCGCCCGTGTTATTCGTTTTTGCAAGTTCGTGCAGTCATTTCTTTCCTTTCCTAACTTTTCCAATCCATGTTCCAAATTCGAACACGTACGAAAAAATTCGCTTATTTCTGGAATATCACCAAATTCTCCAGGATGATCATGAAACTTCGTTGTTACTCCTTCAGTTAATTCATTGAGGCGATTCTCCATATATTTCTCATCAAAAGAATGTTTCAAATCATTGACAATTGTCTTTACCGAATCAGCATTTCGTTCGTTCAAATGTAAATCCTTTATGCGATTTTTTAAGTAACCAAAATTAATACTTTCAAAACGTTCTCCTATTGCTTGGAATAATTTACAAGTATCATCAAGGTTGCTTTGTAATTTCTGTATATCGTTATCAATGCCTTTCGAAAAGGAGTCATGTATAGATTTAGTTTTTTCCTTTCGAGCGCTAATATCGCCAGAATAAGATTCGCTTGAACGAATATAACATTTTGAAGCTTTTCTTTCTTTTTCTCTATCGAAATTATTTTCAAAGCTTTCCGATCTTTCAAAGAAATATTTTTTTTAAATAACTTGCATATACTTTATCGAAATATTCCAAATAGTATTTACCTTTCTTCGATAATTGAAACCATTTCTTTTCTTATCGTTTCTAAAAGAATGTTTGTAGTATTTTCTTCAGGCTCCATGCTAATATTCACGTATAAAATAAACTAAAGTCAAATTCAAAATAAATTAATTCTGAAAAACATACTAAATAATCGTTTGATTGGAAAATCTTGTTGCTTGCTTGTTGCTATACATTGTGATAATTGATAAATTTATAACAGTTTGAATGAAAGTTGCTATAGAAATTGTCGGGTGTGTTCTTTACACTAAAGCCCCGTTTTGCGTTAATGCTATTAGGGTGGTTGCGAATTATTGATTGAACTTTATTATATTTCTATATTTATGATTTGATTAGGGTAAAGTTCATATCGCTCTGTAAGACAAATTACATGAAGAATTTTTGTTTGTTGTTGTCAAGCAACATCTATATGCATTTCGTTTCTGCTTAATAAACTCATGAGTAGACTTCAACCAAAAAAATCTTGAGAAAACCTAAAACGCTTCGTATTTTTTATAGAAAAACTTACAAAATTTTAAAAAGTCACTATAAGAAAAACTTTACAATTTACCGAAACCAAATGCGAAAATCTTCTTACATTATTTTTGATTAATAAATTAAAATTCTTACTTTTAGCTGCTGAGCTTTCACGCCAGTTAGATAACTGGTTGGGTGCTGCCGCCCTATCACATGGTCCAGCTAGAGCAATTATTGCCCCGTAAGTTGTATCCTTTTTATATGCCAAAATGCTACATATTTATTTATGTAATAAATTTTTTTTATATGTTTTTTAGTCATGCGGGTTATACATATTGTGGAGCATGTGGCGCTTTTGCTTATCGACAAGTTAGTCCCGTTGTAGTGTGAGTAGAGTAGTTATCATTGTAAAATCTCTAATAATATATTATTTTTAGCAAAAGGATTTTTATTTTGGGACCTTCGCATCATGTACGTCTGAGAGGATGCGCTTTATCCATTGCTAAGAAATATAAAACCCCACTTTATGATCTCAAAATTGACATTGAAGGTAAGCATGTACATAGATTTAGACTAATATTGTATGATATTAATTTTTATATATTTTTATTAGTTAATGCTGAACTAGAAAAAACTGGACACTTTTCGTGGATGGATGCGAAAACGGATGAAAATGAGCATAGCATTGAAATGCATTTACCCTACATAGCCAAAGTTATGGAAGAGTATGTTTTTTATTTAATACAAATAAAATACAAATTTATTATATCCTTTTGATGTTTTTCATCACTTGTTAGCTTCAAGGATCATTTTACAATTGTTCCAATCCTAGTAGGGTCCTTAAATCCAGATCAAGAAGATTTATATGGACGTTTATTAGCCAATTACTTTACGGATCCACAAAATTTATTTGTGATATCATCGGATTTCTGTCACTGGGGTCATCGTTTCAATTATACCTATTACGATAGATCGTGTGGTCCAATCTACAAATCCATTGAAAAATTAGATAAACAGGTGACAAGAATGAATATGTTTAATTAATTAAGACATTCCATATATGTAATTTCCATTTCGTTTTTTGCATTCTTAATTTAAGGGGATGGATATAATAGAAACTTTGAAACCTGAAGTTTTTACCTCTTATTTGCGCGAGTTTAATAATACAATTTGTGGTCGTCATCCTATTGGTGTCATGCTTAGTGCAATCAAAGTTCTGCAGGAGCAAGGTTACAATATGAATTTTAAATTTTTAAAATATGCTCAAAGTAGTCAATGTAAGAGTATGGACGATTCCAGTGTTAGTTATGCATCTGGTTCTTTAATATTTGAATGTTAAAAATAAATCTATGCTTATACTTCGCTTCTAACTGATTTTTGATATCTTCGAACAAAATTTAAAAATTGAGTTGTAATATTTTCGAAATATAAAAATTTTCTCTATTTTCATTACAAAGATCTTTAATAAAACTACTATTTATATTATATGTATGTATATCGAAGTCTTTACAATAAACTTTACTTATGTATACCAAATTAACATTAAGCATTTTTTCATGAAATTAGTTAAATTATTTTTTTTAGTTAATTAATTAATTAATTTAATTAATTATTAATTATTATCTACTTAATTATTATCTACTTAATTATTATTTAATTATTATCTACTCGAACTTCATTTGTTTCTATATTTATGATTTGAACAGGCTAAAATTCGTATCGCTTTGTAAGCCAAATTACATGTAATAATTATTAATGAACAAATAACACCAAAGTTTGTTGTAAATATTCTGACTAACAACACATAGTTGAACGGACCAACTATCCGTTTTCGAAGGCCCCTAAACCTTCATCATCAGCGTTCTTCTGTGTTTGGTCCGCTGTGTCTAACGCAATTTACACTGTGCCTTTTCTGCTTGCATGTGTAGACAGGCTGTTTTAGTTTGTTGGTGAGAGGTGTTGAGAAGCTTGTGGGGTAAAACAAAAGGCATAAAATATAAATTCTGGGGGATTTTTGACATTTCTCTACACCAGGGATGGCAAAGTTGGTACAATTGTACTCTTTTTGGTACTATTCAAACTCGGAAAGTACAATAGTACACCAATGACTAATTTAGTACATTTAAGGAATCTCCCCAGTTTCACTCCGCATTTCTTTTTAAACGATTGCATATTGTCAATTTTAACTTTTGAACCATGAAACTCATATTTGTCTAACTTGAAAACAGGCTTGTGAAATCAAAACGCGGCGAGAAAATCAAAAAATGTGACTCGTACTTTTCCAAATTATTTTTCTTCCAAATTTGGATGCTAGAGCACATGCTATTAACTTGTATAATTTAAATTTCAATTTAAGCAGGTGTAACCATATGCTTTAATATCCCAACTTACAACCAAATTTGCGAAAACTTTTCGGCAGCCAGAACAAAGTAAATTATTTTAATAAAAACAAATAAAAGTATGTAATTTGAACTAAAAAATCTTTTCGTACAATTGAAGTCAAAAAAAGTAAAATTTTTTAAAGTTGTTGGTACAATTTTAAAATTCTCAATGCCGTCCCTGCTCTACATTGCACGAAAAGCGTTCCCGTAATCGAAAATTAGTTAAATGGGAGAGGTTTTGTGAGAGTTATGTGATTCTTCGTTTTGAACGAAACAGCCCGTAATCAGATGTTTGAAAAATAAACAACAACAAAGAAAAATGATATTTTCCTAAAAACGACAAAATTGGGTCAAATCTATAAAAAAAAATATGTAAAAACTAGTGAACAAAGTTTTGTATATTATTGAGAAAAATTATAGTTTGCTCTCATCTTACCGAACTTTACCCAAAAATTAAAGAAACAGAGCTTTTGTGCATTAAAAATTTGCAGACTCTCGGTTAACAACTGTCAATTTGTTTTCTCAATTGATACTCTCTTTTGCAAATTTATGTGTAAACGAACGCACTTCGAATTTTGGGGTAAACGAATACACCTATGTAAATGTTCGAAACTACTCGTAACCACACAAACATATGATATACATACATATGTATATACACAAACATTTTGGATTTCATTAACCTCCCACCGAAAAAAGGGGTGTTATAAGTTTGTAGTGTGTGTCGACAAGTGTCTGTACGAGTCCACGTACAGACCAAACGGCTAGACGGATTTTGATTTAGTTTTTTCTGTTTCATTTCATTTATTTTCTAATCGAGCCCATAGGGCCATATATGATTAGTTAAGCGCAGATTACAGTGTAATGTCAGGAAAATAGATATATATATATATATACATATACATATATAATTAATATATGTACTATGTAATTAAATTTAATGATTATGTACAAATGTATCTAGATAATGTAGGAAAGTAAGTAGGTAACAAACAAATAATCCTTTGATTAACAGTGAAGGAAAGTAAGAAAGTAAGAAGGAATGATAGTTTAACGATTAAAATGATGGTTAAGTAATGCGAGTTTGAAACTGGTAGCAGATATATCGAATATTCGAAGATTTATCGGGAGTTCATTGTAGAGCCTACATGCTCTTATCTGGAAAGACCTTTCAAAGATTGAATTAACAATTTGAGGTATGATCAATTGCGGACTCGCGAGTTGATCTTGAGAAACGAAATAAGAGTTGCAAAGATGGATTAAAATTGGATTTTATTACGGTGAAAAATGTATATAGTATTTTTATATTAATAAAGTCCATGAAAGAACACTTTAAGAATATTTTTGCGAAATTTGAAATGTGTTCAGTAATTTTTAAATTGAAGATGAACCTAATTATGCGATTGAATATTAGTCTTATTCGACGCAGATTAGATAGGGTACATCCACTATAGATAACGAGGCAGTATTGAATGTATATACAAGTTTTGTTTAATCAAATACAAAATTATCGTAAACGAATATTCGACTCGACATACGCAATACGGGTGTTTGTCATTTTTAATTTGTAAAATTAGGAGAACATCTCAAATATATTGTTACGTTTTTATTCTCTGTTAAAAACGCTTTTCCGTAGATTCGAAGATTTGGAATAAATAAAAGACCCCAGTGTACTAATTAGGGTTAAGAATGATACAATCTTTATTTACTATAAATACCACTAATCTAAATTCAATTCAAGAGCTTAAATAAAAACACAAAGTTTACTTCAATATTCACAACTGGTTACCACTACTCCTTCCTCGCTGTTGTATAAGCACGTCTTAGACCACTGGCTGCGCTAGTGTTGACACAATTCTGCTTTCTCTGTTGCACGTCACACACAAGACTCACTCTGCCGTCACTCACAGTTGATACACCAATAACAACTCTATGGCAGACTCTCACAGTTGATACACTAATCAGGACTCGCTGGCTTCACTTACACACGTTTATCAGCTTCCACTGCTCCCTTACTCTTTACTCAAGGGACTCCACAATAATCTCAAATCACGACAGACTCTAACTGTCACTATAGACTGTACTATAGTCTCTTCAATTTCCAACTCACGTATTGTAAAGCACATACTCAAATATCAACTCACTGTTGTATCACGGACTGCGCACAACTTAATTGTCAACTCACTTGATTAACAACAGACTTCTTATTAGCAACTGCACTTATTCGCAACTGAGCTTCTCCGCAACTGACTTATTCCCAACTAACTTTTGATCGCGACTGAACTGCTGTTGGATGTGTCAACCCCTTTTTATACTTCGCACAACAACCACTAGAATTTTCATGCAAAGTCTAGACCGAATCATCATTATCTTCAATGTTGTTTACAAAGCGCGTAATTAAGTTGGTGTGGTAACTATGTACATACGTGTGTATATGCATACATCATTAAGTGGTTGTTTACTTTTATTTCTGCCTTTAGTTGGAATTGTCAGGCATGTATGTATGTATGCATGTAGCTATGTATACCTTCTTAATAAGCAGACCCTTGTAGTTGTTGTTGCTTGTTTACGTTTAATCACGTATGTATGTGCTACGCATGCGTATATACTTGTTTGCTATAGTGCTTGTATGTGAATACGAGTGTACGTTTAGTTATTTATTTAAATACTTCTGGATGTTTCTTTATATTGGCCCTGTTCGAATATTCTTGCGTAACACTTATATTAACCCGACGACCATTTCCGTAACAATATAATTTTATATTAAATTTTATTAATTTTAAAATGAAAGGAATAAAAATAAAATATGACAATTAGTACGACTACACTCTTTTTAATTAATTTTAATAATAAATTGCAAAATACTATGTGAATATGTGTTGCGGGTGCGAATTTGTATTAAAAAAAAAGGAAAAAGCCAAGCGCAAGCTATTTTGACATTTATGTATGTTACGAATATCTCGTTTGTTACTTTTTATGCATGTACGAATATGCATGAATTTATTTTTTGCAAAAATGCACTTTTTACGTATTTAAATTTGATTTCTATTTCATAATAATATTAGGTAGTCAATCACTTTATTTTCATCATATGCTTTTATTATTTATTTATTGAATTTTATTTCTTATTTTAATAACAATTATTTATCACCACAAGGGTATGCTGACATTTATTTAGAAAATCTATTCTTTGAATAATTTTGAAATCGTGGTAGTGATTAATAATTGAAAAATAATGTTTGAGAGCATATTTTTTTCTTCTTCCCGCTTGACTTTCGAGTGAAACATTTACCACCATCCATTTGAAGTATTGTTGCTGCTAGTTGTAGCGGTTGTTCCATGTCCTAAGCAATGGCCACTCCCGTTCAGTTGAGAGCTTTGCTCTGCACGTGAAGTGTTTGAAATTTGTAAGGAATTCATATTTTGCACAAATCCCTCGAGTGTATTTTCATCTAAATAGGGCGAAGCACGGTGACTGGCTGGGCCAGTTGGTCCATTATTTATCAATAAATCCTTGAAATCCAGTATTGTATTATTATGACTGTTGTCATTCGTAACAGTTGTAGGCGGTGTTTGTTCGAAATCGTACTTCAAAGAAGCTTTTAATTCGTTTAAATTCAAGTGCATATTAGTAGGAAAAATAGTTGTAGCATCTGAAAAATAGTATAAAACGCATAAAGGTGTTAACGTCATTCGGTGCAGGTGTGTTAAAAGAATATTTGTCCAATATTTTTTATACCTACCATTGCTGTAGTCATTTATCGTATCACGATAATTACCTATAAAATTGGACTGGTTCGCTTGTCCACCAGAAGATTCATACAAACTAGTCGATGATGGTCTATTACTATAAACTTGCGTAATTTCAACGCGGTGAGATTGAGGTGAATGATCACTTCGTACAAAGTTCGATTCGTTTACATTATGTATAGATATCTGTAACGAATATTGAAATGAATATTAGAAAAATTATTAGGAGAAAAGGTTTTGGATATATGTATACATATAAACAAACAACAACAAAAAATTTGTTAAACTATTTTCAATATTTTTAGGACCAATAAATGAATACAATGACTATACATACTTATGTATGTACATATGTCTTTTATTTTTAAAACCTATTTAAATACAAAATTTAACTTTTCACCGCAAAATTAAATGCAACTTAAATAGCCAATAGTGGGAATTTGTTTTGTTGAGATTAGTGCTCCGAATATAACAAAAAATGGAAAATGCACGTAGCCAAATAGTAGGGTATGCTAAGTCCAGGTGATTCCTTCGGTAGCAGCAGACTACCTATACCTTGGTATATGGAGTAGAAGTTCTTAAAATCCACTGCTAGAGTTTATATGGTCTCCACCAGTAAAACTTATTAAAACCGTTAGCAGCTGATAATTAATATTTTAACTACAAAATAACTAACTGTAAGCGATACAGTTAGTTGCGGTGACCTTTAACAAGTGCGAGTGAGACGCACAACTCTCGAAGGTCGAACACCATACACAAGGTTGATCGCGCTTAAGATAGAACTGCAAGTTTTACAAACATACTACATGTTTTATCCTTGTGTGTGTTTATTGAAGAAATCTAGGGCATCCGGCCTCAGCACACAGTGTGTATATTTAAACGAAGGCATTCGACCTGGTTTTATACCCTTCATAACTTTGTTCCCCTTAATCGCACCTTGTTGAAACTTATGTGTAGTTTCCACAATGCAAGCAAATTTTTAAGAACAAACACAACCCGCAAAGCGATTAGCTTGTCTGCGGAAAACACCCAAGGTCTATGGTGGGAATCGAACCCACGACCTCTGGACTGAGAGGCTAGCATCGCTGCCACTCAGCCACAGGGGCAACCGAGTTGTCTAGAAAAATAAAATGTTTAAAAGACACTCAAAGTTTTGAGTGATTCCTATACAAATTTGCTAGACAAGTAACTTGGCTGCATTGTGCAAACTACACATTAAAGCATAAAAACGGAATTCACGGTTGGCCTTGTAGATCTTTTACATATTGTAGCTTTAGTAAATCTAGGTAAATTTAAAGCAAAGTAACAGCAATTTACCTAATCCTAAACCCAAACATTAAAATACTATGGATCCCTGGTCACTGTCAAATCCAAGGGAACGAACTGGCCGATTCGGTGGAAAAAAATTCTCTGAATTCACCCCTTATCCTAACACCTAACTACAATACTCAAGATTTATTATCACACATTAGTAACAGTATAGAAAATCAAACGAATTTATTTTCTAAAACATCCAACTGGTATAAATCCATAAACAAAGACGAACTCAACATTAAAAACTACCTAAACCATAACTATAGTAAATCAATCAGCACTTTTGACTATTGTAAATTTATCAAGCTAAGACTTGGCCATACATATCTCACATAGAGACACTTAATTCAACCCAACTCTTCCAATAGCTGTCAGTATTGCAACACAGAACCCACTTCCATTGAATATATATTTAAACACTGCATTAAATTTGATTCCGAAAGAAACAGAATATTTAAAACTGACCCATTACACCACATTTCCAACCCATTATTAGAAAATACATTAGAAATCATTAATTTTTTTGAAAAGTATTAACATACTTAAGGATATAGTATAAAAAAAAATAATTATAGTTTAACGTTTATTAACGCACTAATAATCCCAAATTATTATTTTACTTAATTAGTAAAATAACTTTTTTATTAAAAATACATTTAAATTGATTATTGAGGGGTTTAGCTGGATCCTATGCGCATTTCACTGTTGCTAATGCAGATCATCAGGGAACCTTTACCCAAAAATCTTAGAACAACTAGAGTTATTATGTTATAAACTTTCATTTAAACAAATGAGAGGTACAACAAATAACAAAGTTGAAACAAGAACTCAATAATCAACATGTTTTTTATTTTCTTACTTTACTACATTGGCTGACTTTTTTTCAGCTCTAGTTGTAGTTGTAAAAAGTATGTAAAGAAAATAAATGTAAATAACAACAACAGCTATATAAGAATAGAGTGTTGCCACACAAGTATTTTTGACCTGGTGCAGTCAAGTTAATAATTAGTGTTTTATTTTTGGGAATTGCTACAATTTAAGTTTAACGTTTATTAACGCACTAATAATCCCAAATTATTAGTTTACTTAATTAGTAAAATAACTTTTTT